>OX439045.1:73762131-75207407 GCA_949317995.1 Acholoe squamosa | reverse complement strand
GAATATTATGTACCAGTTCAACAACTGGTGCTCATGTGTCACACAATCATCAAAGCGTTATAGTGCATCATCTTAATGCATAGGAACTATAGTGTAGCATGCGCGATGAAAAAATAACAAAATTTACTTTTTTTTATGTCTGAAAATAGAAGAAAACTTTTTACATGGAAACCTATGAAATTTTTTTTACATGGAAACCTATGACAACAACTTCAGAAAAGGATGCAAAAGTGTTTACAATGTCAGATTTACCTCTTCAAAAAAGTGATTCAGAGGTCAAGCAAGTCGATGTATAAGCATTTTTTGTAAAATATTTAGAAAAATCATGGTTAAGGTTGTGTTCTATTATGTATCCTCTGTGTAAAAAGTTGAAAAAAGTAAAAAAAAGAGTAAGAAAAGTGAAAAAGTAGCTGAACCAGACACTGTTGACAATGTTTATCTAGAGTTGATATGTGCAGGTTCTAAATGAGCCTTTTTTGGATGCTTTTACTGAATTGACTACTGTAAATGTAACAACATTCATTACAGACAAAGGATTGGTGTATTGGAGTATATCAATTAAACACTAAAGAGACATATCCAAGACATTATACTAGGTCCACACTAAGCAGCGTGTGAAACTTTGCAGCATACCTTCAGAAACTAGAAATTTACTCCAAAGTGGGTGTAATATGTCATTGTAAAAGTGCTCTAAACATTGGCAAAATATGTGAAACCATGCTTCACCTGTCTACACTGCACCTTGGAACTTTCAGCTTTAAAATTGGTTGTGGTAAAAAGTCATTTTTCATTCGAGGAAGGCTACCTTTCAGGACTTGTACCTTCGGTGAAAAACAACTCTGAATACTTTCTGGCTCAGGCATTGTTCGAACCTGCTATTGCAACCACAGGTGGAATCGGTAGCATGTGTTATTTCAATACCTGGAAAGAAAGCTTGAAGTCAATGCATTGGACAAGAGCTAAATAACTAACTGCAAACAGCTCTTTCTGTCACATATGTACAAAACCTTCTAATGGTAAAATTCATTCGTATAGCGACCTTAGCTGTAAAATAAAAAAAGTGAAAAAACTGCCTTGTGTTGTGTTGTGTTATTTACACATTTGGTTTCTTGTCGTAACAGTTAAATTGCATCGATATGCATCAACATTGGAAAAATAAGACATGTCATGTCCTAACCATAAGGATACTCCACTAAACCCAGTTATAAGTAGTTCCAATAATATCTACTAGGTGTCAGGCGTAAAATGTCACTAATTTTTTTAACCACAAGGGGTTCAACTAAACCCAGCTATGGGCAGCTCCAATGATATCCACTAGGTGTCGCCACTAGTTTTTTAACCACAAGGGGTCTCCACTAAACCCAGCTATAAACTGTTCTAAAAACATCTGCTAGGTGTTTTCATGACAACATAATTTGTTTATTTTTAACGGTTGCCATAGAAACCACCTCTTAGCCAATCAGAGATCAAGAAACGAGGTCACATGTCCATATATGGGCATGGGCGTGGCTTCTGGTCAAATGCTGGCTTCTGATTGACTAAGAGGTGGAGGTCAAAGGTCAAAGGTCAGAGGTCGAGGTCAAAGGTAAGTAAGTCAGACAGATTTCAGTAGCTGTAACTATGCCCTGAGTTTACCCCTATATGGGTCAGTCCACCGAAAGTGGGCCCCTTGGTCTTTTTTGGTCTCTTTTGGATACAGGGGATTATAGAATAAAACGTATTTACCATTCTTCTTATTTCTTGTTTCATTGGAAAGAAAACACCTTGGGCTTCAAAAGAAGGGCAAATTTACATATATCAGCCTGCTTTTTTCAGATATAGTGGCCCAAAGTTAAAAAATCGCCAAAAATTGCATTTTTTTTAATTTCCACCTCACTCCAGGCTCTATACTATCAAGCCAAGCAGCAACAGACTGATATAATTCTTCCTCAGTGGGGGGTCCTATCTAACATTTTCATGTGGTCTGGAGGTGCTCTGGTTGGTATTCTTTTTCCCCTGTTCATTTTTTTAACCAAATGAAGTTGATGTAATGGATGTGATCAAAATAAAAGTACACTGGTATGCATACTAAAACACTATCCTCAATCTTCTTATTTCCCACCAAGATTAGGGTCCTCATAGGGGCTTTTCTGGTACAGAAGCTTAGGGTCTACTTGCAGGCATGACTATGCAATATATATTCAAGTATTTTCAAGTCCATTTTGCTCATGCCCATTACATTCATATTTCTGCATCCAGGAAAAATACTATCAAAGTTTTCCTTCTTTCAACCAGCCTAACAGGAAGATCTATTGTTAATAAGTCATTTAAAAAAAAATAATGAAGTCTCTACATGCCTTAATTATGCAAAACAGAGGGGTCAACTGACAGATGTAATGGGGGTGAGCATAATGGGCTTGAGTAAAATGCAGTGCAAGAATATTGGCAGGCTGGATACATTCCAAATGCATCCTATATGTATTTTTAAATTATTTCTATTAACTAGATCAATGCTGGTTGAGGTTATATTACTGAGTGGCTGTCTGAAGCTCATGCCCATTACGATCACACCCATTACATTCATATTATTTCCTTATGTATTGTCAATATAGATATTTTTTTCCTTTTTTTCTTGATAGTGTTTCTTTTGGACCTTTTGTCAAATATGCCCACTAATAATCATGTAGTTCTGACAAATATTTAGAACTGTGATTCAGAGAAGAATTCATTTTGCTCTTGCCCATTACATTTTCATAATTTTGAATATCTGCAATAAAAACTGACCGCTTGGGAGTTAGTGACTTGAATGAACCTTTCCAAAGAGCCAAAATATAGGGCTATCAATAAAACTAAGTTTCATGATCTTATTCTGAGTTTTCTGAAATGCCCCTCTACCATGGACAAGTGCCCACATTCAGTGGATTGACCCATATACCACTGATAGCATTAGGAAATTAGTATTGGATATAAATGTCAATAAGTATTCTGGCATTGAAGGCATTAACTCTGGAGTGATGAAAGATGCATTCAAGGCTTTAATCCCGCAGCTTATTTCTATGTTAAAAAATTCAATAATGAGTGGCAACTTTCCGGTTGCATGGTCTAACAGGACCTTAGTACCCGTTCCCAAGAAAGGTGATTTACTCGATATTAAGAACTATCACACTGCTCCCCTTACCAGGGAAGCTCCTTGAGAAGGTTATGCACCTCTATTACTACCATGACGATGGTCACGTGACAGTGGCAGCCTGTACTGATTTTTCTAAGGCATTTGACTGTGTACATCACCTGACCCTTATCAAAAAAAAATATCCACCCTCTTTAAAAAACTGGATAAGAGGCTACCTATCATATAGATCGCATTGTACTATGCTAATGGTGCTCGCTCGTCACAAAGAGAGGTTAAATTCGGGTCCCTCAGGGGTCCATATTGGGCCCCTTGCTGTTTATTATTTATATAAACGATCTACCTAATGTGATAAAAAACTGTAAATGTGTAATGCACGCAGATGATGTGATGCTATACATATCAAGTCCCACAGCCAATGAAGCACAATCCCTTATCTAAGAAGATATAGACAATTTCCATCAATGGTGCCTAGATAACTATATGACATTCAATGTGCAGAAAGGCATGACTATGTTTTTTGGTTAAAAAAATAATATTGATAAATTAAACCTGTGATAAGCATGGGGGGCGCTCACCTTCCTATTTGTCACATATACAATTACCTCGGCACAGATTTAGATGTCCACCTTAGCGTTAATCAGCATATTAACAAGGTAAAAAAGAATTTTGGCAATAAGCTGTTTAAATTGGGCAGAATGAGGAGATTCCTAAATGAAACTCACAGCCTGATCATATACCATACTATGCTTGTGCCGTCTCTTGAGTACTGCTCATTCTATACTGGTGGGGCCAACTCAACTGAGCGGGCAAAAAAGCGACCAATCTCATGGGACGAAAGCGCTTAATAAATAAATAATAAAAAAAAAGAAGCTAGTTCTAGTCTGAACAGTGCCCTGAAAATTGAATATATAGGAGGGGGATTTGCATCTCTCCCTGTCTCCTACAAAGGCAGTTGCTTCAATTGTGTGATGCAATAGGCTTCCACCTTGCATGCATACACACTACTACCATGTGAAAAGGAACATTTTTCAAAAGGGTGACCATTCACTGCCTCCAGCACAGACTGACAGACTGTAACCATTGAGTATCACACTATCGATACACAGTATTGAAGGTAAAAAAGAATTTTGGCAATAAGCTGTTTAAATTGGGCAGAATGAGGAGATTCCTAAATGAAACTCACAGCCTGATCATATACCATACTATGCTTGTGCCATCTCTTGAGTACTGCTCATTCTATACTGGTGGGGCCAACTCAACTGAGCGGGCAAAAAAGCGACTAATCTCATGGGACGAAAGCGCTTAATAAATAAATAATAAAAAAAGAAGCTAATTCTAGTCTGAACATTGCCCTGAAAATTGAATATATAGGAGGGGGATTTGCATCTCTCCCTGTCTCCTACAAAGGCAGTTGCTTCAATTGTGTGATGCAATAGGCTTCCACCTTGCATGCATACACACTACTACCATGTGAAAAGGAACATTTTTCAAAAGGGTGACCATTCACTGCCTCCAGCACAGACTGACAGACTGTAACCATTGAGTATCACACTATCGATACACAGTATTGATGGCGATAAGGCCCCTCAGCTAGAAAACCTAGATATGATGGTGTTATAGCATGGCGCTTCCTCATAACATTTTCTGTCCTGTCACTTTCAGCCACATCAGGAGCAGATAAACCTGGCATGCTGAAGAACAATTGAGTTTAATCTTGTAGCAGTCATCATGCCAGTCCCCTACCTTTGACACCTAAACCTTATCATTTAGAATTGTGATTAGATTGTGATAGTTCTGCATGCCATCATCTGTCTGCTATTATCTGCCATATGAATGTAACATGTATGGTGTCACAGTAATGGTAATATTCCCATGACATGCAATTGGCTTGTATTTGGTGCTTTCCAGATTCCACTAGGCACTAACCACTTGGCACTTGGTTCGGATAAAATCAGTTTTAAAAAAACGTTATTTTAACGTTGAAAACATTATAACACGTTTTTTTTATTTCCGCTTATTTACGTAAAAAAAGAATAGGTGGGAGACATAGCAACAGGTAGCATCCACTTCAGCCTTCTTAATGATTGAGAAAAATAGAAAAGGTGCAGAGGGATTTCTCTTTTTTAGATTAAAGCATCGAAATGATTAAAATAGAGATCTAGTAACACATTGCTTTATGTAGCTCAGTTAATAAAAGCATCCTATTCATTGTGGTACTGCCTTCCCGCTCATCCAGATTGCCTATAAATTGGTGAAATATGTGTCTCTGAACATGCCACAATTGAAACAACTGAATTATCCACCTGTAGAACCAGAGGGTGATATGATCAATGTTGGGTGTTTCACAAGGCAAAGATAATAGTAGTCATATATTTTCCGTTTCTATGACTGGAGAGGGCTGGTTGTCAAGTTATGACCATTATTATATCCAGTCAGTCATAAGTAGGATATGACTGGTCATAACTATCTGTTTCACCAGTTGGGTGTTTCACAAGGCGTCCATACTTGTTACCAGTCATAGAAAAATATTATTGTGATTTTAAGATCGGTCATAGGCTTAGGACTGATGGTGTTTCTCGAAGGGCTTTATTATCTTTAGTCATATTTCTCTAATGACCAGTCATATTTTGCTGCCTATTTAGAAACACTTATCAGTTGTAACTACATACTTATGACTGGTTTAGTTATAAGTTTCAGTTGTAAGTTTATCATTGGTAAAAAGTTATAGTTTCAGTCATAGGAGGTAGGAAACCAGTGTAAAACTGGGAAAATACCTCTCTGTCATCATTCTTAACGGGGGAAATTGCCCCTCTGATGTGATTTGGAGGTGTGTTAATCTGCAAAAGTTACAACTGGTTATAATGCATGGTTATCACATTACTATAGGGTAAAAGAACATGTTCCCATGCCATTTTTTGCCCTCCAGGGGGGGAATAACATTTTTTACTCTCAAGGGGAATAACAATTTTTGTTCTGATGTAGCAGTACCCATCAGGTGGTGTTACGAGTATTGAATCAGTGAGGGTCATGCCATCTGCTGCCAAATGTACACATGTGTCTGCTATCATTATAAAGGTTTAATGTGCATCCACATGCAAACCTACTGTCCCCTATGTTCTTAAAAAAATGATCACTCCCTTGCTACTTTTAGCTAAGATTACAATTACTTAGACTGGTTCTTGCCACGATCCCTCCACTCTACCCCAAAGTACACTATTTGACAGCAGTTCGTGACCTGTCTTCAACTCTTAGTTATACAACTGAATTCCAGGAAAACTCTATTCTAGGATCAATTTAAGAATGGTCATAATTTTAGCAGGTATCCATGTGTGGTCAAATCATGTTTCAACATTGACAAAATATGTCAAATTTAACCAGAAAACACCCATAACATGTAGGAACCATGTATGACATGATAGCATTTTAAAAAATTACATTTGCATACATTTTTGATAAACATGACCATCCAATACCTCCACACATTTTGACCCATAGAAACACCAAAAAGCAGTCATAAAACCAGTTGTAAAAAGTTATGACTGCAGTCACAAACCAGTTATATCTCCTTGTGAAACAGGTAGTTATCATCAGGACATATCCTACTTATAACTGACTGGAGATAATAACGGGCATAACTTTACTACCAGCCCTCTCCAGTCATAGAAACAGAAAATTTATGACTACTATTATCTTTGCCTTGTGAAACACCCAACTGGATATGTAACTGGTTTGCGACTGCAGTCATAACTTTTTACAATTGATCTTATGACTGCTTTTTATCGTCGTGTTGTTCCTACATGTTATGGGCGTTTTCTGGTTAAATTTGACATATTTCCTAAATGTTAACACATGATCTAACTACACATGGATACCTGCTAAAATTATAACCACTCTTAAATTGATCATAAGTTTTCCTGTATATAATTGAGTTGTACAACTGAGAGTTGAAGACAGGTCACAAACAGCTGTGACATAGTTACTACTTTTCTAGAATACCGCCTAGCCGCCAGAATGGATGAGGGCTATTATGCCCTGCCCACTTAAACATGTACCGCGGCACTTCTCTGTTAGGGTGGGGGTCTATTAGTAAACTATTGTAATTGTACATCCTCACTTATATATTGTATCCCCCTCCCCCCTCAGAAGGCAACAGGAACAGTGCTACCTATTTGTAATGGCCTGTCCTTATCCTGGCCTTTTCTCTGAAAACATATTAAATATATTTATTTATTTTGCGCCCCCCCATCAAGGTGTAAAAGATACCCCCCTCACCCCGTTCTTTACTCATGTGTCTTTGGAACCATGTTTTTTGCATCAATGCATCCTGCCCATTGGTTGGCATGATGCATATAGTCTAATCCATGAATGCAGCCCTAGCAAGTAACTTGCCAGGGCTACATTCAAGAATAATAGAGACCCTACAGGGTTGATACAAAAACTCCTGTAGGGTGAGCATGATGCTCTTGGTAGGTAGAGTAGGCGGAGGGTTCGGCCTAGTGGTCTGCAGCGGGTATTTGATCATACATAGGGCCCTACCATAAATCCTCTGCACCAGAGTGACCCACAAAGGCTTTACCAAAATAACCTGCAGGTTCTGCTACTGGGGGGCAGCAGTATCCACCATTTGTCAAGAATGTATATGAGTATAGTGCCACCTCAATCCAACAATGCCCCCAGACCTTATCAATTAATTGTAATACTATAATAGCTTCAATGGGTTAAATCTAACATTGTGCACAATAGATAATGTTATAAGGTTATGTGAGAGGAAACTAGGAACAATCAGTAATATACACCAAAGACACCACACCTGTGTCTAAATTGTATATACAAGTGCCTGGACTCTGAACTTGAAGCTAACATAGGCCTACCTGCCTTTAGGTTCGTCCAGGGTTAAAACTGACTGACCATGAAATGGTTTGGGAGAGATGCTTATCTACTTCTCTTGTTCTCAGTGATGGCACTTCACTGGGATTGGAGACATTCTTGTCTTCATTCTTGTCTCCATTATTATTTGAAATGGTACTTTGTATTGAGGAATTTAACAACAGTAAGGGGCTGGTGATTTCTTCTATTAATTGTCGTAGTTTTGAAGACAAACATGAAGAGATATACAAGTTATTGAAACGTAGTGATATAATTTGTTTATGTGAAACCTGGCTTAAGCCTGCTTCACCAGAGGGAATTATAAATATACCTGATCGTATTTTGTATAGAAATGATCGAATTGGTAAGAATTGTGGTGGAGTAGGCCTTAGTTGTAGATCTGGTCTATGTCGATATATTAGCATTGTAAATGATTTGACTATTCAATCGATTGATTTTGAAAGTATTGCTATTATGCTATGTCTACCGGGTGAGAAAGAACAGCTCATAGTATCTATTTATAGAATACCAAATACCAATGTACCAAATTTTCTTACTTTTCTAAAGAAGGTAGCTGGATTTGAATATAATGATAATCAAGGGAGACATGAGACTTGGGTATTAGGTGATATTAATCTAAATATGTTTGATGATACTGATGCAAGCTGTGAGAGTTTTAGGTCATTATGTAAAGATTTAGGATGGAAAATTCTGGTACATGAGGTTACTCGTCCCTTTAGTGGTACTTGTATTGACAATGTATTATCAAATTGTGTTAACATTACTGATGCAGGTACGGTAGAAGCATTCATTTCTGATCACATTCCTGTATTTGGCTGTAAGGGCCGTGAGAATTACAAGTATACTAAAACAACTTATTCGGGCCGTGATTATAGGAATTTTAAAGAAAGTAATTTCAAAGATTTCCTGCAATCTTGTGATTGGACATTGTATTATGATAAAAATTTGAGTACTGATGTGCTGTGGGACATGTTCCTAACACCTATTAATCAGTATCTGGATAAATATCATCCCTTTGTTGAGAGATTAGTTAAAAAAACTAGAAAAAGTTTGATAGATGATGAAGTAATGGATCTTGTTTTTGAGAGGGAAGGGTGGTTAAGGTTTTATAAGGTGAATAAAAGTGATGAAGCGAAGCAAGCTATTAAAGATTGCAGGAGAAAAATTAGGAAAAAAATAAAAGCTAATCAAATTGGTGGTATTATGCAAGAATTACATGAATGTAGAGGAAATCCTAAGAGTTTTTGGAAATATATTAATAACATGTTTAAGGGTAATGGGTCTGAGATTTATCCAGATATGAAGCACCATGTAGATGGTGTTAAGGTCCCATCCGAAACTGCTTGTGAATATATTAATCAATACTTTTGCAATATTGGAAAAGACTTACATGTGGCTTCTGTTGGTAAAGTACAGTGTGACATGGATAATAATGTGAGTATAGAGGAAATCATTCAGGGTGGAATTTTCTCTGAATCGAATATAAAGATTAATTCCTGGGATATCTATTATACAGTAAAAGAGATTGATAAAAATAAATCATCCGGAATAGAGGGGATCAGAGGTGATATACTACAATGTGCAATAATATGCCTGCTAGATCAATTTACTTTTCTTGTTCAGAGAAGTTTTGATAGTGGTGGTTTTCCTGTCAAATGGGCTTCTGCATTGGTCAAGCCATTACCCAAAGACGGAGATTTATCACAAGTTAAGAATTGGAGGCCTATTTCGCTATTGCCAATGCCCTCAAAAATTATTGAAAAAATAATGTATTATTATTTAAGTTGTGCCATGAAAGATCACGATAATTTTTCAGATGAGCAATATGGTTACAAGAAAGGTAGTGGTACAGGTGATGCCACCTTTGACTTTGTTAATGATCTATATGAGTATCGAAATGATGGTTTAATAACAGGGGCCCTATTTATTGACTTTACTAAAGCGTTTGACAGTGTAATCCATGTTAGACTTCTGGAAAAAATTAGCAAATTAGGTTTCAGCAAAAATAACTTTCTCTGGTTTAATAGTTATCTAAAAAACCGCAAACAAAGAACTAGTTATGGCAATAATCTCTCTCAAGAATCTGAAATCAAATATGGTGTCCCACAAGGGTCTGTTTTAGGCCCCCTGTTGTTTGTTTTATACATAGATGACGTGATTAAAAAGTTGAACGAGTGCAAAATTATAATGTATGCAGATGACATTGTTTTATATCATGCAGCGAAAACACCCCAAGATGTAATGAGAGTGTTTTTCCCCTACCTAGGAGTTACAGTAGACAGTAAGTTAAGTTTTGACAAACAAATTAAGCTTATTAAAAGAAACATTTGTAATAAATTATTTAGATTTGCTAAATTAAGGAAATATCTCACACAAGAAGAAAGCATAAAAATATATTGTTGTACCATCCGGCCGATTATTGAATATTGCTCTTTTATAAGTACTAGTTGTAATGAGGAAGGTTTAAAGGCATTACAACGTTTACAGAATAGAGCTTTGAGAATTTGCCTTAGATGCAATATTGTTAAATATAGTGTTGATGAGTTACATGTCATCTGTAAAGTGGAAAAATTAGAACAAAGATTTGATATGTTACTTTTAAGTTTGATGTATAAGAAATCCAAGGATCAGATAAATCATAGTCATGCATATAATACAAGATCGCAAAATAAGATACGTTTTAAATTGCCAAGAAGTATATCTCGCCATTATAAAAGATCGCCATGGTACAGGGCTGTAGTCCTCTGGGACCTACTATCTGAGGAGGTTCAGAGGGCTACCACAAAAGTTAAATTTAAGAATGAGGTTAAAAAGTTAAAAAACCTCAGATCAAGGCTAAAGGTTGGATATAACTAAGGAACAAAGGTTGATGGAGACGGTGTAGTCACCGCGCCGCTCCAAATATTATTTATGTGATCAGCATATTTTCATCATTATATAATATTATATCATTGATGATCATTTGATTGTATTTTGTGTTTCTTGTGTCATATTGATATATATCTCAACAAATACTATGTGATTGATTTGACACACTTGCCTGCTTCCTTACTGTTATTGTACATAATGACATATGTCTGATTATGTGGAGTCTATATTTACTTCAACTGTTTGGTATCTGTTTGAAATATGAATAAAATTGGTCGGCTCTATAGCGTTACATAAATGAACCTGACAGTTCATTAACGCAATGAGCTAGTCCAAAAAAAAAAAAAAGAAATCAGGCATGCATGGTTCATAGTATCAATGCATGAACAGAGTGCCGACATTATGGGGATTGTATCAAGGACTCAC
Organism: Acholoe squamosa; assembly: GCA_949317995.1. Taxonomy (NCBI): domain Eukaryota; kingdom Metazoa; phylum Annelida; class Polychaeta; order Phyllodocida; family Polynoidae; genus Acholoe; species Acholoe squamosa. The sequence goes on along the minus strand of OX439045.1, from coordinate 75,196,117 downwards.
CTTACTAGTAGAGTATATATAGCAATGCCTTTACATACTATACAATACAGTTGCAGTATATTACAAGCACCTCTTGCTGTAATTCTACACTCCTAGTTTCTGTAAATTTACAGCAATAGTTGCTGGAACCTCAGTTGCCAGCAAAAGTTTCTGTAAAAAAAACATTATATTCTGCTTTTCAATTACAGCAAAACTTGCTGTTCATTCACAGAAAATATTACTGTTATTTCACATGACATATTTATGTACTTCTACAACATAATTATTTTGCTGTTAATTTACAACATATGTTTCTGTAGATTTGAATGATCTTGCTGCATGGTTACAGTGGTTGTTAGTGTATGACTACTCTGGATTGTGTTGTAGAATTACAGCAACTCACCTCCTGTAGATTTACAGCAAAATGTATTGAAACCAAAGTTGCCAAGGGCTTTTGCTGTAAAATAACCCTGGCTACTACTAACAGTGAGCAGTGACATGACGCAGGGACATGTCTTGTGGAAAAATCTGTACTTTGATTCAGGACGTTCGGTGACTATTTCTTATTGCCTAGGTGATGTGAATGAATTTCCTGATTTCAAGTATGTGGTGCAGTGGAGTTTAAGCAATATTCTGTTTGGACACTTTTCCACAAGGTATAGGAAAAAAGTAAATTTAACGTCCAGGGAGGATATCGCTAGTAGGTTCCCTAAAATGATGTTTACTAATTACACTGTCTTTTCAGAAGAGGGAATTTGAAGGGAGTAATCTCATGTATGAATGTCTAGTCTCAAAGGGAGATTAGAACTTGAAGAGAATCACCTGTATACTGTAAGGGGTGATTTTCCATCCATACTAGGAGCCTGTTTGTGAGTGTTAAATTAGGTGTCACATGTACATACTTGTGTGAATTCTTGTCGGAGACTGGGCATCCTTCAGCGAGAGTAAAATGTCATTTGCTATAGATTTCCCAGGTGTAGGAAGTTCAAAGTATGGAAATTTTTCCTCATTCTGTGATTTTCATACCCTATTCTAAGTCATTATCATATTACAGAAACATTGCTAGGGCATATACTCATGGAGACAATACCTGCAGTTGCTATATTACTTGGATAACATAGAAATCAGCCAAAATTGAAAGTTGGGTAGTAGGGTAACTGTTTATGTGGTACCAGCATAACTGAGTAGTTTTGTTATCGGAAGTACTTGGGTAACTGGTTATTTTGATATGAGCTGTACTAGGGTTACTTATCAAAAATGTATCGCTTTTGTAAGCATTGTGTTACAAACCATCAAAATGAAAGCCTGTCAGTCAGACATCTGCAGTTACACACATCTACTGGGAAAATATTGTACAGGAGCATTCATTTTCCATTTAAGGTACAAGACATTAAGAAAAGAATAGAAGATGGGTACACATATAAGGTCAACTGGGAAACAAATGAACTACTATGCTTGATAGCTCAGAGGTCTTCTGCTGCGGAGAATGAGCAAGCTATGGAGATTTCTGAAGAAGAGCCTACCCAGAAGACTATACCCACCTTACTACTGAAAGTAGTTGTTGATGACAACACAAAGACCATACTGACTGATGTCCTGAAAGTAGTGGAAGATGTGGGAAGAAAAAGATGATTTCATGCCTATGTTACAAACCATTGTGAATGGGAAATTATATCCAAGCAATATAACACTGCAATTGAAGCCGGCTATTGGGAAATTCCTATCAGCTCAGAAGACCAGTGGTGTGTGATACAACCAACTATCTAAAGACTTTTGGTGCATGGTCAAAACATTATTTTGTGGCAAGGCAACCGACTTTTTCCGGGGCCATGTTACGGATGGGAATATGCATGGTAACCACATTCTACTATGAGGAGGCTTTAGACTCAGAGGGAGAGAGTATAGGTTGTTGACTTGTGTAATCATAACGACAATTGACAATAATGCTTCTACTGAGGAAAAACTGGCCTTTGGTGTACCTCAAGGGTCAGTACTGGGTCCATTGTTGTTTATTCTCTTTCTTAATGATATCACAGAGGAAATACATTTCTCAAAGGTCATTATGTATGCAGATGATATTGTACTCTATGCAAATGAAAAAAAGAGATAGGATGGCTATCAGAAACCTGCAAGTGGATCTTAATTGAATAGGTCTATGGTGTGATAACAACCTTATGACTATTAATGTTGATAAGACTCAGTGCATGTGGTTCTTCTCTCCCCAAAGAGCACCAAATTTACAAAATCTAGATATAAATATAAATGGACAGAAACTTAAAGTTGTAAACAAATACACATAGCTAGGGGTAGCTAGGGGTCATCATTGATAGTAAACTCACTATGGCCTCCTTCTTAAATGACATTGTAAGAAAGGCCGCAGCCTCTATTTTTAAGCTTGCAAAAATTAGACATCTTCTAATGGAGAAAGCTAGCATATCAATGTACCAACAGTGTATACTCCCAATATTTGACTATTGTCGCTTTATCACTCATTGTGCTAATGTAGCAGATATTGCAAGGTTACAAATAACACAAAACCAGGGATTAAGAATCTGTCTTAAGGTGAAAAGGAAACATGAAACTATTGAAGGGTTGCTTGATTGGGGCATCATTACGAACGATGGGAATGATGTACTCATTCATCAGTGGTCTGTAAAGAGTTAAAGTTCCCAAACTATCCACAGTGTCTCACTGTCAATAGATCGTTAAATGGCTATTAGTGAGGGAAGACAGAAGCTCAGAGGTCTTCAGTTGATCCAGCTTTATTCCATTTTGGTAATACAGAGTGACCATAAGGTGTTACAACATGATCACTCACCAAGCTCATCCAGCCAACAGCATTTGGGCCTGAGCTGAGCCTAAATTCTTGGATAAGGTGATGTGGCCTCTAGGTCTGACGAGCAATAGATACCCCAAGCCGGTTCTATGGTCTTATATAGGAGCAGCTGGAGGGGATTGTGAAATCTGTGTTTCTAACAATACATGGAGGGACTCAGTTAGGTGTTGCATCAGCTCAGACCAACCTTACTGGTCTAATCTGATTCTGCTAAAAATAAGAGGTGAACCTTGCTGGTTCTAGCTGGTGTTACCAAGAATAGACAGGGGGATTTGCCCCTTGGATGAGTTGCTCTGAGCAGGTTAGGCTAAAAAAAGTAGGTGAGGTCATACCCTCCAGCAGGGATCCAAGAGGTGAATATGGGCTCACTGCTGGAGCAGGCGGGGTGAGTGAATGCACTCTCACTGCCAGGCCTAAAGTAAAGTTTGGGGGTGTGAGTAGGCTTGTAGGCAGAGCTCTGGATAAGCTTAGTGGTGAAAAAGTAGATATAATATTGAATAATTGTAATACCCAGAATAGTTCATTGACACCACCAGCAGTGTCTAGCAATGAATCTTAAGTTAACCTAGTACATAAAATAGCATCACAGCACTTTGTATTTACCCTGGTACCAGGCATATAGTGGTGAAGTGCTTTTCTCGTGTTTAGTCATTTCTGTTGTGATTTTGTTGATCTTAGCAGAATCATTCAAATGATATCAATCTCATGAATACACAACAGACATATGCCATAACTACTATATATTTATTGAAGATCTAAGTTGAATCTTTCCTTTACAACAATGCAATTACCCTAGTACACCAAATCAAGTTACCCTAGTACCTGTTATTGTAAACATACTAAGTTACCCTAGTACTGGCAAATCAAAATTCTCTCTATACTACCGTTCTAGACAATTTCAGCTTGCAGTCATTATTGCAGATGCCTGTGTATGTTGTACACCACTTATCAATAACACAGCATCACTCAAATCAGTAGAAACACTGTGTAATCTGCCCTTTTCATTCTCTATACTACATGTAGGATGTTGGATCGGGTACCTGCCAGTTACTCTAGTACCTTCTGCACAGTGTGTATGAAGATTTCTTCTCATTCTACTTAGTCGAGCCTATTTCTAGGAGACTAGAATCAGCTTAGATCCACTTTGCTCTATATGGACTAACTATCAGTGACTTTGCCATACACTGCAAAGATGGTGTTTAGATCCTAACATAATTCTAAACATAATCTTGTCACATTTTTCTGAACACAATATCATCCTAAACACATGAAAAGTGTTTAGAAAAATGACATGTTTAGCTAATTAATGTGTTTATGCTAAGTGTTTAGGAGACATACTTGAGACATTCTCGTGTCATGACTTGTGATGCCACCGAGAATTGTACAAGCAGCTAGCATAACAAAACTTGAAATACTTTATTGACTGTATCATGTATTTAATGTAAGATAGAGTTAATAAAGTGGATTCTGGAACTGCAATCCATTTACTCCTATCTTATGTTTTAGACTGTAGGTGGCATTTCAAAGTACCCTCTCCAGGAAAATGAACCTGTCAAAATTACCAGCTGGTATCTCCATTCAAATTGGTCATAGTGGTCTCAAGGTGGTGCCACTGGGTGCAGAGAGGTCAATGTTACTAATGGGTGATTGAACTTGATTGCTCTTTAAAGTGTTATATCATACCTCTAGGTGGCAGCAGCTCTCAGCATGTTCCCTGCCTAAGGAGGGTATTTCAAATAGAATGTATCTACAAATTAATCCCCAGAGAACAAATGTGGCATGAAATATTGCTATGAATCAAAGGGTTCATAGTTAGTGTTTGGCCTATGTATTGGTGGGGGTTCAATCGGGGTGGTCTGTAATAGTAAGCTAGTTACACCATAATCCTACCAGAAAAAGTGTCCCAGGTCAGAGAGAAATGTGGGTGTTAGCAATCTTTTCCCTAAAATTACCCTTTTTATTGAATGAACCAATCATAACTTTACAAGTCCATAAAGATTTAGACCCATCCTGTAATACTGATAGGCTATGAGGTGCCCTACATCCATTAGAGACAGTCCAGGGCATGTGTAAAATTGAGGTCTTTAGCACTGTGACACATATAGAAGTGAATGTTGAATGAGGGGCTGTCCACCCTAGTACAAGTTCACTTCACAAGATTTTGACTCATGACTACCACAGGAAAAGAAGATGTTCATAATTCTCATGAATCTCCTGTGTCTTTCTCATGTCATGGCATATAACCCAGATTTGCCTCAGATAAACATGTTCATTTTTGGGGAATAGCACAAGTTATAGACACATGTTTTGACTGGCCCTCTTCCTTTCACCCTGGATTGCAGAGCAGCATCACGATCCTCTGTTCGTTCTAGGATCTTTCTTTCTTCATGGTTAACCTTTCAGTTACCATCTCCATCTTAGGTACTTCCTTACATGCTTCAAGAGCAGTAACTATCATATTGAAAGATGCAGGGAGGGAGGCAAGTAGATGTATGACTCTGATTTCTTCATCAACAGGATCACCCACTACTGATAACTCATTAAATATTTCAGTCATCTCTTTCATATGACTCTGAACAGAGTCACCATCATCCATTTTCAGCTCAATCAGCCTGCGCCTCAGGGATAGCTTGTTTGTCCAAGAGTTTTTCTGGAATTGATCTTTGAGTTCCGCCCATACAATGTTAGGATCTTTAGGATCCCCCAAGAGGTAGAGGAGAGTGGGATCAACAGATAACACAATAATGGCCAGAGCTCGGTCTCTTGTCATCACAAACTTTGAATGTAGATCTGCATTCGCAGCACCTGGGTCTGCCTCTGTACCACTGACTATTTCCCATAGATTATATTTCAGGAGTGCCATTTGACATTGAATTTTCCATGTAGCGTAATTGGCCCCCTTTAATGGTACTATAACTGCTGTTGCTGTCGCCATTTTAATTTTGAACAGTTCACAAATCTAAATTTACTCAAAAATTGTCAAACAGCAATAGAATTTAATAAAGCTTAATGCTCCTTCTGAATGTAGCACTGTCCACAACGTGAGAAATACTGTCCACAATGTGAGTAATACTGTCCACAATGTGAGTACTACTTTAACACACGTCAGTACTACTTTAACACACATCAGTACTACTTTAACACACGTCAGTACTACTTTAACACACGTCAGTACTACTTTAACACACGTCAGTACTACTTTAACACACGTCAGTACTACTTTAACACACGTCAGTACTACTTTAACACACGTCAGTACTACTTTAACATGCCAGTCACACAATGGACTCTCCTGGTGGCCTTGTCAGTTCTCAAAGCTCCTTCTGCATTGTACACATAAACTTGCTACTATCTCTGCTGTGATGAATCATGAACTGACTTCTAACCCCACAAGTCATCACACACAACTTTCCACACAGCAAGATTATGTAGTGAAAGTTCTCCATGCAGCACACTCAGCTTGTTTTTACAACTGTATAGGCCTACTCATGTCCAAAATGCTGACACTGCACTTTTCATGACTGCCCTAGTTCCCAGCCAAGTCAAGCCATGTGCATTGACCCGGTACTAAACATGTTTAAATTTTTGCAGTGTAGAGTCAACATTAAAAGCCTCTTAGAGGCTTGTCATTATGGATGATTCATGCCATTTCCCATCCTAAAAGTTATCACAGAAACATAACATGTTCTAACAAAAAAAATATCCAGCAGAATTACAGCCTTCAATTATTTTTTACAGAGTTTGCCTGTTACAATAATTCCCCAGACTTGACAGTCATTTTAGAATTGCATGCCTTCTTGCAAATTCATTGAGATCCAAAAGTAGACCAGCTTGTTGGCCCGAGAAACCCTCCTTTCTTTACCAGATCTGGTCTGACATGATCTAAGTTTACATTTCTGATTGATGTTTTTCAATGATGGGCTACAGTGGTACAGGTTTGTAACACCAGGAAGGTGCAGGATCCTCAGAAGTGATCATGCACTAATAAATTATAAGATTGAATAGAAGACCATTACTTGGCAGTACTACATTTAATTTAGTAAGGTACAATGGCCAAGAAATGACATATATGTTATGACAGCCTAGGAGAGATTGGTGTTTTCGAGTCTTATCAGGGTTTGGGTTTTATAAATTTTAATACAGGATGTGATCTGCATTACCTGAAATCTATGTGGATCAACTCATATTTGTAAGTCATCTCTGATTTCTATCCTACCATAAGTTTCCTTCTGACATTCAGCAGAACTCCTAATGAATCTGAAAACAGGTAATTCAAATGAAATTAAAAAAAAATGCATCGACATTTTCATATTGCTTTTCCTTGAAAATCTTGAACAGTGAAAATGTCAGACTAGGTTCCTTGATGAATCCTGTCAGCCAGCCCAATCCTTCAAAACCCAAGGCAGCTGGCTATATAAAAACTTTCTGTAATTTATTAAAATATTGAAATTGTGTTACAGGTTGTCAAAGTCTGTTTAATGAATGAATAACAGAATGGTGTGGACATGCATTGTTAGCCCTTTTGTGGATGTGGGGTGCTTTACCAAGCTGTGGTATATTAGTATTTGGTGTCTGAATGCTGTCTTCTGTAATGTGGCACATATATGCTGTGCTATATTAGTATTTGATGTCTGAATGCTGTCTTCTGTACTGTGGCACATATAAGCTGTGCTATATTAGTATCTGGTGTCATGATGTCTGAATGCTGTCTCCTGTACTGTGGCACATATAAGCTGTGCTATATTAGTATTTGGTGTCTGAATGCTGTCTTCTGTACTTTGGCACATATAAGCTGTGCTATATTAGTATTTGATGTCTGAATGCTGTCTTCTGTACTGTGGCACATATAAGCTGTGCTATATTAGTATTTGATGTCATGATGTCTGAATGCTGTCTTCTGTAATGTGGCACATATAAGCTGTGCTATATTAGTATTTGGTGTCTGAATGCTGTCTTCTGTAATGTGGCCCATATACGCTGTGGTATATTAGTATTTGGTGTCTGAATGCTGTCTTCTGTAATGTGGCACATATACGCTGTGCTATATTAGTATTTGGTGTCTGAATGTTGTCTTCTGTACTGTGGCACATATAAGCTGTGTTATATTAGTATTTGGTGCCTGAATGCTGTCTTCTGTACTTTGGCACATATAAGCTGTGTTATATTAGTATTTGGTGCCTGAATGCTGTCTTCTGTACTTTGGCACATATAAGCTGTGCTATATTAGTATTTGGTGTCTGAATGTTGTCTTCTGTACTGTGGCACATATAAGCTGTGCTATATTAGTATTTGGTGTCTGAATGCTGTCTTCTGTACTTTGGCACATATAAGCTGTGTTATATTAGTATTTGGTGCCTGAATGCTGTCTTCTGTACTTTGGCACATATAAGCTGTGCTATATTAGTATTTGGTGCCTGAATGCTGTCTTCTGTACTTTGGCACATATAAGCTGTGCTATATTAGTATTTGGTGTCATGGTGTCTGAATGCTGTCTTCTGTACTGTGGCACATATACGCTGTGCTATATTAGTATTTGGTGTCTGAATGCTGTCTTCTGTACTGTGGCACATATAAGGTGTGGTATATTAGTATTTGGTGTCTGAATGCTGTCTTCTGTACTGTGGCACATATACGCTGTGGTATATTAGTATTTGGTGTCTGAATGCTGTCTTCTGTAATGTGGCACATATAAGCTGTGTTATATTAGTATTTGGTGTCTGAATGCTGTCTTCTGTAATGTGGCACATATACGCTGTGTTATATTAGTATTTGGTGTCTGAATGCTGTCTTCTGTAATGTGACACATATAAGCTGTGTTATATTAGTATTTGGTGTCTGAATGCTGTCTTCTGTAATGTGGCACATATACGCTGTGTTATATTAGTATTTGATGTCTGAATGCTGTCTTCTGTAATGTGGCACATATAAGCTGTGTTATATTAGTATTTGATGTCTGAATGCTGTCTTCTGTAATGTGGCACATATAAGCTGTGTTATATTAGTATTTGGTGTCTGAATGCTGTCTTCTGTAATGTGGCACATATACGCTGTGGTATATTAGTATTTGGTGTCTGAATGCTGTCATCTGTACTGTGGCACATATAAGCTGTGCTATATTAGTATTTGATGTCTGAATGCTGTCTTCTGTACTGTGGCCCATATAAGCTGTGTTATATTAGTATTTGATGTCTGAATGCTGTCTTCTGTAAAGTTGCACATATAAGGTGTGGTATATTAGTATTTGGTGCCTGAATGCTGTCTTCTGTACTGTGGCACATATAAGCTGTGTTATATTAGCATTTGGTGTCATGATGTCTGAATGCTGTCTTCTGTACTGTGGCACATATAAACTGTGTTATATTAGTATTTGGTGCCTGAATGCTGTCTTCTGTAAAGTTGCACATATAAGGTGTGGTATATTAGTATTTGGTGCCTGAATGCTGTCTTCTGTACTGTGGCACATATAAGCTGTGTTATATTAGTATTTGGTGTCATGATGTCTGAATGCTGTCTTCTGTACTGTGGCACATATATGCTGTGTTATATTAGTATTTGTTGTCATGATGTCTGAATGCTGTCTTCTGTACTGTGGCACATATAAGCTGTGCTATATTAGTATTTGGTGTCATGATGTCTGAATGCTGTCTCCTTTAATGTGCCACATATATGCTGTGTTATATTAGTATTTGGTGTCTGAAGGCTGTCTTCTGTAATGTGGCATATATAGGCTGTGTTATATTAGTATTTGGTGTCCGAATGCTCTCTTCTGTACTGTGGCACATATAAGCTGTGTTATATTAGTATTTGATGTCATGATGTCTGAATGCTGTCTTCTGTACTGTGGCACAAATAAGCTGTGCTATATTAGTATTTGGTGTCTGAATGATGTCTTCTGTAATGTGGCACATATAAGCTGTGCTATATTAGTATTTGGTGTCTGAATGCTGTCTTCTGTACTTTGGCACATATAAGCTGTGTTATATTAGTATTTGATGTCTGAATGCTGTCTTCTGTAATGTAGCACATATAAGCTGTGTTATATTAGTATTTGGTGTCTGAATGCTGTCTTCTGTAATGTAGCACATATAAGCTGTGTTATATTAGTATTTGGTGTCTGAATGCTGTCTTCTGTAATGTGGCACATATAAGCTGTGTTATATTAGTATTTGGTGTCTGAATGCTGTCTTCTGTAATGTGGCACATATAAGCTGTGTTATATTAGTATTTGGTGTCATGATGTCTGAATGCTGTCTTCTGTAAAGTGCACATATGGCATTGATATAAACCTTATATGAAAAGGACATATGATAGAAGCAAACTGGTAGAGAAAAAATAACCAAGGTTACTACAGAACTGACAGGACAAAATGCTACATCAGCAAGGGTGTGAGGAGAAACATGACTGAGGAACCAAGATGGTCCTAGAGACATTGACACCCTGTCTGTCTCTGACCACATTTGGTATCTATAAAACAATGGGATGGACCAGTAACTCAGTGTGCTTACCCTGGCTAAAGCTGTACCTTTAATTGCACAGAGAGTACCCTGTATGAAACTTACAGGAGCTAAACCCTTTCTTTTATTTAATTCTTCATAAATCCATTGACGTATGTTGAAGAGTTAGTGATAAAAAAAATCCAATATAGTCTGAAAGCTGGAGTACATAAATTTAATATACAGTTAATTCTAAGTAGATTTTTTTTCTTTTTAATCAATATCCATGTTTCCATGTGAGGAGGTTATGGAGGTGATCTATGTTTTCACTTAGCCTGCCCACCTTCCCTGACCATCACACTTTACTCGTAGACAATGTTGAAGTAGGCATTCAGGCTGTATACATATTATATGTAATACTGATGTAATGGCCTTCTAACACAGTGCTTCCTCTTTGGGTATTCTTCATTGTTACGCCATTGTTAGGCACATCAGGAGATATGGGACAGTCCAAAACATTGAATCCCCACAAGGGCTACTGCACTGTACAGCTGCCCTGGGCCCCTCCTAACCCGTCACAGATCCGCATGCCATCACCTGGAGGACATTTCCCAAGATGATTTTACTGGACACAACTGCTATGCTTTGAACCTCCAGAGTCAAAGTGTCTGATCAGATGTATGGCTGCTCTGTATGATCAGCACTTAAAAGTGATTACATAGGGTTTTGAAGGGCATTTGTACCAGCTACTGCCATTATTTGTGACCACTAAATGCAGGTCTGTAAAATGCCACTAGAGTAAAGTGAGAGATGCCACTATGATTTAAAGGGATTGAAGCCTACCATCCTGGTGAAAGCAATCCTAGTCATTATTATTTGCCACATAACACCATGTTGCCATTGAATAGAGATATTTCTATTACACTGTGCAATTCAGCATAATTATGTCCTGGTGCTTGCCACATCATTCAATTACTTAGATTTTTTAAATCGTTCTGGTTTTGATCCACTTTGAAACAGGTAATAAAATAGTTTGAATGTTTCCTCAATAACTTGTAAATTAGGTGTAATGAATGCAAGTTCTGAGAGAGACATTGAGACATCTGTGTGAGTAGGATTACCTAATGAGAAACAAATGAAGTCAAAGATGAGACCAGACAAATCCAGACACCATTTTATTTCTTTTATCAGAATCTGGTTTAATGAATGAAAGTGTTTTTATTGAAGCTCTAACTGATAGCTCATGTGGAAATTTATTCTTTTTGTTTGCTTTAATAACAAATTTGATAAAATAATACAGGAATCTTTATAAGGTACTGATTTGGCTCATTAAGGAAAACAATGGTCATTGCATATATGATCTAGCTAAGGGATGCCTTGCTAGCCAGAGAGACCTGCACTTCCTGCCCTGTGAACAGAAATCATGTGCTTTAAGCTGGCAAGATCAGTGCAAATCACATGCTTGAAGGCATGTGATCTAGCACTGATCTTCAGCTTCAAGGCCATGATCTTGAAGAGCCTCGTTCTGGGTGGAATTGGGTTACAATATCATAATGTCACAGCAGTGATGGCAGCCAGCTGGTGGCTGGGAGTCAGCCGGCGGTGTGCAGTGATAGTGGAATTACAAAGATTAGGGATTAATAGTGAACCAAATAATCATGCTCTAAGCTCTAATATAACTAGAAACAATTAAAGGGCTAATAATACTGTCCCTCCACTGCCCGTAAGTTGGCCGTGAATAGGCAGTTTTGTTTGTATTTACATCCTATGATCAAGTGCTTATAAAATGAGGGACTGATCTAATTTGCAATGCTATCGCCATGGCACTGATCCCGACGCCAGAGGCAGGTGACAATCTGTTCAGAGGGGACGCATTTCCCCCCAAAAAAAACCTGTTTATTTCCACAAAAGGATAAAAAATGAGCAAAGAGGGCTGCATTCCTGCATCATAATAACCAATAGGTAGGCGGCCCTTTACGGGTTAAACCAGAATACACCAGAGGAAAAAAAAACGTTCTTCTAATATGAATAAACACAACATGAAGATTACCCCCTCAAAGTTTGACATCCCATCTCTTACTATTTCTGTCCATGAATCAATCCACTGGGACACATTGCAATCTTGTGATCTTGCACTGATCTTCAGCTTGAAGGCCGTGATCTTGAAGAGCCTCTTTCTGGGTGGAATTGGGTTACAAGATCATGACATCACAGCAATGATGGCGGCTGGTTGGCAGCTGGGAGTCGGCTGCCGGTGTGCAGTGATAGTGGAATTACAAAGATTAGGGATTAATAGTGAGCCAAATAATCATACTCTAATAGAACTCGAAACAATTAAAAGCCTAATGATACTATCCATATGCGATCCATTAGTTAGCCGTGAATCAGCAGTTTTGTTTGTATTTACATCCTGAGATCAGGTGCTTCTAGCATTAGGGACTGATCTACTTATGCAATGCTATTGCATTCATGCATCATAATAACCAATAGGCAGGTTGCATTGATGAATACACGAGAGGGGTAAAAAGGTTCTTCTAATATAAATAAACACAAGATGAACATTACCCACTCAAAGTTTGACATCCCATCTCTGAGTATTTCTGGCCATGGATCAATCCACTAGGACACATTGCAATCAATCTCAGAGCAGATATTCAGGGTGTGTGGCAGGGGACATGGAGGGCATGACATTGGGAGGGTACTAAAACTAAAACTACTAGAGGTCATTTCAGGACAAGTCTGTTGGTTAGTCAGGCATAGGACATCTGATGTTTGTAATCAACCTTTCCAATATTTCCAACTGAAGAAGATTATTTCAGAATGATCTTTACTAACCATAAGCTTGGACTCTTATGTCATTGTGGATATCTTTGAAGCTATGAGTGATCCTAAGGGCATGCTGTTTTTCTGCCCCATAATTCTGGAGTTCACCTACCCCCTGTGTGTAATTTGGATGATGGCTTTTTTGTTGTTGTGAAAACATGGTATTGTAAATCCCACCTCAACAGGGCCTCACAGTTTAAATTTATCTATCACTGCACTTATTATGATAAATAACATTTCTCTTTGTATCTGACAGAATTATTAATCTGAGGCCCCTGAATAGGTGTTTTAGAGAAGGCTGATGTTTCCACAGCGACAGCAAAACAAAAGGTTCTATCTTGAACAACCGATTCTAAAGACTAATGGAGTGTTGAATCAGCGGCTCAGTCATAAGCCCGCCGAGCCCTATCTTCGGTTGGTTTAGAGGAGTAGACATGTTCACCAAGGCATCCACCAGAGTCATTACTATGTACATCCCCTTTTATGTGGAGAAAGCTTTTTCAGCTCTTTCCAATAGATTGCCTGATAGTTCAAGTGGCTTTCCATGCCCCTAGCAGCTTTTCACTTACTCTTCTCTACAGCGTTGTACTCCCCTCTCTATCTGAGGTTCATCCTGTGTACATAGGTAGTACAGATGAAGAGACACTCCAAGTCTGTCTTTGCTGTCCATTCACTGCAGGATAAAGTGGATCAGTGGTAGGTCCACAGTCTCTTCTTATACTATTCATGGCAGTAAAATGTTACTGGTATGTTTAGTCTAGGTAACACAAGCACCATTTTACTGACCAGTGCCAAGCACAGAATTATATTGATACCTATAAGCAGCAATCTGAGTAAAGTAAATGTTAAATGAATAGGAAGGAGGGGGTGATGAAAGCAAGTGTAAAAGGAATCATTATGGCAGTAAATATAAGACCCAAGAAATGTACAAAATGAGTAAGGTCCGTGGATGAATGGAATGGACAGGTTAGTTGACTGAATGAGATGATTTACAAGGAATGCAGGGAGAGAAATAGGATAGGGGAAATTCAGAGGCGTTAAATTTGGCGCATATATGAACTATATTCAGGAGATGTCTCAAATGATTTGAATCCTCTTATATAAACCTGCCATGTAGAACAGTTCAGAGGCTACTGGAGATTCTACCTGTAGAATGTCCAGGGACTTAGGGAGTGGTCATTTTTTAACAACAGGGGGGTTAGTGAATTTCTGTGCATCTGTGACGAAAATCTTTCAGTTCCCCCTCCTAGGGGTCTGGAAAATTTCGGTCCACTCCTTTTATTCTTCAGTGGCCCAGAGGCTTTTTCGCTTAAAAGGGGCAAAAACAATTTTGAAATGACCTTTCCCTCAGAATGCAGTTTAAATGCAAGCTTATCCCTCTTTTTTGACTATTGTACACATTTTTATATCAGGACCAAAGTACATCCTACACCAAATCAGGAAACTCAGGGTTTGACCTATATGCAGTTGTGGCTTATACACAGCTGTTTGCAGTAAGAGTGCTATCTCTAATAGTGGGGTAGACAGAAAATAAATTGGAGGTCAATGGTGTCAAACCACAATGAATCTACGAGAACCTAGAGACAGACAAATTGCTGACACTGAGAGTCTAAAGGCATACACAATAAGCAGGGGGTGGTAAATGAGGCCTATATGTAGGTGTGGCTTACACACAGTGGAAAGGATGACATCTCTATTAGTACTAGGCAGACGGAGCCTAAAGGTACGGGAGAAAGGCAGCAGGTAGGTAACGAGGTATCACATGCCATTGGCCATAAGGAGCACTGCTATGATGGGGATATTGGGCCCAGCCTGAGGTTATAGACTAATTACATATAAGGACGTTGTCTTTTTGTTCTCATTATCTTTAAGCCTGAATTTAGTGACTAATGACATATAGGCACAGTCTGTTTTTGTGTTCATTATCTTTAAACTCGAGGTTAGAGACTAATGACATATCAGCGCAGTCTGTTTTTGGGTTCATTTTCTCCATAAGCCTGACTACATACAGCCTACCCTCTGATGTCCTCCAACCATTATAGAGCATTTTTATAGAAGGTGATTATAAACGTAGGGCCACACACAACATGCTACGACTGCTCACAGTAACTATGATCTGGAACAATTCAAATTGAGCAGCTGACTGAAGCACTGACATAAATCAAAGAATCATGATGACCTATATTATACATATAGACTTTAGAGCTGAGACATCTGACACTCTTGACCAACCTGACCATCATATGTGTTTTAACTATGGCATTTAACTACATTTAGCACACCTGATCAACATTTGTTAGGTACAGAAAGAAACTTGAAGGTTAAAACCTTCAAGTTGAAGATGATACAAGAGCCTGAAAATTGAGACTCCCTACACACTTAGAAAAGCATGCTATGATTTATACACTGCAAAAATGGTGTTAAGATCCTAAACACAATTCTAAACATATTCTTGCAACGTTTTTGTAATCACATTAATTTCCTAAACATGTTTAGCCAAACAATGTGCTTAGCTCAAGTGTTTAGAAATGTAGGTGTTTAGGTTAAAACTTTTGTGTTTAGATATATGAATTTTGTGTTTAGGTGTTTATGCATTTATGTGTTTAGATGTTTAAATGATTTGATGGAGATTTAAGGTTTGCAGACATGTATGCATTAAAACACAGAGATATATTTTGTTTTTTTTCTCATTTACTGGGGGGGACATCAGCAGGTATTTACTTGTCAAAGTCTCCAAAGATGTCAGCCACAGCTATATACGTGTACATATATTACACGCTGCATCAGAATGAGAGACTTGAGAAAGTACAACAGCTTGGCAGGAAGGAAATTGCCTTATCTATTCCAGAATAACATCAAATAGGTGGATTTGGGGACATTTGTCACAACAATTGATTATAACTGTGTGCAGATAGTCCAGTCAAAGGTAGTGCTGCTACCTGGTGTGGATTCAACATCCAAGTATCTAAACATATTGATGTTTAAATCTAAACACCTATTATTCAACTGTCTCAACTCTAAACATCTAAACATGTTTAGCGTAAATGTTTATGTAGTTAGAATAAAAGTGTTCATTTCCTAAATGTGTAGTAGATGAGACACCTAACTGACCTATATGTTTAGGTTTTAAACATGTTTAGACCTAAACATGTTTAAAATCTAAACACCATTTTTGCAGTGTAGGTATTGACCCTACACATCTTAGCCTTTCTACTCTGTCCTCATGTATAATCATGTGAATTACACACCTCTTAGTCTCATAAGGAAGACAGTTCAAAGGTATTGTGACAGGATAGGATGTCCTGGAGGGTGATATTCGGGTGTAATGGCCTGTATTAATGTCATCTCCAATTGCACTGAGTCCTAAAGTATCAGTATAACCTATCATTACAGAGCATAGTGCCAACACTGAATCAGTGCATCACGGTAACACAGGATTGGAACATTGAGGCAATGAAGTCAATGTATGGATGATTGAACTACCTTTGTTTATATAAATTATCCAATTGTGATCGATGCTGCTGTGGTGGCCAAGAACCTGTTATAATTAGCATTACCAAAGGTGCACCAAATATCCATTGGAGGGTATTTTTATGGGGTTTCAGGAGTTTCATTTTCCATTTTCAAGAGTTTTGTGCTTGTGGCCTAATTGTATGACAACCATTGTGAAGAGGAGGGCAAGGGCCTATTGAAAATCTCAAGTTACCTTGTTTATAAAACTGATGTATTCTATATTGCATACTGTAGTCAAAAATAATAAAACCAATAAAGATGAAGCTTAGGTAATAAAAGTTCTGAAATCCCTATTACCATATGAAGCTGATCAAACTTGCTTACAGTATATATTCAATCTAGAATTTTATAATGGTAAAACAGCTAGATGTTATAAAGGTAGGGATATGCAATGTCCCCTTGTAGAAGTAAAGAAGACCTAAAAAAATATAAAATTTTCGCTTAGCAAAAAATACTACCTTAATGGTGGACGGCCCTATAAAATGTTCACCAAAAGAAATTGCTGCCCTATCATAATCACACAATGGTTTCAAACTTACTAAAGATGCAATTAGTAAAAATGGTTATATGCTTCAAGGAGGCACTCAACTTAAATCAGCCCTCGCCCTTTAATACCAGTGTAGCGGTTGTAAGAGAATGTTTTTAATATCTAGCAGCTGACATTGTCTTATTTTTTTTTGTCATTTTTCGATTCCTGTTCAAATGTGTTCAAATGTGTTCTGCACACATGGCCATTTGGTAATGATTTACTGTTATCTTTAGCTAATGCAAGCTTCAAGGGGGGGGGGTCTCATGGTCCTTGCCATTGGCATTTTACAGTGCATTTCCAATGAATGGACTTTTGGCATGCACTCCAAAAGTAGGAAATTGGGTATAAGTCTGACAATTCATTCAAATATGAGCTTCATTATGGGGAAGGAGAGCAAATAAAGTTGGTACCGTAGGAAGTTTGATCTAGGTGAACATCCTGGTTCATTTTTGAGGAAAAAATTTATTTTTGCCCGAACCATCAGCCTATGCCACTTTAATACAAATTAGCGTCACATTCAACTCCACTAACAAGCCTCTAAGTGTGATGGATGTGTCTACTTGGGCCTTTTCCTGACATGCCCACCAGGTAAAAGTGTTCATCATTCTCCATAAACAGCTAGTCTTCTTGATAAAATATGCCCTGAAGCATCATTTGTGGCCCATAGAGAATGTTGATTGCACCATTATCTATAACGTGTTTGTTTGAATGATTACCTTTGGCTGAACATTTAATGTGCAGGAAGGGGGATTTTTTCTTGTTTATACAGAAATTAGACATAAGGAACAATTGTTGTGAAACTGTTTTTATTCGGTTAGGTTGACCTGGAGGTAAACAGTGCTAATGTACCACCGTTTTGAACTAACCTTCTGGTCATATCTGGTTCTATTCAATCAATATTATTCTAATCATCGATTCTAGAAGACCTCAATTTGAAATTAAATCTAAATTTAAAAATAAACCATTTGAGTTACAATGGAGTTTGGCAAATTTGCCTTGGTATTAAGTTGGCTTGCTAGGAGACCTGAGTGCATGTATATGTTGAACAGCTTTCTTGTATTTCTACTGCCTCATTTCCGTGAATAATGAAACAATTTAGGAACTCCAGATTACAATTTATGCTGTACAAATCATCAAATATTTCAGTGAAAGGTATTCCAGCTCTCTCAAATTAGAGGTTTGAAATTCCATGTCAAATGAAAAAGTGGTCAGACAGCAATCACATGAAAAGGACTTACACTGCAGCATTCACTTGAAATGATTTGAATTCCATTTTGCTCCTATACCAAGCCAAAGCTTTCATGCCAGATCTGGTCTAGGTCATTTAATGGAGGAAACCTTGCTTTCTCCTTTTAGGTTATTCTGGCATGATTTATTTGCTATTGTTAAGACCCATAAATGATGATCTTGTCCCAAACTCGTGTCAGACAAGACTAACATCACTGTTATGATTGAATTGGAATGTTATACTAAATTATAATTACTTCCTTCTGTCTGTAAATTGATTTAAAAAGGGCTTTTGATACTGTTTCACATTTTATCCTACATAAAAATTAGATGCCCTCAAACTTAGTAAAAAAATCATGCGACTTTTTGAAAAATTACCTAACTCGAAGAAAACAAAATACTCTGGCTAATAACAAACTCTCTGCCTTAAGACCAATCCCTTTCGGGGTACCTCAGGGTTCAGTTTTGGGTCCTGTGCTGTTCACCAACTGATTGGCAAGTGTAGTAGACACCAACAATACCCTGTGTGCAGATGATGTCGTTGTAACTACCGCAAACCTGACTGATATGCACCTTGTAATTAGGAGGATAGTTAAGTGGTGTATTGACAATTCCCTTACCATCAATGAAGGAAAAACGAAATGGATGGATTTTAATCCACCTAACAGCCTTAATACTAACCTTAAGTGATCAATGTACAACTAGAGAGAGTGTTTGTCTTCCCATACCTAGGCTTAAATATTGATGTTGAATTAAAGTTTATTGAGCAGAGAGTCTCTCGTATAAAGTCTATCAGAAATAGAGTTTTCAAATGGGTAGAGTTAGGCAATATTTAGATTTCGGCATTATGTGTATTTAAGTCTATGATCCTCCCCGCCTTTGACAATTGTGATTTTATCTGGGATAGGGATTATAGGGGGAAACCAGAGTTACAAATGTTGCAAAATAGAGCCTTAAGGATGGTCTATTTGGTCAAACTAGAGGTAAACCCAGTGATGACCACTGCACAAATCCATGACAGGAGTAAATGTTATGATTTGGCATTGAGAAGGGATAACATCTGCTTTTCTATGGTTTTATGATTTCTAAATGTCGCAAACTGGCTTTCATCAGGGTAAGAGACTTATAGTTCCCCTCTCACTGAAACCACACGTTGGAACCAGCTAAAACCCGGCTATACACTTATTAACGATTTATATAAATTAAAAAGTAGCATCATAAGTGATTATCCAAACTGCTTTATGTAACTCTGATATTTTAGAACGGTGATTTCATGTCTGAACCATTCATCTCATTTCATTATCATTACTGGCTTTCGTCTCACATAGGTAACAATGGGCTGGATAAGTCTGTGCATGAAGGAGGAACTTCTTTTATTCTGTATTTGTTTGTCCCCAAAAAACGACTTTGAAATGATGTTACGTCTGAAATGACTACATTGCACTTTATTCAACAATTATACCCTAGTTGGTGTATGAATTCAGAATAAACGAGGAATTCACTAGGACTAAAGGGGATGAGAAAGATGGAAGGGGATGTACTGCAATTTAAAATGTTTGCCCATGACAATGTTTGTCATTAAGAATGTTTTTATGGTGAGAAATGCCAATTAAATTGCCAAAGACATATAGGAAAGATGCAGATGGTGAAGGAATAATCTTTCAGTTTCATTACGGATAACAAAATGGCATGTTTGAAATAAATAAGCCAAAATAAAGGGGAGAATTTGCAATGTATCAAAAAGGTATAAAAATGGAAATGTGGAGGTAATTCTTCAAGATAGGTCAAAAGTCACTTGACAGTTCCTAATCCGCTATTAAAAGTCGGTTTCTCACGCCTCTCAATGCCTATATGGTGTGAAGGTCAGACCAGAAAGGGGAGAACAGGATCAGACAGTGGTAACTAAAACAAACGTAATAACTGTCTCCAGTCTTTTAGGTCTCCATTGTCCCCACTACACCCAGTAGATAACATAACAAGAGCATTGTATACATAGTCTAGCCCCTTCATTTACAAAATTACAGGCAAACGCAGGCATATTTCCAAAGATCTCACCAAGCTTATGTTTTTTCCTTTCTTATTTTGACTTTAACAGTGAATGCAAAGATTAAACTGCTGCTTTCAACAAGAGGTATAAACCTGTGTCCAATTTCACAAATTGATATAATGCAGACAGTAAAAAAACACAAAAAAAAACCCACATTTTGGAAATGAAAATATTCATCATATTTGTGCCTTGATTTTAAAATTCAATCAGCAGAGTGTGAGTTTAATAAAGACATTGAGTGAGAGCACAAGGTCTATAAACTTAATCACCTTTTGAAAAGTAACCTTAGAGATACATTAGATATGGTGGTAAACCCTAACTTGGTTCCCTTTCTGTCCTGATATTTGTGAAAAAGTCAGGACATTTCATTATTTCAGTTGAGCACAACACATGAATATTAAATGATTTACATTGAAATGTCCATGGTTGAGTCCACTTTATTAGACCTTGTATTCAGGTCACTGTTTGTGCAACCCTTCATAAGTGTTGCATGCCCACATTAAAGTCACAATTCAGAGCTGCCTTAGCAAATGAAAACAATCAAGGTGGGGGCAAGTCAGAAAACTAAGAGCAGCCACACAAAATGAATAATCCATGTGTATGTTACATGCAACGAGTTCTGCCATAGTAGTGTGGAGCTGGGCAGGGTGATCCCATTGAAGCCTGTGCTATTCAGAATAAGGCACTATTCAGGAGATCTGCCAAGTCACGCACCCAGTGATAGAAATACTCTCAAAGCAGAGTGCTTCACTCAATACTGTGCATAGAAACAGCATTCAATTACCATTTTTAATTTCCTTTTTAATTTTCTAGAACTGAATAGGACATAGAAACTATAGTAGAACACTAATCACTCCCTGTATGTCCAGGTTGACCTGTGGGACCACTGCCATCGGCCCCGCGTGCAGGCCTAAGACAGTGGTCCCGCTACTCAACCCCTCAACACATGGTAGTAGAGGTTGATGATGGTATTAAAGTATATGTGCCTATATTTATCAATAATGCACTTTCCCTGAATGGCATGCCTGGTCAAAATCACCGAATTATTGGACCTAGATCAATGTAGTCCACAGATAGATCTTAGCAGCCAATTATGAGAACTGCATAAATGTAACTCCTGCCGAATGGAATCAAATAATCATACTCCAAGCTCTAATAGAACTAGAAACAATCGAAGGGCTATGGATAATGTCCCTACGCCGTCCGTGAGTGACTGATGGCCATCAGTTTGCCAGGTTGATTCTCCAAGCATGCACCCATTTCCGACACAACCTGAAATTGTAGCCCACAACCAAGATTTATAGACTGACAGGGGCGCCACCTAGTGGAAACCATGAGAACTAAGCGGTGGCTGGTCCCATCTGACAGGATGTCTCATTTGACTCTGCTTCTAGGCATTATCTACATAACTCTTTGCTTAAAGCATGATGCACCAATGCCTTATGATTTCTTGTTGATGTATGATGTGTTATAACATCCATTCACATAGAGTTTGGATGATGGATGGAGGCAGCAATACAGCTAGCATACCAGGATGGTATCTATGCACTAAGGGAACTAAAATGAATCAAATAGAGGCTCATTGTGAAAGTTCCTCGTATATTGGCGAGAAAAGCTACAATCCTTTTTGACCCCTGTTACACAATCACTGCTACCTTTCCCCAACGAGTCTCATAGCTGAAGCGAGACACGAAAAGTTATTCTCTTTCTGATTTTCCAGTTCCTGCAAAGATATTTCAGCACAGTGAGAAAGGAACCCCGGGATACCAGCATAAGTTGACCTATAATCCATACAACGTCACTCCCACCTTGGCCGCAGCAGCAAAAACAAAGTACGGTCATCTGATAGTCAACAGCTTTTGAAACCATGTGGTACGACGAAACAGAAGTGAGTAAAGTTTACAGAAGCATACCATCTGGTGTATAGCAGGCCAAACTTCACGATAACATTAATTTTCACAGTTGGAAGGTCTTTATTTTTCCCTTATATCCCTTTCTATGCCAGCCGGCATGAGCGATAATAGAGTAAAACCTCATGCCCCTCATCTCTATATCAACACGGCTGTCTATTTCGAGTTATTACTTTCTTAGAAAAGCATGGGTTACCTTTCTTCTACCTATAGTGTACACTCCAGCTTCATTTACCTCTTCAGCAGGTCTATCTGCTGCCCTTTCACAAATAACTATGTATGACTCTCCCCCCCTCCTCCTCTTGTCTTTTTCTTCAGTGAACTTATAATCTTTTTTTTTTTTTTGGCAGTACAACAAGGCTTAATTCCATGAAAGTTTTTCACAGTAGTAGCAATATTAACCATCATGAAACCTCTGTTGACAGCTTGCTTGTTTTTGTTTTTTATTATAGAATAAGTTGTGCCATGTTTTTAGAGCTTGGGTGAAAAATAAAGGCTGAAACAAATAACCTTTTCTTTTTTCATGTCTGAAATAGTGGTACCAACAAATTGCGTTAATCCTTTCTTTGTCTTCTTTACTTTTCCTACAGGTGAAGGTGGAAAAATGATTTATCACACAGACAAGGTTGAGGAGGAAAAGCAGAAACGTCTGAAGACAAAAGAATAGACTAAGGCTTCTGCCCAGCGTAAGGCTTCTCTGGCAACTAAACAAGCTACAAATAGGATCATACCGACTCCGAAGAACTTAATATTAGTGCCTTCGGAGGAGGACATTAAAGCTGAACATCAGCTGTTTACGACGGTGAAGAAAGTCAAGGCCACCCCAGTTAAAAGTACCAAAGCATCTGCTCCCGCCCCGTCAACCCTTCTACCTCAGGTGTTCAAAGGAAATCGAGTCCTGAAAAACGAGCCCCTGCTAAGTGTCCTCCACCTGTTTCCAAGAATAAACCCTTCAGAAAGCCGGGAAAGAGAGCTGTGGGAGGGGCTGCTTCAAGGGAGATTGAAATAGACCTGACTGGGGAGAAGGACTTTCGAGATGACATGTCTGATGACATGGAGGTAAACATTTTGGAAGGAGACGATGATGGTGTACATATGACAGACTATCAGAAGCCCACAACTTCTACTCCTAATCGTCCCTCAACCAAATCCACTTTGCTAAGGAGCCCACTGCTACAGGACAAGTCACAAAAAAGTAGAAAGAACAGCAGGAAACTTAGTTTTGAAGACAAGCCGCAACAGGAATGTGCTGATGATCCCACTCAGAATGCCATAGCAAACAAGAATGCCTCCCAGGTCGTACAAGGTACTAGAGTAGTCTTTCTTTCTATCCCTCTAAGTTAAAATGAAACAATTTGTGACTAGATATTTAGTGAGACTTTAAAGGTTGCTCAAAAACAGAGCTCAAAAATTGAATTCCCTTCAAAATTCCTCGCAGTTTCCTCTCTTTCCTCTCAGTTAATTATGACTGAGACTTACAAAGTAAGATATTTTTCTCCCTCTGATATTTTCCTCTTAGTTAAGCTGTGTAAGGATAAACAAAAAATCTAACAAGACAATAAAAGACCCAAAGAGAAAAGTTTCTCTTCTTTTCTCTTCTTGTTCCTCGAACAAAGCGATATTTCATTTCAGTTAATTTCTTTTATTTTTCTTCTCTCACAATCCTGTCCCTGGATCCCAACTCTGCAGACACTGACAACCTGCTGCACCTGAACCCAGAAGGATCTCTGGTCTCCCACAGTAGGCTCCCTGGTAACCTTGACCCGTAGCCCACCTAAAGCTGACACTGGAGGAGTACACAATGCCAAAGAGGAGGAAGGGGCATGTCACAAGGCCAGGACAGAGGCCACAGGCACACAACAGCTAGATCCAGACCGGGAAGTGGAAGAAGACAGGGGACAAAAGCTAGAACTAACCGACAGCTGTGGGAACAAGGAGTGTCTAACAGAAGAGGATGGAATGGAGGATGTAGATGGAGTGAACGAGGCTAAAGTAAATGAGGCGACAGAAAATGAGATTGAAGAAACTTAGGCTAGAGACCTGAACAAAACCATGCTGAAGAAAACAAGACAGATGAAAATGAGGCTAAAAAAACAAGTCTGAACAAAACAAGCCAGAACAGAATGATGCACAAAAAGAGGCTGAACTAAAGGAGGATAGAGAAAATGCGGCTGGGACTCAGGCAAAAGAAGGCATACAGCAGGGGCAAACACACAAAGAGGATGACTCTTTTGTCAACGTATTGACTGAAGAATCCCCGAAGAATGTTTAAAACTCGCATTGAATCTTGTCACTTCTGCCCGTACCAGGGGACATGATTTCAGAAAGCCTGCCCCTTCAGTCAGTTCAATCAGACATGAAGTAGATGTCTCAAAAGGCGGAGTCATTATTCAGGTTAAAACAGAACCGGAATCACAAATGGAACCACAACCGGAATGGCAACCACAACGGAATATTTCTGACAGAGTCATGGAAGCAGCAAATGTCCTGCATAACATGCACATGTACAAAGACAAATCTGTCTTCGTACAGAAAAGTCCCCTTTACCCCGTCAAGCGAGGTGGGCGCACAACTAGGAAACGTACTGCAGCTGCTAATGCTAACACCAAAAACAAGAAACTCAAGAAAGAGTACAGCAAAAAGAACTAGACTGATATTTCCAAAGAGAATGTTTGTATCCAAGAAAATATGTTGTTTTTATGTAGGATTTTAGTCTTCTGTGCAAGTTAACTTTTACTTTAAGGGCAAAAGTCAAAATGATATTTTTTTCCTTGTTGAGCAAGAAAACTTCACAAGATGTTTTCTGTTTCTCTTTTTCATGTTGTTATTTGTGTGCATGTTTTAATAGTTAATATAACTAGTCATGTAGGAAATAAAATTTCATAGAGCTTGGCTTCCGTAGAGGTAGTGCCATTAAACTGTGTCATTATGATAGATATAAGAGAACAATGACAGGCCATGTTTCCCTGTCATTGTTAAAGTTATAGGGTTTTAATGTCAGGTGAGACACTAATAAAGTGCTATACATTTCTCTCTTGGATTATGATGTAATATCATGCCCTTAAATTTTGTGGTGGTCGTGAGTCGTCCTCGGAGAGCTTCGATGTATGTCAGGGCTCCCCATCGGTGACGTCAAGAACACGTCTCTGACCGGACACCTGGGGGTGCTGGAGTCCAGTGCCACATCACCTTAGGGTCACGTGGGCCTCGACTCTGGTGTATGTAAGGCTGTTTTACGGCCTTCCTCAGGGTCAGTCCAGGCCTGACAGACCATCCTGCAAGATGGTGATCGGCTGCACAGAAGAGGTGTATGTTGATTGCCTTTACTATACACTAATACACTGAGCTAGTCGACTAGTGTCAAGTTGTTAGTGGTTGAATACACTACTGCCTGTAACGGTCATCGCGAATGGCTGGTGCCTAGTGCGTTGTTCACAATAAAGTTTTAACTGGGACCTGATTAGTTGTTCTTCATTTTCTATCGAAGGATTTGAGTAAAATGGAAGGGGTAGAACACGACAATTTTATATAATTTGTTATATAGTTTGATTATTTATTTATTCTATTATAGTATAATAAGCTAAGGAGGGAGTTGAGCAAGACTGGCAGTGGGACCATAGACAAAAACAAGAATGTGATCAAAACGCAGGAGAAGGCGCTGGAATACCTAAAGCCAGAGGCCATGAGAGGTAACCTGTCTTACTTTAAATATACAGCTTATTTCTGCCCAGAGCATAGCTTACTTAAAATGTTTTACCACAGAAAGAAAAGTCAAGGTCTTGAGTCATATGTATGTTCAATGCGTTGTACCTACACTGTCTCTGACATATATTTAGAACCTTTATTTTTGTTTCTTCTAGAGGTATTCCTGGTATCAAACCCATGCCTTTGAATCCCGCAAAAGATGAAGATGCCTTCAACCTGGGTCCTCTGATACATTCAGGTCTATATTGTTTTACACTAAATTTCGGGCCTTAGGGGGTGTCATTACCTTTCAAAATCTGTTTGAATCATGTTGATATTCCTACTAGAAGTGAAATGGTGGTGGTCTAAGCTAAACACATGGGTATAAAATCCCGGAATCCTGATTGTCCGTATCTATCATGATAAGGAAGATACAGCTTTGATAACATAGCATTCATATTCTCAAAAATAATGATTTGATCAAACTTTAAACATGCATATTTCAGGAACCCCTTTATCAATTAAGATGAAATAAAGTGCATATTGTAGCAATTCTTTTTAATTTTCAAATTCTAAAAATAGAATGATCTGCATCGCCACATGGTACCATTTCTATTTGGTTACCATGGCAACCAAATTCATGCAAAATCACTATTTTTAGAACTTTGGTTGCCATGGCAACAAGTATATTTGTTGAAAATGGACCAAATACACAGAAAATTCTTCTGCCCTATTTTTTTTGGAAAAATCTCAAAAGTTAAAAAAGTTAATTATTTTACATTTTTTGTGATTTTTTTGATTAAATATTGTTTAAATTGGGATGATATTTCTTGTATTTTCCATCATGTTTGGAAGCTCACCATATCTAAGAAATTAAAGATAGACTCCAAAAATTCAGTTTCCCCAAGAGACCACCTCCTATATGTCAGACTTAGAAAAAATTTTAAAGTTTGACTTATTCTTAAAGAAATGCGAGGATTCCGAAAATAGGCCAACAATAGGCCTTCATGTCAACTTTTAGGTACATTAGGCCTGAATAGGTTTGTTTAATAAAAGTCAAGGCATCAATGAAAGTCACAAAGATGCCAATCAGGGTTAAAGACAAGGAAAAAAGGAGGAAAGAGAGGATAAGTAAAGGGGAGAAAAAGAGGGCCCATGAGAAGAAAATGATAGAGGAGAGAAAAAAAGAGGAAATTGATGTCAGAATACAAAAAAAGAGGTGACAGACTTATCTAGGAAAAAAGAAGAGGAGAGGAACAGACTTTTGGCTGAAGGAAAGCAGGAAGTGAAGCCCAAACAAGGTCAAAAGGTCATCAAGTGCACTGACGGAGAATGGAAAATTATATGCATGAAGAAAGCTAAGAGGAAAGCTGAAAGAGCAGCTATAAGGGCAAAAAGGATGGCCAGAAAATATACAAAATAATAACAGTGGGAAGGTGAAAAGGAAACTATTTTTTATTTGAAACTCAAGGCTATATCTGGAAAGACTGTTCTGTCACATATACATGTAATACCAAAAGTACAACGCTGTTGTTTTCTATTGAAAAATATTACAACAATGAAGATATTGTTAGAGTAGGTAGTACATAAAGAAAAACAACAGCACAAAGAGACCATTACGAGGCCTTCATCAAAGTTTACACCCAACTAGAAATATCTCTCTGTATAGTCTTTCCTGAACTTCTTCACGTAGTCACTTTGTTCTGCCTAGGTCCTCTTGTGTGACTGGACTAGGGGCACTCTGTTGGGCCTCCAAGAATCAGGGCGGCTGTTCACTATACTTATCCCATGGTCAAGGGTGACATTGTGCAGGCATTCACAAGCTATTGTTATCCGCAAACTCCTCTGCGGTGAATGGGGTATATACCCCGCCGACGAATCCAGGATCCTAAACATTTAAGATAGAAAACTTGAGATATTTCACTTTATGTAACAGGAAAAGTTTTTCTCTTTACATTAAAACTTGTTTCACCTTAACATGCATACATTTTCTCTTTTTGAGTAAGGACCATGGGATAATCTTCAAGTGGCTTTGGAACATAAAAACAGTGCCAGAGATTGTAGTTGTGTTGTTTGGGAGTCTACTTGTCCTTGAGGGGGGTGAAGAGATATCTCCGCAAACCATATCTGACAAAACAGGAAAAACATACTTAGAGAAAGTAAAAGGACCTTAAGAAACATAAGGGTAGACAAAAAATTTTGTTTTATTTTTAAATGAGACAGGATCATTGCAAGAACTTTCAAATAACTAGCCCTTTCATCTCCCTAGGTCACCTCCAGGTGTCCTAATTAAATAACTTCAAAAAAATAAATAGAATACTCACCTAAAATGACAAAGTCTCCCCAGGACTCAGCCTCCAGTTTGTCACCAACCGGGCTGGAATTTAGCACATATGCGTTGTGGACTGAGCCAGGCCAGCGGGGGTTTTACAAAGAGGATTCTTTTATGGTAGTCACAGATCACCTGCTTATACAATGAGCAAAGGTTTCTTTTTTGAAAGTTACAAGACTTATTAAAATTTATTATACATGTATATAGGAACTCTAATGATACAGAACTATACTAAACCTGTAGGACATTGTGTACCGTATGTTTTATATACTTAATTGAAAGAAACTCACAGTGGTGTTAATGGAATCGTACCCTTTCCTGTTTACGTACACACTCTCATTCTCGTCCTCAGTTGGGGTTTTTATTGGCAAATGGGTCCCATCGACATATCCAAATACATAGGGGGTTAGCTGCTCAACATCAACCATCCCAGGCTTTGGATGGCAATACAGATTGAGAGTGAAGAGATGCCGGATTTTGTAGGAGAAACTTCCTTCACAGCCCGGCATACAGCAGTTCTCGACACCTTCTGAGAGTCCCCTGTGAGTCCGTAAAAACTGCCCGTCACAAAATAACGGAGGACTAGGCAAAAATTAAAAAGAAAGAAAGAAACAGTGACTCATAACCGGCTAAGGGCGGGAGGTGAGAGGGAAAATAATACCAAAGGAAAACTGAATTAGTCTACAACACATTACCTTTTACTGCTATAGACATATGACATGGGCCTGGGGAGACATGAATTACATGACCTAGTTAACTGCTTCAATTGTTTGACTTAATTACAAAATAACTGAGAGACAAAAGGGGTGGGGGGTTGAGTTAGTAGAAAAAGGAGAAATCACAGATAATTTCTTTTTGAACGGGAAAAATATTTACCCTGTCAACATGTGACATGCCTCCTCCCCTTTTGGTGCCCTTGAAAACACTGTGCTTTTTGTACTCAAGTTTTTTGAACACTTTCTGGTTTTTCTTCCAAGTGATCCCTGACAGGAGACATGATGTCTAGTTTGTATTTCCCTCCGAAAAAGGTGTCTACTCTGGTTCCTGTTAAACGATGGTCTCTATTGAAGAATAAAATGCTTTTACTCTAAAAGGCAGTACATCTAGAGTAACTGTTTTTTTTTATCTTGTAACAGACTAAACGAGACTTTCATAACAAGATTTTATTTGTGTAATGCTTTTTTCCTCGTTTTGAGGTCAGACCCTGGAAAACACAACAAGATTTCTATTGTGTAACGGTTTCACTCAAGCACTGTTTTCTCATGGATTGTGGAACGACCCCCAGAATATATAAGTAGTATGCTGTGGGTAGATGATGGAGTGATTCCATGGTTAGGTCTTGTCTAAAACATCACAGAATCACTGTACATGACCTTTGTAGGTATTACCCTGGATTGATGTCCTTTATCCCTCTGTCCTCCTACCCTCTGATGGCTCCTGCTCCTGACCTATATATCCTTTTTTCCACACATTATCCATTCCGTAAGGTATCAATGCTGAGGATATGGCATTATCCCACCACCAATCTACCAATAATCTAAGCATATGTCACAAATAGGCAATTTGATATGGGTGTAGATATTCTGGCTTTCCTACTTTTGTTCATTTGTAAGCTCTGCATGGAGGATAACATCACCAAACATTTGCATGAACAGCCAAGTGACAAACTCATATATATCATGAGCATGGTAAGATTGTTTGTGCTGTAAACAAAGGCAGGATTACAGCTTTCTAATGAAACCAATATTGAGCACTGTTGAGTTGTGTTAAGGGGACTTCTCAATTAATTATCCCAGTCTTTTGAAAAAAAGAATAGTTCTAAGGCTTTAAGTGGCTTGCCAATATATTAACTTTCATATCCAGCAATCCAATTGAATGCTAAATGACAATAGTGGATAGATCCTTAAACTTGCGGGGGTGTTTAAGTGTTAGTTTTCCTTTTTGTTGAACTGTTAAGTCTAATTTGAGACCATTTGTGAAATATGATCATTCAGTTAGTTTGAGCTTCTCCAGTCTTTCGATGGTGTTTTATTATGCTAAACATATATACCATTATGTGAAATGTTCATGCACTTTTCATTAGAAAGCATTTATTGGGGTTTATATGGATCAAATCATTACCAATGGAATGCCCCAGTACTTTATGACTTCTAGAATTCTTTTTAAGCCCCTCCCCTATCATATTTTCATTATAAGCTCAATGGAGATTGACTTTGAATAACAGACGTAGCTCACACACCATAATTAATTGTGTCTAGCTTAATGAGCTCATATTACCGGACCCTGGGATTTTCTTCTTTTCCCTTTTCATTGCCTGCCCAATCAATTATCAGTTAATCACAACATATGGTATGCCAGTCAGGCACTGTGTATTAGTACTGAAATCAGATTATGTAGCTAACCTAATTATCTTACCCTTAAGGCAGTCTTTAGAACACGTTCCAATATGTATGATTGGTCTTCATGATTTAATGGTGCTTGCAGATAAATGTTCAAAGTGCATCAACCCTTCATTAGAGGCATGATGCATGAATGCAGCACTGACAAGTTACTCGGCAGGACTGCAAAGATGCATCAGCAAAACAATCAGTATTATGCATTATTGCCTAGTTCTGCCCCTGAAGGACATTAGATACAGTTTTGTAATCAGTATAATAATCACAAAAACACAATCTCCGCAACCCCAGAGGCTGCTTACACTAAATTACAGTTACACTGGTTACTATTTTCCTAAACAGATAGAGTCTGGAAACTGCCATTGACAGAAACACAATAACTGCTGGGAGTTTAATAGTAAATTACACTATTCTAAACAGAAAGGTAACTGCACACACCAAAAAGACACTGACTGATGGGAGCTTTATAGTTACACTAGTTCTCATAGTTCCACACAAAAGATGTCTGTTAACTGCCACAACTAGATCCTTAGTGGTCAGCTAAGTGGTCAGCACTATTATTCATACTGTTTGACACAGTGTTGTTCAAAAACACGCTGTCACTAGCACTTCCAGAAACACCCTGAGTGGTGGGAGATTCACGCAGAAGCTATGACCCCATTGAATGGTTTTTCACAAAAAATACACATAACATACATTTACAGCTTGTTCCTAGCTGACAGTGGAAGAACTAAGAGCAAACCCTTGCTCCCCTTTCCCTGTCATGTCCCTTGAATTGCTCACAATAGTTATAAACCCTGCATTCAAGAATGCCCAGATCAAAGAATGTCCAAAATATGCCATTCTCCACAATCGGATCTCTTACAATCACACACAGAGTGCTGTGGTTCAGATAGACTGATATCCCTTATTCCTGAATAGCTGTTGTTACAATGGTAATGGCTGATTATGTCAGTAAGCCTATGGGGAGTATTAGTCACTGTAACCAAGTGGGTAACTTGAGCAATATGTATAATATGTAGATTTACTAGATTTGTGCCGTGTATTGACCCTCTTAGACCTTTACATATTTGTAGAGGACGAGAACAGTGCCTAGATGTTTAGAGATAGGTGCTAAACAGTTGGTGCAATCTCTCTGATGTAAAACATGCTGTATCCCAATCGCCATACAGAGCAAAGTTCTTCATATATAGAAGTCTATGAGTAATAACTTGTATTAAGAGAGTATCTGGAGAGAATTCCATATCAATATCAGAATTTCTGAGAATTTCTAAGTTCATGTCTTCTTTTTCTTTTCTTTTATTTGACTTCTGATTGCTATGTCAGCTTTGTAAATGTATCACAACAATGGGGGTCGGAAATCATGGAAATGTCATATATCCTGTGAGACAAAGAGGCAAGTAGATCATCCAAAACTTAAAAGAATAATGTCTTCCAAAGGGTTAGTCTGGTCCCACTGGTTAAGTTATCTACTTGTGGTAGATTTCTGGAATCAATGAAGGACATACTGTAAACGTAGATATTTTCGTGTGTAAAAAAATTGGCGAATTTGCTTCAAAAGACATATTCGCATGCATTTAAATTCGTGAAGTTTCGATTTTCTGATTTCCCATGCCTTTTCATCATTGTGACAGGTTTGGGAGAAGTATAAAAAGCAGCTTTGGGGTTTCCAAATACCTGTTCTCACTATTGAAACCATATGCTTAGTGTTTGCTGATGAAGATAAATAGGTATTTTCATGCATAATATCACTTATACACATTTTTATTGATATATGTAATTTCTTTCATGGTTATCCCCTTTGCACTGTGCCCTAGGATGTAATTACAGACGCCCAGGAACTGAAAGCGGTCCAAGAGGTTGTCAATACTATCACCACCAACTCTTCATATGAATCATGAATGCTACAAGGGATAAGTTTTCGCGATGTACTTGAAATCGCGAATTTTGAATTTCCGCGAAACTCATGAAAATATGTACAGCATAAAAATATGTATGTTAACAGTATAGAACACTAGTCTCCTCTAGAATATGGATCCCACAATGCTTTTGATGACACCTACACTAAAGCTTTCCATGCTTATTTCATTGCAAACATCTTTCTAAATTTGATCTCACTGTGTAATAGCTGTTGCCACATTGGAGGTCTAGAAATGTATGGCTTAGTGTATAGTGCTAAACTATAGTGTATGGTTTGTCTATTTCACAGTACTGTGTAAAATGTAAAACAAAGAAGGTGTGTTTACTTTTTGGATTAGGAGAACTAATGCTACTACCCCTCACCCCCTTAAAAGGAAAAGGGGGAAATCACAGGTTGAAATATCTGAGGGAATGGGATTTCCCATGCTCAATACAAGAATGAAATCTGATGATATGTTATTAATTTAAATAACCTAAGGCTGATTCCTTTATCCTAGATATGGTCCATGGCATATGGTAATTCATTAACATCTGCTTTTGTCTCAAACCTCTGTTCCAGGAGTTTGGCTCTGTGCAGTCTGTGTCTAGGTGTTTGTAGATTAATGATGGTTGGATGACATTAGCTTCCTGTTGATCTTCTGTCTGCCCCACTAGATGAGATATCACCTAGATACCTTGTGTAAACCTGTGCATGTAAATCATAGCTGCATCTGTGAAGACCCTATTCTCTTCCTATTGTTCATATCTTCCTATTCTATCTGTATTCTTGTTTTTTTTTTTCAATTCTGTGTATAAATTCATTTACCTCCTCTGACCATCTATACACACTCCCTATGTATACCTTATTGATACATTTCCTGAGTTTCACTGGTTTTATACACCCTATTTCTTAATCCCTTCTTCCTACAACCCTCTACTTCCTTTAATGATGACTGCTTACAGTATTAGGCATGAGGATGATTTCTGCTTTTGATACTACCAAATGGTGCTTGTGCAACCCAGACCTAGCACTTCCATAACATGTGGCTACTAACGGTGAAGGCCACAACAATATCCATGGTCCGGCGAGGAGCACAGATCTCCTTTTTTCCGCAGTGAATGGTCAGCATAGACAGACTGGGATTTGGACAGTTAGACCACAATCCATAAGGCCCCTTTATCTCTACTACCAATGTAAACAGAATGAACCTCATAGTGGAATGTAAATGAAAACCTGCTGGTATAAGGGGCATGAAAAGCCACTTGGGCTATTAGAGGTCTAAAAGATAGAGCTAAAAGAAGATCCCCTTAACAGCATTTTCTATCCTTTCAAATGGTGCCCTTGCCAGAGGCAGAGCAAGAATACAGCCCATCCACTAACAGCTTGCCTAAAATAGTCAAACCGCATTTCCACAGGTCATTGCATAGCCTCCTTTTGACAGAAATAGATCCAAAGTGAATAGATACAATTATTTGTGGTCCTCACAGAAGTTTTCAAAGCAGGGCCCTTGCACTTATAAATGACAATAAAAGTGCCAGAAATAACATTGAGCTCTACTTCAAAAACATGTCTAGGATTGAGGACCATTGGTGTGTTTGATACAAAGGAAGATTATCTTCAAATTACAGTAAAATACCTCAAATCTTACTTTGATGGTGCCTGTTAAAGGTAAAGGGGTTGTGTCAATATCTTCTTTGCAAGTTCTGCTTACTTAATTCCATCAAACAGAAAGGTAACTGCACACACCAGAAAGACACTGACTGGTGGGAGCTTTATAGTTACACTAGTTCCCATAGTTCCACACAGAAGATGTCTGTTAACTGCCACAACTAGATCCTTAGTGGTCAGCTAAGTGGTCAGCACTATCATTCATACTGTTTGACACAGCGTTGTTCAAAAACACGCTGTCACTGGCACTTCCAGAAACACCCTGAGTGGTGGGAGATTCACACAGAAGCTATAGTATAAAAGGTATTTTGAGCAGCTCCCAATCCATCTATTCTAAGATCATCTCACCCAACTTACACCTTACACCTATACCTCGAACCTACGACAGGTTGAGCTATAGGATCGGAGGCAGAGCTTAGATCTTGGCGAGTGTTATCATTGTTACCACCTTTATGAAACACTCATGTCAGCTATGCAATAAAAGGATCAAATGAACTTCCCTAGATTCCGTGTACATTCACTTCACCACATGTAACCGTCCGTTGACACGACCCACATGCTTACAGTACCTAATATTCCCCATAGGCTTACTGACATAATCAGCCATTACCATTGTAACAACAGCTATTCAGGAATCAGGGGTATCAGTCCATCTGAACTGCAGCACTCTGTGTGTGATTGTAAGACATCCGATTGTAGAGAATGGCATATTTTGGACATTTATTGATCTGGGCATTCTTGAATGCAGGGTTTATAACTATTGTGAGCAATTCAAGGGACATGCCAGGGAAAAAGGGAGCAAGGGTTTGCTCTTAGTTCTGCCACTGTCAGCTAGGAACAAGCTGTAAATGTATGTTATGTGTATTTTTTGTAAAAAAACCATTCAATGGGCCCATAAGGGCTTTGAGCAGCTCACAGTGTTGTGAAACGTTCTGTACATGTGGCTCAATAGAATAGTGACACATGTCATAAAGAGAGAGTGCCACCTGTGGGTAGATTATGTTAATGAGGATTGAGAGGAGATTGTGAAATATCCTCTCATTCCAAATATGGCACCACAGGTGGATCGCACTTCCTCCAGTTGGACTGAGTAGATAAGGTTGGAATGTTATTACATCCTTGTACCTTATGTCACAGAGTCTAATGGAGGAAGTGTGTTTGTGATGACTAAAGGATCCTGGTTCCTATTGAGGAATGCAGGAGATTATTGAGTGTGGATCAAAGGCAGAGCTTAGGTTTTATATGGCGAAGAGTTTAGTAAATATGAAAAATAATAATAATAATACCCAGAATGGTCCATTGACAAATCCCCACATTCCTACTCGTCTCTGCACGAGTGTAAAGGGAGAAAAATAAGTGGAAAAGATGAGGCTTTGCCAAGTCCATTGACAATTATGGGTATTATGATACAAATACTGGGTTTGTGAAAAACCTGATGGGTTTGACATTATATGCAGTATAAAAAAGGGTTCCTTTATGGAATTACAAAAATAAAGTTTTGTGTGGATCAAGTGACTTAATGTATATATACAGGTTTTAAATGCCGGGATATGTACAATGCTTAAAATATATATGTACCGGTATGTTATCGTGGGAAAATGAAAATTTTTCTGATTTGATAACATGTTGGATTTATACATTAATACGCAATGAAATATATCCAGATGAAAACTAACCAAGTTTGGTGATCCTTGGTATTGTGGGGTCAACAATCAACACAAGGGTGATGAGTTTTTGGCTCCACATTACCAAGGCTCATAACTGAAGTTGTGTAGGGTCTGCTACACAGTCGGGTATAAGGTGGTAATTTTCATGAAAATATACAAAAATGGGATGTATACAACCTGTTGATTATGGATAACTAATTTGACTAAAACTCATAAATACATGTCATAGTTGAGCTTGAAAAACAGTGGTAAAGGTGATGAATTTTATAGCACCTAGAGAGGCAAGCCAGAAGGGTATTTTTGGTGTGTCTCTCATAAAATTCATCAAAAAACATAAATTAACGTCACAATTGTGTCTCAGCGATTTGGATTTAAAATATCGTTATACAAAAATTCGTTTTCAAAAAGTGTCTATTTGTGTCTCCTGAAGTGTCAATTTGGGTGTATACTGCTGGGAAGTAGGTTCTGATGTACCTCATGGTGATATTGTCATTTGTGGCCTGAAAAAAAATTCCATGGCGAGGAAGCTATTGGATTATAAATTGCCATGTTGTTTTGGTGTTGGTTGTTTCTGGACTTGATGGTATTGGTCCTTTCTCCTTGGGTTTGGCTTCTGGCACTGAAGGAAACGATGCTGGTTGGTGGTAGGCCTGTTGAGGAAACAACAGTAAGAGGAGGCAATTCATCGACCTATAGTTTGTCTGTTATGGGTTGCAGACAGGCCATGGTCAATACAGAAAAAGGATGTGAGATCAATATCATTTTGTCAACGTACCAAACCTAAGTACAGAGCTCAATTGATTTATTGGCTTAGCGCGGGTCCTGTATCCAGGGACGCTATGGTTAGTTTATCTAAATTCCACCAGGTGGTTGTAGCGATCTGGTGCTGCACCGTAATGGCGAGAAATCAGATAAGTTATGTGTATTAAATACAGGTATGACCTGCTCAGGTCGACTCCTACCTGTCTCAAATATCCTGGAAAGGACTCTGTTGATGTTGATTGGAGGGAAATTTAAATTTTTGGGCCGAGATGGGGGGGGCGAGAAAAAAAAAAATTTCTTTCCTGTGTCGCTAAAATTTTGATCCGGGCTGCTATAAAAGGGGGGTACGCGATGTCATGATGTTACATAATCATGGAGGTCTACGAGGTAGACATCGTTCTGCCTAACGGCACAATCCTACACGTAGTGATCACCATGACGGGCGGATTGTAAGTATATTTTGGTTCACAAAGGGGTGATACTTGAATTTTTGATAATTTTGAGGGTCGAGACGTGGGGCATTTTGGTCTAATCCACTTCTTGGATTGTGTTTCAGCATCACACAGATCCAGTGAATAATTGTTCCGCCTGGGGGTATGTCGAATGGCTACTGAGGTAAGTTCGATCTGAGCAAGTTAAAGTTTGAGCATGTGCTAATGTTGTTGTTGTGGTAGGGATGCCACGTGCGGGTGTCACATGACCGATGGTAGTCATGGTGACGGTCGTGACATCCGTCAGTTTCGATATGTAAAATGAAACCAAGATGGCGCCGGGCTGCCGCGTATGGCGCGAAAGTTGTC
This sequence comes from Acholoe squamosa, assembly GCA_949317995.1. Classification (NCBI taxonomy): domain Eukaryota; kingdom Metazoa; phylum Annelida; class Polychaeta; order Phyllodocida; family Polynoidae; genus Acholoe; species Acholoe squamosa. The sequence goes on along the minus strand of OX439045.1, from coordinate 75,158,611 downwards.
GGACCAGACGCTGCAGCCGGTGCCAATACTGATGAACATTAGTGTAGGCCGATCTATTGTGTTAGTTAGGCTTAGCTGTGGCTATGATGTTGTTTAGCTCAGTGTGGTTGATGATGGCTGTGTATGGGTGTGTTTTGGGCGTCTCGCGGAGGCGGGGGGGTTCAGTGTGGGGCGGGGGGGAGGGGGGGTGAAGGGTAGGCTAGATGGGGGGGGGGGGGCGATCCCCACATAAGCGTCTTTGCGGCGTATGTGTAAGGGCTACCTGCCATCCCCACATAAGTGTGATGCTATCTTCCAAACGCTACTGACATTTGGGTATAACCTCGGGACGGTCCTAAGTTATATGATTGTGGGGGTGGCCGGTAGTCGCTGAGGTGGGACGGTGGTCTCCGTCATGAACCGAAATCGGCCATGTTGGAATGGTGAGTCGAAATTTTACCTACCATAGACTATGTATGTGGCCCTCTCAGCCAGGTTGAGTTTAAACATATATAGATAGTTGGGGCGCTGGGCTTCTTGGGGTTTAGCGTAGCCGGATTTGCTTTGCCGCCGTTTGGGCCTGAGCCTTCTATCTGGTATGCTCTCCTGGATCGGGGGAGGAAGCCGTGGCTAGACTCGCCGGGCATTCACTATTACAGCGTGGGGACACCTGTTCTATAAATAGAATGGGTGATTCCCCCGTTGTTATGGGTACGGGTATACTGACAAAACGGTTTGTTTTGATTTTGCCAGTGCACATGTACTCTACTGCGATAGTGACGCATACGAATTTTGATTTGGGGGGAAATAGGGCTTGGGTGGTTGAGTGGGGGGGGCTTGGTTTTGTGTGAGAGAAAAAGGTGGGGTGTGGGGCGCGGTGAATTTTGGGAATTTTCGGTTGGAAAAATGAAAAGTTTTATACAAAATTTCGGGGGGTCTGTTGTTTGGGGTGTGTTGCTAATGGGACACTGGTAGGCATAATTTCTAAAATAGACTAGCTTGTTAGGTTAATCTATGGCTAGTAATTGACGTATTTTTACCCTGACTTTTTGTAAGAGGTTTAGTGACTAGTGAGCTAAGATGGTTCAATACAGTGGTGGGGGCGATTGGCTCGATAAGAATGAACAGCTTGCCAAACAGATCCATGGCCTTGCTCCTATTCGCCATGTGGGCCTAGAAGGCTATGGATGGGCCACCCTGGGTTGAGTCCATATGACTTTGGTGCCTTAGGGCTTAAAAATTAGTTTTAAATAAATGGGTAATCTGAGGTAGGATGGGTCGTGTGTGGGGTGGGTGGGGTGGGTGGGGTGTTGCCAAAAGGTTGATAAGTAAAATCTAAAGTGGTCAGGTCGTCGTAGAAAGGCATGAAGTGGACTGCGAATTCAACTATCACATTTTACAAAGCACTCTGGGCGCACACTACCATTGGCATGTAATGGGTATCTGGGTCACATGATGGCAAATCCATCATTGTCATGCTAGAACGATTGATGACGCTACTAATGGACACATAAGACAAAAACCTACCTGGGCTGGTTGCATGGCAGCCTCGGCATTTGGCCCTCTGGTCTCCGAATACTTGCTCCAAAAGGTGACTGGGTTTGGTAAGTTTGGTATATTGTTTGGGAAGTGGGAAAGATGGGGGTAGGGTGAGGCTTATAAGCACTTCATGAGGTTGGCTAATTCCTCATTACATGCCTCCCGATGAGGTATGTCTCAGCCATATATGGCATGAGGCCTAGCTATTGGTTGGTTTGCATGTGTTACGTTTTATATGCAGATTTAAGGGGCACCTAGGCCTTGGTGCGGATGATCAAAGGATGATCTGAACATTGTAGTAAGGTTGGTGGGGTAATGGCTGTGTGCGCTTGTTCCTGCTGTGTTAACACAGCAGGGAACCATGCTGAGTTATTATTTGATTGAGTGTCTCACCAAACATTCCAGTACCAATGGTAAACAGAGGTATAAACACGGATCAGGATGCAAGAGAGCTGCTCTCCTACAGTAGGCCATCATTTGGTAATACCTTAGGGTATAGAGGAGCCCTGAGCTTGTAACAAACCGGCGCATGCATGCCCCAATTTAATGGGACACAAACCGAGCGTACGCTGTGACCGTGGGTAATTTCTGTGGCGTGCCAACCAGATCATCCAGTTTACGGCTGCCTGAGCCTTCAGAAAATTAAATGAAAATTTTGGCAATGTCACCCACTTAGTTGTGGTACTAAGGTTTTGATATTTTGGAGGGGATAATTGGAATTTGTGGAAAAAAAAAACCTAAAAAAAAAGGTGAATTTGGTGGTTCTAATGAGTACTCTCCATTGAAATAATATATGGGAAATGGAGAGGGAACGTCTATTACACGAAGAAAATTTGCCTATAGTGTCTGGGTGGTTCTATGTATGTCTGTTTCAAGGGTGGCAAGAAGGTTACCATGGGTGGGTTTGTTAGGAATAATGGATTGGGGTGTAGGGCTGGGGTGGGGGCGGGTGGGGGGCAATGCCTATACTCCGACTATAGACATTGTAGGATGTTTTTGGAGGAAAAGGGTTTTATCAGCCAGTAACACTGTGAGTCTAAGGTTCCTAACTGACCGTTACATGTGGTGAAGTGAATGTACACGGAATCCAGGGAAGTTCATTTGATCCTTTTATTGCATAGCTGACATGAGTGTTTCATAAAGGTGGTAACAATGATAACACTCGCCAAGATCTAAGCTCTGCCTCCGATCCTATAGCTCAACCTGTCGTAGGTTCGAGGTATAGGTGTAAGGTGTAAGTTGGGAGAGATGATCTTAGAATAGATGGATTGGGAGCTGCTCAAGCTACCTTTTATACTAAGGGATTTGAGCAGCTCACAGTGTTGTGAAACGTTCTGTACATGTGGCTCAATAGAATAGTGACACATGTCATAAAGAGAGAGTGCCACCTGTGGGTAGATTAAGTTAATGAGGATTGAGAGGAGATTGTGAAATATCCTCTGATTCCAAATATGGCACCACAGGTGGATCGCACTTCCTCCAGTTGGACTGAGTAGATAAGGTTGGAATGTTATTACATCCTTGTAACTTATGTCACAGAGTCTAATGGAGTAAGTGTGTTTGTGATGACTAAAGGATCCTGGTTCCTATTGAGGAATGCAGGAGATTATTGAGTGTGGATCATAGGCAGAGCTTAGGTTTTATATGGCGAAGAGTTTAGTAAATATGAAAAGTAATAATAATACCCAGAATGGTCCATTGACAGTAACTTGAGCAATATGTATAATATGTAGATTTACTATATTTGTGCTGTGAATTGACCCTCTTACATGAAAATGGCCTGCTTTCCTACATCATGGAGGTGCTGTTTGCAGAAGAGACCTTCAAATGTCTTCGATAGCCTGCACAAATCAGCTGGGAATTTGGCGGAGGAACAATAACCTTTACTTATTTGTAGAGGACGAGAACAGTGCCTAGATGTTTAGAGAAAGGTGCTAAACAGTTGGTGCAATCTTTCTGATGTAAAACATGTTGTATCCCAATCGCCACACAGAGTAAAGTTCTTCATATATAGAAGTCTATGAGATATAATTTGTATTAAGAGATTATCTGGAGAGAATACCATATCAATATAAGAATTTCTGAGAATTTCCAAGTTAAGGTCTTCTTTTTATTTTCTTTTATTTGACTGTTGATTGCTATGTCAGCTTTGTAAATGTATCACAACAATGGGAGTTGGAAATCATGGAAATGTCATATATCCTGTGAGACAAAGAGGCAAGTAGATCATCAAAAACTTAAAATAATACTCTCTTCCAACGAGTTAGTCTGGTCCCACTGGTTAAGTTGTCTACTTCTTGTAGATTTCTGGAATCAATGTAGGACATACTGTAACCGTAGATATTTTCGTGTGTAAAAAACTTTGCGAATTTGCTTCAAAAGACATTTCAGCGTGCATTTAAATTTGTGAAGTTCCGATTTTCTTATTTCCGACGCCTTATCAACATTTTGGCAGGTTTGGGAGAAGTAAAAAAAACAACTTTGGGGTTTCCAAATACCTGTTCTCATGCACTATTGAAACCATATGCTTAGTGTTTCCTGATGAAGATAAATAGGTATTTTCATGCATAATATCATATACCATTTTATTATCTCATAAATTGTAACATATTATTGTATTAATCAAAGATTGTATAAGAAATTAATACATAGGTTGGTTCTAAGAGCTATAAGAGCGCTCAAACTTTGTATAAGAGCGTTCATGCTCCACTGCACACCAGCCAGGTCAGTTATACAGAGGTTACAACATCAAAGACAGCGACCTCATGGTCCACTGCACAATATAATAAATCTGAGGGTCTAAATCAGCGACCTCATGGTTCAGTGCACAAACTAATAACTTGTAAGTGAATGCAAATGGCTGTCACGGGTGCCTGGGCACCACAGACGCCGTCATGAGTGTCTCAGCACCAAAACACTGAACAATAGGTTACATAAGCATGATGCCATAACCTTCCGGTCGCTCTAGCGTCGCCCCTGAGCGGCCTAGGTCAAATATCAAAGCATTTATGGAAAGCCCATAATTAGACGGTCAAAATGAGCCCAAGATCAAGGCGGAACTTTTATTATGAAGGAAGTTACACTATGGAGATTGATTCAACCTCCAAATGCACTACAGACAAAGCAGTGCAATTTACGTGCCTGGCAAGCGGGCATTAGTAACTTGGCATATTCAACTTTGCGCATGCCCAAAATGGCGGTTGTAACGGCGTAAACTTCCGAGATATGAGGGTTTAAAGTTGCAGAACCGACCAGGACAATGGGGGACACAGCGGCGTCCATGGGGGTCCTTTGTGCACCCTGTGACACATGAAAGACCCCCCTCAAACAATTGCAGAGTTAGGCAGATGCCACTGGCCCCAGTCAGTCTGAGATGCAATGCCAGGATTTGGTACAAATAGCCTGGCTGCACCTCCTAGAAATCAGAATCTCCAGAACCACTCCAGAGGTAACATCTCCAGTCATCTCCTGCTACCTGCTATACCTCTACACTATGGTTAAACTATGCTAGACAGGCATAGGGTTCAACCATTAGTGGCCAGAGGCTATCTCCTACAAGACATCCACCAGAGGGTAAGGTTACACATTATTACATTATTCCTCTAAGCAGCAGGTCAGGAGCTAGGTGTGGGAACCCACCTAGAACTATGCTGGACATTGTATTATTATTACCTCACAGGTGGAGTGGAACAGAACATTATACTTTATAAACTATTGTTTATTTACTGTATGTAGAAATTACCTGCATATTAACAACTGTGTGATTGATATTTCTTACATGTTGCCTAAAGCTGAATAAACCAGTGATAACTGGAAATAACACTATTTATAAGAGCCTGTTGGATTTACACTATATACCACTAGCCATATGATATTTCTCATATAACAACTTGATCATGCATAATCACTAGTATGACAATAATATCACTTATACACATACACATTTTTATTGATATATGTAATTTCTTTCATGATTATCCCCTTTGCACTGTGCCCTAGGATGTAATTACAGACGTCCAGGAACTGAAAGCAGTCCAAGAGGTTGTCAATACTTTCCCCACCAACTCTTCATATGAATCATGAATGCTACAAGGGATAAGTTTTCGCGATGTACTTGAAATCACGAATTTTGAATTTCCGCGAAACTCATGAAAATATGTAAAGCATAAAAATATATACCTTAACAGTATAGAACACTAGTCTCCTCTAGAATATGTATCCCACAATGCTTTTGATGACACCCACACTAAAGCTTTCCATTGCAAACATATTTCTAAATTGGATCTCACTGCGTAATAGCTGTTGCCACATTTGCAGGTCTAGAAAAGCATGGCTTTTCTGGATTAGGAGAACTATTACTACAACCCCCCCCCCCCCCAAGAGGAAAAGGGGGATATCACACGTTGTAATATCTGAGGGAATGGGATTTTCCATGCTCAATACAAGAATGAAATCTGATGATATGTTAATAATTTAAATAACCTAAGGTTGATTCCTTTATCCTAGATATGGTCCATGGCATATGGTAATTCATTAACATCTGCTTTTGTCTCAAACCTCTCTTACAGGAGTTTGGTTCTGCGCAGTCTGTGTCTGGGTGTTTGTAGATTAATGATGGTTGCATGACATTAGCTTCCTGTTGATCTTCTGTCTGCCCCACTAGTTGAGATATCACCTAGATATCTTGTGTAAACCTGTGCATGTAAATCATAGCTGCATCTGTGAAGACCCTATTCTCTTCCTATTGTTCATATCTTCCTAATCTACCTGTATTTTTTTTTCAATTCTCTCTATAAATTCATTTACCTCCTCTGACCATCTATACACACTCCCTATGTATACCTTATTGATACATTTCCTGAGTTGCACTGGTTGTATACACCCTATTTCTTAATCCCTTCTTCCTACAAGCCTCTACTTCCTTTAATGATGACTGCTTACAGTATTAGGCATGAGGATGATTTCTGCTTTTGATACTACCAAATGGTGCTTGTGCAACCCAGACCTAGCACTTCCATAACATGTGGCTACTAACGGTGAAGGCCACAAAAATATCCATGGTCCGGCGACGAGCGCAGATCTTCTTATTTCCGCAGTGAATGGTCAGCATAGACAGACTGGGATTTGGACAGTTAGACCACAATCCATAAGGCCCCTTTATCTCTACTACCAACGTAAACAGAATGAACCTCATAGTGGAATGTAAATGAAAAGCTGCTGGTATAAGGGGCATGAAAAGCCACTTGGGCTATTAGGAGGTCTAAAAGATAGAGCTAAAAGAAGATCCCCTTAACAGCATTTTCTATCCTTTCAAATGGTGCCCTTGCCAGAGGCAGAGCAAGAATACAGCCCATCCACTAACAGCTTGCCTAAAATAGTCAAACTGCATTCCCACAGGTCATTGCATAGCCTCCTTTTGACAGAAATAGATCCAAAGTGAATAGATACAATTATTTGTGGTCCTCACAGAAGTTTTCAAAGCAGGGCCCTTGCACTTATAAATGACAATAAAAGTGCCAGAAATAACATTGAGCTCTACTTCAAAAACATGTCTAGGATTGAGGACCATTGGTGTGTTTGATACAAAGGAAGATTATCTTCAAATTACAGTAAAATACCTCAAATCTTACTTTGATGGTGCCTGTTAAAGGTAAAGGGTTTGTGTCAATATCTTCTTTGCAAGTTCTGCTTACTTAATTCCATCAAACAGAAAGGTAACTGCACACACCAGAAAGACACTGACTGGTGGGAGCTTTATAGTTACACTAGTTCCCATAGTTCCACACAGAAGATGTCTGTTAACTGCCACAACTAGATCCTTAGTGGTCAGCTAAGTGGTCAGCACTATCATTCATACTGTTTGACACAGTGTTGTTCAAAAACACGCTGTCACTGGCACTTCCAGAAACACCCTGAGTGGTGGGAGATTCACACAGAAGCTATAGTATAAAAGGTAGCTTGAGCAGCTCCCAATCCATCTATTCTAAGATCATCTCTCCCAACTTACACCTTACACCTATACCTCGAACCTACGACAGGTTGAGCTATAGGATCGGAGGCAGAGCTTAGATCTTGGCGAGTGTTATCATTGTTACCACCTTTATGAAACACTCATGTCAGCTATGCAATAAAAGGATCAAATGAACTTCCCTGGATTCCGTGTACATTCACTTCACCACATGTAACCGTCCGTTGACACGACCCACATGCTTACAGTACCTAATATTCCCCATAGGCTTACTGACATAATCAGCCATTACCATTGTAACAACAGCTATTCAGGAATCAGGGGTATCAGTCCATCTGAACTGCAGCACTCTGTGTGTGATTGTAAGACATCCGATTGTAGAGAATGGCATATTTTGGACATTTATTGATCTGGGCATTCTTGAATGCAGGGTTTATAACTATTGTGAGCAATTCAAGGGACATGCCAGGGAAAAAGGGAGCAAGGGTTTGCTCTTAGTTCTGCCACTGTCAACTAGGAACAAGCTGTAAATGTTTGTTATGTGTATTTTTTGTGAAAAACCATTCAATGGGCCCATAAGGGCTTTGAGCAGCTCACAGTGTTGTGAAACGTTCTGTACATGTGGCTCAATAGAATAGTGACACATGTCATAAAGAGAGAGTGCCACCTGTGGGTAGATTATGTTAATGAGGATTGAGAGGAGATTGTGAAATTCCTCTCATTCCAAATATGGCACCACAGGTGGATCGCACTTCCTCCAGTTGGACTGAGTAGATAAGGTTGGAATGTTATTACATCCTTGTACCTTATGTCACAGAGTCTAATGGAGGAAGTGTGTTTGTGATGACTAAAGGATCCTGGTTCCTATTGAGGAATGCAGGAGATTATTGAGTGTGGATCATGGGCAGAGCTTAGGTTTTATATGGCGAAGAGTTTAGTAAATATGAAAAATAATAATAATACCCAGAATGGTCCATTGACAAATCCCCACATTCCTACTCGTCTCTGCACGAGTGTAAAGGGAGAAAAATAAGTGGAAAAGATGAGGCTTTGCCAAGTCCATTGACAATTATGGGTATTATGATACAAATACTGGGTTTGTGAAAAACCTGATGGGTTTGACATTATATGCAGTATAAAAAAGGGTTCCTTTATGGAATTACAAAAATAAAGTTTTGTGTGGATCAAGTGACTTAATGTATATATACAGGTTTTAAATGCTGGGATATGTACAATGCTTAAAATATATATGTACCGGTATGTTATCGTGGGAAAATGAAAATTTTTCTGATTTGATAACATGTTGGATTTATACATTATACGCAATGAAATATATCCAGATGAAAACTAACCAAGTTTGGTGATCCTTGGTATTGTGGGATCAACAATCAACACAAGGGTGATGAGTTTTTGGCTCCACATTACCAAGGCTCATAACTGAAGTTGTGTAGGGTCTGCTACACAGTCGGGTATAAGGTGGTAATTTTCATGAAAATATACAAAAATGGGATGTATACAACCTGTTGATTATGGATAACTAATTTGACTAAAACTCATAAATACATGTCATAGTTGAGCTTGAAAAACAGTGGTAAAGGTGATGAATTTTATAGCACCTAGAGAGGCAAGCCAGAAGGGTATTTTTGGTGTGTCTCTCATAAAATTCATCAAAAAACATAAATTAACGTCACAATTGTGTCTCAGCGATTTGGATTTAAAATATCGTTATACAAAAATTCGTTTTTAAAAAGTGTCTATTTGTGTCTCCTGAAGTGTCAATTTGGGTGTATACTGCTGGGAAGTAGATTCTGATGTTCCTTATGGTGATATTGTCATTTGTGGCCTGAAAAAAAATTCCATGGCGAGAAAGCTATTGGATTATAAATTGCCATGTTGTTTTGGTGTTGGTTGTTTCTGGACTTGATGGTATTGGTCCTTTCTCCTTGGGTTTGGCTTCTGGCGCTGAAGGAAACGATGCTGGTTGGTGGTAGGCCTGTTGAGGAAACAACAGGAAGAGGAGGCAATTCATCGACCTATAGTTTGTCTGTTATGGGTTGCAGACAGGCCATGGTCAATACAGAAAAAGGACGTGAGATCAATATCATTTTGTCAACGTACAAAACCTAAGTACAGAGCTCAATTGATTTATTGGCTTAGCGCGGGTCCTGTATCCAGGGACGCTATGGTTAGTTTATCTAAATTCCACCAGGTGGTTGTAGCGAGCTGGTGCTGCACCGTAATGGCGAGAAATCAGATAAGTTATGTGTATTAAATACAGGTATGACCTGCTCAGGTCGACTCCTACCTGTCTCAAATATCCTGGAAAGGACTCTGTTGATGTTGATTGGAGGGAAATTTAAATTTTTGGGCCGAGATGGGGGGGGCGAGAAAAAGAAATTTCTTTCCTGTGTCGCTAAAATTTTGATCCGGGCTGCTATAAAAGGGGGGTATGTGATGTCATGATGTTACATAATCATGGAGGTCTACGAGGTAGACATCGTTCTGCCTAACGGCACGATCCTACACGTAGTGATCACCATGACGGGCGGATTGTAAGTATATTTTGGTTCACAAAGGGGTGATACTTGAATTTTTGATAATTTTGAGGGTCGAGACGTGGGGCATTATGGTCTAATCCACTTCTTGGATTGTGTTTCAGCATCACACAGATCCAGTGAATAACTGTTCCGCCCGGGGGTATGTCGAATGGCTACTGAGGTAAGTTCGATCTGAGCAAGTTAAAGTTTGAGCATGTGCTAATGTTGTTGTTGTGGTAGGGATGCCACGTGTGGGTGTCACATGACCGATGGTAGTCATGGTGACGGTCGTGACGTCCGTCAGTTTCGATATGTAAAATGAAACCAAGATGGCGCCGGGCTGCCGCGTATGGCGCGAAAGTTGTCGGACCAGACGCTGCAGCCGGTGCCAATACTGATGAACATTAGTGTAGATCTATTGTGTTAGTTAGGCTTAGCTGTGGCTATGATGTTGTTTAGCTCAGTGTGGTTGATGATGGCTGTGTATGGGTGTGTTTTGGGCGTCTTGCGGAGGTGGGGGGGTTCAGTGTGGGGCGGGGGGAGGGGGGGTGAAGGGTAGGCTAGATGGGGGGGGTCGATCCCCACATAAGCGTCTTTGCGGCGTATGTGTAAGGGCTACCTGCCATCCCCACATAAGTGTGATGCTATCTTCCAAACGCTACTGACATTTGGGTATAACCTCGGGACGGTCCTAAGTTATATGATTGTGGGGGTGGCCGGTAGTCGCTGAGGTGGGACGGTGGTCTCCGTCATGAACCGAAATCGGCCATGTTGGAATGGTGAGTCAAAATTTTACCTACCATAGACTATGTATGTGGCCCTCTCAGCCAGGTTGAGTTTAAACATATATAGATAGTTGGGGCGCTGGGCTTCTTGGGGTTTAGCGTAGCCGGATTTGCTTTGCCGCCGTTTGGGCCTGAGCCTTCTATCTGGTATGCTCTCCTGGATCGGGGGAGGATGCCGTGGCTAGACTCGCCGGGCATTCACTATTACAGCGTGGGGACACCTGTTCTATAAATAGAATGGGTGATTCCCCCGTTGTTATGGTTACGGGTATACTGACAAAACGGTTTGTTTTGATTTTGCCAGTGCACATGTACTCTACTGCGATAGTGACGCATACAAATTTTGATTTGGGGGGAAATAGGGCTTGGGTGGTTGAGTGGGGGGGGGCTTGGTTTTGTGTGAGAGAAAAAGGTGGGGTGTGGGGCGCGGTGAATTTTGGGAATTTTGGGTTGGAAAAATGAAAAGTTTTATACAAAATTTCAGGGGGTCTGTTGTTTGGGGTGTGTTGCTAATAGGACACTGGTAGGCATAATTTCTAAAATAGACTAGCTTGTTAGGTTAATCTATGGCTAGTAATTGACATATTTTTACCCTGACTTTTTGTAAGAGGTTTAGTGACTAGTGAGCTAAGATGGTTCAATACAGTGGTGGGGGCGTTTGGCTTGATAAGAATGAACAGCTTGCCAAACAGATCCATGGCCTTGCTCCTATTCGCCATGTGGGCCTAGAAGGCTATGGATGGGCCACCCTGGGTTGAGTCCATATGACTTTGGTGCCTTAGGGCTTAAAAATTAGTATTAAATAAATGGGTAATCTGAGGTAGGATGGGTCGTGTGTGGGGTGGGTGGGGTGTTGCCAAAAGGTTGATAAGTAAAATCTAAAGTGGTCAGGTCATCGTAAAAAGGCATGAAGTGGACTGCGAATTCAACTATCACATTTTACAAAGCACTCTGGGCGCACACTACCATTGGCATGTAATGGGTATCTGGGTCACATGATGGCAAATCCATCATTGTCATGCTAGAATGATTGATGACGCTACTAATGGACACATAAGACAAAAACCTACCTGGGCTGGTTGCATGGCAGCCTCGGCATTTGGCCCTGTGGTCTCCGGATACTTGCTCCAAAAGGTGACTGGGTTTGGTAAGTTTGGTATATTGTTTGGGAAGTGGGAAAGATGGGGGTAGGGTGAGGCTTATAAGCACTTCATGAGGTTGGCTAATTCCTCATTACATGCCTCCCGATGAGGTATGTCTCACCCATATATGGCATGAGGCCTAGCTATTGGTTGGTTTGCATGTGTTACGTTTTATATGCAGTTTTAAGGGGCACCTAGGCCTTGGTGCGGATGATCAAAGGATGATCTGAATATTGTAGTAAGGTTGGTGGGGTAATGGCTGTGTGCGCTTGTTCCTGCTGTGTTAACACAGCAGGGAACCATGCTGAGTTATTATTTGATTGAGTGTCTCACCAAACATTCCAGTACCAATGGTAAACAGAGGTATAAACACGGATCAGGATGCAAGAGAGCTGCTCTCCTACAGTAGGCCATCATTTGGTAATACCTTAGGGTATAGAGGAGCCCTGAGCTTGTAACAAACCGGCGCATGCATGCCCCAATTTAATGGGACACAAACCGAGCGTACGCTGTGACCGTGGGTAATTTCTGTGGCGTGCCAACCAGATCATCTAGTTTACGGCTGCCTGAGCCTTCAGAAAATTAAATGAAAATTTTGGCAATGTCACCTGCTTAGTTGTGGTACTAAGGTTTTGATATTTTGGAGGGGATAATTGGAATTTGTGGAAAAATAAAACCTAAAAAAAAAGGTGAATTTGGTGGTTCTAATGAGTACTCTCCATTGAAATAATATATGGGAAATGGAGAGGGAACGTCTATTACACGAAGAAAATTTGCCTATAGTGTCTGGGTGGTTCTATGTATGTCTGTTTCAAGGGTGGCAAGAAGGTTACCATGGGTGGGTTTGTTAGGAATAATGGATTGGGGTGTAGGGCTGGGATGGGGGCGGGCGGGGGGCAATGCCTATACTCCGACTATAGACATTGTAGGATGTTTTTGGAGGAAAAGGGTTTTTTCAGCCAGTAACACTGTGAGTCTAAGGTTCCTAACGGACGGTTACATGTGGTGAAGTGAATGTACATGGAATCCAGGGAAGTTCATTTGATCCTTTTATTGCATAGCTGACATGAGTGTTTCATAAAGGTGGTAACAATGATAACACTCGCCAAGATCTAAGCTCTGCCTCCGATCCTATAGCTCAACCTGTCGTAGGTTTGAGGTATAGGTGTGAGGTGTAAGTTGGGAGAGATGATCTTAGAATAGATGGATTGGGAGCTGCTCAAGCTACCTTTTATACTAAGGGCTTTGAGCAGCTCACAGTGTTGTGAAACGTTCTGTACATGTGGCTCAATAGAATAGTGACACATGTCATAAAGAGAGAGTGCCACCTGTGGGTAGATTGAGTTAATGAGGATTGAGAGGAGATTGTGAAATATCCTCTCATTCCAAATATGGCACCACAGGTGGATCGCACTTCCTCCAGTTGGACTGAGTAGATAAGGTTGGAATGTTATTACATCCTTGTACCTTATGTCACAGAGTCTAATGAAGGAAGTGTGTTTGTGATGACTAAAGGATCCTGGTTCCTATTGAGGAATGCAGGAGATTATTGAGTGTGGATCATAGGCAGAGCTTAGGTTTTATATGGCGAAGAGTTTAGTAAATATGAAAAATAATAATAATACCCAGAATGGTCGATTGACAGTAACTTGAGCAATATGTATAATATGTAGATTTACTATATTTGTGCTGTGAATTGACCCTCTTACATGAAAATGGCCTGCTTTCCTACATCATGGAGGTGCTGTTTGCAGAAGAGACCTTCAAATGTCTTTGATAGCCTGCACAAATCAGCTGGGAATTTGGCGGAGGAACAATAACCTTTACTTATTTGTAGAGGACGAGAACAGTGCCTAGATGTTTAGAGAAAGGTGCTAAACAGTTGGTGCAATCTTTCTGATGTAAAACATGTTGTATCCCAATCGCCACACAGAGTAAAGTTCTTCATATATAGAAGTCTATGAGTTATAATTTGTATTAAGAGATTATCTGGAGAGAATACCATATCAATATCAGAATTTCTGAGAATTTCCAAGTTAAGGTCTTCTTTTTATTTTCTTTTATTTGACTGCTGATTGCTATGTCAGCTTTGTAAATGTATCACAACAATGGGAGTTGGAAATCATGAAAATGTCATATATCCTGTGAGACAAAGAGGCAAGTAGATCATCCAAAACTTAAAAGAATACTCTCTTCCAATGGGTTAGTCTGGTCCCACTGGTTAAGTTGTCTACTTGTTGTAGATTTCTGGAATCAATGTAGGACATACTGTAACCGTAGATATTTTTGTGTGTAAAAAACTTAGCGAATTTGCTTCAAAAGACATTTCAGCGTGCATTTAAATTTGTGAAGTTCCGATTTTCTTATTTCCGACGCCTTATCAACATTTTGGCAGGTTTGGGAGAAGTAAAAAAAACAACTTTAGGGTTTCCAAATACCTGTTCTCATGCACTATTGAAACCATATGCTTAGTGTTTCCTGATGAAGATAAATAGGTTTTTTCATGCATAATATCACTTATACACATTTTTATTGATATATGTAATTTCTTTCATGATTATCCCCTTTGCACTGTGCCCTAGGATGTAATTACAGACGTCCAGGAACTGAAAGCGGTCCAAGAGGTTGTCAATACTTTCCCCACCAACTCTTCATATGAATCATGAATGCTACAAGGGATAAGTTTTCGCGATGTACTTGAAATCGCGAATTTTGAATTTCCGCGAAACTCATGAAAATATGTACAGCATAAAAATATGTACGTTAACAGTATAGAACACTAGTCTCCTCTAGAATATGTATCCCACAATGCTTTTGATGACACCCACACTAAAGCTTTCCATTGCAAACATATTTCTTAATTGGATCTCACTGCGTAATAGCTGTTGCCACATTTGCAGGTCTAGAAAAGCATGGCTTTTCTGGATTAGGAGAACTATTACTACCACCCCCCCCCCCCAAGAGGAAAAGGGGGATATCACAGGTTGTAATATCTGAGGGAATGGGATTTTCCATGCTCAATACAAGAATGAAATCTGATGATATGTTAACAATTTAAATAACCTAAGGTTGATTCCTTTATCCTAGATATGGTCCATGGCATATGGTAATTCATTAACATCTGCTTTTGTCTCAAACCTCTCTTCCAGGAGTTTGGTTCTGCGCAGTCTGTGTCTGGGTGTTTGTAGATTAATGATGGTTGCATGACATTAGCTTCCTGTTGATCTTCTGTCTGCCCCACTAGTTGAGATATCACCTAGATATCTTGTGTAAACCTGTGCATGTAAATCATAGCTGCATCTGTGAAGACCCTATTCTCTTCCTATTGTTCATATCTTCCTAATCTACCTGTATTTTTTTTCAATTCTCTCTATAAATTCATTTACCTCCTCTGACCATCTATACACACTCCCTATGTATACCTTATTGATACATTTCCTGAGTTGCACTGGTTGTATACACCCTACTTCTTAATCCCTTCTTCCTACAAGCCTCTACTTCCTTTAATGATGACTGCTTACAGTATTAGGCATGAGGATGATTTCTGCTTTTGATACTACCAAATGGTGCTTGTGCAACCCAGACCTAGCACTTCCATAACATGTGGCTACTAACGGTGAAGGCCACGAAAATATCCATGGTCCGGCGACGAGCGCAGATCTCCTTATTCCCGCAGTGAATGGTCAGCATAGACAGACTTGGATTTGGACAGTTAGACCACAATCCATAAGGCCCCTTTATCTCTACTACCAACGTAAACAGAATGAACCTCATAGTGGAATGTAAATGAAAAGCTGCTGGTATAAGGGGCATGAAAAGCCACTTGGGCTATTAGGAGGTCTAAAAGATAGAGCTAAAAGAAGATCCCCTTAACAGCATTTTCTATCCTTTCAAATGGTGCCTTTGCCAGAGGCAGAGCAAGAATACAGCCCATCCACTAACAGCTTGCCTAAAATAGTCAAACAGCATTTCCACAGGTCATTGCGTAGCCTCCTTTTGACAGAAATAGATCCAAAGTGAATAGATACAATTATTTTTGGTCCTCATAGAAGTTTTCAAAGCAGGGCCCTTGCACTTATAAATGACAATAAAAGTGCCAGAAATAACATTAAGCTCTACTTCAAAAACGTGTCTAGGATTGAGGACCATTGGTGTGTTTGATGCAAAGGAAGATTATCTTCAAATTAGAGTAAAATACCTCAAATCTTACTTTGATGGTGCCTGTTAAAGGTAAAGGGTTTGTGTCAATATCTTCTTTGCAAGTTCTGCTTACTTAATTCCATTAAGGTGTCCTGCATAATAACACAAACAGTTGAGACTTTTGTCAGAAGTACAGACGAATGGTCTTCATCAATAGGAGTGATGTAGTAAAAAAGAAGCTGTACAGTATGGCTGATTCATAGATTGCATGTTCTTAACAAAATTAAACCATTTCCCATTTATCTTTAGCACTTTAGGTCATCATTTTCTCAAAATCATAGAATGGCAGTTGTGAGACCCACCATCTCCAAAGGGTGCCTATATGACCCCAGCTTCACATTTCCTGCAACCTTAACCGAACAGGGCCCTCACCCCTCCTTCCTACCATGGTACTCACTCTCAGACCTCCTCTCAGTTCCTGACCTTACCAGTGACTGTAGTCATCTGTTCTAGACTTTCACAACTAATTACCAAATATCATATCTTCAGTCATTTCACTCATTTAGTTTTGACCATTTTTGTTTTTTATCATACAACATGGCTGTGATGTTATAGGATTAGGGACCCTCGTGATATAACGGTACATGAATTACATGTAAGGTCGAGATGTAAGCTATTACAGGTAAGAAGGAATAAATGTGTCCTTGGCATTATGCTCGATGCCTCTAAGGACTCAGATAATGTATATGTTCCACCACATGCACTCCGCGGCAATGTTAAAGTGCAACTAAATGTTAGCCGATCTACGTGCCTTGTATATGATATGATTCCACTTGTCAGAGGCAAGGTGCTTTGGGATAAACTGGATGCTGATGTTCAGAAATTGGAATCCAAAAAGCAATTTATGTTGAAAATTAGTTAGTAATTGAGTATTAGTATGTCATTGAATATAAGAATATGTCTGTTGGGAGCCCACTCCGATATCAATGTATTTTATTATGAAGACTAATTACTGGCATAACCTGGAATCACCTAATAAGCGCCTATTGTATTCCCATATGCAATGCATTGTGAACTAATTTTTCCTTTGTGTATAGTTATAATTATTGTCATTTCCTGGCTGATCCTGAAAAGCTTTGTGTTGTATGATGTTATTTGGCCAATAAACTTGTTAAACTCAAACTCAAACTCAGCACCCATAACATCCTCACAGGCCTGTAGTGGAGGCCTGGCAGACAAAATTCAACAATTTCCCACCCGAGGCTTTAGCACTTCTAGTCATTATGTGCCAATATCACACTATCAAATATTAATGTAACCCACCACCTCCGAGGGAGCCTTAACGACTCGGCTTCAAATACCCAAACACCTTAACCTCACATGGCCCTTAACCCACCCACCCACCAACCTCCTTTCTCTAAGACCTCTTATCAGGTCCTGACTTTGCCAATAACCAGAGTGATCTGTTCTAAGTGATTGTATCTGCCCTGAGATCTCTCTGCCTTCCATTTGGCCTGTAAGAGGTTGTCTCTAAATAAAAACTGAAATTCAATTCAATATATCACTCATTTAGTTTGCCAATATTGTCAAGGAACTGTCAGTTTTTATCCTTTAAGTCAGGACATATATCATACAACAAGCATCCCCCAATATCCTTACAGGCCTTCAGTGGAAGCCTGATAGATAAATTGCCAATATACTCGCCTCGCCCTCAAGTGACCTCTAATAGCTATTAAATGTCCTTCACTTGCTGCATTAAATCATGGATATTTGCTGTTAGATTGATTGGGGTACGTTTCTGGGAATTGATCCATGTTCAGAAATAGCGATGTCAAACCTTTAGGGAGTTAATTTTTTAGAAGGAGCAGCATGGTTTGCAAACCACAACCAATCCTGATCAAATGGACATCTGTGATCACCCTTTGAAATACTACTCTCCAAGCCTTGTTTTTGTCCTTTAATCAGGTATTCATCTTGTGAACCACAGTTGGGCCGTCTCATTTTGGCATGAAAGACGGCTGGTAAGTTAATTCAATTGTAGATGTGATTTAACAGGTTTCATGTTCATCACTAATGGTCTTATGGGATGAATTTTGTAATAAGCAGCTGGCAGTGTAATTGGTTCCCTTCGCCTCATTTATTAGCACAGACCACACGAGGGCATTAAATAAAATGATTAAATCTTGGTCTCATCCGAAGGCATTGAATGGGGAAATTCAAAATACTTAAAGATTAAGTTGCTGAATGTATAAAAAAATTGGGCTGGGCAGTCTTCACTTGTATTCTTAGCAAATGTAGTTATTCTTCACCTCTAGAAATATAACCAAAGAGGCACTAATGTATGTAACTGAAAATCACCTTATGCAATAACATAAAACATCACACGATTCTGGCACCTATGAAGGTTCTGAAACCACCAAAGGCCCACAGTATTGAAATTAGAGCATTACAGAATTAAGATGACAAGTACTAGCATGTTAGCTGTTTACATTATGTGAAAATATCCCTACAGGGGTAAGGAGGATCTAACCTTTATTTTAGAAAAAGAAAGTCAATTCACTGTAGAATTTTGGGGTGCACCGTACTTACAGCAAATACATCAAGTAACTTTTGGGTAACTCCAAATGAATATATGTGAGAACCTAGCACTGACTAATGTATAGAAAACCCAAATATGATGCATAGATGGGTTCTTGCTGGCTTCAGGTTTGGTGGCATCAGATGTCGGCCTTCTTTTGTCTGGGATATGACATTTGACAGCATATACATGTATGTGGGTGCTGTATGGTGAAAACTCTTTGAAGACCACAAGAGCTACCATGATATCATTTTTGTTCATCACCCAAATATCCCAAATATGTGATCAAAGCTGGGGTGGCCGAGGACCGACCATACTAAAAATATGTAGAAGTGTAAGTAGAAAAAGTGATAAAGTAAAAGAAGGCTTGTAAATGTAGAAGAGAACTAAAAGAACACAAAATTGCTACTTTGCACAAATGCTATCTTAAGGAAAGACAACCATATGAAATATCCACCCTAAGGGATTGCTGCCCCATCATATCACTAAATGGTCACTCTAAGATCTGGCTAACCTACAAAGTAGAAACTCTGCAAAAAAAGCAGCTTAAATCTGGATACTCTACAGCATGACCAAGCACTTATCCATCAATACAATCATTGGAAGTACTAGTTCCAAAATAGTCCTGCTCTACACAGCAACACCTCCTCTGGTAACACGTGCTAGTTTTACACTGTAAGAAATAACTGTTGAATCTACAAGGGGTCCTTGTAAAAACTGAACAATGAACCACCGTAATTACACCACAGGGAGCCAGTGTATAATCTCCAGGTGGCAGTGTGGTGGTACAAGGAATCTCTGTGAAAACGATGTGAAAATAACTTTGAGACAAAAGATCCTTCGTTATTTCGACAACAGTTTTTCTACAATGTAGAATAAGCACCTGAGCACTGCACCAACAACCCTCAGGAACAATGGCACCTTCTGCATTTAACAGAGATGGATATGTTTACTTGGGCAGTTTCCTGGCACGCCCTGCAAGGCAAAAGGATTCATCATTCCATAACGGTTCTCCCACCCGGTAAGATATGCCTTGACGCATGGTTTGTGCCCCTAAGGAATGCTGTTCACGCCATTAACCAAAGTGTGGTGGTTTGATAGAGTGCTTGTTGGTAAAAATAGAACCATAAGTAAGATTTATTTTCATCACCATCTATTCTAGCGGCATTTGATCTTAAATAAAAGATATTTCTACTGCCTCAATTACTTAAATAATTGCATTATTTAGGATCTTCAGATTACGCACAATGTGATCAATGTCATGAAATATTCAGCGACCAGTATTCCAGCCCTCACAAAATTAATAAGAGGTTTAAAATGCCATGTCATATGACAAAGTAGTCAGGCAGTAAGCCTATCAAAAAAGACTTGTACTGGATCAACTGTTTAACATAACTTCGGAATTCACTTTGTTCTTATACCAACTAAAGATCTGGATGTCAAACCTGGTATAGTTTTTTTTGGCTGTGATGTTTGTGTTTGACACTGTATTAATTTTGTCTGAAATAACGACATGGTGCTTCATGGGGAAATTACACCTCCTGGTGGCTGATATCAGCATTATTTTAATAGGACTCAAGGGGAATGGGAAAATTGAAAAAAATTCAAGAAGGTTTTTTATTGATGGATGTTCGTTAACTGGCCAAAGACAAATAGGAAAGATACAGATGGTGGTGGTATTATCTATTACCGGTATTTTTATTTGTAATGGTGAAACTGCACAATCAGACTGCATAGTCTTTAACTTTAATGAGGAACAAGTTTCCCAAGCCAGAGCCTGACTGTATGTGAAATAGAAGACATTGAGTGTGAGCATGAGGTGTACGAGGCTCCAGTTGGTGCACAGACTGCTCTATTCGGACCCTACACTGGATGAACCTTTAGATTTAAGCAGTGTTAAGTTGCTTATTATTGATTAAATCTGCACTTAAAGTTGCTTAAACTAGCGTCCGCACATTTAATTGATTTTAAAGTTGCTTATAGCTCATTTAAGCTGCAAAGATGTGAGCAACTTTACACTGCTTTAATGTAAAGGTTCATGCAGTGCTATCTATAACCCTAATCCCCATTTTGTACATAAGTAATTAGGGATGCATTAGACATGGTGTTAAAAGTTAACTGGATTCTTTTATTGTCCTAATAAAGGATATTCAAGATATCCGAAACGTCGATCAACCAAGCATCAACAAAATATTTTTATGAATATTGAACTGTTGGAACTGTGATATTACTGTGTCTACTCATTAATAAAATTTTAAACTTTACTTGACCGCGTCTGGTTTTGCTTGTATAAATTCCACTCAGTATTATTGTCCTAAAAATATGTAAATGAAGTCAGAACTTTCCTTTATTTCAGTTGGACACAACACATGACTATTGAATGATTTAAGTTGAAGTTTTTATCGCTTAGTCTACTTCATAAAATACTTGTATACAAGGCATTGTTTGTGCAGCATTTTTTAAGTTTTGCATGATCACATTTAAGTTCATTATGGTCACTATTCAGAGCTGCCCAAACAAAGATCACCAACAAGGGGCAGATCAGGACACTGATATCAGCTAAGCAGTATGGATAACCCATGTATATGTTTTATACAGACTCAAGAAATAAATATTTATAACATATGTACTTCAAAGTACTTGCTGTTAATGAAACCTTGAGAGAAGGGTGTGAAAAAAGGTGATACATATTGTGCTTAATATATAAGTTTTGATGTTAAGAGTTCGATCAGAATCTCAACCCTTTGTATACTCGATCCTTTTTTATTCAATAAGGGTTTCAAAGTGTATACGGCTATAAACTATTAAAAAAAGGATTTCCCTGAATAGCATGTCTGGTCAACATTGTTTGACCTAGAATGGTGTCGTCTATAGATAAATACTAGCAACCAAGCTGGTAGACACAATCTACAGGACTCTTTGCTTCCAGCATGATGCATCAAGGCTTCATGATTTCTAGTTGATGTATGATGCATTATAACATCCATTCACATAGAGTTGGATGATCGATGGAGGCAGGGAGAAAAAATCTATCCATCGGGACAACAGAATGCATTACAGAATGCTGCCAGCAGTGTGTAGGTGATGGAGTGGTTCCATTCTAAGGTCCTATCTACATGAAACTACACTATAATTGTACATGGCATTGTATGAACATCCTACAAAATATGATGACTAGAGAAAGGCCACCTAAATTTGATAACTTGGATTACAGGATTTTTCACCCTCAACTTTGGTCGGATAGAGGGGGGAAAAAAATTCCGAAATTAGAGCCCAAAAATCCCATCGGCCAGAGGGAAAAAAAACAAAAATGCCCATGTTAAGTCATGTTTTGGGACACCAAATGTACATTTTAGCCAAGAGAAGGTTGATTTTTTACAATTGTATGTCACATGTAAAGGTTAAAACTTTATATTTGTTCATCTGCATGGACATTTTTTTTTTTTTTGATTTTGCCAAAAATCACGTCGCCGGATCCGTAATCCAAGTTATTAGAATAAAACGGCCTAAGGTAGATGATGCTTTCCTGTGGATGAATAGATTTTTACCATTTTTTTCTACCATCCATATAGATGTATTGTAGGTGTCAGGGTGGAATAGAAAAGTGGTGAAAGTAGTCAGGTTACTAGAGGCTGAAGAATACCCTCTCTCCCTTCCCTACTCCTGTTTCCCACTTCCCTGATAACCCTCCTACTTTCCATACATTTCTTAACCTTTTGCATCTCACCTATCCTTCTCCCCACTTTGTCTGCCTCATTCTACCATTCCTTCATTCTATCTTATTCACCAGAATCACCTCCCCCCTTCATAGCATCTGCTCCTACCCTACATCATTCTTTTGCACTTAGTCAGCATGGAATGCAGGGGAACAACAGCAGACCCCCTTCCTGAAAGAAGATTCTGGATATTGGAGAGGAGAGAAAAGGGGCATAAGTAATAGATGCTTATGAGGCATTAGTAGGGTGTTCTAGTACCAACCAGTTATAGAATACATTGATATTTTTCATCAAACACAGATCTTCTCCCTGCCCCCCACCCACAATCCAGAATTGGCCAATATTACCCATCCCCTGTATCCCCTACACAGATTGTCTAACCCCACCACCTTGCACATTGCAGCCCCCAGGGTGTAATTCTACCTGACAAGGCGCATTGTGTCATGTTACAATCACTGATCGTGCTGCCCCCTAAGGCCCTTAAGGTATACCGCCATATCAATGCCATGTTCCGCGACAAATCTACCAATAATCTAAGCATTGTGCCACAAAAAGGCAATTTGATATGGATGTAGATATTCTGGCTCACAGGGATATCCTGCCTCTGTTCATTTGTAAGCTCTGCCTCGCAGGGCGTGTACGTTTATTCATCGGTGAGCGTTGAAGATTCACCATTCATTTGTATGGACAGCAAAATGACAAATTCAGATGAGAAGCATGGACCTAATGTTTGTGCTGCCTGATGTGCCAGTTAACAAAGGCAGGATTAAAACTTTCTATTGCATCCAATATTGCGCACTTGGGTTGTGTTAAGGGAACTTCCACATCTATGTTAATCCATCTAGACTCAGAAGGAAGAAATTGTTCTAATATTCCTTCAATAAGACGCCATAAAATATTTGATCTATATTACCAGGAATCCAAATAAAGAAGAATCATAAAGAGACACAATTTTAATGATTGTAGATATTCTGGCTTACAAAGCAGCCTACCTTTGTTCACTGGTGAACTCTGGGCGTCACATCACCACATATCTGCAAACTGACTTGCAGGGCAGCCTACCTGTGTTCATTGGTAAGCCTGGGGAATCACATCACCATACATGTGCCTATACATGGGTGCTCAAAATTGTTAGAACGTCACATCATCACTTTTTAGGAGGGATGGCGCATCACTCAGTCACTTTTTATGTATATGCCAATGTACTGGGGACTTTTGCTAGTGTCGCCGTCCGTCACTTTTTAAAAACCCTGTGTCACGAGCGTCACTTTTTAAAACCCCTGCGTCACAGCGTCACGAGCGTCACTTTTTACCCATGTAAAGGCACATACATTTACAGGAGCACTGAAGTATTCACAGGGTATAAGGAGGAGTGTTTCTGCTGCCTAAAGGTGTGTTGGTAAACAAAGGCTTCCCTCCTAAAAAGTGTTTACCAGAATTTTAGCTTTCTAAGCAATCCCCTAATATTATGTAGCACTGTTGAGATTTGATAAGTGAACTTCAACTTCTCAATTAATTACCCCAGTTTTTTGAACACAGAATAATTCTAATAGGCTTAAAGTGGCTTGCCGATATCTTAACTTTCATATCCAGCAATCCATTTAATTGCTAAATGGCCATATTGGATAGACCTTTAGACTTGTGACAGTGTTTAAGTGGTAGTTTTCCTTTTTGTTGAACTGTCAAGTCTAATTTAGAGTCAATTTGAGGTTCCCGCGTCTATAAATTGTGTTTAACTATGCTAAACTTATATACCATAATGTGAAATGTTCATGCACTTATTATTACAAAGCATTTGAATGTAGTTTTATATGGATCAAAATATTACCATTGAAATGCGCCAGTACTTTATGGCTTCTGAAATTCTTTTTAAGCCCCTCCCCTTCAGTATTCATCATATTCTTATTATAAGCTTATTGGAGAATCACACACCATGATTAATTGTGTCTAGCGTAATTAGTTCATTTCACCGGGGACTGGGATTTTCTTCTTTTCCCATTGCATTGGCTGCCCAATTAATTTGCAGTTAATCACAACATGCCAGTCAAGCAAAATATATTAGTCTTTGTCAGGCGTAATATATGTGAAATCAGATTATGTAGCTAACCTAATAATCTTACCCTTAGGGCAAACCTGAGAACACTATATATTATATAAAATTGGTCTTCATGATGCAATGGTGCTAGCAAATAACATGCTCAAAGTGCATCAACCCTTCATTTGAAACATGATGCATTAATGCAGCACTGGCAAATTACTCAACAGGACTGCAAAGATCACTACAAACAATCAGTATAATGCATTATCGACTAGTTCAGCCCCTGAAGGGCATTCGATGCTGTTGTGTGATCAGTCTAATGAGCACAAAAACACAATCTCTGCAACCCCAGAGGCTGGTTACACTAAATTACAGTTACACTGGTTCCTTTTTCCCAAACAGAAAGAGTCTGGAAACTGCCACCACCAGAAACACACTGACTGGTGGGAGCTTTATGGTTACAATAGTTCCCATAGTTCCAGACAGCAGATGTCTGGCACAACTAGATCTATAGTAAGTGGGCAAAACTATTGTTCATACTTTTTGCCGCAGTGTTATTGAAAAAAAAAATCCACTGTCACTGCCACTACCAGAAACACTGTGAGCGGTGGGAGATACACTGACTCACACAGAAACCATGATCCCATTGAATGATTTTTTCACAAAAAGACTAAAGGATTAGCTGATTCCAACTGAATCTTATGGTGTGTCTATTTGACAGTACTACTTAAAGTGTAGAAAAAAAGAGGGTTTGCTCTGGATGTTTTTCCCAGGTCAGGAGAGCAGTTGCCTCCACCACCCCCCTTGCATGGAAAATAAAGCATAGGTAGGTATCAGGTACAAGGGCGTAGAAAAAGGGGGGGCAGGGGGGCCTTGGACCTCCTCAATCATAAAGTAGGCTGGACCTGAATATGTCTGGGCCCCCCCAAAAAAAAGTTTGCAAAGAAATTATAATAAATTGAAAAAGAAGCCAAAATGTTGAAGCTCAAATTAGATTGATGTTTTAATGGGTTAGGGAAGATGGAGGCATGGGTCTCAAATCATATCTAAAATTCATCAAAGATTACCTTTATATATAAATTTTTCATTAGTATTTATTGGGACTATGAATATGAACCTTAAACACTCAGTACAAGGAGGCTGTTAGATTGCATCTGTAAGACTACCCTAGTCAATAACTGCCATTAGGAATACCATTATGTGATGAACTTAAAGCCAGCTGATTTTATCAGAAGGGGTTCTAAGAGCTGTGGAGCATATTTACACAGTACCTCTTCATTAAGTCAATACACACAGTTTTCTGATATTATACTGAACTCTTTGTCACCTGCATCTCCTGTAAGGTATGGAGGGGTGTTTTTTCCAATATCATAAGGCTCCCACAACCCCATACAGTGCATATATTGGGGGGGGGGTATGGTCAGGGAGGCACACAGGTGTATGTAGTACAAATCTTTGAATTTTGATGAATCATTGATAAGAAGTTTGTTTATGTCACTATGCGGTATACACAGGTGAGGCCAGATTTGTAGAATTAGGCATCAGGTTGATTTCTGCTTTTGATATTGCCCATCAAATGGTGCTTATGGAAACTAGTCCTTGCACCCCCATAACATGTGACTACCAGTGGTAAAGGGCACAGTACCAGCCATGGTCTGGCAGAGAGCGCTGATCTCCTTGTACCTCGAGTGAATGGCCAGCACTGATAGACTGGGATTTGGACAGCGAGGCCCCTTTAACTCCACTACCTTTTTACACAGGATAAACATCACTGTGAAATGTAAGTGAAAAGCTACTTGTAGTAGATGTATAGGTCATGAAAAGCCACTTGAGCTATTAGGAGGTCTACTAGATGGGGTTAAAAGAGGTTCCATTTAACAACACTTGTCACCCCTTCAAAAGGTGCCTTTACCAGTAGACTTCTTCCAGAGGCAGAGCAAGAATACACATCATCCACATACAGCTTGCCCAAAATAGTCAAACAGCATTCTCACAGATCACTGTGGAGTCTCCTTTTGAGATAGATAGATCCAAAGTGGATATTATACTCAATGATTTTTTCCTTTCATAAACTCCCAAAACAGCAACCTTGCACTTATAAAAGGCAAAAGCGTAGCATATATAATTCCAAGATCTATTTCCAAAACCTGTGTAGGATTGAGGACCATTGGTTAGTTTCACTCAAAGGAAGATCATCATCAATGTATGGGATATGATCACAATTCTTACTTTGATGGTGCCTGTTAAAGGTAAAGGGCTTGTGTCAATATCTTCCTTGCAAGTTCTGCTCATGTAATTCCATTAAGGTGGCCTGCAAAACAACACAATTCATTGAGATTTCTATCAGATGTACAGTCAAATGGTTTTCATTAAAATGAATGATGTAGTAAAAAGAAGCTGTAAAGACTGATTCAGAGGTTGCATGTTCTTAAAAAAAATCCAATCCTTTCCCATTTCAACCAGTGGCTTTAGAACTTGTCATTTTCTCAAAATTACAGCATAACATTTGTCCCACCCACCATCTCCAAACTGAGCCTAAATGACCCCAGCTTCATATACCCTGCAACCCTCAACCAACCTTTCCACCAAGGTCTTTACTCTGGGACCTCTTATCGGGTTCTGACTTTTTTGAGCCAATCTCGTCAAGGAACTGTCGGTTTTTATCTTTTAAGTCAGGACATCTATCATACAACATGGCTGAAACACCCCAATACCCTTACAGACCCGAAGTCAAGGCCTAGGAGATGAATCACCAACACCCTTGAATCACCCTAATGTGGCCTCTCATAGCCATTGGACCTCCTTCACTTGCTGCATCAAATCATGGACATCGATCTGCTGTAAGATTAATTGGGGTATGTCCTTGGTGAGAGATCCTTGTTCAGAAATAGAGTTAGGATGTCAAACTTTGAGGGAGTTATCTTTTAGAAGGAGGAGCATGGTTTGTTTCTGTCCCAATGTAAACAATGCTGAATTAAGGGGACACCCTTCAAAATACTACTCTCTTCAAAAATACTGTGCAGTCTACAAGGCATCCCCATAGAACTGAACAGTACACTGATGTGAATGTAAGGAAATGAATCAGTATAGTTCTTACAATGAAGCCCCAGGTGGCAGTACAGTAAAGCACTGTGGTACAAGTGATGTCAATGAAAATAATGATGAGGGACTGTTGCAAAGATGCCCAAGATGCCGTGTTGATGACATGTCTGTATCAGTGTAATAATGGATGGCAGGATGTAGTGACTGGACATTCCCCGTAGTCCACCTCAGTAAGGTCGTTTTAGTGACATACCAACTGTGGTGCAGACGATGGCTACTTTAGAGAAGGTCAAAACAGGGGCTGGAAGCAACTTTAAAAATTCATTTAAAGAAGTAGAATATTAAAACCACAAGTAGCCAGGGCGATTTCAACCCTAAGTAGTCCCAGGCCGACAGCCATATGTCTAGTGAATGAAATAAACCAAGACAGATATCTTATCAGAGAGGGATAACCTGCCTGGTTAAAGTGCTCTCAGAGGGGTGGTTAAAATGGATGTATTTATCTGTTTGACTGCTGGGTATTAGGAGGGCGATATGGTTGAAAATATATAGCCATTTCTATAGGCAAAGAGAGTCTCTTCTATGGATGTACAGCCCTCAGATATAATACAGGTTTTCCATCAGCAATATTTGGAAGACTCTGTAACAAGTATCTTTTCTTATCTATTTCATGCTGGTTTCAACATAATCATAGTTTTTGACTTGTGCGAGCAGGAAGGTTTTTTCTCAAGATGTTATGACTAGACCCTTGGAATCATAGTGGGATTTCACAGTCTAATGCCGTATCATCCCCTCATCTACTAATGATTTATGGTACAGCTGCCTTACCAAACCCTATATGTAAACACTGCATTAAGTGTTGAACGCAGAGCAATACCTATGATCACCCAATCTAACTTTGTGGGTTCTGTTACAAAAGGTGTATATCAAACGGGGAATATATTTACAGTGACAAGGGCAATGCTTCTGTGGAAAGGGGCAACTCCAACAATGACACCCAAGATCATGTTACTTAACATATATAAACCAGGCTCAGGAAGTTACAGCGTTTAAGTGAATAAATGAAAAGCTGTTTGTGAGAATCTGATGTAGGGGTTTAGGAGACGAAACAATTACTTTATGGTACTGAAATAATGATTCACATCGCATGGCAATGACATGTTTACAGATTTATCATCAATTCTTTTCAATATCTTCTTCTTTCAAATATATCTCACCATTAAATTATTTTGCCATGAGAGACAGGCGGGGGGTAATTCAATTTAAGAAGTGATTTAACAGTTTTAATCTCTATCACTTATGGTCTTTTGGGATGAATTTAATATTAAGCAGCTAAAGGCCCCAATTATAATGCAGTGAAAACACTAAGAGACAGAAGACAAATATTGACTATGAGTCTGCAGTGTAATTGGTTCTTCGCCTTAATTATTAGCAGAGACCACACGAGGGGATGCATTAATTAACTTGATAAACTATTGATCCCTGATTGCTCCTTTGTTATGAAGTAATACAACAGTAACTTTTAATTAACGTATAAATTATGGGACCAGACATATGTCTCTGGAATGAAAGTTCTCAAGGTTTTACTCGCAAATACAAGGGAAAATAATAATGTAAATGATTAAAATTCGCCTGTATGCTACTAGGACTTTTAGACAAAAACCTATTCAGCGTTGGAAATGACAACTACATGCATGTTCTGTTTATAGGGATATCAAAGGTAAACGGTGTTTAAATTTAGTCATCAAACTTAAAATGGATACCCTCACAGAAGGTGAGGGTACCCATTAGTACAACTAATGTCCCTCCTTTGAATGTATTGTACAGAAGAAAGTAGTTTACAAAATGTGATTTCAGTAACAGCTAAAATACATGATTCTTCTTTCCAATTATTGTATAAAAGATGGTATCTGCTCAAATGCATTCAACAACGTTCCCTTGTACAGCCACTTCCAACCGTTAGCTTTGTTTGTTTTCTAACAGTAGCTCGAATTAAGTGAGGTAAATGTGTTAATGAACATGCCACTCCTGCTTTTATCACTCAATCCTTCCATCATTAGTGGATTGGGTTCAGCGGAATTCAATTACCCCACTTCCTACCGACAGTTGCTCCTCCCACTCAGAATACATCTCTCCAGGTCAGAGCACCTCCTCATCCCATACCCATTCCATTTACACATGGAGAGATGTACATTATCCTGAAATTACCAGCTCAAAAAACGGACCAATCTGTATAATTATGTTTCCTTCATGGACCTAAGGATCCACTTTCCTTAGGCTTGTGAACTTTATAAAAGGGCCGGGCAGAAAAGAGGCGCAAGTCTTCCTGTACATGGGAAACCATGTGGATCAAGTTATGGTTACTTTAGGTAACGTATATAGTTACAAAAAACTGAGAAATGTTACTGATTTGAAATCCAAATAAGCCAATATCAATATTCAGTACACTCTCAGACCGATTTGTAACTGGGCTACAAATACCCCTATACACCAAGCTGTAGCCTACACCAGAATTTACTTCTAGTAGATTGAATGTGTACCTACAGCAGGTAACACTGTATTTCAGGATAATAAGAGATGTACCATATATCCACATTGTGAATGGACAGTGTAGGGAAACAGTTGTTGTTAGGTGTGGTCAAAAGTCAAAAGGAATGTATTCCTCAAATATTACGTCTTTCCAGAAAATATTAGATTTGCTGACACATACATGTGTACATACTGCTACAAAGCTATTCTAGTCTGACAACATGAAATATGACTAATAAGGTAGGCCTTTATACATCAGCACCTCAAAGTGTTTTTGATTTTTGATCAAACCTGTAAATGAGGTGAAACTCCCTCTGAAATCCCTGATGAGCTGAAATTCAATGTTTGAATCAAACATATTCATGAAATTTTGCCTGGTCTCCACTTTGTGATAGGCCGGGTAGGGACACCACCAGCCCTAGATGTGGACTGGGTAGGCTGGGTAAGGACACCACCAGCCCTAGATGTGGACTGGGTAGGCTTGGTAGGGACACCACCAGCACTAGATGTGGACTGGGTAGGCTGGGTAGGGACACCTACAGCCCTAGATGTGGACTGGGTAGGCTGGGTAAGGACACCACCAGCCCTACATGTGGACTGGGTAGGCTGGGTAGGGACACCACCTGCCCTAGATGTGGACTGGGTAGGCTGGGTAGGGACACCACCAGCCCTAGATGTGGACTGGGTAGGCTGGGTAGGGACACCACCTGCCCTAGATGTGGACTGGGTAGGCTGGGTAAGGACACCACCAGCCCTAGATGTAGACTGGGTAGGCTGGGTAAGGACACCACCAGCCCTACATGTGGACTGGGTAGGCTGGGTAAGGACACCACCAGCCCTACATGTGGACTGGGTAGGCTGGGTAAGGACACCACCTGCCCTAAATGTAGACTGGGTAGGCTGGGTAAGGACAACACCAGCCCTAAATGTAGACTGGGTAGGCTGGGTAGGGGCACCACCTGCCCTAGATGTGGACTGGGTAGGCTGGGTAAGGACACCACCAGCACTAGATGTGGACTGGGTAGGCTGGGTAAGGACAACACCAGCACTAGATGTGGACTGGGTAGGCTGGGTAAGGACAACACCAGCACTAGATGTGGACTGGGTAGGCTGGGTAAGGACAACACCAGCCCTAGATGTAGACTGGGTAGGCTGGGTAAGGACACCACCAGCCCTAAATGTAGACTGAGTAGGCTGGGTAAGGACACCACCAGCCCTAGATGTGGACTGGGTAGGCTCGGTAGGGACACCACCAGCACTAGATGTGGACTGGGTAGGCTGGGTAGGGGCACCACCAGCCCTAGATGTGGACTGGGTAGGCTCGGTAGGGACACCACCAGCACTAGATGTGGACTGGGTAGGCTGGGTAGGGACACCACCAGCCCTACATGTGGACTGGGTAGGCTGGGTAGGGACACCACCAGCCCTAGATGTGGACTGGGTAGGCTCGGTAGGGACACCACCAGCACTAGATGTGGACTGGGTAGGCTGGGTAAGGACACCACCAGCCCTAGATGTGGACTGGGTAGGCTGGGTAAGGACACCACTAGCCTAGATGTGGACTGGGTAGGCTGGGTAGGGACACCACTAGCCCTAGATGTGGACTGGGTAGGCTGGGTAGGGACACCACCAGCCCTAGATGTGGACTGGGTAGGCTGGGTAGGGACACCACCAGCCCTAGATGTGGACTGGGTAGGCTTGGTAGGGACGCCACCAGCCCTAGATGTGGACTGGGTAGGCTGGGTAGGGACACCACCTGCCCTAGATGAGGACTGGGTAGGCTCGGTAGGGACACCACCAGCCCTACATGTGGTCTGGGTAGGCTGGGTAGGGACACCACCAGCCCTAGATGTAGACTGGGTAGGCTGGGTAGGGACACCACCAGCCCTACATGTGGACTGGGTAGGCTGGGTAAGGACACCACCTGCCCTACATGTGGACTGGGTAGGCTGGGTAAGGACACCACCAGCCCTAGATGTAGACTGGGTAGGCTGGGTAGGGACACCACCAGCCCTAGATGTGGACTGGGTAGGCTGGAAAGGGACCCCACCTGCCCTAGATGTGGACTTGGTAGGCTGGGTAGGGACACCACCAGCCCTAGATGTGGACTGGGTAGGCTGGAAAGGGACCCCACCTGCCCTAGATGTGGTCTGGGTAGGCTGGGTAAGGACACCACCAGCCCTAGATGTGGACTGGGTAGGCTGGGTAGGGACACCACTAGCCCTAGATGGAGACTGGGTAGGCTGGGTAGGGACACCACCAGCCCTACATGTGGACTGGGTAGGCTCGGTAGGGACACCACCAGCCCTACATGTGGACTGGGTAGGCTGGGTAGGGACACCACCAGCCCTACATGTGGACTGGGTAGGGACACCACCTGCCCTAGATGTGGACTGGGTAGGCTGGGTAAGGACACCACCAGCCCTACATGTGGACTGGGTAGGCTGGGTAGGGACACCACCTGCCCTAGATGTGGACTGGGTAGGCTGGGTAGGGACACCACCAGCCCTACATGTGGACTGGGTAGGCTGGGTAGGGACACCACCTGCCCTAGATGTGGACTGGGTAGGCTGGGTAAGGACACCACCAGCCCTACATGTGGACTGGGTAGGCTGGGTAGGGACACCACCTGCCCTAGATGTGGACTGGGTAGGCTGGGTATGGACACCACCTGCCCTAGATGTGGACTGGGTAGGCTGGAAAGGGACCCCACCAGCCCTACATGTGGACTGGGAAGGCTGGGTAGGGACACCACCAGCCCTAGATGTGGACTGGGTAGGCTGGGTAGGGACACCACCAGCCCTAGATGTAGACTGGGTAGGCTGGGTAAGGACACCACCAGCCCTAGATGTGGACTGGGTAGGCTGGAAAGGGACCCCACCAGCCCTAGATGTGGACTGGGAAGGCTGGGTAGGGACACCACCAGCCCTAGATAACAGCCCTAGATGTGGACTGGGTAGGCTGGGTAAGGACACCACCAGCCCTAGATGTGGACTGGGTAGGCTTGGTAGGGACGCCACCAGCCCTAGATGTGGTCTGGGTAGGCTGGGTAAGGACACCACCAGCCCTAGATGTGGACTGGGTAGGCTTGGTAGGGATGCCACCAGCCCTAGATGTGGACTTGGTAGGCTGGGTAAGGACACCACCAGCCCTAGATGTGTTCTGGGTAGGCTGGGTAGGGACACCACCAGCCCTAGATGTGGAATGCGTAGGCTGGGTAAGGACACCACCTGCCCTAGATGTGGACTGGGTAGGCTCGATAGGGACACCACCAGCACTAGATGTGGACTGGGTAGGCTGGGTAGGGGCACCACCAGCCCTAGATGTGGACTGGGTAGGCTCGGTAGGGACACCACCAGCACTAGATGTGGACTGGGTAGGCTGGGTAGGGACACCTACAGCCCTAGATGTGGACTGGGTAGGCTGGGTATGGACACCACCAGCCCCAGATGTGGACTGGGTAGGCTCAGTAGGGACACCACCAGCCCTAGATGTGGTCTGGGTAGGCTGGGTAAGGACACCACCAGCCCTAGATACCAGCCCTAGATGTGGACTGGGAAGGCTGGGTAAGGACACCACCAGCCCTAGATACCAGCCCTAGATGTGGACTGGGTAGGCTGGGTAAAAACACCACCAGCCCTAGTTACCAGCCCTAGATGTGGACTGGGAAGGCTGGGTAAGGACACCACCAGCCCTAGATACCAGCCCTAGATGTGGTCTGGGTAGGCTGGGTAAGGACACCACCAGCCCTAGATACCAGCCCTAGATGTGGACTGGGTAGGCTTGGTAGGGACGCCACCAGCCCTAGATGTGGACTGGGAAGGCTGGGTAAGGACACCACCAGCCCTAGATACCAGCCCTAGATGTGGACTGGGTAGGCTTGGTAGGGACGCCACCAGCCCTAGATGTGGACTGGGTAGGTTGGGCAGGGACAGCATCATCATGGGGAGCATCCTGGGGGGCTGTTATATAGTCATCTGAGAAGTGCAGGTACCTGAGCAAAGTAAATGGTAAAACTATTAGCGCATACACATTAACCACATTTTACATATTGACATTTGACAAGGCCATTAGTGATACGAAGTGGGGCGGTGCTCTAAAGTTGCACACATGATTGATATGCCAGCAGGTGCTTGTGACGTCATGACGGCTGCTTTTCAGCTTTTACTTTGGATTTGTTCCCTTGTGTAGACAAGGCAGGATTTCATTATTTGTAGGTAGTTGAGGCCTGACTTTGGAGGGGGAGGGGAGCAGGGGGTCTGAAAAAGGGAGAGGTGGCGGCCGTGGCTAGGTCCCCAACCTCCCTCCCCTGCACTACCGCCAACAAAAATGCCGCTTCTCTGTTGGAAAATAAAAAAGAGAAATATTTCTGATTTAGATAATAGAGGAGATCTGGCTCTTGGCATGGTGGCTGGCACTGAGAGCATGGCAAATTCTTTGTCAAGAATTGTTCTAGTTGGGCTTTCTGAGAATTCCCATAAAAAAAGTTAGGCCTATATGGCTCTGTCTCACCAGTTTGATGCAACTATGTTCGGGGAGGTTTCTGACCATTTCTGACCTAGGTTTCTGAGCTAGGTTTCTGACCTAGGTTTCTGACCGGCAGTTACAGAGTTAATTTAGCCTCCAGTTTGAAAGTGGTCACAGAAAGGTACTATTTTCTCACTTCCCCCATGTTCCTTATTTTTCCTTTCCAGACTCAGGACAAACCAAGAAGGAAGATTTTCTTGACTTCCTCCTCTGCCAAAGAGGTTTCTGACCGGGGAGGTTTCTGACCGGCAGTTATAAAAACATCTATTGACCTGTAGTTTGAATTCCATCACAGAAAGGCATAATTTTTTCAGTCAATATAGGATTGATCCTATCCTGGCTCTATTTTAGACTGACAATTTTTTTACCACCCCTTATATTTATGACACAATTGGTCATCTCTTCTCCAGTCAGAAAGCTTCACATAATGAAGGTTTCTGACCGGGAAGGGTTTCTGACTGGTGAGGTTTCTGACCGATGTCTTGATGAAGAATACAGTGCTAGTATGCAACTTATCTTGATCTTCAGCCTTCCCTCCCTTTTCCTTAGATGGGCATCTTTTTATCCCTACTGTTTTTCCTTACTTATTTGCCCTCTCTTTGTTGTTTTAAGGGGAAGCCACTTCTTCTAGAAGTTCTCTGACCTGATGGAGGTTTCTGACCAGGGAGGTTTCTGACCGGCAGTTATAAAAACATGAATTGACCTGTAGTTTGAATTCCATCACAGAAAGGTATAGTTTTTTCAGTCAATATAGGATTGATCCTATCCTGACTTTATTTTAGATTGATAAATTTCTTGCCACCCCATATATTTGTGGCACAATTGGCGATATCTTTTTCCCAGTCAGAAACCTTGGTCAGAAACCTCCCCGGTCAGAAACCTCCCCAGTCAGAAACCTGCTCGGTCAGAAACCTCGGTCAGAAACCTCCCCGAACGTAGTTGCATCAAACTGGTGAGACAGAGCCATATACTATTACTCTGATGACGGCTCCCATGTCACCGTCATGACGTTGACGTTAGCTTTGTCATTGGTTGGATCAGCTTTGCCATGGTATCCTGTCCAAAAACGGGCTTCCTAAACACATCTTTTCTGTCCTTAGTTAAGTTTAAATAAAACAAACAATAAAAATGCTGCCTGGCAGTAGGCCGTTAGTCCTTTCATGGTGCCTGGAGGTAGCAGCGGCGGTAGGCACTGTGTAAACAATAATGCCTGGAGGCAGCAATGAGGGTAGGCACTGTGTAAACAATGCTGCCTGGAGGCAGCAACGGGGGTAGGCACTGTGTAAATTGCGTCAGTGTACAAGATCACTGCGGCTGCTGCCTGGAGCTAGCAATGGCGGTAGGCACTGTGTAAACAATGCTGCCTGGAGGCAGCAATGGGGGTAGTCACTGTGTAAACAATACTGCCTGGAGGCAGCAGTGGGGGTAGGCACTGTGTAAACAATGCTGCCTGGAGGCAGCAGTGGGGGTAGTCACTGTGTAAACAATACTGCCTGGAGGCAGCAATGGGGGTAGTCACTGTGTAAACATAGCATCTTTTCTGTCCTTAGTTAAGTTTAAATAAAACAAACAATAAAAATGCTGCCTGGCAGTAGGCCGTCAGTCCTTTCATGGTGCCTGGAGGTAGCAGCGGCAGTAGGCACTGTGTAAACAATAATGCCTGGAGGCAGCAATGGGGGTAGGCAATGTGTAAACAATGCTGCCTTGATGCAGCAGCGGGGGTAGGCACTGTGTAAACAATGCTGCCTGGAGGCAGCAGCGGGGGTAGTCACTGTGTAAACAATACTGCCTGGAGGCAGCATTGGCAGTAGTCACTGTGTAAACAATGCTGCCTTGAGGCAGCAATGGGGGTAGGCACTGTATAAACAATGCTGCCTGGAGGCAGCAGCGGGGGTAGGCACTGTGTAAACAATGCTGCCTTGAGGCAGCAGCGGGTTTAGGCACTGTGTTAACAATGCTGCCTGGAGGCAGCAATGGGGGTAGTCACTGTGTAACCAATGCTGCCTGGAGGCAGCAGCGGGGGTAGGCACTGTATAAACAATGCTGCCTGGAGGCAGCATTGGCGGTAGGCACTGTGTAAACAATGCTGCCTTGAGGCAGCAGCGGGGGTAGGCACTGTGTAAACAATGCTGCCTGGAGGCAGCAGCGGATGTAGGCACTGTGTAAACAATACTGCCTGGAGGCAGCAATGGGGGTAGGCACTGTGTAAACAATGCTGCCTGGAGGTAGCAGCGGGGGTAGGCACTGTGTAAACAATGCTGCCTTGAGGCAGCAGCGGGGGTAGGCACTGTATAAACAATGCTGCCTGGAGGCAGCAGCGGGGGTAGTCACTGTGTAAACAATGCTGCCTGGAGGCAGCAGCTGTGGTAGTCACTGTGTAAACAATGCTGCCTGGAGGCAGCAATGGGGGTAGGCACTGTGTAACCAATGCTGCCTGGAGGCAGCAGCGGGGGTAGGCACTGTGTAAACAATGCTGCCTGGAGGCAGCTATGGGGGTAGTCACTGTGTAAACAATACTGCCTGGAGGCAGCATTGGCTGTAGGCACTGTGTAAACAATGCTGCCTGGAGGCAGCAGCGGGGGTAGGCACTGAGTAAACAATGCTGCCTGCAGGCAGCAATGGGGGTAGGCACTGTGTAAACAATGCTGCCTGGAGGCAGTAGCGACAGTGTACACGATCAGCGCTGGTTAAAGGGTTAGTCTGCCATGGACTGCCAGGTTTTTGCCTTTGTTTTACCCATGACAATAGAACAGCAAAGCCCATAGATCTATCAGAACATAAACCATTCCCATGAAAGCTATCCAACCAATATATACATTCCAACCAATGTGCGGCTAGGGCCATAAACCATGGCTGAGGCAGGAGGTTATGACAGGTAGGGAAGGGCAGACTGCTTGCCCACAATATTCAGTTTGATAGGCATTATCTATCTATTCAGAAATGCAGGCTATTTTGACAATTACAGAAAGGTGGTGTTTGGGCTATCACACTTTTAATTTCACAGTATAAGGGAAGGTATAGAGTGAAATAAGATTTCTCAATGAATTTTATTCCAACTGATTTTTTATTCCAAGAAAATGTTGCATCTCTTCAGAAGCATTTCAAAAGTAAGGGTTCATATTTTTCTTTCTCTTGACAACTTGCTTGACTACAACCCACATCTGTAAAACTGTATAGATTTATTTGAAATATCATTGTCTTTAGAGCTTCCTATCTAATCTCACAGAGGATTGTTCTAAATGCTATTTAGAAAGCATTTTCCCTAGCATAGATAGTGACATATACATGTAGTTGTAAATGCCAATCCTGTTTTAAAATAAGGTGGTGTTCCAATGGTTCATAATATGTCATCAAGGACATATCTATTCTATCCAGTGAAAATAAGCCCTGTGAATTGCCATTTTCCAATGTAATGTTAGGGGCTCAGTAGTATTGGCACCCTTTTGTCACATTTCTTGCTACAAGGTATTATGATGCCCTTAAATCTGGACAGATGGTTACAAACCAGAATCCCTTGAATAGGGGAGCTTAGTGAAACATGTCATCATTGCTGGCGCTCCCAGGACCTTGTATATATTTGGCAAAGGTACCTGGAATTGCATCGGCTAGGTGTTATGGAGCACCAACAGATCACCAAGCTGATACTTAGTGTGTATCAGTTTACTGTTAAATATACATCAGGGTGTGTACTTAGTGAGTGTATGTAGTGTGGCAGAAGATGCAGTAACTGGATGCTGATTGGCTGTAAATGGACCTGATAAGGAGGTTAGGGTCAGGGAGAGGTCAGGTCAGGAGGTCTTAGGGGATATTGATCGGATTCCTAGAAGTAGATGGAGATCCCTAAAGTCAGTGGAAGGACATTAACATGATAGTGGTAGGTTCCAAACTGTTGAATTATAGACTAGATCTCTTGGCACATATCTGTCAAACATGTAAACATACTTTTTTCTAGTCAATTTTTATAATTGAACCCTAGAGGCTTCAACTGTTGGCATCAAATTCTTACAACTAAAGTATTACTATGTGGATCTGTTTCCCTTTATCCCCTTGTACCTTCTTTGAAAAAATGTCAATGAGCTTAAATAACTATGACCAAGTCACTTATTTGCTGCAGTTATAAATGCATATATGTTAGTTGCCCACTACTCTGTCCTCGCTTTAAAGAGTTCTAGACAATTATCTTATACGATGTAATCTATGCTGATTTTGGGGTTACTTTGGCTCCTCTAATTTGACCTAGTGATCAAAAGAAGAAGCTTACATCCCACCTGAATCCAGGAGAAGTGATAGGGGCCCAGGTGACAGCATTCAGTTCAATTTCATTATTTATCATTATTTCAGTCCAAGTACCATTAAATGAATGAGATAGGGGTGTGTGTGTGCAGTAGATGCAAAGACACATAGTCTATCCCCAAAGGCTGCTATAGCTACAATTCATTTAGAACAACATCAGGGTACTATCCACACCTTCAGCACTAACAGTGGTTCACAGTTTGCTCCTTACCATGCAGTGAGACCTTACTTCACCAAGGGATGCAGGTCAGGTACAGGGTGATGATGAGCTACACCTTGGGATATACAGTAGAAAACAGTGTCATTAACAATGATTGTGATTTTCGGCCCTACGGGACAATGCTGGAGCGTGTTGCTCCTATGGTAAAAGGAGCTGTCAGTAGGTACCCTCTTTTCAAAAGAAGTCACGCTCTGCTTCACCATTCAACTTGCACTCACCACATTAGTCTGAAAAGTCACCTGCCTTGTTTAAAACAGAGAGAGCTGCACTACCAGGTACCTACTCATGGCACATGCTCTATAGTTTATTATACTGACTGACTTCTCCCAACTAGGTACCTACTCAAATCCCCTTTTTTAGCACCATACTTGAATGACCACTTGTGAGCAACAAAAGGGACGGCTACTTGGGAATCTAGTCAAGGTTGAACCTATTCATTTAGCGAACAATGACAATGAAGTCTGTGCTGATATTCAAACAGCAAAGAAATGGGGTAAATTTCAACTTTGATTTGAACGAGTGAGATTTGTCCTGTTATGGCAGCAGCTTCGTGTCAAGCTCACATGGGCGAGGGGATGTAGAAGGATGACTGTCATCTGAAACTAGGTGAATGACCTCACTTTTGGCTGTATTGATGTACATGCCTTTGTTATATATCATGTTTTCGTCAACAGACTAAATCAAAATGAATGGGGGACAAATAGATGATTGTTGAGACCTATCTGAGCACCATATACATGAAGGCTGAGAGAATGAAGGGTTAAAGTATGAAAAGTAAATGCACTCTGACACTGAGCAAATGAGATCTTGGACATTTCACAGTGAGTGTTAAACCAGACTTTCTTCTAGATCTAACAAGGATTTAGTTTCTCTTTTGGCCTTTACCTGTGGTGCATGCTTGATCTGGGTGGGGGAGTCATTCTTAACCCTTTCTATCCCTTTGTTTCCCAAATACAGTGTTATAGTACTGCATATATATGCAGAACATGGAGTTAAAGGGTTAAATTATGTGCACGAACAGATACCTGATGCTAACTCAGAAATCTCTAATGAGCTATTTGACCAACAAAATGTGGATCAACACGATAAACGGTATGCCCGCGAGGGGGTACGCGGGTGTACCTTTTACTGTGTTGATCCACAAATATTTGATCAATATAAAGTAATGTATGAATGAAATTCAGGTATATTAGGCCAAACGGAATCGTCTATGGTTTGCGTCCTCTCAACATCCATTTCATTGGTCCAATGTTCAAATGCTAAGTCAGGAAAAGTCAGGAATTCCCAATAGAGCATATTTGAAAAAAAAAAATTCAAACACACATTATGCTCCCAACATGGAGGTAGGGTGGTTGGAGTGTTAACTACAACAGAACAGGTGTGTGTAACGAGATGAGAGTGAGGTCACAGGTGAGTGAGAGGCCCTGGAGGGGGCACCAACCCACATAGGGAAGGTGCTGTAGGGTTATAACCATCCCTTATAAATACACATAATAATACCGGTTTTATATTAACCATTTAGGCTGTTTTTGCATATAAAATAGTACAACTGAAAGTGACTCTCCTCTTGCCTAAATGATTTTAAATGAATTTAATCAGACTTGCATTACAGCTGTAGGTATAAAGTCACATCACCACCTTCAAATAAATATATGAAATAGAGAAAAGAAAGTGTGCAAGTTCTCAAAGAAGAGTGATGGGACAACTAGCCTCAGAACATTGAACCGGCACTGCACAAATGGGTAATCCTCCTGGTAAGTGAGGAAAACCATGAACACCTGGCTCTATGGTAGAATGTTACAGAATGTTACTTTGCATTTTAACTGAAGGCATCTCTACTTCTTATTCTATCACAGGCCTTTAGGTATTCTATAAGTATCCATGCTGACCTGGTGCTTGATTTCACCATTTCATTTATAAACCATTTAAAGGCCTACATACAGCCGTTGAGGATTAAGACGGGTCTCTTCAGCAGCTATCTCCCCATGCCATGTGTGTTGGCCATTAATAGATACCCATCAATCTGTCTGAGCTTTTTTTTACCTGGACCTGGACAGGCTGGCTTGGCAAGGAGCCTCTTTCCCCTGATTGTTCTCCTATTATGAACTCACACCACTGCTACGTCTTATGTTATCATGGGCCGATTGTGGCAATGCTCCGCCCACACTATTCTCTATCATCAATCAGGTGCTTACACGGTTTTACCACTGGCCTGATTGATTAGAAGGAAGTCTGTTGAACCTTTCAGGACCCCTGATACACGTGCTTCATGAGCCTTGGTCATCATACTGCAGTGCTGGTGAGTCTGCTTGTCACAGATTCATAGTCACATCATACCAACCCTCCAGGACTCCATCAACCCTATGTCAGTATGATGCATAAATGCAGCCCTGGTGGGTTACTCACCAGGGCTGCATTCATGCATCATGACAGCTGATAGGCTGTGGTAGCCCTGGTGGGTTACTCACCAGGGCTGCATTCATGCATCATGACAGCTGGTAGGCTGTGGTAGCCCTGGTGGGTTACTCACCAGGGCTGCATTCATGCATCATGACAGCTGACAGGCTGTGGTAGCCCTGGTGGGTTACTCACCAGGGCTGCATTCATGCATCATGACAGCTGGTAGGCTGTGGTAGCCCTGGTGGGTTACTCACCAGGGCTGCATTCATGCATCATGACAGCTGACAGGCTGTGGTAGCCCTGGTGGGTTACTCACCAGGACTGCATTCATGCATCATGACAGCTGATAGGTTGTGGTAGCCCTGGTGGGTTACTCACCAGGACTGCATTCATGCATCATGACAGCTGATAGGCTGTGGTAGCCCTGGTGGGTTACTCACCAGGGCTGCATGCATGCATCATGACAGCTGACAGGCTGTGGTAGCCCTGGTGGGTTACTCACCAGGACTGCATTCATGCATCATGACAGCTGATAGGCTGTGGTAGCCCTGGTGGGTTACTCAGGCTGGGGTAGCCCTGGTGGGTTACTCACCAGGGCTGCATTCATGCATCATGACAGCTGATAGGCTGTGGTAGTCCTGGTGGGTTACTCAGGCTGGGGTAGCCCTGGTGTGTTACTCACCAGGGCTGCATTCATGCAT
Organism: Acholoe squamosa; assembly: GCA_949317995.1. Taxonomy (NCBI): domain Eukaryota; kingdom Metazoa; phylum Annelida; class Polychaeta; order Phyllodocida; family Polynoidae; genus Acholoe; species Acholoe squamosa. The sequence goes on along the minus strand of OX439045.1, from coordinate 75,116,477 downwards.
CATGACAGCTGATAGGCTGTGGTAGCCCTGGTGGGTTACTCACCAGGGCTGCATGCATGCATCATGACAGCTGACAGGCTGTGATAGCCCTGGTGGGTTACTCACCAGGGCTGCATTCATGCATCATGCCAGCTGATAGGCTGTGGTAGCCCTGGTGGGTTACTCACCAGGGCTGCATGCATGCATCATGACAGCTGATAGGCTGTGGTAGCCCTGGTGGGTTACTCACCAGGGCTGCATTCATGCATCATGACAGCTGATAGGCTGTGGTAGCCCTGGTGGGTTACTCAGGCTGGGGTAGCCCTGGTGGGTTACTCAGGCTGTGGTAGCCCTGGTGGGTAACTCACCAGGGCTAAATTCATGCATCATGACAGCTGACTGGCTGTGGTAGCCCTGGTGGGTTACTCACCAGGACTGCATTCATGCATCATGACAGCTGACAGGCTGTGGTAGCCCTGGTGGGTTACTCGCCAGGGCTGCATTCATGCATCATGACAGCTGATAGGCTGTGATAGCCCTGGTGGGTTACTCACCAGGACTGCATTCATGCATCATGACAGCTGGTAGGCTGTGGTAGCCCTGGTGGGTTACTCACCAGGGCTGCATTCATGCATCATGACAGCTGATAGGCTGTGGTAGCCCTGGTGGGTTACTCACCAGGGCTGCATTCATGCATCATGACAGCTGATAGGCTGTGGTAGCCCTGGTGGGTTACTCACCAGGGCTGAATTCATGCATCATGACAGCTGATAGGCTGTGGTAGCCCTGGTTGGTTACTCAGGCTGTGGTAGCCCTAGTGGGTTACTCAGGCTGGGGTAGCCCTGGTGGGTTACTCACCAGGGCTGCATGCATGCATCATGACAGCTGATAGGCTGTGGTAGCCCTGGTGGGTTACTCACTAGGTCTGCATTCATGCATCATGACAGCTGATAGGCTGTGGTAGCCCTGGTGGGTTACTCAGGCTGGGGTAGCCCTGGTGGGTTACTTAGGCTGTGGTAGCCCTGGTGGGTTACTCACCAGGGCTAAATTCATGCATCATGACAGCTGACTGGCTGTGGTAGCCCTGGTGGGTTACTCACCAGGACTGCATTCATGCATCATGACAGCTGACAGGCTGTGGTAGCCCTGGTTGGTTACTCGCCAGGGCTGCATTCATGCATCATGACAGCTGATAGGCTGTGGTAGCCCTGGTGGGTTACTCACCAGGGCTGCATTCATGCATCATGACAGCTGGTAGGCTGTGGTAGCCCTGGTGGGTTACTCACCAGGACTGCATTCATGCATCATGACAGCTGATAGGCTGTGGTAGCCCTGGTGGGTTACTCACCAGGGCTGAATTCATGCATCATGACAGCTGATAGGCTGTGGTAGCCCTGGTGGGTTACTCAGGCTGTGGTAGCCCTGGTGGGTTACTCAGGCTGTGGTAGCCCTGGTGGGTTACTCACCAGGACTGCATTCATGCATCATGACAGCTGACAGGCTGTGGTAGCCCTGGTGGGTTACTCACCAGGACTGCATTCATGCATCATGACAGCTGATAGGCTGTAGTAGCCCTGGTGGGTTACTCAACAGGGCTGCATTCATGCATCATGACAGCTGATAGGTTGTGGTAGCCCTGGTGCGTTACTCAACAGGGCTGCAATCATGCATCATGACAGCTGACAGGCTGTGGTAGCCCTGGTGGGTTACTCACCAGGGCTGCATGCATGCATCATGACAGCTGAAAGGCTGTGGTAGCCCTGGTGGGTTACTCACCAGGACTGCATTCATGCATCATGACAGCTGATAGGTTGTGGTAGCCCTGGTGGGTTACTCACCAGGACTGCATTCATGCATCATGACAGCTGATAGGCTGTGGTAACCCTGGTGGGTTACTCACCAGGGCTGCATGCATGCATCATGACAGCTGACAGGCTGTGGTAGCCCTGGTGGGTTACTCACCAGGACTGCATTCATGCATCATGACAGCTTATAGGCTGTGGTAGCCCTAGTGGGTTACTCAGGCTGGGGTAGCCCTGGTGGGTTACTCACCAGGGCTGCATTCATGCATCATGACAGCTGATAGGCTGTGGTAGCCCGGTGGGTTACTCAGGCTGGGGTAGCCCTGGTGGGCTACTCACCAGGGCTGCATTCATGCATCATGACAGCTGATAGGTTGTGGTAGCCCTGGTGGGTAACTCATCAGGGCTGCATGCATGCATCATGACAGCTGATAGGCTGTGGTAGCCCTGGTGGGTTACTCACCAGGGCTGCATTCATGCATCATGACAGCTGATAGGCTGTGGTAGCCCTCTGGGTTACTTAGGCTGTAGTAGCCCTGGTGGGTTACTCAGGTTGTGGTAGCCCTGGTGGGTTACTCACCAGGACTGCATTCATGCATCATGACAGCTGACAGGCTGTGGTAGCCCTGGTGGGTTACTCACCGGGACTGCATTCATGCATCATGACAGCTGAAAGGCTGTGGTAGCCCTGGTGGGTTACTCAACAGGGCTGCATTCATGCATCATGACAGCTGATAGGTTGTGGTAGCCCTGGTGCGTTACTCAACAGGGCTGCATTCATGCATCATGACAGCTGATAGGCTGTGGTAGCCCTGGTGGATTACTCACCAGGGCTGCATTCATGCATCATGACAGCTGATAGGCAGTGGTAGCCCTGGTGGGTTACTCAGGCTGTGGTAGCCCTGGTTTTTTACTCAGGCTGTGGTAGCCCTGGTGGGTTACTCACCAGGACTGCATTCATGCATCATGACAGCTGACAGGCTGTGGTAGCCCTGGTGGGTTACTCACCAGGACTGCATTCATGCATCATGACAGCTGACAGGCTGTGGTAGCCCTGGTGGGTTACTCACCAGGGCTGCATTCATGCATCATGACAGCTGATAGGCTGTGGTAGCCCTGGTGGGTTACTCACCAGGGCTGCATTCATGCATCATGACAGCTGACAGGCTGTGGTAGCCCTGGCGGGTTACTCACCAGGACTGCATTCATGCATCATGACAGCTGACAGGCTGTGGTAGCCCTGGTGGGTTACTCACCAGGACTGCATTCATGCATCATGACAGCTGACAGGCTGTGGTAGCCCTGGTGGGTTACTCAGGCTGTGGTAGCCCTGGTGCATTACTCACCAGGGCTGCATTCATGCATCATGACAGCAGATAGGCTGTGGTAGCCCTGGTGGGTTACTCACCAGGGCTGCATTCATGCATCATGACAGCTGATAGGCTGTGGTAGCCCTGGTGGGTTACTCAGTCTGGGGTAGCCCTGGTGGGTTACTCAGGCTGTGGTAGCCCTGGTGGGTTACTCACCAGGGCTAAATTCATGCATCATGACAGCAGCCATGGTGGGTTAGTCACCAGGACTGCATTCATGCATCATGACAGCTGATAGGCTGTGGTAGCCCTGGTGGGTTACTCACCAGGGCTGCATTCATGCATCATGACAGCTGATAGGCTGTGGTAGCCCTCTGGGTTACTTAGGCTGTAGTAGCCCTGGTGGGTTACTCAGGTTGTGGTAGCCCTGGTGGGTTACTCACCAGGACTGCATTCATGCATCATGACAGCTGACAGGCTGTGGTAGCCCTAGTGGGTTAATCAACAGGGCTGCATTCATGCATCATGACAGCTGATAGGTTGTGGTAGCCCTGGTGCGTTACTCAACAGGGCTGCATTCATGCATCATGACAGCTGATAGGCTGTGGTAGCCCTGGTGGGTTACTCACCAGGGCTGCATTCATGCATCATGACAGCTGATAGGCAGTGGTAGCCCTGGTGGGTTACTCAGGCTGTGGTAGCCCTGGTTTTTTACTCAGGCTGTGGTAGCCCTGGTGGGTTACTCACCAGGACTGCATTCATGCATCATGACAGCTGACAGGCTGTGGTAGCCCTGGTGGGTTACTCACCAGGACTGCATTCATGCATCATGACAGCTGACAGGCTGTGGTAGCCCTGGTGGGTTACTCACCAGGGCTGCATTCATGCATCATGACAGCTGATAGGCTGTGGTAGCCCTGGTGGGTTACTCACCAGGGCTGCATTCATGCATCATGACAGCTGACAGGCTGTGGTAGCCCTGGCGGGTTACTCACCAGGACTGCATTCATGCATCATGACAGCTGACAGGCTGTGGTAGCCCTGGTGGGTTACTCACGAGGACTGCATTCATGCATCATGACAGCTGACAGGCTGTGGTAGCCCTGGTGGGTTACTCAGGCTGTGGTAGCCCTGGTGCATTACTCACCAGGGCTGCATTCATGCATCATGACAGCTGATAGGCTGTGGTAGCCCTGGTGGGTTACTCACCAGGGCTGCATTCATGCATCATGACAGCTGATAGGCTGTGGTAGCCCTGGTGGGTTACTCAGTCTGGGGTAGCCCTGGTGGGTTACCCAGGCTGTGGTAGCCCTGGTGGGTTACTCACCAGGGCCAAATTCATGCATCATGACAGCAGCCATGGTGGGTTAGTCACCAGGACTGCATTCATGCATCATGACAGCTGATAGGCTGTGGTAGCCCTGGTGGGTTACTCGCCAGGGCTGCATTCATGCATCATGACAGCTGATAGGCTGTGGTAACCCTGGTGGGTTACTCACCAGGGCTGCATGCATGCATCATGACAGCTGACAGGCTGTGGTAGCCCTGGTGGGTTACTCACCAGGACTGCATTCATGCATCATGACAGCTTATAGGCTGTGGTAGCCCTAGTGGGTTACTCAGGCTGGGGTAGCCCTGGTGGGTTACTCACCAGGGCTGCATTCATGCATCATGACAGCTGATAGGCTGTGGTAGCCCTGGTGGGTTACTCAGGCTGGGGTAGCCCTGGTGGGTTACTTAGGCTGTGGTAGCCCTGGTGGGTTACTCACCAGGGCTAAATTCATGCATCATGACAGCTGACTGGCTGTGGTAGCCCTGGTGGGTTACTCACCAGGACTGCATTCATGCATCATGACAGCTGACAGGCTGTGGTAGCCCTGGTTGGTTACTCGCCAGGGCTGCATTCATGCATCATGACAGCTGATAGGCTGTGGTAGCCCTGGTGGGTTACTCACCAGGGCTGCATTCATGCATCATGACAGCTGGTAGGCTGTGGTAGCCCTGGTGGGTTACTCACCAGGACTGCATTCATGCATCATGACAGCTGATAGGCTGTGGTAGCCCTGGTGGGTTACTCACCAGGGCTGAATTCATGCATCATGACAGCTGATAGGCTGTGGTAGCCCTGGTGGGTTACTCAGGCTGTGGTAGCCCTGGTGGGTTACTCAGGCTGTGGTAGCCCTGGTGGGTTACTCACCAGGACTGCATTCATGCATCATGACAGCTGACAGGCTGTGGTAGCCCTGGTGGGTTACTCACCAGGACTGCATTCATGCATCATGACAGCTGATAGGCTGTAGTAGCCCTGGTGGGTTACTCAACAGGGCTGCATTCATGCATCATGACAGCTGATAGGTTGTGGTAGCCCTGGTGCGTTACTCAACAGGGCTGCAATCATGCATCATGACAGCTGACAGGCTGTGGTAGCCCTGGTGGGTTACTCACCAGGGCTGCATGCATGCATCATGACAGCTGAAAGGCTGTGGTAGCCCTGGTGGGTTACTCACCAGGACTGCATTCATGCATCATGACAGCTGATAGGTTGTGGTAGCCCTGGTGGGTTACTCACCAGGACTGCATTCATGCATCATGACAGCTGATAGGCTGTGGTAACCCTGGTGGGTTACTCACCAGGGCTGCATGCATGCATCATGACAGCTGACAGGCTGTGGTAGCCCTGGTGGGTTACTCACCAGGACTGCATTCATGCATCATGACAGCTTATAGGCTGTGGTAGCCCTAGTGGGTTACTCAGGCTGGGGTAGCCCTGGTGGGTTACTCACCAGGGCTGCATTCATGCATCATGACAGCTGATAGGCTGTGGTAGCCCGGTGGGTTACTCAGGCTGGGGTAGCCCTGGTGGGCTACTCACCAGGGCTGCATTCATGCATCATGACAGCTGATAGGTTGTGGTAGCCCTGGTGGGTAACTCATCAGGGCTGCATGCATGCATCATGACAGCTGATAGGCTGTGGTAGCCCTGGTGGGTTACTCACCAGGGCTGCATTCATGCATCATGACAGCTGATAGGCTGTGGTAGCCCTCTGGGTTACTTAGGCTGTAGTAGCCCTGGTGGGTTACTCAGGTTGTGGTAGCCCTGGTGGGTTACTCACCAGGACTGCATTCATGCATCATGACAGCTGACAGGCTGTGGTAGCCCTGGTGGGTTACTCACCGGGACTGCATTCATGCATCATGACAGCTGAAAGGCTGTGGTAGCCCTGGTGGGTTACTCAACAGGGCTGCATTCATGCATCATGACAGCTGATAGGTTGTGGTAGCCCTGGTGCGTTACTCAACAGGGCTGCATTCATGCATCATGACAGCTGATAGGCTGTGGTAGCCCTGGTGGATTACTCACCAGGGCTGCATTCATGCATCATGACAGCTGATAGGCAGTGGTAGCCCTGGTGGGTTACTCAGGCTGTGGTAGCCCTGGTTTTTTACTCAGGCTGTGGTAGCCCTGGTGGGTTACTCACCAGGACTGCATTCATGCATCATGACAGCTGACAGGCTGTGGTAGCCCTGGTGGGTTACTCACCAGGACTGCATTCATGCATCATGACAGCTGACAGGCTGTGGTAGCCCTGGTGGGTTACTCACCAGGGCTGCATTCATGCATCATGACAGCTGATAGGCTGTGGTAGCCCTGGTGGGTTACTCACCAGGGCTGCATTCATGCATCATGACAGCTGACAGGCTGTGGTAGCCCTGGCGGGTTACTCACCAGGACTGCATTCATGCATCATGACAGCTGACAGGCTGTGGTAGCCCTGGTGGGTTACTCACCAGGACTGCATTCATGCATCATGACAGCTGACAGGCTGTGGTAGCCCTGGTGGGTTACTCAGGCTGTGGTAGCCCTGGTGCATTACTCACCAGGGCTGCATTCATGCATCATGACAGCAGATAGGCTGTGGTAGCCCTGGTGGGTTACTCACCAGGGCTGCATTCATGCATCATGACAGCTGATAGGCTGTGGTAGCCCTGGTGGGTTACTCAGTCTGGGGTAGCCCTGGTGGGTTACTCAGGCTGTGGTAGCCCTGGTGGGTTACTCACCAGGGCTAAATTCATGCATCATGACAGCAGCCATGGTGGGTTAGTCACCAGGACTGCATTCATGCATCATGACAGCTGATAGGCTGTGGTAGCCCTGGTGGGTTACTCACCAGGGCTGCATTCATGCATCATGACAGCTGATAGGCTGTGGTAGCCCTCTGGGTTACTTAGGCTGTAGTAGCCCTGGTGGGTTACTCAGGTTGTGGTAGCCCTGGTGGGTTACTCACCAGGACTGCATTCATGCATCATGACAGCTGACAGGCTGTGGTAGCCCTAGTGGGTTAATCAACAGGGCTGCATTCATGCATCATGACAGCTGATAGGTTGTGGTAGCCCTGGTGCGTTACTCAACAGGGCTGCATTCATGCATCATGACAGCTGATAGGCTGTGGTAGCCCTGGTGGGTTACTCACCAGGGCTGCATTCATGCATCATGACAGCTGATAGGCAGTGGTAGCCCTGGTGGGTTACTCAGGCTGTGGTAGCCCTGGTTTTTTACTCAGGCTGTGGTAGCCCTGGTGGGTTACTCACCAGGACTGCATTCATGCATCATGACAGCTGACAGGCTGTGGTAGCCCTGGTGGGTTACTCACCAGGACTGCATTCATGCATCATGACAGCTGACAGGCTGTGGTAGCCCTGGTGGGTTACTCACCAGGGCTGCATTCATGCATCATGACAGCTGATAGGCTGTGGTAGCCCTGGTGGGTTACTCACCAGGGCTGCATTCATGCATCATGACAGCTGACAGGCTGTGGTAGCCCTGGCGGGTTACTCACCAGGACTGCATTCATGCATCATGACAGCTGACAGGCTGTGGTAGCCCTGGTGGGTTACTCACGAGGACTGCATTCATGCATCATGACAGCTGACAGGCTGTGGTAGCCCTGGTGGGTTACTCAGGCTGTGGTAGCCCTGGTGCATTACTCACCAGGGCTGCATTCATGCATCATGACAGCTGATAGGCTGTGGTAGCCCTGGTGGGTTACTCACCAGGGCTGCATTCATGCATCATGACAGCTGATAGGCTGTGGTAGCCCTGGTGGGTTACTCAGTCTGGGGTAGCCCTGGTGGGTTACCCAGGCTGTGGTAGCCCTGGTGGGTTACTCACCAGGGCCAAATTCATGCATCATGACAGCAGCCATGGTGGGTTAGTCACCAGGACTGCATTCATGCATCATGACAGCTGATAGGCTGTGGTAGCCCTGGTGGGTTACTCGCCAGGGCTGCATTCATGCATCATGACAGCTGATAGGCTGTGGTAACCCTGGTGGGTTACTCACCAGGGCTGCATGCATGCATCATGACAGCTGACAGGCTGTGGTAGCCCTGGTGGGTTACTCACCAGGACTGCATTCATGCATCATGACAGCTTATAGGCTGTGGTAGCCCTAGTGGGTTACTCAGGCTGGGGTAGCCCTGGTGGGTTACTCACCAGGGCTGCATTCATGCATCATGACAGCTGATAGGCTGTGGTAGCCCGGTGGGTTACTCAGGCTGGGGTAGCCCTGGTGGGCTACTCACCAGGGCTGCATTCATGCATCATGACAGCTGATAGGTTGTGGTAGCCCTGGTGGGTAACTCATCAGGGCTGCATGCATGCATCATGACAGCTGATAGGCTGTGGTAGCCCTGGTGGGTTACTCACCAGGGCTGCATTCATGCATCATGACAGCTGATAGGCTGTGGTAGCCCTCTGGGTTACTTAGGCTGTAGTAGCCCTGGTGGGTTACTCAGGTTGTGGTAGCCCTGGTGGGTTACTCACCAGGACTGCATTCATGCATCATGACAGCTGACAGGCTGTGGTAGCCCTGGTGGGTTACTCACCGGGACTGCATTCATGCATCATGACAGCTGAAAGGCTGTGGTAGCCCTGGTGGGTTACTCAACAGGGCTGCATTCATGCATCATGACAGCTGATAGGTTGTGGTAGCCCTGGTGCGTTACTCAACAGGGCTGCATTCATGCATCATGACAGCTGATAGGCTGTGGTAGCCCTGGTGGATTACTCACCAGGGCTGCATTCATGCATCATGACAGCTGATAGGCAGTGGTAGCCCTGGTGGGTTACTCAGGCTGTGGTAGCCCTGGTTTTTTACTCAGGCTGTGGTAGCCCTGGTGGGTTACTCACCAGGACTGCATTCATGCATCATGACAGCTGACAGGCTGTGGTAGCCCTGGTGGGTTACTCACCAGGACTGCATTCATGCATCATGACAGCTGACAGGCTGTGGTAGCCCTGGTGGGTTACTCACCAGGGCTGCATTCATGCATCATGACAGCTGATAGGCTGTGGTAGCCCTGGTGGGTTACTCACCAGGGCTGCATTCATGCATCATGACAGCTGACAGGCTGTGGTAGCCCTGGCGGGTTACTCACCAGGACTGCATTCATGCATCATGACAGCTGACAGGCTGTGGTAGCCCTGGTGGGTTACTCACCAGGACGGCATTCATGCATCATGACAGCTGACAGGCTGTGGTAGCCCTGGTGGGTTACTCAGGCTGTGGTAGCCCTGGTGCATTACTCACCAGGGCTGCATTCATGCATCATGACAGCAGATAGGCTGTGGTAGCCCTGGTGGGTTACTCACCAGGGCTGCATTCATGCATCATGACAGCTGATAGGCTGTGGTAGCCCTGGTGGGTTACTCAGTCTGGGGTAGCCCTGGTGGGTTACTCAGGCTGTGGTAGCCCTGGTGGGTTACTCACCAGGGCTAAATTCATGCATCATGACAGCAGCCATGGTGGGTTAGTCACCAGGACTGCATTCATGCATCATGACAGCTGATAGGCTGTGGTAGCCCTGGTGGGTTACTCACCAGGGCTGCATTCATGCATCATGACAGCTGATAGGCTGTGGTAGCCCTCTGGGTTACTTAGGCTGTAGTAGCCCTGGTGGGTTACTCAGGTTGTGGTAGCCCTGGTGGGTTACTCACCAGGACTGCATTCATGCATCATGACAGCTGACAGGCTGTGGTAGCCCTAGTGGGTTAATCAACAGGGCTGCATTCATGCATCATGACAGCTGATAGGTTGTGGTAGCCCTGGTGCGTTACTCAACAGGGCTGCATTCATGCATCATGACAGCTGATAGGCTGTGGTAGCCCTGGTGGGTTACTCACCAGGGCTGCATTCATGCATCATGACAGCTGATAGGCAGTGGTAGCCCTGGTGGGTTACTCAGGCTGTGGTAGCCCTGGTTTTTTACTCAGGCTGTGGTAGCCCTGGTGGGTTACTCACCAGGACTGCATTCATGCATCATGACAGCTGACAGGCTGTGGTAGCCCTGGTGGGTTACTCACCAGGACTGCATTCATGCATCATGACAGCTGACAGGCTGTGGTAGCCCTGGTGGGTTACTCACCAGGGCTGCATTCATGCATCATGACAGCTGATAGGCTGTGGTAGCCCTGGTGGGTTACTCACCAGGGCTGCATTCATGCATCATGACAGCTGACAGGCTGTGGTAGCCCTGGCGGGTTACTCACCAGGACTGCATTCATGCATCATGACAGCTGACAGGCTGTGGTAGCCCTGGTGGGTTACTCACGAGGACTGCATTCATGCATCATGACAGCTGACAGGCTGTGGTAGCCCTGGTGGGTTACTCAGGCTGTGGTAGCCCTGGTGCATTACTCACCAGGGCTGCATTCATGCATCATGACAGCTGATAGGCTGTGGTAGCCCTGGTGGGTTACTCACCAGGGCTGCATTCATGCATCATGACAGCTGATAGGCTGTGGTAGCCCTGGTGGGTTACTCAGTCTGGGGTAGCCCTGGTGGGTTACCCAGGCTGTGGTAGCCCTGGTGGGTTACTCACCAGGGCCAAATTCATGCATCATGACAGCAGCCATGGTGGGTTAGTCACCTGTCATGATGCATTCATGCATCATGACAGCTGATAGGCTGTGGTAGCCCTGGTGGGTTACTCACCAGGGCTGCATTCATGCATCATGACAGCTGATAGGCAGTGGTAGCCCTGGTGCATTACTCACCAGGGCTGCATTCATGCATCATGACAGCTGACAGGCTGTGGTAGCCCTGGCGGGTTACTCACCAGGACTGCATTCATGCATCATGACAGCTGACAGGCTGTGGTAGCCCTGGTGGGTTACTCACCAGGACTGCATTCATGCATCATGACAGCTGATAGGCTGTGGTAGCCCTCTGGGTTACTTAGGCTGTAGTAGCCCTGGTGGGTTACTCAGGTTGTGGTAGCCCTGGTGGGTTACTCACCAGGACTGCATTCATGCATCATGACAGCTGACAGGCTGTGGTAGCCCTGGTGGGTTACTCACCGGGACTGCATTCATGCATCATGACAGCTGAAAGGCTGTGGTAGCCCTGGTGGGTTACTCAACAGGGCTGCATTCATGCATCATGACAGCTGATAGGTTGTGGTAGCCCTGGTGCGTTACTCAACAGGGCTGCATTCATGCATCATGACAGCTGATAGGCTGTGGTAGCCCTGGTGGGTTACTCACCAGGGCTGCATTCATGCATCATGACAGCTGATAGGCAGTGGTAGCCCTGGTGGGTTACTCAGGCTGTGGTAGCCCTGGTTTTTTACTCAGGCTGTGGTAGCCCTGGTGGGTTACTAACCAGGACTGCATTCATGCATCATGACAGCTGACAGGCTGTGGTAGCCCTGGTGGGTTACTCACCAGGACTGCATTCATGCATCATGACAGCTGACAGGCTGTGGTAGCCCTGGTGGGTTACTCACCAGGGCTGCATTCATGCATTATGTTAGCTGATAGGTTGTGGTAGCCCTGGTGCGTTACTCAACAGGGCTGCATTCATGCATCATGACAGCTGATAGGCAGTGGTAGCCCTGGTGGGTTACTCAGACTGTGGTAGCCCTGGTTTTTTACTCAGGCTGTGGTAGCCCTGGTGGGTTACTCACCAGGACTGCATTCATGCATCATGACAGCTGACAGGCTGTGGTAGCCCTGGTGGGTTACTCACCAGGACTGCATTCATGCATCATGACAGCTGACAGGCTGTGGTAGCCCTGGTGGGTTACTCACCAGGGCTGCATTCATGCATCATGACAGCTGATAGGCTGTGGTAGCCCTGGTGGGTTACTCACCAGGGCTGCATTCATGCATCATGACAGCTGACAGGCTGTGGTAGCCCTGGCGGGTTACTCACCAGGACTGCATTCATGCATCATGACAGCTGACAGGCTGTGGTAGCCCTGGTGGGTTACTCACCAGGACTGCATTCATGCATCATGACAGCTGACAGGCTGTGGTAGCCCTGGTGGGTTACTCAGGCTGTGGTAGCCCTGGTGCATTACTCACCAGGGCTGCATTCATGCATCATGACAGCTGATAGGCTGTGGTAGCCCTGGTGGGTTACTCACCAGGGCTGCATTCATGCATCATGACAGCTGATAGGCTGTGGTAGCCCTGGTGGGTTACTCAGTCTGGGGTAGCCCTGGTGGGTTACTCAGGCTGTGGTAGCCCTGGTGGGTTACTCACCAGGGCTAAATTCATGCATCATGACAGCAGCCATGGTGGGTTAGTCACCAGGACTGCATTCATGCATCATGACAGCTGATAGGCTGTGGTAGCCCTGGTGGGTTACTCGCCAGGGCTGCATTCATGCATCATGACAGCTGATAGGCTGTGGTAACCCTGGTGGGTTACTCACCAGGGCTGCATGCATGCATCATGAGAGCTGACAGGCTGTGGTATCCCTGGTGGGTTACTCACCAGGACTGCATTCATGCATCATGACAGCTTATAGGCTGTGGTAGCCCTGGTGGGTTACTCAGGCTGGGGTAGCCCTGGTTTTTTACTCAGGCTGGGGTAGCCCTGGTGGGTTACTCAGGCTGTGGTAGCCCTGGTGCGTTACTCAACAGGGCTGCATTCATGCATCATGACAGCTGATAGGCTGTGGTAGCCCTGGTGGGTTACTCACCAGGGCTGCATTCATGCATCATGACAGCTGATAGGCAGTGGTAGCCCTGGTGGGTTACTCAGGCTGTGGTAGCCCTGGTTTTTTACTCAGGCTGTGGTAGCCCTGGTGGGTTACTAACCAGGACTGCATTCATGCATCATGACAGCTGACAGGCTGTGGTAGCCCTGGTGGGTTACTCACCAGGACTGCATTCATGCATCATGACAGCTGACAGGCTGTGGTAGCCCTGGTGGGTTACTCACCAGGGCTGCATTCATGCATTATGTTAGCTGATAGGTTGTGGTAGCCCTGGTGCGTTACTCAACAGGGCTGCATTCATGCATCATGACAGCTGATAGGCAGTGGTAGCCCTGGTGGGTTACTCAGACTGTGGTAGCCCTGGTTTTTTACTCAGGCTGTGGTAGCCCTGGTGGGTTACTCACCAGGACTGCATTCATGCATCATGACAGCTGACAGGCTGTGGTAGCCCTGGTGGGTTACTCACCAGGACTGCATTCATGCATCATGACAGCTGACAGGCTGTGGTAGCCCTGGTGGGTTACTCACCAGGGCTGCATTCATGCATCATGACAGCTGATAGGCTGTGGTAGCCCTGGTGGGTTACTCACCAGGGCTGCATTCATGCATCATGACAGCTGACAGGCTGTGGTAGCCCTGGCGGGTTACTCACCAGGACTGCATTCATGCATCATGACAGCTGACAGGCTGTGGTAGCCCTGGTGGGTTACTCACCAGGACTGCATTCATGCATCATGACAGCTGACAGGCTGTGGTAGCCCTGGTGGGTTACTCAGGCTGTGGTAGCCCTGGTGCATTACTCACCAGGGCTGCATTCATGCATCATGACAGCTGATAGGCTGTGGTAGCCCTGGTGGGTTACTCACCAGGGCTGCATTCATGCATCATGACAGCTGATAGGCTGTGGTAGCCCTGGTGGGTTACTCAGTCTGGGGTAGCCCTGGTGGGTTACTCAGGCTGTGGTAGCCCTGGTGGGTTACTCACCAGGGCTAAATTCATGCATCATGACAGCAGCCATGGTGGGTTAGTCACCAGGACTGCATTCATGCATCATGACAGCTGATAGGCTGTGGTAGCCCTGGTGGGTTACTCGCCAGGGCTGCATTCATGCATCATGACAGCTGATAGGCTGTGGTAACCCTGGTGGGTTACTCACCAGGGCTGCATGCATGCATCATGAGAGCTGACAGGCTGTGGTATCCCTGGTGGGTTACTCACCAGGACTGCATTCATGCATCATGACAGCTTATAGGCTGTGGTAGCCCTGGTGGGTTACTCAGGCTGGGGTAGCCCTGGTGGGTTACTCAGGCTGTGGTAGCCCTGGTGCGTTACTCACCAGGGCTGCATTCATGCATCATGACAGCTGATAGGCTGTGGTAGCCCTGGTGGGTCACTCACCAGGGCTGCATTCATGCATCATGACAGCTGATAGGCTGTGGTAGCCCTGGTGGGTTACTCAGTCTGGGGTAGCCCTGGTGGGTTACTCAGGCTGTGGTAGCCCTGGTGGGTTACTCACCAGGGCTGCATTCATGCATCATGACAGCAGCCCTGGTGGGTTAGTCACCAGGACTGCATTCATGCATCATGACAGCTGATAGGCTGTGGTAGCCCCGATGGGTTACTCACCAGGGCTGCATTCATGCATCATGACAGCTGATAGGCTGTGGTAACCATGGTGGGTTACTCACCAGGGCTGCATGCATGCATCATGACAGCTGACAGGCTGTGGTAGCCCTGGTGGGTTACTCACCAGGACTGCATTCATGCATCATGACAGCTTATAGGCTGTGGTAGCCCTGGTGGGTTACTCAGGCTGGGGTAGCCCTGGTGGGTTACTCACCAGGGCTGCATTCATGCATCATGACAGCTGATAGGCTGTGGTAGCCCTGGTGGGTTACTCAGGCTGGGGTAGCCCTGGTGGGCTACTCACCAGAGCTGCATTCATGCATCATGACAGCTGATAGGCTGTGGTAGCCCTGGTGGGTTACTCACCAGGGCTGCATGCATGCATCATGACAGCTGACAGGCTGTGGTAGCCCTGGTGGGTTACTCAGGCTGTGGTAGCCCTGGTTGGTTACTCAGGCTGTGGTAGCCCTGGTGGGTTACTCAGGCTGTGGTAGCCCTGGTGGGTTACTCACCAGGACTGCACTCATGCATCATGACAGCTGACAGGCTGTGGTAGCCCTGGTGGGTTACTCACCAGGACTGCATTTATGCATCATGACAGCTGATAGGCTGTGGTAGCCCTGTTGGGTTACTCAACAGGGCTGCATTCATGCATCATGACACCTGATAGGTTGTGGTAGCCCTGGTGCGTTACTCAACAGGGCTGCATTCATGCATCATGACAGCTGATAGGCTGTGGTAGCCCTGGTGGGTTACTCACCAGGGCTGCATGCATGCATCATGACAGCTGACAGGCTGTGGTAGCCCTGGTGGGTTACTCACCAGGACTGCATTTATGCATCATGACAGCTGACAGGCTGTGGTAGCCCTGGTGGGTTACTCACCAGGGCTGCATTCATGCATCATGACAGCTGATAGGCTGTGGTAGCCCTGGTGGGTTACTCACCAGGGCTGCATGCATGCATCATGACAGCTGATAGGCTGTGGTAGCCCTGGTGGGTTACTCAGGCTGTGGTAGCCCTGGTGGGTTACTCAGGCTGTGGTAGCCCTGGTGGGTTACTCACCAGGACTGCATTCATGCATCATGACAGCTGATAGGCTGTGGTAGCCCTGGTGGGTTACTCACCAGGACTGCATTCATGCATCATGACAGCTGATAGGCTGTGGTAGCCCTGGTGGGTTACTCACCAGGGCTGCATTCATGCATTATGTTAGCTGATAGGTTGTGGTAGCCCTGGTGCGTTACTCAACAGGGCTGCATTCATGCATCATGACAGCTGATAGGCTGTGGTAGCCCTGGTGGGTTACTCACCAGGGCTGCATGCATGCATCATGACAGCTGACAGGCTGTGGTAGCCCTGGTGGGTTACTCACCAGGACTGCATTCATGCATCATGACAGCTGACAGGCTGTGGTAGCCCTGGTGGGTTACTCACCAGGGCTGCATTCATGCATCATGACAGCTGACAGGCTGTGGTAGCCCTGGTGGGTTACTCACCAGGGCTGCATTCATGCATCATGACAGCTGATAGGCTGTGGTAGCCCTGGTGGGTTACTCACCAGGGCTGCATTCATGCATCATGACAGCTGGTAGGCTGTGGTAGCCCTGGTGGGTTACTCACCAGGGCTGCATTCATGCATCATGACAGCTGACAGGCTGTGGTAGCCCTGGTGGGTTACTCACCAGGACTGCATTCATGCATCATGACAGCTGACAGGCTGTGGTAGCCCTGGTGGGTTACTCAGGCTGTGGTAGCCCTGGTGCGTTACTCACCAGGGCTGCATTCATGCATCATGACAGCTGATAGGCTGTGGTAGCCCTGGTGGGTTACTCACCAGGGCTGCATTCATGCATCATGACAGCTGATAGGCTGTGGTAGCCCTGGTGGGTTACTCAGTCTGGGGTAGCCCTGGTGGGTTACTCAGGCTGTGGTAGCCCTGGTGGGTTACTCACCAGGGCTGCATTCATGCATCATGACACCAGCCCTGGTGGGTTAGTCACCAGGACTGCATTCATTCATCATGACAGCTGATAGGCTGTGGTAGCCCTGGTGGGTTACTCACCAGGGCTGCATTCATGCATCATGACAGCTGATAGGCTGTGGTAGCCCTGGTGGGTTACTCACCAGGGCTGCATTTATGCATCATGACAGCAGCCCTGGTGGGTTAGTCACCAGGACTGCATTCATTCATCATGACAGCTGATAGGCTGTGGTAGCCCTGGTGGGTTACTCACCAGGGCTGCATTCATGCATCATGACAGCTGATAGGCTGTGGTAGCCCTGGTGGGTTACTCACCAGGGCTGCATTCATGCATCATGACAGCAGCCCTGGTGGGTTAGTCACCAGGACTGCATTCATGCATCATGACAGCTGATAGGCTGTGGTAGTACAGTTTAGTTACACTCCCAAGTCATATCATATGGAGATATTGGTGAAAATGACAAGGCTGTTGTGGGACCCTTTACATCCCTCACGGTTCTGAAATAATAGTAAGTATTTTCTGAAGAAATAGGGTACGGCCTTAAGTATAATGGTATTGCACCTGACGATGTAGTATTTGAGAAACTTACTGTATTTAGAATATTTCAAGCATATTTAATTGATATATGCACTAGAGACACTATATTGATAAGTCACTGCCAACACCATATTAACACACAATATATTTATGTTATCATTGTATTCTAAAGTTAATCTGTTAAATTAAACATGATTGTCTTCGGAATGCAATACATTCATATTATATATCTTTAGACGACTTAATGAATATGCTAAATTCCGATTGATTGGCATAACAAAACCACTATGTGATAACGAAGCAATACAAACGTTCAAACTCAAACTCAAATCTCCTCTACCACAAGAAGTGCACAAACCCCCAAGTGGCCCCTTAACCATATCCTTCCCCAGGGACCTGATCCATTGCCTTTCAGGGCTTTAAAGGACTTCCAGCTCACAAGGACATTCAGAGGAACCACCTCTCTAGCTTGGCCTTACCACCAACTTCACTTAAGGTCCAAAGAACTCCTTTATAGTTATAGATATGTGTCTGCATTCTGAAACTAAACTAAGCCTTTAGATATCTTCTTTCTTAGATGTAGTTGACCCGAAATGATCTCCAAATTCAAAAGAATTTCATTGGATTAAGGGAAAGTATGTGTAGTTGCAATATCAGGTTGGTAATATTATGATTGCAGTACAAATCTGAGGAATAAGTGTGAGAGGAACCTATTCATTAACTATCACCCATTACGCATGGTATTTGGAATGAATTTAAAATTAAGAGATTACGGCCATGCTTAGAATACAATGAAAAGAAAGGAGATCAGAGACAAATGTTGACCCATATGCTACAGTGTAATTAGTTTGATTCATCTTTTTTTATTAGTGGAGATTGCTTCAAACATCAGTACTTCCCATTGGTTTTCCCTGCTAAATTTCTTTCACAAGGCAAAATAGATTACTATATATAGCCTCAGAATAACAGCAATATTCAAAGCAATATTCAATTTCCACCAGCGTCTGTCTATAGCTTGATAATCCGTACTTGGTGTCTACCTTTATTTTTTTTTCTCTGGTAGGGTCTATATTAGGGTATGTGTATAGATGTTAATTAAGATAACCTTGCATCTCTATCACTCACTGAGTCAGTGAGAGGTGAATTAGGTTCAGGGAATTCAATTACTCTACTTCCTTCCTCCACTCACTTAGACATCATTCTAGGTCAGTTAATCTCCTACGTCCACTATGTCCCACTTCCACATAGGGACGAGTGACCAGCTCCAACTATTTACCAACAATTGCTGTAAGACCCTATGTTTTTAGCATGTTCAGCTCAATAAGCCTGTTGTTCAAAAACATTAACTTGATGTTGTGAGACATGATAATCTGTTTACCACAGTGTAAACATTTAATGGCAAATAGGAGAGAAAAATAATCTCCAACAAAAAGAAAAGACTTTACAAAAAGCAACATCAGAATTCATTGGACCTAGAACACATCTTGAAATTATAAATCAGGCAAACATACATTACTTCATCCAGTGAGTTGTTGTAATGATGGCATGCATAGTTAGATATTATTCTAAGGTAATGATACATCATTCTGTAAGTAGGGAAGACACCTTAAATTACAGCTTGGAGATTCACCAATTAAGGAGGAGGCACATTTTACTACACCTAACTACTCACAATCTGTTCCCTTTATGAGATCTTACCAGCGAGCGGTAATTCTTGATTTAGCTTATTAACTTCCAGCCAGAAACTGTCCAGGGTTGGAACTGGAAACATGAAACTGGAGACATGAAATAACAATGCCAGCCATTGCCATAAGAAATAAAAAAAAAAATATTTAATTAACAGGTTTAAGATGGTTTCATCTGGTCCCCTGATCCATTTCAATTGTTTCAGATCATTACACCTCAACCATAAAGAGCCTTTTAATGTCCCAAAGTGCTTTTATTTTCACACAGAGAGAATCTTTATAGAAAGAATTTCAGACAATTGTTATTTGATTGTTTTCATTGTCTGACCACTAAAGTCAAAGAATAAAATGTACACCATCTGGTTGTATCTCCAGAGTTGTTTCCCTGCACTACCCTACATTATCCATAGACAAAAGCTGCACCCTATATTATAGAGTGCAGCTTTTGTCTATGGATAATCCCTTTGGTGCAAACTTAGGGGTGGCCCTTAAACATGGGGTTTCTAAGCTGTAGAAAAGTACTGAAATGGCCGAAATATGACAGGAAGGACCTGATAGGATATTGCTGAACTCTGGACGCATCTTATAGTCGGGGTGCACCTTATACATGTGCTATAACAAGAGGTCCCTGTTCTTTCCAGCATCCCTGTGCGAAATCACAGTATTCAGATATCAGCATAGAGACCCAACATCAGATAAGGTAGAACTCCATGTGAGAAAACTTTGAGGGTCCAGGACAGCATAGTACCTTGGGGATTAAAACGTCCGATCTGTTTATCCTATGACATGCTTGAAGGTGACAGGGTGGAATGCCTATAGAGGAAGTACCGTGTTAGAAAGCCATTAGGTTATGGTTTATTGATATCATAAAACCCAAGGTATAAGCTGTGTTGTCTAGACAATTTCAGACCTCTAATGCAACATCTGAATTACCTGAGCTCAGGATGTGGCTTATAGGTAGGGTTTACCTTATATAGACTGCATTAAGGAATGGCAAATATTTCAAGCCTAACGTGTGGCTTATAGCAAAAAGATGAATAGCAAAAGTGTAAAGCATTATCCATGGAAAAAACTCAAATTTAATGGTCCATCAAGGAAAAAAGGTTTCAAATTGATTCACATGCTAACCACCTCCCCTACCACTACTAACCGACATCAGGCCAGTCTTTCAAATAATATCACTGAGGCTAAAACACTTTCTCACCCTCTGCTGTGTAAAAAGGAATCTATTCACAATGCCTAGGTGGTGCAGAAAGTGGCGAATGAAATAGATGACTCACAAAATGTCAAAACTGTGTACAGCAAATACAATATACTCAGGTCCTGCATGCCACATTTACCACAGTCAAAAGGTTCAGTCTGACAGTCGGGTAGAGCAGGACAGTCGGGTAGAGCAGGACAGTCGGGTAGAGCAGGACAGTCGGGTAGAGCAGGACAGTCGGGTAGAGCAGGACAGTCGGGTAGAGCAGGACAGTCGGGTACAGCAGGAGCTTAATTCAAAACATCCTGGGATCGCAACCCCAGCGATCTTAGTGTAGGCACATATAATAAGGCCTGGCCAGTCAACCCTTTCTAATGCAGTGGTTGCAGGCCTGTCAGGAATAGTAAGTCCTGGGATCACTTCACTGTTCCTTTTCTAGCACTAAGATCACTGTAATCTTAGTGAAAGAATTGCATAGTGGTTTCACCTGAGTACAAGAGCACTTACAGGGAACACTCCTGATTGAAAGAGTGAATAGCCTGCTGCATATACATAAACAGGGGAGTCCTTGAGGGCCCTTAGGCCTACTCATGTGTTAAGGGCACTGTGAGGTAATTCTTCCTTCTCAAGTTTTGAAGTGAAGTCCTACCCCACTCCCTCTATTGAGGTAAGATATCTTTATTTTATCCTGGTTGAACATTTGCATTAAAGTTACCTTATTTACAGATGGAATCTAATATATTTCTTAGCCCATATGGGGACAGGGATTGATGGTATAAGCACTCTTGTGAAGAAGAGTGACTACACAGCTATTCCTTTATTTTGGGACTCTTACCCCTGTGCCTAGTCAGTACTTCTTGGAATAGTGTAGGAGGGCTGAGGCTAAGATCAATGTGATCTTAGTGCTGGCTAGGAAATGAGAACGCAGTCTGATCTTAAGATCGCTTAATAGGATAAGGTAGAATAATTCCTAAGATCGCTGGGGTAGCGATCCCAGGATGTTTTGAATTAACATCCAGGTCAGCTTAGTGCTGACATATATATCACCCAGGTCTTTACATTGGCAGTAAAGATGGACCATGATGATTGTGGGTGATCGTTTTATGTGCAGGCCCTTTTCCATTCTGATGTTGATTTCTTGTTCAGCACATTCAACATTCATAAATTGTACAATATCATCTTACTATAATTGTGCATGTTTTTGTTATTATCAACTTGTTGTTGTGAATTTGCACAAAACGAGATTTCCATGTGTATTTAAATTCACAAATTTCCAATATTTGTCTGAATATGACCCTACACCCCTGCAGGACATTGATTGACAACAATTGACTTTATAAGCCTACATGTGGACTATGTGTCTGCTTTGCAAATAGATACATGTATGTCACATCTGGATTCATGAGTGTCCATATTACTGAGTTGTGTTCCTAGAAAAGAGAGGTCCTAGAAAAAAAGTGCTGAGGTTCATTTAGTTTATAGTCCAACATAAACTCTCAGCCCCAATTGTAAATGGGCTATGAAGACTACTGTACTGGGTACAGGGCAAACCACATCGGGGCATTGGATTTGTACTGACACCCACTACTACTGTTTTTTTTTAAATAGAAGCAATCTACTGTAAAGAGCTTGCCTCGGTCTAAAAGTGTAGGGAATATATAAAAAGCTTTTTCATGTGTGGGAGTGACATGCATGGCGTTTAAAGTGCTGATGAATTTCTATGTGGGTGGGTAGAAAGCAGACAGCATCAGGGTACTGCACGTACTAAATCACATTAGGAATTAGCCATGGTCTATTCTGAGGTTTCCCACTGTCTGCCAGTGTGTCATTGGGGACATATCTATTAGTAGTGAAGGCCATTAAACATAGCCCCTACGCACACCCTCCTACAACACTACCCAGCTAACCAGGCCCTGATATATTCATTCAGAGGCCCAGCAATTGATGTCCACTGAGTCTGCAGTGGGCTCAGCCTAGTCTTCCTGGGCCCCAGATATCAAGTTACAAAAAGCAAAGGCATGGCTTATGATTTTAAATTTCAAAACAATACACAACAAGTAGGTAGGTCCTAGAGTTAAGATATCAAAGCCCAACCCCAGTTAAGACTAGGGACCCAGTTTTCATTGGGGGCTTGGGAAACTACTCTCAAAGTTCCACCAATACAATACCAGTGCCACTGCTTACCATTGCTCCTTTAGCGATGGTTCCGTCTACTACAACACCAGTCAAGTGCAGAACAAGCATGCCTCCTTGGACTTGGTAGCGGAAGTGACTCAGTAGTATTGGCACCATTTTGTCACTTTTCTTTCTCACTCCAAAGCCCTAGGCTATGTTCAATTTCAGATATAGAGGCATCGTGAACTGATGTTCCTTTCCTTTCTACTAAGTAAGGTAGTGCACATGATCAAGCTGTACCAGCACTCAATTGACCCTGTATATTGTCATAGTAGTAATTGTGCATGATCAAGTTGTCATATGAGAAATATCATAAGACTAGTGGTATATAGTGTAAATACATTAAGCTCTCATAAAATAGTGTTATTTCCAGTTGTCACTGGTTTATTCAGCTTTAGGCAACATGTAAGAAATATCAATCATACAGTAGTTAGTATGTAGGTAATTTGTACATACAGTAAATATACAGTAAGTTATAAGGTATAATGTTCTGTTCCACTCCACCTGTGAGGTAATAATAATACAATGTCCAGCATAGTTCTAGGTGGGTTCCCACACCTAGCTACTGACCTGCTGCTTAGAGGAATAATGTAATAATGAATAACTTTACCCTCTGGTGGAAGTCTTGAGGAAGATACCCTCTGGCCACTAATGATAGAAACCAATGACTGTCTAGCATAGTTTCACCATAGTGCAGTGGTATAGCAGGTAGCAGGAGATGACTGGAGATGTTACCTCTAGAGCGGTTCTTGGTGTTCTGTCCTCTAGGAGGTGCAGACAGGCTATTTGTAGCAAATCTTGGAAAAGCACCTCCAGACTGACTGGGGCCAGTGGCATCTGCCTAACTCTGCAATTGCTAGAGGGGAGTCTTTCATGTGTCACTGGGTGCACAAAGGACCCCCACGGGCGCTGCTGTGTCCCCCATTGTCTTGGTCGGTTGTGTAACTTCAAACCCCCATATCTCGAAAGTTTACGCCGTTACAACCGCCATTTTGCGCATGCGCGGAGTTGAATATGCCAATTTTATAATGCCCGCTGGATAGGCGCGTAACTTGCGTCGGTTTGTCTGTAGTGCACTCGGAGGTTGAATCAGTCTCCATGGCGTAACTTCCTTAATAATGGGAGTTCCGCCTTGATCTTGGGCTCATTTTGACCGTCTAATTATGGGCTTTTCATAAATGCTTTGATATTTGACCTAGCTTGCTCAGGAGCCACGCTAGAGGGACCGGACGGTTATGGCGTCGTGCTTATGTGACCCATTGTTCAGTTATTAGAGTGCTCAGACACTCATGACGGCGTCAGCGGTCCTCAGGCACCCGTGACGGCCGGTTGCATTCACTTACAACTTATTAGTTTGTGCACTGAACCATGAGGTCGCACACTGAGACCCTCATTTTTATTATATTGTGCAGTGAACCATTAGGTCAGAGCCTTTGATGTCAAAAAGTGTGTTGTAACCGACCTGGCTGGTGTGCAGTGGGGCATGAACGCTCTTATGCAAAGTTTGAGCGCTCTTATAGCTCTTAGAACCAACCTATGTATTAATTTCATAGATATTCTTTGATTAATACAAAATATGTTAGAATTTATGGAATAATAAAATGGTATATCATAGAATACTCCCTCTCCCCCGAGAGAATGCGAAACTCCGTCATTTCGCCGAGGGAATGTACAATCTATATATATTTTTACCTTATTTTGGAGTTATATACTGTTTGTAAGAGGATTTGAAGTAATGGGGAGTGCTTCAAATGCAATTTTTGTGGTAGAGCTTTGTCAGTATAAACAATTTTCTCCTGGGTATAAGTACATTTCCGAGTTTCTTTATCTTACCATACCTGAGCGTATTTGCTTATGTAACATCAATTTTGGGTACAATTTTCCATTTTTATGTACAACATACAATTTGGCAAATAGTGTGCAATTTTGGCATTCAATGTTCAATTTAGCATGCAAATTGAACATAAATGACAATTTAGTGTGCAAATTTACAATTTCGCATGTAATTGCGTTCAATTGACAATTTTAGTATGCAAATATATAATTTTCGCGTACATTTGGCAATTTTAGTATGCAAATATATAATTTTCGCGTACATTTGGCAATTTTAGTATGCAAATATATAATTTCGCGTACATTTCGCAATTTTAGTATGCAAATATATAATTTTGCGTACATTTGGCAATTTTAGTATGCAAATATACAATTTCGCGTTCAATTCACAATTTTAGTATGCCAATATATAATTTTGTGTTCAATTGATAATTTCTGCATGCACATGTATAATTTTGCGTACAGCTTGGTTACACGTAAAAATGTTGATTTTTGTTAAAAAACCTGATTTTAGTGTATGAATTGGGTACAGACATACAGTATAATGTGCAACATACAATTTAAGTGTGCAAATTGGGAACAAACTTACAATCTAGTGTGCAACATACAATTTTAGTGTGCAAATTGGGTACAAGCGTACAATCTGATGTGCAAACATACAATTTTAGTGTGCAAATTGGGTACAAGCGTACAATCTGATGTGCAAACATACAATTTTAGTGTGCAAATTGGGTACAAACGTACAATCTAGTTTACACTATACACTTTTTGGGATTTGAGACAAATTTTTCCGAGGACCGGAAAAACAAAGTACTTCATGTACAATAGGCTTGTTTGTCTCTGAGTTACTCTTCGATTTTGCTATATGGGTGTATTAATTGGCAATTTCGGCAGTGGGCCGCTGCTTTTAATTGACTTTTCCCTAGCCTTCTTGAGTAAGTGTCCCTGAAAGAGATTATTTGGTGAGTATCTTAAGTAAACATTTTTCCATGTCAATAATTTCTTCTCAACATTTTTTTTTTTTTTTTTCAACTCATTTTTCCAACAATTTCTTGGATACCTAAAGTGTGTTACTTTAAGTAAACCTTGGTATAGTATACAAGTGCTAGTGGGTACAAAAACTGTCTTAGTTATCTACCTGCATTCATGTATATTAATGTTAGATTTGAACAATTTACAATTTGCAATTTTGCAATTAGCGCGTGTATGCGCGCATTAATCATCGATTTTGTGAAAATACCATAGATTTTCATATTATACATCAACAAGTGGCTGTGTATATATTTTTTCTAAATCAATTTTTCAATACTTTGATAATTTCATTGACAGTGGAGGTGTGTGTCATGTGTGAGATGTGTCATCTCAGTATCTCCTGGTGGTGGACTGGGGGCAGTCTAGGCTGTGTGCAGCCTAGGCTGTTTCCACAGTCACCGGGGAGGGCTGGTGGTTTAGAAAATTAGCAATAGTCTGCATGTTTGACCTTGCGGTCTCCTCCTGGTGTTCGTCAATAATTATATCTGTTGTATTTTCCAGTGCTGTCATGGTCACCGGGCTGGTGCCACAATCATTCTGGAGAAGCATGGAGTAGTACAGTCCTTTGTTTTAAGGGCCGGTATGGTACTGAACCTAGTGCGCCAAGGTAGGTGTATCACCTGAGGGAGGTGATAAGCAAATTCTCCTCTCTGTGTTGTTATAACTGCTGGTCCATTCCAGGTAAATATAGCCTTAGGTAGTGGGAAGGTTTTAACCACTTTATCCTTATAGGTCGGGGCAGCTGCTGATTTAATCTCATCAAATTCATGTGGTATTGGCCTCAGGGGTAGCGCAAAGTTTGAGTCTCCACAATATATTTTAAAATATATTGTGGGATTTGTGCGCTTGGCCACATTTTTCTTGCCACAGTGTGTCTGTGCAAATTTCTTAAGGTACTTCATTATTCTGTAGGCTGAGTAGATGGTCAGGGTGAATAATATAGCAATTATCAGGGTGTGGGTTTCCTGAATTGTGAGGAAAGGGGTGTGGGTTTCCTCTGTAGGGGTAAATTTGGTAGGATTCTTATCTGGGAGCAATTTGTGTAGGGGCAGCTCAGTGACTAGTCTAAATGCTTTGGCTGTAGGCGAGTAGGCTACAGTCCCTCCTAGTCTGTACAGTTTGAGTAGTATGTATACTATAAACATGTGAGCTGATATCCCTAGGATGAGTCCTAAGCTTTGGAAGATTGGATGCTCTGTAACTCGACGTAGGTGTGATTCTACGTAGTGTGTTTCCATTGCCTTATCAAGGTTGGAGGCATCTTTTAATAATGTTTTGGCAAAGGGCTCTAAATTTAGTTGAGTAATGTCATCCATGATTGGATTTTCCTGTAGTTTCTCTAAGGTTCTAGAGAGGTTTACTACTGGGAAATTTGGAAGATTCTCTCTTTCATCTGGTTTAGTTTCAGAAATTTGGTTAAGTGCTGCCATGAATGGTAAATTAATTGTCTTGAGAATGTAATGAAATGACAAGGTTGAGTTACAGGGCAACCTTGTGTTTGGAAGAGAAAATTCTCCTACACTGAATGTGCACCCACAGGGTACACCTATGATTGAGTAGGACTGGGCTTTTCGAGTTTCAGACGTTTTACCATGGCAATTGATAAAGTAATGGGGTTCATTAGTAGTGACCAGATACTCATCTTCAGAAATGGAAATAGCATGGGTGGTAGGTGCTTGCAGTGGTGAAACTGTAAACTTGCAATGTTCCTTAATCTGTTGAGCCTGGTTAGTAAAAATGGCTACAGGGCATGTAGGCATGTGTTTATAAATTCTACCATTTACATCTCTGCATACCTTTACTGTAGTACCTTCACATGCCTGCATATCTGCTGAGTCTAATTCGATGAATAATGATTCATCGTAAGATACTGCTAGAAACTCAGTTGTGGTTTGCAATTTGGTGACTCCTCTGGTGGGGGTCTCCTGTGTGTCTATAGGCATGGGTGATGTAATCATTTGGTACAGTTTGAAGGTAGAGGTGGTAGATTGAATTATAATGTCCAGATGAATATATATATGGTGAGCTGAGTAAGTGTATGAGGTCAGCTTCTGTGAATAATAGAAATCTAAGTCATTAATTGCGACTTGTGCTCCAGGGTGTGTAATCCTAAGTTTGTTATTAATGTCAATTAAGTATCTAGCAAGGTCTGAGGGTGGTACTATATCAGGGGTTAGGATTCCTGATGATAGCATCCTCAGGGCTGCGTTTGTCCTTTGCAGTGATTGAACTGTGTTCATTCTTGCTGCTATGATAATTAATGCATCATTTAATACTTGCATTTTTTCCCTTTGAGTTTTCTCGTGCCTTGAATATGAGTCAAGTGACCTGGACATGTTAGAGGCCCACAGGTTGACGGTGTCACCTATGGTGTTGATTGTGCTGTCCAGTACCTTCTTATCTTGGATGTATGCTTTAACAAACTTATCTTGTCTGTCTGTGATCTTTTCAATGAGACTAGCTGCTTCCTGATCTTGTTTAGCAAATTTTCTTAGTATTTCATCTATGTTCTTGAGCTGTCCCATTACTTGGTTCACATCTTCCACTGTGGCTAGACCTAGCACACCGCGAAACAGGGGTGCTAGAAAACCCAGTATGGCCTCTCTTTTGGCCTTGTCCAATGTGTTTATGGGGTTGGATAGGAACAATTTGATGGAGGCTAATGTTTCATTTATCTCCTTGTCTGCAATTTCCAGCAAGGTGTCAAGCTCTTAGGCTTGTTGGATAATTTGACCAGAGGTATGATCTTGTAGAGTAGGAGTGGTCAAATGGAGTATTCTATCCCTTATGGATCCTTGGGTAACGGGTGCCCGAGGTATCTTGTAGGGGATAGCTAACAACAGTGTTGTGGTTGTATGTCCATTGACCAATGGTTGAGGGCTAGGTTTGAATACTACTCCTATGTTTTGTCTCACCACAGGTGTATAACCTGCAGTAAGTGGTTCTATAGTATATAATAACAGCATAGTTAGCAGTATGGGTGAAACTCTCAGTCTCCCCATGGTGCTTGTGTAAAGCAAGTTTGCTGTTCAAAGTCTTGTCGAATTTGTAGTGATTTGGTGCTGGTAAAGTCTAAGTGTATGGTGCAACACTTTAAATGAAGTGGTTCAAACTGTACCTTTGCAAGATTGAGCTGTCTTGGCAATATGTCCGGTGAGTCTATAAAGATTGACCAGTAAATGGTAAGGTCAGGTTGAAGGTGAAGTAGGTGTGTTCTTTATCCTAGTGCAGTCTCTCCTAATGGAGAAGTGGGCTGGCTAATTCCCAAGTGGGGTCCTGTAGACTTGTGTTCCAGACTGCAGCTGGATGAAGACTGATGGTGGGCTATGGTCCACAGTGCTTCTTATGTAGCCTACCTTACCCACATCCATTGTGGGCCTGGTATTGTGTCTCTGGAGTCAAGGCCTTGGTCTCCAGTGTCTGCACCTGTGGGGTTCTATTGTGTAATCTGTGTACTGGTAATTAGCTCCTCCTGTCATCCAGGACAGCCATTCATGACCGTCTAGACAGTTGTCTGAGTGTAGCTTATAAGGTCAATTGATCTCTATGGACTGCTGTGTTGGCATAGCGCGCTCTTTCATGTGGGGATTAGGCTTTAGACACTCTATTGTGTTACCCTTACTCTTCTTAGACTTCATGTCTGCTTTACTTGGAGGGACCCAGTCTTTGACCATTCAGAGGCAATAACCTACTGATATATTTACAAATTTGATTGGCTTTATATACATATAAGTAATTCATTATCAGTCACACATGTCTTATGTGTGGATGAAGAGAATTTGTAATACATTTTGAAAATCTTATGTTCTTTTGGTATCTCAATCTGTTTCTAATTTCTTGAAACTGCACCACACCTAGATGTTTTTCTTAGTATGTGGTGTGCAGGCCTAGGCTTGATAGGGCCTATGCCTGTGGTTTCTCTTGTAAGGGTGATATCATTTTTGTTCCTTACAATTTTGTTGTAGTATTTGGCCTTATGTGGAATAAGCCTGTGTGCAAATTCATTGTTTCTGACAGCCACAACCTTTTTCAGCCTGTCTATGTGCACTGGTCTGGCCACCAATAGATTGGTGTCCAAGTTTTTGAGTTTGGCACTTGTCAAACTAGGTCTATCTACTACAACATATGGTCCCATAAAAAGGGGTTGGAGTTTCCTACACTCTGTGTTGGTCAGGATTCTTGGTATGTTTAGGTACACCATGTCGGTGACCTTGATTTCCTGTGGTGTAAGTTTCTTATCATATCTATCCTTTCTTTCCTTTTGTAGCTTGGCGACCCTTTCTATAGCTTTCCTCCTAGAGGTATCTTGATTTGTTATCATGTTAGCTACATGGTCTGCTACGGTGGATATGTCTTCCTGTATTCCCAGCCCTAAGTCCATTGGGGTGGCTGGGTTTCTTCCATGGAGTAGGAAGAAAGGGGTGAATCCTGTGGTTTGGTATTCAGTGTTGTTTAATGCCAAGGTTATGGGTTCAATAAATGAATCCCAATTGTTTTGGTGCTTTGAGCAGAATGCTCTGAGCGCTGTGCCGATGCTAGCATTGAATCTCTCTACAAGCCCATTTGATTGTGGCCTGTATGGTGAGGAGAATTTATGTTTGATCTTGAGGTGTTTGGTCAACTTTGTGAACTTTGCACCTGTATAACATGTTCCATTGTCTGTTTGAAGAGTGGCTGGTGTTCCATGATGACAAATTATATTCTTGTAGAACTCTGCTGCTGTTGTTTCAGCTTTTAAGTCAGTAGTAGCCCAAGCTGTTGCATATCTGGTAGCATAATCTATGCAGACCTGTATATGTTTGTTTCCCCTGGCAGTTGTGGGAAGTGGTCCCACCGTGTCGAGGTTTAGGAACTTCATTGGTGAAGCCATGTACTCTCTCACTATCATTGGTGTTTTGTGTGAGTGTACTTGCCTTTTTGCTGTGAGGCATGTGTGGCAGGTGGAAACATATTTTGTTGTGTCTGCTAGCATAGACTTCCAATATACCCTAGGTCGGAGTGCTGACAGCATCCTACTTGAACCAAGATGGCCGCCGGTAGGTGAGTCATGGAAATACTGTAGTGTACTTGTTACCCATTGCTGTGGTATAACAATTTGAAGTGGTACAGTATTGGTTTTTCTCCAATTTATGGGGCATATATGGACTAATGTATCATTTACCAAGGTGTATGTCTGGCCTTGGTTGATGGTTCTGTTTCCTTGTGCTTTTGGTGCAGGCAAGGTCCCATCCTCAAGATATTGTATGAGGGGCAATAGTTCCTTGTCCTTCCTTTGTTCCAAGCCAAGGTTTGAACCTGAGATGGATGTGTCGGGAATCTGATCCAGTAATTGATTTATATCTAGCACATGTTGTTTTATTCTGTCTCTTTCTTTTTCTTTTTCATCGACTATTGGCCTATCTTGTGCCTTTTGTTGGGGTGTGTCACTCTTGTTTTGGTGTGTAGGCTCCTTTGGAGGGCCTATTCTCGCCTTGATGGGAGTGGCAACCTTTTTCTTTAAAGGCACAATTTGCTTTTTGTCATTCTTCTTTGTCTCAGAGTTCTTTGACTTAGTAGATGCAGTGTCTTTTGTGACATCTTTCCTGGCAGGTGGGGTTTTGGTAGGTTTGTTTCCTGTGACCTTTTTCTCATTTAGAATAGTTTGTGATTGTGTGGGGGGTTTTGGTGTGCCCTCCTTAATCATTTCTCTAGTCTTTGAGCATGTGGTCATAGGACACAAATGGTTTGATGTTTCCTCTCCCTGCATTGATTCAAGGAATCTGACTGATTTGGAAGTTGCTTGAGTAATAGCATATATTGTGTCTTCTGAATCTTCATCATCTGAGTCAGGTGGGGTGAAGGGTGGCTCCTTAGGAGTTGCCTTCACCATCTGATTGAGTGATGAGAATTCAATAGGCTCGAAGTCATTATCTGGAAAGAGTTGTGAGTATTCTCTCTCACAGTGGCAAAACACATAATGTGTAGATTGCTTCAAGATACCCCTAATGGGTGTCTCTGGCCTTTCAATGGTGTTGGGGGGATCATCCCTTTTGAATGGTACTTTCTTTGTTACTTTTGCAAACTTGGTTCTACTGGCTGCTCTAACTCTCCTTGGTGGGGGTGGAGGGTTAGTCATGGGTCCAGAGTCTGGGTATTCTCTTCTAGACATAGCATCTGGTGGTGTGTTATCATCACCTTTCACGTGTTGGATGGTGAATGAAAATTGTTGTATGTCTAGAGCCCATCTGGCCCATCTATGTGTGAGTCCTGTATTGGTTAATAGTGGGATTAGGGCTGCATGGTCTGTGTATAATTGGAAGTGTCTAGTCTCTAGATAGTGTCTGAAGTGTAATACTCCGTACACTACTCCCAGTAGTTCTCTCTCTGTGGTATTGTAATTTCTCTCATGTTTGGAGAGGGTTCTACCTGCAAAGGCTACTGGTCTGAGCACTCCCTCATTATCTCTCTGTGAGAGTACAGCTCCTAAACTCACATTGGAAGCATCAGTTGCCAAACTGAACTCTTTCTCATAGTTTGGATATCTGAGAAGAGCATTGGTACAGAGGGCATGCTTTAATGTTTTGAAAGCATTATCTGCATCCTCTGTCCAGACAAATGCTTTGAGATGTGTCTGTAGATCATATAATGGTCTAGCAATTTGGGCATAACATTTGATAAACTTTTTGAAGTATTGGCATAGGCCTGTGAAGGATCTGACATTTTTGACTGATTTTGGTGTTGGGAAGGTTTTGATTGATTCCACCTTTGTGGGAGATGGTTGCAGTCCCATGGGTGTGACTCTCATTCCCAAGAAGTCTATTCTGTCTATGAAGTATTCACATTTTGATTTCTTCAGTTTGAGTTTACCAACTCTTAGGCTGTTGAACACATCTTCCAGGTCATGGAAGTGTTGTTCGATTGATGGTGATAATACCAATATGTCATCTAGGTATGGTAGGGCACATTTGTATTTGAGTTTGTTCAGAATTAATGTGACTAGATGGCAGAACCCTGCAGGTGCGGTCGCTAAACCCATTGGCATCCTTTCGTAGACATATTTTTTGTCGTTTGCTATGAATGCGGTTTTATGCTGGTCCTCCGCTCTTATAGGAATTTGAAAAAATCCCTGTTGGGCATCTAGCTTACTGAATACTCTTGGTCTGAGTGACCCTATCATGTCTAGAGTGTCATCGGCCCGGGGTGTCGATAAGGCTTGATTTATCGTGTTCTGGTTCAGATAACGAAAATCTGTGACGAGCCTATGGCCTCCCGATGATTTTTGTACTAAAAAGGATCTGGAAGCCCAGGGGCCCTCAGCACATCTCTCAGAATGCCCTGTTGTACTAGCCTTTCACACTCTTCCCCTATTGCGGCCTGTTTTTCTGGTGTTTGTCTATATGGTAGGAAATGACATGGTACTGCCTCAGGCTTTACATGTATTGAGTGGGTATACAGGTGTGTAGCACCAATGTCTCCATCTTTTCCTACAAATATATCATCATACTTGGTCAGCAGTGATCCTAATCTATCATGCTGATCTTTGGATGTGAGCACAGATTTTGGTGGAACATTCTCTTCCAATTCTGGCTCGAGGTCATGTGCCTCACTATGTATAGCAGCTATTTCAGAGAGTCTGATTGAGTTGGGTTCAGGGTCAGCATATGTGGACTCACAGTCTGAGTCTGTGTCGCTGAATTGAGTTACATCCTCAGGCCGTATGGCTGAGATGGATTGATCAGCGTGTGGGGTAGTGTCTGACACCTGTTGAGGTTTTTCTAAATCAGATTCCTTGACTTCCTGAAATAGAGCTATGATGGCACCCTTTTTGATTTTATGTGGGCGCCTGCTGGTGTTGAGTAACACTAGGGGATGTTTGTTATTTTCCCTGGGGGTTACTGCTGCCCTTTGAACTAGATATGGGGCATTGTTATTTCTTTGGAGGTTATCTACTACTCCAGTTTTGCCTTGCAGTGATTGAGTAGATGTGACCTTACCCAATACTGCAAGTTCAGAGAATGGAGGGATGGTAAAATCCCTCACTGCCCTAATGCGTTTGAGAATTTGTTCAGGATCAACATTAAATTCAATTTGAGATTTTGTAGTGCTTAAGAAATCTGTGCCGAGAACAACGGGCTGTGTGAGGTTGGGTATTACAGCAAATTGGTATTGGAATCTGACACCTTGGATTCTAAAGTTCAGCATAGCTGAATGTCTAACATGACACACCGATCCATCTGCCAAATGGATGTTGATTTTAGATTTCCTCAGTTGGATATGGAATCTCTTTGGGAGATCCATGAGGAATGATTGTCTGACACAGGTGATAGTAGCACCTGTATCAACCAAACATTGTACATCTGAAACATCATATAGATTTGCATTGATACAGCCATTTTGAAGAAGTACAATAGAAAGCTTGGTACTCTCACCTGTATCCTTTGATGATGAATCTGGTGGGGTGATGTGTATCACTGATGGACGTCTCTGTCTGTTAGATGGTAGATTGGCACTAGCAATTGTCTCTGGTTGGATCTTTGTTAATCCTGATTGATTGTTTGTATTTGGGGTGTCACAGTGCACTGGCCCATCGGCACTGTGACATCCTAGTTTTTCTGGTTCTGTTGGGTGGTTGCGATGCTTGCGACCAGGAGCTTGGAGAGTTGATCCATCACTTGAGGTATTGTTTGGGGGTTACTGTGTTGGTTCCCCTGGTAACCTCTTGTGTTAGGTTTGTGATCCTCCTGATGTGAGTTGGAACCCTGGTTATGATGACCAGAGTTGCTGTATTGCCCAGAGTTATTAGAACCCTGGTTGCTGTAGGATCCGGAGTTGTTGGATCCCTGATTGTTGTAGGCACCGTTGTTGTTGTAGGATCCACTGTTGTAGTTCCTATGTGGACTATGGCTTCTACCGTTGGATCCTTGACTATAGGATCCAGAGTTGTTGTAACCCTGGTTGTTGTAGGATCCGTTGTTGTAGTTCCTATGCGGACTATGGCTCCTACTGTTGGATCCTTGATTATTATAGGATCTGCCATTACTTGGGGTTCTGTCTCTCCTATCACTGTATGAAGAGTTACCATTGTTGGAGTTGGAAGAGCTGTTGTCTTTTCTACTGTTGTGACCCCCCCGGTTGTTGCTGTTGCCCCCTCTACCTCTACCTCTACTGGAGCGGTAGTTGGGGTCATAGTTATTTCCTCTATATCTACCGGTAGGGTCTTTGGATGTAGCCTTAGCTTCCTGTTGCCTTACATGGGCACTAGACATTAGGTTAACATCTTCATCTGAACTAGTGGTGATTTCCTGGACCTTTTTCTTAGTAGGCTGTGGGTTAGATTCTGCATCCCTTGTTTTTCAAGATCTTTCTTGGGTCTCAACCTCTAAGGCGAGGTCTGGGGCTTGGTTAAAAGAGTCTATTTTCTTGTTTTCAAGAGCTACAGAGATCCAGGGCCTCATGCCTTGGGTGAATGTTTTAAATAAGGTGTCGTCCTTTAGGCATTGGGCATTACACGCTTTTCTGAGATACATTGCATAATCAGATACAGGTTCATCTATCTCTTGTGCACGGAGTGCAGTCCTGGAGATAATATTGTCTTGAGTAGCAAAATACTCTTTTAGTTCATATACTACATTGGACCATGTCAACTTATCAGGTGTGGCACTTTCCTTGAAGGTTTCAAACCAAGCCAATGCTTGTCCTTCAAAGTACTTGGGTAAATATGTTACCATGGTGTCACTGTCTGTTAATTTGTACCTGTCCTTCAGATACTCTGGGAATTTGTGATCAATAAATAGTGCTGTTGACATGAGTGGTGATGGGTGAGAAAAAGTTTTGGGTTTGGTTACCTCGTGTTGCCTGATCTTCCTGTCGTCGTGTTGTTGTCTGTCTAGGATCCTGGTCATGTTGGACATCATGGAGATCATGACATCCTCCTTGGATCCAGAGGCAGATGGTGTGACGACAGGTGTGGTTGTGGGTGTGGGAGGCTGTGAGGTCTGGGATGATACCATCCTCATGAGATCTGATATCTGTTGTTGTGCCTGTTCTAGGGCCTTCCGATGGTCATCTAATTGTTGACTGAGGATCCTCTCCCTTTCCTTTGAGGCAAGGGCATGAGCATCATGTTGGGCTCTGTTTGCTTCTAGGGCAGTAACTGCATCTTGGATGATCTTCTCATAGGCCCTTATCTTCTCAGCTGCCTGATTGGGTTGAGGACCTTCATCGGCGTCGGCCATGGTGGAAGGTGTGGGATCACTGGTGTGTTGTAGGTATCACTGACATGTTGGAGATCAAACTGAGAATGTCATTGGGGAGACCTCACTGATGTTTGGGAGACCTCACTGATGTGTGGGAGACCTCACTGACGTGTGGGAGACCTCACTGACATGTGGGAGACCTCACTGACATTTTGGGAGACCTCACTGACGTTTGGGAGACCTCACTGACGTGTGGGAGACCTCACTGACGTGTGGGAGACCTCACTGACGTGTGGGAGACCTCACTGACGTGTGGGAGACCTCACTGACATTTGGGAGACCGCACTGACGTTTGGGAGACCTCACTGACGTGTGGGAGACCTCACTGACGTGTGGGAGACCTCACTGACTTGTGGGAGACCTCACTGACGTGTGGGAGACCTCACTGACGTGTGGGAAATCTCACTGATCGTGTGGGAGATCTCATTGATGTGTGGGAGATCTCACTGATATGTGGGAGATCTCACTGATCGTGTGGGAGATCTCATTGATGTGTGGGAGATCTCACTGATATGTGGGAGATCTTACTGTTGTGTGAGAGATCTCATTGATGTGTGTGAGATCTCATTGATGTGTGGGAGATCTCATTGATATGTGGGGGATCTCACTGATGTGTGGGAGATCTCATTGATGTGTGGGAGATCTCACTGATGTGTGGGAGATCTCATTGATGTGTGGGAGATCTCATTGATGTGTGGGAGACCTCATTGATGTGTGGGAGATCTCATTGATGACCTTGGTGGGCATGGTGTCAAGGTCACTGGGTGGGTGGAGTGGGGTTTACTGTGTGTATGATTGTTTTCAGTAATGTTGCCAGCTTAATTTTTAGAGAGCATTGGGTAATTTGGGATCTTAGTAGGATGTTCTCCACCACTTTGTCATAGTAGTAATTGTGCATGATCAAGTTGTCATATGAGAAATATCATAAGACTAGTGGTATATAGTGTAAATACATTAAGCTCTCATAAAATAGTGTTATTTCCAGTTGTCACTGGTTTATTCAGCTTTAGGCAACATGTAAGAAATATCAATCATACAGTAGTTAGTATGTAGGTAATTTGTACATACAGTAAATATACAGTAAGTTATAAGGTATAATGTTCTGTTCCACTCCACCTGTGAGGTAATAATAATACAATGTCCAGCATAGTTCTAGGTGGGTTCCCACACCTAGCTCCTGACCTGCTGCTTAGAGGAATAATGTAATAATGAATAACTTTACCCTCTGGTGGAAGTCTTGAGGAAGATACCCTCTGGCCACTAATGATAGAAACCAATGCCTGTCTAGCATAGTTTCACCATAGTGCAGTGGTATAGCAGGTAGCAGGAGATGACTGGAGATGTTACCTCTAGAGCGGTTCTTGATGTTCTGTCCTCTAGGAGGTGCAGACAGGCTATTTGTAGCAAATCTTGGAAAAGCACCTCCAGACTGACTGGGGCCAGTGGCATCTGCCTAACTCTGCAATTGTTAGAGGGGAGTCTTTCATGTGTCACTGGGTGCACAAAGGACCCCCATGGGCGCCGCTGTGTCCCCCATTGTCTTGGTCGGTTGTGTAACTTCAAACCCCCATATCTCGAAAGTTTACGCCATTACAACCGCCATTTTGCGCATGCGCGGAGTTGAATATGCCAAGTTTATAATGCCTGCTGGATAGGCGCGTAACTTGCGTCGGTTTGTCTGTAGTGCACTCGGAGGTTGAATCAGTCTCCATGGCGTAACTTCCTTAATAATGGGAGTTCCGCCTTGATCTTGGGCTCATTTTGACCGTCTAATTATGGGCTTTCCATAAATGCTTTGATATTTGACCTAGCTTGACCTAGCTTGCAGGAGCGACGCTAGAGCGACCAGACGGTTATGGCGTCGTGCTTATGTGACCCATTGTTCAGTTATTAGAGTGCTCAGACACTCATGACGGCGTCAGCGGTGCTCAGGCACCCGTGACGGCCGGTTGCATTCACTTACAACTTATTAGTTTGTGCACTGAACCATGAGGTCTCACACTGAGACCCTCATTTTTATTATATTGTGCAGTGAACCATTAGGTCAGAGCCTTTGATGTCAAAAAGTGTGTTGTAACCGACCTGGCTGGTGTGCAGTGGGGCATGAACGCTCTTATGCAAAGTTTGAGCGCTCTTATAGCTCTTAGAACCAACCTATGTATTAATTTCATAGATATTCTTTGATTAATACAAAATATGTTAGAATTTATGGAATAATAAAATGGTATATCATAATATATTTGACTGAGGTAACAGACCTGACCGTCTCAGAGCACCAGCAGATGTGTGTGTGTGCTTGTGAGTGTGTATAGTCTGGCAGAAGGTGCAGTAACTGGATGCTGATTGGCTGTTAATGGACCTGATGAGGAGGTTAGGGTCAGGACTAGGGCAATTTTTCTAAATATTGGAGCACCCATTTTTATCAGTAGACCCTTTGTGGGTATGGATGTGGATAGTGCAGCAAAGCAAAGGGGAAATCCCCCAACACCCACCCTCACTTTTGACCAACCCCATAAAATGTCAAGCTTGTTTAAGCCAGTGGAACTGAGAAATGGCAAAAAGTACCTTAGCCCCTAGCCTCACTCTAGAACTTCTTAAACTCCTGTTAGTATAACAGCTTGAAGTGGTAATTGGATCAATTTTTTTTAAAGTTCTCCACACAAGTGTTTGCTAGTGCAAAACAATTTTTTTTGGCACTAGCGAACCCTTGTGTCGAGAATCTTTCCAAAAAAATAACTTGTTTATTCACCAGTTACCCCAACCTTTACAACCCATACTACTAGAGGTCCCAGTGTATAATATCTCCTGCACACTAAAGATAGGAACTATGCTTCTTTCTCTAAATCTAACTCGACCCACCATACATAGGGCAGGTATCAATTAGTGACCACATTGGTTAGGGTCAAACCCAGCCAGAAATGGATGAGTCCATTATTCAATGTAGAATAGCTATGAAGTACCTTCTTTATTGTACCTGATGAGACCAAAAGGTCAAAACTGGCTTGACTGTGAAACATTTAGAATGAGTGTAAGCTTAATTTAATGTCTTCATATGAAGAAATTAATGTGGGTTCCTTTGTTCAGAAATAGAACTACAGAGGAACACCCCTTAGAAAGTGGACCATTCCAACAGGAAGTTCCACTACACTGATTCCAATCAGTACTGGTGTTCACTCAACTGTAACATTGAACCCACAGGCACCAGCATTTAGTACACCCAGGTGGTCAATAAATAGCAGGGGACAGCCTTTTTGGGGCCTCAGTCAATGCCAGTAGTGCCGTAAGTACACAAAGCCACGTCAACTATGGTAATTGGATCTAGTATTCCTCAACCCTTCAGCTCATGTAGAAACATTAACCTACGATTACAAACCATATATTCAGGGCTTAGTATGATTAATTTGTCCGTTTACTATTTAGCATGCAGAGAACAAGAGAGTAGTCATAACGGAACTATAGCTAACTACAGGATATTACTCACTGGGGATGCAGCCAATCAGGGGCCCCCATTTGGTCATGCGACCCATTGCCATGGAAACGTGACCTAATTAGGGGACTAGTGACCACCTTTGAGCCAATCAGAGGCCAGCATTCTGGTAACCATGGTAACATGACCTAATCAGGGGAATAGTGCAGTCACATGACCCCTTGTTTGTAAACAACAACACATCGTGTCAACACGTGGTGTAGTCACGTGACCCCTTGCTTGTAAACAAAGGGGCGGGGCTAATTATGCAAAAAGGTGGTCACATGATTATGTGGATGAGGTTAATTATGTAAATGAGATATGTAAGGGGTTGTGGCCTTACGGACCTGGGGGTTCGGGTCTTACGATTCGGAAAGAAAGAGTAAGACGGTGTTTCAAGTGTATGCCAACGGATAGATTTTATTACTAATGCACACTCACGGCTACCCGATAGTATAGAAGGGGCAGCTAATAATTATTAACGGTGTTCTACATTCTTCGGAGGCCAGAAGGGCCTCTGACGTAGCGGCTGAGCCCTGGGCTTTATATAAGAACCCAGGTGTTCGTCGTCAGATGTCCCTACAGACCCGGATCGGTGCTGCCACCTATCCGGAACCTGAGGAACGTCCGACGACTCGACTCACCCGCCACGTCAGACGGTACCCAACGCTATGGTTTATATGTTATGTACCTCTACACCACTCCCCCAGACATTTAGGAGGGTGTTATAGTTATAGTAATATTACTAGGATAACATTTCTATATGTGGATCAACACAGTAAAAGGTACACCCGTGAGGGGGTACGCGGGCATACCTTTTACCGTGTTGATCCACATATGTCTAAACCATTAGTAATAGAGGTACAACCATAGATATAACATTAACACCAAGTTAAATATGATTCGAATGTCATATACATATATTTGATAGTGTATATAGTTACATAATAATAAATTGGATGTTGTAATATGATACAAATTACTTGAATGAATAACAGTTGTATGTATTGAAACTGTTAATTAGCTTATTATACCTTTAGGATAACATATCATGTTTACGGTATAAGTAATAGGACAAGTATCATAATTCGTATACATGTGATAGTAACAGTTATGTGTAAGGGAACTGTTAATATTAAATAAATCACATAATAACATCCGTATGCATTTGTAGTTATTAATAACACATTTGATTATGTAGTCTTGAAAAAGACTCTAAAAGTAACTACACTATCTAATGACATATAATCATGTATCATCATGTATCAACATGATATAACCATATGAATCCGTTAAGGATTCCGTGAGTAGTACGAGTAGAACCATTTGTATTATACACTTGAAAAGAAAAAAAATCACGGTGTAGTAATGAATATAATAATATATATGATATCACCGTGTACCAAATAACCTCTATAACACCAGATTAATATATTTATGATACAGTATGTCTCGCAGGACAATAATATGTGCGTTCTGGTGTAGTTTACCGGATCTTATATTATTAATATGAACAGCAATTTGAGATCTGTACTAATAGATATGTATATACCCGTATCACAATATATAGTAAGTTATGACCACAGTGTGAATATGCACATACAAATAACATTATAGAAAAATAGATATGTGACATTATGTACAATATAAAAAAAATGGTAGATGCTGCTGGAGTCTTCTGCTGTAGTTTTCCGGATACTAGAAGGTAAGTGTGGTCAGCTAACCACGGGATGGACGTGCTAAAGTCTATGATTCCTGGTTATTAAAGTGAACACGGTAGATGAATTTGGGGCAGCTACCCACAATCCTCTGGAAGTGCTATAGTTCATAAGTATATCCGAATGGTGTAGAGTAGAAGTAGAGTGTAGATCCGGTTTTGTCAACAGTGTAGAATCGTAATCCATTTAATTATTGTTGACATAAGTTAAAAGTCCAATATAGGCTGGTCCGGAAGTAGTAGTAATATGTAGTATTAGTCCATTCGGGAGTATAGGTGAAATGTAGAGGTAGCACAGAATCGTAAAGTCCATCCTAGTATAGTGGTTAGCACAGATAGCAGCAGAAGTCTGGAACCGGCATCCGGATACGTCTGACAGCAGCAAGTCTACTATCGGATTGTTTGTAAGTGTAGTTCTGAATCCGAATAGGCTATTCAGGGTATAATATGAATTATACGGCCTGAATCATACAATAATGCTGGTCATAAAAGGAACCCGGAACACAAAGAACAGGTGTTCATATACTAATAAAAGACATTCGCAGACCTGTAGGGTTCCGCAAAGACTATATCTGGTTATTTAGTGGAGAGAAAAATTTTTTTAGAAAATAACCCGTAGCATGCTTAGGTGGATTTCTTCGCATGCTTCTTCTTAAGAAGAGCTAGAGCCGACTCGGGAGTGCCGTCCCACTTGTCGAGATCGACTCCGAATACCCTCATGAACTTGGTGTTCAAGTTGGTATTCCGGGTGATTTCTTCTTTAACACGTTTCTCCAAGACCTGTACGTCCATAGCTGCCTTTTCTTGGGCAGCTGCGGCTGCTTCCTCCTGGGACTTTACATCGTCCCGAATGAGGGTCTCGAGGCGCTGCTTTTCAGCATCTGCAACCTCCTTCATGCACAACAGGGTATCATTAAGAAGACCCTGATGGAACTCTGTCGCCTTCTCGCGGACACGTTTCTCCCAGTGAGTGTAGATGGCCTTCTGGACATCTGCTTCCCCCTGGCGAGACTTCTCAAACAAAACTTCCGCATTACCAGTTTTAATGGTAATGGGGTCTTTTGGTTTCTCTGGTGCAGCGACAGCCTTGGGGGGAGTCGATGCGGCCTGAGGACCACTTCCGGGTGTGGGACTCCCGGACACGCCTGCTGTTGGCATACAGTAGGTAGGAGGCTGGTTCTGCTTCAGCTCCATCTGCAGATAAAGGTTTAACTGCTCCGGGGTGAAGTTGGCTGGGAGGGCGGCTGGAGCGGATGCGGATCCGGCGGCAGCAGGTGCTGAGGTCTTCTTGGGAACAAGTCGACCACCCTTTCCAACGACCAAGGTCTGGCTCTCAGGTCCAGGTCCCTGGGTCAAGGACGGAAAGTTGCCGGGGTTAACTTTCCCAGGCTTTGATACGGCGCCAGCGTATCCAGCAGGTTCGGGTTTCTTGAACACAGGAGTGCCCTGCTCTGACTTTAGTAGTGGTGGTCTGACCATTACCGTTACCACCACGGTTCTGGTCCCTTCTGCTCCTTTCACGAGCTCTCTTTCCCTCCTTACCGGATTCTTCGCATTTCTGCCAGAGAGACTCGTGCATGTCCAGCTTACCCTTTCCAGGAGTCAGGACTATCTTTGCGCGGAGTTTCGAATCCTTGGTCTTCGGAACCTAGCAGAGGACTTGGTCCTCTGGTCAGATCTTAGACCAAGCATCCTCGCTCAGACTGTCGAACTCCTTCATGAGTTCCTGATGAAGCTCCATGATACGCCTCCGAGCCCCATCTAAACCTTCTGCGTGGCATTTCTTCTGGTGCCTCGCCAGATCGCTACGTCGGTTATATTGAACCTTCATAGTGCATTTCTTGCCCTTCTTACCATAACTCGGATCACAAATGTAAACCGGGTGATGGTGGAAGTGGGCCTCTACCAGATGCCTTTGGAACCGGGCTGGAGTACTCCAGGTCCGGACCGAGACATCACTCGCATCCTGGCAGATGGAGAAGGGACATGACTTCTGGTCGTCACCGTACCACTTCTCAAGAGCCCAACGAAGCTTTCTCCTCTGGGTATAAGTGTAATACCCTTCGGTGTGGTTTAGCATGAACCACATCTTTCGATAGGCTTTGCTCGGATTGGGGTCCTCGTCCGAAAGACGCATCCAATCTTCATCATCTGACTCATTATTTTTGTTAACTGAGTCCGGGCAGGCATATAGGGTGGAGCCATCCTTCTTTACTCCGTAGGCACAGTCGGAGAAACACGTCGGAATCCGGGTTTTGAATCCGGATTTGGCGTTAGCCCATCATTCGGCCTCGGTTTGAGTTGATGGAGTGGCCTTCTCATCATACTCAACCGAGGACTCGTGTACCGACTCCTCATCTGACGACTCAACCTCCAAGGCAGTACTACCAGTGGCTGAGGTGCTAGCTTTCGGCTCGGCTCTAGCAGAATCCAGTAGATTCTTGAGCTTCCGAGCAG
Organism: Acholoe squamosa; assembly: GCA_949317995.1. NCBI lineage: Eukaryota > Metazoa > Annelida > Polychaeta > Phyllodocida > Polynoidae > Acholoe > Acholoe squamosa. Next base: position 75,073,431 of record OX439045.1, on the reverse strand, counting down.
CGGACCTCCTGTTCTTACTGACCTTCCAGTCTTCCTCCGGTTCCTGGGTTCCGGATGCGCTGGAGGTCGAGGCTTCTACCGGGGTGGTAGTACTGCCGGTGGCTGATGCAGAACCGGCTGTGCTTCGGGTGGCAAGCTTCAGGTCGGGGATAGGAGGTGCGGGTACTTCCGCTGCCCTCTTAGCCTCTTCCTGGGCCTCCTGTTCTGCAGTCATTCGACGGACGAGAACCGTCCGAAGGGCTGCACCTCGGTCCATGCCGGTTAGCGAATTGTTTTGAACATCCACTAACTCCTGCTCGGTTATGTAATAACCGTCGTCCCACTGTTCAAAGTTGGCAGCGGCTTCCCGAAACTCCTTCGTGGTCCGGTACTGGGGCCGGGTGGCACAAGGACGTGGGTAAGTCTGCCCCTCGGGTTCCGAGACGCAGCCTACCCAATCGATGTTCGTCGCCTTGACGTTCCACAGGGTCTTATCCGGCTTCGGATACGCTCCGAGCTGGAAAGCTCTGTTGGCTTCATACACTGCTTCGTGGAAAGCAGCGTCCACCATGAGTCCCCGTTGGAACCACGGCCAGTCTCGGAGCCATTCGGGAGGCGTCCTGCCCAGCTGTTCGGGAACCATGACGCCCTCGACAGCTATCCTCACCTTCGGGTCCAACCTAACTGGTGTACCGTCAGCATAGGTCACTTGTGCCTGTAGTTCCGGGTGGACGTACAGGTAGGGACCGTCGTATTCTACCGGGAACGGGTCAGCCACTGCTGGCTTCCACTGGTCCTTCAGTCCGTCGACCTGTGCGGTCTCAGACCCAGTCGTTGCGGGTTCAGCACTCGTAGCCCCTCCGGATCCCTCGGGTGGGAGTGGAGACAACATTTTCTCTGGCTCATTCAGTGAGAATGAGGCCAGCTTCTCCTCGAACGAGCCATCCGTGGGTTCCTCCACGTCCATCATCTCTCTCTCTTCCTGTGTAACAGGTGACAAAGCTTCCGGAAAAGCTTCTGCGGACGGAGTCAGCTTATCTGGGTCACCGGATAGCTTGGCTGCAGCTACGGATTCCTCAGCCATGACTGGGGAATCACCCACGGGAGTAAACTACTCCTTTTTCTGGCTTTTACGGTGCCGGGGCCGACACAGACGGAGTCTGCCTACTAAGAGACAGACTCTGGAGGAGCAGCGAGGGGTTTGCTAGCCGGTAAAATCCAAGAGGGGAGCGAGCTCGACCGTCTTAGACGTTACCGAAAAACAATATGGCGACAGGCCAGCTTTCGTGACGTCATTTCCCAGCGGGTTCGCGAGGTCACGAGGGGTCAGCCGAGACTGGATGCGGTGACGTCATGCGGAAACGCACGTGCTACAAGCGGAACATCAACAAACTGATTGTTTTTAGGTAATTATCGCTCACGCCGATGACTCGTCTGGGGATTTAAGTGGAGATTATGGAAAGCTTAAGCAAATCCACCGGATTATCCGTCCACTACCCATTGGTACATCATGCGGCGGCGACAAATAAGCCTTTCGGGTCAGTTGTCATCTGTTCCTCTAAATGTAAACATTACACCCGTTGTGTATACAGGTTAGGTCACTGCAGTCCTCTGGGCAATTCGAGGGCTGCGACGAACGTATCTCCCCTTCTCGGATAGTTCTTTATCGGACCTGACAGTCTGAAGAGCCTTTTCTAGGTATTTCTTAGCCTTCGAGACACCTTTCCTCTTCTTCTTGTGTTCACCTGCCGAGACTTTTTTAACTCCCCCACGCTTAATCGGTGTTGGCGTGGGTGCCACTGATTCGGAACACTTCTTAGGCCTTCCACGGCCTCGCTTCACTGTAGTGTACTTTACCTGGTCTATTATACGATTCTGGTTCAGGATCTTTCCGGAACCTTCACCATACATTTCTGTGGAGGTCTCCCTCCCAGACCATTTCCTTAATCTAGCCACATTTGACTTGTAAAGTCGACCAAGGTCAGATTTAATAATTACGGTACAATCACTGATAACTTGTGTTACCGTGAAGGGACCATCCCAATTAGACGCTAATTTTATGTGTCTAAGTGGTTCATGTAATCTTAGAACTCTGTCTCCGGATTGGAATTTCCGATGCTTTAGATCGGTATCATATCCAGCTTTTTGCCATTTGGCACTTTTTTCCAAATCAATTCGGACAGACTCATATGCTTTTTTAAATCTGTCTCTTAAACATTACACAAAAACTACATGGCAAGGTAGTTCCGGGTCCATCCCTACGACTCCAAATACTAAGTCGGCAGGCATTATCAGATCCTCTCCGAATACTAGAGGGTTCGGGGTACAATTTGTACTTGAATGTACCGTACTGTTATAAGCATGTGTCACAAAATGGCATTGCTCATCCCAGTCGTCCATATGTTCATTGACAAGTGATTTTAGAACTTGGATAAGGGTTCTATTGAACCTTTCTACCAATCCGTTGCTTTGTGGCCTATACGGGTTGGTTCTAGTTTTACAAATAGCTAAGTATTCGCACATACCCTGCCAGAGATTTGATTCGAACTCTCTGCCTTAATCACTGTGTAGCATTAATGGTACACCGAAACTTAGTACCCCACCTTTTACAAAGGCTTCGGCACAAGTAACTGCTTTGTGGTCCGGTAGTGGAAATACTTTCGTGTATTTTGTGTAAAAATCACACACTACCATCATACAGGTATTATCATTAGCGGTTATATTCAATCCACTAATGATATCTACCCCGATTCTTGCGAATCTAACTCCGAAAAGTTCTTGGGATAGGGGAAGTTTGCCCATCCCGGGTCCGGGTTTGTTTTTACAACAATCCGGACAGGTGGTTAACCATCTTTGCAAGTCTCTTGTCATGCCAGGCCAGTAGTATTTCTTGGAAAGTCGTGCTAACGAGCGTTTCCTTCCGAAATGACCACTGGTCCGATGTCCATGACAGAAGTACATAATGTCATGTCTCATGGCATGTGGTATCACCACTTGCATGATTTTCTCACCATCATTACATGGCTTCCAACGGTATAACACGCCTTTCCGGACTTCAAGCTCGGTCCATTGAGCAAGAAACCTTCTCATTTCTCGATTTTCCAGAGAGACCTCAGGTCTAACTGGACGTATCCCCTTTGGTACTAATTGCAGTAGCTGTGCAGTTATCGAGTCAGCTTCCTGGAAACGTCGTATGTGATCCATAGACCAATCCAGTATACTGGCAACTAGGGGTTCGAATGGTCTTCGAATCCCTGCTAACACTGCCCTATGAGCTCCACAATCAGTACAATCCGGATTATCACATTTCCGGATTGGTATTCGAGATAAAGCATCAGCATTTAAATGCTTCACTCCAGGTCTATGCTGAATCTGGTGATGTTCAAGCCCATATTCTGATAGATGGGGTAACCATCGGCCTAACATTCCTTCAGCATCTCGGAAGTTCAGTAGCCATCTTAAAGAGGAGTGATCCATACGTAATGTAAAGTTTGTTCCCCAGAGAAAATGTTTGAACTTCTTGGTGAGTTTTGCTCAGTGTATTGCTGGCAAAGGCAATAGGTACCTCTCTCCCATTTTGGACTTGCGAGAGAGCTGCACCAATGCTGTCATTATTAGCATCAGTATCCAGTATGAAATGATCCGTTTCATTCGGATATTGTAATACCGGAGTACTCGTGAACAGGTCTTTTAGCTTTTGAAAAGCAGATTCCTGTTCATGCGTCCAAGGAAATTTTTCCTTGGTACTTCCTGGAGTCCAGTTAGCTATTGCTTGTAATGGGTAACTGACTCTAGAATAATTTGGAATAAATTCCCTATAATAAGAACAGAATCCTAAAAAGGACCTCACTTCTTTGGGTGTTTTAGGTCTATTCCAATTCGTAACTGATTCAATTTTCTCCGGATCAGCTTTTATTCCTTCATCACTAATGATGCGGCCCAAATAATTTATGGACTTTCTAAACATGTGGCATTTCTTAGGTTTCAATTTGAGACCATTAGAAATAATACGTTCTAGTACCATTTTTAGGTTATTAGAACACTCTTCGAATGTTTTTCCGAAGACTATGACATCGTCAAGGTATACAAGACATCTTTTCCACAATAAATCACTTAGGATTGTTTCCATCATTGCTTCAAATGTTGCTGGTGCATTGCACAAACCAAACGGCATTACGTTATATTGGAATAACCCAATATGACTCGAAAATGCAGTTTTCTCCATATCTGAAGGATTCATCCCCACTTGCCAGTAACCTGATTGCAAGTCTAGGGTACAAAACCAACTGTTTCCTCCTAAGGAGTCAATGGTTTCGTCTATTCTCGGTAATGGATACGAATTCTTTTTCGTTACTCCATTTAGCTTCCTGTAGTCTATGCAAAAGCGGATAGTACCGTCTTTCTTTGTTACCATACACACAGGACTACTCCATGGACTATTGGAAGGGACTATTACATCCTGTTCCAACATCTTGTTTATTTCCTCTTCAGCTACTCTCTTTTTCGCTAAAGGCATCTCCAGTATCTATTTTATATACTACCTTATTTGTCGTACCTAGTTTCTCACCAGGTTTGGCAAAGGCAGTCCTATACTGACAGAGCATACCATAGAACTCTTTCCGGTGTCCCGGATCTTCTAATTAAGTTTCTTCATACAACTTGAGTAAGTCTTCCGAAATTTCATCATTTCCTGTTACCTTTTGTAAGTTTAACTTACTATCCGAAAGGGTCACGTTTCCAAAAACTTGTCCCTTTTTTAAGTAGATAGTACTGTTTCCAGTATTAGAGACAGGTACTACCGACCAGGACGCATTTGCTACAATAGTGTCTATAGATATTAATTCGATACTTGACAGAGTAGCTACATCGGGTTCTATCACTGCAGGCTTATTGCGCATTGCAGGATCACTTCTTACTAGCACATCACAGGCTACTCCCGGAGGGATTCGCACAGTGTGTGCCACACTAGCCATACTGCTCACTTGCCTCAGTACACATCTAACCTTTACAGGATACGGGTATTTCACACTCAACACTCCTGATTGGGGTTCCAACACAACTCCATACAGGGATGCGAAATCCAACCCGAGTATCCCCTCATCTGCTATATCCGCAACGGTGGCGCTCATGACATAGTCATGTACTCCATCCAATTGTAGCTTCACACAAGTTCTACCATACGTCTGCAAGGTACTGCCATCGGCCGTCTGAGCACTTCCTCCCGGTTTGAGAGTATCATGTTCATCCGGTATAAGATCATAGAACCTCTTGGAGATACAGGAGTGGCTAGCTCCCGTATCCATGAGAAATTCGGCAGATCTTCCGTTAACAGTAAGGCAAACATACCACCGCCTTCCGTTTAGAACAGAGGGCATGTCCGTGATGATCGGAACGTCATTGTTCACACCTGGAGTCGATCCACATCCTTTCAGGTATTCCAGACAAGGATGACCCGGGGGCAGGTGGGCACTACCAACCCTGGCTAATTCATAGCCGCCTACCTCGTTACTGATATTGGGTTTCCCCTGTGCTCCCGTGGCACCTGTTATATCAGCTTCCCTAACCTTCCGGGTGTCTACAACCACCTCGGTGCTAGGCGAGTTTGCTACTACATGCGAACTATCATCACAGATGGTGATATCATGGCAAGATTTGTCACTGGGATCCCCTTCTTTGCCCATCGAGAGACCCCTCCTTAGTTTTCCTCTGTACTTATTCCAGAGACACCCTCCTGTCTACGAGGGACAGTTTCTCAGCCATACATTTGGGAGCGTAATGCCCCAGTTTCTGGCATCTGAAACATCTCCTTTGAGATTTATCAACTCTCGGTCTCTTCAGAGCTGTTAATCCGGCTATTAATGTTTCCATCATATTAGTCGGAGCAACAGCGGCTGCCACAGTTGGCTTCGCCGTAGAGGTTACATTGCCAGATTGAGTTGGTCCGGAAGCTGTTTTACCAGCAACGGATCCTCCCCTCCCTCTCGAATGTACCTTCCTATACCGCTTCTGTCGGTAATACTTTCCAGCTACCTGGACTGATCCAATATATTCTCCGTTTTCATCGGAGACATATTCATCCTCCTCATCAGCCTCATGCGAATCGACTGGGGCTAACTGGGAAGTTTCATATATCAGAGCAGGTGTACCTCCGTATTGAAACGGAGCTGCTCTTACCGGGTTAGGTCCTAGACCTACCAATCGTTTCTTCATGTCATGTCCATCGATTGATATGAACAGGTCACTGAAGGAAGTGTCATCCTTCCAAGAATCCCAAACTACTTGTTTGTGATCAACTCCTGTAGATAGCAGTCATCGTCATGAGCCCAATTCGGACGCGCTTTTGATAGCAAGTCCTGTAGCTCCAAACCAAAGACCTTGTGAGATTCTTTAGGTTTCTGTGTCCTCTTCTTGAAGCTTACCCATGGATCTTCTCTAACGATTGATCCGAATAGGTATGCGGCACATTCGACCAATTGATCATAGGTGCCGTATATTCCGTATGCTGCTCTCCATTGATTGAGGGCTACTTTTCCACCTTTATTCAACCAACAGATCAAATACGGCAGAGCTTCTTCTTTTGTCCAGCCACTACAATTGACTTCATCCACAAAAGCTTGATACCTATCCTTCCATGGATCATTGGAATCATATGGAGGGGGTATCCGTGCCTGTCTACGTGCCGGATTATTACATCCGCGTAGTCTATCTGCTTCTCGCATGCTCCAGTTCATGACTTCCATGCCATCTGCTCCCTTTCGGTAGCAGTCAATGCCAAGGTTTTGAATACATTGGCTTCTATCAAAGATGGTTTGCATCCCTGCAGGCATGGAAGTTCTTCTGTTTGGCTTCCTGCCATCTCCTCCCGATCCTGATCCTCCAGATCCGGATCCTCCTGGGCCGCCTGGAGGGTTTCCTCCTGGTGGACCGTTGTTAGGATAGTGTCCAGATGAACCGCTAGGGCATCCACCACTGTAACCGGCATTTCCAGCTGTTCCGGAAGATGCATACCTAGGGTAAGAATTATTTTGATTCCATCCCTGATTATAGTTATTACCATTTTGGTAATTACTACTTCCTGCGGGATTATAATTATATCTATATCCATAGGAAGTTGTTCTTGGTTGGTACGTACTGCCGTTAACATTGGTTTGTGGCGGGTTTGGTCTGGGAAAACGTCCATCATTAGGACCATTACCTTGACCCGACGATGGGTTCGGTAATCTTGGACCTGCTGGTGTACTGTGGCCGGGTTGGGAGAAATATGAAGGTGGTGTTAACATATGTCTAGGTGGTCCCGGTGCTCTCGGTTGTGCTACGGGTGTATTATTGTTAGCACCAATAGCACTATCATGAGTCGCTTTAATTTTATGACTCAAATCTGGTATTGGCGGTGCCGGACCTATTATATCCAGCACAGGAGATGCTGGTGTAGGTGCGTTTCCATTACCTGCGGTATTATCCGGTTTCTTATAGATTCTGGATACTACATTCTTATCAGCCCCGTCGTCTACGAATGGGTTGTATCTAATTGGAGTTGTTTCCTTGGATGTTTTCCCCAACATTGTAGACACCACAGTTGGATCTATAGTACCTATAGTCGATTGGGCGGCTTCTACGTATTTGTCTAGGGTTATTGCAGTAGTCTGCAATTCCTGAACCTCATTCGTGAGTTTCTGTCTATCTTCCTCCAGTTGTTTATTGTAAGATATAATGCCTACCCGGATGGTTTCATTGTCTTCAGCTTGTTTACTACACTGAAGTTTCAATTTCTCTAACTCGCTCTGATAATGGCATATTTCGGATTCAAATTTTGCCTTATCAAGACTTAGTTGATCGTTCGTATCTATGTATGTTTGGATACGAATGTGTCTATTGTCATATTCTTTATTGAATGACTTTCTCATTTCCTGAAGTTTTAGTTCTTCATTTTCGAGTTCCTTCATGTACTCACTCCTTCTGGCTTCGAATTCACTTCGCATGCCAGTCAGGTCCTCTTCCAGCTGAAGTTTTTCATGGAATACTTCATCTTTAGCTTTGACCAAGGTATTTAGGTTCTCGTTCAAAGTTACATAGGTTTCATTTAACAACAGGACATCCGGTCGTTTAAATTCCTCGCCTTCCGGTACCGCATAGGTTAAGTCGCCGTCTATAGCGCTGTAATCTAATATTGGTAGTCCGGGTCTGGGTAATCTATAAGGTAGTTCTCCGAATGTTACCCTTTTTGGCATTGGTGCCGGATGTTCTGGATTAGTACTACCACCAACTTCGAACATCAAATAAGTTAACTCGTCAACAAGTGATTGTTGGCCTATTAAGTTACCCTGTCTCTGTATGGACTGTTCACGTCGTACAGAGTCTGGTAGATTTTCCTCACTATCATTATAGTGGGGTTCGGGATCTCTCCAAGATGCAGATTGGGAGTTCGAATGGGTTTGGAGCACTTATGATCCATTGCCATTCTCCTGGGCAACTAATTGCCCTGCTGGGTTAGCTTCCGTGAGGCTATCTAACCCATGTACTAGCCGTTCGGACGTTATAACGTCCGGGCTATACACCAGAATTAACTGGTCACAGCACCAGTGTAAGGGGTTGTGGCCTTACGGACCTGGGGGTTCGGAAAGAAAGAGTAAGACGGTGTTTCAAGTGTATGCCAACGGATAGATTTTATTACTAATGCACACTCAGGGCTACCCGATAGTATAGAAGGGGCAGCTAATAATTATTAACAGTGTTCTACATTCTTCGGAGGCCAGAAGGGCCTCTGACGTAGCGGCTGAGCCCTGGGCTTTATATAAGAACCCAGGTGTTGGTCGTCAGATGTCCCCACAGACCCGGATCGGTGCTGCCACCTATCCGGAACCTGAGGAACGTCTGACGACTCGACTCACCCGCCACGTCAGACGGTACCCAACGCTATGGTTTATATGTTATGTACCTCTACAGATATATCAAATACATTTCTTTTTTTTATATTTTATTTTATCAAAATATAAATAAAAGTATATGCATTCATCTTTAATCATAATCGAGACTGTACATAGTGTAATCTTTGTATACGGTTTTCATGCAAGTGTTCTTTTGAAATGTAGGAATGGTGTAAGTCATAGCCCCTGTCCACAATTCATCTAAATTACAATAGAAATCAACTGAAGTATAATACCAAATATGCCATTCAGTTTGTGTGGACATGACGCTTCTCAGTAGAGCGTTCTGTATATTTTCAAAATGAAACTCTCCAGAGCACACAATCTAAACACTCTTGACAGAAGGTGTTGAATATTCTCTCGGAGTTATGACAACACATATCCCGTAAAAAGTCTTTCTTGAGAAGAAATATTAAAGCGTTAGTAGATTCTAATGTATACCGTCTTTTGATGAGAGGACAGGTTTTCTGATTGAGAAATTGATATATATATATATATATATATATATATATATATATATATATATATATATATATATAGTCCTATCGATCTGTTTGCAAAGACATCAGTCCCTCTCCAGAAAACATTTTTGAAACACTCTTTCAACGAATCGAATGTCTGATTAGAAATGAGTCCTTTATGAACGTTTTCTTTTAACAACGGTGCTTTAAAGAACTGCACATCTGTTGCATTGTTTATTTCCCATGTGTAAAATGGTTTGCAAGTACACATATTCTCCTTTAACAATATATGAGTAGGTAAGGTAGTACCTTGAACATTAGAGGTTCCAGCCAGAAGAGTTATATCCATGTGCGATGGGGGTGGTGGTGGTAATAACTTGCGATCTTGTACAGCACTAGTAGTAGCAGCAGCAGCAGTAGCAGCAGCAGCAGCATCCAAGATTTTTACCTCCATATCCGGTGAGGTTACCCGCTTCAGCGTCTTTAGCCAGAGCTGCGACGTCTATGGGTTTAGGTGTGACAAGTGGTGGCAGCAGCACCAGCAGCAGAAGCAGCAACACAAGCACCAGCAGCAGAAGCAGTAGCACCAGCAGCAGCACCAGCCTCCAACCATCCATACGGATCAATATAAAATTTGGCGCTAGCGGCACCTGTGAACAGATCAGCAAGGATCTTGATTTCCGTTGGGGAATATGGTGAAGTTTTTGGGTTCTCAGAGTTGATAGTCTGTAGAGAGGTCGGTGTTTCCATGATGAAGGTAGCAGAGAAAGTGTGAGGGAACCAAATTTCACTCTCCCTTATGTACTCGTCCGAAATAAGCCTCTTAACTGTGGTTTTAAATCGATCAAAGACTTAAAAGAGATTTAATCCCATTTTCACAGAGACCTTCGCTAGGTAGGGTATCTGTCTGTTTTGATTTTCACCTGCCATTTGCTGTAGGCATGGATCCCATAGATCATTAAGTGTGGTTGGTCACAGAGGGAAAACATAAAAGACTTAAAGGATCTGATCCCATAGTCACAGACATTCTGTTTGTCACCCACCATTCACTGCAGGAGGGTTTAACTTAGATCATCAAAGTGTTGTCTCATGGCGACAAGAGGAGCAGGAGGAAGGGGGATTACCTTGTTGATTTTGTTAGACTTAATCTGCTTACCACATGTGCGCTTTTGTAGTCACATACAGAGTGGCAGACACGCACCCTGGGGTATTTACCTGTGATACATAGACATATAGGTAGGTAGGAAACGTAGTACCTCTCGTATAAGGCTAGGTGCGACCCCTGAAGTTAAGGGTGTACCTTATAGGTAGGGGTTACTATAAATCCCTACTAAAATGACCAAAATAAAGCTTGCAGATACACTTTATAGCATTCCCTCAAGTTGGGGGCGCACCTTAAATGGACGTACTACGGTAGATAGATAGGTAGGTGGGGAGGTGGGCACATGTCCACTATTTTTGGTGCCACTCACGCTGCTGCTGCTGCTCAGCCAACACCTTGGCTAGTGAGTGATCCAATTAAAACACTTTGACTTCTCTGTTACAAGATTATATTTTCCCCCTACTGTTAACCATCCCCTGTAGTTTTTGTATATAGACTTTGAACACCTTAATCTCCTAACGATCCATAATCCCCTTATACATGTAAGTCGCATTAAGGTAATTATCACAGTTGGTACACCTGTTTATCCCACCTGATACCATTATTCCAAAAGCATTTCTTCCCCTTGATGCGGGGTGAAAGGATCAAGGTGAAAACGGGATTAGATCAACTATATATTCTTGGAAGGGCAGAACATGACCGCTGCCTCCTTTGACACCACCGCTTCTACTACTGCTGCTACCACCACCACCACCACCACCGTCACTGCAGATACCTCGCTGCCTGTTTACCACCGACACTCTCTGAGGAAATTTGAGCTGAGTCCATCACTCTCTTTATTATTTTCTTTTTGAGCTTTCATTTTATTTTACTATTTTTTTTAAATATTCTACTTGAGATGGAGAGAGATTTCAAAAGAATGATTAGGGAAACCCAATCTATTTTTTTATCTAAATGTAGAGATCAGCACATATTTCAGTCTCATGCCTCTTTTAAGGCGATGAATAATTTTATGAAAAGCAAAGGTGAGGAATTTAGCAGCAGTGCCAGTATCAGCAGCAGTAGCACCATCAGCAGCAGTAGTACCAAAAGTAATCGTAGTGATAGAAATAGTGGAAGCAGTAGGAGCAGATGAAGTAGTAGATGAAGAAGACGTAGCAGCACAAGGGAAAGCAGTAGTAGTAGTAGTAGCAGTAGAAGAAGAAGTAGAACTAGTAGATCTTCTTCAGCAGCAGCAGCAGCAGTAGCAGCTGCAGTAGAAGCAGTAGAAGCAGCAGCAGTTGCAGCAGCAAAAGCAGTAGAAACAGTAGAAGAAGTAGTAAAAAAAGAAAAAAATAGGGGTATGGCCGAAAGCTGTATTTAAAGAAAAGAATTTACTCCATTACTGTTTGATAACCACCCTCAGTGCACCCACTCGTTAGGCATTTCATGAAAATAAAGGGTATTCAAATATGGTGAGAATAAGCGCTATGAAAAGATTTGACAAAGACATTGGTCATTTTGGAGTAACCACCGCTCCCATTTGGTGGGTGTGCATGTTGGCCGACGTGAACAGGATCTGGAATTGTTTCGAAGTCGTCACCTGTTATCCGGCCTATTACAATGAGACCGAATTGAAGAAGAAGGGGACGTACTACTTTAAAGATTACATCCCAGTTTGTATTTGTTACCAATATGTTGTTACCCCGGATGTCATCCATCAGCACTCAAAGGACGAAGACTATGACTACGACGTTTACAAAACTACGACTTCCAGCAGGAGATTCGCTGCTACACCTCGCCCTTCCTCTGTCAGGACGAGTAATCAAAGCAAGAAAAAGAAAGGACACAGTCACCAAGTGTACTCCGACTCTGACTCACCAAGATGGCGAGGTCTTAGAAACTGACCAAGAAGGAAAAAGAAAAGAGACGAGTGGTGGCTAAATACACAGATGTCAAAGCACCCTCTAGTTTCACCAGAGTCACCAACTCCAGAAACATCATTTCCACGACCGAAACTTGGCTTTCATCCGAGACGGCCTGGGATCTCTGGACGCCTACACTTAATATAAACCCATCCGGAGAAAATTCACAAGGAACAAGACAATAACCGGGGGAATCGATCAATAGTGACAGTTAGATCTGATGGACATGCAAGTTTTAGGGTCTCACAACAACCGGTTTTGGTACGTGGTCACGTCCATCAATGTTTTCTCCAGGTACAAATGGGCGGCTCCCATCAAAACCAAAGGCGGCTCAGCTGTCACCGAGGCGTTTGAGGAAATGACTGCCGAGAGACATCCCCGCTCTGTTCAAACAGACAAGGGGAAAGAATTTCTCTACAAGACCTTCCAAGATCACCTGAAGGGCAAAGAAATAGAGTTTTACACCAGCGAATAGGATGACATCAAAGCTAGTCTAGTGGAGCGGTTGAATCAAAGTCTGAAGGAGAAGCCTTGCGCTATTTCAAACACAAGCGTACATATCGCTACCTAGACGTACTGGACGAGGTGGTGTCTTCTTTCAATCGCACTCACCACAAGACGTTGAAAATACCTGGTCGAAAATCATAGGAAGTTGGCAGATGGGGCCTCCCGTGGAGTTTGGCGGCCTGAGATTGAACCCTAGAGTATTTGAAAGATATTTTTTGTGGATAATGTATAGGTGTTGGGGTAACTACCCGCGAAGTTAAATAGGAAATCCATTGCTGTGGCAACACCCTGAACATCTATACTCTGGAATACCCTGGAAAGGTGTCTTGCAGAATGACATTAGGGGGTATTTTCCCTTAAGCCATGCAAAATCAATTCTTTTATGTATTTGGTAAACTTTTATATTAATTTTGGTTGACTACTGGGTCTATGGGTAGGATTCAGAGAGCTGTAGCTAAAGGACTTTGACTTTTGTCCTACACTTGAATCCTTTATCTTCAGGCCTGAAATGACATTTTCACTGAATTCCTTGAAATTCCTGGTTCAGGAAATTTCAAAACTTGCTGGTATACATAAAAGTGACACAGTCTTAGGTAGTTACTTTTAATCATGTGGACGACAATGCCCACCATGTGTACTTTCAGGTGGTATATAGGTTTAATGGGCCGAAAATATGTGAACACCTCACAATCGAGGTCCTCAACATGGCATGTAACTTAAATGTCATTCGGGAAGACAGATTCCCAGAATTGTGATAAAAGTTTATCACAAAAATGTTCATTCTAGGAAAGGAAGATCACATCTGACATAGATACTGATATGATTTCCATAATCTACAGGACAAAATGGTCCAGACCAGAGATTTCCATGGAATTATGACAATAATTTCTCTAGGAAACCAAGCCCTCACCATAGCTGTACCTCAAATGTCAAAGACAGATTCACAGAATCGCGATAAAGGTTTATCACAAGAACGTTCATTCTATGATAAGAAGAACGCATTCTATGATAAGAAGAACGCATCTGACATAAATGCTAATACAATTTTTATAATCTACAGGTCAGAATGGTCCAGACTAGAGATTTACATTGAGGTATGATGATAATATCTTTAGGAAACAAACCACTCAAAATATTACATATTTAAAATGTCATTCGGCAAGACATGTCATTCGGCAAAACATTTTTTAGACTTTTCCCCCTGCTATTCCAAACCATGAGGGATAATTTATCTGTTTTACACTATGGCACTTAGACATATGTGGGGGGTAAATGACTGACATAATTAATATATTTAAATATGTAAACCCCAGCCAGGATGAGAAGGAATGTGCTTTGTCGAGCAGACACCCAAAAAAGGGCTGTCTGGCTAAAAAAAATACTCATGGCCTGCTCACAGCCAAGATAATGGAGCGATTTCAATTATTCGTCCAGATTACTTTAGCATGGGACTAACTCTAAATGTTAGCATAGAAAATTAACCCATATACATCATAGATATTTTAGGAGGGGGTCATATGCCCTAGAATTTTTGCCCAGACAAACTACTTTACAAAAAGTTAATTTCTAAAAAAATATGGACCAAATGCCCCTAGGAAGGCAATCTTAGGTCTAAAATTTTCCCTTCAGATTTCAGTCGTCATAAATGGAAGGACCCATTCCTATTGTCAATCTTTTTAAAAAATTATGAAAAATGTCAGATTTATTGATTTTTTCCTACAAAATTGGTCATTTTGGGCCTATTTTAACCCCCTGGTGCCCAAAATATGCATTTTGGACCATCAAAACCATAAAAATGTCATGAAAATCTCAATGAGCCTTACATTTTGAGCCAAAAGAATTAGGGGAGAAACAAAAGTCCTAAGTGTACAAGCTGGAATACATCCAAATTTGTCATATGCAAACCTTCTATGATTTGTGACCACCTACTGACATCAGCACATAAAACAGCGAAACTATTTTCTACAGACACAACCTCCCTACTAAGAAACAAATTGAGGAAATATGGAAAAAGACGGACCCTCGACGCTCCGACACAAACGTCATCGCTCCAGGTGACACAGTGAGAACGTTAAGAGCTAAAGGGCCCTTCGACAAAGGTTACAAGGGAAATTGGAAGGAGGAAGTGTTCAATGTCCCTAAAAACATTGGGTAGCAGAGGCTTTGAGCTAAAAGATGACACCGGGGAGGAGATAAAGGGTGTGTTTTATCCGGAGGAGGTTCAGAAGGTCTCCAAAAGTCGGCAAGACTTACCTGATAGACAAGGTGTTGCGGTAAAAGACCATCAAGGGTAAACGCTTAGCTTTCATATGTTGGTTAGGTTACGGCAACAAGTTCAACGAGTGGATTCCTGTTGTAGGGGCACGGTTTAGTAGTAGTGTTTATGGCTTACGGGTTGACTAGGTTCCGAGCGGAGCGGCCTTTCGGGTTGAGAGCCTGGTATGCCTGGCGGGCGGTGGCAGCACCACCCTCCGGGCTGCATACGTTAAACACGAGAGGTCGCCACCCAACCCCTGTGGATATATAATAGCCGGGTCAGAACCTAGGACGGAGAGAATCCTACCGGATTCCATAGGAATACCATCAGAACTTTACTGACTCCGAAGTCTTACCTGGTAGTCGTAAATCAAAGCTATCCGAACAGACTCTTAACCATACGGAATCTATTTAGCTCCCTGTAACTTAGGATACTTAATAAAGACTTGTTGCCTTTTGGAACCAGATATCCTTGTATTCGTAATCCTTTCCGAACCATCGACGACCATACATTACACTGTCAAAAAAATCTCGTAGGACACTATGAACATCACCCTACCTAGCAACAGTTCTAATGACTATTTCCCTCAGAACACTTTGATCTCTTTTCGAACCCACTTCGACTCACCCCTACTCCTATCAGAGGATCACTTAGCGGCTCTCAGTGAAATCATCCTCCCGACAGAATGGAGATGACACCTTGATCATGATTGTTCCTCTGCGCACAAAGAACTCACTGGCTGAGGCAAAAAGAGTTTTCAACGAGAGAAAAAACTTCAAGAAAAATCCCGATGTGGACTGGAAGACGGTGGACAGAGTGATCAACCTGCAGAAGATCATCAGAAGCACTAATCCTCTGACTAGGACAGATGAGAACTTTGTCGATGAAATAACACTGGAGCTGTTAGAAAAAGAGTTGGAGGAGCAGATATTGAAACCTGGGAAGAAGTCAAAGTATGTCACATTGACAGAAGAAAATTCTTCCCTATACAATGAATTCCTGACGACGTCCAACAAGAGGCAAAAAATGAGGAGTCTGGCACACACCATGGTTCAAGACGAGGAGAGAAAAACGTGCATGCGATCGTTGCTGCCATACATATTCCCTGTGCCACCCATTTTCACTGGAAACAACGTTCAGTTCATCAAGCGCTTGAACCATCTCCTGACAGATAATTTAGAAGGTCAGAACTTCCTGAAAAATTTGAAGGCTGTCTTCTTGTATGACTCACTGACGAGACGCGTCACTATAAACGTGGCCAGACACGCTTGTGTCATCATCACTGAACATCTGGCGCACATTCTATGATTCGGGGTGAAGACTCATTTCGTGAGGATGACCACCGGCGTCTACATCATGGACCCCTTTGGGTACGTATACACTGATGCCATTCAAGACAGACGAGTGGGTGTCATGCACATACCTGTACCTGTAGATAAAAGGACTAGAGGTCACCAGCGTCAGTCTACCACCGACGTGAAAAGGGAACACAATGGCTTACGTACACAAAAAAAAGGGAGAGTGCGCGCTCTCTGAGCTCGACCTGCAAGCCGTAGCGCCAACTCAAACTACTATCCTAAAGTCGACCTTTGTCGGGCTAGAAACTTAAAACTCTTTGGGAGACGGGAGCAACATAAATTTCACCATCAGTAGGTCCCAAGAGTACACGGACCTAAACGAAAATTACCTTCATCTAGAATGCGAGGTGCTGAAACTGAATGGCAAAGCTCTGGACAATAACTACCTGGTAGCTCTGGTGAACAACTTGGCTCACTTGTTCTTCAAGGATGTGCAAGTCTCCATCGGTGGTTTCAAAGTGTCTGGTAACACCCAGACCTACCCCTTCAGAGCTTACCTGGAAGGTTTACTCAACTACAATAGAGGTGTCAATGAGAACATCATGAACGTCCAAGGTTGGCACCAAGACAGGGATGGTTACTTTGACGCCTTAACCAATGACAACTCAGGGTTCAAGGCTCGCCAAAAACTGATCTCCAACGGTCGCTTTTTCGCTGGTGGCGAGACTCTTCCTTGACCTAGCTCATCAACCAAAGTTCATAGCTGGAGAGACAGAAATCAACCTCACTCTAAAACAAGCTGCCCCTGGTTTCTATCTGATGAGCGTGCGCACCACTGCATACAAACTCAAAATCAACAAAGCTAAGATCTACGTGCATTGAGTGGTCATAGCTGATTCTGTGGTTGAAAAGCACAAAAAGGCTGTGATAGAACAGGGTCCCTTGGACTACCCAGTGAACAGAGTGGAGGTAACGACCTACGCCATCCCTGCAGGCAATAGAGATCACACCTACATGCACTCCAACACAGGTCAACTACCCAAGTCCACGATGATTTGTTTTCTAGACCACGACGCCTTCAATGGAAATTACGCCAAGAACCCGTTTGAACTGAAACATTGCAATGTCAATTTGCTTCAAGTGATAGTAAACGACCAGAAGGTGCCGAATGACCTACGGCCTATGTCCCCGACTTTGCCAAAAGGGAAGCGGTGAGGGAGTACCTAGCACTACACACAGAAATGGGGATGTACGAGGGTTCACACTGCTGCGGCATTTCCTACGACGATTTCCTGAACAGTTGCACACTGTTCCCCCTGGATTTAACTCCGGACAAATCGCACAACGGGTGTAGAGTAGAGCTCAGTTTTCACAGACTACCACATGAACTGAAGACAAGAAAGTGTATGAACAAACTTGAAATAGACAAAGTGTTGAAGGATAACATTCACACAAAACACCATTTAGTAGGTGTTTCTCTTGTGACACTATCCCCAAGCACCCTATCAAGGACACTTGTTTCGTGAGTAACACGGGTCCTCAACATTTACCAGGTCAACATTTGGTGGCGTTTTATGTGTTGAGGACAGGAGAGGTGTGCTACTTTGATTCATTCGGTTTACCTACGCTGAGCGCAGTAGTATCTTTCCTGAACCGTTCTGCTCCGTTCAAGTGGCAAAGAAACTGTGTTCACTACTGCTGACAACTGTGGACCTCATTGCATACATTTCCTGATTGAAGCATGTCGAACAAGAAACCCCAAGAAATGCGTCATGCAAATGAGAAAAAACCCAAAACTGAGCGAGTCAGAGGCTCTTAATGATGATGATGTGAAGAATTCGGAAAAAGAGGAAACGGGGTGCTGCAAGCGTCTACAGCTCATGCAGACAAAGGTCCTATATCTGGCCGAAAAAGTGTTCGATTTATCCAAACTAGTGCAATGTATGATGGAGAGAGTCAGTGAAAGTGACACTGGTAAAGTGAGACTTTGCAGACTGTTCGGACTAGAGAAAAAATGATTGATTAAAAATGATAAAAAGATGAGTCATGAAAATAAAAAAAAAAATGAAAGTGACTTATTTTGTGTGTTTTATTTCATACATATCTTATTTAAAACTAGTCAACTCATCATCATCACGCGCAAAGAATTCAGGAGTAAAAAATATACAAAAAATTTTATATCTCATTTGCATAATTAGCCCCGCCCCTTTGTTTACATGACTACACCACATGTTGTAGTTTACAAACAAGGGGTCATGTGACCGCACTAATCCCCTTATTAGGTATTGTTACCAAAAGATGAGTCATGAAAATGAAAAAAAAATGAAAGTGACTTATTTTGTTGTGTTTTATTTCATACATATCTTATTTAAAACCAGTCAACTCATCATCATCACGCGCAAAGAATTCAGGAGTAAAAAATATACAAAAAATTTTATATCTCATTTGCATAATTAGCCCCGCCCCTTTGTTTACATGACTACACCACATGTTGTAGTTTACAAACAAGGGGTCATGTGACCACACTAATCCCCTTATTAGGTAATGTTACCATGGTTACCAGAATGCTGGCCTCTGATTGGCTGAGAGGTGGTCGCTTATCCCCTAAGTAGGTCTCATTGCCATGGCAATGGGTCACATGACCAAATGGAGGCCTCTGATTGGCTGCATCCCGAGTGAGTTATATCCTGTAGTTATCTATAGTCCTGTTCCGATACATTATATACTACTCAAGATCATCAATTAGACAGAACAGAGTTTGTGTAGCTGGACCTTGCTACACCTAGTGATGCAAGTGAGGTACAGGGTGATGGTAAACCACACCCTTAGGTTAAACAGCGGCAGACACCAAGTACCTTGCAGCACCAAGTCAGTTGGAGCCGCTAGTCTAAAGGTGAGATGAAGTTGACCTACTTTTCCAGGAGTGCATTATCCATCTAGATAATGCACGGTCAATCAGCCAATCAGAATGCAGCATGCAGGATAATGCACTCTGACTTTGCCCAGTAGTGTTATAAGTATGTATAAGGCATTTATAGCTGTATCTATAAGTTGTTCATTCTATTTGGCAGTCAGGTGTAGAGATATGAGGGACCATCTGAAATATGAGATATAAAGGTCAAAGATTCGTGAGAATTGGTGTGAATAACAACATTTTATGCTTTGATGAAATCGCTCAAGGCCTAAGCATCTCTGCCAAGAGGTTTACCTTTTTTTAAGAATAGAACTGAACCAC
Organism: Acholoe squamosa; assembly: GCA_949317995.1. Taxonomy (NCBI): domain Eukaryota; kingdom Metazoa; phylum Annelida; class Polychaeta; order Phyllodocida; family Polynoidae; genus Acholoe; species Acholoe squamosa. The sequence continues at coordinate 75,053,764 of OX439045.1, read as the reverse complement.
TTTCTCTGTGAAATAAAGAGCACTAATAGTATGTTTTCTCATTAGGCCTGTTTACAAAAACATGCCTTATGTATAAACATAGCTTAATAAGCTCACATATAAAGTGCCCAATTAACTTTTATATCCCAAAGGTATAATCAGCAATTACTATTCTACTAAGAGCTGGTCAGAAGTAAGGGAACCGCAGTGTGGGATCTAGGATTTTGAAAAGGGGGGGCGCCCGTCAATTAGCCCCTAATTTTGGCTAAATTCTAGGGTATAAAAAGTTAGGTAAAGTCTTAAGTACTGTGAAAAAGGGGGGCACCACCCCGCACCCCCCCCCTCTAAATCCGCCAGTGAATCATTGATGAAATCTTACCACAAAAAGTTAGTGACTGATTTTAGATAAGCTCATTGTACAACTGCAGTCGTTGGGTCACTCATTCTGTTCTTTGGCCAATGACACCTATTATTGTGTGTATCAAACCTTTACATATAGCATAATCTCTCTAGGCGTATATCAATTTATTTTGCTGATGTGTCAGTATGTGAAGCTCTGACTTTTGTCCCACGAGCACCCATTGGTACATCACCTGTACTATTCAAGTCCTGGTGCAGAAGCTTTGACTGTGCCTATACATAAGGACAAAGGGAACCAGTGTAACAGTACCCAGTCTCTGGGTGTAAAAGTAATTACATATACATGGTTGTGTTTTTACACTAATTATTATAATTACAGATCAGCTTGTTATGCCCTTAGGGGGTTATAATAAAGAAAATAAATGCTTTTCTTTTTCTGCAGCCTTGTAGAATTACCTGCCAGTGCCAAGGGGTCTAGTTACATTGGTGTATCCTGTGATATACCATTTTATTATTCCATAAATTCTAACATATTTTGTATTAATCAAAGAATATCTATGAAATTAATACATAGGTTGGTTTCTAAGAGCTATAAGAGCGCTCAAACTTTGTATAAGAGCGTTCATGCCCCACTGCACACCAAACCAAGTCAGTTAGACAGAGTTTATGACATCAAAGGGTCCGACCTAATGGTTCACTGCACAATATAATAAAAATGAGGGTCTCAGTGTGCGACCTCATGGTTCAGTGCACAAACTAATAACTTGTAAGTGAATGCAACCGGCCGTCACGGGTGCCTGAGCACCGCTGACGCCATCATGAGTGTCTGAGCACTCTAATAACTGAACAATGGGTTACATAAGCACGACGCCATAACCGTCTGGTCGCTCTAGCGTCGCTCCTGAGCAAGCTAGGTCAAATATTCCCATTATTAAGGAAGTTACGCCATGGAGACTGAATGGAGCTTCGAGTACACTACAGACAAACCGGCGCGAGTTACACACCTATCCAGCAGGCAGTTTAAACTTGGCAGATTCAACTCCGCGCATGCGCAAAATGGCGGTTGTAGCTGCGTAAACGACCGAGTTATGAGGGTCTGAAGTTACAGAACCGACCAAGACAATGGGGGACGCAGCGGCGCCCATGGGGGTCCTTTGTGCACCCAGTGACACATGAAAGACTCCCCTCAAACAATTGCAGAGTTAGGCAGATGCTACTGGCCTCAGTCAGTCTGGAGGTCCTTTTCCAAGATTTGCTACAAATAGCCTGTCTGCACCTCCAAGAGGACAGAACACCAAGAACCGCTCTAGAGGTAACATCTCCAGCCATCTCCTGCTACCTGCTATACCACTGCACTGTAGTGAAACTATGCTAGACAGGCATTGGTTTCCATCATTAGTGGCCAGAGGGTATCTTCCTCAAGACTTCCACCAAAGGGTAAAGTTATTCATTATTACATTATTCCTCTAAGCAGCAGGTCAGGAGCTAGGTGTGGGAACCCACCTAGAACTATGCTGGACATTGTATTATTAAAACCTTACAGGTGGAGTGGAACAGAACATTATACTTTATAAATTACTGTATATTTACTGTATGTACAAATTACCTACATACTAACTACTGTATGATTGATATTTCTTACATGTTGCCTAAAGCTGAATAAACCAGTGACAACTGGAAATAACACTATTTTATGAGAGCTTAATGTATTTACACTATATACCACTAGTCATATGATATTTCTCATATGACAACTTGATCATGCACCAATAACTAGTATGACAAAGTGGTGGAGAACATCCTACTAAGATCCCAAATTACCCAATGCTCTCTAAAAATTAAGCTGGCAACATTACTGAAAACAATCATACACACAGTAAAACCCACTCCACCCACCCAGTGACCTTGACACCATGCCCACCAAGGTCACCAGTGAGGTCTCCCACACGTCAGTGAGGTCTCCCACACGTCAGTGAGGTCTCCCACACGTCAGTGAGGTCTCCCACACGTCAGTGAGGTCTCCCAAACGTCAGTGAGGTCTCCCAAACGTCAGTGAGGTCTCCCACACGTATGTGAGGTCTCCCACACGTATGTGAGGTCTCCCACACGTCAGTGAGGTCTCCCACACGTCAGTGAGGTCTCCCACACGTCAGTGAGGTCCACCCCACACATCAAGGTCTTATCAGTCAAGCTGGCAGAACAACACACAAAGACCTTTGGTAGTCAGGGGCCTGTTGAAGAGGTCTCCCTCCCACCTAGATCTAGGAGGCCCACAGGAGGCAAACCAGCCTCCAGTACAACAGACCCACACTCAGTAGACCCTGCACCACCCACCCTGTCTACTCAGGGAACAACCAGTTCTCAGGGATCCAACATTTCCCAGGGATCTCTACAGGACGCTCAACTCACGCTATCTACCTCAGGGGAAGAAGGATCTGCCTCAGGGGGTGGAACCACACCCTCATCTAGATCCTCCACCCCAGCTCCGGCCTTTGACAGCCACTCCTCCTGAGACACTTCTCCCACACCCTCCATCATGGACACCGATGAAGGCCCCCAACCTAGTCAGACAGCTGAGAAGATAAGGGCCTATGAGAAGGCCATCCAAGATGCAGTTACTGCCCTAGAGACCAACAAGTCCCAGCAGGAGGAAAGGGAGAGGATCCTCAACCAACAACTGGCAGAGAGGAATGCAGCAATAGATGCTCAACAGAAGGCCATGGAAGATCAGCGGAAGTCCCTAGAGAGACAACAACAACAGATAGCAGATCTCATGAAGATGGTATCATCCCAGACCCCACAGCCTCCCACACCTGCCATCACACCTGTTGTCACACCATCTGCCTCTGGATCCAAGGATGACATCATAATCTCCATGGTGTCCAACATGACCAAACTCATAGACAGAAAGCAACAGGACGACAGAAAGATCAGGCTACATGAGGTTACAAAACCCAAAACTTTCTCACACCCATCACCACTCATGTCAACAGCATTATTTATTGATCATAAATTCCACAGAATATCTGAAGGATAAGTACAAAGTAACAGACAGTGACACCATGGTAACATATTTACCCAAGTACCTTGAAGGACAAGCACTAGCTTGGTTAAAATCCTTCAGGGAAAGTGCCACACCTGATATGTTGACATGGACCAATGTAGTGAATAAATTAAAAGAGTATTTTGCTACTCGAGACAATATCATCTCAAGGACAGCACTCCGTGCACAAAAGATAGATGAACCTGTCCTAGACTATGCCTGCCATCTCAGGAAAGTGTGTAATGCCCAACGCCAAAGCGATGAAATTTTGAGCAAGGCATTTACCCAAGGCATGAGGCCCTGGATCTCTGTAGCTCTTGAAAACAAGAAAATAGACTCTTTTGACCAAGCCCTAGACCTAGCCTTAGAGGTTGAGACCCAAGAAAGATCTAGGAAAATAAGGGAGGCAGAGTCTAACCCACAGCCTACTAAGAAGAAGGTCCAGGAAATCAGCAATAGTGCAGATGAAGATGTTAACCTAATGTCTAGTGCCCATGTAAGGCAACAGGAGGGTAAGGTTACATCAAAAGACCCTACCGGTAGATATAGAGGAAATAACTATGACCCCAACTACCAATCCAATAGAGGTAGAGGTAGGGGGGGCAACAACAACAACCGGGGGGGTCACAACAGTAGGAAAGACAACAGCTCTTCCAACTCCAACAATGGTAACTCTTCATACAGTGATAGGAGAGACAGAACCCCAAGTAATGGCAGATCCTATAATAATCAAGGATCCAACAGTAGGAGCCATAGTCCACATAGGAACTACAACTCTGGATCCTACAACAACTCTGGATCCTACAACAACAGCCAGGGTTCAAACAACTCTGGATCCTATAATCAAGGATCCAACAGTAGAAGCCATAGTCCACATAGGAACTACAACAGTGGATCCTACAACAACAATGGTGCCTACAACAACCAGAGATCCAACAACTCTGGTCAATACAGCAACTCTGGTCAATATAACCAGGGTTCCAACTCACGCCAGGAGGATTACAAACCTGACACAAGAGGCTACCAGGGGAACCAACACAGTAACCCCCAAATACCACCTCATGTAATGGATCAAATCTCCAAGCTCCTGGTGGCAAGCATCTCAACTGCCACACAGAACCAGGAAAACTATGATGTCACAGTGCCGATGGGCCAGTGCACTGTGACACCCCAAAAACAAACAATCAATCAGGATCAACAAGGATCCAACCAGAGACAATTGCTAGTGCCAATCTACCATCTAACAGACAGAGACATCCATCAGTGATACACATCACCCCACCAGATTCATCATCAAAGGATACAGGTGAGAGTACCAAGCTTTCTATTGTACTTCTTCAAAATGGCTGTATTAATGCAAATCTATATGATGTTTCAGATGTACAATGTTTGGTTGATACAGGTGCTACTATCACCTGTGTCAGACAATCATTCCTCATGGATCTCCAAAAGAGATTCCATATCCAACTGAGGAAATCTAAAATCAACATCCATTTGGCAGATGGATCGGTGTGTCATGTTAGACATTCAGCTATGCTGAACTTTAGAATCCAAGGTGTCAGATTCCAATACCAATTCGCTGTAATACCCAACCTCACACAGCCCGTGGTACTCGGCACAGATTTCTTAAGCACTACAAAATCTCAAATTGAATTTAATGTTGATCCTGAACAAATTCTCAAACCCATTAGGGCAGTGAGGGATTTTACCATCCCTCCATTCTCTGAACTTGCAGTATTGGGTAAGGTCACATCTACTCAATCACTGCAAGGCAAAACTGGAGTAGTAGATAACCTCCAAAGAAATAACAATGCCCCATATCTAGTTCAAAGGGCAGCAGTAACCCCCAGGGAAAATAACAAACATCCCCTAGCGTTACTCAACACCAGCAGGCGCCCACATAAAATCAAAAAGGGTGCCATCATAGCTCTATTTCAGGAAGTCAAGGAATCTGATTTAGAAAAACCTCAACAGATGTCAGACACTACCCCACACACTGATCAATCCATCTCAGCCATACGGCCTGAGGATGTACCTCAATTCAGTGACACAGACTCAGACTGTGAGTCCACATATGCTGACCCTGAACCCAACTCAATCAGACTCTCTGAAATAGCTGCTATACATAGTGCAGTATTCCATGACCTCGAGCCAGAATTGGAAGAGAATGTTCCACCAAAATCTGTGCTCACATCCAAAGATCAGCATGATAGATTAGAATCACTGCTGACCAAGTATGATGATATATTTGTAGGAAAAGATGGAGACATTGGTGCCACACACCTGTATACACACTCAATACATGTAAAACCTGAGGCAGTGCCATGTCATTTCCTACCATATAGACAAACACCAGAAAAACAGGCCGCAATAGGGGAAGAGTGTGAAAGGCTAGTACAACAGGGCATTCTGAGAGAATGTGCTGAGGGCCCCTGGGCTTCCAGATCCTTTTTAGTACAAAAATCATCGGGAGGCCATAGGCTCGTCACAGATTTTCGTTATTTGAACCAGAACACGATAAATCAAGCCTTATCTACACCCCGGGCCGATGACACTCTGGACATGATAGGGTCACTCAGACCAAGAGTATTCAGTAAGCTAGATGCCCAACAGGGATTTTTTCAAATTCCTATAAGACAGGAGGACCAGCATAAAACCGCATTCATAGCAAATGACAAAAAATATGTCTACGAAAGGATGCCGATGGGTTTAGCGACCGCACCTGCGGGATTCTGCCATCTAGTCACATTAATTCTGAACAAACTCAAATACAAATGTGCCCTACCATACCTAGATGACATATTGGTATTATCACCATCAATCGAACAACACTTCCATGACCTAGAAGATGTGTTCAACAGCTTAAGAGTTGCTAAACTCAAACTGAAGAAATCGAAATGTGAATACTTCATAGACAGAATAGACTTCTTGGGAATGAGAGTCACACCCATGGGACTACAACCATCTCCCACAAAGGTGGAGTCAATCAAAACCTTCCCAACACCAAAATCAGTCAAAAATGTCAGATCCTTCACAGGCCTATGCCAATACTTCAAAAAGTTTATCAAAGGTTATGCCCAAATCGCTAGACCATTGTATGATCTACAGACACATCTCAAAGCATTTGTCTGGACAGAAGAGGCAGATAATGCTTTCAAAACACTAAAGCATGCCCTCTGTACCAATGCTCTTCTCAGATATCCAAACTACGAGAAAGAGTTCAGTTTGGCAACTGATGCTTCCAATGTGAGTTTAGGAGCTGTACTCTCACAGAGAGATAATGAAGGAGTGCTCAGACCAGTAGCCTTTGCAGGTAGAACCCTCTCCAAACATGAGAGAAATTACAAAACCACAGAGAGAGAACTACTGGGAGTAGTGTACGGAGTATTACACTTCAGACACTATCTAGAGACTAGACACTTCCAATTATACACAGACCATGCAGCCCTAATCCCACTATTAACCAATACAGGACTCACACATAGATGGGCCAGATGGGCTCTAGACATACAACAATTTTCATTCACCATCCAACACGTGAAAGGTGATGATAACACACCACCAGATGCTATGTCTAGAAGAGAATACCCAGACTCTGGACCCATGACTAACCCTCCACCCCCACCAAGGAGAGTTAGAGCAGCCAGTAGAACCAAGTTTGCAAAAGTAACAAAGAAAGTACCATTCAAAAGGGATGATCCACCCAACACCATCGAAAGGCCAGAGACACCCATTAGGGGTATCTTAAAGCAATCTACACATTATGTGTTTTGCCACTGTGAGAGAGAATACTCACAACTCTTTCCAGATAATGACTTCGAGCCTATTGAATTCTCATCACTCAATCAGATGGTCAAGGCAACTCCTAAGGAGCCACACTTCACCCCACCTGACTCAGAAGATGAAGATCCAGAAGACACAATATATGCTATTACTCAAGCAACTTCCAAATCAGTCAGATTCTTTGAACCAATGCAGGGAGAGGAAACATCAAACCATTTGTGTCCTATGACCACACGCTCAAAGACTAGAGAAATGATTCAGGAGGGCACACCAAAACCCCCCACACAATCACAAACTATTCTAAATGAGAAAAAGGTCACAGGAAACAAACCTACCAAAACCCCACCTGCCAGGAAAAATGTCACAAAAGACACTGCATCTACTAAATCAAAGAACTCTGAGACAAAGAAGAATGACAAAAAGCAAATTGTGGCTTTAAAGAAGAAGGTTGCCACTCCCACCAAGGCGAGAATAGGCCCTCCAAAGGAGCCTACACACCAAAACAAGAGTGACAAACCCCAACAAAAGGCACAAGATAGGCCAATAGTCGATGAAAAAGAAAAAGAAAGAGACAGAATAAAACAACATGTGCTAGATATAAATCAATTACTGGATCAGATTCCCGACACATCCATCTCAGGTTCAAACCTTGGCTTGGAACAAAGGAAGGACAAGGAACTATTGCCCCTCATACAATATCTTGAGGATGGGACCTTGCCTGCACCAAAAGCACAAGAAAACAGAATCATCAACCAAGGCCAGACATACACCTTGGTAAATGGTACATTAGTCCATATATGCCCCATAAATTGGAGAAAAACCAATACTGTACCACTTCAAATTGTTATACCACAGCAATGGGTAACAAGTACACTACAGTATTTCCATGACTCACCTACTGGCGGCCATCTTGGTTCAAGTAGGATGCTGTCAGCACTCCGACCTAGGGTATATTGGAAGTCTATGCTAGCAGACACAACAAAATATGTTTCCACCTGCCACACATGCCTCACAGCAAAAAGGCAAGTACACTCACACAAAACACCAATGACAGTGAGAGAGTACATGGCTTCACCAATGAAGTTCCTAAACCTCGACGCGGTGGGACCACTTACCACAACTGCCAGGGGAAACAAACATATACAAGTCTGCATAGATTATGCTACCAGATATGCAACAGCTTGGGCTACTACTGACTTAAAAGCTGAAACAACAGCAGCAGAGTTCTACAAGAATATAATTTGTCACCATGGAACACCAACCACTCTTCAAACAGACAATGGAACATGTTATACAGGTGCAAAGTTCACAAAGTTGACCAAACACCTCAAGATCAAACATAAATTCTCCTCACCATACAGGCCACAATCAAATGGGCTTGTAGAGAGATTCAATGCTAGCATCGGCACAGCGCTCAGAGCATTCTGCTCAAAGCACCAAAACAATTGGGATTCATTCATTGAACCCAAAACCTTTGCATTAAACAACACTGAATCCCAAACCACAGGATTCACCCCTTTCTTCCTACTCCATGGAAGAAACCCAGCCACCCCAATGGACTTAGGGCTGGGAATACAGGAAGACATATCCACCGTAGCAGACCATGTAGCTAACATGATAACAAATCAAGATACCTCTAGGAGGAAAGCTATAGAAAGGGTCGCCAAGCTACAAAAGGAAAGAAAGGATAGATATGATAAGAAACTTACACCACAGGAAATCAAGGTCACCGACATGGTGTACCTAAACATACCAAGAATCCTGACCAACACAGAGTGTAAGAAACTCCAACCCCTTTTTATGGGACCATATGTTGTAGTAGATAGACCTAGTTTGACAAGTGCCAAACTCAAAAACTTGGACACCAATCTATTGGTGGCCAGACCAATGCACATAGACAGACTGAAAAAGGTTGTGGCTGTCAGAAACAATGAATTTGCACACAGGCTTATTTCACATGAGGCCAAATACTACAACAAAATTGTAAGGAACAAAAATGATATCACCCTTACAAGAGAAACCACAGGCATAGGCCCTATCAGGCCTAGGCCTGCACACCACATACTAAGAAAAACATCTAGGTGTGGTGCAGTTTCAAGAAATTAGAAACAGATTGAGATACCAAAAGAACATAAGATTTTCAAAATGTATTACAAATTCTCTTCATCCACACATAAGACATGTGTGACTGATAATGAATTACTATACTGTATATAAAGCCAATCAAATTTGTAAATATATCAGTAGGTTATTGCCTCTGAATGGTCAAAGCCTGGGACCCTCCAAGTAAAGCAGACATGAAGTCTAAGAAGAGTAAGGGTAATACAATGGAGTGTCTAAAGCCTAATCCCCACATGAAAGAGCGCGCTATGCCAACACAGCAGTCTATAGAGATCAATTGACCTTATAAGCTACACTCAGACAACTGTCTAGACGGTCATGAATGGCTGTCCTGGATGACAGGAGGAGCTAATTACCAGTACACAGATTACACAATAGAACCCCACAGTTGCAGACACTGGAGATTAGGTACATGACTCCAGAGAAACAATACCAGGTCCACAATGGATGTGGGTAGGGTAGGCTACATAAGAAGCACTGTGGACCATAGCCCACCATCAGTCTTCATCCAGCTGCAGTCTGGAACACAAGTCTACAGGACCCCACTTGGGAATTAGCCAGTCCACTTCTCCAATAGGAGAGACTGCACTAGGATAAAGAACACACCTACTTCACCTTCAACCTGACCTTACCATTTACTGGTCAATCTCTATAGACTCACTGGACATATTGCCAAGACAGCTCAATCTTGCAAAGGTACAGTTTGAACCACTTCATTTAAAGTGTTGCACCATACACTTAGACTTTACCAGCACCAAATCACTACAAATTTGACAAGACTTTAAACAGCAAACTTGCTTTACACAAGCACCATGGGGAGACTGAGAGTTTCACCCATACTGCTAACTATGCTGTTATTATATACTATAGAACCACTTACTGCAGGTTATACACCTGTGGTGAGACAAAACATAGGAGTAGTATTCAAACCTAGCCCTTAACCATTGGTCAATGGACATACAACCACAACACTATTGTTAGCTATCCCCTACAAGATACCTCGGGCACCCGTTACCCAAGGATCCATAAGGGATAGAATACTCCACTTGACCACTCCTACTCTACAAGATCATACCTCTGGTCAAATTATCCAACAAGCCAAGGAGCTTGACACCTTGCTGGAAATTGCAGACAAGGAGATAAATGAAACATTAGCCTTCATCAAATTGTTCCTATCCAACCCCATAAACACATTGGACAAGGCCAAAAGAGAGGCCATACTGGGCTTTCTAGCACCCCTGTTTCGCGGTGTGCTAGGTCTAGCCACAGTAAAAGATATTCAAGAATCCTACCAAATTTACCCCTACAGAGGAAACCCACACCCCTTTCCTCACAATTCAGGAAACCCACACCCTGATAATTGCTATATTATTCACCCTGACCATCTACTCAGCCTACAGAATAATGAAGTACCTTAAGAAATTTGCACAGACACACTGTGGCAAGAAAAATGTGGCCAAGCGCACAAATCCCACAATATATTTTAAAATATATTGTGGAGACTCAAACTTCGCGCTACCCCTGAGGCCAATACCACATGAATTTGATGAGATTAGATCAGCAGCTGCCCTGACCTATAAGGATATAGTGGTTAAAACCTTCCCACTACCTAAGGCTATATTTACCTGGAATGGACCAGCAGTTATAACAACACAGAGAGGAGAATTTGCTTATCACCTCCCTCAGGTGATACACCTACCTTGGCGCACTAGGTTCAGTACCATACCAGCCCTTAAAAACAAAGGACTGTACTACTCCATGCTTCTCCAGAATGATTGTGGCACCAGCCCGGTGACCATGACAGCACTGGAAAATACAACAGATATAATTATTGACGAACAACAGGAGGAGACCGCAAGGTCAAACATGCAGACTATTGCTAATTTTCTAAACCACCAGCCCTCCCCGGTGACTGTGGAAACAGCCTAGACTGCCCACAGCCTAGACTGCCCCCAGTCCACCACCAGGAGACAACATATCAGAGACAGTATTCAGAACTTTTCGGACAATTTGCCGGCCCTGAAAAGGGCCTTTGGGATGGCGGGTTTTTACACCCTAGGTTTCAGTCAGTCGGGATCCTACCACAGATCCTCGGGTTCAACATCGATGGGAGAGTCCGAGTCCGAGTCCGATCCATACATATGGCCGTGGTCCTGTTCCCACTCAACAAGCCGGGCCTCCATCATTCCCAGTCCATACTCGGCGGCCATAGATGGGTCCCCGGATGCCGCGAGATCGTGAAGGACACTGCCAACAAATAATCCCACAAGACTCGCTCCCGCGGTCCGAAGTTCGAGTCCATGGGCCAGAACCCTAGATTACTCAAGGCCCTAGCCAAAAGGGCCACAGTGGCCCCCCGATGCAAGGCTGAGCCCAAGAAATATTGGCAGGAATACATGTCCACCAACACATCACCATGCTCACTGATCTCTCTGAAATTCCTCACTATGTAGCCATAGTGTATGGTCTGGTTGGCCTCCACCAGGGCCCTAGCCGGACTCCCCACCACCATCACCTGGGAGACAGGCAAAGCAAAGATAGCTTGAAGGTGAGCCATGGTGTTACAGCAGAGGTTTCCAGAGAGGAACTGATACTCCAATACCAGCCACCCACTCCTTAAATGGACACACACACACCCCCCCCCCCCACCCTGAACTGTCCACTGACACCAAGCTAGGCACTGCCACAGACACATGCCAGAATCTGGCACCTAACACCTCAAGTGCCACCACTGCATGAGCACATCAGGGAGGAGACTCACATCTCACTCCTGACACACCTCCACTGTCAATGAAATTATCAAAGTATTAGAAAAAAATTTTTTTTAGAAAATATACACAGCCACTTGTTGATTTGGAAATTGTTGGAAAAATGAATGAAAAAAAAAAAAAAGAAAAAAATTGTTGAGAAAAATTGTTGACATGAAAAATGTTTACTTAAGATACTAACCAAATAATCTCTTTCAGGGACACTTACTCAAAAAGGCTAGGGAAAAGTCAATTAAGCAGCGGCCCACTGCCGAAATTGCCAATTAATACACCCATATAGCAAAATCAAAGAGTAACTCAGAGACAAACAAGCCTATTGTACATGAAGTACTTTGTTTTTCCGGTCCTCGGAAAAATTTGTCTCAAATCCCAAAAATTGTATAGTGTAAACTAGATTGTACGCTTGTACCCAATTTGCACACTAAAATTGTATGTTTGCACACCAGATTGTACGCTTGTACCCAATTTGCACACTAAAATTGTATGTTTGCACACCTGATTGTACGCTTGTACCCAATTTGCACACTAAAATTGTATGTTTGCACACTAGATTGTAAGTTTGTACCAAATTTACACACTTGAATTGTATGTTGCACATTATTCTGTATGTCTGTACCCAATTCATACACTGAAATCAGATTTTTTTTTAGAAATCAACATTTCTATGTGTATCCAAGCTGTACGCAAAATTATATATGTACATACAGAAACTATCAATTGAACGCAAAATTATATATTGGCATACTAAAACTGTCAAATGTACGCAAAAATTATATATTTGTACACCAAAAATTGCCAAATGCACGCGAAATTATATATTTGCATACTAAAATTGCCAAATGTACGCGAAATTATATATTTGCACACTAAAATTGCCAAATGTACGCGAAATTATATATTTGCACACTAAAATTGCCAAATATACGCGAAAATTATATATTTGCACACTTAAATTGCCAAATGTACGCAAAAATTTATATTTGCATGCTGACATTGTCAATTGAACGCAATTACACGCGAAATTGTAAATTTGCACACTAAAATTGTCATTTATGTTCAATTTGCACCCTGTAATTGAACATTGAATGCCAAAATCGCACACTATTTGCCAAATTGTATGTTGTACATAAAAATGGAAAATTGTACCCAAAATTGATGTTACATAAGCAAATAAGCTCAGGTATGGTAAGATATAGAAACTCGGAAATGTACATATACCCAGGAGAAAATTGTTTATACTGACAAAGCTCTACCACAAAAATTGCATTTGAAGCACTCCCCATCACTTCAAATCCTCTTACAAACAGTATATAACTCCAAAATAAGGTAAAAATTGTATAAATTGTACATTCCCTCGGCGAAATGACGGAGTTTCGCATTCTCTCGGGGGAGAGGGAGTATTCTATGATATACCATTTTATTATTCCATAAATTCTAACATATTTTGTATTAATCAAAGAATATCTATGAAATTAATACATAGGTTGGTTTCTAAGAGCTATAAGAGCGCTCAAACTTTGTATAAGAGCGTTCATGCCCCACTGCACACCAAACCAAGTCAGTTAGACAGAGTATATGACATCAAAGGGTCCGACCTAATGGTTCACTGCACAATATAATAAACATGAGGGTCTCAGTGTGCGACCTCATGGTTCAGTGCACAAACTAATAACTTGTAAGTGAATGCAACCGGCCGTCACGGGTGCCTGAGCACCGCTGACGCCGTCATGAGTGTCTGAGCACTCTAATAACTGAACAATGGGTTACATAAGCACGATGCCATAACCGTCCGGTCGCTCTACCGTCGCTGCTGAGCGAGCTAGGTCAAATATCAAAGCATTTATGGAAAGCCCATAATTAGACAGTCAGAATGAGCTCAACATCAAGGCGGAACTCCCATTATTAAGGAAGTTACGCCATAGAGACTGAATGGAGCTTCGAGTACACTACAGACAAACTGGCGCAAGTTACGCGCCTATCCAGCAGGCAGTTTAAACTTGGCATATTCAACTCCACACATGCGCAAAATGGCGGTTGTAGCTGCATAAACGACCGAGTTATGAGGGTCTGAAGTTACAGAACCGACCAAGACAATGGGGGACGCAGCGGCGCCCATGGGGGTCCTTTGTGCACCCAGTGACACATGAAAGACTCCCCTCAAACAATTGCAGAGTTAGGCAGATGCTACTGGCCCCAGTCAGTCTGGAGGTGCTTTTCCAAGATTTGCTACAAATAGCCTGTCTGCACCTCCAAGAGGACAGAACACCAAGAACCGCTCTAGAGGTAACATCTCCAGCCATCTCCTGCTACCTGCTATACCACTGCACTATGGTGAAACTATGCTAGACAGGCATTAATTTCCATCATTAGTGGCCAGAGGGTATCTTCCTCAAGACTTCCACCAGAGGGTAAAGTTATTCATTATTACATTATTCCTCTAAGCAGCAGGTCAGGAGCTAGGTGTGGGAACCCACCTAGAACTATGCTGGACATTGTATTATTAATACCTCACAGGTGGAGTGGAACAGAACATTATACTTTATAAATTACTGTATATTTACTAAATGTACAAATTACCTACATACTAACTACTGTATGATTGATATTTCTTACATGTTGCCTAAAGCTGAATAAACCAGTGACAACTGGAAATAACACTATTTTATGAGAGCTTAATGTATTTACACTATATACCACTAGTCATATGATATTTCTCATATGACAACTTGATCATGCACCAATAACTAGTATGACACCTGCACAACCTACAAAATAATACCCAACGTGTCCCTATGATCAGCTCCTCAGTGCTCAGCATTTTCTTGCCAGCTAAACATATGCTTAATACATCCCTGTATCCTTATGACCCCACTGAGAACAAAGGTAGTATTGGATGATTAGTAAGATATCTAGCCAGTAAGGGTTCATGATATGTCTGCCCCTTAAAGCTTTCTGATCCCTGTCCAAATGGAAAGGGATTAAGTTGGCTGTAATAATCAGGTTTTCTGTTGTATTTTCTCAAATAAAGAGAGACAGACATTGATTTACTGGCATATGTCCTGATTAAAATTTACTTTAATCAGGCAGACAGTGATGAGCTATCAGTAGGGTTTGACAGTACAATAGAAAATAAAAATTAAAAAGGCAAGAATGAGATAAGAGTTGGTATAGATTGTAATCACAGTAGCTGCATTGAGCTTCGTTTGATCTCACAATGGCATTATGCCCAGTAATATCTTTCTTCCGTTCTATAAACAATATCTGTTCGAAAATGCCTTATAATCTAATCTGTGCTGGATATATATCCAGGAATTCTAAAGAGAATCTTGTTGGGCAGAGTGGAGTAAACCATTTCAAGTTGATGCATTGGAATGAATAGAAAAGTCAAAGCCATAATATTAAATTAACTGGTGATGAAGGGCAATTGGACTTCCAACACTAAAACAGTTAATGTGGTATCATTGGTTTTGTTTAGGCTTCAAGATAATTAATTCCAATACATTTCAGCACCATGCTAGCACTACAAACGCATGAGTCCATCTGGAGAAGAGTATTAAACTGGCATAAATCGCATGAATGGCTGGGAAACAATATCTTAAAGGAGTCGGTCAAACATTGGTCTGGTACACCTGATTAGAGTATACAAGGGAAGCAGCTGAGACAATTGTAATAAGTGCTAATGATCCATTACTGCAGCTGCCTAACAGGCCACTCTACACAGTACACTGTAATGCCGTGCAATCAATACTAAGGCAGGGATCAGCATCTCCCATAGTGGAACAGGACACCGTGTGACATGCCCTAGATGTGTGCACAACTGGGCCTTTGATAGAAACATTATGAAATAACTGACTCCAATCAATCCCCATCCTAGTTAACCACAGTAACAGGCTTTCCAAATTAGGGGCTCCTGCGAGTCTGAGGCCATACGCTCTAATTGCTCTACATCATGACAACATACCCACTAATATATAGCAAACAGGGCAAGGTCTGTGTCTGTAGAATTAGTCGCTGTATATAGCAAACAGGGCAAGGTCTGTGTCTGTAGAATTAGTCGCTGTATATAGCAAACAGGGCAAGGTCTGTGTCTGTAGAATTAGTCGCTGTATATAGCAAACAGGGCAAGGTCTGTGTCTGTAGAATTAGTCGCTATATATAGCAAACAGGGCAAGGTCTGTGTCTGTAGAATTAGTCGCTGTATATAGCAAACAGGGCAAGGTCTGTGTCTGTAGAATTAGTCGCTATATATAGCAAACAGGGCAAGCTCTGTGTCTGTAGAATTAGTCGCTGTATATAGCAAACAGGGCAAGCTCTGTGTCTGTAGAATTAGTCGCTATATATAGCAAACAGGGCAAGCTCTGTGTCTGTATAATTAGTCGCTATATATAGCAAACAGGGCAAGGTCTGCGTCTGTAGAATTAGTCGCTATATATAGCAAACAGGGCAAGCTCTGCGTCTGTAGAATTAGTCGCTATATATAGCAAACAGGGCAAGCTCTGCGTCTGTAGAATTAGTCGCTATATATAGCAAACAGGGCAAGGTCTGCGTCTGTAGAATTAGTCGCTATATATAGCAAACAGGGCAAGGTCTGCGTCTGTAGAATTAGTCGCTATATATAGCAAACAGGGCAAGGTCTGTGTCTGTAGAATTAGTCGCTATATATAGCAAACAGGGCAAGGTCTGTGTCTGTAGAATTAGTCGCTATATATAGCAAACAGGGCAAGCTCTGTGTCTGTAGAATTAGTCGCTGTATATAGCAAACAGGGCAAGGTCTGTGTCTGTAGAATTAGTCGCTATATATAGCAAACAGGGCAAGGTCTGTGTCTGTAGAATTAGTCGCTATATATAGCAAACAGGGCAAGGTCTGTGTCTGTAGAATTAGTCGCTATATATAGCAAACAGGGCAAGGTCTGTGTCTGTAGAATTAGTCGCTATATATAGCAAACAGGGCAAGCTCTGTGTCTGTAGAATTAGTCGCTGTATATAGCAAACAGGGCAAGCTCTGTGTCTGTAGAATTAGTCGCTATATATAGCAAACAGGGCAAGGTCTGTGTCTATAGAATTAGTCGCTGTATATAGCAAACAGGGCAAGCTCTGTGTCTGTAGAATTAGTCGCTGTATATAGCAAACAGGGCAAGGTCTGTGTCTGTAGAATTAGTCGCTATATGTATACCCTGGGTAGCTTAGTCATGACTGACTGACATGGTATGGAGGAGGATAACTACAGGGCCACTTATCCAAAAAGGACCTCGATGTAACTAATGAAAGTTAGAATAGTGAATGTTGTATTACTTGTAGCATGCACTAGGAAGGTAAAAGCATGCAATGTGTTTCTTAATCTCTAAAAGAGGAAATGTGTAATAGTAAGATAATTTAACACACACAGGTCAATTTGATGAGGGCCTGCAGCAACAATGAAAATGTGATTTTTAATCGGAGTCTGGGATGAAACATTCCCTCATTAACCTTAGAAAGATGGCTCATTATGTCTCAACAGACGGAGCAGGTGATCAGGAATTGATATCACATGATTATAAAGAGCGGGGATCATGTGTTTATACACACATTAAATCGTTCCTTGTCTTACCCGATAGTACTTAACTGTATTTGTAAACATGCATATCTCATGGTTTATTCCCAAAATTCATAAATGCAATAAATAAATGTAGGTGCTGTTGGCTATAATATCTAAATCCTGATTAGGTTGCCTATATGACATTATACAATTATCTCATTATGTGTTATTGGAATGCATCTTCTTGCTCTACCAAGAACTGAAAACTAAAATTACAATAAAAGAATAGAATAAAATTGACACCTTATAAGTCTTACAGGAAGTCAGGGTAGGCCTTACACATGAGGTATTGTGGCAGTCAACACTAACACTAGGCTAGAAGGTGGTCTATACCTTTGTGCAAGGCATAGGAGGTGAATGCCCCTGTGAGTAAGAATATCTAAACCCATAATAAATTGCCCATTTGTTTCATGATGTTTATGGATAAATCTTCTAACCCAACCACTTAGTGAGGAGGCCATTTCCTAACATACTACTGCTACTCATCCTGAAATTGAGGTTGGGACCCTTAATTTAGGGATATTACAGCACGATAGCACCTTTCCTCTGGTTACAGGAAAAACATACTTTGATCTTGCAGATGTGAGGCTGCATGACTACCAATGTCAATGATCATGAGCTTTTCATCTAACAAGGTGAGTTTTCACCAGCGTCACCATCACTGGTGAGTCTGAGTGATCACCACTCGCGCCATCCATGGTGAACCTTTGCTTTGACGTGGTGCGCGTTTCATCTAGCGTGTTGCCATCCCTGGTGAGTGTGGGTGATCAAGATCCTCAACATCTGTTGTGATCCTGTGCTATCACGAGGTACACGTTTCATCTAGTGAGGTGAGTGATCACCCGAGTGACCATACCCCGGGAGTGTGAGTAATCACAATCCTTGTCATCCATGATGAATGTGCATTATGACATGGTGTGCATCTCATCTAGCGAAGTGAGTGATCACTCATGTCGCCATCCCTGGTGAGGATGAGTGATCACGATCCTCGCCATCCATGGTGAACATATGCTATGACGAGGTGGGTGTTTCATCTAGCGAGGTGAGTGATCACTTATGTCGCCACTCCTGGTGAGGATGAGTGATCACTCATGTCGCCATCGCTGGTGAGGATGAGTGATCACGATCCTCGCCATCCATGGTGAACATATGCTATGGCGTGTTTCATCTAGCAAGGAGAGTGATCACCTGCGTCACCATCCATGGTGAGTCTGAGTGATCACCATCCTTGCCATCTGAGGTGAGGCCATGTGGTCACCACCATTGCTATTCCTGGTGATCTTGTGCTATAGCGACGTCGTGTTCCATCTAGCGACATGTGTAAGCAACTTAACACAGGTTGACAAGGAGTCACGACAATTTGCTGGGTTACTACAAACCTGGAGACTTGGCGCTTTTACTGCATGTGGTGTCACATAATGCTGGTTTATCAGGGTAGAATACACCCTTGGGTGGAGATGTGGGAGATAACTGCACATAAGCTGATATAAGCTGATACTGGGGGGTAATCTGTACCCAGAGGTAATGAAGGTAACAAAAGCAATGCATGTTAACCGATCACCTAGGCTAGGCAGATTCCATACATTTGATGTCTATCTTTAACCCTTTACGGGCTGCTGATGATGGAGTGCATCATGCCAATTGGTCATCATGATGCACCAATGAAGTGCTGCTATACTGGTCACCAGCACTATATTGGAGCATCATGCTGACCCTCCAGGAGTGTATCAGAAATGAAGGGTGAGTGTAATGCATGAATATAGCCTAGGCAAGTGTGGGGGAGGGTGGGACTGCCAAGGGACATATGAATTATCCTTTTCGCTTGCCTTGACCCTGTGCTTGTTTTGGATGTCCATGTGCACTAGCTCAGTGACACGAGGCATCTGATATACACAGAAGTTCTGGTCAATTAGAGACCTCAATGACCCTCTATTTGGTAAGGCATTTTTAACACTTGAAAAGGCTTATAATGAAAGGCTTAATGACAGGTCTTTCAGGAGTTTCAGCCATGGACATATCAACTTAAGTGATGAAATATTTGTCTTATGTGTTTCGGTACAGTGAAGAAGTATGCTAAGTTCAAGTCTGGCATTTCAAAAGAAAGGACATTGATGTTGAGCTCTACCAAATACTATTACCCTCTAGTAATTTAACTGCACCTTCTTGTAAAGGAAAATAAAGGGCATAAATAGAAACAGCCTACATTGTGTTAGAAACTGTAATAAATATTTTACAATACCAGTGTGTAGAGAGTAGACTGCAAAACTACCAAAAGTATCATTGTGTGTTGCAGCTGGCAATCATGAGTGAAATTCTGAGGCAGTAGACAGTGACTAGTTATTCATTTAAGGGCTGGTGATGCATTAATTCATCATACCAATTGGACATCATATGCATGAATTTAGCCCTGGTGAGTAACTAGCCATAGCTATATCTATGCACCATACTGACCTTAAGTGGTAGATAGACTCCAGGAGGGTTAGCATGCTACCCTTCGGAGCTACTGGCAAGTTAAAGGGTTAAACATTTAACAAAACGTAATTTTGAACAAACATATAATATCATCCTTCCCAATGAATATGTGTACCAGTGATCTAGTAAAACAAACATTGTCAAACATCTGAAGTCATTTACCATCTCACTGTCATTCATTATCTCATGAACATGGGCCTGGACTGGTTACTATATTGAGTCTGCGTAGGTGTTATCCATATGCTATAATAAGGGTAGGAAAGTAAAGGACAAGTGCTGCCCTCTGCCAGCTCTTTTTGCTATGTATAGACCCTGATTACGGAGGTGAGGGGGTACTTTGCCAAAGTACCTCCTTACCTCTGTAAACAAGATATTCTGTATGGGAAATAGTTCACAGGGTATCTGGCAGAGGGCGGCACTTGTCCATTACTTTCCTACCATTATTATAACATATGGATAACACCTATGCAGACTCAACATGGTAACCAGTCCATGCCCATGCTCATGAATATGTACAGCGGGTGTTTAATCAGCAGGGCTGTGGTTTAATTAGCCATCCCTGTATTGAGCCCCAGTAGATATATATTCCCTGTGTTATCTGACCTGACTATCCTCAACATACCAGTGCTAGTGTAAGGTAGGTTGGCCAGAGTATTTATTTTAAACAATATGATTAACAATTATTATGCACCTACCTATAGGCCTAATATTGACATTTGATAAACATTTGTGTCAAGTTGGTACCATAAGTAATGTAATGGTTCGTATCGACTTATATATTGGGATATATGTGCGTGGATTCATTATAATGATGTAACATTATATAAATTGAAACTTATATATATGGAATCATCTATGATATTATAAGAATATTGTATTTTAATACATATTTGCTTGTTAACTTTGAAATGTTTGTGGTAGCCTGTGGTTACTACAGACTACTTGGAGGTGGAGTTAGGAAAAGGTGTGAAAACTTGTCAGATTTAGCCATAATCCATACAGGCTGTAGTGGTGCAAGCTGGGACTTACTCCAGGGTGTGGGAAGCTAGGTATAATGGAAGGTGCAATAGCAATGTGTGAAATCTCCTAGAGGAGGAGTACATATAGAGTTAATTTCTCAGTGGAGAGACACACCCCTTACCAGAGTCAGGACAGGATATCAGGACAGCACACAGCAGCCAAGAGCATCATGGAGGTTGGCAGTACGTCAGGGAGGTTGGCAGTATGTCAGGAGGGCGCACAGTGCATCAGAGGGCTCCCCAGTGCATCAGAGGGGCACCCAGTACGTCAGAGGGGTGCTCAGTACGTCAGGGGCATCCAGTGTTCCAGAGAGGCATCCAGTGTCCCAGAGAGGCGTCCAGTGTTCCAGAGAGGCATTCAGAGGGGTGTCCAGTGTTCCAGAGAGGCGTCCAGTGTTCCAGAGAGGCGTCCAGAGTTCCAGAGAGGTGTCCAGTGTTCCAGAGGGGTGCCTAGTACGTCAGAGGTGTGCCTAGAACGTCAGAGGGGTGTCCACTGCATCAGAGGGGTACCCAGTGTGTCAGAGGGGTGTCCAGTGTTCCAGAGAGGCGTCCAGAGTTCCAGAGAGGTGTCCAGTGTTCCAGAGGGGTGCCTAGTACGTCAGAGGTGTGCCTAGAACGTCAGAGGGGTGTCCAGTGCATCAGAGGGGTACCCAGTGTGTCAGAGGGGTGCTCAGTGCATCAGTCAGTCATCCAATACATCAGCGAGGTGTGTAGACGTTTTCAAGGGTTATAGGACATCACCCATGTATTCACAAATATCAGAGGACTGACACTAAGAATATATTTTTATTGATTTATACCAGGACAATGGAGATGTTTCCTGGTGAAGAAATTAATTGTGTATAATTGTATTTATATTATTTGTGTGATAAGGTAGGATCTACAATAAGATCCCGGTTGACATATTTTGTACAGAAAATGGGATTTTTTTTCTGATCAAGCCTAGTAACTTATATAAAAACAAAAAAAATTGAAAATACTCATAACAGCGGTAATGTATAAAATAACGGTGTGATACTTAGCTTTGAGTGGAACAGGCATTTTAGTTCCCGAGGTGTAATATTGGGATATATGTGCGTGGATTCATTATAATGATGTAACATTATATAAATTGAAACTTATATATATGGAATCATCTATGATATTATAAGAATATTGTATTTTAATACATATTTGCTTGTTAACTTTGAAATGTTTGTGGTAGCCTGTGGTTACTACAGACTGCTTGGAGTTGGAGTTAGGAAAAGGTGTGAAAACTTGTCAGATTTAGCCATAATCCATACAGGCTGTAGTGGTGCAAGCTGGGACTTACTCCAGGGTGTGGGAAGCTAGGTATAATGGAAGGTGCAATAGCAATGTGTGAAATCTCCTAGAGGAGGAGTACATATAGAGTTGATTTCTCAGTGGAGAGACACACCCCTTACCAGAGTCAGGACAGAATATCAGGACAGCACACAGCAGCCAAGAGCATCATGGAGGTTGGCAGTACGTCAGGGAGGTTGGCAGTATGTCAGGAGGGCGCACAGTGCATCAGAGGGCTCCCCAGTGCATCAGAGGGGCACCCAGTACGTCAGAGGGGTGCTCAGTACGTCAGGGGCATCCAGTGTTCCAGAGAGGCATCCAGTGTCCCAGAGAGGCGTCCAGTGTTCCAGAGAGGCATTCAGAGGGGTGTCCAGTGTTCCAGAGAGGCGTCCAGTGTTCCAGAGAGGCGTCCAGAGTTCCAGAGGAGGAGTACATATAGAGTTGATTTCTCAGTGGAGAGACACACCCCTTACCAGAGTCAGGACAGGATATCAGGACAGCACACAGCAGCCAAGAGCACCATGGAGGAGGCATGGTTGAGGTTTGGGTGTAGCTCTGTCCTGGGCCAGGAACAGTTACATAGGTGCAGTAGTCCCAACAAAAGGACCTTAGGCAGGTATGAGGTTGAGTTACTCCTTGGAACTGTGGAGGCCAGCCTGGACTGTCTCGGGTGGGTGAGGTGCTAGGAAGGCATTTTGCCCAATAAGGTATTGTGATCTTTACTTTGATTCTGCTTTGTATTGTATCCTTGCTCTATGGTGTTGGAACAGTTGTTGTACATCCACTGTGCTAATGGTTTTGTAGGTGCAGATTGTTGTAATCTGAGTGATATAGCTATGTGCTATGGAGATATTGTTTGACATTTGGAATGTAAATTGAGAGTTGTACATAATTGAAACTATTGAGAATAATTTGTGACATATTGATAAAGATATCTCTCGAGATAGTGAATAACACCAATAAATGTATTATGAAACCGCATTCTAGCTCCCTTTTGATATGCAGTAATACGTTTAGATCCCAAGGATTTTGATAGTTATTAGTAACTGGAATATAGTATAAAGAGTAATATAAATGTTAAGGGGAAAGGACTTGATTCCACCCCCTATTCCAAATCTATCCGGAGTGGGTGGTTTCACCCTCCCCCTAACATATATGTTGGGTGGCTCTTTGGCTCACTTATCACTAGAGATACCAACACAACACAAGTAGTTCAGGTTGGGCAAAGCCCCA
Organism: Acholoe squamosa; assembly: GCA_949317995.1. Taxonomy (NCBI): domain Eukaryota; kingdom Metazoa; phylum Annelida; class Polychaeta; order Phyllodocida; family Polynoidae; genus Acholoe; species Acholoe squamosa. The sequence goes on along the minus strand of OX439045.1, from coordinate 75,030,109 downwards.
CACTCCCTACCGCTCGGGTAGGACTTTATTCACTTCTCTCAGAGCATACGTCTGGACTGGACTATGTCCAATCTCCTTCTGCGGATCGTCTGGCTTCTTAGTAGAAGCTGGATGCGAGGCATGGTGCTGCCCCCTCTTGTACCAAACGGGTATCGCGAAGTGACACCTGGTTGGCATAGAAGGAACGAGCACCACACGAACGCGTCTCTTGGATGAAGCGCACTAATATATATAGAACGATGCCGGCCCCTACAGTAAAAGCCAAGCTATACCTAATTGAACATGTGTCACCACTGAACTCCTTCTGTCAGATCCGAGTCTCCATACTGGAAACACGCCTGCTTTATGCAGAATGCTTTATATATGGGGTGCTCCCATCCAAGATGAGCAAGTTATTAGACATCTCCACATTACCCCTGGGGGGCTTCTAGAAAAGTGACATTTACTATAGCATCAGACAGGGGAGGGGAAATCAGCCTGACCCTCTGGCCACCCTATGTAAGGTCTTTACCAACCAGCGTCTAGGCAATTAGGTCTAAGGCCCCAGCTATATGAGCAAGAGCGAGGCAGATAGGACAGTACCATTCTTAATTAAACCAGTGAACAGGCCAGATACGCAATTTTATCCTTCTAGATATACGATTTCTTCCACAGTTTATAAAATATACAATGTACAATGTTTTCTATGAAGTTTCTCTCATGTTGGACAATTAAAGGTCATTTAGTACATGTATCATAGTGGGGAGGTGGAAGATGTGTTGACTTTCTACCTCCTGGCAGTCCTATGATACTGGTCTTCAAGATATCAGGTAAGCATCCATGTATACTGACCATACATACATTGAGCTGATCACAAAAAGGAACCCATAAATCAACATCCACTCCAGCTATTTCAGGTCTTGGGGAATATTTTAGGTCTTGGAAATCATTGAAAGCCCAGGTAAACTGGAAGATTTTCATGCCTGCATGTGTACAAGTTGTATAACACATCCCTAATATATAGATTGTCAATACCATTATAGTTGCTATTTATGTCCAGCATGAATAGGTTTAACCCTGCTAGTCCTACCAAGTCTATTAAAGCTAGAAGATACCTCTAGATCATTTCTCTGTGATCAGTATGCACTAATGTAGTGCCTGTGGGCAGCACATTGATGCATTGTGTCATACCATAACACATAGAGTCATCATACTGTACACAGGAATCACTGACGCTTTTATTTACTGGGGCAGCATATATGAAAGTCAACAATAACACACTAGACTCTCAATACCTCTCACCTATCAATCACTCTGTGTATATCATTACCTAAGGGCATTTTCCATCACTGGACTTAGGCATTGTTTCAGCTGATAGAACAACAGCATATGTCTGATAGCTCGTGCTTCCCTTCGCCGCGAGAGCCAGGCTACACCATTGCATACTACAGCAAAGTCATTCCAGCCAGAGACAGTGGTACAGTAAGCTGATAGAGTGATCAGATTGGGTGACGGAAAATCGGCCAAATGGCCAGAAATCCTCGCCCTAATTCTGGCTTCCTCAAGCAAGGTGTTAGTTACAGGTCTCTTTTTCACATGAACTAGCCTCCCTGTAGCTAGCTCAGGTTGTTAGCAGGTGGTGGTAGCAGCCCATGTGGTGGAAGTCACATGATATATGTGTCCCATGGCCTAACCCTCTGTGGTAGCTCAGGCTGTGAACAGGCGGTGGGAGCAGCTCATGTTGTGGAAGTACAAACAGGCTATTCTGATTCTTTGCATCAGCTCTCAGGTCAAATATTTGATGTCAAGGGGATGCATATTCCATGTCAATGTTGGTGTGTTGGCTCTTGGGTCTCACCAAGGAGTAAACACACATATTAATATATATTCTTAGGCCAAAAACAAAATTTCATGCGTTTCGAGTTACATGACTCACAGAGCTAGGGTCGGTAGGTCGGATTTTTTTTGGGGCGATTATTTTTTTTTGATTTTGTATAGAAATGTATGGGCAAATCTATCTGGTTTTTGATATCAAGTTAAGAACATGGGAGAAAAGAGAGATGTGAAATATATGCAAAGGATGTGTATTATAAAGCCATTACCTGTACATCCGAAGATTATATCCATGAAAAATTGTTGAAAAAAAATCATAAAAATCGAAAAAAAATTTCAAATATTCTTAAAAATTCTCAAAAAAAAAAAAATCTAGGGTCGGCCCTGTTTTGCTAGGGTCGGTCAGGTAACTTGAAACAAACCTATTTTTCTTTATTTGGCCTTATCTCTACTGATTGGGCTCTCCTCGGCAATTTATCTGGTTACACCTCTGAAGGAAAGCAGTTTGATAAGTTCCCCCATATCTCAGGTTGATTGCAGCCTGTCGCTGGAACAGAGCCCACTGAAACTTGATTGGCTTCAGAATGTCTGGTGGGTTATTTCACTGTCATATAAAATGAAGGATACTCAAATGTTATCCATAGCAAGAAGCATTACATTTTGCACTGACATTAATTTCTCTTAAGGGAAGCCACAGTTTTATTGTAGTTATCATTTCTAGAACCTGGTCAAGACAATACAATTCTTAAGATATGGCACAGGAGCCCTAAAAGTAAGATTGTCCTTCAAGAGAAGCATATCATGGTCTCTCTGAACAATTTTAGCAGGCTTATACTATTTAAAAGCTTTGCTGAGGATCGGCTTAAAAACGGGCAGGATCTGCCTTAGGGTATGAGAGTGCTAATGTGGCAGCATATTCTATTCACAGCACATCCAAGATTAAACTCAAGGTGCCTGATATTGATAAAGAGGAGACTTTACTTATAAAGGAAATACATAAGAAAAACAAGATACTCGGAGAACTTCTATAGTTGTGATTAATGATAGACCCTGAAGTACTGGAAGTACAAAAACACAGGCAGCTGGCTCACCCGGGGGCTCACCGCCACAGTAAGGTACTGTGTATGGGTGGCAGAAGGTACTATTCTTCCTGAAACAATATGTTCGTGTCTATTCAAAATTCCAGCCTGTACTATAGGTTTATGGGTTGCTGGGTAAAGCAACCTTTTCAGTTTATTCTTTGAAGATGGAATCTTCATTTCATAGATTTGTGATGCATTTTCGGGGCAACCATTCTTACAGAGTAGGCATTTTTGGTTGATCTGTTCAAATCACAGAGCAATCATCACTTGGCAGATCTATTTTGTCCCTAAAAATCCCAGCTTGTGGCCCTGTCTGGCTATGAATTTTCTTTATATGTTTCATTTACCCTTCTTACATTGACAGTGGAGATAAAGGGGAATGATGGATAGTGGTCTCACTGTCTAAATTCCACACTTATACCCTGACCATCGACTGCAGGAACTCAATAAACCTTCTCCTCCTGTCTGTGTCTGGTAAAGCACCTGGGGGCTTATGAATCACACAGGGTCAGTATGATGTCTGATTGTAGTACTGAAAAGCTACGCACCAGGGCCACATTTATGCATGGGCAGTATCTACTGACAGTACTTACACACTGCTACTATGTCTGACAGATATCCCTCCCTCTCCATAATCACCAAGGGCCATTTCTGTGCCACTCACCACAGTATGTAGGGTGTTTACCCCTTAATTAAATAATCATGGTGAAAAAGTACTAAGACCCATCTATAAAAAGCTTAATATGTCTAATAGACAATGCAGCAACCCCCATGTTATTATCTAGTTTTTAAGATATTGGGAGGAATGTGAGGAAAGGTTGATCATTTCTTGTGAAAAATTCTATAAACAAAACTGCAGGCAGAAAGTAGTCATGGTCTGTGCACACAATACCACTCTACCAACCCCACCATACAGGGCTATACATAGGGCTCAGCAGTGCAGTTGAATAGTCTAGACGATGTACTTTAATTGTTCATTACATCTTTAACATTGATTATTTCTTTGAAATTACTTAAGTGATGAAGGCTAATGCATTACCCAATAAGAACTACTGGTTGGCTTTGTCATTCCCCTACACTGCAATTATAAACTCAGCCCAAACATAATAAATATAATGCTTAGATATGCCCCCTTATAACATTAAAACCGTTCTAAACTACTCAAATTACAATCTAACACATAATAACCTTTTTCCAGGCAATGAATTAAGCTTTAACATGTGCCTACCTCCATTACCATCATATTAATTTTTAACTTCATTTTGAGCTGCTCAGTCCTCCCTGGTGAGAGCAGTAACACTTCTGATAAGAATAGAAAAGTGGAGGATATGCCCAAATGTAGACCAATGTGTCCCCTATGCTTTGGGGTATCAGATTTACCCATAGAAATGCCACAAGGCATGGATTTACCATCATAAACCATGCCTCTCAGTCCCCTACTACCAAGCTATACCTATATTTGGCTGCACAGGGGTGTATAGGGCCTCTTGTCACGGTACTGAGCTGTGCAGGTGAACGGTCTACAGTTTGTGCAGTAACAGTAACGCTGCCAATGGGGCTCTTTACCCAGCTTAGTACACATGTTGGTGTATACGCCATGGTAATGTTAATGTTTTATTGAGTTGGCAACAAGCTGACCAAACACTAGTGTTTCTGTTACCTCCATCAATCGCTGATTTCTGCTGTCTAGTGAATCTCTGACCCACCGAATGTCTACCTAGTATGTGTATGTATGCCAGGCTTGTCTGGTAAACTTGTAAACTGCCTGTAGTGAAGCTGCATTTCAGCTATAAGAGTCAGACCACACACCAGTCAGAGTCGACAACCGGTGAGTAAGTCACAGTGTATGACCACATTTACACTCTCCAACAGGGTCTTAATTTCAAGCAGAAGTCGTTTTCTAACTTCCTTCCCTTCATGAACACTCCCCTGTCTATACTTTCTCTCCAATCAGCCTTGTCAGTCTGGATCTATTTAATCATTGCCCCATTCATGCCTCATTTCTTGTTTTTCCACCTCCTTACTCTGTGTGCTATTGGTTCCACCCAGAGCCTATTAGCCACTAATAACTCAGAATATCATGACCTAATGGCCTCTGCTCCCATAGCCGAAGGTGTATTGCCTTTTTTTTTCATGGGAGTCGTTAGTCTCAGGTCACATTATTTGGGTCACATGACCTTCCCCCCTGGTAATATATCAAAGTGTATGAGCAGCGTGTGGCCAGGTCGGGGAAGGGGGTAACTGTGATGCCGTGGTGCATATTTTTTCAGGCTAGTCTTTTAGGGACATCAGTTTAATTGTCTCATAGATGATCAATTCAAAATCCAGGCCCTGGGTGCTACAGTGTACCCCAATGTACGTCTTTTTTTCTGTGCTGCTGGCGACCTTATTTGAACTAATTCTTCATGAAAACATAGCTAAATATAGGTTATTCAAGAATATCTAAATAATTGTCTTAATTCCTGAAGAGCAAACCGTAGTGTTGGTGAAGATATGCTGCCACTAACAATTAGTTGTTTTTACCAATTTGCTAAAAGAACCTTTACCAATTCCATTTCTTTGTTTCACATTTTAGATTAAAGCATTCCCTTGCAAAAAGGGACGTCATCTCATGTTTTACTTTCTTCTGTTATTGCCAATATTTGGGGTGATTCAGTGAAGGATGTTCACCAGCCTGAGGACCATTGAAATCACAAATTCAATATTACTCAATAACACTTTTGTAGAGGTCAGCGGAAAATGTCCTGGAGAAACCAGGAGTCGAAACCGGGACCCTCCAACCGGCAGGTGGAAGCTCTACTGCTGAGCTTCCCCGTCTGACATTCACTACCTTCCACCTACATCTGGATCAGTATAATACACAAGGGGGGGCAGCTTATACCGGCTGACCAGCCCCTGAGGGCTGGTGCAACCGGAACGGGGCAGATGGCCTACCGCCATGGACTTACAGCCAGAGCTGGCCCCTACACTCCTCCCAACCAGCTTCAACCATGGCCAACCAGCAAAAAGCATTCCTCCCAACCAGATCGGTTGGGCTTTATCAAGCAGTGTGAGGCACTCCTGACTTCCCAGTTGACCTACCAGTACACAGTACTGCCAGGGTCGAAGTGTATCTGTATTATACCGTTCCAGGCACCTACACCTAGATTGGTATGACACGCTACCACCGGATGCCAGCCCCTGGGAGCTGGGATCTCCAGAAACGGGGCTGCTGGCCTTACGGCAGAGCTGGCCCCTACACTCCTCCCTACCAGATTTAATATAGGGTTCAGTACCCTATAGGTACCAGATACCCTGGACTAGTACTGAGTCACACCCAGCACACTTATCAGTCCTGTTCCCAGGACTTAACTGGGGGCGCCACCTGTTTCCAAGTCCCCCAGTACTAGCAGACTGAATTGTCATTCGTGTCATACCGGCCCAGGTACCAAGTTCTCATAGTCCCCCTTTGCAAACAGAACGGGGACAGATAGCATACCACCATGGACTCACAGCCAGAGCTGGCCCCTACACTCCTCCCCACCAGCTTCAGCCAACCCTACTCCTCCAACCCAACCTTCAGCAGGTGACTAGTTTACCCCTAGCAGGTTGAAGCGTTTACTGTGTCATACCAGCCCAGCCACCGAGTTCCCTAGCCCCCTACTTACACGGGCAGGCCCACTCGGTGTTTTAACCAATGTAGAGGTTGGCGAAAACGTACTTGGAAACACCGGGTTTCGAACCCTGGACCTCTCAACTTGCAAGGGAGCGCTCTAACACTGAGCTACATCCCCAGACCTGACATTCTCTACCTTCCACCTACAACTGGATCGGTATGACACAAGGGGGCAGTGTTTACTGGCTGACCAGCCCCTGAGGGCTGGTGCAACCAGAACAGGGACAGATAGCATACTGCCATGGACTCAGAGCCAGAGCTGGCCCCTACACTGTCAGATTTTATTGCCCACGGCATAAAACCATAGTTTTTACCCTCATGTACGTAACGTTTTCCAACAGATAGTCATAAAACCTATTAAATATATCATCCTATCTGCATCATATTTCATGTCCATAATGTTATAATACATGTCTGTAAGTGTAGTAAAAATCAAATCCCTGTATCAAGAAAGTTTTCTATTACACCTCATCACCAAATATGAATATTAGCGAAAGTTGTGAACATGTAGCTTAGCATTCTTATTTTTAATCTTACACATTCAAAAATGAGTAGTTCTTTATGAAAATCAATTTGTATTATCTAGAATGACCCTACTTACAATAAATGTTACCCTTTTGCAACAATATAGCATGCAGACATTCTGGTCCAGATCTGTATGGGTGTTTCTGAATAACAAAAAAAAAAACATTACCTACATGAGGAATTCAAATGATTTTTCACCAGAGCAATACTTTTAAACATCAAAGATCATCTGCATCACTATTTCCTGTACAAAGTATGTTAGATTATCATTTCAAAGGCATATCTACACATTTTAGGCCACTTAGTGGTCATTTCCATTGCTTTGAAAAAAAAAAAATTTCATATTTTCACAGCACTTCTCACTCTGAGGGCATGTCATATCCTATGTAAATACAGACTAGGGTACCATAAATACTCTTTCTTAATAAGGCCCATAAGTCTATTAATTATTGCAACACAGATAAACAACATGTATACCATTGCTCTGGACCATCAAGTTCATTCTACTATGACTTGTCGCAAACACTTGAAAACGTAACGTACATAAGGAATTCAATAGATTATTTTTAAGTCCACCTGAACAATACTTTAAAACATTATTATTCAAGGCATATCTACACACTTTAGGCCCATTATTTGTCATTTCCATCGCTTAAAAAAAAATCCAACATTTTCATGACACTTCTCTCTCTGAGCGCATTTTAAATCCTACCTAAATGCAGACCAAGGTACCCAAATACTTTTTTTCAACAAGGCACCTAAGTCTTTTGATAAATGCAAAACAGATACTCAATATATACTATATTATTTAGAACCATCAAGTTCACTTTACTATGACTTTTTGTGAAAAATTGTAGCCTTACTATGCAGACTTTGGCCCTGATTTTTGTTTCAAGCATTCAGTTTCTATACATCCTAAACTAGAATAGACAATAGATTAAGAATTGCTCTTTCAATTAGCCTATAGACATGTAAAAGTGAACCTCACGTACGTAACACTGTCTGGAGTTGAATTTTGGTTTATGAGATGTAGCTCATATCTGCGGCAAGCCAGTACATTTATCTATTTTCCATCAAAACCCCCCTAGGAACCCTGCTTATCACAGTTAATAAGAACGGTGAGGGTACTTTGTTATTATGGTAGTTTTAGACTTAAAAGAAAATGTTACGTACGTGAGCATGCTCACAGTTCAAATTATAAGGCATGTGTGAAAGAAAGTTGAGAAAGTGACAAAGCCAAGTGATTTTTGATAGATAGCTATGACCCAACACCAAATAAAAAAAAAGGTTTATGACAGTCTAGTACTGTCTAGCCGAATAATATATAGATGGGAATGATGTTTAATTGGACAAAAAAGGGCATTTTTGGTGTATCGCCCGACTTCAAGCCTCCATAAGTTGTCAAATTATAGGTCGATATACATAGATTTACCCTCTGCTTGAAGCCTAAGATGTATTATATCAGATGGGACTAGAATAAGGAAGGATGGTGGTCTATATTTCTTACTGTAACTCCTCAAATCCATAAAGTCCACAAAAATAGAACCAAACATCGCTCAGTGAATCTGCCCATTCACAAAGAGAGTGACAACACCTTTTTATCCTCGACAATTCTATTAAAGTGGCATAGTCCGATGGTTAGGGGCTCAAAAAACAATCTTCTCCAAAATGAACCAGGTTATTCACATAGACCATACTTTATATGGTATCTACTTCAGTTTCTCTCCTTATCCAGCATTAAGCTTATATTGAAAGAAATTGTTAGGTTTATACCCGGTTTCCTAGTTTTGGAGTGCAAGCCAAAACTCCATCTATTAGAAAAATACGGTAAAATGCCTATGGATGTGTCCATGGGACCATGTGACCCGTTTCTAAGCTTATATGAGCTAAAGTTACCAACAAAGGGCCCAGTAACACCTAAATATGATGTTATTCTGGTGTATGAAACACATTTTAATAGGATTTGAAAAAAAAATCTGACTATGTCACTTTAATCTCTGACCAGTTAATTTGTTTTCTTAATGATGGCCATAAGCGCATTGTGTCATCAACAGTTGCATTTGCATTGATCCTGTTAAAATGTAAGGATTACACCTAAAAATGATTAATACCTCCACAGAAATATTTTGCAGCATGACTTTAATCAGTGACAATAATTAACAAAATGTAAAAACAAAACTGTAACACCCAATGAAAGGCTTATTTTGTCTATGAATTCCAGTAGGAAGTCGTAGTAGAAGGCCAGCATTTTCAATTTGGTGTACTGATACACCATGAACCGTATTTGCACAGGGAGGTTGTAGGTGATGGTGGTGGGCTGGTCAGTGTAAGCAGAGTGATTAATACTAGGGAATAGACCATATGTTCAGATAGCAAAGTCTGAGACAGTTCGGTGAATAAAACACTGTAATAAGGTTTAAAGAAAGTCCTGGTTGTAAATGTGATCCTTTGAGTCAGAGTGTAGTATGTGCACCATAAAGATGAAAATGAGTGTCACCAAAGGGACTGCTGCCCCTATATTTTGAAAATCTAAAAAAGGTGAAATAAATGTATCAACAAGTATGGGTCCTCACACCAAAAAATTTCCTTTTGACACATTCTGTGTCTGTTTCTGATGATTTTTCATTGCAAGGCTGTCGTGACTGTGTCGAGGATAAAGAGTTGACAATAACCCCATTTTCCATGAGCATGTGGTTCAGGATAAGCAAATGGTCATGTCGATCACATCATCAGCTATAAGCATGTAGCTACAATGAGTGTAAAGGTAGTCTGTGTCAATTAAGCTGCAATTTAATCCATTTAAAACCAATTTTGTATTAATCTGAGCAGCAGCAGCAACTAGTTTTTGTGTAACAACTGGTTATCCTGTGATAACCTGTGGTTATCCTGAGACAGACAACCTGTCGACTCCAGAGGTTACAATTTTACATGTTGTTTACCTGTTACACTGTGTTTACATCGATCTGTGCTACATCCTCCAGGATCAAAAGACAATGCCACTTTCAATGGAACTAGTGTCCCAGGAATAATGCCAGTCATTAAATTTTACCCCTACCTACCTGCACATGTGTGTAAAAGATGGAGTAAGCACTTTTACCCTTGGACATTTTAAGAAAAGTCTCTCTTCTCTTTTTTCTTGTTGTACATAGCAAAATCTTGTGTGTGAAATTTAAGTTTTTTTAATGATTTTCATGACATTTTGGTAAATTTTGTAAAATTTTACAAAAGTTTTGCAACATTTTAGAAAAGTGTTACATTTCTTTCATTTTGTGAAAAAATACATAGATTTTTCAACATGGATTCAGTGTTGTACATTGCAAATAATTATTAACTTTGTCATAGACATATTTGGCGTCAAACCCATTACTACCCTGTGAAGGTGAAAAAAGTCATTCGAGCTAAATTTCAAGGAAGGCTACCTTTCAGGGCTTTGAGCTTCAGTGAAAAACAACACCGTCTACTTTCTGAATCATGAATTGTTTGAACCTGCTATTGCAAACAGCTAGAATCAGTGGCACATGCTATTTTAATATCTGGCCTAAAATTCCAAGGGTATTACACAAATGTCAACAACCAATCCAACCTTAACAAATTAGATCATGTATAAAGTATCCAACAAGCAATCAGCGCTCAAAAAATAGGTTATACTTTCCCATACCCCTAAAAGTTGCATGGATATTACAAGTCACTTCCTAACCACGAGGGGTTCCACTAAATCCAGCTATAAGTAGTTCCAATAATATCCACTAGGTATCAGGTGTAAAGGCGTCACTAATTTTTTTAACCAAAAGGGGGCTCCACTAAACTATATATATACTATATAATATTAGTATGATGCTCCAATAAAGCCTCGTGAGCTGTTTTGCCAGAACTTCATTGGTGCATCAGGACCCCTTAAAGGCTTAATGGATGTGGCAGTCTACTGGGTTTTCTGTGAAAATAAGGCAAAAATGCTGAAATCCACTACATCTTGGATCTGGGTATTGTCAAGCCATGAAGTTCTACAAGAGAAGAGGCAGGTTTGGTGTCTGTTCTCGAAACAACTGTGTGGTCCCATTCTCATATTTCCTGTCTGACCTTCACACCTTAGCAGGCACTGAATGTCAAGGGAAGCCTACCTTACATCTCAGCCACATAGCTGACCAATCAGGAGCAAGACAGGTGACTTCTGTCCTTTAACACTACCTCGTAAAATTACCTCCACAACAGATTTCTGTGTTCCTAAAAGTGTGTAAATGCTTAGTTCTACTTTTCCTTCCCCCCCCTTTTTCATCATTTGGTTGACAAATGCTTGAGGCTACATGTAAATGTTTCTCACTAAGATTGATGACAATCATATTTTGCAGCATTGCATTTATTATTGTTGTTGGCTGTGATGATTAAAGACTAAAGTATATCTAAATATTATGTACAAAAGGATTAATAACTTCCCACGGCATGAATACCTTTTATAATTCAGACTCAATGTGATGATCCCTATATATGCAACCATCCTCCCACAGTGAAATCTCTACCCAGCAAATTGTCGTGAGTCCTCGTCACCCTGTGTGAAGTGGCTCACACATGTCGCTAGATGGAACATGACGTCGTTATAGCACAACATCACCAGGAATAGCAATTGCTATGCCACATGAGTCTAACACAGAGTGGCGAAAGATGACGGAATGAGTGATAACTCAAAAAGGAGTTACCATTGATGACCAATCATGGTGACAGATGATGACAATTTGCTGGGTATTGACTCTAGAACAAACACTAAAGGGAAATGCCTACTTCAGGGTTCCAAGGAAAGCCTTCACATTCCATCCCACATACTAGAAAGGCACACCAACCAATATATTGAATAAAACAGTCAACCTTTTATCTGTCCACATTTGTCAGTACACTTTGGGCTAAATCAATGTCCGCAGACAAGACGAGGGATTTGGGGAATTGTTCTGTAAAAAGATTGTGAACAATATCAGAGGGGTGTTGTGTATCACTGGCTATGTACATCCATTGGTCATTTATTATTCAGTGTAGTGAGAAACTTGTTTATTAAATCTTGATATCCGTAGCTAAAAGAGCCGCTTTACTTGTGTTGCCTATTGAACTGCCTTCTTTTAGCAGAAAACAATAAATATGGATGGGAGGGTCAGAAAAAAGTTGCCCGTTAACAAAGATCCCGCAACCCCCAGATGGCAATACATGACTAGTCCCTAAGGTAGTAGAGGCAATAAGAGTGCTAATTACCATAACAGGCTGCCCCATGCCCCTGTTATATATTGAACTCCTTTGTCTTTATGTCTGGATAACCCTACATATGTTTCTACCTCTATACATTGAATATCATTGTACTACGTGTAAATGGTTACTACCTGTACACCCACCATTCCCATAGTTACACATATCGATGCTAGCGGTCACCCCAGTTGCTAGATTAGTATACGCTGCGTCCTACCTGTAATCTCAGACCAGCGTGAGCTGCCTTCACATGAACATCCTTAGCTAAGACTCTGTACAATATGCTGGAATAAATACCACTGCATTACAAACTAACATAAGGTCTTGTCCTGTTCCTCATGCATACTTGTGACTAACATAGATCATCAAAATATGACACCACTATGTGTCTTATGGGGCACTAGTTGTCATGCAGTGCCCCACTGCTCCATTGATCTTATAGCGGGCCTGTGGTGCCCCGGCAATAATAAATTGAATACAGATCAGACAATGGATCACCATTGACCCATCTTAGACTGACTTATAAATAGTTTCAAATCTATATATCAATTTATTATATGTTTTCAGAATATAAATGTGAAAGGTTAGAGCATTCATCTTTTTTACTTTTAGAGTTTAATAAAAAAAAAGAAAAAAAAGGGAATCCTTTGTCATTCATTTCAATGGACCAGCACCTCCAAGTAAAGCAATCAAGTTATCCAAGTGAGGAACATTGTTTCTTGTTTTTACTCTTTTTCCTGTATTACTGTTACTTTAGTAATCATGGAGTTTTAACCACAGGGAGGCTGGCAACCCCTTTGTATCTTCAGTGATGCTTCTAAAGGATTATTTCTTCAGCATCTGAAAGTAATTGATTAATTTCTGACCAGTTCATTAACATTCCCCAGCAAAAACTGGTTTTCTTAATGAAGGCCAGAAGCACACTCTATAGGCAACAGTTTGAGTTACAGTGTTCTGTTCTTTTCTCTCAATTATCTTTTCGTCTTTCAGTTGACAAGTCTGATTTTGGCTTAGATGTGAGGATTATACCCGCTAATGATAAATACCTCCACAAAGACATTTTACAAGTTGACAAAACGTCTTTTACAATGGTTCTTGACCATGATAATGAGGGATAAAAGTACACTTTAGTAAAAGGGTTCATATCATCCCACATGGAAACCTATTCAAGATTAATACCTTTATCGACTCATGAACAAATGCCAAAAGGAAGTCCATATTTGAATGTTCTGAGGACTGCCTACATGTCCCCTAACATAAACAGAAAAGAAGACCAATCATATATTTTATTACATTGAATAAACTACTTCGTCTTTCATATTCCCTTATCTGTCTCTGTACACTAAGCAACGTCATTCTTAAATGATGGGAAACAGCAGTTATATTTCCAGTGGACTTGTTGCATTAATTGAACAAAGCCTGGTGTAAGAGTAACAGATCTTAAGTGGTCAGCTTTTTTTAATAATCTTCATCAATGCTTGTTTAAATCATCAGCATCTCATGCCTATCATATTGCCTGTTCCTCCCCATACCTCCAGATCATATTATTTTCCTCATTTTATGCAAATGGACATGGATATGGGATGTGTTTCCTGTTCACAAACAGTAAATGCAGTCTTTAAGTAACTACTCCACCACTCATTATTATATAAATCAATATAGAATTAGATTCCTCTTGCCCATTATAATGCTAACAGCCTGGCTTTAATCCTTGCCCGATGGAACTCCAAATATGAATGATTGATTCTTTAAAACAGCAATTCCACAATTGCTTTTAGGTTAAAATTTTAATTGAGACTTGTAAGTTTCCTTATCACAATTTACCAGAGAGTACTATCAGCTATTGGTGTGCTGAAAAGCTATGATCTTGTGTTTGTTTACTAGCACACTTTCAAAGTCCACATTCTCTCAGTGGATATGAATTTACCACTTTCCTGTTCTTGAAGATGGAACAGCTTACCAACGGACCATAGTAGGATGCTCCTTTGAGTCAAAATATCTACATCCATATCGAATTGCCTATTGGTTGTATAATGCTTAGATTAGTGGTAGATGGTTGGTAGTAACATGTGGTCTCCCTCTGCTGCCTCCCTCTATCACAATGCCATACCCAGAAGGGATTTCTACACATACTATGGCAAAATCCAGCCAGTAATACTTAAACGGCTCTAATGGAATTGAGCTAGAAGAAAGTAAAAACAAAAGAGGACGGTAGGAAAGATTACCACCATGTCAAACAGACTGTCTTCTTTATTTTGATCATAATGCTTTCTCAGATGTTTGAAAAGGAAATGACATACAGCTCCACACACGGTGATTGTCTGTTAAATTGGTTACGATGGGACCTAAGCACGACGCTACTCTGGGGGAGGATACTGCCCCAGTATTCTAAAACTTTTGTTGATCAAAATTAGGCTCTGTATAATGTATGAATGCAGGCCTGATAAGTGACCTGCCACAGCCATCAAAGTCTTATCTAGAATAAATCAGTCACGCAGAACGTGGACTATCTATTCTGCCTGGCTGCCCCCCCCTTGTTTGGTGTTTCCCTGATGAAAGGATATCCAATGTGGCCCTGTAGCTTCTCCTTTACACTTCGGCTCATATTAATGGGTTGCAATAATGAACTTTAGCCTGGACATGCCATTTCAAAATGACTTCACAAACATAGACCTGAATGAAAACAAAGAATTTGAGCACACAGAATGAACACATGGTGCCCTTTGTGAGCACTGCTTTGACATGTCTGCTCAGATAAATGGATGACCTCAACAATCTTGAATTTGGTCATGCAACACTGAAAATGGCTCTGCAAACAAAATCATGCATAAAAAATCAGGAGGCAGACTCAGTCACAGATATTTCTACTATATACTTATGGATAACAAATAAATTATCCAATCTGCATGGCTCCTCTCATTGTCCTGACATGCCTCTTGTCGGTGCTCTTTTGGGAGACCTACCTGATAAGTGAATGACCTCAATAAAAGTCATGCAATACTTTATAGCGCTTCAACAACAAAAGCATTGTAACATGTAATTTAGAAGGCAGACTCTGTCACGGACATTTTGACTTTATTTATACAATATTTAATTGTTGTATTACAACTCTGTCCTAACAGATATTTCAGACCAAGGACAAGTGATTGATTTCAGGTTAAGCCCCATCCCTAAGCTTATTTACATGTCCCTTACTTTGAAAGAGAAGTTTGTGAAGCAGCCTGTTGGCTCATTAACTGCACAGTGATTAACACAAAGACTAACTCTCCTCAACGGTAGCTTACTTAGGAATGCACAAGTCCCAAAACAATGGCAAAGGTTGAGGAAAATGATATTGATAGGACATGGTGATATCAAAATAAAATCATCATCCAATGCAACTCTGTCTTCCTGATAAAGGTAGCCATGTGCATAAAAGTTTTATTGAAAGACTTTAGTGTAAGGTCTGATTCATATCTTGATCACAACATGAATTCTATTATCTAATTGAATTTCTATAGGGGCATAAATGTGGATCACGCTGCAGATAAACCAATGTTATTGTGATATATGAGATTGTTATATGAACTGTGAGTGAGGGCTGTAATCAGGGGCTATGCTTCCTATCATAAATGTCACAGAATCAAATGTCATTTAGTCTGTCACAACAAAAAATTACTATCAATATGGGCATCATGTCAATAAAACTGCTCATAAAATATATATTACCATCAATACAGTTTATTTTAGACATTAAGATACACTCCCAATTACTCTGAACCAAAAAAGGTCTGATGTAGTTGGGCATACCATCCTTTGGAACTGTAAGGCTTCCATCCTCTGTTAACATCTAAAATCTGTTTGTAAAGGCCTTAGGTTTATAAAACACAAACTTCCCATTGTAAAGCCCCATTCCTATGCTTTTTCTGAAGTTTTCGTCTTTCGCCTGCAAAGGGTGCTTGAAAAAGAATTCTCTTACACCCCATTCCTGTGCTGCTCACAACACAGTAAGAGCCAACTGTACCCCTGCCAGCCAAAGCTTTTACCCGACACACCATATTCTGACTTTTAAATACAAGGGTTTCAATCAGAATCAGTCAGAAATGAGTACTGGCAGTCTAAGAATAACCTTTTAGCACTAGATATATACTTAAGCAAATGTCCACGGCAATGGAATATTTCTGCATCATATTCACCGAGGTGACGCTGTCCGTATTCAAAGACGCCTTATAGGCAGAGTTGAATGCAGACAGGCCTTACTGAGGCATAGGATTTGCATTTATATCATGGCTGCTACACAGGTTTGAAAGCTTTTAAATGAAAGAAAAGTGACCATATTTTGAGGGCATGGAAGTGTCATATTAGTAATTGTGCATGATCAAGTTGTCATATGAGAAATATCATATGACTAGTGGTATATAGTGTAAATACATCAAGCTCTCATAAATAGTGTTATTTCCAGTTATCACTGGTTTATTCAGCTTTAGGCAACATGTAAGAAATATCAATCACACAGTTGTTAATATGCAGGTAATTTCCACTTACAGTAAATATACAATTGTTCATAGAGTATAATGTTCTGTTCCACTCCACCTGCGAGGTAATAATAATAATACAATGTCCAGCATAGTTCTAGGGGGTTCCCACACCTAGCTCCTGGCCTGCTGCTTAGAGGAATAATGTAATAATGTATAACTTTACCCTCTGGTGGATGTCTTGTAGGAGATAGCCTCTGGCCACTAATGGTTGAACCCTATGCCTGTCTAGCATAGTTTAACCATAGTGTAGAGGTATTGCAGGTAGCAGGAGATGACTGGAGATGTTACCTCTGGAGCGGTTCTGGAGATTCTGCTTTCTAGGAGGATCAGCCAGGCTATTTGTACCATTTCTTGGCAATGCACCTCAGACTGACTGGGGCCAGTGGCATCTGCCTAACTCTACAATTGTTTGAGAGGAGTCTTTCATGTGTCACTGGGTGCACAAAGGACCCCCATGGACGCCGCTATGGCCCACATTGTCTTGATCGCTGTGGCATGTTCTGACCCTCATAACTCGGTCAATTACGCCGTTACAACCGCCACTTGAATATGTGAAGTTGTCAATGCCCGCTTTTTGTGCGCTTAACTCGCGCTGGTTCGTCTGTGGCGCATTTGGAGGTCGAATTAGTCTACCTGGCGTAACTTCCTTAATAATAGGAGTAGAGCCTTGATCTTGGGCTCATTTTGACCGTCTAATTATGGCCTTTTGATATTTGACCTAGCTCAGGAGCGACGCTAGAGCGACCGGAAGGTTATGGCGTCGTGACTTATGTAACCTATTGTTCAGTGTTTGGGTGCTGAGACACTCATGACGGCGTCGGCGGTGCCCAGGCACCCATGACGGCCGTTTGCATTCACTTACAAGTTATTAGTTTGTGCACTGGACCATGAGGTCGCTGATTTAGACCCTCAGAATCATTATATTGTGCAGTGGACCATGAGGTCGCTGTCTTTGATGTTGTAACCTATGTATAACTGACCTGGCTGGTGTGCAGTGGAGCATGAACGCTCTTATACAAAGTTTGAGCGCTCTTATAGCTCTTAGAACCAACCTATGTATTAATTTCTTATACATTCTTTGATTAATACAATAATATGTTACAATTTATGGAATAATAAAATGGTATATGATAGAAGAGCCACTATAAATGAGTCAGAGTCCAATTACGGTGTGATCTTGAAGTAAATGTGGTTTATTGATTAAGGGTATCAACATGGACCACCTGGAGACGACTGATGTTATTGGTGTTATAACTGAATGCAACTGATGTACTGAATGATTAGTAGTGGTTGCTCCAGGGTTTATATCCCAACCCTGGAGCAACACAGGAAGTCAGTGTCTCCATGGTGACCAGTAGGAAGTAATTAACATATATCAAACATGGTATTTCATTGGTGGAGCGGATTACATAATAATGTTACATGGATACTGATTGGTTGAAGCAAGCTTTCACAAGCTGCAGGGACTGCAGGGAGCACACCTCGGGTGTGAAAGCGGTTGGTTGTCTTGAACTAATAATAGGGGGGAACTTATTTAGTCAAATTGATGATAGGAGTACACCTCCAAAAGATGCTACTCATCATGAGAAACAAGAATCTAGGGTTTTGTTTGTTGATTTTGGGCACTCTAACTGCCCGGACCATCCCCCTTCAAAGTTTAAAAGTTAGAAAATTTTTAATTAGTTAATTTTATTGCTATATGGTCCATCTCAGGCCTCCCACCACACTGGAGCACCCCGAAATGCACTTCATTTCAACAATAACAAATCAAGTTGTCAAAATAACATTATTTTGAATTTTTTGAAAAATCCAATATGGCCACCAGTAGCTTAAAATAGATATTTTAAGCACACATGCATCCGTACCTCAACAGGCAACACTTGCAATATGCAATTCTGAGTTATAGAAAGCCAAAGATCATAAGGAAGGCATGCTGAATCAGATTAAACTGTATTACAACCTTATTTGGGTCATTGTATTACATATATAGGCTTGTAAAATAGCATTTAATAGAGATAAGCCTATTGCAATTGCCTATAAGATAAATAGGACCAGTTTAGCTATAACGCCCCCACCACTCATGGTGTTTCTGGTGATGGCAGTTACCTGAGCCTTTCTGTCTGGAATAGTAGGAACCAGTGTAACTGTAACTAGTCTGTTGGGTTGCAGAAATGGTGTTTTTGCGCTCATCACAGATTACAGAACGGTTTCTAATGCCTTTTAAGAGCTGAATTCTGCAACAATGCATTAAGCTGATTTGTTATTATGATGCTTTAATATAGTCCTGTCGAGTAACTTGGCGGCGCTGCATCAATGCATCATGCCTTTACTCCAAGGTCGATGCACTTTGAGCATGTTATTTGCTAGCACAATTGCATCATGAAGACCAATTATACAGACCATGAAGTGTTGTAAGGTCTGCCATAAAGGTAAGATAATAAGGTAAGCTACATAATCTGATTTCAGATTTATTACACCAGACAACAACTAATATACAGTGCCTGACTGGCATACCATATGTTGTGATTAACAGCAAATTACTTGGGCAGGCAATGCAATGGAAAAATTAGCTAATTAAAACAAAAAGCAATACCTAATAATTTATGCTATGATGTAGATCCGCTTTTTAAAGTCAACCTTCAATTGAGCTTATAATGAAAATTTTATTAGTACCAAAGGGCAGGGGTAAAAACAATTGTGAAACCATTTACAATCCAAAAGTACTGGGGCATTCCATATATAACATTTTGACCAATATGAATCACTAACCAAATGCTTCGTAATGGTAAGTATTAATGTCACATTCTACTATATATAATTAGCATAATTACACACTATGGATACAGGCGAAAACCTCAAAACCGACTTAGAGAATGTTTACAACTTGCACTTTAGCGACTAACACTTTATATCAAGTTAATTGGATTGCGGGAAATGCAGATTAAAATATTGGCAAGATACTTGAAGCCTACTAAAGGAACATCAAAACGATTTATTGCTCTTAAGTCTAGGATAAAAAACTGTAATGTTGAAGTTTCCTCATCAGGCTTCACCAGTGCTCAATACTGGATTTGTTAGAAAGCTATAATTCTGTTTTGTTTACTGGCACACCTCAGGCAACACAATCTTCCCTAATCCCCTGTCAATATGACTCTGCCATTCTGGATTCATATAGATGTATGCTTATGTGATCCCCATGCTTGCCAATGAACAGAAATAAGCTGCTCTGCAAGCCAGTATGATGCAGATATATTGAGATGTGATCTTCACGGCTTACCAGTAAACTCAAGTCCGATGTCACTGTGTGAAGGCGGCTGGTGGTAGCCGTTATCAGACACCTTCTGTGTAGAACAATCAGAACCAGTGTATGGTACTATAATGCTCCCACCAGTCAGTGTGTTTCTGTTTGTGGCAGTTAGCTGACTCTTTCTGTTTAGGACAATGGGAACCAGTGTAACTGTAATCAGCATGTGGGGTTGCATGATTGTGTTTTTGTGATCATTATACTAATTACAGAACAGCAACTAATGTCCTTCAAGAGCTGAACTAGGCAATAATTGGTGTAGAATCAGTGAGTACATAAGCGGGGCCATAAGGGTAAGATAAATAGGTTAGCTACATAATCTGAATTCAGACGTATTATGCCAGAGGGAGACTAATATACAGTGACGGACTAGCATACCCTATGTTGTAATTAAAAGCAAATTAATTGGGCAGGCAGTGCAATGGGAAAGGGAAAAACAAATCCCAGTCCCAGCTACAATGGGTTCATTAAAAGAACCAGTTTAACACATTTAATTACTGTATGTGATCTACTTCCACCATTTAAAGTCAATCTGCAATTAAGCTTATAATGGAAATGTGATAAATACAGGAGGGAATAGGGATTAAAACACAGTGAAGTTGTTCAAAGATGTATAGGTACTGGGTATTTTGATCAATATGAATCATATAATAAATGCAAAATGTCAGATTATAATTTATGATTAGCATGATTGGACACCACTGATAGAGGGGAGAAGCTCAAACTGACTGATGGGCTTCCCTAGCCCACTTAAAAGGGTCTATATCTCTTCTTTCCTATCCCCTCAGGATGTGTGTGGTGCACATATGCGCGGGCACTGGCACATTCCTCTGTGAAATTGTGTGATGTCGTTCTCGCCATGAATATGACCTTAGCTGTCGAAATGGCGTTAAACATCTATTACTCACTCACTCAAACTGACTGAATGTTCACATTTCACAAATGGCTATATATTTCATTTGGCAGGTAACAAGTCGACTCACAATTGTACACTCACATTGTCTAAGTGTCTATTCATGAGTGCTGTTTGGTAGATTTATCAGATTGCTGGAAATGCAAATTGGAATATTGAAGCCTATTAAAGGGACATTAGCATTGTTTCATTGCTCTGAATTCTGTGTTCCCTTTCATGCATCAACAGTGGTCAATCAGATACAATAGTGTCTTAGAAAGCTATAATTCTGTTTTTGTTTACCACACACCTCAGGTGACAGAACACAATCTCCCAATATCCCCTCTGAATCTGACTATGCCATTTTGGTATCCATGCACATGTATGGTGATGTTATTCTATATGCATACCAATGTACAAAAGTAGGCTGGCTAGCATGCTGATGTATGGTGATATGATCTCCCTTGCTCACCAATGATCAAAGGCGTGGTGTCCCTGTGAATATCTACACCCATATCAAATTGCCTATTTGTGGCATAATGCTAAGATTACTGGTAGTGAGCGGCGAGAACAAGGCGTATCCTCAGCATCGATATAGACACCTTATAGGCACCAGGGTGCAGCACCATAACTGTTTATGACATCACACAATGTACGTTATTGGGGCCAAAGTGTACCCTGGGGGATGCAATGTGCTAGTTATCTGTGTGGAGGACAACAGGGGATGGGTAACAGTGGCCGATCCTCAATTTACAGGGGCATCTGTGTTTGATAAAATATGTCAAGGTGTTCTTTAATGGATTGGTACTCTATAAAACCTTTACAATACACTTTGAGTGCCTCCATCTTATCTTTACTTTAACTCTTTTTTTCTCCCCTAAAAACAATATTTTCTTTTTGAAAGTGGGTCTGCTGGTAGGGGAGGGAATTCTCACAGAGAGGAAGTGATAGAAGGAGGCAGCTTAGGTGACAGTAGATAAAGAGAGAGGAAGAAAGAGAGGTATGCACAAAGTTGAACAATGATGGAGTGGGGAATAGGGGTGTCAGCGAAGTAGGAGGTAGGGAGGGGAGAGTGTAGTATTACCCATATCTGACTGTCAAGGTGACACACAAGTCCTATATCACACCTATTTAGATATTGGTGGTACAACAAATGGTGGACATCTATTCATTCACGGGAAACCATTTTCTGCTTTATTGCAGCCATAATGTTATCAAGGAATCCATCCAGGACATTCAAACCACTATATTTAGAAGGGAGCTTAGCATGGAATCACTTCATCATCTATCCACTGGTGGCAGCATACTGCTTCAATATTCTAATTCATCTTGTTGTCTTGATGCAGAAATGCAATCCTGGAATGCTATTTGGGCTTTTTGTCCATGCAGTCTCTATCAGTCATTTGATATTACGCAAATAGCTGTAATAACACAACATACATCATAACGAGAAATCATGAAACCCCTTTTAATGTGACATTTATCTTTTGTGGCTTGAAGGAATAGTTGCAAAACAATAGAGTATTCTTTCGACCACATGGCAATGACAGGCATTTACTATCATATGTTAGATATTGGTCTGCTATTCCAGCGTGGCACATACATGGGTCATCTGGTGGTAAGGTAAAGAAAAGTATTTACACACAAGAAACCATCATCTCCTTCATATTAACCATCATTATTTTCAATACACACAAGGGTTGTGTATAGTGATTCTGTGATGGATTAGACAAGACCTAGCCATGGAATCACTCCATCATCTACCCACTAGTGGCAGCATACTACTTATGTACTCTGATTCATTTTGGTTCCCTTAGTGCATAGATACCATCCTGGTATGCTAGCTGTATTGCTGCCTCCATCCATCATCCAAACTCTATGTGAATGGATGTTATAACACATCATACATCAACAAGAACTCATGAGGCATTGATGCATCATGCTTTAAGCAAAGGGTTATGTAGATTGTGTCTAGCGGCCCAGGAGGGTGTTGCGAAAGGACAGGAATTCAATTCTGTCGGAGGTGCTATTCCCAGATGGGAACTGACTACCCTCAGGCAATGACTTCTCCCCTGTTTTGCAGCAAGGTAATAGGTTATAGAATTGATTCTTAGGTTTTCATGAATTTGGGAATGCTTCCCAGTATGACTCACACTAAGAGGATTGATTCTGAGTGTAAGGTGAGAAGTTGGTTCTGAGCAGCAGAACAGCCAGGAACTAGAAGGTGAGTTATGACAGTGAGAATCCGCATCCGATTCTTTTCGCAATAGCCTCCTGAAGGCTGTTCTCCTGATTGGCTGCTAATATCTATCTGTGGAATAGACTGTTCTAGGTCAAATACTTGCATGATGTTGCTCAGAAATGCATGACTACAGAGCGCCCAGTACATAAAGGTATTTGATTCTGATAAAACACAGGATTTTTCATATCAAGCACCATGCGTATCACCTTATTTTTGCACCCTTCTTTCAGGATAATAACAGCAGGTACTTTGAATTAAATATGCTATAAATGTGCCTTTCTTGTTGAATAGGGATCACTAATACAGTCTGAGTGGGTTTTCCCCTGCAAAGGCTTTATGAGCATGATCAATGCAATGAGCACATGGATTATCCATTCTCCTTGGCTTCTCTCACTGTCCTCACCTGCCCCTTTGTTGTGTCTATTTGTCAGGAATTTATATGCAGCTCTGCTCAGCGATGACTTTAATGAACTTTAATGTGGGCAGGCAACAGCTAGAAAGGCCTGCACAAAAAGTGACTGGAATACAAGTCCTTAATATAGTGGACTCAGCCATGGACATTTCATGTGATATTAATGTGCTGTGTTCAACTGAAATAAAGGAATGTCCTGACTTCATTCACAAGTATCATGTAAGAAAAAAAATCAAGTAAAGGTTTACCATCTTGTCTATTGCATCTCTAAGGTTACTCATGTCCAAAAGTTGATTTGGGTTATATAGAATCAAGCAGTCACTGAACCAACTAGCGCCTTGTGTACCTCTTCTTCTAGCTTCATTATACTTTCACCATACTTGAATTCAGGCTCTGGGGCCTTATTCAGAGCTTCTGCCTGAGGTCCCTTGTTGGCAGAATGCAATCTTGGACATAAAAACCTACATTGAGAAAGTATTCTTATCCAAAGAAACTACTTTAAGAAAAATATTGCATATGTTTAATTGTTACAAAACACTTATAACTATAAAAAATATTCAATGGTAAACCCTTTTTCTCAATAGCTCCTTTCTGTTGACAATGTATATTATTGTGATCGACTTGTGTCACTTGCCATCATTCGTGTCAGTATTCATGAGCCCAATATCCCTTATTTACCCCCCTTTCCCTGGTAGTAGTTTATTTATTTCATGCTAACATCTTTTGGAATTACCATCAGCGTCTTTGATTTTTTTGTTGTATATAATTGTTTCTTGGTTGTCTGCACAGTGACTTGACCTTGTTCCTATGCTGCCTAGCTTTTTCCCTGTCTTTAGGCTTATTTGAACGTTGGGCTTTATTATACAACCTATCTTTACTTTTGAGTTCAGAAAACAACCCCTTGTTAATGCATGGTTCAAATACTGTTTTAACTTTGTATTCTTGATATGGGCATACACCATCCATAATTCCTACCAGTGTATCATACATGTAATCCCAGCCTTGATTTACATCCAAGTAATCATATGATTTATCTCATGAGGCTTCCATTAACTTGTTTTTAATAACCTCTTCATTGTACCTCTTAATGTTTCTAGCTAGGATTGACTTTTTCGGGTGTGGTTTTTCTTTGAAAGGCTTTACCACACAGACAATGTCATGATCACTTATACTTACAGGCGTCCCACTGAACAGGACTCAAGTTGGGAACGTTCACAACTTTGGCAAGGAGAACTTGATTTTCCCTGGAAATTTGGACACGCCAGAACATCTTATACTCGAGAAAAAAAAAACAGCATGTCCAGTTCTTGGGAATATCCCGAGTCTTTCAGGGGAATATCCTGAGTCTTTCCCAAAAATTCCTGAGAAATTCTCAAGATCTAGAATTTTCTTGAGTGTTAGATGTTATGGCGTGTCCAAATTTCCAGGGAAATTCACATTCTCTCTTCTTGTCGTATTCACAGGTCGGGACTCGAGAAATTCATGGGAAATTCTCAAGATCTTGTTCAGTGGGGTTACTGATTATATCCTATGACTAGAATCAGAAGTGAATATTACATCAAGAAGTGTAGGATTATTACTAAAACGAGTTGATTTTTTGATCATATTCCTTAAACCAAACCCAAGGAGGCTAGCGTTGAAGTTTATCACATCATCTTCATCCATGTCAAGAATGTTTAAATTAATGTCACCTACCACAAAAAACGTTACACCTGTGTCTTTGTTTAATACCTTCAATCGCCACTTTGATATGATTAAAGAAAATATCAAAATTACGGTCACGAGGTCTATAAACATTTATAATAATATCATTCCATTTTTTGGGGTAACGAGCTGTGACAATCTGCATTTCTATGTCTTTACATGATCTATTATATACTCCTTTTCAAAAGCTGATGATGACAAAGAGTCCTTTAAAAAACAGCTAGTCCTGCTGCAGTCTTGGGAGAGCCGTCCTTATGGTCAGTCCAAGCTCTGTTTACCCTGAATAAGTAACCTGGTATTTTAAATAACCCTTCATCGTCTTTATCTTCAAACCAATATATGTATAGCGGGAGACACCTACCTTTCATGACAGTACCAGTGAAGCGACTCATGGAGTTACCTCAAGAATGCATTAATGCATAAATAGTGCACAATAACCGACCTTTTGGAACTTTCTTACTTTTGTTTTGATTAAGATTTCACTGCATTAATCACTGTGGTTCTGACCACTATTGGAATGTGCATGTTTTCTATTTGTCTCTGGTCAGTTAATTGGCATTCCTTATCAAAAAGTCTTCTTACGAATTGTCATAAGCAGATTCTGTAGGTAAATACTTTGAACTGTATTCATCCCTTCCCATCTTTCTTATTCCCTTAAGTTCTATTTAAGCTGTGCTGAATTCAGCCACTATGCCAAAAAGGTGTAATTTCCCATGAGGTACAATGTAGCCATTTAAAACATTACATCAGATACAATGTCAAATTATGCATCTGCTAGCCTAATATGAATAATTAAGATAGATGGTGGACTCTCAACTTGAGTGTACATTGAATTGGACCTGATTATATTTTTTATTTTTTGTGCTTTTTGTGGAGTAAAACCTTTAAAAATTGTCCGAATCTGAAAAAAAACAACACATTTAGATATCAGTGTCCCTGCTACACGTATAACTTTAGATCCAGTGTGACTTACCAGAGAAATCTTCTAGAGCAGTGTGACATAACTATCGAAAGTTGAGCCCTCCTAAAGCTGAAATTACCCATTATATATATATATATATATATATATATATATATATATATATATATATATATTCCAGGCCCCTATTATATCTTTTTTTCAAATTATAGCCTGCTAAAATATAAAGATCTTACCCATAGATCTCTTTATTGAGTGAATAAATCCAGATAAGGCCGGATATGATCAGTTTATCACAATGAACCCATTTTCTCCACAACCATTCCATATGTCTCATTTCTGAAAAAAAAAACAAACAATAAAGACCATCCCTGCACATTACATTTTTAGCCAACAGGCAATCCTTCAAACCAAAACATTATGGTTAATGGTGCGATCAACATTCTATAGGGGCCACAAATGATGCTTCAAGGCATATTTTAGCAGCTGGGAGAGCTGTTTATAAAATAGAGAATGATTGATACATTTTGCCTCGTGGGTTTACCAGGAAAAAACCAAAGTAGACATATCCATCTCAGTTAGAGGCAGAAGGTGTTATTGTTCCTCAGGCTTTCAACAGCAACATGTACTGCTATGTTAGGGGTTCCTGACTTAGCAGTGCAAGCTCCCTCTTCCTGATCTGCAAACTCATGTAGAGCATTTACTTTGCCAAAGGCAGCTGCGTTAAGAGTCCCACATTTTCTACATACCATAAATTCCCAGAACCAGGTCTGCTGCAGCTTAAACAATGTGTAAGTGTGGCTTATACATGGGAATAAAAATAGCTCACCTGTCCACATCTCAGAATGGAACAGCATCGTATTGGCTCGAGGTAGTGTCTTTGCGTCCAAGGCAATAAAGTGTGTCATAGTCATCAAGGATTTCTGCAAAATGTCTCATATTACTCAGAGACGTTTGACCTACATAAATCATATTAGATATTGTGCTTAGATGGGGATAAAGGCAAGTTTTATACATGTATCTGGAGCACATTTAAGATTTTCAGTAAAAAAAAGGAACTTTGTAATTTCAATCTTCCGTCTTCCCGACTGTCTAGTACACTCAAATCTGAACTTAAAAACATGTATTAGGGCTTAATGAAAAGCTTATTATGTGTTCTTTCCAACAAGACCAATAGCTTCAGGCTCCAGACAAGGTAAGATAGTCTTAGTGCTTGGGGATGGAGCATACCCCTTGAATAACATGGTACCAAAATTGACCCAAAAGTGGTCTGAAGCAGCACATGGATAATGAGCCAAAACTGGTAGTGCTTCCCAAGATAATCAATGTTAACATCTTGAATCTTGTTCAGGGGACCCTAAGGATGGAAAAAAATACCCATCGCGTTGGGATGTGGGTTGGCTGCATGGTAGGCCCTATCAGCACCCGGCCTACTGCATATCATGTATGCCTTTAGACTGTCTGTCTGTGTCTAGGTACTCGTAGATCTATTCATTTTGGTTTGATGTCATTTACCTCCAATTGATTTTCTGTCTCTCCCACTAATAGAGATATCACTTAATATATATATATATATATATATATATATATATCATGGATGCTGTTTGTAAGTCACACCTACATAAAGACCACACACTGAGTTTCCTGATTTGGTAAAAACGGCCCTTTTGTTCAGAAGAGGAAATATGAGATATAGACAAAACAGGGATAACCTTGCATGTTAACTGCACTGAATGGTGAGCAGAGAGAGACAGATTAGGACCGTGAGACAGTGGTTCACCATTCCTCTTTATCTCTATACTTACACAGGGTGAACCTCACAGAGAGAAGTTAGAGAAAATCTGCGCAGATATTAATAGGAGCATGGAAAGTTACTTGAACTATCAGGAAAGAGCTGAAAAGTAAAGAATCTGATGGCCTGAGGGAACATTCACCCTCCCCTTTGAACACCTGAAGATGGGCCTTTGTTGGCACCGACCACATCTGACACCAACACCCACTGACACCTGTACAGACATATATACAGTGCATTGCAAACCTGCCTGTTTGAGTGAACACCAGCCTTTCAGGAATTATACAAAAGTTCAAAACTACTAAACAAATGTCATCAGAATTATAGCTGAGATAGGTCCATTCCAATGACATCAAAGATATAGAGGGTGTATGTACCATATGGTTAGAAAATGTGCTGAGATAAATACATTATTCCAAGTATTGTATTGGATCGAATAAAACAAACATAATAAGGGTATGTGTGTGACTAAAGATGAAAACCTACCTAAACTGTTTAGATAGCATTCATGGCAAACAGTTGTCAAGTGGATAGCTGATTAAAAAATAGTTTCATTTCAGAATTTCAAGAAAAAGGTTTTGTTTCGCCATTGCTATGGAAACATCAGCCTTCTCTAAAAGACCAATTCAGTTCATCCCTATTCAAAGAAGCCTCCAGAAATAATTCAGATCATTAGGAATCATGTCAATGTAAGGTGAAATGGTTCTCATCAGAATGTGTGAGGTAGTGATGACTTGATTTGATAAAGCAAATGAAACTGTCAACTCCTGCTGAGTTCTGGATGACAGTGCCATGTTTTGACAGAACGTCATCATCCTAAATGTGTCATCATCCTGAATAATGTACTTAGAATCATAAATTGGCCAAAACCATGACCTCAGTCACACTCGCAGTGGCTGACATTGGGTTAAAGTCCAGGCCTGAAATTATCTGAATCATCTTCATAACTTGGAAATATTATATGTAGCATGGCGCAAGGACCCTCAGTCTCCTTACTGTCAAGTGACTAAGTCTCTCTGATTCATGTCCTCATAAGACCCCGAGTGACATCCCAGTGTTCTTCCCTCTCTGTTCCCTGCAATGGATCCTGAATATCTGCTGTGAGATTGATCGCAATGTGTCCCACTGGATTGATCTATGGTCAGAATTAGTCAGAGATGGGCAGCTTTATGATGCTCTCTGCATCCGTCAAAAGTTTAACAATCCATTTTTCCAACATTAAGTTAGTCATTTGGTAAATTGACAACGTGTCACACAATTTCAACATTTTGATAAATTACAAACAGTTTTGTATCATCACAGGATCTCCACCACCTGCCATAAATCTGGAGGATTAGCACCAGCTGACAGGGATTTAGATGCTTAAAACAATTTTATTTTAGTAATTTGTTTCTTGGAGAGTTGTGTGGGTGGAAAATGAGATGAAATTCATCCAATGCGCAAGCCTCCAAGAGTCCCTTAGTGTTGGTTGTATGGTGTTCTCAAAATTAGTTAGTCCACATAGAGCAAAGTAGACCTTGACTGAAGCAGGTGTTTTACCACCTTCAGTCATGCAAATTTTCATTTATCAAGTTTAGAAACTGAATCTCACAGCAGACAGGACCAGAGTATCCTACTTCACAAAGTCAAAGAAGTCGAGAAAAGTGTGATTCTCACCCAGATTTAATCTCCCATTTAGACTAGAATGCATGCCTGATAAGACTCTCTTCAAATTGCATCTTTAGATGGTGTAATTAATGAAAGTCACTTCAGGATAATTACCAGAGGTATCTTAGGATGTCAGGTTTACCTTTTTAACTATACTCGGTAGAAAACCTGCTGGTAATGTTTTTACAATTGCACTACATACTTTAAATCAGTACGTTTACCTGAAAGCCATTCACCTCCCCTAAGTAACAAGAAATAGTCACCAAACTTCCTGAATGAAATTACTCCCACACGACATAAGCCTGCGTCATGTCACAGTGGCGTTCCTTCACACCCAGCTGCACATTTAACACCTAAGTGACTGTTTCCTAACCAAGCGCTGACAGAAATAGCTTCCACCAGTTCCAGCATGGAATGGTAATTATGTTCTGATTGTCATGTCCTCAGTGATCATTCCCAACCCCCTCGTTCCACAGGTGGATAATCCAGTTGTTTCCAGTGTGGTATGTTCACAGATACATATTTCATCAAATTCTGGGCAATCAACATGAGCAGGAAGGTAATATAAAAAAGAACGGATACTTTTATTAACTTAAACTGCACAAGTCAATACATAGGATCCATGTGTTACCAGATCTCTCTTATAATCATTTTGGTGCTTCAAACTAAAATTAATTCCTTCTGCATTTTTTATTGCAATTTAGAAGGCTGAATTAGTCGCCATCTGTTGCCATGTCCCCACCTATTGCTTCCCTACCCAAGGTCTGCAGAAGCTAAACTTAGCAGGTAGAAGCTTGTCTGGGATGGCTTAGAGCCACTTACCTCTACTTTAGTCCTATCATTAACAGGAGGGCAATTAAAAGGGAACATGTGATCCCTTTATTGACTTAGAGTGCAAAAGAAAAGATCCATATGGTACCAGATCTCTTCATCATCTAATTTGACTCTTTCATTTAAAGATAAAATTGTTTCTTTCTGAAATCTTTCATCATTTTTCTTAGTCATTTAGAAGGCTGGAACAGTCACTATCTAATGCCATGCCTCCGGGCAATTACCTCCCTAACCAAAGTCTGCAACAGCTAACTTTAGTAAGACCCTGTCTGGGCTGACTGCCAGTCCTTTTATTTCAATTGGTGAAGACCAGCTGGACTTATAGCCACTTTCCCCACTACCCTTCCCATCATTAACTCATGACAGGCCCACATCTTATATCATAATAAAGTTTAATCCCTAGGTGTACCTTGCTAACATGTGAAATGTCTTATTGCCTTTAAAATAGAGCAGATAATTAAAAATGTATATGTCTAAAGGTATCTGTATGCTTTATGTATCATCAACAGGGTGGGACTGACAGCTCCAAGCACAGATGGTATCTTCTATGTCAAAGACAATTTTTTTTCAAATCTGAGATTCCTCAAATTTCATGTGTTTCCAGTTACATGACCCAAAGAGCTAGGGTCGGTAGGTTGGATTTTCTTTTTTTTTTAATTTTTTTTTTTCATTTTGTATAGAAATATCTGGGCAAATCTATCTGGTTCTTTGATTTCAAGGTAAGAAAATGGACGAACAATGAGAAATGTGAACGAATCTACAAGACATATGCTGAGTAAAGCTATTAACTGTACACTAAAAGATTGTATTCATGACAAATTCATAAAAATACAACAGCATTCTCAAAATTTCTCAAAAACATAAAAAGAATTTCTCAGGGTCGGCCTTGTTTTGCTAGAGTCGGTTGGGTAACTAGAAACCAACCTTTTTATTTATTTGGCCTTAGTGGTCCATCCGAGAAAATGAGAGTGAAATTGAAGTTTATGGTGACAGAAATAAGAAATAAAGCTGCTTGTGGCTTTCAGGAACCATTCAATGTTTTTGTGAGACACTAAGCTGGAGAAATTCCTAATTTTTTCACTTGGAGATCTGTAAGTTATTCTTCAGGTAAATATTTGTGGAGCAATATAGTCACTTCCCAGACAGAAAATATAAGTGTGTTAAACTATTTCATGAGCTAGGGTTCCAACATGGATGAGTGTAAGGTGTGGAAGTGTTCAGGGGCCTTATTCATAGGATACTAAAATAAAAATAGTATTTCATCCAAACAAGCTGTTTTGAGAAAAATATTGTAACTTTTACTTGTAATAAAACACTTAGATTTAGAAACAGATTTTAATGTAAAGACTTTTTTTAATGTATCCATTCTAATGATTATTTGTGTTGATGTAATAAGTTTGGAATGCAAAGGTTTTGGGGTCTGACCGTAGGATAAGTGTGATGAATATGACTTGTAAGGACTATTTAAAAATGATCCTTTCAAATTGGTCTTTTAAGACACAAAAAACCTTCTCTTTTCTCAAACGTTCTAAATAAGGCCCCAGGGCAAGCACCTGGGGAAACTACAGTTAGGCAATAAAGCAGACCCTATACTGAACAAATAGGTAATTATTCTGATAAGCTCAATGATATCATAGATTATGCAGTTGTAAGGAGTTGGTCTTGTGCCAGAATGCAGACTATACATGTATAACATATTTTAAGTATCTCCAATATGAGATATATCTCAGTAACACGCTTCCCAGCAAATTGTCGTCATCTGTAGCCATGATTGGTCATCAACGGTGACTCCTTTTTGAGTGATAAGTCAATCCCGCATCTTTCGCCACTGTGTGTTAGACTCACGTGGCATAGCAATTGCTATTCCTGGTGATCTTGTGCTATAACGATGTCGTGTTCCATCTAGCGGCATATGTGAGCCACTTCACACAGGTTGACGAGGACTCATGACAATTTGCTGGGTTGGTGTAACACGCTTGTCCTAGGCGTTTTGGGCTTGTGAGGCTAAAGTGAAGATTTTGTGTTTTTTTGAAAACTCTTCTTAAATGCGAGTTCTCATAATTTCAACAGTTTCCAAGCCTCAGTTCTACTTGTTGGTACAGAGATACCTGGACCTGCAATATGGGACTGATATGGGTAATTTTAAAGGAGTTGTATGTACTATAAATTATAACGATGAAGGGTGTTGCAGATTATAAATGGTTTTATGATGACTTTGATAAAAACTGACCCCCTGGGAGTTAATGACTGTAATAAATCACATTTATACTGACGGAATCTCTTGCATAATTATCATGTTGATTCTTCTCTAATATTCTAGATTCCTAGAATATGACTGAACCATCTCCCTTAGAGCAGCACATGGTGTCCTAATCAAAACAGTGGATTCTTAAATAGTCCAATGAATTATTCTGCTCCACTCAGAACTATGTTTCACTTAATGTCATCTCACACACGTGGTGTACTGTCAATTGTACTGTACATGAAAAAGTGTAGAGTTTAACTTTCACTGAGAAATCAGTCATTTGACGTGTAGTCCTGTTTACAACCCCTCTATCACTATAAGATTACTTTGGGTGTCCCTTCATGGAATGCTTCTGTCTGCAGTAAGTGCTCCAGACTCCCCTCATTAACTGCCACAGAGGGTTTGCAAGAAACCCCACCTCCTAAAGAGTAGGAAAATGAATATGACATCCCTGATGCCAGGGGAAGCAGATGATGCAATTTAATTGGTTCAATCAGGTGCTCCAATCTTTTTAATTGGAAAATGCCTTCAAGACTCCCACCGTTAACCTGATTGCACTTAAATGCTCCTTATTATGGCACAATGTCTTTACCCTTGTTCGATATTAAACTGTTCAGATTGGATGATTCTCCATTTGATTCTCAGTTCTCTGTCCAAATTAGCTGTCGACAGAGGCTAGTCCTAATCAGTATAGTTAGCTATAAAGGGACAAGTCAAGGCATAAAATCAGTTTTCCCTGATAACATCCATGTTATGGTTTTCTAACACAGTGCTTCCTTTTTAGGTTATCCAACATGTCCACTTTTGTAAAGTAGATAATAGACCATTTATTGACAGTTAGGACGGGTTAGTCCACTGGGGAAGCAGGGTGTCATTTCCCTGCCCTGTACCCTGCATCCCACCTTATGTGGTGTTGGGTACCCACCCTGTTACATGAATCTGTTATGCCACACACTGACTGTTTATTTGTTAAATGCAATTTCACCAGCTGAGGTCATATTCATGGCAAGAAAATTAAATAAGATACCAATAAAGGATGGATATTCATCTGTGTCCTTGACATCATGCACCAGATATAAACAGGATAAGAATTATAAACCTCCCTCTGAGGGCTAGGAAAGCCCATACTACACAGAAATCTGAGAGAACTGAGAAACAATGGAGAATCATCCAATCTGAACAGTTTAATATCGAACAAGGGTAAAGACTTTGTGCCTTCTAAGATCTATATTCACTGGGTTATCTGATATGACT
The DNA here is from genome assembly GCA_949317995.1 of Acholoe squamosa. NCBI lineage: Eukaryota > Metazoa > Annelida > Polychaeta > Phyllodocida > Polynoidae > Acholoe > Acholoe squamosa. The sequence continues at coordinate 74,996,053 of OX439045.1, read as the reverse complement.
TACTACAGCACAATATCACAGCCTTTACCAACTTGGCAGTTGGACAGTGCCCAGCCATGTGAGCTGGGAGGAGGATCAGAGTACAGCACGATTGTTAATTGTGCTGTTGAACTGGCCAGAAATGCAGTTTTACTATTTTATACATCTTATGTACTAAATTAAAAGTTTTAAGTTCAGAGATCTCTTTAAAAAAAAGGCTAATTCTCTAAAATTAATAAAGGCTCACTCCTTTGGCATGCTTTTTTATGCCATGGCGAATATTGACGACACTATAGATTAGTACTACTTACGGCGTATTCAATGGGGGGTGGAATATGATCCTCGCATATATTCAGTGGCGCCATATATAAGCAAATGTCAATGATCAGTGAATAATTTAGGATCATATTCCCAGAGGTGCTTCTGCCCGTATTCAACGAGGCCTTATATGAAACTAATTAGCTCTGTATAAATTTCAAAATGGCACCGCGGAATATGCGAGGATCGTATTCCACCCCCCCATTGAATACGGCGTAAGTAGTACTAATCTATAGTGTCGTTAATATTCGCCATGGCATAATGAAATTTATACAGAGCTAATTAGTTTCGTATTTAGGTATGGTTATTAGAAGTTTTATGCAAAAAAGAATGATTGAACTAGTTAAATAATATGTTATGAATTGTTTAAGGTATATCTAAGTATTAGCGCCATGTTAAAAAAGAAGATATTGCCCTGTGCAAGGAACATTTAAATCGAAACTAAAAGCAGCGGCTAGCTCCATATCATGTGACCTACTTCGTTGAGCAAGCTGTCATGGCAGATAAAAACGAACTGAGATGAATCTATGCCTTCAAAACCAGTAAATATTGTTGAAATCCTTTATCTATCCTCTTCTTATTTCTCTCCTCACTGAGAAAATATTCTTACTCACTTGAGTCTGTATCCAGACTCAGGCAATGTCGCCAAAATGAAGATGATTTGAAACTCAGCCTGAGCCTGGGGGTGATACTCAGGCAGATCCTGAGGCTGATCCACAGGGTCAGGCTGAGTCTCAAATCATACTCATTTTGGCGACATTGCCAGAGTCTGGATACAGACTCAAGTGAGTAAGAATATTTTCTCAGTACTCTATGATATTAGTCATATGTTGTATGTGTCACATAATGTCCTTTCTATAGTGAGCAGGTGGTGGGAGCAGCTTATTTGGGGGAAGGCACGAGGGCTTAGGACAGGTATCCAGTTCTAGTATCTGGAGACTGGAGAACATTATGGTAGGATCAGGTTGGCATGGTATACAAAGGCAATAGCTGACATTGCCATTTACGTTCCAGGTTGGATACATCTCAAGTGGAATGTTTAAATGAACTTTAACCTATTCAGGCCTAATGTTCCTAAAAGTTGACATGAAGGCCTATTTTTGGCCTATTTTCGGAATCCTCACATTTCTTTAAGAATAAGTCAAACTTTACCATTTTTTCTAAGTCTGACATATGGGAGGTGGTCTCTTGGGGAAACTGAATTATTGGAGTATATCTTTAATTTCTTAGATATGGTGAGCTTCCAAACATGATGGAAAATACAAGAAATATCATCCCAATTTAAACAATATTTAATCAAAAAAATCACAAAAAATGTAAAATAATTAATTTTTTTAAGTGAAAACCTACTTTTGAGATTTTTCCATACAAAAAAATAGGGCAGAAGAATTTTCTGTGTATTTGGTCCATTTTCAACAAATATACTGGTTGCCATGGCAACCAAAGTTCTAAAAATAGTGATTTTGCATGAATTTGGTTGCCATGGTAACCAAATAGAAATGGTACCATGTGGCAATGCAGATCATTCTATTTTCAGAATTTGAAAATTAAAAAGAATTGCTACAATATGCACTTTATTTCATCTCAATTGATAAAGGGGTTCCTGAAATATGCATGTTTAAAGTTTGATCAAATCATTATTTTTGAGAAAATGAATGCTATGTTATCAAAGCTGTATCTCCCTTATCATGATAGATACGGACAATCAGAATTCCGGGATTTTATACCCATGTGTTTAGCTTAGACCACCACCATTTCACTTCTAGTAGGAATATCAACATGATTCAAACAGATTTTGAAAGGTAATGACACCCCCTAAGGCCCGAAATTTAGTGTAAAACAATATAGACCTGAATGTGTTAAAATGAATTTTAAAATGGCATGGGTATATTCACTGATATTTTCTCAAAAAGACAGCCATTTGCAATGTCATAATTATCATATTTCTATTCCTTGGGTCTATCAACGTATCGGGCCAGATACTCAATTTTTACGTCTACAATATTTGGTGCAAATGAAAACATGTAGATTTCTATGCTCCGGATGGGATGGGAATTCTAACACAGATCTACGGTATCATCTGTATAATTGGCCCTGCATAATGTCAATTCGGAAAGCTTCCATCAAACTATTAAAGTATATATGCCACCTTTTGTCTGTGGGAGGTTCGGAGGAAAATAATAAAGACATTCTTCATAAATAATAATCACTCTAGTGCAATGCAATTTGCTGCAAGCCATGATAACATCATGCCATATGACATTGTTTGCTTTATTTGTATATGAACCCTCGTTTGACCATTGGCAAGACACTACCCCTTTAGCAAATTGTCAGGGGGAACTACATCAAATAGATTTAACTGTTAGCGACCTGTCCCATGTGATATTTCCTAAGCATGCATCAAAACTTTGTCACGAACAGAAAGGGGAACACAGATCCTGGGCATGCCCTCCATTTGATGCACAGCAAAATATTCCATTGATATTGCACAGTGGTTGAAGAACCTCCCGTCCCAACTGTTTGTGACTGGGGCTTGGAGCAGAATTAGTGCATAGGACAGGGTGCTGTATTCCACATGGCCAGGGGGAAAACCCAGTTTCATATTCCATGGGTTTTACCATATACAATATATATATATATATATATATATATATATATATATATATATATATATATATATATATATATATAAAACCATGCTAGAAGACCCTTTTCAGGGTTGATAATTGTATTGTTCCAAATATCTATCAATAGTATAATGAAATAAATTCAAAGATGTATACATATATACCCTGCTCACTGAGGGTTATCATACTTGACTTCCTCAGTGGGGATCTATCTACTTCATTTCTTATCTATGTATCAGAAAATAAGAAACACCGACACCATACATGAATACCTAACCTGGCTCTGGAGGCCATTTCCCAATGTACTATGACTGCACACAGCCACTACAAATTAAAAATGCCAAGAATAAGCCAGGCTATCTTAGGAACTGCCCTACGACTGCTCACTACGATTAGCAGCTATGCAGTAATTACATAAGGTTTAGTAGGGCAGTCTTAATGGTGCAGACATTAGGGACTACTAGTGCAAGGTACTGTTATGGCCAAATTATTAGGTTCTCACTACGATTTAAAAGGCATCAGTCGTAGTGTGTTAAGAAATGGCCTCCTGACCTCATTCTCAGGGACATCACTGGTAGGGCATAGGGGTGAATAATTCATCCTTTGCCACTAGATGGCAGAAAACATGGTGATAATCTAGGTACAGAACAGGAATAGCTTCATGGAACAGGTTGTTTTCCCCTTGGCTATTTTTGATTACATATAGATTTTTTTTTGACAATCTAGGACAAGGGTTTAGCAATGTGGGTTTTAATATAATTGTAAAACCGATGAGGTAACTAATCTTTGGTGTAGAGAGTATTTGAGTCCCCTTAACTAGATCTCCACAATGGTGAAACTTATTGTATCATTACCTATGACACTGATTACCTTTTGCTATATTTGTGACATTTTCTGTATTTGTTCGTTGACATCCCTGGTTTTTTGTTTAAACTAAGTTGAGGCCACACAGACAACTGCTTGTTCCAACTACAATTAGCATCACTTTAAAGGCCAATTTTGGAGAATTAAGGATGCGGACCCACGGGAAGCCTTCAAGCTCAACTGACTAATACCACTTTGTAATTGTGTGGCTTGAGCTTCATTCAGCAGTCAGATATACCCAGATGGCCTTCAGGTTGACAACAGTGACAAAATCCCCAATAGCATTAAGGCCAAGAATCTGTGACTGCTATGTGCTTCAGCCACGTTACAATATGTCCATACGGGACCAGCAGCATGGTTTCTTTTATTCATGGTCTTGCACATAGTGAAACATCATTGCATTTCATCACACAGCTGGGTTTATCTCCAATATATTTATGCAGTGAAATCTATAATAAAAAACACAAACAAACAATGTGAGCTATCAAAACTGATTTGTCCTTCAATCTACAAATCCATTCTCGTATCCTTTTAGCTTGCCCTCTCCCGGCCCTCCTCCCCCTAATTTATTGCATGCACCATTTAAAATTTTCCTCCCTATCCTTTTTGTACTCATTTTTATTAAGTAGGAACAGGCTTGATTCAAGAAACATTCTCACTAACACTCCTTGTAGTGGGCAAGTCTTTTATTGAATTTTTCTGTCATTAATCTTGGATAATCCTCTAGTCTTGACTTAGTTAATTATGTTTTAATTTTACAATTCCACTGTCAGTGATGAGAATAGACAAAGTTGTAGCTGACAGTATAAGTAATGTGTTTAGAGCACAATGTCATCTTTTGGGTCTCATCTAATTCCTAAATCGTTTTAATCTGGTCTCTTGATCTGTTTTATTGGTCCCATTTTGTCTTCAACCAGATTGCATTTACGACTCCCATAGTGATTTTGATTGCACTCTAAGGAACCTTATTATAGCACAATGTCTTGACTCTTTATTCAATATCAAACTGTTCATGTTAAAATAACCCAATAAACACCATCTGAGTGTAGAATGGCTTGCATCACACTTTTACTGAATGCATGATTCCCCATTTGATTCTCTGTTCTCAGTTCTATCACATTCCTGTATAGTATGGGTATCTCTAGCCCTCAGAGGGAGGTTTATAATTCCCCTTACTTATCCTGTCTTTGTCTGGTGCATGATTTCATGGACAAAGATACTAATTCATCCTTCATTGGTATCTTATGTAGTTCTCTTGCCATAAATATGACCTCAGCTGTTGAAATTTCATTCAACAAACAGTCATGTCACTCCTGTGCGGCAAAACAGAATACATGTAACAGGGTTCGGATCTAACACCACATAAGGTAGTGTTCTGTGTGTGCTGGGTCACAGCGCCCATGGCAGGGAAATGACACCCTGATTCCCCAGGGGACTAAACTCCTCAATGTCAATAATGGTCTATTTCCTGCTTTACAAAAGGTGACATGGTGGATAACCTAAAGAGGAAGCACCGTGTTAGAAAGCCATTACATGGATGTTATCAGAAAAACCGGATTTTATGGCTGAGGGGGTCTGCTGTACTTTGCACATTGACTTCTCCCTTCATAGCTAACTGCTGATCAGGACTAACCTCTGTCCATAGCTAATTTGGAAACACTCAGGACCCCTCTTAACCAATAACAAACCAAGCCCTTGAGGTATTTCTTTGTTATTTCATTGTACTTAATGATGCTGGTCACATGCTGGATGGTTTTATAAGCTTCTGTTGAAAGAAATCACCCTCACAAAAAAACTGACGTTAATCCATCTTTTGGGAGAACAAGGGGCTACTTTGGAACCTACTCAGAGAAAGGGTCATTCACTTATTCATTCATATTTAAACGAATAGGGTTCTTAGCCTAAACAGAGCAACTGATTTCAAAGCAGAACTAATAAGTAGAGAGCCTTTAAGCTAACTATATATATATATATATATATATATATATATATATATATATATATATATATATGACGCTGTCATGAGTGTCTCAGCACCCAAAACACTGAACAATAGGTTATATAAGTCATGATGCAGTAACTTTCCGGTCGCTCTAGCGTCGCTTCTGAGCAACCTAGGTCAAATATCAAAGCATTTATGGAAAGACCTTAATAAGACGGTCAAAATGAGCCCAGGATCAAGGTGGAACTCCTATTATTAAGGAAGTTACACCATGTAGACTAATTCAACCTCCGAATGCACCACAGAAAAACCAGCACAAGTTAAGCGCACAGAAAGCGGGCGTTGACAACTTCACATATTCAAGCCCAAAGTGGCGGTTGTAACGGCGTAATTGGCCGAGTTATGAGGGTCAGAACATGCCACAGCGACCAAGACAATGGGGGACATGGCGGCGTCCATGGGGGTCCTTTGTGCACCCAGTGACACATGAAAGACTCCCCTCAAACAATTGCAGAGATAGGCAGATGCCACTGCCTCCAGTCAGTCTGAGGGGCCAAGCCAGGAAATGGTACAAATACCACTGGCTGCCCCTCCTAGAGGCAGAATCTCCAGAACCACCCTAGAGGTAACATCTCCAGTCATCACTCCTGCTACCTGCTATAGCTCTACACTATGCTGGGTTAGACTATGCCAGAACAGGCATAGGTCTGAACCACTAGTGGCCAGAGTATACCTGCTACAAGACACCTACCAGAGGGTAAAGTTGAACATTATTATATTATTCCTCTAAGCAGCAGGTCAGGGGCTAGGTGTGGGAACCCATCTAGAACTATACTGGACATTGTATTATCATTATTACCTCACAAGTGGAGTGGAACAGAACATTATACTTTATGAACAATTGTATTTTTACTGTATGTGGAAATTACCTGCATATTAATATGTGTGTGATTGATATTCCTACATGTTTGCCTAAAGCTGAATAAACCAGTGATAACTGGAAATAACACTAATTATAAGAGCTTGATGATCTTACACTCCATATACCACTAGTCATAAGATATTTCTCATATGACAACTTGATCATGCGCAATTACTAGTATGACAATGTGACACCTGTTACTTCAGCTCAGTCTGTTATATTGCCTGTTCGGGATATGAGGACATGCCATTACATTTAATATTTGACTCTTTTCTACACAATATACAACCCTCCTGTGTGTCATTTCTCCTTCCTCAGGGTGTTTGGTACTGTGGTATCTTGCTATCATTCATGGCCTGACTCCTTAGCAATTATTAAATAAGCTATATATTTTCCCAATTGTCTTGAGAGACCAGCTCTTTTCATAGAGCTGAGCTGACAGTGGCCATTTTATTTTTATTTTCTTGTTATAACTAGGAAGGCATCTCTCAGGATGGTAAGACTATAGACACTTCCAGATTGTACTGGTATCTCTCACTCTAATGCCATTACATGTCACTGTTGATTGGTAGGTAACATTGATCTAACACACTCTATGCTGGTCATATAGAGTATTAACAGAGAACAACCCATCATCACCCAATCTAATCTTAAGGGGATTGAGGGGGCTTTCCCGGGGCTACAATACAAATGAAAACATTACAATATGAACACAGAATCTGTGGATCAACACGGTAAAAGGTACACCCGCGAGGGGGTGCATGGGCATACCTTTTACCGTGTTGATCCACACTGATATTCCATTATTCCCTATAGGCCAAAATGGCATAATCATGCATTACTATTGTACGACTAACTGATCAGATCTCAGGGATATATTAGTCCTACAACAATCAGTGCCTGATTGTAGATCAGCTGATTGTATAGCCGCTATCAGTGATCAGGTACTGGTGTTTGGCCTCACCCTTTAAGGGGTCCTTATATGTGCAGGAGTTTGTCATGCCCATTGGTTGTCATTATGCACAGATGAAGTAGGCCTACTGGCTAGTCTCCTGGTTATTTGCCATCATGCCATCCCCTTTGGACTCATGTAGGACATGCATTATGCCTTTCCTATGCTTGCATGATTTTTAAGTACTGCAATTGGAATCCTCCAAACCATACTGGGTGAGTGTAGATAATGGCATATGAATAATTACTAAAATTAGGGTTAATCTCTTCATAACAAAGAGTCTGTGAGGGCATTCACAGGAGCATGTAGTGTAGAGCTTACTTATGTCAGGTGCAATTAGGAAGTATTTGTAGCTTTTACTAAGGTTTGAGCCTGGCCACTCAGAGAATCTTGTGCAGGAACTGACATAACTATCCACAATTTTAGAGGAGCCTTAAGATAATGTGCTACACACCAATAACTGTAAATTAATCAGGCAGACAATGATGAATGAATTGAGGTAGGCAACGGTTAGATGAAAAGGCAAGAGTTGGATCAGAAACTATGGTTACACTATAATTACAGTTGCAATTACAGTCACATTTCAAATGTATAAATAATACTTGGTTAGCATAGTCTAAGGACGTAATCAGATAAGCACATTTGAGTCAATGGAAAAAAAATGATTAGACACATTAAAAGGTATTTGGGCCTTTCCTATGGAGGAACAAAATGTTGGTGTTTGATTATTCTGTACTTGATTTCTTTCCACACAGCACTGGTTGTACAAACCTAATTTGCAATGATGTTCATTGCATTTGGGCTTCAGAAACAGGGCCATGATTTCACATTTTACTTTTATTTCATGGACAACTGTTAAAATGATATGTACTGGGATCAGGGCATGTGGAATACTTTGGTTTGTTAGACATACATGAGAGTTGCAGCTCAGACTGAACCTGGGAGTAGGCTAAGCTGCATTGATAGCTAATAAACCATTGTTACCGCTTAACAAGCATCGCTATGTAACCTAAAGAACTTAGTTTTGGGGAAAGCAGTGCAGGTTAACGATAAGGCTGGGAGTAGGTGGTGCGTACTAGCTTTGTGTGAGCAATGCATGACAAATAATGACGTGCCAAGTCTTCATCTTCAGTTCAGGTTTTTACATGTGCAAGTAACCATTTGTAAGTGAACAAATTCAATAAAACTAGCATGACTTCCAAATGAAGGTTAACGGCACAAGTCATGCCCTATCTATGTATATATGTGCAGAATGTGTTGTTGAATTATGCAGCAAATAAGGGGACAGGCACTGCATGAATGTAGGGATTTAAGCATATTTCCAATTGCTTAAAGTGACTATTTAAGCAACTTTAAGCTACCTAAAAGTTACCTAAAATTACTTAAATGTAATAATGACATTTAAGCAAATTTAGGTGACATTTAATGAGCTTAAACGTGCTTAAATAGTCAATTTAAGCAATCGGAAATGTGCTTAAATCCCTACATTCATGCAGTGAGGGGAAGGAGACACTTACTGAATGTAATCATTCCCTTAACCCTCTCAAGGGCTGCTAAATCAAGCCTGCATGATGCCCTCCTGGAGTTTGTTAATCCCATAGGATCATCATGATGCTATAATGTAAGCCTTGTAGTCACTCTAGTATATCATCATAAAATGACTGACTTCTCTTGAGTTTGGTCTTTAATCATCCATCACAGCACTATAGCTGAGATTCCAAAAAGTTTGAGACCAAACCCCTAACTACCTCACATCACAACAACTAATACTGAACCAGACAAGATCAGTGTAGATAACTAGCTCCCACAGTCATTGAGTAGATTAGTTATCGACATGGCATTGGGAATAAAAAGTACAGGGTCAATGCTCCTAAACAGACGTTTGCACAACTAATGACACTATTAATCTCCTTAGAAAGTCCCCGTACTGTCTCAGCAGACATCAGGCAATCAGGAAACAATATCATAGAAGGCTGGAATCATGTGTTCATCAAATGCTAAATCCTCCCCTTCCTTCCCTGAAAATATTGCTACTGCTTTTATTGTTCTACACAGAGGCATATCCCACAACATTTTCTTAGGGAAATTGGAGATGGGGCTTGACTATAGAAAAGCTCTATACTATATTTGGACTTTGTGGGGCCTCACAGGCCCGGAGACCGCTTAATACAGTGTAGATTATAAGAACAATATTCCTCTTACAACACAAGATGTTATTTGATGCCTTTAGCTGCGTTGCGAATCCAAAATCAAAAGCCTATTTCTCATTCAAATCTAAATTCAAAACAACATGTAATCTACACTAGCGAGCAGACATACTGAACTCCTCAAGGTTGTCAGATGATACCCAGATCTGTGACCTTAAGTGATCAGATGCCCTGGTCTATACCTTTTCTGACACCTGATTAGTTGAAAGATCTGGAGGGTTTTCAGTGCATCGTGAAGCAGGCAATCAATAACAGACAACACCTAATCAATGTGAGCAGACATAGGTTCTGGAAATGTAATTATCAATGCACCATCAAGTTTGTAGTATTAACATACAGTGACCCCTAGCTATGCTATAGAGTTGTACAGCCATCAACAAATCAAAATGCAGCATCTAGGATAATGTATTGTAACCTTGCTCAGATGCGTCATGCCTCATGACCATGACTGTACCTGTAAGTATATGTAAACCCATAACAATTTGTCCTTTTGTTAAATAATGTTTAGATTGATGGTAGTCTGGAACACATCACCCTAGTAGCTAGTCAGCACTGATACAAGGCTCTACAGTGGTCTGTCCCTTTGTCCCGTCACTACTGGTGGCTGTTATTGCATGTCGTTTCACATAGGGCTGGTCTATTTTGAGGAGAAGTGCACCCTCGGGGTCATGGTTGAGATGGATCAATCTCTGTAGTAGCTGAGATTGGCTGATACTGCAGGGCAATCTGTGCTTAGTGGCGGATAGGGAGACAAAGACAAGAAGGTGAATGGGAGGTAGATAAAGAGGGAGCGGATGGAGGAAACAGTCAATATATCACAGGTAAATGGTAGGTAGGAACAAACAGTGGCGGATCCACGATTCGGAAAAGGAGGGTGCACAGCCCAAAAGGAGCGGGCGCACCCCCTAATTTTGGGCAAATTTTGGGGTCCAAAATATGTAGTTAAACTCTTAAGTACTGGGAAAAAGGGGGGTGGCACCCTCGCATCCCCCCTCTAAATCCGCCACAGAACAAAGAGTCTCTGTCTTGCTCTGACCCTGTCTCTGCCCCTGAGCAGTGATGGAGCTACATTGGAATTCCTTTGCAACTCTGACCAATCAGTGACCTTGATGTGTACCATGAATTGGACACATCCTTCTTTATTTGTGTTTAGAATGAAGCCACTTGAAGACTTCAGAACCAAAATAGATACTGAGAAATGTTTAGATAATCATGACAGACATTTTAAGGAACAACATATATGTGGAATTAACAATCAAAACACATTGGAAAACAAAAGAAAAAATATACAGTTTGATGCAGGTAGTTTGGTGTACAAGGAGTGCCTTAAATAAAGCACATTACAGACAACCCTTACTTCCTTGAATTTGGAAAATGCAAGGAAAAATATATGAGGAAGCAAAATATTCGAGGATTTAAGTCCAAATAAAATAGAAAACATGGAGGAAGTTGCAACTATCCTGTCTGAAGTAATGAGGGATCTGAGGAATTAAAGGGTCGAGGAATTGAGGGCTGACTGTACATACACAAATCCATGTTATTGTCATAGATATAAAAGAGACGGCACGCTGCACGCTAAGGTTAAAATCAATATGTCAAACATCTAACCTTAGTCAGTGACTCAGTACACTGTATACTATCTCATGTATCATGAATATTTATGGACTCAGGACTAGTCATGACCAGAGGGTAGTTTACATCACAGAGTGTGGTGTAATTAGCTGACCCTCTGTTGGGCCTTGGGCAGTAGATCTATATTCCCTGCATTATCTGACCTCACTGAACACATCACAGCTGTCAGGCTTTGGCCAACCAAGTTCTGGAAAATTAGACAGTTCCCAAGTCTACTTAAGCTAGAGCAAGGACCTAGGTAAATCATCTGGGCTAGAGAAAAGGTCAGAAATTGTTTGTCCCAATACATAGATGTGAAGTATGGAAGGAATTCTTTGAATAAGGGTTCACTCTTTTGACAAGCTCTTGTGTTTTTCATTTATTGTGTCCCTTATTTATCAGTACTGAAAGGAGATTGGGGGAGATAGAAGTGATATTGACAGCCTACAATTTGTGGTTTCCCATGATACTGCTCATCAATAGATTCTAGGAACTTTCATTGTCAGTCGGAAATGAACTTTTATATTTGGTTAACTTGAGGTATGCTATTGTAAGAAGGTGGGAAAATTAAGTGAATTCAATTGCCACAAGCAGCCATAAGTAAGGTTTCCCCATCTTCTAAGAAGAAGAAAGACAATGGACATGTATTTTTCTTTCACCTGTCTCATAATATATATCAAAGTAAATAATCCCAAGTGATAGTAGAAACTGATTGGTTCCATGTACACTCTAAACTACCTTTTTTCAAGGCATTGCTCACTGCGTTCCCGAATAGTTCTCTGTCTTTTTTCTCATGTCCTTCCACTTAGCCCATCCAGCATGTTTGCATATACATGCGTTCTCTCTCAGTCTGCGTCTGGTCGTCTCCCTTTCTTTACCACATACACACTTGGACCTCACTCTCTATATTTTTCCCTGGTTGAAATCAAGTCCTCCAACTGCCTATCACCTATCTATACCATCACCTAATGGCCTCTGCTGCCATCACTGGAAATTCATATTTTCTCCTCCTTGTAAAGTGTACATCACATTTTCTATGTGTCACACGAGCAACTTCAGTGGTAGCTGATGTTGTGAGCAGGTTGGGAGCAGTTCACGTGGGGGGACGTCATGGAGGTAAGGACAGGGATTCACTTCTACTCCCTGATGACTTGGAAACATTAAAATGGATCAGGTTGTCATGGTATAGAAAAGCAACAGCTCAGGTGGCATCCCAGATTCCAGGTTGAATATGTTAAAGGGAACATTTGAATGAAACTCCACAATTTCAAATTGACATGTTGACTGTCACACAGGGAGCCATTTGGAATGTCATGATTGCCATGCTGTTTGTCATTCTGTCTGCTAATACCCAGAGAGCCACTTATTGTACTACAGTCAATGAACAACATGACAAATCTATGCGGTAGGTGGAATGGAAAGTCCTAAACAGATCTACCCTATCATCTGAATAACTGCCCCGGGTGCTTATATATGTGGATGGGCCTAGACATTCTACAGGCAAGGCACTCATTCAATGTTTACTTATTGAGAGTGTAAGGCATGTTCAATGACCCCCAAATCATTACGCAAGTTCAGATCCTATTTGAAGCCTGGTACCTTAACACAACTCTACAATATTTGGACAGATCCACTGATCAATGTTTGGGCCTATTTTGAGAGGATTTTAGCTTTGAGGTGCTACAGTAAAAGATGTAAACCACTATTCTTCATTATTTAGTCACATCTGATAGAAAACATCTTGAGCTTTAAGTAGAGGGCAAATTTATGTATATCAGCCTATAATTTGATGAGTTACGGAGGCTCGAAGTTGGACAATACACTAAAAATGCCCTTTTTAGTCCAATTTTCCATCATTCCCATCTATCTATTGTTAAGCTAGGTAGTATTAGAGTGTGATAAACCTATTTTGCTTTTGGTGAGAGGTCATAGCTATCTCTTAAAAATACTTTTGCCATGTCCCTTCCTCAACTGTCTTTTACACATGTGTTATAATATCGAACTGTGAGCATCCTCACATACACTGTTCTTATTACCTGTGTTGAGCAGGGTCCCTAGGGGGGTTTTAATGGTAAATAAATGAAAGTGCTGGTTTGCTGCAGATACGAGCTAGGTCCCATAAACCGAAATTCAACTCCCCAAAACGTTACGTATGTGAGGTACACTTTTTGATGTCTGTAGGCTATCTAAATAAATGATTCTTTATTTATAGTCTATTCTAGTGTAGTATGTATATGAATTAAATGATTAAAACAAAAATCATGGCTCTGGTCTGCATAGTAAGGCCACAATGTTTCCAGTTGCCCTGGCAGAAATGACTAACCACTGTAAGTCACTCAGAGGATCTCAAATTAGCTAAGCTCACAGTCTACTTTGATTTTGCAGCTCCATTTAAACTGAACTTTCTCAAAAAGGTAACCCAGCAAATTGTCGTGACTCCTCGTCAACCTGTGTGAAGTGGCTCACACATGTCGCTAGATGGAACACGACGTCGCTATAGCACAAGATCACCAGGAATAGCAATGGTGGTGATCACATGGCCTCACCTCAGATGGCGAGGATGGTGATCACTCAGACTCACCAGGGATGGCGACGTGGGTGATCACTCACCTCGCTAGATGAAACACGCACCTCGTCATAGCACATGTTCACCAGGGATGGCGAGGATCGTGATCACTCATCCTCACCAGGGATGGCGACATGAGTGATCACTCACTTCGCTAGATGAGACGCACACCACGTCATAATGCACATTCACCACGGATGGCAAGGATTGTGATCAGTCACCTTGCTAGATGAAACGTGTACCTCGGATAGCACAGGTTCACCACAGATGGTGAGGATCTTGATCACCCACACTCACCAGGGATGCCGACACGAGTGATCACTCACCTCGCTAGATGAAACGCACACCATGCCATGGCGCATGTTCACCACGGTTGGCGAGGATCGTGATGACTCACACTCACCAGGGATGGCAAGGCGGTTGATCACTCACCTCGCTAGATGAAACCCGCACCATGTCATAGCGCAGGTTCACCATGGATGGCAAAAGTGGTGATCACTCAGACTCACCAGTGATGGCGACGCTGGTGATCACTCACCTTGTTAGATGAAAAGCTCATGATCATCGACATTGGTAATCATGCAGCCTCACATCTGCCAGATCAAAGTATGTTTTGCCAGAGAAGGTATTGCCATATGTATCTTCCCTCTAACCACAGACAAGGTGTTCATGTTGATATTTCCCTATGTATTTTTCCTGTAACCAGAGAAAAGGTGTTTATGGATAGTTGCTTTCATTTTAGAGATACCTCTATCTAAATTCAATTGATATTCTCTCTATTTAATCTTGTTTGATTCAACTCTGAAGTATTACATGGAAATCAGTGTGAAACAAAGCACATTTGATACGTATGGGACTTATACTTCATGCCCAAACTTCCTAGATAGGCTACATGTTGAACAGTGGTGCTGTCTCAACAACTTTGGCAATAGTGGTCATAAGTTGCCACTGTGAGTGAGAGTGACTGACAGATGATGCAATCCTCAGAGAGCATTGACTTGGAGTGATACAAATTCACGCATTGAGTGAGACAAAGGCTGGCAATGGTGGTGATAAGTTGCCATTCTTAGTGAGAGTGAGTGACAGATGATGCAATCCTTAGAGAGCATTGACATGGAGTGACACAATTTCACGCATTGAGTGAGACCAATGTTGGCAATGGTAGTGATAAGTCACCATTTTGTGTGAGAGTTGATGCCAGTGGCACAGGAGTGGTACATAATCACACAGTGAGTCAGATCCATGTTGCGATGCTTGTGATAAGCCGCCATTCTGAGTGAGAGTTGACAGGCAGTGGCACATACTCATGCAGTGAGTTAGATCCATGTTGGCGATGGTGGTGAGAAGTCACCATGCTTTGTGAGGGATGACAAGGGGTGGCACATACTCACGCAGTGAGTGAGATCATGTTGGTGACTGTTGTGATAAATTGCCATGCCATGTGAGACTGACACACAGTGGCGAAAGATGACGCAGTGAGTTATCACTCAGAAAGGAGTCACAATTGATGACTAATCATGGCGACAGATAACGACAATTTGCTGGGAAGGAATTTCAATCAAATTCTCATGAAATAGTGTGTGTTATATATGTGAGGGTCTGCAATTGTCTTAGATTGCATAGAAATGATGTATTTTGGGTTTTATTTCCCTCTGACTGAAAGTCCCAAGCCATAGACTGGCCATAGCAGCTTGGTGATGCCATTTAATTTGGCCAGGAAGCCCCATACTCTTAAAGGCTTTATTTTCCTCACATATGTAACGTTTTCACTGGCGAATGGAAATGGCCCTTCCTGAGCTACTCCTGCTGTATATTTATCCCAAAATCATTATTAATTGTTGAAATTAGGGCCTACCTTTACTATTAGGGTTCATTAGGTCCAGTTTGGATATTTTGAAATGACACCCCAGCCTGTCTGGGGTGAGAAGTGTTTATTATTTTTCGAAATTTTCACCTCCCACACCCCAAAAGTGCATTATTTAGCGAGATTACCTGCTCTTACCATTGTTTATTTACTCTTAACTCCTAGCCCTACAATCAATCATTTCAGTACATATAACCTCTCTTTTGGTATGTACTTTGCCAGCAGTATTCCTTTTCCCCCCTTCCTCAGCATTTCGTTACATATGTGAGGTGTTTACTATATGTGTTGCACCACACACCACCTGGTTGATTATCTTATACAAGTGTCCCTATCTAATATCCTGGATAGAATTAAGGCACTTACCATTTAAATTTCTGCAAGTTTCCCACAAATTTGAAAACGTTATGTATGTGAGTTTTTGTTCATTTTGGTTACAATGTGTACTTCAGACCCACCCAGACTATACATAATTCACCATTAGATGCACATATATGGTTCCCCAAGCTAAAATAATAGTGAATGTAGCAATCCTAACATTTTTTTTAATTTTTTTTTTATGGTTGCTATATTCTAGGGTAAGGCTGCACTGCCAGTCAGTAATCATATTTGTGGGGTTCTATCCACAATTTTTTGTTCCTACTTACTTCTCATCCCCCATGGAGAAACTGTAAATATTAGAGCATATTTGCTTGATATTACTCACCTTAGTTGTTCAACAATTATATTCAATCTTTTGCAGTCTGCAAGTTTCTGAGGAGGACAGGCTGCCCAATGAGGATGGCATGCGCTCAGAGTTAGATGGAAATTACCCATAGTATAGCCTAATGTGTTTTTGGACATGAAATCTGATGTACATAGGATGATATTTAACAGCTTTAACGGCTTTCAATAAAATAAAGTGTTCTGAGTATGTGATTTCATTGGTTCTCAGGCTGGTGAACATCCTTCACTGAATCACCCCATTTATATACAGCTTTTAACAGATTGCCAACGTTAGGTTTGCCTGTAAGGTAAGAGGCCAGACTATCAAGGCCATGCAGTGCTGCTTCATTAATCTACTGCTTTTTTAGGCAGAGCTTAGATTTTTTGAAGTCACCCTATGGGGTGCTGTGCTCTAAGCTGGCAATAGTCTTGAGCTGCACTTTATTTTGTTTTGTGCAGATTAAAGGAAGAGGTGTAGTAGCATAGACCTCACTAAAATATAACTGCAGAACTGAAGCCAGGTCAAGATTAATATCATTGCAAAAAAAAACAACAAAAAAAAACACAAAAGCCGAGTTTAGTTGTCTCCAGCAATTACTCCCATTATAGGTAATATATTTTCCTTATGTAAAATACTTTCCACAACACAAAATGATTCGATTTTGATTTATTTTTTAAGCAAAAAAAACAACAATAAGAATTTATAACCAAGGTATATCATCTGTTAGCAGAATTGTGTACTGCTTAAAATATAGATGTCTCGTGTCTCATAATTCAAAAAAAGCGTATTGTCATTAGTGAACAGGCAACCAAGCCAAGCCCCTATCAGTAGGCTTGATTATCCCAGTTGGCAATTTGAAGAATTCTCCTAAGGCAAGTTGTCAAAAGTACTGGATGCAATGCTTAGTAGGACAGAGCATCTATACACCATTACAGCAAATGAATGGTTCATTCCCTAGTGGTAATTTGAGTAAGTATACCAGGTCATGGTAGTACCACCCTAATTCAGCCACTTCCGGGTAGAATGGCCAAAGGTTCCTCAGAAATGTTGTCATTTCAAGCAATTCGGACCATTTGTGAGGAGAGAAAGGCCTAAACCCATGATTATTTGGTATCAAAATAATCAGGAAGTGTTTTTTTTTAGTCAATAGTCAATTTTTTATTGATATCAAGAAAACAGTGGAGGGTTATGGGGGTGAAATGACCATATAGTTTATTCCTACACTAGTCAGGTCTCAATGCTCAAAATCAGTGTGGTGGTTGCCATGGCAATTTTAAAAAAATCGAGCCTGATTTTATATTCTGGACCGACTGCATAACTTTCTCCATTTCAAAAGCTAAATTTTGGTGTATTGTGCTAAGCTGTCAGGGAATTTTAAGTATTTCAAATGTTACATCCAAGGTCGCCAACAATGGTATTTTCTGGTCCGCACTGGGTATTTAGGGTGGTACCACCCTAATTATACATGGTAACATGTACAGTACTGTCAGTAGGTAGTTACGGAAGTTCAGGATTTACCCAATGGTGGAATAGACCTTTCAGCCAATGTAAAAAGGTCCATGTACCCTCTAAACTACCTTTTTTACACACAGAGCTCACTCTCTCGGTAAGTCATGTTATCAGGAGGTTGGGAGCGACTCGTGTTGGGGGCCTCATGGAGGTAAGAAAAGGGAATCCCTTCTACTCCCTGGAGACTCAGGACCATTATGTTAGGATCAAGCTGTCATGGTATGTTGGCATTTTAGATTCCAGGTTGCATATCTTAAAAGAAATGTTCAAATGATACTCCACAATTTCAAATTTGCATGGGTATATTTACTCTGTCACACAGGCAGCCATTTACAATGTTATTATTGTCATGCTGTTCTTCATTCTTTCTGGCAATGTCCAGAGAGCCTAATTTATATTGGTATATAGTACATGATCAACATGACAAATTGAAATTCATGCTGTAGGTCAAATGGAAAGGCTTACACCGATCTGCGTATAACCTATTATCTTGATAACTGCCTGGGTGCTTATATGTGGAGTGGCCCTAATACAGGCCATGCACTCATTCAATGTGTAATTTTTACAATCGCACTTACCATAAGACGTTTAAGGCATATTTTATGACTCCTATATCCCGAGCGTTTATACAAGGCCAGAGCTTATTTGAAACCTGGTATTTTAACACAACTCTATGGTATTTATGGACAGCTTTTAATAGATTGCCAGCTTTAGGTTTGCCTGCAAGGAAAGAGGCCAGACTATCAAGGACGTGCTTCAATAATCTACTGCTTTTCTAGGGCTGTACCAAGGCTGAGCGTAGAGACTGATATATGAAGTCACCCTAGGGTATGCCATGCTTTAAGCTGGCGATAGCCTTGAAGGCACTTCAATCAAATTAGAGATTAGAGATTAAAGAGGTGGAGTAGCATAGATGAAGCACGGATTCAGGAGAGGGCACCAGGTGGCACTAGGTGGCAGGCTAACAGGTAAGGCCTCTATACTTTGTGCACAGAGGTGTTCCCACACACCCCCTGGTTTTGGTCTAACAGTGACCTCACCTTATTAGATTACAGAGTGTTATCTGGCTTATTTGAAGGACAATTGGTATACCTTTCATGGCGCATACTGAACCCAATATTTACCATCCAATATTATTGGCATAACAGGGGTTTACCTAAGTATGACCTACAACACATATCTTATGGAGAAGTTATTTGATGCAAGCCCCTACAAGCTAATGAGGATTTAATGAGCATATGTGGATCAACACAGAAAAAGGAACCTCTGTAAGGGGCCTCCTGGGGGTCCCCTTCTATGGTTTATTTTGGTACAGCCAAACTCAAAGATGTGTCTTATTTGGTGCTTTTTACAGTGTGACCAGACAACCCTCTGCACCTGTGCAGACCGCTCTTTAAGAACATTATCTATTTACAAACCCTAGTGTGCAAACAACCATGCCGAGCTGGAGTGTGCAGGCCCAGTTGTTACTCAGCCTGAACTGGCCTTGTCAAACTGTCTGCAGACACCAACTGCCAGATCACAGTTTTAGACACCATTCACACTACAAGCTAGTTTTCTCAAAACACCCAT
Organism: Acholoe squamosa; assembly: GCA_949317995.1. Lineage (NCBI taxonomy): Eukaryota > Metazoa > Annelida > Polychaeta > Phyllodocida > Polynoidae > Acholoe > Acholoe squamosa. Next base: position 74,976,417 of record OX439045.1, on the reverse strand, counting down.
ATCCAATATTTCCAGTTTGATTCTCTCAGCTTCTAAGTAACTTGAAACAAAACGAAACACTGATTTGGACCATGGTTTGCATGGACAAACAGATATTCTGACATTGGAATTATTAGATGGATTCTATAAGTCCTCTCCTGTTCCTATTTGTATTATGCATGGGTGTATATCAACAAAAATTGATATCATGAATAGGAATGTTTTCTTTTGATCTGTTCTCCTATTCTCCTTTTTGGAAATAAAAAGCACAAGCACAAACACAGATAAAACAACAAGTTTAGTTATCCCCTGCAATTGCTTCATTTATAGGTAATATACTTTCCACTAAACAAATAATTTCATTTTGAATTCATTTTAAGAAACACAAATGTATTTTATAATCCTATCGCATATGATTTCTAAAAGCTCTTTCTTGAATTCAAACTGATACTTTAGATCCAGAGTAACCATGCCAGTTCAGACCCACATCATAGTCCAGTAAAATTAGGTTTTGACGTTGAATAAATAAAAAATAGCCATCTCTTTTCTCAGCTCAGTGTTTTTGATTATTGATTATACCGTCCATGAAGGTTTTCAGTGTTCCTGGTATCTTGTCTGTACGCTGAGAGTGAAATGATGGGTATATGCTACAGTCATAAAGTTGTGATTGAATGTCCTCCCTTCAGATGGTAGCAGTTGTTTCAATGATCCGCTGACTTTTCTCTTGAATGAATCCAGAAGCAAGCCATCAGGAAATAGCTCATGCAGGTGAAAAGTTCTTTGTGTGCTTGTACAATGGTAAGAAGTGAAAAACAATTGACCAGGTCAGGTACAACAATTATAAGAGGACAATTACATGACAATCCATCAAAATGTCCTTTGAGCTGGCAACTTTACCCCCAACAAGCGCTGCCACAAACAACATTCCTTCTGAATGTACCACCAAGTGCAACCATGACGGGGAAATGTACTTCTTGCTCAGGACTGGGGGAGGAAGTCTGAAAATGAGAGTGCCTACAGACCTTCCATCAGCACCTGATAAAATCCTGAACATGATAAGCTGGAACTGTAAGAACGAATGTCAGCGTGTGGTGAATCTATAGGGGTACATTGCTCGAATGCTGCTCCAGCAGAACAGGACTAACATCAAACAACAATCAGAAATGAAAGTTTCATGTCTTTGGTAAAAGTGAATGAAAGTGAGGCATATATTCTGAAATAAAATGACATTTTAGAAGATTTAATGAAGTATATGAATAAAATTCCAGTACTTAGGAATTTTGTTTATTTTAGCAACATATCAAATTTCTCTTTCTTGTATATTATGAGGCACTTTCATGGGAGATATTATGTTTTTTGGGGTATTCAATTATGGGGTAACAATCGGAGAGTAACAATGAACGTTGCCTAAAGAAAAAGGCCAAGCCTAGGACAACCCAGGACTTTTAGTATATTCATACCAATACATAAAGGAGCCGATCCTGAAATTGTCAGCTTTCTTTGAATTTATTCAACATAAAAACCTAATTTTACTGGACTATTTAGAATTTCAGAGGTTACAGCTTCCGCCATACAAGTGATTGACTGGCTTTTGAGACAGTAAACACTGAGCTGTGTGTCACAGTCATGGTAATCCAATTTTGCTTCTTTTCAATAACCATATTTTCATTCAGTTGACACATGGGCTTCCATCCTCGATGATTTGGCTACACGGAATTCACACAAAATTATATCTTCCTCCAAAGATACTATGGCAGGACAATTATAGTTGTTCTTGGTCATGTATTACAGGAAACCATATTATATTTTGATGCTGTTCCACATATTGACTCTCAAACAAAAGCTAAAAGAAAAAAACCTACATTGGTGTCTCGAGGACCAGCTGTTTGTCCAGTCAATAAATATTGAAAAACCACGGCATCTTTTATACGTCATTGTCTGTGTGCACAAATGAGAATCAACGATCAATATCTGCAGACAATCATTCCAGGACTGCAGATGTTTGGAGGCCTTTTGTCTTTTCTTTGTTATGACAGCATTATAGATAATCTACTCGTTTGAATGTCATGGTTTCTATGAGTTATAATCATTTGACAAAGTCTAATTTTATGTGTCATGTAATTCTGTTTTGCAAAATCGACCAGATCCTGGTTGAGAAAATTTGCCAGAGTGTACAGCTGTGGATAAGGGCGTTGACTATGGTAGAACGGAGTAGACCTACAATATCAATCTGAAACAATTAGGATTCGATATCACCCAACAAAGTCACCTTTAGTCAGTGGGAGCTTCACTGAAAAGTAATAAAGTGCTATCATATCAATAATAGCTGCTCTAGCACCATATAAATTGTTTGATTTCATGATATCTTAATACTATACCGCAGTGTTTGCTTTGATTGTATATAAAACCTCTTTTCACATTGGGTAAGGCGCATGAGCTGGCATTGACTGTTAGAAAGCAATCCGATGTGATATTTCCAAAACATGCATTAACACATTGTCATGAACAGAAAGGGATTGGAAGTCCTGGGGTATGCCTAACTCCCATCTGACTCACAGCAGAAATTGTCATAGATATGGCACAGTGGTTTAGAAATTACCCGTCTTTACTTTTAATGATCCGTTTTTTGTTCCCAGTGGGTGTGTCTGCATAGTAGGAATATAAAAGGCAGAGATGAGGTGATAATCTGCAGTTTATAAAACAGACAGCATACTCTATATTATCATTTTCGTCGTGGGATATTTCTATTTAGTTCAGATATCTGCCTTTCCTTTCAAGCATTTGGCTAATACCTAATTCCTGGCAGAATTTATACAATACTACTTAAGTCTTTATATCACTCAAAACAAGACTCTAAATATGAGACCAGAATTCCGGTTGATGTTAAGCTGATCTGTGTTTTAGGGGTGCTAGAAGCTTTTGTGTTAAAATAAGTCCAAATTTTTGTAAGACCAAACTTCTAATAATCCCTCATTTGTGGTAGAATCACTAAGTAATACTATGTCTGAGAAAAATCTGTTTCCATGCATGTTGTACTGTAATCCTAAAAAAATCCCCAAAATGTGTTTTGGATTTCAAGGTAAGTGTAACAAGCAAAATTCAATGTAGTTGGAACATTATTACTCGGTATCTTGGGAAATTATTTCATAACCTTCTTTAGAGGAATGGGTAAGGTAAAAACTGTAAAAGGTGGGTGTTTTATTGGTTAAAGATCCTTGTCTTCATTGAAAGTGAATCACTCTCTAGTCCTTCTCCCAGTTCATATCGTTTAAGCTTCTACAATGCCACTGTTGATAAAGTACAGGGACAGAGTTGTCGCTGGCTGTACAGCTAAATTTGATACTGAAGTTATGCCTTTTCACTCTCATCTGATTCCTAATATAAAAAAACTAAATGGTTTTATAAATAATTCTTTAACATGCTGCTGGTCATTGCCACTTTCACTGATTGGGATAATCTGATTCCTCAATGATTACTCCGACAGAATCCGGCAGGACAAAATATCTAATTACTGTTAGATTAGAGGTGTGATAAATCTCACATAGGATCTTCAAAAAAGGTTTTGCAGTCTAGAGGATTCTACATATCTAGAGCTCAGCAGGCACAGCATCTCCTATTGGCATCGCCTATTGGCAATAAGCTAGAGTGCACCAATTTCTAAAAAGCTTACTTTCCCACTTTTGACTTCCACTCATCCCATCAGAGGAAAGAGCCACCTCAGCCTTTAAGAATGGTCTCTGTTGGAAAATGAGGTCTGAATACATCTCTCTATTAGCTACAGTTACTTTGAGTAGTGCTCATAATATTGGCTAGTTTATTACTCCTGCAATGTTTTCTACTCGAAACACACTTTACTGAAACCTCATAATAGCCAGGCTGTTTTGGGGTAACACAAAAAGAATGTCACCTCATGAAAATAAATAAGGTACTCTAGGTGAAGCAAAAGTACAGTTCTATTTTCCTTTGATCCTTATGTGGCCTCCAATATTGGCTGCACTGACCCTCCAGCTCCTTCCCATGCCTCAATTTCCAAACACTTCCCAGGGTACCAACAGCAATACGTGCTTTGGGTTGATTGAGTGTTTAAACACAGTTAAACAGAAGATAGATGTTTCAATATGGAAAAACAGGGCTCGCCAACCACTTTAAGATCTCATTTGGAGACGAGTTCCAGACCTCCCAGCATAACCCATTTTGGCATCCAGTAGATAGGATAACATTGACTGTGCAACTCATCAAGAAAGGATCCATGGGGTTCTAGGTGGGATAGAAGCAGATTGGTTGCCTCAATAGATGGGTTATTGGATACTTCCTGCTGACCACTATGCTGAACAGATTCCTATTACAGAAAGTAATTGAGCTGGTCGCCTAGATTACAAGAGCATTATGCAAAAACCTGAAAAACCAGGGAGGATCATTTTGAACCAACCCCATCCCAATTATACCACGCTCAGGGGGAAACATCTGGAAAAATGAATTAATTCAAACTTGGCCATTCTAGCCTTTTCCTGCCTTAATATTCTATTATTGAACCGTACATTTGTGACACAACTTCAGTTTGGAATCCTACCCATTGAGTTATTTGGAAAAGAACTTGTTCAAAATATAATGATTTTACAAATAGCCCTTAAATCTAGATTTCTAACATGCAAAATCAGTCACAATGAAAGGTGATTCTTAGCTGTGTTAAGGTTAATTGGAACGTACATAATCACAATTTAGGATACACTCATTCACCTGTGTTGATTCCATGTTGGGCAGTGTGCTTCTAGATTATAAGCAGAGCCCTGCTAAACTTTCCATGACTATAAGAACACTGCAAGGAACCATCTAAAGTTAATTTTAGCTAATATAATGACCTTCATTCTCTTATATCACCCTTAGACTGAGTCAGTTGTAATGCAGATGTGGTCAACCCCAACTGCAACATATCACTGATCTATTCCCCATGAATGCAGGTGTGGTGCCAGTGTGTGGTTTCTGATTAGACCACCAGGTGGCAACAGTAGATTCCTGCATCTCCTTTTATAGACAGTGACAGCGTGACTTGCATTCATTTTTGATGTATTGATTCTTGAGATCATTTGCATAAAATTGATAAAAGTAACTTGCAGTGTCTCAAACTAGAATCCCATGAGGCCTATCTGTCTCTATTATAATAGAGATTTCATCTACAGCCAATGACAGGCTGGGACTGTGCACACCCCAGGTAGGGGTGCCAGCCACACAGTATAAAACCAATGCTGTCCCTACACTGGTTCTTTTCATTTCTGTGGTAGTGAGCGGAAAACGTCCTTACAACACGAGATTTCATCTACAGCCAAAGCAGGCAGTAGTTCCAAGCTTTTTCCCCTTTGTTACCTCTTGCACAAAATACATGAATAGGATTTGTATAGTGATGCAACAAAAACTCAATCACCATTAAAAAAAATGTAGTGTCCGTAGTAGCATTATTTGAAAGGAAGGTGCTTTTGAGTGTGAGTCACTTTTCTTCATCAAACAAGAAAGGGAAATCAGTCCTACAAAACATTAATTTTCATTCAATGGAACAAGAAATAGGATTTAAATGTTACCTCTGTTGGCAGTGTCCTATTACATGTATACGATATTACAATGATAAGTCAAATTGGTATTGGTCATGGTATAATGTGTTGAGCCAAAAATAGACTGTCTGGTATTTAGGGCATCCTGTATGGCCGTCCATCATACGTAAATATACAGGTAATAATAATGTCTCATCAATCAATTGTCACTGTCATTATACAAAGGGATCTATTAACCCAGCAAATTGTCATGAGTCCTTGCCAACCTGTGTGAAGTGGCTCACACATGTTGCTAGAAGGAACACAACATCGCTATAGCACAAGATCACCAGGAATAGCAATTGCTATGCCACATGAGTCTAACACACAGTGGCGAAAGATGACAGAACGAGTTATGACTAATCATGGCCACAGGTGATGACAATTTGCCGGGAAATATCATCACACAAGGATCAGATGCTTGCACTACTTTAGTCCATCTTTGACTGAATGAGAAATGATTATTTGCTTGATGTGTTCTACTAAACTGCATCTTTGTTATTCATTGTTTTTAGAGTGTGCACAGTTGTGTTTGCTGACAATAGCTTTGGCATGTTTTTTTTTTTAATTTCTTAATCACCTAGGTGTAATTCAATTACATATTCTGCTAGATGTTGCTAAGGAGAAATATTTGTGGATATAAGTGTATTTCAGTGGAGTAAATTAGCTGCAAAGTAGGAGGTGCAATATCATGCCTATTGTACCTTTCTCAATTAAACAGTATATTTTTAATGTTAATCTTGTTCCATATGCTGGAAACATAAGCTTCCTCAAGTAATGGGATCTATATTATTTCCTAATTAGGACATTTTGTCTGATGTGACAGTCTAACATGAGAGTTCAGATGGTACCTTTAATACCTAATTTTGATAACACTTTAGGGGTCACCTTCAAGACAATTTAATATATTGCAAAACATAAAGGCCTCTAATACAGCAGTGCGTCACGTCCATCAGTGGGTATGATGCACCAATGAAGTGAGGGTACTACATCATAAGGGGCTCTAATACAGCAGTGCGTCATGCCCATCAGTGGGTATGATGCGCCAATGAAGTGTAGACTACTACATCATAAGGGGCTCTAATACAGCAGTGCGTCATGTCCATCAGTGGGTATGATGCACCAATGAAGTGAGGGTACTGTCATACTAGTGATTGGCATGATCAAGTTGTCATATGAGAAATATCATATGACTAGTGGTGTATGGAGTAAATATATATCAGGCTCATGTAAATAGTGTTATTTCCAGTTGTCACTGGTTTATTCAGCTTTAGGCAACATGTAAGAAATATCAATCATACAGTAGTTAGTATGTAGGTAATTTGTACATACAGTAAACATACAGTAATTTATAAAGTACAATGTTCAGTTCCACTCCACCTGTGAGGTATTAATAATACAGTGTCCAGCATAGTTCTAGGTGGGTTCCCACACCTAGCTCCTGACCTGCTGCTTAGAGGAATAATGTAATAGTGGATAACTTTACCCTCTGGTGGAAGTCTTGAAGAAGATAGCCTCTGGCCACTAATGGTAGGAAACCAATGCCTGTCTAGCATAGTTTCACCATAGTGCAGTGGTATAGCAGGTAGCAGGAGATGACTGGAGATGTTACCTCTAGAGCGGTTCTTGGTGATGTGTCTTCCTGGAGGTGCAGACAGGCTATTTGTAGCAAATCTTGGAAAAGCACCTCCAGACTGACTGGAGCCAGCAGCATCTGCCTAACTCTACAATTGTTTGAGGGGACTCTTTCAAGTGTCACAGGGGGACAAAGGACCCCCATGGACGCCGCTATGCCCCCCATTGTCTTGGTCGGTTCTGCATCTTCAGACCCTCATAACTCGGTCGTTTATGCGTTTATAACCGCCATTTTGGGCATGCGCGGAGTTGAATATGCCAAGTTTATAATGCCCGCTGGATAGGCGCGTAACTCGCGCCGGTTTGTCTGTAGTGCACTCGGAGCTCCTTTCAGTCTCCATGGCGTAACTTCCTTAATAATGGGAGTTCCGCCTTGATCTTGGGCTCATTTTGACCGACTACTTATGGGCTTTCCATAAATGCTTTGATATTTGACCTAGCTTGCTCAGGAGCGACGCTAGAGCGACCGGAAGGTTATGGCGTCGTGCTTATGTAACCCATTGTTCAGTCCTTAGAGTGCTCAGACACTCCTGACGGCGTCAGCGGTGCTCAGGCACCCGTGACGGCCGGTTGCATTCACTTACAAGTTATTAATTTGTGCATTGAACCATGAGGTCGCACACTGAGACCCTTATTCTTATTATATTGTGCAGTGAACCATTAGGTCGGAGCCTTTGATGTCAGAGAGAGTGTTTGTAACTGACCTGGCTGGTGTGCAGTGGGGCATGAACGCTCTTATACAAAGTTTGAGCGCTCTTATAGCTCTTAGAACCAACCCATGTATTAATTTCATAGATATCCTTTGATTAATACAAAATATGTTACAATTTATGGAATAATAAAATGGTATATCATAGAATACTCCCTCTCCCCCGAAAGAATGCGAAACTCCGTCATTTCGCCGAGGGAATGTACAATTTATACAATTTTTACCTTATTTTGGAGTTATATACTGTTTTGTAAGAGGATTTGAAGTGATGGGGAGTGCTTCAAATGCAATTTTTGTGGTAGAGCTTTGTCAGTATAAACAATTTTCTCCTGGGTATAAGTACATTTCCGAGTTTCTATATCTTACCATCCCTGAGCTTTTTTGCTTATGTGACATCAATATTGGGTACAATTTCCCATTTTTATGTACAACATACAATTTGGCAAATAGTGTGCAATTTTGGCATTCAATATTCAATTTAGCGTGCAAATTGAACATAAATGACAATTTCAGTGTGCAAATTTACAATTTCGCGTGTAATTGCGTTCAATTGACAATTTCAGTATGCAAATATATAATTTTTGCGTACATTTGGCAATTTGAGTGTGCAAATATATAATTTTCGCGTATATTTGGCAATTTTAGTGTGCAAATATATAATTTCGCGTACATTTGGCAATTTTAGTGTGCAAATATATAATTTCGCGTGCATTTGGCAATTTTAGTATGCAAATATATAATTTCGCGTGTATTTGGCAACAAATATATAATTTTTGCGTACATTTCACAGTTTTAGTATGCCAATATATAATTTTGCGTTCAATTGATAGTTTCTGTATGTACATATATAATTTTGCGTACAGCTTGGATACACATAGAAATGTTGATTTTCTAAAAATCTGACTTCAGTGTATGAATTGGGTACAGACATACAGTATAATGTGCAACATATAATTCAAATGTAAATTGGATACAACTTACAATCTAGTGTGCAAACATGCAATCTTTGTGTGCAAAATTGGGTACAAGTGTACAATCTGGTGTGCAAACATACAATCTTGTGTGCAAATTGGGTACAAACGTACAATCTAGATTACACTATTCAATTTATGGGATTTGAGACAAATTTTTCCGAGGGCCGGAAAAACAAAGTACTTCATGTACAATAGGCTTGTTTGTCTCTGAGTTACTCATTGATTTTGCTATATGGGTGTATTAGTTGGCAATTTCGGCAGTGGGCCGCTGCTTAATTGACTTTTCCCCTAGCCTTTTGAGTATGTGTCCCTGAAAGAGATTTATTTGGTGAGTATCTTAAGTAAACATGTTTATGTCAACAATTTTCTCAACAAAAAATTTTTTTTTTTTTTCATTCATTTTTTCCAACAATTTTCTTGGATACCTAAAGTGTGTTACTTTAAGTAAACCTTGGCATAGTATACAAGTGCTAGTGGGTACAAAAACTGTCTTAGTTATCTACCTGCATTCATGTATATTAATGTTAGATTTGTACAATTTTACAATTTGTAATTTGCAATTTCGCAATTTTGCGCGTATATGCGCGCATTAATCATCGATTTTGTGAGAATACCATAGATTTTCATATTATACATCAACAAGTGGCTGTGTATATAATTTTTTTTTTTTTTTTTCTAATACTTTGATAATTTCATTGACAGTGGAGGTGTGTCAGGAGTGAGATGTGAGTCTCCTCCCTGGTGTGCTCATGCAGTGGTGGCACTTGAGGTGTTAGGTGCCAGATTCTGGCATGTGTCTGTGGCAGTGCCTAGCTTGGTGTCAGTGGACAGTTCAGGGTGGGGGGGGGTGTGTGTGTCCATTTAAGGAGTGTGTGGCTGGTATTGGAGCATCAGTTCCTCTCTGGAAGTCACTGCTGTAGTACCATGGCCCACCTACAAGCTCTCTTTGCTCTGCCTGTCCCCCAGGTGATGGAGGTGGGGAGTCCAGCTAGGGCCCTGGTTGAGTCTAACCAGACCATCCATTATGGGTACATAGTGAGTAATTTCAAGGAGATCATTGAGCATGGTGATGTGATGGTCTGTAATTACTCCTGCCATTATTTCCTGGGCTCAGCCTTGCGTCGGGGGGCCACTGTGGCCCTTCTGACTAGGGCCTTGGGTAATATGGGTTTCTGGCCCATGGATTATAACCTAGGGCTGCGGGAGCGAGTGCTATGGGATTATCTGTTGGCGGCATCCCTCCTCGATCTTGCGGCATCCGGGAATCCATCCACGGCTGCCGAGTATGGACTGGGGATGCTGGAGGCCCGGCTCGCTGAGTGGGAGCAGGATCACGGCCATATGTATGGCTCGGACTCGGCCCCGGACTCTCCCATTGATGTTGAACCCGAGGATCTGTGGTAGGATCCCGACTGACTGAAACCTAGGGTGTAAAAACCCGCCATCCCAAAGGCCCTTTTCAGGGCCGGCAAATTGTCCGAAAAGTTCTGAATACTGTCTCTGATGTGTTGTCTCCTGGTGGTGGACTGGGGGCAGCCTAGGCTGTGGGCAGTCTAGGCTGTTTCCACAGTCACCGGGGAGGGCTGGTGGTTTAGAAAATTAGCAATAGTCTGCATGTTTGACCTTGCGGTCTCCTCCTGTTGTTCGTCAATAATTATATCTGTTGTATTTTCCAGTGCTGTCATGGTCACCGGGCTGGTGCCACAATCATTCTGGAGAAGCATGGAGTAGTACAGTCCTTTGTTTTTAAGGGCTGGTATAGTACTGAACCTAGTGCGCCAAGGTAGGTGTATCACCTGAGGGAGGTGATAAGCAAATTCTCCTCTCTGTGTTGTTATAACTGCTGGTCCATTCCAGGTAAATATAGCCTTAGGTAGTGGGAAGGTTTTAACCACTATATCCTTATAGGTAGGGGCAGCTGCTGATTTAATCTCATCAAATTCATGTGGTATTGGCCTCAAGGGTAGCGCGAAGTTTGAGTCTCCACAATATATTTTAAAATATATTGTGGGGTTTGTGCGCTTGGCCACATTTTTCTTGCCACAGTGTGTCTGTGCAAATTTCTTAAGGTACTTCATTATTCTGTAGGCTGAGTAGATGGTCAGGGTGAATAATATAGCAATTATCAGGGTGTGGGTTTCCTGAATTGTGAGGAAAGGGGTGTGGGTTTCCTCTGTAGGGGTTAGTTTGGTAGGATTCTTATCTGGGAGCAATTTGTGTAGGGGCAGCTCGGTGACTAGTCTGAATGCTTTGGCTGTAGGCAGGTAGGCTACAGTTCCTCCTAGTCGGTACAGTTTGAGTAGTATGTATACTATAAAAATGTGAGCTGATATCCCTAGGATGAGTGCTAAGCTTTGGAAGATTGGATGCTCTGTAACTCGACGTAGGTATGATTCCTCGTAGCGCGTTTCCATTTCCTTATTAAGGTTGGAGGCATCTTTTAATACTGTTTTAGCAAAGGGCTCTAAATTTAGTTGAGTAATATCATCCATGATTGGATTTTCCTGTAGTTTTTCTAAGGTTCTAGAAAGGTTTACTACTGGGAAATTTGGAAGATTCTCTCTTTCATCTGGTTTGGTTTCAGAAATTTTGTTAAGTGCTGCCATGAATGGTAAATTAATTGTCTTCAGAATGTAATGAAATGATAAGGTTGAGTTACAGGGCAACCTTGTGTTTGGAAGAGAAAATTCTCCTACACTGATCGTGCACCCACAGGGTACACCTATGATTGAGTAGGACTGGGCCTTCCGAGTTTCAGACGTTTTACCATGGCAGTTGATAAAGTAATGGGGTTCATTAGTAGTGACCAGATACTCATCTTCAGAAATGGAAATAGCATGGGTGGTAGGTGCTTGCAGTGGTGAAACTGTAAACTTGCAATGTTCCTTAATCTGTTGAGCCTGGTTAGTAAAAATGGCTACAGGGCATGTAGGCCTGTGTTTATAGATTCTACCATTTACATCTCTGCATACCTTTACTGTAGTACCTTCACATGCCTGCATATCTGCTGAGTCCAATTCGATAAATAATGATTCATCGTAAGATACTGCTAGAAACTCAGTCGTGGTTTGTAATTTGGTGACTCCTCTGGTGGGGGTCTCCTGTGTGTCTATAGGCATGGGTGATGTAATCATTTGGTACAGTTTGAAGGTTGAGGTGGTAGATTGAATTATAATGTCCAGATGAATATATATATGGTGGGCTGAGTAAGTGTATGAGGTCAGCTTCTGTGAATAATAGAAATCTAAGTCATTAATTGCGATTTGTGCTCCAGGGTGTGTAATCCTAAGTTTGTTATTAATGTCAATTAGGTATCTAGCAAGGTCTGAGGGTGGTACTATATCAGGGGTTAGGATTCCTGATGATAGCATCCTCAGGGCTGCATTTGTCCTTTGCAGTGATTGAACTGTATTCATTCTTGCTGCTATGATAATTAGTGCATCATTTAATACTTGCATTTTCTCCCTTTGAGTTTTCTCGTGCCTTGAATATGAGTCAAGTGACCTGGACATGTTAGAGGCCCACAGGTTGACGGTGTCACCTATGGTGTTGATTGTGCTGTCCAGTACCTTCTTATCTTGGATGTATGCTTTGACAAACTTATCTTGTCTGTCTGTGATCTTTTCAATGAGATTAGCTGCTTCCTGATCCTGTTTAGCAAATTTTCTTAGTATTTCATCTATGTTCTTGAGCTGTCCCATCACTTGGTTTACATCTTCTACTGTGGCTAGACCTAGCACACCGCGAAACAGGGGTGCTAGAAAACCCAGTATGGCCTCTCTTTTGGCCTTGTCCAATGTGTTTATGGGGTTGGATAAGAACAATTTGATGGAGGCTAGTGTTTCATTTATCTCCTTGTCTGCAATTTCCAGCAAGGTGTCTAGCTCCTTAGCTTGTTGGATAATTTGGCCAGAGGTATGATCTTGTAGAGTAGGAGTGGTCAAATGGAGTATTCTATCCCTTATGGATCCTTGGGTAACGGGTGCCCGAGGTATCTTGTAGGGAATAGCTAACAACAGTGTTGTGGTTGTATGTCCATTGACCAATGGTTGAGGGCTAGGTTTGAATACTACTTCTATGTTTTGTCTCACCACAGGTGTATAACCTGCAGTAAGTGGTTCAATAGTATATAATAACAGCATAGTTAGCAGTATGGGTGAAACTCTCAGTGTCCCCATGGTGCTTGTGTAAAGCAAGTTTGCTGTTTAAAGTCTTGTCAAATTTGTAGTGATTTGGTGCTGGTAAAGTCTAAGTGTATGGTGTAACACTTTAAATGAAGTGGTTCAAACTGTACCTTTGCAAGATTGAGCTGTCTTGGCAATATGTCCGGTGAGTCTATAGAGGTTGACCAGTAAATGGTAAGATCAGGTTGAAGGTGAAGTAGGTGTGTTCTTTATCCTAGTGCAGTCTCTCCTAATGGAGAAGTGGGCTGGCTAATTCCCAAGTGGGGTCCTGTAGACTTGTGTTCCAGACTGCAGCTGGATGAAGACTGATGGTGGGCTATGGTCCACAGTGCTTCTTATGTAGCCTACCCTACCCATATCCATTGTGGGCCTGGTATTGTTTCTCTGGAGACCATGCATAATCTCCAGTGTCTGCTAACTGTGGGATCTATTGTGTAGTCTGTGTACTGGTAATTAGCTCCTCCTGTCATCCAGGACAGCCATTCATGACCGTCTAGACAGTTGTCTGAGGGTAGCTTATAAGGTCAATTGATCTCTATAGACTGCTGTGTTGGCATAGCGCGCTCTTTCATGTGGGGATTAGGCTTTAGACACTCCATTGTGTTACCCTTACTCTTCTTAGACTTCATGTCTGCTTTACTTGGGGGGTCCCAGTCTTTGACCCTTTCAGAGGCAATAACCTACTGATATATTTACAAATTTGATTGGCTTTATATACATAGTAATTCATTATCAGTCACACATGTCTTATGTGTGGATGAAGAGAATTTGTAATACATTTTGAAAATCTTATGACTTTGGTATCTCAATCTTGTTTCTAATTTCTTGAAACTGCACCACACCTAGATGTCTTTCTTAGTATGTGGTGTGCAGGCCTAGGCTTGATAGGGCCTATGCCTGTGGTTTCTCTTGTAAGGGTGATATCATTTTTGTTCCTTACAATTTTGCTGTAGTATTTGGCCTCATGTGGAATAAGCCTGTGTGCAAATTCATTATTTCTGACAGCCACAACCTTTTTCAGTCTGTCTATGTGCACTGGTCTGGCCACCAGTAGATTGGTGTCCAAGTTTTTGAGTTTGGCACTTGTCAAACTAGGTCTATCTACTACAACATATGGTCCCATAAAAAGGGGTTGAAGTTTCTTACACTCTGTATTGGTCAGGATTCTTGGTATGTTTAGGTACACCATGTCGGTGACCTTGATTTCCTGTGGTGTAAGTTTCTTATCATATCTATCCTTTCTTTCCTTTTGTAGCTTGGCGACCCTTTCTATAGCTTTCCTCCTAGAGGTATCTTGATTTGTTATCATGTTAGCTACATGGTCTGCTACTGTGGATATGTCTTCCTGTATTCCCAGCCCTAAGTCCATTGGGGTGGCTGGGTTTCTTCCATGGAGTAGGAAGAAAGGGGTGAATCCTGTGGTTTGGGATTCAGTGTTGTTTAATGCAAAGGTTATGGGTTCAATAAATGAATCCCAATTGTTTTGGTGCTTTGAGCAGAATGCTCTGAGTGCTGTGCCTATGCTAGCATTGAATCTCTCTACAAGCCCATTTGATTGTGGCCTGTATGGTGAGGAGAATTTATGTTTGATCTTGAGGTGTTTAGTTAACTTTGTGAACTTTGCACCTGTATAACATGTCCCATTGTCTGTTTGAAGAGTGGCTGGTGTTCCATGATGACAAATTATATTCTTGTAGAACTCTGCTGCTGTTGTTTCAGCTTTTAAGTCAGTAGTAGCCCAAGCTGTTGCATATCTGGTAGCATAATCTATGCAGACTTGTATATGTTTGTTTCCCCTGGCAGTTGTGGGAAGTGGTCCCACCGCGTCTAGGTTTAGGAACTTCATTGGTGAAGTCATGTACTCTCTCACTGTCATTGGTGTTTTGTGTGAGTGTACTTGCCTTTTTGCTGTGAGGCATGTGTGGCAGGTGGAAACATATTTTGTTGTGTCTGCTAGCATAGACTTCCAATATACCCTAGGTCGGAGTGCTGACAGCATCCTACTTGAACCAAGATGGCCGCCAGTAGGTGAGTCATGGAAATACTGTAGTGTAATTGTTACCCATTGCTGTGGTATAACAATTTGAAGTGGTACAGTATTGGTTTTTCTCCAATTTATGGGGCATATATGGACTAATGTACCATTTACCAAGGTGTATGTCTGGCCTTGGTTGATGATTCTATTTCCTTGTGCTTTTGGTGCAGGCAAGGTCCCATCCTCAAGATATTGTATGAGGGGCAATAGGTCCCTGTCTTTCCTTTGTTCCAAGCCAAGGTTTGTACCTGAGATGGATGTGTCGGGAATCTGATCCAGTAGTTGATTTATATCTAGCACATGTTGTTTTATTCTGTCTCTTTCTTTTTCTTTTTCATCGACTATTGGCCTATCTTGTGCCTTTTGTTGGGGTGTGTCACTCTTGTTTTGGTGTGTAGGCTCCTTTGGAGGGCCTATTTTCGCCTTGATGGAAGTGGCAACCTTTTTCTTTAAAGGCACAATTTGCTTTTTGTCATTCTTCTTTGTCTCAGAGTTCTTTGACTTAGTAGATGCAGTGTCTTTTGTGACATTTTTCCCGGCAGGTGGGGTTTTGGTAGGTTTGTTTCCTGTGACCTTTTTCTCATTTAGAATAGTTTGTGATTGTGTGGGGGGTTTTGGTGTGCCCTCCTGAATCATTTCTCTAGTCTTTGAGCGTGTGGTCATAGGACACAAATGGTTTGATGTTTCCTCTCCCTGCATTGGTTCAAAGAATCTGACTGATTTAGAAGTTGCTTGAGTAATAGCATATATTGTGTCTTCTGGATCTTCATCATCTGAGTCAGGTGGGGTGAAGGGTGGCTCCTTAGGAGTTGCCTTCAGCATCTGATTGAGTGATGAGAATTCAATAGGCTCGAAGTCATTATCTGGAAAGAGTTGTGAGTATTCCCTCTCACAGTGGCAAAACACATAGTGTGTAGATTGCTTTAAGATACCCCTAATGGGTGTCTCTGGCCTTTCAATGGTGTTGGGTGGATCATCCCTTTTGAATGGTACTTTCTTTGTTACTTTTGCAAACTTGGTTCTACTGGCTGCTCTAACTCTCCTTGGTGGGGGTGGAGGGTTAGTCATGGGTCCAGAGTCTGGGTATTCTCTTCTAGACATAGCATCTGGTGGTATGTTATCATCACCTTTCACATGTTGGATGGTGAATGAAAATTGTTGTATGTCTAGAGCCCATCTGGCCCATCTATGTGTGAGTCCTGTATTGGTTAATAGTGGGATTAGGGCTGCATGGTCTGTGTATAGTTGGAAGTGTCTGGTCTCTAGATAGTGTCTAAGTGTAATACTCCATACACTACTCCCAGTAGTTCTCTCTCTGTGGTATTGTAATTTCTCTCATGTTTTGAGAGGGTTCTACCTGCAAAGGCTACTGGTCTGAGCACTCCTTCATTATCTCTCTGTGAGAGTACAGCTCCTTAACTCACATTGGAAGCATCAGTTGCCAAACTGAACTCTTTCTCATAGTTTGGATATCTGAGAAGAGCATTGGTACAGAGGGCATGCTTTAATGTTTTGAAAGCATTATCTGCCTCTTCTGTCCAGACAAATGCTTTGAGATGTGTCTGTAGATCATACAATGGTCTAGCAATTTGGGCATAACCTTTGATAAACTTTTTGAAGTATTGGCATAGGCCTGTGAAGGATCGGACATTTTTGACTGATTTTGGTGTTGGGAAGGTTTTGATTGACTCCACCTTTGTGGGAGATGGTTGTAGTCCCATGGGTGTGACTCTCATTCCCAGGAAGTCTATTCTGTCTATGAAGTATTCACATTTTGATTTCTTCAGTTTGAGTTTACCAACTCTTAGGCTGTTGAACACATCTTCCAGGTCATGGAAGTGTTGTTCGATTGATGGTGATAATACCAATATGTCATCTAGGTATAGTAGGGCACATTTGTACTTGAGTTTGTTCAGAATTAATGTGACTAGATGGCAGAATCCCGCCGGTGCCGTCGCTAAAACCATCGGCATCCTTTCATAGACATATTTCTTGTCATTTGCTATGAATGCGGTTTTATGCTGGTCCTCCTGTCTTATAGGAATTTGAAAAAATCCCTGTTGGGCATCTAGCTTACTGAATACTCTTGGTCTGAGTGACCCTATCATGTCTAGAGTGTCATCGGCCCGGGGTGTAGATAAGGCTTGATTTATCGTGTTCTGGTTCAAATAACGAAAATCTGTGACGAGCCGATGGCCTCCCGATGATTTCTGTACTAAAAAGGATCTGGAGGCCCAGGGGCCTTCAGCACATTCTCTCAGAATGCCCTGTTGTACTAGCCTTTCGCACTCTTCCCCTATTGCGGCCTGTTTTTCTGGTGTTTGTCTATATGGTAGGAAATGACATGGTACTGCCTCAGGTTTTACATGTATAGAGTGTGTATACAGGTGTGTGGCACCAATGTCTCCATCCTTTCCTACAAATACATCATCATACTTGGTCAGCAGTGATCCTAATCTATCATGCTGATCTTTGGATGTGAGCACAGATTTTGGTGGAACATTCTCTTCCAATTCTGGCTCGAGGTCATGTGCCTCACTATGTATAGCAGCTATTTCAGAGAGTCTGATTGAGTTGGGTTCAGGGTCAGCATATGTGGACTCACAGTCTGAGTCTGTGTCACTGAATTGAGTTACATCCTCAGGCCGTATGGCTGAGATGGATTGATCAGTGTGTGGGGTAGTGTCTGACACCTGTTGAGGCTTTTCTAAATCAGATTCCTTGACTTCCTGAAATAGAGCTATGATGGCACCCTTTTTGATTTTATGTGGGCGCCTGCTGGTGTTGAGTAACACTAGGGGATGTTTGTTATTTTCCCTGGGGGTTACTGCTGCCCTTTGAACTAGATATGGGGCATTGTTATTTCTTTGGAGGTTATCTACTACTCCAGTTTTCCCTTGCAGTGATTGAGTAGATGTGACCTTACCCAATACTGCAAGTTCAGAGAATGGAGGGATGGTAAAATCCCTCACTGCCCTAATGGGTTTGAGAATTTGTTCAGGATCAACATTAAATTCAATTTGAGATTTTGTAGTGCTTAAGAAATCTGTGCCGAGAACAACGGGCTGTGTGAGGTTGGGTATTACAGCAAATTGGTATTGGAATCTGACACCTTGGATTCTAAAGTTCAGCATAGCTGAATGTCTAACATGACACACCGATCCATCTGCCAAATGGATGTTAATTTTAGATTTCCTCAGTTGGATATGGAATCTCTTTTGGAGATCCATGAGGAATGATTGTCTGACACAGGTGATAGTAGCACCTGTATCAACCAAACATTGTACATCTGAAACATCATATAGATTTGCATTGATACAGCCATTTTGAAGAAGTACAATAGAAAGCTTGGTACTCTCACCTGTATCCTTTGATGATGAATCTGGTGGGGTGATGTGTATCACTGATGGACGTCTCTGTCTGTTAGATGGTAGATTTGCACTAGCAATTGTCTCTGGTTGGATCTTTGTTAATCCTGATTGATTGTTTGTATTTGGGGTGTCACAGTGCACTGGCCCATCGGCACTGTGACATCCTAGTTTTCCTGGTTCTGTGGGGTGGTTGAGATGCTTGCCACCAGGAGCTTAGAGATTTGATCCATCACATGAGGTGGTATTTGGGGGTTACTTTGTTGGTTCCCCTGGTAACCTCTTGTGTCAGGTTTGTAATCCTCCTGGCGTGGGTTGGAACCCTGGTTATATTGACCAGAGTTGCTGTATTGACCGGAGTTGTTGGATCTCTGGTTGTTGTAGGCGCCATTGTTGTTGTAGGATCCACTGTTGTAGTTCCTATGTGGACTCTGGCTCCTACTGTTGGATCCTTGATTATAGGATCCAGAGTTGTTTGAACCCTGGCTGTTGTTGTAGGATCCAGAGTTGTTGTAGGATCCAGAGTTGTAGTTCCTATGTGGACTCTGGCTCCTACTGTTGGATCCTTGATTATTATAGGATCTGCCATTACTTAGGGTTCTGTCTCTCCTATCACTGTATGAAGAGTTACCATTGTTGGAGTTGGAAGAGCTGTTGTCTTTCCTACTGTTGTGACCCCCCCGGTTGTTGTTGTTGCCCCCTCTACCTCTACCTCTATTGGATTGGTAGTTGGGGTCATAGTTATTTCCTCTGTATCTACCGGTAGGGTCTCTTGATGCAACCTTAGCTTCCTGTTGCCTTACATGGGCACTAGACATTAGGTTAACATCTTCATCTGCACTAGTGCTGATTTCCTGGACCTTTTTCTTAGTAGGCTGTGGGTTGGATTCTGCATCTCTTACCTTCCTAGATCTCTCTTGGGTCTCAACCTCTAGGGCTAGGTCTAGGGCTTGGTCAAAAGAGTCTATTTTCTTGTTCTCAAGAGCTACAGAGATCCAGGGCCTCATGCCTTGGGTAAATGCCTTGCTTAGGGTTTCATCACTCTGGCGTTGGGCATTACACACTTTCCTGAGATGGCATGCATAGTCTAGAACAGGTTCATCTATCTTTTGTGCACGGAGTGCAGTCCTTGAGATTATATTGTCTCGAGTAGCAAAATACTCTTTTAATTTATTCACTACATTGGTCCATGTCAACATATCAGGTGTGGCACTCTCCCTGAAGGATTCAAACCAAGCTAGTGCTTGTCCTTCAAGGTACTTGGGTAAATATGTTACCATGGTGTCGCTGTCTGTCACTTTGTACTTATCCTTCAGATATTCTGGGAATTTGTGATCAATAAATAATGCTGTTGACATGAGTGGTGATGGGTGTGAAAAGGTTTTGGGTTTTGTTACCTCATGTAGCCTGATCTTTCTGTCATCCTGTTGTTTTCTGTCTATGAGTTTGGTCATGTTGGACACCATGGAGATTATGATGTCATCTTTGGATCCAGAGGCAGATGGTGTGACAACAGGTGTGATGGCAGGTGTGGGAGGTTGTGGGGTCTGGGATGATACCATCTTCATGAGATCTGCTATCTGTTGTTGTTGTCTCTCTAGGGACTTCCGGTGATCTTCCATGGCCCTCTGTTGAGCATCTATTGCTGCATTCCTCTCTGCCAGTTGTTGGTTGAGGATCCTCTCCCTTTTCTCCTGCTGGGACTTGTTGGTCTCTAGGGCAGTAACTGCATCTTGGATGGCCTTCTCATAGGCCCTTATCTTCTCAGCTGTCTGATTAGGTTGGGGGCCTTCATCGGTGTCCATGATGGAGGGTGTGGGGGAGGTGTCTCTGGAGGAGTGGCTGTCAAAGGCTGGAGCTGGGGTGGAGGATCTAGATGAGGGTGTGGATCCACCCCCTGAGGCAGATCCTTCTTCCCCTGAGGTAGATAGCGTGAGTTGGGCGTCCTGTAGAGATCCCTGGGAAATGTTGGATCCCTGAGAACTGGTTGTTCCCTGAGTAGACAGGGTGGGTGGTGTGGGGTCTACTGAGTGTGGGTCTGTTGTATTGGAGGCTGGTTTGCCTCCTGTGGGCCTCCTAGATCTTGGTGGGAGGGAGACCTCTTCAACAGGCCCCTGACTACGTAAGGTCTTTGTGTGTTGTTCTGCCAGCTTGACTGATAAGGCCTTGATGTGTGTGGTGGACCTCACTGACGTGTGGGAGACCTCACTGACGTGTGGGAGACCTCACTGACGTGTGGGAGACCTCACTGACGTGTGGGAGACCTCTTCTGACGTGTGGGAGACCTCACTGACGTGTGGGAGACCTCTCTGACGTTTGGGAGACCTCACTGACGTTTGGGAGACCTCACTGACGTTTGGGAGACCTCACTGACGTTTGGGAGACCTCACTGACGTTTGGGAGACCTCACTGACGTTTTGGGAGACCTCACTGACGTTTTGGGAGACCTCACTGATATATGAGAGATCTTACTGTTGTGTGAGAGATCTCATTGATGTGTGGGAGATCTCATTGATGTGTGTGTGGGATCTCACTGATGTGTGGGAGATCTCATTGATGTGTGTGGGATCTCACTGATGTGCGGGAGATCTCATTGATGTGTGGGAGATCTCACTGGTATGTGGGAGATCTCACTGGTGACCTTGGTGGGTATGGTGTCAAGGTCAAGGTCACTGGGTGGGTGGAGTGGGTCTTACTGTGTGTATGCGGTACCAGCTTTAATTTACTGTGTGCATGATTGTTCCCAGTTGCGGTACCAGCTTTAACTTACTGTGTGCATGATTGTTTTTAGTTGTGTTACCAGCTTTAAATTTTATGAGCCTGTGAGGGATGGGATCTTAGTAGGATGTTCTCCACAACTTTGTCATACTAGTTATTGGCATGATCAAGTTGTCATATGAGAAATATCATATGACTAGTGGTGTATGGAGTAAATATATATCAGGCTCATGTAAATAGTGTTATTTCCAGTTGTCACTGGTTTATTCAGCTTTAGGCAACATGTAAGAAATATCAATCATACAGTAGTTAGTATGTAGGTAATTTGTACATACAGTAAACATACAGTAATTTATAAAGTACAATGTTCAGTTCCACTCCACCTGTGAGGTATCAATAATACAGTGTCCAGCATAGTTCTAGGTGGGTTCCCACACCTAGCTCCTGACCTGCTGCTTAGAGGAATAATGTAATAGTGGATAACTTTACCCTCTGGTGGAAGTCTTGAAGAAGATAGCCTCTGGCCACTAATGGTAGGAAACCAATGCCTGTCTAGCATAGTTTCACCATAGTGCAGTGGTATAGCAGGTAGCAGGAGATGACTGGAGATGTTACCTCTAGAGCGGTTCTTGGTGATGTGTCTTCCTGGAGGTGCAGACAGGCTATTTGTAGCAAATCTTGGAAAAGCACCTCCAGACTGACTGGAGCCAGCAGCATCTGCCTAACTCTACAATTGTTTGAGGGGACTCTTTCAAGTGTCACAGGGGGACAAAGGACCCCCATGGACGCCACTATGCCCCCCATTGTCTTGGTCGGTTCTGCATCTTCAGACCCTCATAACTCGGTCGTTTATGCGTTTATAACCGCCATTTTGGGCATGCGCGGAGTTGACTATGCCAAGTTTATAATGCCCGCTGGATAGGCGCGTAACTCACGCCGGTTTGTCTGTAGTGCACTCGGAGCTCCTTTCAGTCTCCATGGCATAACTTCCTTAATAATGAGAGTTCCGCCTTGATCTTGGGCTCATTTTGACCGTCTAATTATGGGCTTTCCATAAATATTGATATTTGACCTAGCTTGCTCAGGAGCGACGCTAGAGCGACCGGAAGGTTATGGCGTCGTGCTTATGTAACCCATTGTTCAGTCCTTAGAGTGCTCAGACACTCCTGACGGCGTCAGCGGTGCTCAGGCACCCGTGACGGCAGGTTGCATTCACTTACAAGTTATTAATTTGTGCATTGAACCATGAGGTCGCACACTGAGACCCTTATTCTTATTATATTGTGCAGTGAACCATTAGGTCGGAGCCTTTGATGTCAGAGAGAGTGTTTGTAACTGACCTGGCTGGTGTGCAGTGGGGCATGAACGCTCTTATACAAAGTTTGAGCGCTCTTATAGCTCTTAGAACCAACCCATGTATTAATTTCATAGATATCCTTTGATTAATACAAAATATGTTACAATTTATGGAATAATAAAATGGTATATCATAGTACTACATCATAAGGGGCTCTAATACAGCAGTGCGTCATGTCCATCAGTGGGTATGATGCACCAATGAAGTGAGGGTACTACATCATAAGGGGCACTAATACAGCAGTGCGTCATGCCCATCAGTGGGTATGATGCACCAATGAAGTGTAGACTACTACATCATAAGGGGCTCTAATACAGCGGTGTGTCATGCCCATCAGTGGGTATGATGCATCAATGAAGTACAGGTACTACATCATAAGGGGCTCTAATACAGAAGTGCGTCACGACCATCAGTAGGTATGATGCACCGATGAAGTGTAGACTCCTACATCATAAGGGACTCTAATACAGCAGTGCGTCATGTCCATCAGTGGGTATGATGCACCAATGAAGTGTAGACTACTACATCATAAGGGGCACTAATACAGCAGTGCGTCATGCCCATCAGTGGGTATGATGCACCAATGAAGTGAGGGTACTACATCATAAGGGGCTCTAATACAGCAGTGCGTCATGCCCATCAGTGGGTTTGATGCACCAATGAAGTGTAGACTACTACATCATAAGGGGCTCTAATACAGAAGTGCGTCACGACCATCAGTATGTCATACTAGTGATTGGCATGATCAAGTTGTCATATGAGAAATATCATAAGACTAGTGGTATATAGTGTAATTATCTCAAGGCTCTTATAAATAGTGTTATTTCCAGTTGTCACTGGTTTATTCAGCTTTAGGCAACATGTAAGAAATATCAATCATACAGTAGTTAGTATGTAG
Organism: Acholoe squamosa; assembly: GCA_949317995.1. Classification (NCBI taxonomy): domain Eukaryota; kingdom Metazoa; phylum Annelida; class Polychaeta; order Phyllodocida; family Polynoidae; genus Acholoe; species Acholoe squamosa. Next base: position 74,952,978 of record OX439045.1, on the reverse strand, counting down.
GTAATTTGTACATACAGTAAACATACAGTAATTTATAAGGTACAATGTTCAGTTCCACTCCACCTGTGAGGTATTAATAATACAGTGTCCAGCATATTTCTAGGTGGGTTCCCACACCTAGCTCCTGACCTGCTGTTTAGAGGAATAATGTAATAATGAATAACTTTACCCTCTGGTGGAAGTCTTGAAGAAGATAGCCACTGGCCACTAATGATAGAAAACCAATGCCTGTCTAGCATAGTTTCACCATAGTGCAGTGGTATAGCAGGTAGCAGGAGATGACTGGAGATGTTACCTCTAGAGCGGTTCTTGGTGATCTGTGTTGATGGACCTCCTACTGGAGGCCTTATATCCCTACTCTGGGCTGATTGCCCCAGACAAAGTTAGGCCCAGCATCCAACTGTCATGTCTCCACTACAATAGAGTTACATGATTGTTAAGGGATGCATCCTTTGAACTGTGAAAGTAATTGGCTGGTATCACTGTCTGTGTGTGTCTTCCCCTATTGTGGTCTAGTGCCTTATACAGCCATCCCACATCTCCAGTACAGACTGGCATTAGAGACACTATTGTTAGGCTGCTTAGTGGCAGATGGGCTTCTGCAGAGCGGCGGTTGCCACCCGGTATGCGGGATGCAGACAGCACTGAGTGTGGGTCTTAAAGGTGTTTCATGTACATGTGACAATGGCTCCCCCCTCCGGGGAAAATTGCGAATCTCTGACTATTCGCCTTATGATAAAGAATTTTTGATTTTACCTTGACATACATACAATTGTGTGAGTGGATTTGAAGTAATAGGGAGTGCTTCAAATACAAATTTTGTGGTAGAGCTTTTTCAGTATGTACAACAGTTTTGTTTTTTTGGGTAAAGATTACATTTCCTTAACTCTAGGCGTATAACCGTGATTTGTGCAACTTTCTGGTTTGGATGCTAAGCAGACCTAAGTATACTTGACTCACAACATGGCTTTGAAGTTGCCTTATTTCTACTGTGAATTGGTGTATCTGCCTACACATTTTCAAATTTGGGGTACAAAAAATACAAATTAGTGTACAACATACAATTTGGTGAATAATATACGAATTTTGCGTACAATTGGGTACAAGTGTACAATCTGGTGTGCAAACATACAATTTAGCGTTCAATTGGGTACAAGCGTACAATCTGGTGTGCAACATACAATTTTAGTGTGCAAATTGGGTACAAGCGTACAATCCGGTGTGCAACATACAATTTTAGTGTGCAAATTGGGTACAAACGTACAATCTAGTTTACACTATACAATTTTTGGGATTTGAGACAAATTTTTCCGAGGACCGGAAAAACAAAGTACTTCATGTACAATAGGCTTGTTTGTCTCTGAGTTACTCTGTGATTTTGCTATATGGGTGTATTAATTGGCAATTTCGGCAGTGGGCCGCTGCTTTATTGACTTTTCCCTAGCCTTTTTGAGTATGTGTCCCTGAAAGAGATTATTTGGTGAGTATCTTAAGTAAACATTTTTTCATGTCAACAATTTTCTCAACAATTTTTTTTTTTCATTCATTTTTCCAACAATTTTCTTGGATACCTAAAGTGTGTCACCTTAAGTAAACCTTGGTATAGTATACAAGTGCTAGTGGGTACAAAAACTGTCTTAGTTATCTACCTGCATTCATGTATATTAATGTTAGATTTGTACAATTTTACAATTTGTAATTTGCAATTTCGCAATTTTGCGCGTATATGCGCGCATTAATCATCGATTTTGTGAGAATACCATAGATTTTCATATTATACATCAACAAGTGGCTGTGTATATTTTTTTTTCTAAATCAATTTTTTCAATACTTTGATAATTTCATTGACAGTGGAGGTGTGTGTCATGTGTGAGATGTGTCATCTCAGTATCTCCTGGTGGTGGACTGGGGGCAGTCTAGGCTGTGGGCAGCCTAGGCTGTTTCCACAGTCACCGGGGAGGGCTGGTGGTTTAGAAAATTAGCAATAGTCTACATGTTTGACCTTGCGGTCTCCTCCTGGTGTTCGTCAATAATTATATCTGTTGTATTTTCCAGTGCTGTCATGGTCACCGGGCTGGTGCCACAATCATTCTGGAGAAGCATGGAGTAGTACAGTCCTTTGTTTTTAAGGGCTGGTATAGTACTGAACCTAGTGCGCCAAGGTAGGTGTATCACCTGAGGGAGGTGATAAGCAAATTCTCCTCTCTGTTGTTATAACTGCTGGTCCATTCCAGGTAAATATAGCCTTAGGTAGTGGGAAGGTTTTAACCACTATATCCTTATAGGTAGGGGCAGCTGCTGATTTAATCTCATCAAATTCATGTGGTATTGGCCTCAAGGGTAGCGCGAAGTTTGAGTCCCCACAATATATTTTAAAATATATTGTGGGGTTTGTGCGCTTGGCCACATTTTTCTTGCCACAGTGTGTCTGTGCAAATTTCTTAAGGTACTTCATTATTCTGTAGGCTGAGTAGATGGTCAGGGTAAATAATATAGCAATTATCAGGGTGTGGGTTTCCTGAATTGTGAGGAAAGGGGTGTGGGTTTCCTCTGTAGGGGTTAATTTGGTAGGATTCTTATCTGGGAGCAATTTGTGTAGGGGCAGCTCGGTGACTAGTCTGAATGCTTTGGCTGTAGGCAGGTAAGCTACAGTCCCTCCTAGTCTGTACAGTTTGAGTAGTATGTATACTATAAAAATGTGAGCTGATATCCCTAGGATGAGTCCTAAGCTTTGGAAGATTGGATGCTCTGTAACTCGACGTAGGTGTGATTCTACGTAGCGTGTTTCCATTGCCTTATCAAGGTTGGAGGCATCTTTCAATAATGTTTTGGCAAAGGGCTCTAAATTTAGTTGGGTAATATCATCCATGATTGGATTTTCCTGTAGTTTTTCTAAGGTTCTAGAAAGGTTTACTACTGGGAAATTTGGAAGATTCTCTCTTTCATCTGGTTTGGTTTCAGTAATTTGGTTAAGTGCTGCCATGAATGGTAAATTAATTGTCTTGAGAATGTAATGAAATGATAAGGTTGAGTTACAGGGCAACCTTGTGTTTGGAAGAGAAAATTCTCCTACACTGATTGTGCACCCACAGGGTACACCTATGATTGAGTAGGACTGGGCTTTTCGAGTTTCAGACGTTTTACCATGGCAGTTGATAAAGTAATGGGGTTCATTAGTAGTGACCAGATACTCATCTTCAGAAATGGAAATAGCATGGGTGGTAGGTGCTTGCAGTGGTGAAACTGTAAACTTGCAATGTTCCTTAATCTGTTGAGCCTGGTTAGTAAAAATGGCTACAGGGCATGTAGGCCTGTGTTTATAAATTCTACCATTTACATCTCTGCATACCTTTACTGTAGTACCTTCGCATGCCTGCATGTCTGCTGAGTCCAATTCGATGAATAATGATTCGTCGTAAGATACTGCTAGAAACTCAGTTGTGGTTTGCAATTTGGTGACTCCTCTGGTGGGGGTCTCCTGTGTGACTATAGGCATGGGTGATGTAATCATTTGGTACAGTTTGAAGGTCGAGGTGGTAGATTGAATTATAATGTCCAGATGAATATATATATGGTGAGCTGAGTAAGTGTATGAGGTCAGCTTCTGTGAATAATAGAAATCTAAGTCATTAATTGCGACTTGTGCTCCAGGGTGTGTAATCCTAAGTTTGTTATTAATGTCAATTAAGTATCTAGCAAGGTCTGAGGGTGGTACTATATCAGGGGTTAGGATTCCTGATGATAGCATCCTCAGGGCTGCATTCGTCCTTTGCAGTGATTGAACTGTATTCATTCTTGCTGCTATGATAGTTAATGCATCATTTAATACTTGCACTTTTTCCCTTTGAGTTTTCTCGTGCCTTGAATATGAGTCAAGTGACCTGGACATGTTAGAGGCCCACAGGTTGACGGTGTCACCTATGGTGTTGATTGTGCTGTCCAGTACCTTCTTATCTTGGATGTATGCTTTAACAAACTTATCTTGTCTGTCTGTGATCTTTTCAATGAGACTAGCTGCTTCCTGATCTTGTTTAGCAAATTTTCTTAGTATTTCATCTATGTTCTTGAGCTGTCCCATTACTTGGTTCACATCTTCCACTGTGGCTAGACCTAGCACACCGCGAAACAGGGGTGCTAGGAAACCCAGTATGGCCTCTCTTTTGGCCTTGTCCAATGTGTTTATGGGGTTGGATAGGAACAATTTGATGGAGGCTAATGTTTCATTTATCTCCTTGTCTGCAATTTCCAGCAAGGTGTCAAGCTCTTTGGCTTGTTGGATAATTTGACCAGAGGTATGATCTTGTAGAGTAGGAGTGGTCAATTGGAGTATTCTATCCCTTATGGATCCTTGGGTAACGGGTGCCCGAGGTATCTTGTAGGGGATAGCTAACAACAGTGTTGTGGTTGTATGTCCATTGACCAATGGTTGAGGGCTAGGTTTGAATACTACTCCTATGTTTTGTCTCACCACAGGTGTATAACCTGCAGTAAGTGGTTCTATAGTATATAATAACAGCATAGTAAGCAGTATGGGTGAAACACTCAGTCTCCCCATGGTGCTTGTGTAAAGCAAGTTTGCTGTTGTTAAAGTCTTGTCAAATTTGTAGTGATTTGGTGCTGGTAAAGTCTAAGTGTATGGTGTAACACTTTAAATGAAGTGGTTCAAACTGTACCTTTGCAAGATTGAGCTGTCTTGGCAATATGTCCGGTGAGTCTATAGAGATTGACCAGTAAATGGTGAGGTCAGGTTAAAGGTGAAGTAGGTGTGTTCTTTATCCTAGTGCAGTCTCTCCTAATGGAGAAGTGGGCTGGCTAATTCCCAAGTGGGGTCCTGTAGACTTGAGTTCCAGACTGCAGCTGGATGAAGACTGATGGTGGGCTATGGTCCACAGTGCTTCTTATGTAGCCTACCCTACCCACATCCATTGTGGGCATGGTATTGTTTCTCTGGAGTCAGTGCACCTAATCTCCAGTGTCTGCAACTGTGGGGCTCTATTGTATAATCTGTGTACTGGTAATTAGCTCCTCCTGTCATCCAGGACAGCCATTCATGACCGTCTAGACAGTTGTCTGAGTGTAGCTTATAGGGTCAATTGATCTCTATAGACTGCTGTGTTGGCATAGCGCGCTCTTTCATGTGGGGATTAGGCTTTAGACACTCCATTGTGTTACCCTTACTCTTCTTAGACTTCATGTCTGCTTTACTTGGGGGGTCCCAGTCTTTGACCCTTTCAGAGGCAATAACCTACTGATATATTTACAAATTTGATTGGCTTTATATACATAAGTAATTCATTATCAGTCACACATGTCTTATGTGTGGATGAAGAGAATTTGTAATACATTTTGAAAATCTTATGTTCTTTTGGTATCTCAATCTTGTTTCTAACTTCTTGAAACTGCACCACACCTAGATGTCTTTCTTAGTATGTGGTGTGCAGGCCTAGGCTTGATAGGGCCTATGCCTGTGGTTTCTCTTGTAAGGGTGATATCATTTTTGTTCCTTACAATTTTGCTGTAGTATTTGGCCTCATGTGGAATAAGCCTGTGTGCAAATTCATTGTTTCTGACAGCCACAACCTTTTTCAGTCTGTCTATGTGCACTGGTCTGGCCACCAATAGATTGGTGTCCAAGTTTTTGAGTTTGGCACTTGTCAAACTAGGTCTGTCTACTACAACATATGGTCCCATAAAAAGGGGTTGAAGTTTCTTACACTCTGTGTTGGTCAGGATTCTTGGTATGTTTAGGTACACCATGTCGGTGACCTTGATTTCCTGTGGTGTAAGTTTCTTATCATATCTATCCTTCCTTTCCTTTTGTAGCTTGGCGACCCTTTCTATAGCTTTCCTCCTAGAGGTATCTTGATTTGTTATCATGTTAGCTACATGGTCTGCTACGGTGGATATGTCTTCCTGTATTCCCAGCCCTAAGTCCATTGGGGTGGCTGGGTTTCTTCCATGGAGTAGGAAGAAAGGGGTGAATCCTGTGGTTTGGGATTCAGTGTTGTTTAATGCAAAGGTTATGGGTTCAATAAATGAATCCCAATTGTTTTGGTGCTTTGAGCAGAATGCTCTGAGCGCTGTGCCTATGCTAGCATTGAATCTCTCTACAAGCCCATTTGATTGTGGCCTGTATGGTGAGGAGAATTTATGTTTGATCTTGAGGTATTTAGTTAACTTTGTGAACTTTGCACCTGTATAACATGTCCCATTGTCTGTTTGAAGAGTGGCTGGTGTTCCATGATGACAAATTATATTCTTGTAGAACTCTGCTGCTGTTGTTTCAGCTTTTAAGTCAGTAGTAGCCCAAGCTGTTGCATATCTGGTAGCATAATCTATGCAGACCTGTATATGTTTGTTTCCCCTGGCAGTTGTGGGAAGTGGTCCCACCGCGTCTAGGTTTAGGAACTTCATTGGTGAAGTCATGTACTCTCTCACTGTCATTGGTGTTTTGTGTGAGTGTACTTGCCTTTTTGCTGTGAGGCATGTGTGGCAGGTGGAAACATATTTTGTTGTGTCTGCTAGCATAGACTTCCAATATACCCTAGGTCGGAGTGCTGACAGCATCCTACTTGAACCAAGATGGCCGCCAGTAGGTGAGTCATGGAAATACTGTAGTGTACTTGTTACCCATTGCTGTGGTATAACAATTTGAAGTGGTACAGTATTGGTTTTTCTCCAATTTATGGGGCATATATGGACTAATGTACCATTTACCAAGGTGTATGTCTGGCCTTGGTTGATGATTCTATTTCCTTGTGCTTTTGGTGCAGGCAAGGTCCCATCCTCAAGATACTGTATGAGGGGCAATAGGTCCTTGTCTTTCCTTTGTTCCAAGCCAAGGTTTGTACCTGAGATGGATGTGTCGGGAATCTGATCCAGTAGTTGATTTATATCTAGCACATGTTGTTTTATTCTGTCTCTTTCTTTTTCTTTTTCATCGACTATTGGCCTATCTTGTGCCTTTTGTTGGGGTGTGTCACTCTTGTTTTGGTGTGTAGGCTCCTTTGGAGGGCCTATTCTCGCCTTGGTGGGAGTGGCAACCTTTTTCTTTAAAGGCACAATTTGCTTTTTGTCATTCTTCTTTGTCTCAGAGTCCTTTGACTTAGTAGATGCAGTGTCTTTTGTGACATTTTTCCTGGCAGGTGGGGTTTTGGTAGGTTTGTTTCCTGTGACCTTTTTCTCATTTAGAATAGTTTGTGATTGTGTGGGGGGTTTTGGTGTGCCCTCCTGAATCATTTCTCTAGTCTTTGAGCGTGTGGTCATAGGACACAAATGGTTTGATGTTTCCTCTCCCTGCATTGGTTCAAAGAATCTGACTGATTTAGAAGTTGCTTGAGTAATAGCATATATTGTGTCTTCTGGATCTTCATCATCTGAGTCAGGTGGGGTGAAGGGTGGCTCCTTAGGAGTTGCCTTCAGCATCTGATTGAGTGATGAGAATTCAATAGGCTCGAAGTCATTATCTGGAAAGAGTTGTGAGTATTCTCTCTCACAGTGGCAAAACACATAGTGTGTAGATTGCTTCAAGATACCCCTAATGGGTGTCTCTGGCCTTTCAATGGTGTTGGGTGGATCATCCCTTTTGAATGGTACTTTCTTTGTTACTTTTGCAAACTTGGTTCTACTGGCTGCTCTAACTCTCCTTGGTGGGGGTGGAGGGTTAGTCATGGGTCCAGAATCTGGGTATTCTCTTCTAGACATAGCATCTGGTGGTGTGTTATCATCACCTTTCACGTGTTGGATGGTGAATGAAAATTGTTGTATGTCTAGAGCCCATCTGGCCCATCTATGTGTGAGTCCTGTATTGGTTAGTAGCGGGATTAGGGCTGCATGGTCTGTGTATAATTGGAAGTGTCTGGTCTCTAGATAGTGTCTGAAGTGTAATACTCCATACACTACTCCCAGTAGTTCTCTCTCTGTGGTATTGTAATTTCTCTCATGTTTGGAGAGGGTTCTACCTGCAAAGGCTACTGGTCTGAGCACTCCTTCATTATCTCTCTGTGAGAGTACAGCTCCTAAACTCACATTGGAAGCATCAGTTGCCAAACTGAACTCTTTCTCATAGTTTGGATATCTGAGAAGAGCATTGGTACAGAGGGCATGCTTTAAAGTTTTGAAAGCATTATCTGCATCCTCTGTCCAGACAAATGCTTTGAGATGTGTCTGTAGATCATACAGTGGTCTAGCAATTTGGGCATAACCTTTGATAAACTTTTTGAAGTATTGGCATAGGCCTGTGAAGGATCGGACATTTTTGACTGATTTTGGTGTTGGGAAGGTTTTGATTGATTCCACCTTTGTGGGAGATGGTTGCAGTCCCTTGGGTGTGACTCTCATTCCCAAGAAGTCTATTCTGTCTATGAAGTATTCACATTTTGATTTCTTCAGTTTGAGTTTACCAACTCTTAAGCTGTTGAACACATCTTCCAGGTCATGGAAGTGTTGTTCGATTGATGGTGATAATACCAATATGTCATCTAGGTATGGTAGGGCACATTTGTATTTGAGTTTGTTCAGAATTAATGTGACTAGATGGCAGAATCCCGCAGGTGCGGCCGCTAAACCCATCGGCATCCTTTCATAGACATATTTTTTGTCATTTGCTATGAATGCGGTTTTATGCTGATCCTCCTGTCTTATAGGAATTTGAAAAAATCCCTGTTGGGCATCTAGCTTACTGAATACTCTTGGTCTGAGTGACCCTATCATGTCTAGAGTGTCATCGGCCCGGGGTGTAGATAAGGCTTGATTTATCGTGTTTTGGTTCAAATAACGAAAATCTGTGACGAGCCTATGGCCTCCCGATGATTTTTGTACTAAAAAGGATCTGGAAGCCCAGGGGCCCTCAGCACATTCTCTCAGAATGCCCTGTTGTACTAGCCTTTCACACTCTTCCCCTATTGCAGCCTGTTTTTCTGGTGTTTGTCTATATGGTAGGAAATGACATGGTACTGCCTCAGGTTTTACATGTATTGAGTGTGTATACAGGTGTGTGGCGCCAATGTCTCCATCTTTTCCTACAAATATATCATCATACTTGGTCAGCAGTGATTCTAATCTGTCATGCTGACCTTTGGATGTGAGCACAGATTTTGGTGGAACATTCTCTTCCAATTCTGGCTCGAGGTCATGTGCCTCACTATGTATAGCAGCTATTTCAGAGAGTCTGATTGAGTTGGGTTCAGGGTCAGCGTATGTGGACTCACAGTCTGAGTCTGTGTCACTGAATTGAGTTACATCCTCAGGCCATATGGCTGAGATGGATTGATCAGTGTGTGGGGTAGTGTCTGACACCTGTTGAGGTTTTTCTAAATCAGATTCCTTGACTTCCTGAAATAGAGCTATGATGGCACCCTTTTTGATTTTATGTGGGCGCCTGCTGGTGTTGAGTAACACTAGGGGATGTTTGTTATTTTCCCTGGGGGTTACTGCTGCCCTTTGAACTAGATATGGGGCATTGTTATTTCTTTGGAGGTTATCTACTACTCCAGTTTTGCCTTGCAGTGATTGAGTAGATGTGACTTTACCCAATACTGCAAGTTCAGAGAATGGAGGGATGGTAAAATCCCTCACTGCCCTAATGGGTTTGAGAATTTGTTCAGGATCAACATTAAATTCAATTTGAGATTTTGTAGTGCTTAAGAAATCTGTGCCGAGTACAACGGGCTGTGTGAGGTTGGGAATTACGGCAAATTGGTATTGGAATCTGACACCTTGGATTCTAAAGTTCAGCATAGCTGAATGTCTAACATGACACACCGATCCATCTGCCAAGTGGATGTTGATTTTAGATTTCCTCAGTTGGATATGGAATCTCTTTTGGAGATCCATGAGGAATGATTGTCTGACACAGGTGATAGTAGCACCTGTATCAACCAAACATTGTACATCTGAAACATCATATAGATTTGCATTGATACAGCCATTTTGAAGAAGTACAATAGAAAGCTTGGTACTCTCACCTGTATCCTTTGATGATGAATCTGGTGGGGTGATGTGTATCACTGATGGACGTCTCTGTCTGTTAGATGGTAGATTGGCACTAGCAATTGTCTCTGGTTGGATATTTGTTAATCCTGATTGATTGTTTGTATTTGGGGTGTCACAGTGCACTGGCCCATCGGCACTGTGACATCCTAGTTTTCCTGGTTCTGTGGGGTGGTTGAGATGCTTGCCACCAGGAGCTTGGAGATTTGATCCATTACATGAGGTGGTATTTGGGGGTTACTTTGTTGGTTCCCCTGGTAACCTCTTGTGTCAGGTTTGTAATCCTCCTGGCGTGGGTTGGAACCCTGGTTATATTGACCAGAGTTGCTGTATTGACCGGAGTTGTTGGATCTCTGGTTGTTGTAGGCGCCATTGTTGTTCATGTAGGATCCACTGTTGTAGTTTCTATGTGGACTATGGCTTCTACTGTTGGATCCTTGATTATAGGATCCGGAGTTGTTTGAACCCTGGCTGTTGTTGTAGGAACCATTGTTGTTGTAGGATCCAGAGTCGTAGTTCCTATGTGGACTATGGCTCCTACTGTTGGATCCCTGATTATTATAGGATCTGCCATTTCTTGGGGTTCTGTCTCTCCTATCACTGTATGAAGAGTTACCATTGTTGGAGTTGGAAGAGCTGTTGTCTTTCCTACTGTTGTGACCCCCCCGGTTGTTGCTGTTGCCCCCCCTACCTCTACCTCTATTGGATTGGTAGTTAGGGTCATAGTTATTTCCTCTATATCTACCGGTAGGGTCTTTGGATATAGCCTTAGCTTCCTGTTGCCTTACATTGGCACTAGACATTAGGTTAACATCTTCATCTGAACTAGTGGTGATTTCCTGGACCTTTTTCTTAGTAGGCTGTGGGTTAGACTCTGCATCCCTTGTTTTCCTAGATCTTTCTTGGGTCTCAACCTCTAAGGCTAGGTCTAGGGCTTGGTTAAAAGAGTCTATTTTCTTGTTCTCAAGAGCTACAGAGATCCAGGGCCTCATGCCTTGGATGAATGTTTTAAATAAGGTGTCGTCCTTTAGGCATTGGGCATTACACGCTTTTCTGAGATACATTGCATAATCAGATACAGGTTCATCTATCTCTTGTGCACGGAGTGCAGTCCTGGAGATAATATTGTCTTGAGTAAAAAAATACTCTTTTAGTTCATGTACTACATTGGACCATGTCAACTTATCAGGTGTGGCACTCTCCTTGAAGGTTTCAAACCAAGCCAATGCTTGTCCTTCAAGGTACTTGGGTAAATATGTTACCATGGTGTCACTGTCTGTTAATTTGTACCTGTCCTTCAGATACTCTGGGAATTTGTGATCAATAAATAGTGCTGTTGACATGAGTGGTGATGGGTGAGAAAAAGTTTTGGGTTTGGTTACCTCGTGTTGCCTGATCTTCCTGTCGTCGTGTTGTTGTCTGTCTAGGATCCTGGTCATGTTGGACATCATGGAGATCATGACATCCTCCTTGGATCCAGAGGCGGATGGTGTGACAATAGGTGTGGTGGTGGGTGTGGGAGGCTGTGAGGTCTGGGATGATACCATCTTCATGAGATCTGCGATCTGTTGTTGTGCCTGTTCTAGGGCCTTCCGATGGTCATCCAATTGTTGACTGAGGATCCTCTCCCTTTCCTTTGAGGCAAGGGCATGAGCATCTTGTTGGGCTCTGTTTGCTTCTAGGGCAGTAACTGCATCTTGGATGGTCTTCTCATAGGCCCTTATCTTCTCAGCCGCCTGATTGGGTTGAGGACTTTCATCAGCGTCGGCCATGGTGGAAGGTGTGGGATCACTGGTGTGTTGTAGGTATCACTGACATGTTGGAGATCACACTGGTATGTGGGAGATCTCACTGGTATGTGGGAGATCTCACTGATATGTGGGAGATCTCACTGTCGTGTGGGAGATCTCATTGATGTATGGGAGACCTCACTGACGTGTGGGAGACCTCACTGATATGTGGGAGATCTCACTGATCGTGTGGGAGATCTCATTGATGTGTGGGAGATCTCACTGATGTGTGGGAGATCTTACTGTTGTGTGAGAGATCTCACTGATCGTGTGGGAGATCTCATTGATGTGCGGGAGATCTCATTGATGTGTGGGGGATCTCACTGGTGTGTGGAAGATCTCATTGATGTGTGAGAGATCTCATTGATGTGTGGGAGATCTCACTGATGTGTGGGAGATCTCGCTGATGTATGGGAGATCTCATTGATGTGTGGGAGATATCACTGATGTGTGGGAGATCTCACTGATGTGTGGGAGATCTCATTGATGTGTGGGGGATCTCATTGATATGTGGGAGATCTCACTGATATGTGGGGAGATCTCACTGTCGTGTGGGAGATCTCATTGATATGTGGGAGATCACGTTGATGTGTGGGAGATCTCACTGATATGTGGGAGATCTCACTGATGTGTGGGAGATCTCATTGATGTGTGGGGGGATCTCACTGGTGTGTGGGAGATCTCATTGATGTGTGAGGGATCTCATTGATGTGTGGGAGATCTCACTGATGTGTGGGAGATCTCACTGATGTGTGGGAGATCTCACTGATGTGTGGGAGACCTCACTGACGTGTGGGAGACCTCACTGACGTGTGGGAGACCTCACTGACGTGTGGGAGACCTCACTGACGTTTGGGAGACCTCACTGACGTTTGGGAGACCTCTCTGACGTGTGGGAGACCTCACTGACGTGTGGGAGACCTCACTGACGTGTGGGAGACCTCACTGATGTGTGGGAGACCTCCATGACGTGTGGGAGACCTCACTGGTGACCTTGGTGGGTATGGTGTCAAGGTCAAGGTCACTGGGTGGGTGGAGTGGGTCTTACTGTGTGTATGATTGTTCTTAGTTGCGGTACCAGCTTTAATTTACTGTGTGCATGATTGTTCTTAGTTGTGTTACCAGCTTTAATTTTTATGAGCCTGTGAGAGATGGGATCTTAGTAGGATGTTCTCCACCACTTTGTCATACTAGTTATTGGCATGATCAAGTTGTCATATGAGAAATATCATATGGCTAGTGGTGTATGGAGTAAATACATCAGGCTCATATAAAATGGTGTTATTTCCAGTTGTCACTGGTTTATTCAGCTTTAGGCAACATGTAAGAAATATCAATCATACAGTAGTTAGTATGTAGGTAATTTGTACATACAGTAAACATACAGTAATTTATAAGGTACAATGTTCAGTTCCACTCCACCTGTGAGGTATTAATAATACAGTGTCCAGCATATTTCTAGGTGGGTTCCCACACCTAGCTCCTGACCTGCTGTTTAGAGGAATAATGTAATAATGAATAACTTTACCCTCTGGTGGAAGTCTTGAAGAAGATAGCCACTGGCCACTAATGATAGAAAACCAATGCCTGTCTAGCATAGTTTCACCATAGTGCAGTGGTATAGCAGGTAGCAGGAGATGACTGGAGATGTTACCTCTAGAGCGGTTCTTGGTGATCTGTGTTGATGGACCTCCTACTGGAGGCCTTATATCCCTACTCTGGGCTGATTGCCCCAGACAAAGTTAGGCCCAGCATCCAACTGTCATGTCTCCACTACAATAGAGTTACATGATTGTTAAGGGATGCATCCTTTGAACTGTGAAAGTAATTGGCTGGTATCACTGTCTGTGTGTGTCTTCCCCTATTGTGGTCTAGTGCCTTATACAGCCATCCCACATCTCCAGTACAGACTGGCATTAGAGACACTATTGTTAGGCTGCTTAGTGGCAGATGGGCGTCTGCAGAGCGGCGGTTGCCACCCGGTATGCGGGATGCAGACAGCACTGAGTGTGGGTCTTAAAGGTGTTTCATGTACATGTGACAAGTAGGTATGATGCACCGATGAAGTGTAGACTCCTACATCATAAGGGACTCTAATACAGCAGTGCGTCACGTCCATCAGTGGATATGATGCACCAATGAAGTGAGGGTACTACATCATAAGGGGCTCTAATACAGCAGTGTGTCATGTCCATCAGTGGGTATGCTGCACCAATGAAGTGTAGACTCCTACATCATAAGGCGCTCTAATACAGCAGTGCGTCATGCCCATCAGTGGGTATGATGCACCAATGAAGTGAGGGTACTACATCATCAGGGGCTCTAATACAGCAGTGCGTCATGTCCATCAGTGGGTATGATGCACCAATGAAGTGTAGACTACTACATCATATTGGCTCTAATACAGCAGTGCGTCATGCCCATCAGTGGGTATGATGCGCCAATGAAGTGTTGACTACTACATCATCAGGGGCTCTAATACAGCAGTGCGTCATGCCCATCAGTGGGTATGATGCACCAATGAAGTGAGGGTACTACATCATAAGGGGCTCTAATACAGCAGTGCGTCATGTCCATCAGTGGGTATGATGTACCAATGAAGTACAGGTACTACATCATAAGGGGCTCTAATACAGAAGTGCGTCACGACCATCAGTAGGTATGATGCACCGATGAAGTGAAGACTACTACATCATAAGGGGCTCTAATACAGCAGTGCGTCACGCCCATCAGTGGGTATGATGCACCAATGAAGTGAGGGTACTACATTATAAGGGGCTCTAATACAGCAGTGCGTCATGTCCCTCAGTGGGTATGATGCACAAATGAAGTGAGGGTACTACATTATAAGGGGCTCTAATACAGCAGTGTGTCATGCCCATCAGTGGGTATGATGCACCAATGAAGTGAGGGTACTACATCATAGGGGGCTCTAATACAGCAGTGCGTCATGTCCATCAGTGGGTATGATGCACCAATGAAGTGAGGGTACTACATTATAAGGGGCTCTAATACAGCAGTGCGTCATGCCCATCAGTGGGTATGATGCACCAATGAAGTGTAGACTACTACATCATAAGGGGCTCTAATACAGCAGTGCGTCACGCCCATCAGTGGATATGATGCACCAATGAAGTGAGGGTTCTACATCATAAAGGCCTCTAATACAGCCGTGTGTCATGCATATCAGTGGGTATGATGCACCAATGAAGTGAGGGTACTACATCATAAGGGGTTCTAATACAGCAATGTGTCATGCCCATCAGTGGGTTTGATGCACCAATGAAGTGTAGACTACTACATCATAAGGGGCTCTAATACAGCAGTGCGTCATGTCCATCAGTGGGTATGATGCACCAATGAAGTGTAGACTACTACATCATAAGGGGCTCTAATACAGCCGTGCATCATGCCCATCAGTGGGTATGATGCACCAATGAAGTGTAGACTACTACATCATAAGGGGCTCTAATACAGCCGTGTGTCATGCCCATCAGTGGGTATGATGCACCAATGAAGTACAGGTACTACATCATAAGGGGCTCTAATACAGCCGTGTGTCATGTCCATCAGTGGGTATGATGCACCAATGAAGTGAGGGTACTACATCATAAGGGGCTCTAATACAGCAGTGTGTCATGTCCATCACTGGGTATGATGCACCAATGAAGTGTAGACTACTACATCATAAGGCGCTCTAATACAGCAGTGCGTCATGCCCATCAGTGGGTATGATGCACCAATGAAGTGTAGACTACTACATCATAAGGGGCTCTAATACAGCAGTGCGTCACACCCATCAGTGGGTATGATGCACCAATGAAGTAGTGGTACTACATCATAAGGGGCTCTAATACAGCAGTGTGTCATGCCCATCAGTGGGTATGATGCACCAATGAAGTGTAGACTACTACATCATAAGGGGCTCTGATACAGCAGTGCGTCATGTCCATCAGTGGGTATGATGCACCTATGAAGTGTAGACTACTACATCATAAGGGGCTCTAATACAGCAGTGCGTCATGCCCATCAGTGGGTATGATGCACCAATGAAGTGTAGACTACTACATCATAAGAGGCTCTAATACAGCCGTGCGTCATGCCCATCAGTGGGTATGATGCACCAATGAAGTGTAGACTACTACATCATAAGGGGCTCTAATACAGCAGTGCGTCATGCCCATCAGTGGGCATGATGCACCAATGAAGTGTTACACACTGCTGTATTAGAGCCCCGTATTAATTAGAGCCCATCAGTGGGTATGATGCACCAATGAAGTGCAGGCTACTTTGCTTGCCAGCACTTTAGTGTTGCATCATGCAGTTATACTTAGTGTCGACCCTGTAGGGTTGGAATAGTTCATTAATACAGTGATGGCAAGTTACTTTCTAGGGTAGCATTTATTAATGATGTCCTTTGGACATGATGCAATTGTGCAAAGGTGGTGAACTTTCTCCACATACATATTGCTTCTGCTGATAGGCACTGTCAATATGCCAGTCTAAGTGATAGTAAGTAATCAACCTGCTAAAGGACGGAAAGGGGTAAGGGCAAGAAAAGTGTGCTTTTGGTGACAATGCCCTCTGTGGGCATCAAAAGAAATTAAAGTCAATTTGCAAAGGTGTACAGTAAGCCTCAGTCCCGCAGTTACCCTTTTGTGACAGGTCCAGTTGATGGGTCGGTTATTCCCACAGTTAATTTCACACCAGACACATAACTTAGCTTCCCACTGACCCCAGACTGACCTCAACATATGTTTTCTTTCCAAGCATGCACTATGTCCCCCCCCCCTTCCACTGACCTGCCTCTCTTTTTTGTCATGGACTAGGGCGTTCCTCAATATTTTAAAGACTGTCTGTAGCAGGTTCCTGGTTGGCTAAGATGCTAACTAACCTCTGCCCCATGGTCCTGCTTTTGTTCAAACTGCACAAAGCTACTTAGTCTTTTATTACTACATAGACTGACAGGTCCCTCGTGATACAAGGACTGTCTATAGAAGGTTCCTGATGGGCTAAGATGTTAATTTACTTGCCCCCCTTTGACCTGTTCTGTTCACGCTTCAGATCACTTGCTATTTATGTATTTTTATTTGCTTTCACTCATAGAGCTTTCAATAGGATTAGAAGTCTTGCTTTGAGACGAAGTCTGTCTATGGAGTAGTCTGGGATTTAAAGGAGTGGCAGGTGGAGATCTACATAATGCTAGAATAAGGTAAGATAGAACTCCTGACGCTAAGGGCTGTAGCTTTTTGTGGGCTTAACACATCAACAGACTATCCAGCTTTATACCCCTAGATTGGTTAAAGTTGTTGTTTTGCAACACATTCAAAAATAAACTGCACTGGTAAGACAAATCATGAGAGATTGAGTCCTGAAATATTGTTGCCTATAGGAGGGCAGCTCGCAGTTTGAACAATCTTATCAACTACCTCATTGACGCATCGATGTTCTGAACCTTTTTGGCAATAGCATTGCTGCTAAAGTTCAGCTGGGAGAGTGGAGCATGAAGAAACGTTCATATTGCCGGGCCTAGCAATGCCGCTGTCGTATCCCAGAAGTTGGCTGCACATGCACAATCAGATATCGGGTGGCAGAGCAAATCAGCCTTTGATGCTACATAATTCTTAGAGTTCTGCGTATTTCTGT
Source organism: Acholoe squamosa (assembly GCA_949317995.1). Classification (NCBI taxonomy): domain Eukaryota; kingdom Metazoa; phylum Annelida; class Polychaeta; order Phyllodocida; family Polynoidae; genus Acholoe; species Acholoe squamosa. The sequence goes on along the minus strand of OX439045.1, from coordinate 74,935,552 downwards.
TTTACCATACAATCAAACAATTTTATATAGCTTCTGCATGTTTTGTATTTATAGTGCCAGGGTAGGGTAAGCCACCTAAAACTCTATGCTTGGTGCCTCATTTTCATTCATCCCCGGGCATTCATCTAAGTTTAATCTGGTTATACTCATCATTAAGATGAAAACAAAGAGTGATATAACCTACTGAATTGTCTCTAAATGATAAGCAAGATGGCTTCATGTTATTGCCTCTAGCACAAGGGTTCAGCATAAGCCCAAGCTATAAAATTACCAGGGCCATACAATTGGTCCTATTCCCACATAATACACTCGTACCTAGTGCCATATATAGGCACTAGTGACTGCTACACTGTCCCTGAACTTGGCACTCTTCAACCCTATGTTTCATTCTAGAAAATAAAAACTATGTTTGAAGAGTGAGCAGTATTTCCAGTTCCTGTCTACTTATGAGTGAGGCATAGTGGGAATGAAATTAGTGTTCTCCCACCAGACCTTTCTGCTTCCTAAACTACTTCCTGTATGGTGGTTCCCTGAGGGTTTATACCTCAGGACACCAGAGTACCCACATAAGAGCTCTGGTTCTGTGATATACTATCTTGCCACAATCCCTGAGCAAAGAAAGACATGTCAGCAGGGCACCGTCTAGAGGCAAACTTAAATTAATATCTTCACACACTGGAACCTCAAAGGGATGCTAGACAGCAATACACAATGACCTCATACTATAGCCCATGGTTAGGAATGGAACAAAAGGTTGCTTATTCAGTGCTAGATGCTTTTGTTTTGTTTCACCAGAAATAGTTCTGCCATCATTGGATAAAGAAAATCTATTTTTGGTAGAAGCATATACACTACCCAGTAGGCAAAAAAAAAAAAGCCTTTTAAACGTCTTTTTTTCCAACCAATTTTCAACCAAATAACCAATAGGGAAACCAATAAAAACGTTTTTTTAAAAATGTTTTTTAAACATAAAAAAAAACACGTTTTATTGCCAAGTGGGTATGATCATAAAATTCTCAGTGACACTGGATTCTAGTCTGATGATACAGACACCACGTAAGCATCTGATGAATGACATATATCATGGCTGGTAGCAGTAGGCACTATGTGTGAGCAATTGCTGACCATAACAGCCATTGGAAAGGCCTTTTTACCTGGGTCCCCTAGCTGGGCAGTCACATCAGCATTTCCAGCAATAAACAAATCCTTACACAAGCTTTTCTAGGATGCAATTTAATGCGATGCTCTACAAATCAGCCAGGTCTCATACCGCAGAGCATACATCATTGACACGACAGATGGGGATTTAACGTAGTGTGGACCTTAAACTGAGATGTGAATATCATGTAGGCATACTTGTAGTAGTTAGGCAGGAGTACCTTGGGGTAGCCTCAGGTTCATTTGATAACCTTAGTGTCATATTGTGGTGAGTTTGGTTTAATTGTATTAGGTCTGCAGGGTATCCATCATACTGCACAAGTCATGCTTTGGTATGATGCTCTTGTGTGCACAGAGGGACTACAGATCTATGATAAAGCATTCTGATAAATTTATGAAGATTGATCAAAGTTCTTTCTTCTTCCTTCATCTGGTTACTACCAACTTAGTAACGGTATGTAGGGGTACATGCCTTAAAACCTAGCTCATAAGCCGACCTCAGTACATTGTAGGATAATTTTTAATTGCCAAATGGACTGTTTGTCAGAAGTCAGGTTTGGCAAGAACATTTTAATAGAAGTACACACTATTTTCAAAATCAGGTAAATTGCCTCAAAGCTCACTCATTTCATGTAGGCCTCCGGGAGGGCATTTCTCAGCATGGTACTGAACACAGACACTCAGAGTGAAAGCCTCATAATTCGAGTGGGTGATCATCGGTAATGCACTACAACTGCTCTGTATGATCAGCACTTAATGCAGTAATTACATTGAGTTCGGTAGGCACGTCATACTAATGTCATCATTAGTGACCTCTCGATGCAGGGCGCCAATGGACATAGAGTGACAGATCCCACTACAATTTGAAGGGGGTCTAGTCATACGATCTTGAGAAATTCCTTCCTGATATGGTAAGGAAAGCGGGACCATTGCCTAGCGATGGGCTGAGTTGACAACCTGAGAGTCCCATGTCAGGTATCAAAACTATTTGATATTGTTTTTCAAGTCTTGAGTAACTGATGTCAACAGTCTGCAAACCTACATTACAAAAAAATAGGCATTGCTAGGAGGTCTGGAGGTTAATTCAAAAGGTCCTACCACCACTACCCCAGCAATGGTAGGAATTTTCCTGCCTAATCCATTTCAGTGATGGAAATGTGTCTGCCTTGCTTTAGCACAGCCAGCCCTATGTTTTCAGTGGTGGTAGCATCAGCCATGCGTACACTATATATCAAAAGCAGAACATACTGTGCACAGGGGAAAGAGGGCCATAATGAAAAAAACAGCTGTGGAAACACCCCTTATCACAACAGTGATTACACAAGCGTTCCCCTTCCCTATATGAGCTCCTTATATAGTATAGGGTGCAGTTGACCCCATACAGTATTCAAGTGCACTTAACACATGAGTAGCCTGAAGAGCCCTCCTCCCTCCTCTATATATATGTAAACAGCAGGCACATTCACTCTTGAGAGGATGAGTGTTCCCTATAGGTGCACTTGTAATAAGAGGAAACCACTATACATTTATTTTGGTACAATCACAGTGGTGGTAAGGCTGGACATGGCACAGTGAAGGATGCACAGGACTTGCTATGCCTGACTGGGCTACAACCACTAAAAAAGTTAGGGTAGACTGACTAGGTCTTAAAAGATGTGTCTATGCTACCATCACAGGAGTATCGCTGGCAGGATACTTTGAATTAACCTCCTGAGGGTTCTTGAGGTTTCCCAACGGTTATTGATAAGGAAGATAAAAAGTGCATGAAGGTAGCAGACTGCCTTCTGTCAGCTACTACATTACCCTCTATCATCACCAACATCAAATGGGTACATGAGATTGTACAAGGTATATGAGGTTATAAATGGTGACAAAAATTAAAGGATCATCCATAACAGATCATGACAGCAATCTGATTAATCTCTAGTAATCAGAGAACCCCCACCTTCAGAGACGGCTAATGAGCAAACCTCTTAGCTGTCGCCTCTTCTCTAATAAAACAGTAATTTCAGCACAGCGATTTGAATAATGATAACTGAGGGTAACATTACATAGATATGGTACCTTCTAATGATTTATACAGTAATTACAGCAATATAGGTAAGTGTGTTGGCTAAAAAAAAAGGCAGCTCCACACTGTACTACCGCGCCAAGCTATTTACAGCACATTGCTTTTATTTTTAGACAACAGAAAGAAGAGCTGTTCATACACACCTTATGACCCTACAGCAGATTGCCCTGTACCCAGTACACGACAATGTCTTGCATATTTACAATCGAGTGCCCCTCAGAAAAGGTTTCAGTGCTTTTGATGCAGGAGTGCATCATGTGCACTTGTCATTATGATGTATCTATGAAATTATGGTGAGTGTATGATGCATGAGTGCATGAGTGCAGATCTGTTGAGTTATTTGCCAGAGTTGCAGTTGAGCATATTTATTTGGTAAGACGAAACAAATAGTCAATGATGCCATATAATGGGACATAAAAGTAATAAGGTCCAAGCAGAATGGTCACATCAACACTGTTTTATTGGGTCAAGTAGGACATAGGTCATGGGGTGAAAGCAATTGGCAAGTTCAAAGCAGTAGCCAAGGTGACAGGTCAAATTCATATTGGCAACTCTGTGATGTAAGAGAAACACAGAGACCCTAAATTTAGATTGCACAATGTGGCTTTAGTATGAAGTGTTGGGTCCCATTGAACAGAAAACAGTGACTGAAACTTTGCTTCCTTTTTATCACCTATTTCAAGTTTTTAAATCTAAGAAACTTCCATCCTTGTATAGAGCTTTCTTCCCCATTTCTTCATGTCAAGTCAAATACTGTATTTGATATAATTAGTGTATAGCCCTTTTTGGAAATTTCAAACTTACAGAGATTTAAACTTTTCCAGTTGTAACAGACAACCAAACTATCAACTAATGAAATGGCATAGAAACAATCTCATAAGACCTTATTATGTTGAATGTGGTATACTGAATGAAATGATGTTTCTATTGACCACAAATCTTTCACACTGTAGAAGTCCATTGAAGCCTATAAATATAGTCTGATAATCCTGTTTAGCAACTGATAGGCTTTTGGGTTACAACATCTATGAAACGAAAGGATTGAATAAATAAAACTTTGACAAGATTATTAACCAAACTTTGGTGTAACATATATCTCACAGAAAGCCAGAGGTAACTCCTAAGTTACGTACCTTACTGTACCATATACCATACCAAGGCCCAGGCTGCACTCTAGTTCCACATAACCGTGCCCATGGGGTGTTTCAGAAGCAGATAATGTTTACAACCAGTCATAAGAAGATACTATTGCAGTTTTAATAGTGATTGTAGGCTTATAACTGCATGTGTTTCTAAAGCATTCCCATTATCTTACTGTGTCTATAACTATATGACTGGCGAGAGATGATAATGGTTGCAGTTGTAAGTTTAGAATCTAACAGTTTTAGAAACAGATATTTAATGTTCATTATCATGTCCGGCTTCTGAAACACCCCACAGGGCGTGTGATCTATCTTTGCTATATATACACGCCACACGCCATATATAACTGATATTACTAGAATATCAAGGTATGACACTATAAAAAACAACAGGGGAACACAATCAGCGTAGCCAATCAAGTCAGTTTCTAATATACAGATGTTAAAACAAGATAGAGACATCTTGATTGGTTAATGCCAGTGTGGATGTAGTCCTCCTTTATCAAGAGGTGGGGGAGATAAGAGGGATCATGGTAACTACAACTTATCTCTGCATGGGGCCAAGTGTGATATAATTGGAGAGACCCCCCCCCCTCTAAGCTAGTTATTTTAGGAACCATTTAACACATTCAGGCAAGGGCAGACTTGGTAGCTCAAAGATTATCTTCTAACAAAAGTCATGTCACAATAAGTGTTCGCTCATAGAATAATTTCTGAGATTACAATTTCCTTCTTCTGAAAACACAGTCTCCAATTTAAATATAACCCACAAGTGTTGCACCCTTCAGAAGCAGTGTTTAGAAACCATTTTCCTTTTTCAAGAAGTGCTAGCTTTAAGCTCTATAAGGTGTCTGCCTTCGAAAATAGATGCCATAGAGCAGTACCCTCTCCCTCATACTCTGTCAGTGCCCTTCTACTAACACAGAACAGAGGCACATCCTATGGCCTCCTTTAAAAGCAGATTCTTAAGGTGTTTTACATAGCACCAAATAAGGTTTTTAGTTGGCAAGCTTAAGGACTCCGATCCCATTACACAGTTACAAGCAGTTGAAATGTCTTGGTTTGAGGCCTTTAAGCAAGCTAATACGATTGTTCACCTAGATAAGAAGATAGAAGAAAACGTCAATTCCTAACTAAGCTATCCTGGCTAGCAAAGATAGAGTAAAAGAAGGCTTCATAGACCAATTGTATTCCAACCTTCTGTTCTCACCAGGAATATGTAAGGGGGTGGTTCTAAAATATCTCTGCAAAATATGTTGCTTGTTAAATTTTGTTAATTTTCAGCATTTGATACTGGGATGTAGGTTTAAATAAAAGGTGTCTTATCTCAACAATATGTTTCCCAACAGATTGAATTGGCAGAAAGTGGCTGGCTAATAGCAACTGACAAGGCTTTAAATGTTTACTGCCAGACATTGTTTGGGGCCTCCTAGCTGAGTAACATAGTGATTCCCCCTTTAAAGAGGAGTTTGTTCTCAGATTGCCTGCAGGTATAATCAGTCACCCACCAGGGGTATATTTTATATCAGGCAACAATTTGCTCCTCATTCTCTATCTCAAACGATCATCTATTGTAAGGTTTGCCCATTAGCATCATGTTACCAGCTGCACTATGATTAATTGTTAGAATACATGGAAAAAGGTCTCAGGTTGTTCAAATATATCATAGAAATAGAACCAGTCAATATACGTACTCAAACCCTGTATACAGATATATGTATTAGAGGATAGATCCTATGCTTTAGTCAGATTCTGTGATCGTAGTGGCATTTTGGTGAGCGTAGATATATTTGGTGATCGTATGGCCCCTTTCTACTCGGATTTCTTGTCATTAACTTGCTGCATTGTTCTAGTGGAATAAATGACCAGGTCTGAGCCGAGGCTGATAAGTAACCTCAAACTTTAAAGATACCCTGTACTCATAAGTATCAACATGCACATATCTATCCACAGGCTTAGAAGTATACCCAGGGCCATTTCTAACCCTACTTACCTCTGATCACTGGATCATGACCACCATCTACTGCAGTGCAGTCAAGCAGACCATGAGTTGTATCACTGTGTATGTGGTACAGAGGTGTGAGTGCAACCCCCATCCACTTATCCTTACCTGGTGTAGAGGTACGTATTGTTTAACCATAGAGTTGGGTACCGTCTGACGTGGCGGGTGAGTCGAGTCGTCGGACGTTCCTCAGGTTCCGGATAGGTGGCAGCACCGATCCGGGTCTGTGGGGACATCTGACGACGAACACCTGGGTCCTTATATACAGCCCAGGGCTCAGCCGCTACGTCAGAGGCCCTTCTGGCCTCCGCAGAATATAGATCACTATTAATCATTATTAGCTGCCCCTTCTATACTATCCGGCAGCCGTGAGTGTGCATTAAGTAATAAATCTAACCGTTGGCATACACTTGAAATACTGTCTTACTCTTTCTTTCCGAATCGTAAGACCCGAACCCCCAGGTCTGTAAGGCCACAACCCCTTACACTACTGTACATATTTAATCATGTTTTATTTCAGAAACCTTTAATTTCTTGATAAGAAAGGTTAATATCTTAGACATGTTAATATTTTCTCGTGGAAAAGGCTCTGAGCTTTGACATGGGCTTAGTGTTTTCTATAGGAAATTTAACACAAAAATCGGAAATAGGTTTTAGTGGTACCTCCAAGTAGATTTTTATGGACATCTGGTGACAAAATTCATGATTTACTTCATATATATATATATTGTAATTCTTCATGCTGAGTCCATACCTGGATAAATATATATTCCTCTTTTATGTAGTGCTATCAATTAAGTCATAAAATCAGTAGAAAATGGTGAAAAATACACTGTCTATGTCACTTTGTTGTTTGACCATTCAGGGCTAGAAATGGCCACAGCCTTACATCTATGACTTGGGCCATATGGAGTGCGGTCTTCAACCTGATGACAACATTCTGAAAACATTTTGAAAGCCTAAATACCAAGTGTATCCTCTTTGCAGCTAAACCTTCTAATCAGCTGATAAAAATCTTACAAGTTTCGCAAAGACTCCCATTTCGTGTGTAGCAATTGGACACTGTATTAGATGTTATAATATCTACATATAATAGCCTAGGTTTATCCTGATCATAACACCATTTTGATTGTCCTCTCCCATTATCTGTGGATTGTGAGGAACATGATGCATTCATGCAGTACTAATTAATTTCAAGGGTTAAGACAAATTTTGGGATTAAAACAAATCAGGATTAGGCAACCACCTATAGCAACTATAAGACAAGGAAAGCACAGTGGTCTTGTCTCAGGCACATTTGGCAGGCATCATTAACTGGCCTCATGAAAGGCATTAATTATATCTGGGATGTCTACTTTGGCGAGGTATTAGGGTTAATGGGGCCATCAGCAACCTGAATAGCTCCTTATATGCTCCCTGCAGGTGCGGACTTGTTTTCACATTTAGGCTCACAACTGATTTAGATGTTGGGTAGCAGCTCTACCCTCTCCCAGACCGAATAACTACATATGTATAAAAGTTCTTTAAGTTCCGTGCACGTCATGCAAGCCAACAATCACCTGTGAATGAATCAGAACTTGATGGATCCACTCTGCATTCAGGCAGAAAGTAAACATTTCTTTATAGGAAATGCTAAAAGCCGATTTTGGGGCCATATTTTCCGCAATTTCTCTCTAATTTATTCTATCAAACCCCGGTCATAAGCTAGAGGTAAATTTGGCAAATGTTTAGAAGCCAATTTTGATCAAAAACATCAAAAACATCTAAGACCCAGTTTGTCTTTTAAACCTTTGTTCGATATGTGCTATGCATTTTGCAGAAAGTTTGGTTTTATCCTTAGATATTAATTCGTAAGATATGATCAACAGAGCTTCTCAGCCATACCTACTATTGCTAATGGGCAGTTATCTTCTAGTGTCAGAAGCATCATATATCACTTTGTACTGGGTCCTTTGTCTTGCACAGTTTATTCCCTTTCTACCTTTTCTGCCTTCATGAATCATCATTGAGCCAGTCTATGAGTGATGACAACCTATCACACACCCTAGGGAGAAAAAAAAATGTCAGGAAGATGTGTCTTTGTCTGATGCATTGTGCAGACAAGTGCCAAATATTGAGAATCTCTCTTTCTCTTAAGAGGCCCTAGAGCATCACATTTACCAGTTTCTACAGACTCATTATCCTTGAACCTAATATACATGCATGTATGCCATATGAATTTACCAGGAAAAGATGATTATTCTTTTGCACTGAGACTGGCCTGCCCTAATAGAGGTCGCTTTAAAAAACTGTGATTATGCTACCGCGAGGTGTGGATTTTTAAAGGTTTATTACATTATACTGAATCTATTTGGTAAATGTTAAAACAATTAACTGCCTAAAGTTTATTCAATGTGTTAGTAGATCTTCTTGTTTCAGGGATGGTGGGTGGGTAACTTGCTCTGTCTTTGGTGCTTCTCTCTGCTGCAATGGCCACCGTCTTTGCACCCTCTGCCTTTTATAGTACCTCTGATGTCACTGGTAGTTCCCCCTCTTGCTGAGTGGTGGCAGCACTGTGGCTCAGACTGCCTTGTTGTGGTTTGCTGTCAGTTGTGCTGTGGAATAAAAACATGGTTAAGTATAGAGTGTACCACAACCTCTGATCGATTAATGTGTAAAGCATTAAATTCCCTATTATATTCAAATCAAAAATACTATACATTATTTATAATTCAACAATTACCGTAGAATTACCCTTCTCCAATGTTTGTCTCTGATCAGCATTTACTAAATCCTCCCTAGATGACCTCTTTCTGACCCTAACCTCCTCATCAGATCCATTCACAGCTAACCAGCATCACATTACTTGACCTTTTCCTCTGAATTACACCCACTGAACAAGCACATACCCTTCACAGTAATCTGAGACAAACTAAGAATCAGCTTGGAGATTTGTTGGTGCTCCGGGAGGGTTAGTGCTGCTAGATGAAACTTCCTTTGAATATACCTACTTATTTAGTGTGATTATGGGAGGTCACCTGTATTTGATATTTATATATTTGTATGTATATCATCCCATCATCTCTACATATTTGTATATCATCTATATCATATTAGGAAATTCAGATACCACAGTCTGCAAGGGGTTATAATTAGTAGCAATGTGGAATTTGATACAAACTGAGCAAATAGAAAGGAGTCCTTAGTGAGATCCAGCTACATTGTAGTATGCAGGTCTGGTTCTGTGGAAGTGTTTGGGCTGATGGGGATTGACAGGGTGATTTTCACCGATCCTTGCTAAGTACTAATAGACATTGTTCCTTCATACCACAAGGGGAATCTTAGAAAAGACTCTGCCTCCATCAGAAGCCGTGTTAATGTGACATTATATATACACAACTATTAATTATTTTTCTATGCTTCCTGTAAGAATACAGCTAAACATGAGAAACATTGTATATGGAATTCCATTTCATGTGGTTTTCAAAATACATGTCAAATGGAAAAGAATCAAAACTGGCTAATGAAAAATGAACTGCATTTTTCTAACCAGTATAATGAAATAAAGTCTCGCTTCAAACCAAAAGTGGTAGCGATTTTCTGGTTTGGAAAAGGAATCTTGCTGAATACTGAGAATCAGCATATATTTGTAGGATTTTATACCATGGAGTTGATAAGACACTTACCCATATTAGGTGACAATTCAAACTGAATTGTTCACAGTGTTGAAACCTTCTTAAAAGATTTCCGTATTAATTATGTTAGAATAGGAGTCTAGACAAATACATAGTGGGTCCACCATCCATGGTGAACGTGCGCTATGGCATGGTGTGCATTTCATCTAGCGAGGTGAGTGTTCACTCGTGTCTTCATCCCTGGTGAGTGTGGGTGATCGAGATCCTCACCATCTGTGGTGAACCTGTGCTATCACAAGGTACGCATTTCATCTAGCGAGGTGAGTGATCACCCGAGTGACCATCCCCTGTGAGTGTGAGTGATCACGATCCTTGCCATCCATGGTGAACGTGCGTTATGACGTGGTGTGCATCTCATCTAGCGAAGTGAGTGATCACTCATGTCGCCATCCCTGGTGAGGATGAGTGATCACCATCCTCACCATCTAAGGCGAGGCCATGTGATCCCCACCATTGCTATTCTTGGTGATCTTGTGCTATAGCGATGTTGTGTTCCATCTAGCAACATGTGTGAGCCACTTCACACAGGTTGACGAGGAGTCATGACAATTTGCTGGGGTGTATGTGAAGGCGGCCTATGCTGGTCTCAGCATACATGTAGGACACAGCCAGCAGGTAAGGTAGCGACTAGGGTGACCCCTTTGATCGGTAAGTGTAACTACGGGGGGTGTGTGTGTACAGTGTACACGTATCACTATGATATACAATGTATAGCGATAGAAATATGTATAGATTTATCATGTATATAAAGATAAAAAATGTTCATATATATAACACTTCAAAATACACAATTCCATCAGTCAATTTGAATCTGACAGATCATACTCATAACCATTTTGTTTGCAATATAATCATGAAAGTCTCTCACTGCAGTTGCTTTCATTTGAAATAATGTAGTCATTATATATCCAAACACGCCGTTTTGGCAGCCTATTCTTAACCTGACCTGTACAAAGCTAAGGGCTGAGTTGTTCACTGCAGAGACAGCAGCGGTAACAAGCGCCACACTGGAAACCTGGAAGATCCGAAACTAGTCAGCGGTTACCACTTTAGGTCCTCAAGTTGACGATACACAAAACTACAACTTTAGGTCATCATCCTGACAACCTAAGTCATCAGTATGACAACTCTGTAATGTCAGTATTGTCATACTGACAACTCAGGTCGTCAGGATGATGACGTAAAGTCATCATTTTGACTACCTAAAGCTGTAGTTTTAGGTATCGTCAACTGGAGGACCTAAAGTCATTACCGCTGACTAGTTTCGGATTTTCCAGGTTTTCAGTGCATTGTAAGATGGATATTTCTCAATGCATACCGTGGAGTATATGTTATCTGCTAGTGCATTGTGAAATGTGATAGTGGGGCCCTCTTATGGGATGTCTGTGTACTAAAAGAGTATAGAGAATGGTCAGCATGACGACGGGTAGTCACAATGGCCTGAAAACCCTCTGACAACCCTAAACTTGTCATATATGATGACTTTCCAATGGCGGCAGGTTTTAAGTGTAACACAACATACCTTAAAAGCCAAATGTAGGCTATTATGTTCAACTTGTTTCAATAGTCATAGTTGCGATAATGCTATTACTTTGATGAATTCACTTGCTTCATTTCCATGCTTAGCTTTTAGTCTTTAATTACTCATACTATGGCATATGGACATAATACCTTTGTGGCTGGGCTTAGTGTACACAAAGATATGTACAATTCAATAAAGGTATTTAAGGAAATGTAGAATGAAAAGAAAATAATTAATAGTAGAAAGAAATCTCTGACTTAACAGGTTAATAGGTTACTGGATCTACGTTTGGGTGATGTCTGAGTACCAACAACTCTGTATGAGTACTGGGCCTAGTAACAGACACTAATCTGTCAGTTGTACAGCTGTGTACAGTGGAACGAGACATTCAGGGAACCTATGTCATGGGGGATTATGTACTGTGTCTGGATACCAGCCATTCACATCTACGTAATAAGGCTGCAAATAAAAAGGCTGGGTTTAGAACCAGTTAATATCAGGCGATATACCAATTTGAATTAGGATGACCATTCAGCAGTCCCATTTCCCCCACTGAACATCATCCGTTAAGAATCCATGACTCAATGGCCCTTGATCAGAAGCCACCCCCCTCTCCGATATGAGACCCCCAGTTTACTCCACCTTCCAAGACATTTCCATGTATCTCAATTATATTTCATGTTGACGTCATACTTTAATTTCTCTCAAACTTGAACAAACTAAGATGGTTGACAGATTTTCTAAATCATGCAAGCACCCCAGCTGAGATGGCCCATAACATGTGATTGAAAAGTGCAAAAAGCTTGGTAGAGAGTCAGCTGGAGCTTGCATAATTTAGAAAATCTTTCAACCATTTTTTTATTTCAACTATGAAGCATAATAGCATTATTCCTATTATGCGCCCACCTAATGCAAGGTGATATGTTATTTTATACCACGACTTCTGTGATTTTGGGTGCTTTTTCTGGATATTCCCATGCACATATCTGTCGATATTGCACACCCTGTAGGCTGTAACATCAATTTTGTAAGGCGTGCGGTTATCCATAGATAACCTGCACACCATGCAGTTATCCATGGATAACCCACATGCCTTTCATGTCCTTCCATGTCATATGTTACATGTTAAAACCTACGGAATTTTTCATTGCCATGGTATGGGTCGAACCTGAAATCTCAAGTCCTTAGTCCAACTCCCCATGCACTGCGCCACAGGGACTGACGTGTGATGGTCTGGGTTTCCTTGGTAAGCTTGTAAAGGTAGGCGGGAGGAGTACCGGTCCGGGCTTATATTTTTGTTCCCTACTGTCAGCATTCAAACATAGCCAAGCTGAGACGGCCGCTGAAGGAGGAGACGCAGTGGTCTAGTGGTTAGCGCATTGCGCTCAGCCGTAAGAGGTACGTTGGTCGAGTCCCGGTCCGGGCGCATCTTTTTTCACCGTGTGCCTGCTGCCAGCCAGGCGCCTAGGTGTACAAACACAATTTATCACCGTGTGTGCTGTAGCTGTCCGCTGTCGGGCGCCAAGGTGTAGATCTAGTCTAACACGGTCCGGGCGCATCTTTTTTCGCTGTGTGGGCTATAGCTGTCCGCTGCAGGGCGACAAGGTGTAAGTACCGATCGTGTACAAACACTATTATTCGCTGTGTGCTGCTGCCAAGCCTAGCCGAGACGGGCGCTGTCGCTGTCCACTGCCAGGTGTATTATACACAAACATAACTGCGAGATGCATTCAAAGCAAGCCAAGCCTAGCCGGGCACCGTGGTGTATGTACCGATCGTGTACAAACACTATTTTTCCGCCGTGTGCCGCTGCCAAGCCTAGCCGAGACGAGCGCTGTCGCTGTCTGCTGCCGGGCGACGAGGAGGTGTATGTACCTGTGTACACACAGTATGGCTGGCTTTGAGTCCTGGGGAGGGGGAATAATTTTTGTTTTCAATTTGAATTTATTGGTATTCTATTGATTATTTATTGGTTTCATGGTATAAAATAAGTAATCAATGAATAATTCATGACTCGTGTGTGTTAGCAAAGGCCCTTGATCAGAAGCCTTCACTAACACACACTCGTCATGAATTATTCATTGATTACTTGTTCACCAACACAGACGCATCATGAATTATCCATTGATTACTTGTTCAATATTCAATTGTCTCACAGCTCAGATGGCCTCTTGTCGTAAGGGGTGCGTCCACTGCGACGGAAGGACCATCCGTCTCCCTTCATCCGTATTTTTCTCCATAGAAATCAATGATAAATGATACGGATGAAACCGACGGATGGTCCATCCTTCGGCAGTGGACGTACCCCTATACCGAGTCATTTTAACATGACTCATTAGCCTTTATCTTGTATATGTATGGTGCACAAAGTACAATGAGGTTTGTGGAGAAACCATAATATACCCTGAGGCTACTGTCTGGAAATAAGTATTAACTCAAATTGAGATTTTGGTTAGATGCACAAAGTACATTATTCAGGCACTTATGGGAGAGAAGTGATTATCCAGGCATACAGGGAACTGTCATCAACATCCTGTTTGTGACAAAATGTAAAGTATCTTATATATGTCAGTGCTCCTCATTTCCTGCCCTAATTCGGGCATATGACAAGGTTTCACACCACAGGCCTATGGCATCATACAATGCATTTAGGGCCAACAGTGCACTGATGACCTATGACCATTGGTTGTCATGATATATGAACACAAGGCGGGTGTGCAATACACTAGTGCTACACAAGCTAAAGGGTTTATTTGGAGTTGCAAGCCGCATCAGCGGCTGGGAGCGTAGCGACCATAGCAACTCCATAATGTTTTTGGTTTTCTCCCTGTCACCTATGATGTCCTGGTTTACGTCATGCTGCCTCAGTGATGTCACCCGAAGTGGCTAGTGATGTTGCCATGACCAATGAGCGCAACTCCTATCTGTGGTCCTTGCCACATTTTTTCTTGTTTACATTGTCATACAGGTCAGTGCATCCAAGTTGTGCATCATGAAAACCTATAGGGACTATATACTAGTGCATTAGTGCCCTGCAAAGGGTTAAGGTTGTAAATGTGGTATGATGTTAGCAGGAAATTATGTATGTAAACACCTGATCTCGGTCACACTGGATGCCCACTATATCTAGTTACGTCTGTACACATCAAAATTTGTCTGACTAAATGAGGCAACTTTCAACTTTCCGTGTCAGCATTATATCGTCTGTTACTGCTACAGATGTTATTAGGAGTGTACTGCTTGACAAACAGACACCTTCATGTAGATATAATGGAAGACCCTAACCACATTTTCCCTGTATGTAAGTTAGATTCTACAGACCTCTGCAGCATAATATGACTTGTGCAGGTTTTTGTCAGATTCCTATTGTCAGGGTTATTTGAAAGACAGAACTGAAAGACAGAACTGTATGACCCTGAACACGACGTATCAACGTATGAAATCTACTTGTTTATTAGATGTGTGGCCAAAATAGGTCAGTCATAGCCAAATACTAACTATGTCCATTGTTCATTTATTTTATTGATTATGATATTGATTACTGCATCCTTGTCCATATGTACCCAGGATTTTGAAAAGTGGGGGGGGCGTGTCCCTCATTTAGCCCCTAATTTTGGCTAAAATCTAGGGTAAAATTAGTTAGGTAAACTCTTAAGTACAGGGAAAGGGGGTTATCTACCACTATCCTTTCTCTGCCATGTGTCTCTTCCAGACAAAGATGATAAAACTCCAAAATGAATAAAAGCTTGAAATATAGTGCTGTCTGGTATGCTTGGTTATCCATACTTCTTGCAGTTTTAAGAACTTAGTGTCTCCCTAGTTCTCTTCCAGGGACAAACCATATGTGCTTGGCCTATGTAGACTAATTAAATTTCAAAATAGATGTCTCCTTAATGGATTTCCATTGAGCCAGTCTATGACTGTTGAAAACCTAAGACACACCCTAACCTATAAAACAAGAGGTTTTCAACTACAATGAAAATGTATTTTCCTCTACCTTCACAAAGCACCACTAAGGTAAAACATATGGTAGTATTAAATATGAAACTTCGTAATTGTATGGCTTAAACTCTAGTCAGCGGTCAGCCCCAGTGACAAACATTATGTGTCTGATGCACACATAACTGACGGATTCTTTGCCTTAAGGCTATGGGGAATTTCGTCACTGTTTCAGCCCAAAGGCCTTGCTGGCTATGAGGACACAGATACAGCGTGATGATGGCTAGCTTCTTTTTTGAGTCCAATTCGGTCATGACGTCACATGCAGCAATGATGGCTGGTCGTCGGGTGGATGTCTACCCCCCATGAGCAGTGATAGTGGAATTTAAAAGATAAGGGCTTAATTGTGAACCAAGATTACAGGACTAGAAAGCCGGGGAACCTAATGATACTGTTCCTTTGCCATCTATCAGTGACTGATTACTGTCAGTCTATTTAGTTTACTTTGTCAGTTTTGTCAGTGGATGATCACAGCTTTCAGACTCAAACAGTGAGGAAATCCCCCATAGCGTTATAGCGAAGAATCCGTCAGTCATGTGTCCTTCAGGGATGTTAGAATGTGTCCATAATCGACAATCAACATGGTTTCTTTATTCTTGGTCTTGCGCACAGCGAAATATCATTGCATTTCATCTTCTATAAACTTACCGGGTATACAATAAAACCTTATAAAATACAATGTGAGCTGTCAGAACTGATTTGCTCTTCAATCTACAAGTGTATCCTCTTATCCTCTTAACTTGTTCTATTCCTTGCCTCCTCCCCCTACACTGAAAACATGGAAGATCTGAAACTAGTCAGCGGTGACCACTTTAGGTCCTGAAGTTGACAATACCTAAAACTACAACTTTAGGTAGTCAAAATGACCACTTTAGGTCGTCGTCCTGACGACCTGAGTCATCAATATGAGGACTCTGTACTGTCAGTATTGTCATCCTGACGACTCAGGTTGTCAGGATGATGACCTAAAGTCATCATTTTGACTACCTAAAGCTGTAGTTTTAGTAATGCCACTGTCGATGATGAAAAGTAACGAAGCTGTTAGGACAGTGCAAGTATTGTGTTACTATAACTTCTTCCTGGTTTCATCTAATTTATAATAAAAAAACAAATGGTTATAGAATCCTTTACCCATCTATGGGTTCTTACATG
This sequence comes from Acholoe squamosa, assembly GCA_949317995.1. Lineage (NCBI taxonomy): Eukaryota > Metazoa > Annelida > Polychaeta > Phyllodocida > Polynoidae > Acholoe > Acholoe squamosa. The sequence goes on along the minus strand of OX439045.1, from coordinate 74,918,832 downwards.
TTTACAGCTGAGCAGGCACACCAACCCCTGCAGGAGCCTATTGCCAATAAGCTAAACGTGCACCAAGTTCTAGATAGCTTACAGTAAAAATCTGTTTTCTGGTCCACCCCTTTGTGCACAAAGAGCGTCCGACATGGTCTGTGTTGTATGAGCTGGTGCAGATCCCTCTCTGTCTCACTCTCTCGTACCTGCTGCCATTGTGAGTAGCAAACATGGGAAGGTACTTGACTACTCACATCACACTTTACTGACACCTCACTTCCTGGTTGTTTTTGGGCAACGCGAAAAAGTCCCTCTCTATAGTAGTGTTAGTAAGAGCTCTAATGGGCTCAAATATAAGTAACCACTTAACTGCAGTAACTTGACTCTTGTCATGGATACAACTAAACCAAAAGTGATGAAAACATAGTTTTAGATAACAATCGATAACATTGCAAAGTTTGATTTAGTTAGTAGAGGTAGTTTCACACAAAACCAGACAGTGGATAAAGGTCATCAGTTTTGTTATGACTTCCAAGTTTGATTAAATTGAAATCATTTACATAGATGGGATGGAAGATGATCTTTATAGATAAAAAGCGACGTTTCGGTATAATTAATACACGTTCATCAGGCTAGATCATGGTGAATTAGCGGAGAAGGGTCCATGAGGTACATAAACTGATTGACCTTTGTGATGACTGTAGTTTGATTGAAGGGTCATTAATGCAGAAGTGCACCATCAACATATCCATGATATATATTTATACATTAGTCTCTTTAGGGAATAAACCATGGAAGGAAATTAAAGTCAAATGAAATGCATACCATATACCCCTAACTGACATGTACCCCATTGTCAAAAAAAAAATATTAAAACAAAACCAAAAGAATGTATGTAAGGAATATAAGTAATAGCTGCCTGAAAACGAGAGGAGAGCAGGTGACATTTTATCACAGAGACATAACCTTACGCACAATCATTAATTAAAGGATATACAATAAAAAAAGACAGTCATACATAATGCTTCTGTAACAGATTGGCTGCAACATAGCCTATAGACCACCCCAAATTCTAAAAGGTACAAGTACTTTGGATGGGATATGGACACAGTTAGTTTTACACCAGACGTGTAATTGAGTTTCCAACTGACCCCAGACTGACCTCACAATATTGTTTTCTCTTCGGGCATGTGCCTCTCTATTTTAAAGACTAGAATGTCCCTCAAAACAGAAATGTCTGTATGAGATTCCTCGAGAATGAAGATGGAAATAATCTGTACCTGTTATGTTCATGCTTCACAACGAGATTTGGTATTTTCTTTGCACTCCTCCTAATGCGTTTTTTTTACTGTCACAGAGAAGGGCTTGAAGTAGGATTTGAAAGTCTTGTTTGTAGGGAAAATCTGGTTATGGATAAGTCCTGGATGTGAAGAATGGGTGACAGAAATAGATCTACATTGCTTTAAAATAGGGTAAAATAGGAGTGTTAAAACTAGGAGCAGCTTTTAGAGAGTCTGCTCAGCAACATATCACCGGTGTATCAACCCCTTTGAGAGTCTGTCAAACCTCTGAGCGCAAAGCAGCTTGCAAACCAATGCAGATCTGCCTTAAAGTATGAGGTTTCATCAAACTGCTGAATTTGTGAATGTTGTATTTGCTCAAGTATCTCTACATTTTACATAAATGCCTGTATTGGATGTATGCGCCAGGTTAATCAGACTACAAATTCTATGTTCGATGGCATAGGCTTATTTCCAAATTTCCATACGTAAAATCTAGGTATAAAACTGTATTTTAAGAGTCATGGGACAACATTTTTAAATAAGGATAATCTTGTTTCCCCTCATATGTTTTGAATAAGTCCCTTGGTCCCATCGGTATTCTCTCTTATCACAATCTTTATATAAAGAAAATTTATTCTGATGTGTCAGTGGCCCAACATCCAGGGGCAAACATTAATTAACATCTTCACACACCAGAATCTCAATGGGACGCCAGACTATGGAACAAGTAAGCACCCCGGCTGAGATGGCCCATAAAATGTGATTGAAAAGTGCAAAAAGCTTGGTAGAGAGTCAGTTGGAGCCCCCTATTATATGAAGATGAAGTATGATTTTCACTTCAGCCATACCATGATCTAATTAGAATGTTTTTATACTTATATAACCTATCAAGATTAAATATAGTTAACACAACTACAACATCAGAATTGAAGTCCATGAAGTTTTATTGCCTTTACAAGTAGTTACACTATATGACCACAACATTTTGCCAGTAATTCTTTTACTAATTAGAAGGCATGTAAAACCACATCACTTATCATAATATACCTCATGATTATCGAACAAAATTAACAGTCAAAAAGTATACATGATCCATTAAGACTAACATTAAGGTAATTGGGTATGCCGATAGTTATGAGCTTAAGCAGTATAATAGATTTGAGAAAAGTTTTTTTTCCTAAACAGGAATTGTTTTTGCATATTCCCTCAGAGGAAGAAGTTTGCACATCAATAGTCAATAATTCATTAAAAGGACGACAAACAAAAAGAAAACAAAATATATATCTTTTAAAAAAACCTTTTGAACTATAATTTAGTTGAGCTATTCACACTATGATTGAAAAATCCAATGGCTCTGGATTCTAGTCTGATACAACACATGTTATGAGCAGCGTCTGATGGATGATGTATGTCATTAATGGCAGTCATTTACCTGGCATATATACATACATGATAGGTTATGATTTATGCTCCTCTCCAAACCAGACAGAGCCTTTTTAGCATAGCATATCAAACACCCTGCCATCCCGATGTATGACTGTCATAATCATCTGAGCACCTGTATGATATAAATACAAATATGCTAGAGAATAGCCTTTTGATTATACTATCCCTCCCCATACGGCAGTTACAAGTGCGCAGTTGCATAAACAGCCGAGTTACGGGGAGCTAGTAGTATATAATGTATCGGAAGGGGACTATAGCTAACTACAGGATATTACTCATTCGGGATGCAGCCAATCAGAGGCCTGCATTTGGTCACGTGACCTAGATCCCCGTGGTGCATGCCCATATATGGTCATGTGACCTTGATCTTGACCTAATTAGGGTGTGCATGCCCATATATATGGTCATGTGACCTTGACCTTGACCTAACTAGGGGATTACCCTGGTCACGTGACCCCTCATTTGCATAATAGGCCATGCCCCCTTGACCTAATTAGGGGAACAGGACTATAGCTAACTACAGGATGCAGCCAATCAGAGGCCTCCATTTGGTCAAGTGAACTGAACCCCTCATGGTGCATGCCCATATATGGTCATGTGACATTAACCTTTTCTAATTTGGGGTGTGTATGCCCATATATGAGATTACCCCTCATTTGCATAATAGACCACACCCTCTTGACCTACTTAGGGGATTAGCGACCGCTGTTTGTAAACAACATGTGAACTAATATTAAAATTTTGATTTTGGAGAGCTTTTGAATGGTTGACTGACCATATCCCTTTATTATGTGACCTGCTCATTTACATAATAGGTCACACGACCTCTATTATGTAGATAAGAAGATTATGTGACCCTATTTTTTTAAAAATTTCCGCGACATTTTTTACATGAGGTAGTTGAATATTGGATAGGTGTATGATAGAACCCACATACAGAGTAGTACACATTTTACTTTTATTTGTCGTAATTTTCATTTCATTTTGAGCAATTATATTTACACTTTATTAAATGAAAGTCCACACTTTCTACATGAAATAGATGAATATAGGATAGGAATACGATAGAACCCACTTCCTGACTGTTTTTGGTTGTAGTTTGACTTCAAAAGAGATCTGTGGTCAACTCTGTACCCCTTTAAACTGATAGCATCGTCCTCTAGTGTATTTTAAAGTGTTATGTGTCCTTTGTTGCAAATTATTTTACCGAAGAAAGTGTTTCCCATCACCTTGTAACAGTATGAGAAGTAATCACTTAAATCTTCAGTGTAACAGTCAGCTGTAGTTGCACCAGCATGGTTTTCTCCAGCCTGAGGGTGATAATGTTCAACATCAGCAGCAGCAGTAGCAGTAGCACCTTCATTAGCACCAGTAGTAGCAGCAGCGGTAGGAGCAGTAGCACCTTCATCAGTAGGAGCAGCAGTAGCAGGAGCAGCAGCAGTAGCACCTTCATCAGCAGCAGCAGCAGCAGTCGCACCTTCAGCAGCAGCAGCAGCAGCAGTAGCAGCAGCAGCAGTAGTAGTAGCAGCAGCAGCAGTAGGGACAGCAATGGCTACATCACATGGGTTGTAAGCAAAAGCAGCTGCGGTAGCATCTTGAGCAGTAGGAAAAGGAGCTGAATGGCGAGGGTGGAAGAGTAAGTGTGAGTGAATGAAATTTTCTTTCTCCATTATATACTCCTCTGGAGATAATCCTCTTACTGCAGTTTAAAAAGATGAAAGGTGGTTTTTGGTTTAATCCACCTACTTACAAGGGGAGGGGTAAAAATGAAGGAATCTCATAATACCTTAACGAGGAAACCTTCCTTACACCTGTTAACCATATTAAGATAATTATCACAGCTTCTAACTTTTTGTATGCCCCCCAAATACAGTTACACCTTTCCACCTGTTTAGACGTCAACAGATCTAAAGATAAGTCGTTAAACAGAATGCAAGCGATCACCCATAATCCCACCAAGTACTTTTTTCACAGTGTCTTTCCTTTATGTTTTACTTTGATTTTTATAATCTCATAATGAGTGACATTGTCTTACACCTGTAAGCCGCATTAAGATATTTATCACAGTTTCTAACACCTGTAATCCTAACAAGATTTCTATTTTCAGCTGGATACTCCCCATAGATCCCTTAGCTCATTAAGTGTGGTTGGTCCCAGAGGGAAAAGATAAAAGACTTAAAAGGATTTGATTCCATAGTCACAGAGATTTTCCCTCGGTAGGGTGTTTGTCTCTTGTTGTTAACCACCCCTGTAGTTTTTGTATACAGACTTTGAACGCTTTAATCTCCTAACAACCCATAGTCTCCTTATACATGTAAGTCGTATTAAGGTAATAATCACAGTTGTTACACCTGTTATCCCACCTGATACTCTTAATCCAAAAGATTTTTTTTTTCATTTTCATGTTGATTGATCCGGGGTGAAAGGATCCAGGTGAAAACAGGATTAGATTATCATCTCTGCTATATAAAGAGCCCTTATTTTTCTTGGAAGGGCAGATCACATCCGCTGTCTCCTTTGACACCACTGCGCCTGATGTTGCTGCTGCTGCTGCTGCTACCACCAGCATGACTGACTTCTTATAAATACAAAAGTGTAGTGCAGTTTGTGTAAGGTAGGTAGAATATAAGACGTGTAAATAAGGGTGTTAATTAACAGCAGCGGCAGCAGAAGTAGGAGTAACATGATGTGGAGCAACATGAGCAGGACCATATGTAGCAACAGTAGGAGTAAAAGCACAGGTCACTACCAACTTACATAACGATGTCCAGATCCCACTCACATTACATTGAGATGAACCACATGGACATGGATATGTGTGAAGCTGGTATTTCTTTATAAGTTGTAGTCTACCCCTCCCTATGTTATCACCTTGACATTTGTCTTCTGCACTGTCTCCATTTTTGGATATACCAGATGCTGTTCATTACACTTATGATTTTCAGCCCCATATGACACCCAAATTCCCAATATTATCAATCCTATCTTCCACAGTTCTGATATCCTAATTACCAATAAATCCCATCAACGCTACAACACTCTATCTTAGGCCAAGAAGATATAAAAAAATATAGACTATTCTATAGTATCAATTTCATTCTTGTGCACCTCATGGTATGATAATGATAAACTCTAATTTATCCTGTACCCCCAACATTTCTCTATACCCCATGGTCCAAATACCCATTAACCTGCCACTATGGTGGTATTTTGGAAATCCACCGGCAAATGTTTCTGGTTTAACCATAGTAACCACCCTTCCCAACTGGGCAGCATGCTGATGAATCAGCAACAGAATTTTTAGGGTTGAGTGGTTGTGTCTGAGTATAGACCTACTGTAGATACATGAATCTTAACGATCTCATGTAGTTACTGATTGTAGGATTTGTAGTATGTTGGGGTTTATGTAATATTACTATGCCAGACAAAATGAAGAGAAAAACAAATTTGAAAAAGGGAATCAGCGCTATCACAAAGTGTCAGATTTGACTTTGTATCCAACTGATGCTCACCATGACAGCTCTGGCTGACTGCTAGCCAATAGGAGTTCAGCTTACAGATCTGTTTTTACCCATGATAAACTTCAACATTAACACTCTCCAAGCAGAATTCAAGTTGACTGGTAGGGTGTGAATCTCCCTGGTGTCGTGTCTCGTGGGAGACACGACACCTCGAGCTCCGGTGGCTGCAGGTGCTGGGGCCTTTTTGTATACAAGGCGACCCCCTTTCCCAATGACCAAGGTCTGGCTTTCGGGTCCAGGACCTTGTGATATTGACGGGAAACTGTCTTTATCCAGCTTCCCCGGTTTAGCTGCTGCTTGAGCGTAGCCGGCAGAGCCAGGTTTCTTGAATACAGGAGTACTCTGGCTCTGTTCGTGTGGGTGGCGTGCTAGGGGAGATCTGGAACGATCATCCGCCCTGGGCTTGGTACTAGTTTTTTTCTGACCATTACCGGGTCCACCCTGGCTCTGGTCTCTCCTGATCCTCTCTGGCGCTCTCTTACCATCTTTCCCTAACTCTTCGCATTTCTGCCAAAGACTCTCATGCATATCCAGTTTGCCCTTACCTGGAGTCAGGACAATCTTAGCTCGTAGTTCCAAATCCTTGGATTTTGGAACATCACAGAGGACTTGGTCCCCTGGTTGGATCTTTGTCCAAGCATCTGAGCTTAAACTATCGAACTCTTTCATGAGTTCCTGATGCAGCTCCATGATCTGTTTACGGGCTGTATTGAGAACTTCAGCATGTCCCTTCTTCTGGTGTCTTGCCAGATCACTATGCCGGCTGTAAGTGACCTTCGTAGTGCATTTCTTCCCCTTCTTACCATAACTCGGGTCACAAATGTATACGGGTGATGGTGGAAGTGGGGCTGAAGTACTCCAAGATCTGGACCGAAACATCACTCGCATCCTGGCAGATGGAGAAGGGACAGGACTTTTGATCGTCACCATACCACTTCTCAAGTGCCCAATGTAGCTTTCGCCTTTGGGTATAGGTATAATACCTGTCGGTATGGTTCAGCATTAGCCACATCTTGCGATAGGCCTTGCTCGGATAGGGATCCTCGTCCGTAAGACACATCCAATCTTCGTCATCTGATTCCCCATTCTTATTAAAGGGATAGGGGCAGGCGTACAAAGTGGAGCCGTCTTTCTTTACTCCATATGCACAGTCTTGGAAGCAGGTTGGTATCCGGGTCTTAAATCCAGATTTGCGTTAGACCAATGCTCTGCTTCTGTCTGAGTAGATGGGACACTTTTCTTTTCATACTCTACTGAGGATTCGTCTAAAGAGTCCTCATCTGAAGAGTCCACCTCCATGGTGGCACTCGAACTGCTGGCAACTGAGGTACTTGGCTTCTGTTCGGCTTTGGCAGAATCGGGTAGATTCTTAAGCCGACATGAGGCAGACCTCCTGTTCTTAGACACTTGCCAATCTTCCGGATCCGGATCCTTGGCTCAAATCGGGAATCGGGGGAGCGGTTACCTTCACTACCATCTCCTCAATATGTGCTTTATTTCGAGCCTCATCCTCAGCTGCCATACAACGTTGGATAATCATATGGAGAGCTGCGTAACGGTCCAGTTCTAGGAGGGAGGAGTTCCTGACCTGGGTAACTTCGGCTTCTACTATATAGTAACCATTGTCCCACTTTTCGAATGAAGAAGCAGCTTCTCTGAACTCCCTCATAGTATGGAGGTCATGCTGGATAGTTCTAGGGTGGGGGTAAGTTTGGCCTCGGGGATCCGAAACACAACCCACCCAGTTAACATTGTCATGTGTTACGTGCCACTGAGACCTATCAGGCTTGGGATAGGCTCCCAGCTTGAAGGCTCTGTTTGCTTCGTAAACCGACTCTTGGAAGGAAATATCTACAATGAGTCCTCGCTGGAACTAAGTCCAGTCTGTAAGCCACTCCAGTGGCATCCTCTGGAGTTGGAGCGGGTGCATCACATCCTCGATAGCATCTCGTACCTTAGGATCCATTTTAACTGGAGATCCATCAGAGTGAACTGTCTGTGCCTGTAGTTCCGGATGGACGTACAGGTACCTTCCATTGTAGAACGCTGGGAACAGGTTATCCTGGATCTGTTCTCTCTCTCTTTCTTGGTCTTTGGATCCGTCTACCTGGGTAGTTTCGGATCCAGTTGCACCTAGCTGTACTTCTACTGGCTTCGAAGCGTCCCTAGGTCCCTTGGCAGGAAGTGGTGAAACTGGCTTTTCTGGCTCATTCAAAGAAAATGGAGCCAGCTTGTCCTCGAATGACTGATCGGTGGATTCATCCACCTCCATCAGGTCATTATCAGGTCACCGGATAGCTTGACTATGGTTACGGATTCCTCAGCCATGACTGAAGAAATCTACACGGGAGTCAGTCACTCCTTTTCCTGACTTGACGGCGTCAGGGGCCGACACAGATCGGAGCCGCCTTCCTAAGAATTGACTCTGTTGGTGGTTGGCGAACTGTTTAGAGGTAAAACCTGCAGACAGACGATCGCTCGTCCGCCTCGATCCTTACCAAAAAACAATATGGCGACACGCCAGCTTCCGTGACGTCATTTCCACGCTTGTGAGCGGGGTCACGAGAGGTCAGTTGAGACTGGACAGGGTGACGTCATGCGGCAATGCACGTGCTACAGACGGAACATAAACAAACTGAATGTTTTTAGTTAATTATCGCTCATGCTGTCGACTCATCTAGGGATTTAAGTGGAGTTTATGGAAAGCTTAAGCAAATCCACCGGATTATCCGTCCACTACCCACTGGTACATCATACAGCGATGACAATCAGACCTTTCGGGTCAGTTGTTATCCTTTCCATTTTAAATGTAAAAACATTACACTCTTGGTGTATACAGGTTAGGTCACTGCAGTCCTCTGGGCAATTCGAGGGCTGTCACAGACAACTATCCCTTCTTTTGAAAGTTCCTTTTCGGACCTGACAATTCAAGGAGCCTTCTCTAGGTGTTTCCTGGCCTTTGAAACACCCTTCCTCTTCTTATTGTCTTCACCTGTCGAGACTTTTTTAACAGCACCACGCTTAGTCTGTGTTAGCGTTAGCGGTACTGATTTAGATACCTTCCTAGGCCTACCCCTGCCTCTCTTTGGTATCGGGTTCTTCTCCCGGTTCACTATTCGATTCAGATTCTTGTCGGATCCTTCACCATACATTTCTGTGGAGGTCTCCCTCCCAGACCATTTTCTTAGTCTAGCCACGTTTGACTTGTACAGTCGTCCAAGATCTAATTTAATGATTACTGTACAATCACTAATAACCTGGGTTATTGTAAAAGGACCATGTCTATTTGAAGCTAATTTTACATGTCTAAGTGGTTCGTGCAATCTCAGCACTCTATCTCCGGATTTGAAATTTCTAGTTTTCAAATCTGTATCATAACCTACTTTTTGCCATTTGGCACTTTTCTCTAAATCAATCCGCACAGATTCATATGCTTTCTTGAATCTGTCCCGTAAACATTCAACAAAAACTACATGGCAAGGTAGTTCCGGATCCATACCTAAAACTCCGAGTACCAAGTCGGCAGACATTATTAAATGTTCTCCAAACACTAGAATGTTGGGAGTACAGTTAATACTCAAATGTACCATACTGTTATAAGCATGTGTCATGAAATGGCACTGCTCATCCCAGTCGTCCATGTTCTCATTTACGAGTGACTTCAGGACCTGAATGAGGGTTCTATTGAACCTTTCAACCAATCCATCACTCTGAGGTCTGTATGGGTTGGTTCTAGTTTTGCAAATAGCTAAGTATTCGCACATTCCTTGCCAGAGATTCTATTCAAATTCTGTACCTTGGTCACTGTGTAGCATAAGTGGTACACCAAAGGTCAGTACCCAATCTTTTACAAAGGCTTTGGAACAAGTGACTGCTTTGTGATCCGGTAGTGGGAAAACTTTAGTATACTTTGTATAGTAATCACACGCTACCATCATACAGGTATTTTCATTAGCGGTTGTGTTGAACCCACTAATGATATCTACTCTGATTCTTGCGAATCTCACTCCGAAAAGTTCCTGAGATAGGGGAAGCTTGCCAATCCCGGGTCCCGGACAGGTGGTTAGCCTTCTTTGCAAATCTCGCAACATGCCGGGCCAATAGTATTCTTTAGAAAGTCGTGCTAACGAGCGTTTCCTTCCAAAATGACCACTGGTCCGATGGCCATGACAATAATACATGATGTCATGCCTCATTGCATGTGGTATAACCACTTGTATGAGTCTCTCACCATTATTACATGGTTTCCAACAGTATAACACATCTTTCCGGTACCAATTGCAGTAGCTGTGCAGTTATCGAGTCAGCTTCCGTCGTATGTGATCCATAGACCATTCCAGTATACTGGCAACTAGGGGTTCAAAAGGTCTTCGAATCCCTGCTAAAACTGCTCTGTGAGCCCCACAGTTGGTACAATCCGGATTATCACATTTCCGAATTTGTATTCGAGACAAGGCATCAGCATTTAAATACTTCACTTCGCTTCAATAACCATCTTAATGAGAAATGATCCGTACGTTAAGTAAAGTCAGTCCCCCATAAGAAGTGTTTGAACTTCTTTGTATATACTACTACTGCTAACAGTTTTCATTTAGTCGTGCAGTAGTTGCATTGAGTTTTACTCAGTGTATTGCTAGCAAAAGCAATAGGTACCTCTCTTTCATTTTGGAGTTGCGAAAGGGCGGCGCCAATGCTATCATTACTAGCATCCGTATCCAGTATGAAATGATCCATCTCATTCGGATATTGCAATATGGGAGTACTGGTGAACAGATCCTTTAGCTTTAGAAAAGCAAATTCCTGTTCATGCATCCAAGGAAATTTATCCTTGGTACATCCTGGAGTCCATTTAGCTAATATTTGTAAAGGGTAACTGACTCTAGAATAATTAGGGATGAATTCCCAATAATAGGAACAGAAGCCTAAGAATGATCTCACTTCTTTAGGTGAGTTAGGTCTACTCCAATTTGTAACTGATTCTATTTTCTGCGGATCAGCTTTTATTCCTTCATCTGAAATGATACGGCCCAAATAATTTATAGACTTCCTGAACATATTACATTTCTTAGGTTTCAGTTTGAGACCATTAGAAATAATTCATTCTAATACCATTTTAAGATTATTAGAACATTCTTCGAATGTCTTTCCGAAGACTATTACATCGTCAAGATATACAAGACACTTTTTCCACAATAAGTGACTCAGGAGAGTTTCCATCATTGCTTCAAATGTAGCTGGTGCATTGCACAAGCCAAAAGGCATTACGTTATATTGGAATAATCAAATATGACTCGTAAATGCTGTTTTCTCCATATCGGCTGGATTCATTCCCACTTGCCAATATCCTGATTGTAAATCTAGGGTACAAAACCAAATATTGCCTCCTAAAGAGTCAATGGTTTCATCTATTCTTGGCAATGGATACAAATTCTTTTTCGTTACTCGTTTAACTTTCTGAAGTCTATACAGAATCGGATAGTACCATCTTTTTTGGTTACCATGCACACAGGACTACTCCATGGACTATTGGATGGGAGTATTACGTCTTGTTCCAACATCTTATTTATTTCTTCTTCAGCTACTCTCTTCTTCGCTAATGGTAACCGTCTATAAGGTATTTTAAACGGTTCTACTTCTCCAGTATCTATTTTATGTACTACCTAAGTTGTCATGCCCAATTTTTCAGAAAGGTTTGGCAAAGGCAGTTCTATACTGATGGAGCAAATCATAAAACTCTTTCCGATGTTCCGGATTCTCTAATGAAGTTTCTTCATACAACTTTAGTAAGTCATCCAAGATATCATCGTTATCCGCTACCCTAGGTAGCTTCAAATTACTATCGGTTACTGTTTCCGAAAGTGTGACATTTCCAAAGACTTGTCCTTTTTTCAAGTAGATGGCAGCGTTCCCCGTGTTGGAGACCGGTACTACCGCCCAGGATGTGCTTGCTACCATTGTATCTACAGAAGTTAATCCGATACTCTACAAAGTAACTACATCCGGTTCTATCACTGCAGGCTTATTGCACATCACAGGATCACTCCTTAAGAGCACATCACAGGCAACAGTGTGTGCCACACTAGCCATACTACTTACTTGTCTCAGTACACATCTAACTTTTACAGGATACGGGTATTTCACACTTAACACTCCTGATTGTGGCTCTAACACCACACCATACAGGGATGCGAAATCCAACCCGAGTATCCCCTCATCTGATATATCCGCAATGGTGGCACTCATGACATAGTCATGCATTCCATCCAATTGCGATTTTCACACAAGTTCTACCATACGTTTGCATAGTACTGCCATCGGTGGTCTCAACATTTCCTCCCGATATGAGAGTATCATGTTCATTTGGTATAAGATCGTAGAACCTCTTATAGATACAGGAGTGGCTAGCACCCGTATCAACGAGAAATTCAGCGGATCTTCCGTTAACAGTGAGGCAAACATACCACCGCCTCCCATTGAGTAAGGAGGGCGTGTCCGTGACAATCGGAATGTCATTGTTCACACCTGGAGTCAATCCACATCCTTTTAGGAATTCTAGACAAGGATGACCCGGGGGTAGGTGGGCACTACCAACCCTGGCTAAAAAATAACCGCTTACCTCTTTACCAGTACTGGGTTTCCCCTGTGCTCCCTGGGCACCTGTTGTATCAGCTTCCCCAACCTTCCGGGTGTCTACAACCACTCCGGTGTTAGGCGAATTTGCTACTACATGCAAACTATCATCACGGATAGTGATATCATGGCAAGATTTGTCATCGGGATCCCCTTCCCTGCCCATCGAGGGACCCCTCCTTAGTTTTCCTCTGTGGTTACTCCAGAGATATCTCCCTGTCCCCTCGGGACAGGTTTATCAGCCATACATTCAGCTGCAAAGTGTCCTAATTTTTGACATCTGAAATACCTTCTCTGAGATTTATCCACCCGGGGCCTTCTCAGAGCGTCTGTTAATTGTGCTACTAGTGTCTCTACCAAATCTACCAAGACTCAGCCTGATCCTTGGATGATACTCAGGCAGATCCTGAGACTGATCCCTTGTGAAACTCTAGCTTTGCCTGAGTATCATTCAAGGATCAGGCTGAGTCTCAAACCATACTCATTTTGGCGACATTGCCTGAGTCTGGATCTAGACTCAAGTGAGTAACAATATTTTCTCAGTGTAGGTAATAGGGTTGCAGATGAAATGGCTGGGTTTGGAACCAGTGGACATGAAGGCTGTCTATAGAGAGAAAGACCATAACACCTCCCTTGTCACTCCCTTAAATGATCAGTATGACATTCGATTAATTAGGGGAACAGTTCATTGTATAACAGAATAGCTGACATTTTGATTATGATAACCAAAAGTTACACCGATTCTTGATCTTTGACTATTTTACATTGAATTGAAAAATCACTCAGGCACCAAGTAGCCTGACTGTATCCCTTTGTAACCTGCATGTTATATAGCTATAGAGCATGACAAAACAATTACCTATTAATACTTATCCCACACTTAACACATACACTAGGAATCCTTGACCCAGGATCCTTTTCCAGGAGGCACCCTGATATAAGGCACCCAGTGTATTCCCCCATTCCAAACATCTCAATTTACCTTAATTATTTTTCATGCAGAGGACATTCTTTAATTTCTGTCAAACTTTTGCAAACTAAGTTGGTAGTAAGATTTTATGCTTTAGAGTCTTAGTGAAAACAGTGTTATCCCCTTAGCATTGTTTTAGTCTTGTTTAGTGCTGGAACTCTTGTGATATTTGAGAGGTTAGTTAATCCTTCAGTAAATCACAAAATGTGGATAGTTTGAGCTCAGAAATTCAGTTTACAGAACTCTTTCAACTATATATATTAATGACTGCTTGTGTAGATAAATCTGTTCATGGAAATTATAAAAGTATTGATGCAGATTTCAGTAAAAACCCTGCATCATCAATGTTTTCTGATTAAAAGCATATTCTCAAAATCTCCTCAGTCCCATAAAATCTTTTACATTTGAGCAAATAAAGTGTAGAAAGTACTGAAGAATTTATAAACCTGTCATTCTGTACCCACACATTCCAGAAGGACATTTGGCAGATATGGGATCCAATTGAAATAGAATCTCGTTAAATTACACAGAGAGATAAAGGACTTTCATCCTTCACACTTTAAGAAGGTTTTTTTTTTATCAGACATGCGGCATATCATTCCAGTTAGTGTCATTCACAAGCGGTCTCAGAAAAGTTTTAACACAAATTGAGATTTCGGAAATACTTGCAAAGTCTAAGAACTTGTGTGACGGAAGTGATTTACGAGGCATGCGGGGGGCTGTCACCAACTTCCTGTTTGTAACAAAGTGTAAAGTATTTTAAAGTTATATGTTGATGCTCCTCATTTCCTGCCCTATTCCCAGCATATCACTATGGTTTGACACTAGAGGCAGAAGTTCCGTGACATCACACAATAACCCGTTAAAGGCCAACAGAGCACCCTTGCCCTATAACCATTGGTTGTCGGGATGCATGAACACAAAGCTGGTCCACAGTACACCAGTGCTGCATTCACACAACGCACTGACCCGTGAAGGGTTGACACACGTCTAGAAGGTTGACATAATCCACCAGGGATGTGCTTTTAACTGTTATAACAATGCTGGGCAAAGCCAGAGTGCAATATCCTGAATGCTGCGTTCTGATTGGCTGAATGACTGTGCATTATCTAGATGGATAATGCACTCCAATCACAGGAGGTCAACTTAATCTCACATTTAGACTTCACAATTGATATTCATATGTTGTCAGGTGGCTGATGGGTTATTTTTCTGTGTTATAACAGGAATATTGCACTTGGTCATGGCTGTGGTCTCGCCTATAAGGCCCCTGGATGTCTCAATACAGTCCAGAGCACTCCCACAGCCATACCCCGTGCATTATTCCCTAAATGGATCATGCTTACCGATAGGAAATATAGACGCTGAGTGGCTGTTAAAGTGTTAAGGTTGCTGATGTGGTATGATGGTAGCAGGAAATAATTGTCAATGGACCATTCTGGGTATTATTATTATTTTTCATATTTACTAATTTCTTCGCCATATAAAACCCAAGCTCTGCTCACGATCCATACTCAACAATGTCCTGCATTCCTCAACAGGAACCAGGATCCTTTAGTCACCACAAACACATTTCCTCCATGAGGCTCTGTGACATAATGTAGACGGATGTAATAACATTCCAATCATATCTACACCCACACAGCCCCACTGGAGGATGTGGGGTCCACCTGTGATGCCATATTTGGAATGAGAGAATATTTCACAATCTCCTCTCAATCCTCATCAATATGATTAACACACAGGTGGCAATCTCTCCCTATGACACGTGTCCCTATTTCATTGAGCCACGTGTATAGAATATTTCACAACACTGCAAGCTGCTCAAGTCCTTCATATAAAAGGCAGCTTGAGCAGCTCCCAATCATCTCTCCCAACTTACACCTTACACCTATACCTAGAACCTATGACAGGTTGAGCTATAGGATCAGAGGCAGAGCTTAGATCTTGGCGAGTGTTATCATTGTTACCACCTTTATGAAACACTCATGTCAGCTATGCAATAAAAGGATCAACTGAACTTCCCTGGATTCCGTGTACATTCACTTCACCACATGTAACCGTCCGTTGACACGATGGTGGATGAACCCTCCAAGAATATCCCACTACCAACCTCTCATTAAACATGAGCAATAGTGAGACATCACCTAAGGAGCCAGCTTCAAAACAACGCACCTTTACATCACCTGGGCTAGACGCGCCCAACCAACCCACAAGTGATACTACACATCCCCTCCAGAGGCAAACTTCATCTCCAGACGCCCTGACATTGGATCCAGTTTTACCTATAGCACTGCAGGCCCACGTATTACAACCTGTGAGTACCGGTATTGAGCAATTTTCCTCTACAATAGTGGATCACAATACTGGAGCACACACCAGTACGCCAGTATCACTATCTGCACCAGGATTAGACATCACCTTACCTGGTTACTCACAAGTAAATTCACCGCCACTAAGACTTTCTGGTATAACTAGCCCAACCTCTGAAGTACCAGTGGACAATACACAGAGCCATTTGTACCTCGATCCACACCTGGAGGACAGAACATCAGAGCTTCAAGCCGCCCTCCAGGACATCACCCCCCCCACAACCCACAACACCTAGTGCACCTGCATCTGCAGCACAAACTAATCCAGGTGTAACTTCACATAAACTACCAGTTTGTGAGGAGCCAGTGGTTGTGGACACAGACTCTGACGCTTCCCTAGACGCTGATTACTGGAGAGACAGAATTGGATCAGCAGTTTCTAGGTGGAGAGCAGCCTATGAAAACGGTGTAGGCAGGGTTTCCAACAACGACTCTGGACACCCGGTAGGAGACAATCCAAACTTCTCACTCAACATTAATAGACTATTGGATGAGTGGCTTGACCCTACCGTTACCCAGCCAAACCGATACCAATCCACATCTGAAGAGGAGAACCTGTACCCCCCACCTGTGTACACACCTACACAGCCACTCAGAACCAGGTCAGTGGACTCACCACCGAGACAAGGCTCTAGATTTAGAAGGAGGGCCCAATCAAGTTCACCTCTTAGAAGAAGAACCCCTACTGGTTACAGACTACTGAGAAGTGTGGACGGAGCTACAAGTAGATCTCATCTCGTAGCTACAACCCCGCTACTCAATAGAGGCAATAGGACGCCTTACAACTCACCTCACCTTATCGGTTCACCTGGAGAAGATACTGAAGTAACCTTTCCCCGCCCACCCAATATGGCAATGTCCCGAGGTCAGCCCCTCAGTATGACCAGGAGGACATGAGGAGAAGTCTTGTCACTGCACTAACGCTGTCAGTGAGTCTCTCTCTGAGCTATTAGCCAAGCACGTGAGCACCCTATCCACTGAAATTAAAAATCATGGACAGGAACACTCAGATCAGTTGGCTAGAGTACACCTCAGGTTAGATGACATGGAACGCTGGAAGGAGAATATGGAATGCAACACCGCCCACAACTTCAGGCAGGCAGAACAAGGCAATATGGAAGTTCTCAGAAGATCCGAGGATTTCACATATCAAATGACTGACCAGCTAAGCAAAAACATGGACTCAATGAGGCTTGACCTAATGAGGGCCATTCAAGGCCATTCTAACAATGCCGACGCCACCAACTCCAATCAAACTGCCACCAATGCCCAAGGCAACTCAGGACACACACTATCCACTCCTCCTTACCCTACAGCACCTGACTACAGTACCAGCCACAATGACATGACAGGAGCAAGGCTGAGCCCACCACATATCAGTAACCAAAACACAGCATCACATGCACTACACCAATTTCCAGCAGCTAGTGCACTAAACACCCACCAGGGGGCGACAACATCTTGTAACACAGCGCCTAATCTAAACCAACACGGTGGCCATGTGGTTAATGGTGTTTACAGTCCCCAAGGTCAAACAAGCAACCACTCTGGACTACCATATCCTCCTAGGTATGATCATATAGCACACTCCACACCGGTAGTGTACCAGGGAGGATACCATGGCGCTGAGTATACCAGATTTTCCCCTAGTAGAATGGACAGCGACAAGCTCACATCTGCCCAGTTAGGCTCATTCAACAAGCCTGAACCTTTTGATAAACCGACGCCCTACAGATCTGCAGCAAAATTTCTGACTGAATTTAAGTTCTTCATAAGGAATGTGCACGCCAAGAGGCCTGACCTACACGCAACTTGCCTGTACACTTTTTTCAAAGGGAGAGCAGCTCAGTGGTTTTTCAGCAACATAATGGACAAACCCATCATGCAAAACAATGACGCCGTCTATGAAGCTTTCTTGGCGAGATTTGGCATTCCCGACCTCAGTACCATCCTCAAGGGATACAGAGCCAGGAAACAAAAGCCAAATGAAACCACTGAGGACTACCTTGCAGACATGACCATGTTGTTGTCCAACAGCAGCCTGGACGAGGCTTCACAAGTGGACTACCTTGTAAATGGCCTCAGACCCGAGCTGAAAAATGTTGTTGTAGCCAAGTCTCCCAAGACCTTGCTGGAAGCTGAACAATTAGCCATAAATCAAGAACTGAACCTCGAGGCCATAAAAATTGCTCAGAATAGCTCAGCAGAGTTATGTGCAGTAGGCTACAACAAGGATGACAACAGATCCAGAAAGGATAAATATCAGCGCGACCACAAGAAAGAAGACAGACTGCCCAGTAGTAACTACAACAAACAGTATGAAAATAAATTCAAAAACAGTTACAGAGGAAGGTCCAAGTCTTCAGACAGATCCAATCCCAAGGACTACAGATCTAATTCCAAAAATAGATCTGACTATAAGTCCCCAGGAAGAGATAAGTCAAAAGACAGATCAGAACAAAGGTCAAGATCCTCCGATAGCAACAAAAGTTTTGTCTTCATACCAGTTGCTGGACAGCCAAATAACAATAAAAATGTCTCCTTCATGGTCCCAGCTGACTTCACCATCCCAGACAATTGGGTACAACAGTAATTGAAGAAATCCAGAGATCCAACCCCAGGCAGGAACTACTCCAGAAGCCATTCAGGGTCTCAGTCTGAGGCCGACAATGACAGCCCCAACAACACACAAGATGAATAGGGATCAGGGGAAGGCACTCAAGCACCTAGTGACCCCGACCCCACCCGGACCACGACCATCAAATTATCCAAGGACACTTCTCGAGATGCTGATGCAGAAATGAATTCAGAAGACTCCCAATCATCCAGTTTGAATTATACCAACTTCCTAAACACCAATGAGAATTCAGACTCCAGTGATGACGAGGACGAGTATGAGGACCAGAGCCAGAGGACTTCAATCCTGAAACTGAGGATCAAATCCGAGCAGTATGGGCAGCAAGGTAAGGCCATTTACGTTGATACAGAATTAACCAAAGGTGCAGTATCTGTAGACATAAATAACCACTTGTATAGAGCTCTTGTTGACTCCGGCGCCTCACTTTCCTTTATTAGCCAAAAAATGGCTGACAAAATCGCGAACACTCCAAATTTCAGACACGGGAGACGCGCGCGACTGACAGTTTTATTGGCTGATAAAACACCCATCCAAGTAAATCACTCCATGACTGTAACATTCCTCATTGGTGGCCATGAATTCAGATCCAGATTCCATGTGGTACCTGAACTGAACCATCCCCTAATTTTAGGAGTAAATTTCATGACCAAATACAAAGCCAAAATTTCATTTGGACCGACCCCCCCATCGCCCAACTACATCAGGGCAAACAAAAATGTTGATATTCCACCAAACACTGAAGCCACTTTCAATGCGGTCGTGATAGGGAATAGCAACATTGTGGGAAAAACTGGATTGACTGAGAACTCAGGTTCTACCCTACCGGTACTTATTAAGCACGCAATAGTTAAACCTAGATCAGACCTTAAAAAAGTACCAGTAACAGTAGCTAACCCAAACGACTTCCCCATCAAGATAAAAAGACACATGAACCTCGGTGTATTAAGACTTTTCAACATCAAAAAGGCTGTACCCATTGGTGCACTCAATAGCGCCCATTCACTCAACAGTGTAACAACAGAAAAGGACTTATTCCCAATCAATTGTGGAGAGGATCCCATGGACCAACTCCCCAAAAGGGAATGAACCTTTGAAGTATAAAATCTGTGAAAAACTCTCTGAAATTCAAAGGCAACAGATCAAAAACATCGTTGAGGCCAATAGGCAAGCCTTTGTCCTAAATGAAAGTGCCATAGGTCTCAATGTAGAAAATGAAGTTAAACTGGAATTAAAACCAGACTTCAAACCCTGCAACAGACCGTCGTATAGGATGTCCCCTCACAAAGAAATTTTTCAAAGGGAACTCCTGAAAAAACATTTAGAACAGGGGATAAAAGAAGAGTGTACCAAACCCTGTGAGTGGAACTCACCCGCCTTTTTAGTGCCGAAACCACAAGGTGACAGGTCAGTAGCCTCTGGTTGGAGAATTGTAGTTGACTACAGATGGGTAAATGAGAATTTAAAAACTTTCTCTTACTCATTCCCCAGAGCTGACGACCTCATGCAGCAGATAGGCAGAACGGGCGCCAAATATTTTTCCAAATTGGATGTCTACAGCGCCTACCACCAGATTCCCCTAGCAGAAGAATCTAGGCCACTTACCACTTTCTCTGCCAATGGCACGAGATACATGACCAAAGTTCTCCCTATGGGACTCAAAACTTCAGGCCTATCCTTCATGAATGTAATGGAACAACTTCTCATGAAATGCAAGTATAAAAATGCTGTAGCATATATGGACGATGTGGCCATTTACAGCCCCACGTGGGAAAGGCACTTACAAGATCTGGACGAGGTTTTAAAACTTTTTATCAGAGGAAACATCAAACTGAAATCAGAAAAATGTGAATTTGGAACTACCAAAATGGAATTTTTGGGTTTCAATGTAGACCAGCATGGTTTGTCACCATCCCCGGACAAAATAGGACCTGTCAAAACCTTCCCCCCACCTAAAAACATCCATGATCTTAGATGTTTCAATGGTATGGCGCAGTTTTACAAAAGGTTCATCAGAGGTTTTGCTCATGTCATGAAGCCCCTTTATGAGGCGACAAAAAGCACCTTTAAATGGACCACTGAGTGTCAGAGAGCCTTTGAAAAAATTAAAGCTGCTATCTGTACTGAAGCTGTGCTGAAATTCCCGGACTATAAGAGACCTTTTGTCATCTTTACCGACTCAAGCAACTACAGCTTAGGGGCTGTAATCACTCAGGTAGATGACTATGGTTTCTATAGACCGATTGAATTTGCAGGAAGAGGTTTGACACCTCAAGAGTCTAGGTATGGGATAACTGATAATGAACTGTTGGGAAAAGTTTTTGCAGTCAAAAAGTTCCACCATTATGTGGATGGAACTCACTTCAAAGTATACTCGGACCACACCGCCCTGGTTTCCCTTTTCAATAAAAAGGAAAATATAACCAATGGAAGGTTAGCCAGGTGGGTCGACACAGTCATGTCCTACGACTTTGAAGTCAGGTACCTGCAAGGCAGAGCCAATATCGTGGCAGACTTTCTCTCCAGGAGGAAATATCCGCCCGGCTCTGATGACCCAATTCCAATCAGGTCTCAAGGTAAAATAATACTACCTCCTAAATCAGTCAAATTCTCCGACATTACCATGACCAAAGTCTTCAAATCGAATGACCCAATTCCCAAAAATCCAGTCCTCATGGGACCACCTAGGTCCATACTAAAAGGAGGACAGATTTGGGGTAGCACTTCCAAGAAGCCAAAGGGTGTGATTGCCAAGAAAGGTAGCTCTGAGAGAGAAAAACTCAGCTCCATTCAAACTGTGCCCGAGCTGTGCATTTTAACTCGATCTAAAGCCAAGTTACCAGACCCAGCCACACCCCCTCAGCCCAGCAAATCAACCAGAAGTAAACAGACCCGCCCCACTAAGGTCAAGGACACCAAGACCAAAACAAGGGGCCGACCACCCAAATCTAGGTCACCCAGAGTATCAGTGAAATTAGCTAATACCAGAAGGGCTAAGCTATCACACAAAGTGCTACCCATGGCTGAACGAGCGATAAGCCAGCTATGTAAACACCACTCCCTAACCCCATCCAGGGAGACACTGATACAGGCACATCAGGAGGATGTTTTCTCAAACTCCATGCTGTCATACATCAATAAGGGTGAATTACCAGAGGACCCCAGCCTTAGCAAACAGATACTGCTAAACCATGACCAGTTCATGATTTTAGACGAAGTTTTATTCAGGATCACCAAATCAACCTATGGAGACAGTTTAGAGCCTACACTACAAATAGTGATACCAGAAAAATGGGCAGAATCACTAATTGAGGCCACACACTGCTCACCATTAGGAGGACACCTTGGTCCCACTAAAACGTATGCAGCAATCAGATCCAGGTATTATTGGCGTTCCATGTTCAAACATGTTTTCGACTACTGTGGCACTTGCCACACATGTCTCACAACAAAGAAAAGACCAAAACACCTGAGAACCCCAATGACCCTGAGAGACCCTGTTTTAACAGCCTACACTCACCTTACCATGGACACCATCGGTCCTTTCACACCTGCTGTGTATGGATCCTCATTTATCCATGTTGTCACAGATCATGCTACCAGGCACATCACTGTTTGGGCCACAAAGGATAACACCAGCGCCGAAGTAGCGCTAGGATTTTTCCAAAGGGTTATTTGTGTTTTTGGAACCCCATCAGTCCTGAACACAGATAACGCACAACAGTATGTGTCCAAATATTTCACATCTTTTTGTGATAAATTCGGCATCAAACATGTGACAGGGAGTGCACATTGGTCAAAATCACAAGGTCTATGTGAGTGTCAACATCAAACAATAGAATCTTCACTCAGAGCCTTTGTCTCCAAATCACAGAAACATTGGTCGACCTTCCTACAGGCTATAGCATTCAGCATAAACAACACTGTATGCAGCGTGCTAGGATACTCACCCAATCTTTTGGTATTTGGAAAACAAACACATCTCCCAACTGAGTCCTCCCTCTCATTGGTCAAACAAACTGAAGAGATCAAAGACAAGGAAAAATTGGTCACCGCCTTACTCAGCTTAAGAGATGACATCCAACTTAAGGCAGGTCAGCTTGTGTATTTACACATACCTAACCTGTTGGTAAAACAAACGAGCAAAAAGCTGCAGCCCACCTATAGTGGACCATACATCATAATGAAAATGACCTCACCAGTAACTGCAAAATTAAAAAGGCTACAGGATGGTAAAGTATTGAAAAAATCAATACATGTATCTAGATTAAGGAGACCAATCACCAAGGCTAGCGCCAAGGCTGTGATCAAAAGACTGCAGTCTGGGCCAGTTAACACCTTGTATGACCCTGATCTAGATTCCACCCACATTGGTGAACCAGAATCCCCCGCAGTCAAAAAGAAAAGAGGACGACCTGCAAAGAAAGGACTTGTCACCTTTGCCCCTTCCCCAAAAAAGAAGACAAAGAAAAAGTCCACAAAAAAGAAATAGATTTTTAGAAAACACACAATCCTTTTTTTTCCCCCCCCCAAAACACCCACCTTAACCCCCCACATTCACACACACCTCTCTACCTTCACCTCCAACCGGTGGCAGTTTTGGCCACGTGTTATTTCGTGCAATGACGTTATTCCCCACAATTTTCTTTTCTCATCATTTATCTTTTTATCATCCAAACCACATACCAATTACCTTTAACATCAAAATTCCTACACAAAACCCCAAAAGCCTTCTGGCTTATATTTTTACTGAATGGGAAATTGTCAAGAATTTTATCTAGGGTTTGAGACTCAGACAGTCGTATAATGATTGATTAAGGTTGGCACGCCACATAAATTACCCAAGGTCACAGCGTATTCTCGGTTCGTGAATCCTAATTTTAGGAACACGCATGCGCCGGTTTGTTACAAGCTCAGGGCTCCTCTATACCCTAAAGTATTACCAAATGACCACCTATTGTAGGAGAGCAGCACCTAGACATCCTGATCCGTGTTTATGCCTCTGTTTACCATCAGTACTGGAATGTTTGGTGAGACACTTAATCAAATAATTCAGCACAGTTCCCTGCTGTGTTATCACAACAGGAACAAGTGCACCCCGGCAGGCTGACTTATCTCAGCATCACAACACCCCTTTCATAACTACAATATTCAGATCATCCAATGATCATCCGCACCCCATAAAGGTCCATTAAATTTGCATATCACGCTGATCAGGTGTATGCAAACCAACCAATAGCTAGGCCCCGTGCCATATATGGGTGAGACATACCTTATCGGGAGGCATGTAATGAGGAATTAGCCAACCTCATGAAGTGCTTATAAGCCTCACACCACCCCCACCTTAACCACTCTTATCAAATACACCAAACTCACCACATCCAGCCACTATGGAGCAAGCATCCGGAGACCACAGGACCCAAGTGTCGGGACTGCCATGCAACAAGCCCAGGTAGGATCGGTCTTATGTGTCCATTAGTAGCGTCATCAATCATTCTAGCATGACTATGATGGAATCTACCATCATGTTGCCCAGATACCCATTACATGCCAATGGTAGTGTGCGCCCAGAGTGCTTTGTAAAATGCAATAGTTGAATTTGCAGTCCTTTCTCAAAACCATGAATGGCAGCCTGACCTTTCATTACCTTAGTTATCAACCTCTTGACAAAACCCCCCATCAGCCCATTCATCTATCTTAGTCTAACAACAAACCTATCAAACCTTTTCTTATTATTCACAACAGCCTTAGAGCCCCAGAAGTTAGACATGGAGCCAACTCAGGGTGGACCATCCACAGTCTTTTAGGCCCAAACGGTATCAAAAGTAAGGCCATGGATCTGTTCGAGATCAGAATAACTATCATGGAGCACAAAGACATGATCAAACGTATATCCAGCGAAGACTTAGGTGTATACCTAAACAACAAAACAGTTCAAAAAGAGCTCACCCTACAAGACCCAATTGTATTATCGGCCTCCAAGGCCATGATATTCGACCTATGCAAAGATTTCCCCACAGTCCCATTGTGGGACAGATTCAGTGAGGAAACATCAAGCTATATAGCACTCCTATGTGCCAGAACTCTGATTACCTCAGAGAAACCACTTAAAGAGCTACCAAGATATGAAACAGGTATTGGCAGATACAATGTCATAATCCAATCAACAAATCTTCAGACCCAGCTGGCAGCGTTTGAGATGGCTAGATACTCCCACTCATACAGTTAAAAGCTATCAGCCCTGAATTGACCCATTTTTCCCCCCCTACACATGTACGACGTAAAAAAAATCAATTACTTTCCTTCAATTCCTTTTTTTTTTTTCTCTCTCTTCTCAATACAATTTTTTTTTTACATGACTAAGATGGAGACATCCTTGCTGGTTAAGATATCAGCCTAGCAACCTGATAACCTTTTAAATAACACGTCCCAAAGCACCACATTCACACCGCACACAACCAAGCGACCCCCCCCCCATATGTATAGGACACCCACCGCCCAATCTACACAAACATACCTCACACAAAGCCAACTCCCCAATCCAAAACCAATGTATGCAAAATAAAAACCCCGGACAACAGTCCTATCTCAGTCTCATATGATCCATTTCTCATAAGCTTATCTAAATTTCTATTTTTAGGATAGCAGCCTCCTTGGCAGCACTCTTCCTAATTATGTGCGCCCAGACCCAACAGTCAGGAGCACAGGATTTTGTAACCAAAGAAGAGACCATCTTCAGGCCAAACTATGGTGTTCTATTCACTAAAATACCCCAGAAAATGATCTCAGGATACATGGATTACCCATTAGTTTTCGCTTTAGACCTATCGTTCAATCAATCCTTGCAGCGACCGGACAAATTAACCTCCCTAGTCAGCAAAAATGCCCCAAATTTTATCTTGGAAACCGCCCAAACTTTAGACCTAATTTTGGCAAATCTCTAACAAAAATCTCAAAAATCTTTAGCCCTGTTAATAAAATTTTTGGAACATCCCCAAACCAGAACACCCAGAGGCGCCCCAGGACAGATCGTAGGTGATATTTTAAGAGCATCAATTGGCTTGAGCACGCAACCTGAAGTAGACTTGTTGAATTCCGAAATGTCCGACTTAGAGAAAACCCTAGCTACTAAAATGCATGTGGTAGAATTAGCCACACATTTTCTCTTGAACATTTCTGAATTTAATTATCAATCTCTGAGCATCTTCTCCAGCATGCAAAATAACACGGATGACGCCTTGGCCCTGCTCAGTTCCAACCTCCAACTCTTGAGTAAGAATGTATCAAATATCTTATTCAACCTGGAACAACAGAGCAGACAAGACACCTATCATTCGATGTTATTCACCGCTGCTAACTCTCAGATTGAAGCGCTAATGAACCTGCAAAATGATTTAGATACCCTTCTGGACTCACTAACCGCCCTAATGGAAGGTGAGCTACCTCCAAAATTAATTCCCCATAAAGTTATGGAAGGTGGAATTAGCTCTTTGTATGAAGCCAATAAGGGTATCACGATTCTTAATGTACCCACCGGTTTCTATTACAAAAGGAGAGTGCACGTGCACTGGCAGGACCAAAACAAACTTTACATCACAGTACCTATACCCATAGGACTGGGAGACAACATCTACTCCATATATAGAGCGGAGGCCTTCCCAGGTTGACACCACCAATGTAAACACTACTGGGTTTACACAGATACAGCCTTTGCCTAATTATATAGCTATGTCTGTGTCCCAGTCACACTACATTGAACTGGACCACTCTGACTTAGATCTTTGTGATGTAGATGTTTTTATAACATGCAACCTGCCCCTGCCCATGTTATCTCCTAGGTACCCCACCTGCAGCTTATCCCTATTTTTAGATCTACCTGACGCTGTACATAACACCTGCAATTTTCGAGCCCA
The DNA here is from genome assembly GCA_949317995.1 of Acholoe squamosa. Lineage (NCBI taxonomy): Eukaryota > Metazoa > Annelida > Polychaeta > Phyllodocida > Polynoidae > Acholoe > Acholoe squamosa. The sequence continues at coordinate 74,892,080 of OX439045.1, read as the reverse complement.
CATGACAGCACAAATTCCCAACATTGCTAAGCCCATCTCCCAAAGCTCCTACATGCTGATCACTAGTTTTTCACCTTCAATAATGCAATGCTCAAACTCAGGCCAAATCGAGATCAAAAATGCAGCCTGCTCTATTATTTCAGTGCCATGCCTCTGTTCTCTTAAAAACAGAGGCACGATAATGATTAATTCTGATCTATCCTGCGCCCAAAACTTTACCCTAGAACCCATTGCCAAAGTGCCTGTCAATTTACCACTATGGCGGCATTTTGGTAACCCGCCAAACAACATATCAGGAGTAACCATAGCAACCACCCCGACCCACCTAGACCTACCAAATTTTCAGCGCCTAAAGCGCCTTCACAACCAAAAATTTCTACCCCTATTTAAGGACATTTTAAACTTAAAAGGCGCTGCCACCAAAATTCATGATAAGTCATCCATCCTGAGCACCAACTCACTTATACATCTAGGACATCTAGGACATCTAGGACACTCTGGAGAGCACACATATGCCTTTCCAGTGGGATTAATGGTGTATGGAAGGAACCTTTGGCCAGCATCCATCTTGGCACCCAAACTAGCACCACCCAGGTTAACTTTCCCCCTAGCCCATCATCTTGATGCGCATTGGAAGTCAGACGTCGGAATGATCATTGGTGGAAGACTGAGGACGGTGAGGCTGGAGAGATACCCCAGCTGCCCTTTGCTCTGGCGCATCCCCCTCACAATCATCCTCAGATCCAGACCCCACACAGTCACCCTGGCCATCGTGCAGGAAAACCAGCCTGATTTCCAACTCACACCAAGTGAATATGAACTATCAGCCAGCTACAAACCAGTGCCACCTTTGACACGGAGAAAAGACCTACTCAGGCGGGAAGCCCCTAAAGCCTCCACCAGTGGGACAACTCCAGCAGAGATGGCCCTGCTACAACTCAGGGAAACCCAACCACCCAAGGACCTATACTTATTTGACCCTACACTGGCTGAGAGGGCCATTGACACCATGGATGGTAGGTTTTTAAATCTTAAACCTTTAGTTTCGGCTGATGTGGGGATCGTTGAGAACGCTCAGCATCCTCAGCGACCTCCACCGGCCACCCCCCGAGGTTCCTCCCATAATGGACTCTCCCCAGCGCCCACAGGCCCGGTGACAACACTGGACGGTACCACCATCCTTATGTGGGGATGGCAGGTGCTGAACAGCGCCACATAGCAGACCGGATAGCCCTGAGACGCTGATGTGGGGATCCCCCTCCTATCCGGCGAGACCCCAAAGGACCCCCCCATAGGGCCCCATCCCAACCTAAATACATAAAACCATGCCCACAAATCGCAATATCCCGCCATTGTTTCACTTTGCACATCACTAGATCTTATCAATGACGACGCAAGGCCGTTCCACAACCCATAGACGCAGTCATAACGTCTGCACAAAATTTTTGCGCCAGTCGCGACCCGGCGTCGCCATTTTTAAAGTGCTTCGTGATATGCAAATATCCATTAGTTTCGGTCACATGATCGTTCTGACTTGATACATAGACTGAAAACAACAACATCAACACGTGCAAACAACCTAGCTTCATGATAAAAGGGATTACTCACGTCTTTTCTAAAACCTGTTCACTGCCGGCACCTGAGGCGCCAGCAGTAGGTAGGTGACCTGATGTATCCTACAAAAACAAATCCAAAATTGAAATTACCAAAAAGCCCGAAACAAATTTCGTAATTCAAAATTTTCCAAAATAAATTCACACGACCACTTATTCAAAATTACTTACGTCCGGTCTTCGTTGATGAATACTGTAATCAACAGCGCACGACCATCCGGAAAATGGAGAACGGAAAACGGACGATCTCCATCTTGCGTAACTACTGATAAGATAGCCGGCACCCATATCTTATATAGGGCCAAGGCTATAGGCATCAAAACTCAAAATTTATTTCAAATCCACGACCCCCCACCCTCAAAATTCAAATAGCATACCGTATGCCGGAATGCCAAAACTCAAACCTTTTTCGAGACCTTTCAACCACCTTCATGAAATTTTAGGCCACGATTCGAAATATTTTTCAGGATTTTTATCTGAATAATCAGGTTCAGCATGGTGAAGCGACAGCTCGGTACCGCCACCCAGTGTGATACAAATTAACCAACTAAGCTTGCTTAGTTACACTTACCGCGTTCTGTTCTTACAATCAAATTGAGCTCTGTCAAGTTAATATTATGTGTTGAACAGCAGAAATTTATAGCGCTTATTGGTTATCCTGTATTGACAAGGCCACCAGCTGACCCAAGCAGGATTTTACACCTCTGTTAATGGTTTGTTTTCAAGGCTCTCTTCCCTACAGACCCCTCCTCTGGAGACCTGGCAGCCCCACCATCCGTCAGCCCTGGAGACAGACGAGCCGGGGCAATCATCGTCAAGGAAGGCGACAGGAGGAAGAGGCAGGAGGGAAGAGGTCAGGCAAAATCAAACCCCACCAGCCGCGGACACCGAGCCCCAACAGCAACCTCCACCAGCCAGTGGAGGGAGTCAGCTAGAAAGCCCTATCTAACACCCAGGGGAACCTATGTGTCAGCAGCCTGTAGGCCTGGCACACCCATGCCCCCAACCTACAGGCACAACAACAACTATTGCCGCCACATCAATGGGCAGGTATCCGCTGCCAAACTTTGCATACCTTGTTACCACCAACCAAATGGGTTCCTGTGCCCTTGTGCTTATGACAACAAACCTAGGCCAAGCAGCAACAGACAGAGATCCCCGCCAAGAACCATGTGGAAACCCATGCCAGCTCGACCTACCCCTACCACAGAGACAGATACCACCTCAGAGGACGGATCAGATGTGGCCACAGCTGGTGACTTAGCATCAGTATACTTAGACTTTTCCGACATTACCATCTCAAAATTCAGGCCCATCAGATCCAGGACCCATCGTAAGGCTGAAGGCAGGTTCAAGAATTTCAACATCAAAAAACATCAGAACCTACCTCCAAACAGCATTCACCCTAATCGACATTTCAGAACACACAAATAGACATTTCACAGACACAATTTTTGTACTACCTAGCCATGAAGATACAATTGTAAACAACCCCCCACGCCTATACGTATTACTTGTTCTCTGAGAATGAGAGAGTTTTTTTTTCTTTTCTCTCAGCATGTCAAATCCTTTTCACTGGATTCTTTAAAAAGCCTGTTTTCTTTAGGCCAATGTATATATCAACTTAAGATTCTTTCCTTTGATGAACATTATGAGACTAAAACCAAAATGGCCTCCTGGTTTATCTCTAGGCGCTATAAAGTTCATCACCTTCACCATTGTTTTTTTTTTAAGCTCAACTATGATATGTATTTATGAGTTTTAGTCAAATTAGTTATCCATAATCAACAGGTTGCATACATAACATTTTTGTATATTTTCATGTCAACAATAACACTGAATACCACCTTGACTTATACCTTATACCCGACTGTGTAGCAGACGCTACACAACTTCAGTTATGAGCCTTGGTAATGTGGAGCCAAAGACTCATCACCCTCGCGTTGATTGTTGACCCCACAATACCAAGAATCACCAAACTTGGTTAATTTTCATCTGGATATATTTCATTGCGTATTATTGTATAAAACCAACATGTTATCAAATCAGAAAAAAAATTTTCATTTTCCAACGATAACATACCGGTACATATATATTTTAGGCATTGCACATATCCCGGCATTTAAAACCTGTATATATACATTAAGTCACTTGATCCACACAAAACTTTATTTTTGTAATTCCATAAAGGAACCTTTTTATACTGCATATAATGTCAAAACCCATCAGGTTTTTTACAAAACCCAGTATTCGTATCATAATACCCATAATTGTCAATGGACTTGGCAAAGCCTCATCTTTTCTATTTATTTTTCTCCCTTTACACTCGTGCACAGACGAGTAGGAATGTGGGGATTTGTCAATGGACCATTCTGGGTATTATTATTATTTTTCATATTTACTAATTTCTTCGCCATATAAAACCCAAGCTCTGCTCACGATTCATACTCAACAATGTCCTGCATTCCTCAACAGGAACCAGGATCCTTTAGTCACCACAAACACATTTCCTCGATGAGGCTCTGTGACATAATGTAGACGGATGTAATAACATTCCAATCATATCTACACCCACACAGCCCCGCTGGAGGATGTGGGGTCCACCTGTGATGCCATATTTGGAATGAGAGAATATTTCACAATCTCCTCTCAATCCTCATCAATATGATTAACACACAGGTGGCAATCTCTCCCTATGACACGTGTCCCTATTTCATTGAGCCACGTGTATAGAATATTTCACAACACTGCAAGCTGCTCAAGTCCTTCATATAAAAGGCAGCTTGAGCAGCTCCCAATCATCTCTCCCAACTTACACCTTACACCTATACCTAGAACCTATGACAGGTTGAGCTATAGGATCGGAGGCAGAGCTTAGATCTTGGCGAGTGTTATCATTGTTACCACCTTTATGAAACACTCATGTCAGCTATGCAATAAAAGGATCAACTGAACTTCCCTGGATTCCGTGTACATTCACTTCACCACATGTAACCGTCCGTTGACATTATGTATGTGGACACCTGATTGTCACTGACACATCCCTCACACTGGACGCCCACTACTTCCTGTCTGTCTGAGCTCAAAGTGATGCAACTTTCAATTTTCAGTGTAGCATTCCATTGTCTGCTGTTGCAAAAAATGCCAGACGCGATGTACTGCTTAACCTCAGTGCATCTTCCTGTAGATATAATAGAGGTCCCTACTCACATTCCCCTCTATGGAAGTTGGAATTTACAGACCTCTGCAGCAGTATAAATGACTTGTTAGACTAAAATGTTTAAGTCTTTTTCCTTTTGTCAAGATTATTTGAAAAAAAAGTCATTTAAAATGACCTCCTACAGAAAAACAGAACTGAATGACCCTGAACACAAACAACATGTCATGAGTTCTACTTGTTTAGTAGATGTGTACCCCGTACCCCAAAGATGGCATTGATAGCGTTACTAGAGCCTCGTCCATATGTATCAACAGTTCTCCTTTCTCCTCCAATGTGTCTGTTCCTGGAGGGTAATTCAAAAGATCCTGGGATCACAACCTCACCAATCCTAGGAATTATGCTGCCTTATCCTATTAAGCGATCTTAAGATTAGACTGCGTTTTCTTTTTCCTAGCCAGCACTAAGATCGCATCAATCTTAGCCTCAGCCCTCCTACACTATTCCAAGAAATATTGACTGGGCACAGGGGTACGAGTCCCAAAATAAAGGAATAGCTGTGCAGTCACTCTTCTTCGCAACAGTGTTTATACCATCGTTCCCCATCCCCATATGGGCTAACAAAAGAGCACAGGGTGCAGTTGACCCAGTACAGTATTCAAGAGTTGTTCCCATGAATGTATGATTTATGCTTGCCTATTAGAAGCATTGTGCCCTCCCCCCAGGACAAAGAGGAAGAATTACCTTACAGTGCACTTAACGCATGTGTAGCCCTAAGAGCCCTCAAGGACACTCAGCAAACATCCTCCCTCCCCTCTATATATATGCAGCAGGCTATTCACTCTTTCGATCAGGAGTGTTCCCTGTAAGTGCTCTTGTACTCAGGTTAAACCACTATGCAATTCTTTTACATACACTAGGAATCCTTGACCCAGGATCCTTTTCCAGGAGGCACCCTGATATAAGGCACCCAGTGTATTCCCCCATTCCAAACTTCTCAATTTATCTTAATTATTTTTCATGCAGAGGACATTCTTTAATTTCTGTCAAACTTTTGCAAACTAAGTTGGTAGTAAGATTTTATGCTTTAGAGTCTTAGTGAAAACAGTGTTATCCCCTTAGCATTGTTTTAGTCTTGTTTAGTGCTTGAACTCTTGTGATATTTGAGCGGTTAGTTAATCCTTCAGTAAATCACAAAATGTGGATAGTTTGAGCTCAGAAATTCAGTTTACAGAACTCTTTCAACTATATATATTAATGACTGCTTGTGTAGATAAATCTGTTCATGGAAATTATAAAAGTATTGATGCAGATTTCAGTAAAAACCCTGCATCATCAATGTTTTCTGATTAAAAGCATATTCTCAAAATCTCCTCAGTCCCATAAAATCTTTTACATTTGAGCAAATACAGTGTAGAAAGTACTGAAGAATTTATAAACCTGTCATTCTGTACCCACACATTCCAGAAGGACATTTGGCAGATATGGGATCCAATTGAAATAGAATCTCGTTAAATTACACAGAGAGATAAAGGACTTTCATCCTTCACACTTTAAGAAGGTTTTTTTTTTATCAGACATGCGGCATGTCATTCCAGTTAGTGTCATTCACAAGCGGTCTCAGAAAAGTTTTAACACAAATTGAGATTTTGGAAATACTTGCAAAGTCTAGGAACTTGTGTGACAGAAGTGATTTACGAGGCATGCGGGGGGCTGTCACCAACTTCCTGTTTGTAACAAAGTGTAAAGTATCTCATAGTTATATGTTGATGCTCCTCATTTCCTGCCCTATTCCCAGCATATCACTATGGTTTGACACTAGAGGCAGAAGTTCCGTGACATCACACAATAACCCGTTAAAGGCCAACAGAGCACCCGTGCCCTATAACCATTGGTTGTCGGGATGCATGAACACAAAGCTGGTCCACAATACACCAGTGCTGCATTCACGCAACGCACTGACCCGTGAAGGGTTGACACACGTCTAGAAGGTTGACATAATCCACCAGGGATGTGCTTTTAACTGTTATAACAATGCTGGGCAAAGCCAGAGTGCAATATCCTGAATGCTGCGTTCTGATTGGCTGAATGACTGTGCATTATCTAGATGGATAATGCACTCCAATTACAGGAGGTCAACTTAATCTCACATTTAGACTTCACAATTGATATTAAATATGTTGTCAGGTGGCTGATGGGTTATTTTTCTGTGTTATAACAGGAATATTGCACTTGGTCATGGCTGTGGTCTCGCCTATAAGGCCCCTGGATGTCTCAATACAGTCCAGAGCACTCCCACAGCCATACCCCGTGCATTATTCCCTAAATGGTTCATGCTTACCGATAGGAAATATAGACGCTGAGTGGCTGTTAAAGTGTTAAGGTTGCTGATGTGGTATGATGGTAGCAGGAAATTATGTATGTGGACACCTGATTGTCACTGACACATCCCTCACACTGGACGCCCATTACTTCCTGTCTGTCTGAGCTCAAAGTGATGCAACTTTCAATTTTCAGTGTAGCATTCCATTGTCTGCTGTTGCAAAAAATGCCAGACGCGATGTACTGCTTAACCTCAGTGCATCTTCCTGTAGATATAATAGAGGATCCTACTCACATTCCCCTCTATGGAAGTTGGAATTTACAGACCTCTGCAGCAGTATAAATGACTTGTTAGACTAAAATGTTTAAGTCTTTTTCCTTTTGTCAAGATTATTTGAAAAAAAAGTCATTTAAAATGACCTCCTACAGAAAAACAGAACTGAATGACCCTGAAAACAAATAACATGTCATGAGTTCTACTTGTTTAGTAGATGTGTACCCCGTACCCCAAAGATGGCATTGATAGACAAGAGGAACATTGGCCTTTTTCCTTCATATAATTAATTAGCGTTACTAGAGCCTTGTCCATATGTATCAACAGTTCTCCTTTCTCCTCCAATGTGTCTGTTCCTGGAGGTTAATTCAAAAGATCCTGGGATCACAACCTCACCAATCCTAGGAATTATGCTGCCTTATCCTATTAAGTGATCTTAAGATTAGACTGCGTTTTTTTTTTCCTAGCCAGCACTAAGATCGCATCAATCTTAGCCTCAGCCCTCCTACACTATTCCAAGAAATATTGACTGGGCACAGGGGTAAGAGTCCCAAAATAAAGGAATAGCTGTGCAGTCACTCTTCTTCGCAACAGTGTTTATACCATCGTTCCCCATCCCCATATGGGCTAACAAAAGAGCACAGGGTGCAGTTGACCCAGTACAGTATTCAAGAGTTGTTCCCATGAATGTATGATTTATGCTTGCCTATTAGAAGCATTGTGCCCTTCCCCCAGGACAAAGAGGAAGAATTACCTTACAGTGCACTTAACGCATGTGTAGCCCTAAGAGCCCTCAAGGACACTCAGCAAACATCCTCCCTCCCCTCTATATATATGCAGCAGGCTATTCACTCGTTCGATCAGGAGTGTTCCCTGTAAGTGCTCTTGTACTCAGGTTAAACCACTATGCAATTCTTTCACTAAGATCGCAGTGATCTTAGCGCTGGAAAAGGAATAGTGAAGTGATCTCAGGACTTGCTATTCCTAACAGGCCTGCAACCACTACGTTAGATACGGTAAACTGGGCAGGTCTTATGATATGTGCCTACACTAAGATCGCAGGGGTAGAAATCCCAGGATTTTTGAATTAACCTCCTGGTCTTATGATATGTGCCTACACTCACATCGCAGGAGTAGAAATTCCAGGATCTTTTGAATTAACCTCCAGATCCAGTTGCTAAAACGATTTTTACTTTTTTTTTACAATTCCTATCCATGAGTAAAAGCTTAAAGTATAGTGATTCATTTAGATCACATCATCAGATTATCTGCCTGTTTTTGCGTGGTTAACCATCCCTTTCTGACAACTTGATGTCTGCCTGCAATAGAACCAATCTCTTTTATAGGGAGACACCATTGTGTGCTTTGCCTATGGAGACAGTCTCTGACTACTTGAAATCAAAATAGATGTCTGCTTCGTGGGTCATTATTTAACCAGTCTATTACTATTGACAACCTACCACACACCCTGAGCAGGTAAAGAGTCAGTTGGTAGCACTGTAGGAGTCTGAAGCACAGTGAGACAAGTGGCAAATATTGACAACCAGGAGGAGCATACTGGTCCCAGAGTTAAGTACTAGCGTCCTAGGTCTTCTGCCCTATGTCTGATTGGAAGGGACAGGAAAGTAGTGCCTGTTGGTATGGGTGAAACACTAGAGGGGGCTGTGGTTCTCAGGAGTGGCTAAGGACTGCTCTTGGTGTTGTAAATGAGGTGGGGGCTTTACACCCTCTATGCCACCTGTTCACAATAGGGTAGTGGTTAGAACACTGGACTCATAATGCATGGTAACTGAGTTCTAGTCTCACCAGATGCTGTTTTTTTTTCAGTGAACCAAAAGGGTTTTTTTGTGCTGCCAATTTTTAGGTTTTTCATGTTTTTTGCTCTGCTGCTCTTACCAAGCCTGTTTAACTGCTTAAATAAACTAAAATATACATAGCAGAGGTGTTGGTTTTGGGAATGTCTTAATAGATCTATACATTTCTTACAAAAAACATATTATTGACCTGGTGGACCTATGGTGACTTAAACCCACTTCCATCACATTGGGAGTCCGACCCTTTACTGCATGAGCTAGCGGGACTGTTGTTGACTTGTGGTAGACAATATCTTGATATAATAGTCTTCAGCCCAAGTTCTATTTAGCTGAATGCCTAGTCACAGGGTGATTGTGTATGGCTTATGTTGTTGTCAGGTAAGTATACTAGGCGAACCCTCTATACTGCTGGGACAGTGGACACCTGTACCTCTGTACCTACTAGTATATGCAGGTATGAGACAATACATGTATTGGGCTGTAATAAAAATAGGGTCTACTTCTTGTGTTGCCCAATGATATATGCATCTAATTAGCCACCACAGGCTATATCCCACAATGCAGGGCGCAGAAGATCAGGGGTTGCTAGGAGTGAGCTAATGACACCTGCTATCAGGTTGCCATGAGGAGCTCTATTACTGCTAACAGGCAGTTATGGTCTTCTGTTTGAGGTGCAATATTTACCACTGCAGTATGTTGCAAAGCATATTCCTTTTTCTTACCATAAAAATATTTTGTGTTTTGAATACTTCGACCATAGTATGAAGACCCCGCCTTCTTGCCATAAGTCACTTAGAGGTCAGTATTGTAGTAGAGAGGTTCCTCTTAAGTACAGGTGATAGGAAACCTCCATATCGACAAATCAGTTGCCCCGTACCTGCTGCTGTTTCACCTCAGGGCGTATCTTACTATCGCCCTGTCATGTACCTGCCTGGTATCCCTAGATCTGCTCTATCTACACAAACTACTTACTGATCTTGGACGTAGCCATCCCTATTTCCTTCCCATCCATAGTTATTGGAAACCCAATAGATTTGTGTTCCATCCATCTGCTGTCTCACTAACGCAGCTGTCTATATCACCATGCCTCCTTGCCGTTAAAAGACCGACAGGCCTTAGCACTCCTATCAGCCCCAAACCATCCTCCCATTGATACACCTAATGTAGCAGGTGTTGTGTGGCTAGGTGTGATAAGGGGGAAATGACCCATCGAAAAGGCCTGCTTTCGCCTCATTGGCAGGAAATTGACATTCTCCAGCCAGATGAAACTGGCTGGTTGTTTTGGCCTTATATCTCTATTTGATCATATACAATCAAATCCAGCAAACGGTGTTAGTTATTGATGAGGAAACAACATATTTCTTTTGATGTTCTTGATAGGTTTAAGAGTCTCGCTGCTATGAGGTCTGGCACTGAGCACTACTGTAATGGCAAAACACTGATAAAGTGCTGATAAGGCAGTGATGTTGACAACAGATGTGTTGCAACACGACAGTAGGTGGTGTAGAAAGGATGAAGGATCGATGACATAAATTTTAGAACATTCCGAACCCATTGACAGGTTTTCTTTAGTTATTTTAGACAAATATTTCGAAAACTTAGATACCTAAAAGCACTAAACATGGGCGGGACTATTATGATTTATTTCAATATGAAATGAGTACAGCCCATATTCACACTGGTCACGAGGGTGAACTTCAAGGGTGAACTTCGAAGGTGAACTTCGAAGGTGAACTTCAAAGGTGTACTTCAAAGGTGTACTTCAAAGGTGTACTTCAAAGGTGTACTTCAAAGGTGAACTGCAAAGGTGAACTGCAAAGGTGAACTTCAAAGGTGTACTTCAAAGGTGTACTTCAAAGGTGTACTTCAAAGGTGTACTTCAAAGGTGTACTTCAAAGGTGTACTTCAAAGGTGTACTTCAAAGGTGTACTTCAAAGGTGAACTCTAAAGGTGAACTCCAAAGGTGTACTTCAAAGGTGTACTTCAAAGGTGTACTTTAAAGGTGTACTTCAAAGGTGAACTCCAAAGGTGAACTCCAAAGGTGAACTCTAAAGGTGTACTCCAAAGGTGAACTCTAAAGGTGAACTGCAAAGGTAAACTCTAAAGGTGTACTCAAAAGGTGAACTTCAAAAAGCTAACCATGTCAGCAATGCTATTTCATATTCAGACTAATGGCTTGAGGAACTGCCTCCATCAGGAAATATATCAGATCTTGTTACAAAGATGGACTCAGTAACAGAGGTCATCAAATTGATACATTACTACATACATGTATGCTTGCAGACGGAGAGGTTGAGGATAGCCGAAGGCAAACAATGCCACATGCCATGTTGCAAGAAATTAAGATATACCCATGACTTCTATAAACCTGACCTTTCAATGCAAAATGAATAAATGAAGGGGCGGAAATGCACTACACATATGAAAATGATATTAACAATAGAACTATTGAAACTTACCACAAAACCTCAGGTATAAGGCACAAACCTTTGAATTTATAGTAAGGCAGAGCACAGTTCCATCCTAACATAATGCTCAAATAGAATCAAACTCCTGAAACTATACATACAAACCAGACCTAATTCAGGCACTCTGGTATATCCCATTAAATCAGAGAAAAACCAATGTAAAGTTCTCTGACATTAGAACCTAAGTCTGGTGGGCTTATGTGTACTGTGCTTAGTAAGTAGGGACAGGAGCGGAATTTTAGAATCCATCTAATAGTTCTGATGTCAGAATATCTGTTTGTCCATGCAAGCCATAGTCCAAATCAGTTTTTTTTTATCTCAAGTTACCTAGAAGCTGAAAAAATTGAGTGTGAGATATTGGATATGGGTATTTTGGGAACACTAGTTTGTAGTGTGAATGTTGTCTGAAACTGTGGTCTGGGAGTTGGTCTCTGCAGGCAGTCTGACAAGGCCAGTGCAGGCTGAGTAAGAACTGGGCCTCCACACTACAGGTAAGAGTAGGCAGGGTTGTTAGCTCACCAAGGTCTGTAAACAGATGATCATGTCATGAAAGAGCAGTCTGCCAACTATGTGCTTATAAAAGTGTGGTTAGGGTAGATTCACCTTGAGGCGACACTTGTGTTGTGGGGTTCTATCTTTAAAATGATAATAGCCAACATCCACATCCCACACCATGAGGGGCAGATTAAGGGGAGTGGAGGTAGGGGCATGTCCCAGGGGACACATGACCCCCTAAACCACAATGGAAATGGGCCTGGCTATGACTTGTAAAAGTAGTAAGAACAATCTATCATGATGGCACCTTGCAGCATGACATGATTCTGCAAAATATAACAGTATTTTCATGAATATTCCTCACTGATCTGATGTAACCTACCAAAATCCATTCTTATCACTGGAGTTCACTGTTTGCATATCCATAGCTCCCATACCTAAGGAATTAGAATTATACCATGTATATGGGTCAGGTCGCCAAAAAGCAGTAGATTTTGTATTTTTGGGTCATTTTGGACTTTTATGGCTCTGGAGAAAGAAGTTGTAAACCAATCTTGTCTTACATAGACTCATTTGATAGAGAACACTTAGGGCTATCAGAAAAATGTAGATTGGTGGTCATCCATCAAGAACTTTAGGACTTATAGCCTGCCGAAATGAAAAAACAGCCAAATTTGTTCTTTTTTATACTTTTTGTATCTTTTACAAGTGTCCTGTATTGAATAAAGAACACTATAGAGTATCCCAAAGTTATTTTTTGTATTGTATATGACCATAGGTATAATTTCCATGAGGTTTGGACATGTTACTAAGTGAGAATTTTTCATGATGTGTCTTTCAAAATGGAAATCTGTAATTTGTAACGTCCGGTACCTAAATCTAAATCGGTTATAAAACATGGAAAAAATTAAGTTTCAAAATCTTTGTTATTACCCATATGATGGGCCCTATCATCCCCTACTTTGGTGAAGAAATTGTGTGTCTACCAGCATTTGTCTCCATATGAGAGCAGCTTATGTGAAATAATTCTGATAAAAGTACCGGACGTTACGTAACGTCCGGTACTTTTAACATCATGTAGGAGGCAGTCTACTGTGCATGCATAACTCAAATTTTGTTCCATTCTGTAATTGAAGTCAATAATAGGCTTATTGGCCTTGTTATTTCATGTGTTTGTTATGCATAATGGGACATTCCCATATTACTGAGAGCAACTTCAATTACCTCCATATTTCATTTTTTTGGTACCGGACGTTACATGACACAAAACAAGCAATAAAAATGGAACCGGATGGCCTAGATCGGTATTTTTTGGTCTTCTGAGCTGAGGAGATGTACCTTGACAATTTTGTTAAGGTTATATAAAGTAATTAGAAAATTAGTTTTTCAGGGCCTTCAAGGGCAAAATCTTACACTTTCTGACGACCTGACCCATATGGTCCCCTAAAATAATCAGCAAGATTTACCTACTTTATGTACATTAGTTTGGATAACAGAGACTCAGGGTGCATCTACCTTACATAGCATAAGTACAGAGGGCCACACTGTAAATAACACCAATCAAGACACATCTTTGAGTTTGCCTGTACCAGGGGAGGAGACTCCCGGGAAGCCCCTCACAGATGTCCCTTTTCCTGTGTTGATCCACATATTCACATTAAATTCTCATTAGCTTGTAGGGGCTTGCATCAAATTACTTCTCCATAAGATATGTGTTGTAGGTCATTATTAGGTACACCCCTGTTATGCGAATAATATTGGATGGTGAATATTGGGTTCAGTATGCACAAATTAATAAATCACATTCAATAGACTAGAACTCCAAAAGGTGTACTCCATATATGAACTCTAAACATGAACTGCTAAGGTGTACTTCAATGGTGAACTCCAAAGGTGAACTCTAAAGGTGAACTGCAAAGGTGTACTTCAGAGGTAAACTCTGTAAATAGCACAAATCAAGACACATGTTTGAGTTTGCCTGTACCAGGGAAGGAGACTCCCGGGAAGCCCCTCACAGAGGTCCCTTTTCCTGTGTTAATCCATATATTCACATTAAATTCTCATTAGCTTGTAGGGGCTTGCATCAAATAACTTCTCCATAATTGTGACACGATCTGCGAAAATGGGGCTTAGTGCAGGGGGTTCTAAGACCCCTTCTCCCAGTACATGTCACATATGATATGTGTTGTAGGTCATTATTAGGTACACCCCTGTTATGCGAATAATATTGGATGGTGAATATTGGGTTCAGTATGCACAAATTAATAAATCACATTCAATAGAGAGTTCTCTTTGATTTTTTCACAGATGGTTTTTGTTTGGCTTCAAATAAGCTAGACTACACTCTGAACCTTTTAAGTTAAAGTCACTGTTAGACCACACTCATGGGGTGTGTTGGGACCCCTCTGTAAACAAAATATAGAAGCTTTAAGCGGGTATTCCACTGCCGTCAGACGGCAGTATTTTAACTAATCCGACTGATTTTTTCTATACTTTTGTATAATAAAAATTAATCGGATTAGCTAAATCTTGGCTGACCAACAGCAATAGAATACCCGCTTTACCTGTCAGCCTGTCACCTAGTGCCCTCTCCTGTTCCTATCCTTAGGCCTAATAAATACCAGCTCCTATCCATTAAAGGTAATTGATAGCATCCGTGGTTTATTCCTTGCACTCTCTTAGTCCTGCAACCACTTGAGTAAAGTGCCTATTCAGATGGTCCGAATGATGTCTTTCCAATCAGAACTACTGAAACTAATTGGCATTCTGCAACATATACCAACATACTTTCTCCTGGAATCCAGGCAATTACCTCTGACTGATACGTGTGGGGTGTGAGACCAGCTCTAGGTGAATTCTTAGAAATTAGCATATTGAGTATAATGAAGAGAGATAGGGTAGGTAAATGTATGATCTAGTATTCAATGGATCCAATTACTAATATATGACCCACATTACAAAGACATTAGCATCCTCATTATTTGAAGGTAAATTATTCAGCTATGTCACAGCTAATGAGGAATCCAGTGTACTGTCTGCATAAAATACCAAAAAGGGGATGATTCTATATGGGAAAGAAATAGCTATGATAGTGTAGCTTATTAAGAAAATGAATGTTATGGTTAAATAGTAATGAGAAACAGTTTTTGGGGTGTTTTGTGTAAGGATAAATAATTATGGCTTTTACATGCACTGTGAAGATCCCATCATCTTGTTCAGGGATTTATTCCGCTCTAGCCTATGTTTCAAAGGTGTTTTAACACAGATGGGAGCCAAAGCTACTTCTGAGGTTTAGAAAGGCTTGACTGGGTGTCTGAGAGAAAATATCTGTGTACACTGAAAAAAGTCTTTCTGACAAAATGACATGTATATCCATGTCAACTTGATTTGACACATAGAGCACATGTCATTGGGACATGGCACATATGTCACCATGACAACTGTCTTCATTACGCATGTCAAGTGGAGTTGACTAGCCAAATGTGAGAGTGTCAACCTCCTTCAACATGCCTTTCACACATGTCATGTTGTGACCTGTGCAGTATGTGTCAAAGCGATCAGACTTCTTTTCTCTGTGTAGGATTCTTTAATACTGATAAAAAACTCCTTCCCTTTCCAATTCTAGTACTGATAACATACTGTCTACAATCTAACTTACAAACTAAGTTAGATGGCTGGACAGTAAATCATTGATTACACTTCTAGTGATCTGCAGAGATGGGATCATCGGGTTAACTACAGAAGCTGGCCTCGATGGAAATCAACTCCTTCCCTTGTTCATAATGCCACATTTAGAATAAGAGTTTAGCTCCTTGTGTATTGAACATTGACTGTACGTAAGTCACTGCTACACCTGGAGAGGATGCCATAAGGCATACACCTGGCCTTATTTTTTTTTGCAGTAAAGTAACTGTACCATGTCTATTACATCCATCCTGGGTTCATGGAAGGTTTATAAAAGATCATCTTATCTGAAAAGTATTTGCAATACAATCGTAGTTTTCTGAGATGGATGACAAAAATGATACAACCCTAAAAGGTTTTATTCCAGGGCTGGTACCTTGAGGGGAGCAACAAAGATAACCCCTGCTGATGCAAAGACACAGTCTCCAGTACTGTCCACTGAGTGTGTTACTAGGAATTCAGGATGTGGAACCGAGGGGACAAGCCTCACTTTGAAATTGGCTGTAGGTGTGTACCTCTCAGTGGTTTAGGCTAAACCCGTCAGACACAGAGGGCAGCTGTGTAGCTACAGCCTTGACTGGGATTATAAGGTTGCAGCTTATAATAAACAGAAGCAACTTATACATAACATTTTGCTGTACCTCCTCTACCACAGTAATAATGATCTTGTTTCCTTCCAATGTTTATCAATTCTTTGTAGCATATATATATATATATATATATATATATATATATATATATATATATATATATATATATATATATATATCCTTTGATAGAATTAAAGATCATAACAGTGAAGTTTACTACAATATGACCACTGCATTCTGCATGCTATTTTTAGCAGCACTACTGCCACTGGTGTGGTAAATATATAGGGGTTTGTGACCTTCCATTAGACCATGCAACTTTATTGTATTATGGCAATACCAAGGTCAGTCCAGCATCACTGACCAAAGCCAAAGGTCACAGTGGAGGGTCGTTACAGAGTCATAACGTGGTGTGTATAGAGTAGCCCCAGTAGGTAGGCACTGGGCTAGATGCCATCCTGGTATTATCATCTCTATGCTCAGAGTTGTCTTTGATAACCATTTGAGACACCTATAGAGGAGCCTGCTTCAAATTTTATTTTTTCAAACATCTGAGGCATCATTCATATCCTGATATACCTGGGTATATCACCTAGATACAGTGTTGTTGATCAATGTAAAAGGTACAGGGAGTCGGCTGTCAAAGATCCCTATCACTGTCAACTGCAGTTTTTCCAATGCAAGGATTTTAAACATAGCTGTAAAATGGCCTATATAGCTGAAATCACAAGGACCATTTATTTTCCCTTATGGCAGAACACTCATTTTCTGAATGTGTGCATAGTGTTGCCAGCACGATGCATTATTGTAGGCTTACTATGTCTATTCTCTGTTAGGTTATAAATGTTGTTTTTTTTAAGAAGCTGAAGATTCAGGAGGCTATAACGTGCTGCTATGAGAATAACAGTTTACAATATCTGGGCAATGACTATCTAAAGGACTCCATGAATATACATTTCCTCAATATGGTAGCGATGTCATGATCCCTAAGTCACCACATTCTTCTAATGCTAGCATGGTGCTACTTCACAGGCAATGCATGGTGAAAGGTAATGTCTTTGTCATGATGCGCTAACCAAGCACAGTCCTTGTCTACTGTGGATCAATGAGACTATGGTGGGAGAGTGAGTGATGGGGTGTCGGCTTTGTGTACTGGCCCCATTGTCAGCACGCAGGGCATATAGTCTGAGAGCTATAATCTGCGGTTCAGGTAGCCTGATATTTGAGGATTGCATGCTAACATGCTATGTCGACCAGCATACCACAGTAGTGTCAGAAAGGCCAGAATAACACATTTTAGCCAAAGCAATAATGGAATGGAGGTCTACAACAAACCAAGAATGCAAAAAGGTTTTGTGTGGGATACTTAGGTCACATGGGCCCAAAGATCACTGCTAGGATAAAAAGACATGCGGATATAAGCGTAAATACTGTCAGTGCAGAAAAGAATTTATAAGTGAAATAGCTGACACATGTAAATGCTATGGAATGTCTAGCCGTAATGGCATGAGAATATCAGTTTAAGCTTCCAGGAGGAGATGAAAAGAAGACATGCTGCTGAAATCCTACATTACATTGATTACCGCCTCCTCGCTTGAATCCAAAATGAGGCAGTAATCAGAACAGAATGCCACCTAATAGTGTTCCATATAGGTGACAAAGTCTAAGTAGGGACCTGTCACATTCACAAATTCTGCCTGCTGGTTAGCTGTTTGGTCTACAGACTGTAGTTGAGATTAGCTGAGCTGTGCACCCCCTGGTGCAAAAAAAAGGAACTATCCAGCTAGCACATGCCATGCAATTTTACATCACTTTTACGTAAATCTGACGAGTTTTATGTAAAGATCACATAAAAGTTATGTACAATGCAGGTAGTATAGTATGTATCGGAAAGGGACTATAGCTAATCTAAGGATATAACTCACTGGGGATGCAGCCAATCAGAGGCCTCCATTTGGTCACATGACCTGTTGCCATGGTAATGTGACCTACTTAGGGATTAGCAACCACGGCTCAACAAATCAGAGGCCAGCATTCTGATAACCAGGGCAACATGACCTAATTAGGGGATTAGTGTGGTCACATGACCCGTTGTTTGTAAACAACAACACATGGTGTCAAAACGTGACCCCTTGTTTGTAAACAAAGGGCCAGGGCTAATTATGTAAATGAGATATATCAAATGCATTTCACCTTTTTTTTGGCGCCTCCCCACGCTGCGTAGCGGTGGTCCCGCGAAGCGGGATGGGAGGCGCTATGATGGTTGTATTTCCCCCATGTGATGAGGTGTCACAATACAGAATCACCAAACTGGCACAAGCTTAAATCTTTATATCCACTGCAACGGCACATGTAAGCAAAGCATGGTGTACTAAAATAAGGTACGTCTAAGGACACAATTATAGAAGCATATTATTAATGAAATTGATTTAAACGCCACAAGAAAATGTATTCACCTTGAAACTAAATTCCCTCGCATGCAAGAAATGAGTTTGTGATCACTTAAAAAACGCAGGGAGGTGTTTTTTTACAGGGTCACACCCGCATTTCTTGTTTATATTTTATTTTATCAAAAATATAAATACAAGTATATACATTCATCTTTAATCATAATCCAGACTGTACATAGTGTAATCTTTGTATACGGTTTTCATGCAAGCGTTCTTTCGAAATTGAGGAATGGTGTGAGTCATACCCCCTGTCCACAATTTATCTAAATTACAATAGAAATCCGCTGAAGTATAATACCAAGTATGCCATTCAGTTTGTGGGGACAAGACGCTTCTCAGTAGAGCGTTCTGTATATTTTCAAAATGAAGCTCTCTACAGAGCACACAATCTAAACACTCGTGATAGAAGGTGTTGAATATTCTCTCAGTGTTATGACAACACATATCCCGTAAAGAGTTTTTCTTGAGAAGAAATAGATTCTAATGTATATTGCCTTTTGATGAGAGGACAGGTTTTATGTGAAATTGATATAGTCCTATCAATCTGTCTGCGAAGACATCAGTCCCTCTCCAGAAAACATCTTTGAAACACTCTTTCAATGTCAGATCAGAAATGAGTTCTTTATGAACATTTTGTTTTAACAACAACGGTGCTTTCTAGAACAGCACATCTGTTGCATTGATTACTTCCCATGTGTAAAATGGTTCGCAAGTGCACATATTCTCCTTTAACAATATGAGAGTAGGTGAGGTAGTACCTTGAACATTAGAGGTTGCAGCCAGAAGAGTTATATCCATGGACGACCGGGTGGTGGTGGTAATAACGTGCAATCTTGTACAGCATCCAAGATATTTACCTCCATCTTCGGTGAGGTTACCCGCCTCAGCGTCTTTAGCCAGAGCTGCGATGTCTATGGGTTTAGGTGTGAGCAGCAGCAGCAGCAGCAGCAGCAATAGCAGCAGCAGCAGCAGCGTCCAAACATCCATACAGATCAATATAAAATTCGTTGTTAGCGTCACTTGTGAACAGATCAGCAATGATCTCGATATGCGTGGGGTTACCCGCCTCAGCGTCTTTAGCCAGAGCTGCGATGTCTATGGGTTTAGGTGTGAGCAGCAGCTGCAGCAGCAGCAGCAATAGCAGCAGCAGCAGCAGCGTCCAAACATCCATACAGATCAATATAAAATTCGTTGTTAGCGTCACCTGTGAACAGATCAGCAAGGATCTCGATATGCGTGGGGGAATACGGTCTTTCCATGATGAAGGTGGCAGAGAAAGTATGAGGGAACAAAATTTCACTCTCCCTTATGTACCCCTTCTAGATAAGCCTCTCAACTGTGGTTTTAAATTGATCAAAGACTTAAAAGAGATTTAATCCCATTTTCTTAGAGGCCTTCGCTCGGTAGGGTATCTGTCTGTTTTTATTTTCACCTGCCGTTTCCTGTAGGCACGGATCCCTTGGATCATTAAGTGCAGTCGGTCCCAGAGGGAAAAGATAAAAGATTTAAAGGCTGTGATTCACCTAGTCACAGAGATTTTGCCTCGGTAGGCTATCTGTTTGTCACCCACCGTTCACTGCAGGAGGGTTTAACTTAGATCATCAAAGTGTTGTCTCAAGGGGACAAGAGGACAGACAGAGTGACAGACACGCGCCCTGAGGTATTTTCCTGTGATGACAGGTAGGTAGGTAGGCACCGTAGTACCTCGCATATTAGGCTAGGTGCGACCCCTGAAGTTTAAGGGTGTACCTTATAGGTAGGGGTTACTATAAATCACTACTGAAATGTCAAAAAAAAAGCTTGCAGATACACTTTATAGCATTCCCTCAAGTTGGGGGCATACTTTATACACTAGGTACTACAGTAGGCGGGAGGGGTGCACATGTCCACCATTTTTTGGCCCCACGCTCGCTGCTGCTGCTGCTGCACACCCCACACCTTGGCTAGTGAGTGATCCAATTAAAACACTTTGACTTCTCTGTTACAAGATTATATTTTCCCCCTACTGTTAATCACCCCCTGTAGTTTTTGTATACAGACTTTGAACGTCTTAATCTCCTAAGGATCCATAATCCCCTTATCCATGTAAGTCGCATTAAGGAAATTATCACAGTTGTTACACCTGTTTATCCCACCTGATACCCTTATTCCAAAAGCATTTTGTCCCCTTGATGCGAGGTTCCAGGTGAAAAATTAGATGATTCTCTCAACTATATAAAGAGCCCTGATTTTTCTTGGAAGGGCAGAACACGTCCGCTGTCTCCGTTGCCACCACCACCACCATCATCACCACCATCGTCGCTGTAGATACATCGCCGCCTGTTTACCACCTACACTCTAGGAGGAAATGCGAGCTGAGTCGATCACCGTCTTTATTATTTTCTTTTTTAGGTTTTATTTTTATTTTCACTTTTTTTTTAAATATTCCACTGGAGATGGAGCGAGATTTTAAAAAAATGATTAGGGAAACCCATCTATTTTCTTATTTAAACATAAAGATCAGCACAGTCTCATGCCTCTTTTAAGTCAATGAATAATTTAATGAAAAGCAAAGGTGAGGAACTTAGTAGCAGTGCCATTATCAGCAGCAGTAGTACCAAAAGTAATCATAGTGATAGAAATAGCGAGAGCAGAAGAAGAAGAAGTAGCACCACCAGGGAAAGGAGTAGTAGTAGAAATTGTAGTAGTAGTAGTAGTAGCAGTAGTAGAAGAAGCAGTGGCTCTTCTTCGGCAGCAGCAGCAGCAGCTGCAGTAGAAGCACCAGCAGTTGCAGCAGCAAAAGCAGTAGAAACAGTAGAAGAAAAAAATAGGGGTATGGTTGAAAGCTGTCTTTAAAGAAAAGAATTTACTCCATTACTGAACAAGTAATCAATGGATAATTCATGACGAGTGTGTGTTATTGAAGGATAATTACACGAGGATAGAATACTGTAATGGTTGGGTGGCTCTTTGGCTCGCTTACCACTAGATGTACCAACACAACACGAGTAGTTCGGGTTGGGCAAAGCCCCAGAAACCCCTACCTCTCGGGTAGGACTTTATTTGATCTCTTTGATGACAAAGTACTAGCGTCTGGACTGGACCATGTCCAGTCCCCTTCTGCCGCTCGTCCGGCTCCTTAGTAGGAGCTGGACGCGAGGCATGGTGCTGCCCCCTCTTGTACCAACGAGGTATCGCAAAGCAACACCTAGCTAGCATAGAAGGAACAAGCACCACACGAACACGTCTCTCGGATGAACGGCACTAATATATATACAATGATGCCGGCCCCTACACCACCCCCACTAGACTTTACCTAGGGTTGGGTGTAATTAATAAGTAACTATTGTTGACTTTATACAGTGGTGTTATAAATAAATAGGTAAGTCTATATATACACAGTTCGTATTAAATATAGAACATTTAAGGGGCATTATAAGTTATATGTACACAATAAGGCATCATCGTATATAACCCGAAGTGTTTATAAATAATAACAAAAATAGGAAGTGGCCCCTTATGGACCATCGACCTATGGTGGTAATGTTACAAGTGTGTTATTATTAAACATGAGACGCGACGAAGAATATTCGATGTGTAGTAAGGTGATATTAATAAATTTTTACAATGTTTTTACCGACCCGAGGTGGGGTAAATAACCCGAAAAAAATTTTGAGTACTTTTACTTACAAGAATATAATATACGATATAAAAATAGATTTATACAAAATATGAAATATAGGTGTCCTACCAGGGTAGCAGGATCACCCTTACAATATACCGGACTTCCGGCGAACCTGGAACGACTGGTTTCTGCAGCTCCACCCGGCGACATATGTGTGGTGGCAAACCACGTTGCTGTTATGATGTGCCCTGATGAAGATGGGAAGATGGAGACCCGGTTAGATGTTGTAGTCCTTTGGGTGTTCGGGTTAGCGTCCATCCTCGCTGCAGGTTACGTTCCAGGTATCAGGAGTCCAGCGTAAGGAACAGTGCCTCTGGCATACTAAATGCATTTACCCTCGGGTACAAGGAGACACCAACAGACGGACACTCAAAGATCTTCAGGATCTGTGTCCATCTTCTCAGCCGGCTCCACTGAGGCAGATGGAGCCAAGCTGCTACAGCTGCTCGTAGAGAGCGCCGCTGAAGCCTCGCTGGGAGTCTCGCTCCCCAAGCTCAAGGCCCTCATCACTGCGGACGGACTGTCCATTGCCTCGGATGCTGGTGCAGCAACCGTGGCAGTTGGGACAGCCCGGGTGTTCCAAGTGGGGGGCGGGAGCAAGAGAGCTGCCGGAACTGGCGGAGCAGCCGGGACCGGTGGAGTGGCCAGAACCGGTGGAGTAGCCGGGGCTGGCGGGGCATCCGGGGGTATATCTGGTACGAAGATAAGAGACGACGGTAAGCCGTCCCACTCCTCCAGATGTTTCCCGAATGCCAGGAAAAACTTGAGGTCAGCCTCCTTAAATCGATGGATATATCTGGAGTTTTCAGCTTCGTGAAACTCTTTAAGCTTTTCGGCTTCCTTCTGTTTCCGCCGGCAGGACTCGAGGGCTTCCTCGACCTTCTTCCTTTCCAGCTCCCTTATTTTCTCTTCCTCCCGCCTCTGGATCTCGTAGACCAGATTGACGGTGGCTTCAGTCATCACACGCCAGTAGTCAACAGACTTCTGGCGGTGCAATGCCTGCCATTCTGCCATCAGGTCATTCTGGATCTGAACCGTTCGGACATCGCGGTGGTCGACGAACGTATTCGGATCCTGAAGACCTGACAGGGTACCGGAGATCAGTTCCATTAGGGGTACCCGAGGACCCGTCGGTGGAACTATCACTGGTGGTGGCGCTGGGGCCTCCACTGAGACAGGCGGGGTGCCTGTTGGAGGAGCAGACGGGCCCTCCACCGTGATGCCTCCTCGGCCTCGGCCACCACCCGGGGAGCCTCGGGTGGACTCCAGCCCACCAAGTAGAATACCCGGATGGGGGAGCGAAGAGTTCGCCCCCATCATCCAGGCCGCCAGAGGCTTCGCCCGGGCGTTGTTCCGCGGGTGCAGGTGTGGAGGTGGCTGGAGTCGCCGGTGCGGTCGCCTGGCTACCCAACCTGCGGGCCTGGTTGCCAGGCATCTCTAGAGCCGAGACTTGTTGTCCCGACTCGCGACGATCAGCTGGGTTGGCTGGTCTTGGCTGGTCCTTGCCACCCGAAGGGCTCACGGACCGGTCTGCTCGGGTCCTCTTGGAAGCAGTAGTCGTGACTGTGCCTCCGTTTGGACCTTTAGAGCGGGCTTTGGCCTTCTCTCGCTTGTCGTCTCCTCGCCACTTTTTCACCTTCAGGTGCACCTCACTGGGCATCCCGAATTTCGTGGACGAGGAGTTCGTCTGGAAGTACGTCAGCAAGTTGCCGCTCTTCCACGAGCAGAATCCGGTCTCGAATGCCTGCTCTTTCACTTCTTTAATGCTCATTGGGACCAATTAGCAAGGAGCTCGCTGAAGCACTTGATGGCTCGTTTCCTGGTCTTCTCCAGGCCGATGCCATGGGCCTTCTGCAAATGCAGAGCCATGTCTCGGCGCCGGTGAGTGCTGAACGAGCCATCACAATGTTTACTCGGGCGGTCCCCGAGCACACACATCATCACAGGCTTGTGATGCATATGGTACTCGACGATGTGTCGAGCGAAGCGGGGCTTCGTCTCGAACACCTTCTCACCCGTGAGAGCCAGCTGGCAAGACTCGAACGGGCACCTTCGGCGGTTGCCGGTTGGTCCCCATTGGGTCATTGCCCACTGGACTTTCGTCCGGGCCTCGTAGCTGTAGATTGAGCCTAATTTGGACTTGAGCTGGTCAATCCAAATCAGGTAGAACTTGCCTACTGGCGTATCCGAGGGGCCGGACTTCATCCACTCCTCGTCATCGCTGTCACCGTCCTTATTGACGGCGCTCGGACACATATAATGGACTGTGTCGTAAGCACAGTCCGCGAAGCAGCGGGGAGTCCGTTCCTTGAACCCCTCGGCTGCATTCTTCCACATCCACTTCTGATTGTCGTCCTTGGGAACATCCGTGGTCATTTCTTCCCACGTTGTCACGGACTCCAAATCAGATTTGGCAGACTCGGGCAGCTCTGGATCGCTTTCGCTTTCCTCACTGTCCGTGTATATGTTAGCTCCCCTACGGCTGGCTCGGCTGGAGGTGGTAGTACCAGTCGGAGCCTTGGTAGGGGACTTCGCCCTTGCACCCGACGTGCTGGCTGCAGAAGATGCAGTAACCGAGGTGGCTACCGTGGTGGTTGTAGTAGTGGGAGCGGGCGTCTTCGGTTTGCCCTTACCCCTCGGCTTGGTGGGGGGCGTGGGCTCTGCCGGAGACGCTTTCGCTCCATTCTTTTTCTTCCGGCGCACAACCTTAGTCGGTTGGGCCGGAACTTCGGGACTGGAATCCGACTCGCGTCGGCTCCTGTCCACTGTCCGAGGGCTCCTCCTTCCGCTGACCGGGGAGTCAGAGTCGGAAGAGATCTCAGATTTTCGTTGGGCCTGCTGCTTGCGATGGGCCCGGCGAGCCGCGGTGAGCTCCTTCTGCTGCTTGGCAAGCTCGGTTCGCTTTGCCTCTACAGCAGCCTGCTGGCGCGAGATGTCCTCTTCCGAGATCTCGCCAGGTGCCTCCGGGATGTCGGCAGCTGGGTCGGTCTCGGTCGTGGACCTCTCGACGGCGATGCGGACATCCTCAGCCTCCAGATCGCTCTCAGTGAGAGGACCCTTGGGCGCAGGTTTACGGGTCAATCGCTTGACCCGGTCGGTTTCCACCGACGACAAGGTTACTGTGGAGTCTGTATCCATGTCGGATTCGGACTCCCTTAACTCCGTGGCCTTCTGGATGATGCCCGCAGAGATCAAGACGGCTCGAGCTAAATTCTCGTTAGTCGCCATATTCTCCGCCAACTTTAGATAGTTGCGGAGCCAAGAAACTGGCATGTTGTCAGCCAGCTCGTCACTGCACGAGTCCATTACCATAGTCTTAAGATTATCTGGTATGGGCTCGGGCACGCCCTCTTCCACCGCCATGGGCCCGCATCCGAACATGGAGGCGTGCATAGGGATGTACGTACCCCAGGAGGTGTACACGATACCTTCCTGGCGATCAACGTGTGCTAGACGTCTGATCTGAGTCCTGAATCCCGGAGGATACATTGGAATGTCCAGGACATCCACTTTGCTACCCGAAGCGGCTGTTGTAGACGGGCGCTCCGGGCGTGGCGGTGGTGGAGGTGGCATTCTCTCCCGGTCGGTTGCCTCGGCCATAGCCGAGAGCGTCCGGGCGGCCTCCTCTGTCGAAGAATCCATAGATTCCTCGACCCGAGACGAGACCTTCGGGTCCTCGTCTTGTTCCAACGGAATGTTGGCAGTTTGACGCGCAGCGTCAATCGTTCCCTGTGCCATGGCACCGGGTCCGACTTCCAAAATAAATTGGCAAGTTTTGTTGGACTCCTCCCGAAGGATTCGTCCAACAGAGAGGCTTTGGGTTAGCTAGGCTAACACGACAGCTACAGGCTGTATAACCGCCGACAAATAACTAGAGCAAAAACGGGTGGCGTCTAACCACCACGAGTCCGCTCTAGTTATGACC
Source organism: Acholoe squamosa (assembly GCA_949317995.1). NCBI lineage: Eukaryota > Metazoa > Annelida > Polychaeta > Phyllodocida > Polynoidae > Acholoe > Acholoe squamosa. The sequence continues at coordinate 74,865,624 of OX439045.1, read as the reverse complement.
AGTATGACGTCAGACCTCTCGTCTCGCGAGATCCCGCCATGGCTATCCGGTGACCTAGTTCCGCGCTTTCCCGCCACACCAGCAGCGCCACCTAGGGAACTAGATCCGAACCAACATTCGACTCGACATGTGAGACGCGGCCTACTACCCGAGTGCTATCGTCTGGAGCTTGGCGGTGTATACAACGCTTCAAAGCGAATGTACCGGTTAATCCGACCGCCACTCACGGGATACAGCCACCCGGGGAGGGCGCGTTCGACATCTCTAGCCGTGGAACGTATGTTGCCTGCCTATGGCGGACAACACGCAGCAGCTCGTTGTGTACTGAGTTAGGTTACAGCAGACCTCAACCGGGGGCTGCATCTAACGCCTTCGGTTAGCATTTTATTTTTCCCGGCTTACGTACGGCCTTTTCTGGATCTCGCTTAGTCAAAGCGGGACCCTTCCCATACGTAATGCCTTCACTCAGCGAGACTTTCTTCCATTTCTTACGATTAGGTCGTTTCCTGGCCTTCGTCTTCTTTTTTACTATAACCTCGTCTCCCGGCGTCTTTCTCGGCCGGCCTCTAGGGCGCTTCGTCGGTACTACCACGCTCGGTCCACTAGGGACAGATACAGGTGGTTTGTAGCCGAACTCCCTCTCCGCCTCTTCGCGCCCCTTCCAGGGCCGAAGTTTTCCGACATTTGTCTTCCATTTCCTACCCGTCAGGCAGTCCTCTATCATCACCGTGGACTCAGAGATGACACGAACGATTTTAAACGGACCTTCCCAAGGCGTTACGAGCTTCAGCTTATCCAGCGGCTCGTAGTACCTTAGTACTTTGTCCCCAACATTAAAATGAATTCGTTTAGCATTGGTGTCATAGCCCACCTTCTGCCACTTCGCACTCTTCAGCAGTTCTTTCCGAACGGCCTCGTATGCCTGTTTGAACCGGTCCCTTAATGACTCTACAAACAGCACCGTGCAGGGCGCCTCCGGGTCTATTCCAACCACTCCATACACTAAGTCGGCGGGCATTATGATGTCCTCGCCGAACACTAGCATGTTTGGGGTGCAGTTAGTTGATGAATGGACAGTGTTGTTGTAGGCATGTACTACAAACTCGCACTGTTCATCCCAGTCATCCTGGTGGGTATTAACCAGGGGCTTTAGTACTTGTATGAGGGTTCTATTGAAGCGCTCTACCTGCCCATCCGACTGTGGTCGGTACGGGTTTGTTCGGGTCTTACAAATGGCTAGGTAATGGCACATTTCCTGCCAAAGTTCTGACTCGAACTCCCTTCCTTGGTCACTGTGCATCATAAGAGGAACACCCAAATGCAGCACCCAGCCTTTCACAAATGCCTCCGCGCATGTGGCGGCTTTGTGGTTAGGAAGGGGGAACACCCGAGTGTACTTAGTATAATAGTCGGTTACGACCATCATACAAGTATTGTCTCGCGGCGTCGTCTTAATCCCACTGATGATGTCTATCGCTACTCGAGCAAATCTGACACCAAACAATTCCTGTGATAAGGGTTGCTTACCCAGGCCGGGTCCCGGTTTGTTTTTACAACAATCCGGGCAAGTGGCGATCCACCGGAGCAGGTCGCCTCTCATACCGGGCCAGTAGTAACGCCTTTGTAGACGCTCTATCGACCTTCTCTTACCGAAATGGCCACTCGTTTGGTGGCCATGGCAATAATACATGATATCCCTCCTCATCGGGGCGGGTATCACTATTTGCAACAGCCTACCGTTGGTGGGAGTTGTCTTCCACCTACATAGTATGCTGTCTCGGATCTCTAGCTCGGTCCATTGAGCCAGCAACGGCCTCGCTTCCCTATCCTCCAGGGAAACTAGAGGCCTTGCCGGTTTAATGCCTGACCGTAGGTATTCCATTATGCGCGCAGTGGTGGGGTCTGACTGTTGAAACTTCTTGATGGTCTCCGGGGACCAATCGAGATAGCTGCATACAGCCTCCTCCCAGGGGATACGGGGGGTGGTATAATTAAATACCAGCCCGGCTACCACAGCATTGTGGGCCCCGCAGTCTTCACATGTGGCATTTTGGCACCTTCGGATAGGCCGTCTTGACAAGGCATCCGCATTGATGTGTTTAGCACCGGGTCGGTGCTCTATTTGTTTATGCTCTAATCCGAATTCCGATAGGTGAGCTAACCAACGTCCAATCATCCCCTCGGCGTCCTTAAAGTTAAGGAGCCACCTAAGAGACGAATGGTCTGTTCTTAAAGTAAAGTCACTTCCCCAAAGGAAATGCTTGAACTTCTTCGTATACACCACCACAGCGAGGAGTTCTCGCTTGGTGGTACAATAATTTCGCTGTGTCTTGCTTAACGTGTTGCTAGCAAATGCTATTGGCACTTCGACTCCCTCTTGGACCTGAGAGAGAGCTGCCCCAATCGCATCATTGCTCGCATCGGTGTCTAAGATGAAATGTCCCTCGGGAGTGGGATATTTCAACACGGGTGTATTCCTAAATAAATCTTTTATTTTATTAAAAGACTCTTCTTGCTCGCTGGTCCATGGGAATGGGTCCCGTGCCCTACCCGGGGTCCAGTGAGCTAAGCACTGCATGGGGAAGCTGACACGAGAGTAATTCGGTATGAAATCACGATAATAGGAACAAAATCCTAAAAATGATCTCACCTCCTTAGCACTCGTGGGTCTTTCCCAATTTTCTACAGCTTCTAATTTTTCCGGATCCGCACTTACCCCGTTAGGAGTAATGATCCTTCCCAAGTATGTAATGGTTTTCTTAAACAAATTACATTTCTTGGGTTTAAGTTTAAGACCGTTTGATAGTATCCGGTCGAGGACTAATTGCAGATTCGCCAGGCATTCCTTGAATGACTTGCCGAACACGACCACATCATCCAAGTAAACCAGGCATTTCTTCCACAAAAGGTCACTCAGTAAGGATTCCATCATAGCCTCGAATGTAGCGGGGGCGTTACACAATCCGAAGGGTAAGACATTATACTCAAATAGCCCCATATGACTGGAGAATGCTGTCTTCTCCTTGTCATTGGGGTGCATTGGTATTTGCCAATATCCGGACTGTAAATCCAAGGTACAGAACCATTGGTTTCCGCCCAAGCTATCTAAAGTCTCGTCTATCCTTGGTAAAGGATACGAGTTCTTCTTTGTTATACCGTTCAATTTCCGGTAGTCAACACAGAAGCGGATTGTACCGTCTTTCTTAGTAGTCATACAAACAGGGCTGGACCAGGGACTCGAGCTAGGCACGATTACCCCTAGGTCCAACTGTTTTTGTATTTGCTCTTCACAGATTAACTTCTTCTTAAGGGGAAGTCTACGATACGGGATTTTAAAAGGTTTCTCGCTGCCCACATCTATGGTGTGCAACACCTTATCGGATCTACCCACCGGGCCTCCTTCCCTACCAAAAGCACCTTCGTACTTTTGTAGAAGTCTCGCTAGGCAATCCTTATCGTCCGTATTCTTTAAATCTGACTGATCAATCAGCTTTTGGAATTCTTCATCCATGGGATGCTGACTAACTGGGTTTAGTGGTTTGTTAAATTTAGCCTCGGCGACATGTTCTACCGAACTCATCCTTCCAACACTGTCGCCTCGCCTCAAATAAACCACCGAACCACTTCGGTTAGTTATGGGTAATACAGACCAAGCTGCATTAGCCACTAATGTATCCACTGAGTCTAACCCGATGCTTGACAAATACACCGTGTCGGGTTCGTAGACTCCAGTTTCATTCCTCTGAGCCATGGACCCGCCACAAAGGACATCGCAAGTGGTACCCGGTGGGATCTTCACCGTATGTACCACTGCTGCGACCGAAGACACCTGTCTCAATACGCATTGGACATGCAAGCCATACGGGCTTCGTATACCCATCGTACCGTCCCTCGGGTCCAAGACGGCCCCGTATAAGCTTGCAAAATCCAATCCGAGGATTCCGTCATCACTAACCTCTGCTATAGTTGGCGAAAGAACAAACTCTTTGCCTCCTATACGGATAGGCATAAACGTCCTACCAAATGTACGCATACTGCTTCCGTCGGCCGTGCAAGCATTTACCCCCGTTTTGAGGTTCTCATGGCTGCCGGCCACCGAATCGAAGAATCTTTTGGACACACATGAATGACTAGCTCCAGTATCCACCAAGAATTCCCCCACCCGGCCTTCCACAGATATGGGTACATACCACCGTCTCCCCCCTAAAGGCGAGGGGTTACTGGTAAACTGGTGAAAGTCTCCCGAATCACCAAGATTCAATCCGAGTCCTCTCAGGAATTCCAGACACGGATGACTTGGGGGAAGGCGTGTCCCACACACTCGAATCAACTCTTTGATCCATCCTTCCTCTCCCCTAGTGCGGCCACTCGCCCCCATATGATTGCTCCTGCACATATCAACACTAGGGTCCCTGGCCCCGGCCGAGGTGCAGGGGTGCGCACCCTCAGCCACCCGGCCTCCAGGTGTAATTGACTCGAAATCTTCCACCGGGACACCCCCGGTAGCATTTTGGCATTCGTTCCCACTCGGGGCTATGTCAGATGCCGTTGACACAACCCCCACTAGTTTTCCACATCTGTGGAATCCGTAGCATTCTCCCTTTCTACGCCGTCGTCTTCGGCTTCATAGAAGGCAGCCATTACCGGCTTAGTAGCGGTACATTCAGATGAGTAGTGTCCCATGCGCTGGCACCTGAAACACTTAACCGTTCGGCGATCCACCCGGGGTCTTTGCCGATTGGCTTGGATGGCATCTGTAATTTTCTTACACATGTCTTCCAGAAGTCTGGTCATGTCCGGGGACTGAGTCTTCGCTTTGTCAGTGCTTACAGTGGGCTTGACCGCCTTCTCGACAGCCTTCGGGTCACTCTTGACCTCGGATGAAGGTCTAGAGTCCCTTTGTTTATTGAAAGATTTCCTGGGAATATACTTCCTACCTGAAGTATTCTTCCTTAATTGCATCGAACAGAAGGTGCCGTCTTCCTGTTCGATATCAATCAATTCGAAGTCGTCTGAGGGAGTATTGACCTCAGACAGCTGGGTCACCGATGCCAGGGGTACCAAGCCGCTGGCATTAGGTATGTCCCCAGCTAACATAGCTCGCTTCTTCACGGCCATATCTATACCATTAAATATGCCGTGTAGTGTTATGCCTTCTTTCCAGGCATCCCTCGCTGCTAATTGTTCATCTCGGTCTCTTAGACCCTTGACGAATTGTGTGATCAAATCGTCCATATACCAGTCCTGGTTTTCAGTACCGGGTCTGGCCTTACTTAGCAGGGCATGGAGTTCCATACCGTATGCTCTGAAAGCTTCATTCGGCTTCTGTGTGCGTTTCTTAAAACGGACCATCGGGTCTTCCTTGACCATGTTGCATAACAGTCCACTAGCAGTTTCTACTAACTGCTCAAAACTCCCAACGAGGCCGTACCAGGTTCGCCATTGCTCTACAGCCATGCGACCCGGCCCGCCTTTCAGACATCTCACCAGATGTGGCTTGGCCTCGTATGGGGTCCATCCATTACAATTCATCACATCGATGAAATCTTCAAACCACTCTTTCCATGGTCGAGTACCGTCATATTCTCTAGGAATAACGGCTACCCTTCGGGCAGAATTGTGAGCATACATCAATCTAGTGCATTGCTGTTTGCTCCATTCAATCGCCTTGGTTTCATTCAAGGTTCGATTGCCCCCTATACCACCGAAGCTCGAATTGCCCGGTGGAGGCGGTGGTGGAGGTTGTGTATGGGTCAGGTCGTCAGAAAGTGTAAGATTTTGCCCTTGAAGGCCCTGAAAAACTAATTTTCTAATTACTTTATATAACCTTAACAAAATTGTCAAGGTACATCTCCTCAGCTCAGAAGACCAAAAAATACCGATCTAGGCCATTCGGTTCCATTTTTATTGCTTGTTTTGTGTCATGTAACGTCCGGTACCAAAATAATGAAATATGGAGGTAATTGAAGTTGCTCTCAGTAATATAAAAATGTCCCATTATGCATAACAAACACATGAAATAACAAGGCCAATATGTCTATTATTGACTTCAATTACAGAATGGAACAAAATTTGAGTTATGCATGCACAGTAGACTGCCTCCTACATGATGATAAAAGTACCGGACGTTACGTAACGTCCGGTACTTTTATCAGAATTATTTCACATAAGCTGCTCTCATATGGAGACAAATGCTGGTAGACACACAATTTCTTCACCAAAGTAGGGGATGATAGGGCCCTTCATATAGGTAATAACAAAGATTTTGAAGCTTCATTTTTTCCATGTTTTATAACCGATTTAGATTTAGGTACCGGACGTTACAAATTACAGATTTCCATTTTGAAAGACACATCATGAAAAATTCTCACTTAGTAACATGTCCAAACCTCATGGAAATGATACCTATGATCATATACAATACAAAAAATAACTTTGGGATACTCTATAGTGTTCTTTATTCAATACAGGACACTTGTAAAAAATACAAAAAGTATAAAAAAGAACAAATTTGGCCATTTTTTCACTTCGGCAGGCTATAAGTCCTAAAGTCTTTAATGGATGACCACAAATTTACATTTTTCTGATAGCCCTAAGTGTTCTCTATCAAATGAGTCTATGTAAGACAAGATTGGTTTACAACTTCTTTCTCCAGAGCCATAAAAGTCCAAAATGACCCCAAAACACAAAATCTACTGCTTTCTGGCGACCTGACCCGTATACGTCCACTGTGTACCACTGTGGTTCGTATAGCTCGCACCACCCTGGTTGGGGCCGGTACCCGAGGTACCGCTATAGCCTGTGGCACCCGAAGCACCGCCCCCCCCTTGCGCACCTTGGTAACCGCCGTCGGATGGCTGGTTTCCCGTTGACTGGCCGCCATCGTTCGATGGATTCGGTTGGGTGTTGTCATTACCAGCACCCAGCCCCGGGTCGTTACTAGGATCCACATGAATGTGGAACCCACTGGTCTCCGCACTACTATCGGAAGCCTCTCTAGGGGTATAGTCCGGGTCCAGGTTGTGGACTATGGGCACCTCACTTATCCGGACTCTACTAGTTCGGCCATGCTTATCCTGGGTTCTGATGTAAACGCCCCCTTGATCTACATTCCGCGAAGCATTATCATTTACAAATGGATTATACTGCGGATTCTTCGGTGTAGAACAGGAGACCGGGTCGCCCTGTTTCACGAACGTCGAGTTCGGGTTTGTATCCCTACTCGCCGGAGGGGCATGCGTTTGCTCTTGCTCCTGTAAATAACTCTCCATAGCGGACTTATTTATTGTGAGGGTAGCTACGTCTGTAGTCAGGTTTCGCTGTTCCTCCCTTAGCTGTGCGTTTTCTGCCAAGATTTCGGATCGAATCTTTTCATTTTCAGCCACAGCTCGGTTTCTTTCTTCTTGGGCGATAATTGCCTCTCGCTTAAAAGTATCCTTAAGTAGGCGGTACTTTTCACCCTTCTCTTTCTGAGACTTGTTATATTCACTGGTCTCCTTCCTGATCTCGGCTTGTTCCGAGACCATCTTGGCTTGGTCTCAGCCTTCCGGAGTTGAAGTTTCTTAAGCTTCTCCTCCATTGCGTGCAACTCCGTTTGTAATTTATTTACATCCCGAGCCTTAGCAACCTCCTCGGCCCTAGCCTTGTCGATTGCTCTAAGTTTACTGGCTTCCTCGATTTCCAACTCAGCCAGCCTTTTTTCTTTTTCCTGTGCGTCTCTCTCCTTCCGCTCCAACCGATGGGATACGGAGGATAGACGATATTTGAGGTCGGATTCTTTTAGAATCGCCTCCTGCTCAACGGATCGTAATTTTCCGATCCGAGACTTAGCTTCCTCTTCTATTTTGGATTGGGCTAACATGAATTGTTCATGTTGCCTCTTTGCCTGTAACTCCACCTGTTCCTTGGCTTTCAAATAGGCCTGAGTATTTTTTTAACCGGGACCCATCCGACGTCCGTAGATAGACTTGCGACTGCCTCCAGGGTAAAACATGGAGTCAGACAAGCCTTCGTCTAGAGATCGGCCTAGGTGATGCCTTTCCGAGCTTTTCGGTCCGGTACCACTAGGCTTATTTTTTGCTTTCGCGTCTGGGACTATTGCGTCCCTTTTGGTTTTGCCATCGTCGCTGTCATGATCCGACGATGTCATTAGTGGGGCTACTTCGTTTCCACCACCTGGTGCTGAACCCTGGGGGGTTGCACTACGCTGCATAGGGCTTTGTGCAATTGGTGTACCCAAGCCGCTAGCCGAGCCTGTTGGTACCATAGGACCTAGCTGGCGTCTGCTAGTTATAACTTGGGACCAATCGCTCAAGTCTAAAGTTGGGGGTCTTAACACACCCCTAAACAATCCGGTATCCGGTACTCCTGTCTGGGGTGTAGCCGGATACAATTTTACGATGCCATCTCTGGTGGCGTTGTCCATCAGGTCGGGTGTAGAAAAGATATTTCGTACACCCTCCTGATTAAACATTTGTTGTTGACCGGGTTTCCAGTCTAACAACAGATGCTGGGATGTGTAATCATCCTCTTCGAATCCCTCTAGCCCAGGGCTGGGGGGATCCGCTTCGGGTTTCCCGAGGCTTTCGGCCAATGTGGCCGCGCACCACCCCCGAACCAACTGGTCACGGCACCAGTGTAATGGTTCGTATTGACTTATATGTTGGGTGGCTCTTTGGCTCGCTTACCACTAGATGTACCAACACAACACGAGTAGTTCGGGTTGGGCAAAGCCCCAGAAACCCCTACCTCTCGGGTAGGACTTTATTTGATCTCTTTGATGACAAAGTACTAGCGTCTGGACTGGACCATGTCCAGTCTCCTTCTGCCGCTCGTCCGGCTCCTTAGTAGGAGCTGGACGCGAGGCATGGTGCTGCCCCCTCTTGTACCAACGAGGTATCGCAAAGCGACACCTAGCTAGCATAGAAGGAACAAGCACCACACGAACACGTCTCTCGGATGAACGGCACTAATATATATACAATGATGCCGGCCCCTACAATACCAATAAATTCAAGATGAAAACAAAAATTTTCCCCCCACCCCGGGACTCGATCGAACCCAGCCATAGTGTGTGTACACAGGTACATGGACCTCATCGCCCGGCAGCGGACATCGACAGCGTCCGTCTCGGCTAGGCTTAGCAGCTTTGAATGCGTCTCGCGGTTATGTTTGTGTACACGGCGAAAAAAAATGCGCCCGGACCGTGTTACTAACTGTTAGAATAGATATACACCTCGTTGCTCGGCAGCGGACAGCGACAGCGCACACAGCGAAAAAAAGATGTGCCCGGACCGGGACTCGAGCCACATACCTCTTACGGCTGAGCGCAATGAGCTAACCACTAGACCACCGCGTCTCCTCCCTTCTCGGCTTGGTTATGTTTAAATGCCTCCCACGGTTATGGTAGCGGTCAGCCTGCAGTCGTTGCCTGCCCGGGCTTTGTATCATATCCAGCCAAGGTTGTAGCCAGCCACTACCAGCCAGTCCCTGTGGCGCAATGCATAGGGGGTTGGACTAGGGATCTGAGACTGCAGGTTCAAGCCCTGCCCAGGTCATAAGATTTTGTGGGTTTTAACATGTAACATATGACATGGAGGGACATGGGAGGTGTGCGGGTTATCCATGGATAACCGCACTGGGTGTGGGTTATCCATGGATAACCACACGCCTTACAAAATTGATGTTACAGCCTACAAGGTGTGCAATATCGACAGATATGTGCATGGGAATATCCAGCAAAAAGCACTGAGCAACCAACAAATCGTGGTATAATGTTTGATAACCACCCTCAGTGCACCCACTCGTTGGGCATTTCATGAAAATAAAGGGTGTTCCAATATGGTGAGAATAAGCCCTATGGAAAGATTCGAAGAGGATATTGGTTATTTGGGGGTAACTGCTGCTCCAAGTCGGTGGGTGTGCGGGGTGGCCGACGTGAACTCGATCTGGAATCGTTTCGAAGTCGTCACCTGTTATCCGGCCTATTACAATGAGACCGAATTGAAGAAGAAGGGGAAGTACTGCTTTAAAGATTACATTCTAGTTTGTATTTGTTACCACTGTGTTGTTACCCCTGATACCTTTTTGGCTACAGTTATGTTAAAGAGGAGAGAAAGGCAAAGCAACAAGCTTTGCCCAAATAGTTAAAGAAAAAGGCAAAGCGCCAAGCTTTGCTCAAAGAGGACAAAAAGATTGCCCTCCTTTAACTTTTTTTTTTTTTTTTAATAAATAATTTTACCAGACTCCGATATCTGACATGTTTAAAATTGAGTGAAAATAAAATATATTGCATAAGAAGAAAAAAATATATGAGAGACGGTAATGTTTTCAGGTGTCATGAAATGTAACAATATAGAATAAAACTCACTACAACTCTTTCCTGACAACCACTCGTCACCGAGTGTTTGACTGAGGAACACTTCACCTTCACCTCGACCATAGTTTCCACTACTTTCTACTACTATTACAGCCCATAACGACCACTGAAAAATGTCGAGTGGTAAAATCACAACCTTCACCGAAATAGATTTTGATCCCCGACTACAAGGATCCTTCAGTTGCATCATCAGCTGTCCGTGTTGTTGTGGAAAATCACGCTTGGTGAATCGATTTCTCACACCGCCATTGAATAGATTTGGTCACACCATCGGTGGAAAAGATCTTTTACCATTACGGCGAGTGGCAGCGGCTCTTTGAAAAAATGCAAAAAGACTAAGGAGTGGAACTCAGAGAAGGTCTTCCCAGCAAAGAAGACATAGCGGGAGAAGAAAAAGAAGAAGAATCAACTGCTCCTCGACCACACACTCTACTGATATTGGACGATCTGATGAGCAGCTCCAATCAGCAAGTGGTAGCCGACATCTTCACCAAATATTCAAATCACTGGAACATGAGCGTCATATATATCACTCAGAACCTATTCCAGAAATCACCCGAATTTTGGACTATGAGTCTGAACGCTCACTACATCATTTTTAAGAACCCTCACGACATGGGACAAATAGGCGCTCTGTCTCGTCAGGTGTTTCCCTCCAAGGCGGGGGCCCTCTCAATGTATACTTACCCATGAACTCAAGCGTCCTCACACATACCTGCTGCTTGACTTCAAGCAGACGACACCGGACGACCTCAGAATATGCTCCTCCCTGACGACCATAGACGATCAGATCATGTTCGTTCCGCTAGACAAAAAGAGAAAGAGAAAGTAATGGCTACTCATCGAAGACATTATGGCACCCTTAAACACTTGGCAAAGTGTTGGCCGGAGGATTGTAAGCATTAAATAGGCTCTGGAAGCGACGATTTGATCGTGACGTTGAGGGAAATCTGTCAGAATTTACTGTAGGGAAACATTCCGCTCACCAAGAACCAACTGGAAAGTATTCGAGAATCTGCTGATGTGTTGAGGACGGTGAGCAAAAAAGCTACCACCATTAAAAGAAAGAGAAACATCCTGGTTCAAAGGGGCGGTTTCCTCATTCCGGCCTGATATGCCTGGCCTTACCCCTTATAAAAAGCGTTCTCCGTATATAGAGCTCCTCATTCGACACCTCACCACCGCAGCTGCCTCTATGATGACGGACCCTGAGGAACAACACTACTAGCGCTTGGCTAAGTTGCTCTCGAAATTACGGGGACCACCTGATGTCCCCACAGCTGCTGCTGCTGCTTCTCCTGCTGGGGGTACTGCTGCTGCTGCTGCTTTTCCTGCTGCTCCTGCTGCTGCTGATGAGCATGAAAACAAGAACCTCAGCATATCACGGATAGAGGATTCCCAGAGAGAATTCTGCTGGAGGAACCTGCTGATTCAGTTGAGGAAATGGTGAGAGTAAATAAATGTTTAGTTGAGCTTTTGTTCAAGGAAATAAATGTCAATAAATCAGGTATTGAAGGTATCAGATGTGACATACTTAAAACAGCTCTCCTGTTCTTACTGGAACCTATGACCTGGTTGTATTAGCTGACCTTTTCCAGTGGTATTTTTCCGGATTCATGGAAAATAGCAAGTGTAAATCCCATACCTAAAACTGGTAACAGTAAGCTTATAACAAATTGGAGGCCAATCTCCTTGCTCCCAGTTCCCTCTAAAATAGCTGAGCGATTAATGTACATACATCTGGAAGAAGTTCTTAAAAAAAAGAACTTTCTGTCCAAATCCCAATTTAGATATAGACCAGGTATGGGTACTGGAGATGCTATCTTTGGATTGTTAAATGATTTTTATGAGAATAGAGATAGGGGTCACCTCACTGGTGTGTGTTACCTAGATTTGCGGAAAGCGTTTGACTCTGTCCATCATAAGTATCTAATAGAGTAGCTTGGTCAGTTGGGTTTACATGATACCAGCCTTAACTGGCTTATGAGCTATTTGACAGGGCGAATGCAATACACTAAGATAGGTACATATATATCTGGTATAAATCCTGTACGATATGGTGTCCCTCAATGTTCTGTACTCGGGCCGCTATTGTTCATAATGTACATAAATGATGTCAGCGATATGCTGGGGGATTGTCAGCATTATTTGTATGCTGACGATCTAGTAATATATTGTTCCAATAACAAGATAGATCTAATAAGAGAGAGGCTACAAATAGCATTGAATCGATTAGAGTATTGGTTTTTTAACAAGCGTCTGACAGTCAACTCTGATAAATGGAAGGTTGTGTGGTATGGCTCGATCAATAAGCTGAGTAAAACAAAAGGTATCACTCTACATCTATGTAACAAGGAGCTTGAGGTACTAAACAACTACTGTTACCTAGGTTTGAAGCTTGATAGTGCTCTTAGTTTTGCCCCAGCCTTAAAGGACCTGTGTAGCAAGGTTCATCATAGGCTATTTAAGTTTATTAAATTCCGCAACAGTCTAACTGAAAACGTTGCTATAACTGTGTATAAAGCGCCTATCTTCAAAAAAGGGGTTTGAGAATATGTTATAAAGGTGAGCAGATGTCTGAAGATGAGATGTACTCAGCCTCTGCCATTTCTAAGCTAAATAGACGTTGCCAAGAATTACTTCTAAATTACATGTATAAGTTGTCGAAGCGGCCGGAGTGGTTGGACCTTGAAGTACGGAGACCGGGACTACGCTCTGAGGCTAAAATACAATTTAAGATGTTTCGTGCACGAAACTTTGGTTATTATAATGCGCCTCTGTATAGAGGAGTCACTCTCTGGAACAATCTCTCGGCCACCATCCAAACGTCTGAAAACAAACACAAGTTCAAAACGCGTATTAGAGGAGTGGAGGATTTGACCAAAGTTCCTGATGATGATAATAGTTGATGATTAATATAAGTTTATAATATCTGAATATCTGTTGCTAGGGAGCTGTTCGATTGGTCTGCACCTGTAGCAACTAGTACAATGCAATTGTTAACATGGCTCCCTAGACCACTTATGTTGGTTAAGTGTTATCTCTATGAAATGGCCACTAGGGAGTAGTTCGCTTGGACTGCACCTATGGTGGCACACAATATTACAATGAGCCACATCTGTAGCAACTAGTAGCATGCAATTGTTAACATTGAGCCCTAAATACCACTTATGTTGGTTATTTGTTATCCCTTTGAGTTGTCCACTAGGGAGCTGTTCGCTTGGACTGCACCTATGGTGGCTGACAATATTACAACTGTATTATATAAAGTCTCTTGTCTTGGTCTACTGTTATCTGATACAATAATTAGTGTGCCATCTATCTATCAATCTCAGTCCTTCTATTCCATCTTTATGTAAATGCCAACTAGCGGCCACTGATGAGGTCAATTGTTCTATTTTTGTATATAGTATATAGTGTAATGTGTATATTTAATATTTATTATTTATTGATTGTATGCACTCATCTTTCATTCTAATTTGGTTTATCATCACAGACATTATCTGTTCAAACAAATTTGGTGTAACAAAAGAACGAGGAATTCATCTTATTGGCATGATACCACTTTTGTATAATCGTGATTTGACAATAAACACTTTCGAACCTCAAAAAAAAAAAGAACCTATGCTTCTCCTCCTCTTTCGCTACCGCCGTATCCTCACCCTCCAATATGGCTTATTACTACAGACAGACAGAACAAGGTCTTTATCCCAATGCCGCATTACACCAGGTGCTATAGTTTATCTACAGGGACTTGGACCTAGTGTTGAACGACCCCACTTTGAAATCACGCGAAAAAATGCTGAAATACAAGAGGTTGTTGAATAGGTTATAATTCTTTCTCGCAAATCCCAGCAACCACACGATTCCTGCATCCGCTCTTGTACCACCACCAAGCCCCCGAGCTTCCCTCCTTGAGGTGTTGCTCGAACAAGTTCCACAGAGAAAACACAACGCCACCACCAAGCTGTTTAAGAGACTGCAAAAATCCAACTTGGTCAAGCGGAACAACGACGGTTCGGTGACCGAGATGATAGGTCGAAAAACGGATCCCGCCACTGGAATTAGCATAGTGGACTTACTGAACGACGCCATCAGGTTGAGGAAGACAGCATGGAGACCTGTGGGGTACACGCCATTCAAGTGCGCGCTGAGCATGGAAGATCCCACCGGTTCCTTGAGCGTAAAACCAAGTCTATAAAGCAGGCGCTCCTAACAAAGCTTCGGACAGAATACCTGCTGGCAGAGGGAGGAAACTAACGAGTTGCAATGAGGCGACGATGACGACTACTACTAATACGAGGACGCCACTCCCTTGGTCGGCGCCGCCACCTCCCGTCGTAAGGACGTAGACTAAGACGACGACGTTTACAAAACTCTGACTTCCAGCAGGTGATCGCCTACTACACCTCGCCCTTCCTCCGTCAGGACGAGTAATCAAAGCAAGAAAAAGAAAGGAGGCAGTCGCCAAGTGTACTTGGACTCCGACTCAACGAGATGGCGAGGTCTAAGAAACTGACCAAGAAGGAAAAAGAAAAGAGACGAGTGGTGACTAAGTACACCGATGTCAAAGCACCCTCTAGTTTCACCAGCATCACAAAATTCCAGAAACACTTCCGCGATAGAAACTCGGCTTTCATCCGAGACGCCTTGGAATCTCTGGATGCCTACACTAAACATAAACCCATCTGGAGAAAAATTCACAAGGAACAAGACGATAACCAGGGAAATTGATCAACAGTGGCAGTTAGATCTGATGGACATACAAGCTTTAGCCTCTCACAACAACGGCTTCCAGTAAGTGGTCACGGCCGTCCACATTTTCTCCAGGTACGCGTGGCCGGCTCCCGTCAAATCCAAAGGCGGCGCAGCTGTCATCGAGGCGTTCGAGGAAATGACTGCCAAGAGACACCCGCGCTCCATTTAAACAGACAAGGGGAAAGTATTCTCAACAAGACCTTCCAGGATCACCTCAAGAGCAAAGAAATAGAGTTTTTCACCAGCGAAAACGATGACATCAAAGCTAGTCTAGTGGAGCATTTGAATCGAAGTCTGAAGGAGAAGCTGTGGTGCTATTTCACACACAAGCGCACATATCGCTAGCCAGACGTACTGGACGAGGTGGTGTCTTCTTACAATTGCAGTCACCACAAGACATTGAAAATGTCGCCTGCTGACGTCACCCCGAAAACAGCGAGACTATTTTCTACAGACACGACCTCCCTACTAAGAAACAAATCGAGGAAATCGTTCCAGGCGACAGAGTGAGGATGTTGAGGGCTAAAGGTCCCTTCGACAAAGGTTACAAGGGAAACTGGAAGGAGGAAGTGTTCAACGTCGCTAAAACGTTGGGTAACAGAGGGTTTGAGCTGAAAGACGATGCCGGGGAGGAGATAAATGGGGTGTTCTATCTGCAGGAGGTTCAGAAGGTCTCAAAGAGTCTTCAATGAGTGGATTCCTGTCAAGAAAATCTCTTAGGACAACTATGAACATCACACTGCCTAGCAACAGTTCTAAAGACTATTTCCCTCAGAACACCCTGACCTCTTTCCGAACCCACTTCGACTCACCCCTCCTCCTATCAGAGGACCAAGAAGCGGCTCTCAGCGAAATCATCCTCCCAACAGAATGGAGCAACATGCGAGATGACGACTTGATCATGATCGTTCCTCTGCGCACAAAGAACTCGCTGACTGAGGCGAAAAGAGTTTTCAACGAGAAAAAACACCTTCAAGAAAAAACCCGAGGTGGAGTGGAAGACAGTGGACAGAGTGATCAACCTGCAGAAGATCATCAAAAGCGCTAATCCTGTGACTAGGATGGAGGAGAACTTTGTCGACGAAATGACACCGGAGCTGGTAGAAAAAGAGTTGGAGGTGCAGATATTGTTACCTGGAAAGTAGTCAAAGCACGTCATATTGACACACGAAAACTCTGCCCTGTACATGCAATATGACGTCCAACAAGAGGCGAAAAATGAGGAGTATGGCACACACCTTGCTTCAAGACATGGAGAGGAGAAAGTGCGTGCGAACGTTGCTGACAAACATATTCCCCGTGCCACCCATGTTCACTGGAAACAACATTCAGTTCATCGAGTGCTTGAGCCTGCTCCTGACAGATAATTTAGAAGGTGAGAACTTTTTGAAAAATTCAAAAGGCCGTCTTCTTGAACGACTCGCTGACGATACACGTCACCATCAACGTGTCCTGGCACACTGCCGTGATTATCACCGAACATCTGGCGCACATTCTAGGATTCGGGGTGATGACTCATTTACTGAAGACGACCATCAACATCTACATCATGGACCCCTTCGGAGATGTGTACTCTGTGAACGTATACAGCGACGCAATTTAAGACAGACAAGTGGGCGACATGCACGTCCCTCTGTTAAGCTGCATCACAGTCGACAGAAGCAGACGGCGGAAAGGGGGAATGCAAGCTATCAGTTTTCCACATTTGGATTATTTTGCCCTTGAAGTCCAAAAGGTTGGACAATGTCGGCATCTACTGTCTCAGAACTGGCCGATCCATGCCATTCATGAGAGGAGAGGTGAGGTGACACTTCATCTTCATCGAACGTTAGAGGTGCAAACATGATACGTAAATGAGCGCCATACTTTTCATTGAAGGGTGCCAACAGACAAAGATACAGTGATTACTACAACGCTCAGTTCGGTAAAGGAATCAACTTGTACAGCGGACGACCTTTCCAGAACGGACATGGTTTCTGTGGCGCCCTTTTGGGTCTCATGCGCTCGGCCACACCCCTTTTGAAGATGGTGGGGAAAACACTGTTCCACGCTGGTGTGGGTGTGGCCAAGGATATGATGGAGGGAGACACTTTCAAGAACAGCGTGAAAAACAGAGGAGTAGGTGCTGTGAAGAGTCTGGCGGGTAAAGTGATCTCTCAGGGTAAAAAAAGCGACGCCCAAGAAGGCGGGGGGCAAACGTCTGAGGCGAGCTCCTCAAACGGGAAGCGCCTCTTGCAAGAGACGGCGGGGTAACATTGTCGATCGCTAGGGAGGCAACCTATAAAATAAAAAGACTAGAGGTCACCGGCGTCAGTCTACCACCAACGTGAAGAGCACAATGGCTTACGTACACGAAAGCAGCAGGGAGTGCATGCTCTCTGAGCTCAAACTACTATCCTAAAGACCTTTGTCGGGTTAGAAATGAAAAACTCTTTGGGAGATGGGAGCAACATCAATTTCACCATCAGTAAGTCCCAAAAGTACACGGACCTAAACAAAAATTACCTTCATCTGGAATGCCAGGTGGTGAAACCGAACGGCGAGGCACTGGACGACACCGACGTGGTGGCTCTGGTGAACAACTTGGCTCATTCGCTCTTCAAGGATGTCCAAGTCTCCGTACAGAGCTTACCTGGAAAGTTTACTCAACTACGACAAAGGCATCAAGAGGAACATCATGAGCGTCCAAGGTTGGCACCAAGACAGGGCTGGTCAAGGCTCGCCAGAAACTCATCTCTAACGGTCGCTTTTCGTGATGTCGAGACTCCACTTTGACCTAGCTCATCAACCAAAGTTCATAGCTGGAGAGACAGAAATCAACCTCACTCTGAAACAAGCTGCCCCCTGTTTCGATCTGATGAGTGCGGGCACCACGGCATACAAACTGAAGATCCACAAAGCTAAGCTCTACATGTGTCGAGTGGTAGTAGCTGATTCTGTGATGGAAATGCATGAAAGGCAGTGATAGAACAGGGTCCCTTTAACTACCCAGTGAACAGAGTAGAGGTGATGGCCTACGCCATCCCTGCGGGCAACAGAGATCACACCTACAGGCACTCCAAAACAGGTCAACTACCCAATTCCATGATGATTTGTTTCCTAGACCATGACGCCTTCAACGGAAATTATGCCAAGAAGCTGTTCAAACTGAAACATTGCAACATCAGCTCGCTTCAAGTGATAGTGAACGACCAGAATGGGCCGAACGAAGCCTACGTCCCTGACTTTGCCAAAAGGGAAGCGGTGAGGGAGTACCTAGCACTACACATGGAAACGGGGATATACGAGGGTTCACGCTCCTGCGACATTTCCTACGACGATTTCCTGAATGGTTACACACTGTTCCTGCTGGATTCAACTCCGGACAGATCGCATGATGGGTGTAGAGTGAACCATACAAGGGCGGGTCAGCTGAGAGTGGAGCTCAGTTTTGGCTCGGGAGAGGTGTACGTCTTTGATTCATTCGGCTTACCTCCTCTGAGCGCAGAGTTATTAGCTTTCCTGAAACTTTCTGCTCCGTTCACGTGGCAAAGAAACAGGGTTCAACTCCAAGACACTAATGCTGACACCTGTGGCCCTCATTAAGTCCATTTCCTGATTGAAGCATGTCAAACAAGAAACCCCAAGAAATGCTTCATGAGAATGAGCAAAAACCCAGAACTGAGCAACCGCTCGGTGAGTCAGAGGCTCGCAATGATAATGATGTGTTTCATTCCTTCTAGTACATGTATATGTAAGCATTCCCTTCACTTTATTAGCAGGAATTAGTCAAGCAGGGTTTTCCTTTTCAATAATGCACCAGTAAGCGTGTTCAAAAAAAAAAACACGTCTATGCATTCTTATACATGTGTCATACCTGCTACCAATCTCTGACCCTGATGAAATTATAACAACAAAATGCACTTAAGTAAAGAACTATACAGCCAGTCCGATACATAATTTGTCTCTATTCTCATACTGTATTATAGCAATTTAAGTTGTTTGAATGAACACAAAAACAAAAAGAATATTAGTACTGTCAGATTGTAAATGCAAACCAGATTGTTTCCTTTGAAATTCAAATATCTGTTGTCTCTTGGTAAGATAATGTTCTGTATCTATAATGGGCTATGATATAACCCCTGTATGACAAGCAGCAAATACCTATCAGACTTCCCATGTCTCTCTTTGGTCATCTGTGCAAGGCAGTCAGCTAGCTGGAACATGCTTTTCCCTTGGGCCTTTTTCTGCACCAAGCCCTCGCCATATAGCCTGTAACAACAAACTGCATACCCCACATCAGAAACACAAAAAAGGGTCGTGTATGATGGGCAATGGGTAGAGAGCTGAGAGCACATACAGGGCATAATAACACCCTTGGGTATTAAAAGGTCTTTGCACTGCCTGCGGGTTTACCTCAGATGTGTACGGAGGCAACAAGGCAGAAAGCCTAAAGAGCCAGAACCATGGTGGAAAGCGATAACATGTGAATTTTATGGGGAGGTCTTGTCCCAGTTTAGAGGAGTTAACCCTTGTCATTGCTGTTAACTGTGCTAATATTCTCTGACACAAAGAAGTCATTCCAGTCATTCTGTTTTACACATTTTTCAGTTATACTATTTCAGACATTCATTCGGATATTCAATACTAAAATGACAATATCAAAGATTTGTTAATGGTTTAAATCCCCAGTTTATGCAAGACTATAAAAAAGATCATATTAGTGTTTTATTCCTACTAGTACATGTATATGTAAGCATTCCCTTCCCTTAATTAGAAGGAATTAGTCAAGCAGGGTTTTCCTTTTCAATAATGCACCAGTAAGTGTGTTTAAGAAATAAAACGTCTATGCATTCTTATACATGTGTCATTATACCTTCTGCCAATCTCTGACCCTGATGAAATTATAACAACAAAATGCACTTAAGTAAAGAATACAGGTGCTCTACCTGACCACAAACTAGGTTTCTTTAGTATTGTAACTGTCAACATTGGAATAGTTCATCCCAAACAGGACTCAAACCCAGGTCCTTCTTGTACTCCACCCACTGAGCTAGTGGAACTGGTGCTAGTCCAATAAGAGGTTGACATGTGGAACAGGAGAGAGTCTGAGTAGGTTGGTTCATCCTGTTTTACCAGACGAACCTAACCCGCTACAGTATTTCTTATATTTTCCTCCTATAAAACCACTGAGGTTAGTACTACTTCAAAGTTAGAACCTCTGTAGGGATGCTAGTCAGGTACACATTGATGAAAAGCCAAACCTTGAGGCAAAAAAGCAGAACAAACTCCAGCTGACAACTCTAAAAGAAATGCGACACTAAACCATTGGGCCAGGATATTCTTGATATTCCAGTCAAGGGTAATCTCATTTTCTTCCAATGAATGAAGTTCTTGCACTGAGCAGAATAACTAGTATTTTAAGGAAAAGGGCTTATAAGTATGTAGCCATTTGCCAATGTTATTAGAAAATCTGTGCTAATGCATTTAGATATTTTCATGGGTAAAAATGTTAGCGAAAGTGTGAAAAAACATGACTTTGTGCGTTCATGTACTTAAATTTTATTGTCTTAAAACCTGTTTTCAATGTTTGCAAGTGGTACTTTAGAATTATCTTAGAATCTGCCAAGACTGTTGCACCAATGCCCCCCTTTTCTATATACAATGCATGGTTATAGATATCAGGTTTACCAATATGTTTGTAGGTGTTTGATAGGATATTGGAACATTAAGCCACTTACACGGCCTTCTGGAAAAACGCAGCATCATAAACGATATAGAGACCTACCTCACCAACCATTATTTTAGCGAGGGCTATAGTTGTGGCAGTCTGGGAGTGACATCACGAGGGTAAAGCAACACCCAGGATAATGCTTCATTGTGTCTCTGATTAGTATTAGTACAGTGTTTACCTAAATGCTTCATGTATTACCTTTACAGCAAGATGGCGATGCCTTGAACTCAATTCTAGGGTTGTAATATCCATGCAGAGAAACCCAAAGGTGACATTATCCCTCTTTATACCACAAGGTAGCACAATTAAATCAAATGATTCATATTTCTGTCACTAGATGGCAGAATATGTTATTATAGCTCTTTTGATGGGTTTCTGGGTAATGCACAAACCAGAAGTAATGCTGAGTAACCATGGTGACCAGACAAAGTGCTCTGCCTACTTGCATATTGTCCTTCAAGCTTTCTGTACATGCTAAGAAATAACTACCGTAAAAACAAAACCTGTGATAATTTCGGCCCCAGTACAGTTGAAGGAAAAAATATTTTCAGGGTTTTCATTATAATCTTTAAGAATTTGGGGGATATTCAGAAGCTTGTTATGGCCACAAATATGAAAAAAAAATTGGCTTGTGACTTGGCTTTCACAGTAATGTATCCACCAGGGATTCTGATAGAAATGTTAACCACCACAAATCCAATGAAGTTTCTACAAAGAGGCCTGATATGGCAGTACAATATAATGCTGTATTACACAGAATGTCTGTTAAATTGATAGTGAGTTGTTCCGAGGTACCTTCCATCTCTGAGGGGTGGATGGTTTATGGGTGATAATAGGGGTGGATGGCTGACAATAGGGGAAGATGGTGTGTGGGTGATGATAGGAGTGGATGTTTTGATAACAGGGGTGGATGGTATGTAGGTGTAATAGGGATGGATGGTATGAGTAGAGGACGGCGAAAATATCTAGGATCACCGGGACTCGAACCCGGATCTCTGGCTTGACATTCCAGCAAGCTAACCATCACACCACGATCCCTTGCCTGATATTTCCTCCTTCCAACTACACCTGGATTGGTGTGACACACACTGGGGGAGCAGTGACTACCAGGTAACCAGCTCCTGAGAGTCGATCTACCAGCTAGGAGGATTTCTGGTCCCCTACATATGTATGTGTAATAGGGGTGGATGGTGTGTGGGTGATAATAGGGGTGGATGGTGTGTGGATGCCACAGTGGTTGAAGACTGCCAGGTGGCACCTTGATCCAATCAGATTATAGAATTCAGGGAGTGATTGGTACATCATCTCATGTACAAGAGGTGACCATTCAGACTATATATAGCCTCCATGTTGACAATAGGGTGAGACCACAAAGCTGCCACCCCATCACTCTCTCTCCCACCATAGCCTCACTGGTCGATAGTAGACAAGGAATGTGCTTGGTCAGCACCGCACCAGTCTAATGCCCTATGGGTGAGATGCACTTCCCTTTTGGAAATAGATTCGTTCTGTCTCCCATTCTGGCTGTCTCTGCTTTTTCTGCACTACACATTACAATCAGAGCATATCATATATTTCAGTCAGAACCTGGCTAAATTGAATAAACATACATGAACATGATCTGTATTCACTTTTAGATTTCAGCACCCTGTTCTTGCATTTTCATTCCCATCCGTTTCCAACCTGCAAACCCAGAGCCCTTAATGATCAATGTGTTATGCTTTCCGAAATCACCATGATAAAAGGATGGACCATTCCCTATTATCACCCATCCCCATCCACACAAACTTGGCACCACCTTCTCATATTGACCTGAGAGTCCCAGTTGTATACATGCCTTTTGATACTCTATGTCTGCGTTGAGGGTAGCAGGGAGTACCATGGTTTGCCAAAGACCTGAGGGTATCCCCCTGGTAAGAGAGGGGGGATGCATGAGGCTCTAGGAAGGATGCTCTGAGACACGTTCATAAAGAAAGCCTACTTCATATTTCATCTCTAGGTTCCCTACCTAGGAGTGACTGGAATAGTTGATTTGTATTTCGGTGAGATATATATATATATATATATATATATATATATATATATATATATATATATATATATATATAGAGTGAATCCTTTCTGTGCAGCTTCGGTGCAGTCAATGAGTAGCAGATAGACTGCTGTTATTGTAGCTTTATGGCTTTGGAGGATTGGTCAGTCTGAGCTGCAGGATATAGTACTTGGCTCTGTGTGTATTGGCTGAATACATTCACCAGATTTGCGCCAATACTAGTCAGACCTGTGTATGGATGTGTTTTAGCTTCCTTACAGTGCAACATTCATTGGTGGTAGTCACATTTCTGACAAAATCAGCCAGTGAGGATAAAGAGAATCAGTCTAACGAATGAGATCAATTACTTAATCATATTTTACCCATTTCATCTCATTATTTGTAACCCTGCCATCTTGTGTACTCTTGAATTGTGACATGTACTGGGAGAAGGGGGCTTAGAGCCCTATATATGCACTAAGCCCCCTTTTCGCAGATTATGTCACAATTGATTTTAATAAGCTAGTTGAAACCAATACTTTTAAGATGATTTCACAAAAAACAAGGCAATTAAGATCTCATTGGGCAACCATGGAGGCAGAAAAGTTGATACTCTTCTAAATTTATTTGAAGGAGTTGAATCTAGAACAAATGGGTATGAATATATTCTAATAACTAAAATTTCCCAATTTTGTTTATCCATGTTATTATAAAGCCTTAAGAAACCATTCGGCTTCCAGCTCACTCATAAAGTTAGAACTTAAGGTGTCACTCTTAATAACCTCTGTCTGCTACCTTCAGTACATATATAAAAAACATCTCTGACCCTGGTATATAAACAGTGCCAGCATCTGTACATTAATTCTTCAATATACATATCAGCCAGATTCCAAACATCAGCCCTTGGAATCTGAATGGAGATGCTTTACAGGTCATAGGTCACATATTGTGGATGTTGTCCCATTTGTCATTGTCATATCAGAGATCTCATATTGGACATGGGAAGATAGGCATTGAGGACTGTTTTCCCCTTGGCTGCCCTGGTTACCCATCCCTACCCAACAGTCTGCAGCATTATGAAAATGTGCCAAGCATCAGTGATCCTTCTCAGCAGAAAGGATGATGGGAAGGGAGGGGCTGCCAGATCAAATGTTTAACTCTGCTCTCTGGGCAGCAGAATGAGTATTTCAATTTCAACGGGTTATAAAATCAACTTTAGAAACAGAAGGGGCCTTATTGGAAATTTGCTGAAAAAAACTCTCTGTTGTCTTAATATCATCAAGAATTTTTACACTTAAATTTGTCAATAACTGCAAATTGACCATCAGCTTTAAAAAAAAAATGCCCACTATATAAGACCTGATAGGGTTGAGTGACATTGAGTCGGTCCTTGTCATTATTTCATGGTCCCTGCTTTAGTCCACAAAGCTACAGTAACTACCTCTACCATGCAGAATGGTTTTCAGATTTTGTTCCCTTATCTGTTACATTATTATTATTTTTTTTCTCATAAGAGCAGCGCTCACTTTATTAAGCTCTGTGATATCAATGTTTGTAAAGATGCTGTGTTTTCTCTTGTTGAATGAGTATACATATCTGTATGTATATCAGCATAACAAGTAAAAGTAAACATTTATGTAACCAGTTTTCTAAGCAAAATAGACAGATCAGGACAATACAGGACATCACAGAGACAGAACAGGACAATACAAAACAGTGCACCCACTGAACAAGATCTGGAAAATTACTCAGGAATTTCACGAGTCCCCACATGTGAACACAACGAGAATTGAGAATGTCAATATCTCCTGAAAATGGAGACACACCAAAACATCTTATGCTCGAGAAAGTTCTCTAGTCAAGATCACAAGAATGGCTTGGGAATTTCTTGGGAAAGACTCAGGATGTTCCCAGGAAAGACTCGGGACATTCCCAGGAACTGGACATGTTTTTTTATTTCTTGAGTATAAGATGTTCTGGCGTTTCTACATTTTCAAGAGATTATCACATTCTCCTTTCCCAAATCGTCAACGTTCCCAACTCGATTCCTGTTCAGTGGGCAGGTACAACCATTAGCACAAGCAACATTATGTATTCATACCTATATCGCCATTCTCCAACTACCAGCTCACATAATTTTAGTTAGTATCTCCTTCCACATCTCAAACTTGCTGGGCTTGTTTTCCTATATGTTTTATCTGTTACATTAATACTCGATCTGTTTCCCAAAATTATTCTACTTGTTAAACAATATCTATACTCATCCCTTTCTGTTCTCCACCTGGCATGGCTTACTTCTCCTCCTCTCTACCTCTCCCCTTTCTTCCTCCATATACAATACTCTGCCCGCCTCTTTCCACCCACAACCCCACACATTTATTTCATATGACACACTAAATGTAATCTAATGTGGCCGTACGATTTAGAAGAAATATAATAGAATATACAGTGCAGAAGTAAACAAGGTGCCTAGGAAGAAAAAGACTGCCTTTCCATGTTCTTAACCTCCATCCCGTTATTCCTTTGAACTATAAGTATAGCTTGGGATTCCAACCTTCCTAGCACTGCTTGGATGTGAGTTGCTGGTCAACATGAAACATGACAATGTGATCCTGAAATAGTAGGCTAACTTGACCACAGAAAATTGCCCTCAGCCTCCATGTTTACAATAGGGCCACATCACAAAGATGCCACCCCATCCCTCACTCTCCAACCATAGCCTGATTGATCCACAGTATACAAGGATTGTGCTTGGTCAGTTAGGCATGACTTGGACATTACCCATCAATCACCAATCTTTGCCTGCCAGATCAAGCATTAGTCGAGAAAAGTGGCATTGGTGACTTAGGAATCATTATATTGCTACCGTAATGGGGAAATGTATATTCATGGAGTCCCTTAGATTGCTATTGACCAGATATTATGGAGCCTTTTTTATGGCAAAGCAGTGATAAATGGTATTTAAAATCTTCAGAATTCCATTCAGAAAAAAAAAGATTTAACCTCTTTTAAAATGTACCTACTGATATGAGTCTGGTTTAAGCACTGAGGGATTGAGGAGACTTTTGAGACAAGTCTATTTAGCGTTTCATCAATGTTATGAGACTGCAAGAGTGTGTCTATGGTTCAATATTCCACGACCCGTGCAGCAGGGAGTGGACTATTGAACCATAGACCCACGAGTGCTGTCTCATAACTTGATTAAGGCATTTATCTAACATATTTCTCCATTTTGAATCAAATTTGTACCTTATAACCCCATAATAAATCCAGGAGAAAACATTTTGTAAGTGCATGCGATCAGCATGGTTTGCCAAGCCGTCGTGGCCATGTTGTCACTCTGCCCGACATACCTCCACCTTTACACACATTTTTCAGGTAGAATCTAAGCATGTCAAGTCCTGTACTTCTAGCACCGCCAAAAATATGATCTCTAGTTGGTGTTCGCCTACAGTTTGTCTCCATTTTCTTATAAATAAATAAAAATCCATTGATTTTCCGTAGCGATACGTCTCTGCACCCATCCAATCCCACCATTCCTTCTTCAATGCGTATTTGACCTAGTTCTTCAGCCGAAAGTATGTCAATTTACATCCTGGCATCTCCCCACTTCGTCACCAAGATGAAATTGCCATGTGTGTTGGATTGCTATGAAAAATCAATGGATTCTTATTTATTTCGAACAAAATGGAGAAATTAGGCATGGCATGTTCATATAGGATATCTAAGGATGTTTCCCTGTTAATAACTGCACCATTGGATTGGATACTAACGAGGTGTGTAAACATCAGGTATGTCGGAAAATTTTTTCAAATCCTTCATGTACATTGGTTTCTAGCACCGGTTGGCTTGGTATAGTGGACAGCGAGCTCGTCTCCTGCCACAGTGGCCGG
This sequence comes from Acholoe squamosa, assembly GCA_949317995.1. Taxonomy (NCBI): domain Eukaryota; kingdom Metazoa; phylum Annelida; class Polychaeta; order Phyllodocida; family Polynoidae; genus Acholoe; species Acholoe squamosa. The sequence goes on along the minus strand of OX439045.1, from coordinate 74,838,850 downwards.
GGATCGATTCCCGTTGAACCCTAAACGGTTTTAAAAGGAAATCAATGGTGTAGTTGACTTTGTATGCTTCACCAATTTCTTAACATGTACAGGTTGAAACCAGCACCTTCTTGAAAATGAACAAAAGGTCTCAGAGTGCGGTTATAGCTGATAACGAACCATGGGTTATAAGAAAAAAGCACTGTCCAAGCCCAAATAGTTAGATAACCCTAATAATATTCAAATGAAAAATGGCCATATGCAATTATGAATAAAAGGATAAACATAAGTTTACAGTCCTAAAATATGTATTTTAGGAGTCAACCTGACCTGAATTTCTTGGATTCAATCTGCCCTTGAGTCAGTTATGAAGTATTTCAGGCATTCAATTTTTGGGGAAATTCTTTGGTAAAGAAAGCAAAATAGAGTGGATAGTGCTGAGTGTTCAATAGCTCTGACGGTTTTCTAAAAAGCATCTCATGGATGATGTTACCATGCAAATCATTAACCCAGATATATACATCTGTCACTAAGCAACTGTCCGACATCTATTATAGGACAATGTGCTTGCTCAACAATAAGCTGATGGGATTTCAGTAGGAAGCATCAATAAATAGTGGAAAGTATAGAAAGGGGAAAGGCAAGACATGGACCGCATTTTTATTTATGCAAAGAAATATGTCCTTGTGTCAGTGGTCTTATATTACCAGAATGGCACCCAGTGCCTACCTTCCCTTACCAAGTCTATACATACCTTAGGATTTATCTTTAACAACCCTTGAATGTGACCATTAGCTTAGGTGAGTGATCTACTGGACTGGCATTGGTATTTCCATAATTCAATAAGGTCACAGGGCCTAATGGAAGGACACAAACAATTATATATTCGCCACACCAGTGTGAGTGGTGGAGCTGGGAAAAGGTGTTTCAGATGAGTTGTGCATTTGCGTCTTATTAATGGGGCAATTCACATTTAAATGCATATTAGGCTCAGGACTGATGGATTAACAAACTCAGTATTACTTAATAACACTTTATTTCATGGAAAGCCCTATATCTATTGTGGATTCAAGTCACCAACCCCGAATAGGTAAGTTTTCATAGCCTGTGGCATAAAACCTTTTGGAACCCTTTTCAGCATGAGTCACAAAATGTTAGAGAACACCAGAACTACATCAAGAAATGATTTCGATTTTGCCCTAACTTGTGTCCAACAATGCTACTAAGGTTAGATTAAGTGAACCAAAAATCAATTACCAGGAATCGAAACTTTCGGAATTATGCATCATGTACTATATATTGCGAAGTGTACTTTTCATAAAGTGTGTCTGCTACACATAACAATTACCCTTTGCCAGTTACTCGAGAAGGTAAGGAAGGCCCTCGCTGAAAATAAATTTTGGCCTTTTTTTGGGACACTTCCGATCATTTGCTGGCCAGGCCTTACAAAGAAATAAATCAACATTTTTAACCCCCCAAACATGTCTACTAAGCACTAGGAAACAGTTTAACACTATACAAGATGATTCCTTAGACTGGTGAGCATTCTTCTGTAACAATCACTTTTTGTGACCCAAGATCTGGAGGTGTGACTCACGCTGAATCGACCCGATTCAGCGTGAGTCACACCTCCAGAATTGAAAATTACTTCCAAGCTTATGGGGAAGGGTTTTATAAATAGGGCCGAAATTTTTTCTGTCAAATACACATTGATAGTGGGTATCAAGAAGATTAAAGCTGGTATTTTATCAGGCTAGCTAGTTTTTATACATGATTGGCTTGATAAGAAGATAGGAAGGTACCTTAAAAAAATTATGAATCGTATCAACTTCAAATGACTAAGGCAAAAATAGTCAATGGTGTTCTAGAAGTGCTTAGTTAAGCAACATATGACTTTAAGATCTTAGAGAATGGTCCAAAATTGCAAAGTTTGGGTAATTTTTCACCTTTGACGCCAAATATCTCCCAGAATAAAAGGTTAATAAATGCAAATTTGCTATTTTTTTTAAGCTCAAGATGTTTTATATCAAATAAGACGGGAATAAGTAAGAAGGGTGCCTTAAATTGTGTGTTGTAGCTCCATGAAGCCAAAAAGACCCAAAAAACATTGTTTCTTGGAATGCCCCTAATTGATAAGCCATTTGTCTGTCCGACCTCTCTTACACCATTTTGATTGTCGACGTGTGATGATCAAATACTAGTCTGACTTAGCCACAGAAAATTTCCCTTAAACTATAATATCGCCTGTCCATCTCCTCCAAAAACTTGTAAGTATCCCCATCACATTAAGTTAAAAAATCTTTTTGATATTCCATGCAGGTATGTCTGCAGTACTACTACCTCTCTAACACCACTTTGATGACATTTGTTGCTCGTCATGTAACATAAGATGAGCATGAGATCCTCATATAACAGGCTGACTTAACCACAGTAGATGACCCTTAGGCTTAGACTATACATAGCCTCTGTGTTGACAATAGGGTCAGTCCACAAAGCCGCCATCCCATCACTCACTCTCCAACCATAGCCTCATTGATCCACAATAGACAAGAGCTGTGCTTGGTCAGTTAGGCATGACTTGGACATTACCCTTCAATCACCTCGCATAGCCTGACAGACAGCACGAGTCTGGCATACCAACAAAAGGTAGCTACTGGTGACTTAGAGATCATTACATGGCTACTATTTTGGGATAGTCCTTAAGGTGGCCATTAACCAGATTTTCTTTTTTACAACAAAACAGTGGTAAATGGTATCTACCATCTTGAGATCTCCTTTCAGGAAAAAAAAGTAACCTCATTTAAATAGTTCATTCTGACTTGACATTGCTTAGGTTACATTGGTGACATTAAGTCTATTACCATTTATACTTACCTGGCCATACGCAATACTGAATAAATGTGTGGCAAAATAAAAACTTTCTCAACAAAATCTATTTTTCAAACAGCAGCAGAAGTATGTGGAAATAGAGTGCAGTCTATACCCTATAGCTACGATACAATTGATGATGTATATTGGGGAGATCAACCCCCAAAGCAGCATGGTGCTGATAATAAGTCTCAGAACCATTAAAAAGTCTGTGTACACACCAGATGGCATCTGGCCCTAGAATATGTAATCTGGGAGTCAATCTGCCCTGAAAAAAACAACCTGAGATTCAATCTGCCCAACTGTGACTTATGTACACCCAATACGTGAGATATTCTTACACCTGAATGCATCATCATAATTAGTGGAAGTTGTTGATTTACAGTCTCTGAGATTGAACGCTAATGAAGTTTGCCTAGACCGAAGGTTTTGTTAAATTCCTGTTTGAACTGGTAATAGACAATACAATATATGTGGTAAAGTTGTAAGTCTAGTTTCGATCAGCTTATCTCATCTCAGATATCTGTGGAGGCCAGAAGATTGTGTCAGTATTAAACTGAAAAAAAAATCCCATGTCGGTCTATTTTCTCTCTGAGACCAACTAAAGGCTTTCTCAACCAAGGTGGTGCTGTAGGTTTTTAAAGAAACATTTGCAAGACAGCTCGGAAATTAATTCTTTACACCCAATAGCCGACAAGTGTAAGGTTCAGCCACTTCATTCTCTTCAGAAAGGTTAATTTTCTAGCTGTGTCTAGTATCTCCAGTTCCGTGAGTTGGCATTTCAAGCACACATTAAACTCTTTTCCTCATAATCTCTGCCGCAGTTTAATTACTTACTTTTGAACAGTGAGGACCCGTGACTTATTTATACTCTCAGGCAAGCATATGTATTAAGACCGATAGACATTATAGTTAACTGTGGATGCTATCGATTACCTTCCATTGGTAAGAGCTGCCATCAATTAAGCCTATACGGGTCTAAAGTCTTGGTAGGCACAAACCCAGTGGACTTTGGTTCTAATGTGGGTGAATTTATATGGGTTTTTTACTGCAATTAAACGGGTAATACCAGACAGAACAATTTAATTAGGCCTGTTTAGTTTGTATCTAGCATTGGGAGTTAAACACAAGTAAAGCAGTCCTTTTCAATAATCATGTTTTTGGGGAGTAACCGTTGGATCGTCAAGTTCTTTGAAATTCATGTTCTGGCAAAAGATGTTACTTGTTACACCATTGTAGTGGTCAGCAGAAAATGTCATGGAGAAACTGGGACTTGAACCCGGGACCCTCCAACTTCGAATAGGAAGCTCTACCCCTGAGCTACTTCCCCTGGCCTGACATTTTCTACCTTCCAACTACACCTGGATCGGTATGATACACACACTGGGGGGCAGTGATTACCTGGTACCGAGCTCTCTAGAGATCCTCCTTGCAAGGGGGGACCACTTGGTATCTCCACCAGGTACGGGGAATTACTACCCCTACACTATATTAAAAAGGCATATAGAATATAGATTTTTGACTGCTTCAAGCAAGAGTAATCGTGGGGTACCATATGAAGCAAACTTTTCAACCTATGAACCAATAAGGAAATGCTGAGTTGATTTTTAAAAATTAATTTTCTTTAGTTAAATGTTTACAGGTTTCAAGATGTAAAAAGAACACATCTTGTTGAGAGATATTTACAATAGAATAGTGTTATAAACTAACATTTGTGCACATAATCTTGTGGCTGACTCCTTCTCAACAAGCTCTAATTTTTAGAACATGTTCAGATTTTCGCCATTACTATCATGCAAAAGAAACCATTTATAACTCATATCATCTCAAAAATATTGATTTTTATGGAAATATTTAAGCCTAACGTTTTGAATTGGCACCTCAGAGAGCATCTGCATGGAGAGTGAGGTTGCTACAAACATTTTTGATGCAATATCACGTCACTAGGCAACGTCATATCACTAGGCAACATCACGTCACTAGGAAACGTTTCATGACTGCAACAAGGACGTTAAAACCATTATCAAAGCCTTTGCCCCCACTGGCTAGTGCCGAAGCCACTAGTAGCCTTAAAAGAGGCAAGCTTAAGAACTATGAACCATGACAACTGAACTAATGAGACTTAACATAAGGCACACCTCATATCTCACGTCATATAAGGCATATCCTTTACTCATCTCCATCCTAGCTGTTTTAAAATAAGTACTTCTTTCACTGAGGTTATAGTCTTCTTCTTTATTAAATACCTTGGAATTGAATAATTCAGTCTGAAGCATGTGGCATTATTTGCCACTTGCTATGCTAAACATATTGCTCCCTGTAGGCTTGTAGCAATGTATAATGCTAAGTAACAAGATCTGATCCACACCCTGCCAGAGGCCAGTACTGTGTCCATTACCATGAATACAAAAATGACAATGCTGACACGGCTAGTTTTTTGATCTGCTGATAATGTTGGATGTGCTTACTGCATTTGGGAACTCTCCTTTGTGACCACCATGGATACTGATTCGAGCCATTCCACCTTGACATAGATCATGATAGAACTGTCCATAAAAGTGGTTAAGCTCTTTTTAGGTTCCAAACATTTGTTTCAAACATAAAATGAAATAACATAATCAAAAGAACCGTTTTTATTGTTCTATGGTCTTTTTAATCTTATCAAAATGTGATTTTAACATTAAAAAAATAGCTTTAAAATGTAGGCAAGAGTTGGATATGTACATGTTGTAAAACATTCATTAAAAGGTAGCACATACTAGGCTAGGACAAGGTCTTCATAGTTCAGAAAAACTTGAGTTTTTGACTTCCTTAATCCCATATTAATTTAAAGGGGCCCTGGCACGGCAAAGTACAACATGGGTACCGACCCAAAAATCGTTTGTCAACTCGCAGCAACCAGCAGAGTGCACTGATTGGTCAATGGGTAGTCACGTGACCTTTTAATGCGGGCATCCATTCGCCGTGCCAGGGCCCCTTTAAGGCCAGACGTTCTTTCATAAGGGAATGCCTTTACTAAAAGCACATTCTCCTCTGCAGACTCACCCCTAGGAGAGTCTGTACTGCATTTTGTAAGATAGATTATATGGATATTACCCTCTCAAACCATGGGAGATAAGCATGTAGTAGGTATTTAAAGGACCATGTATATTCAAAGGAGGTAGCCTTTACCAGTACTATCCCTGCCTAAGCACCAATGGATCTCCAAGCTGTATCAGGCCACGGTGGGGACAACACCAGGGTATGTGCTTGTTGAGTGGGCGTAACAAAAGAGAAAAGGTCAAGTACTGCGATGCTGATTGGCTGTAAATGGATCTAATGAGGAGGTTAAGTTCAGGGAGTGGTCATGTAAGGAGGTTTTAGTCAATGCTGGTCAGAGCCAGGCTCTGTTGAATTCTATCCTGAAGTGTACCAGTATGTATGGTGTCAAAAAGATAATTTCAGAGACAGACTAGAACCTGTAAAATTTCTTGAGCATTTCTGAAAGTTGTAGACTAAATTAAAGGTGCTGTCCTATACCTCACTTTCTCTAATAAAACCTTCCTCTGAATCTAATGAAAATTTATGATTTAAGGCCCGGTTGTCAATGCTACATGACAGTCAATGACTGTTGTACAGAGAGCATAGGAAGGGAATGTAGAAACTGTTTTGATTATCATACCCATTCTGTTTCTGTAATATGTACACAACCCTAAAATATGAGTGCCTTTGGTGTGGGTTCTATAGAGCATTCATTAGGAAATATCATTTCATATAATATAACACTGTCAATTCTTACAATACATTTAGACAGCTGTAATTTCAATACCACATGCTCAATCATCTCCATTTTACGTGTGGGTACTCGGTTTAGAGTGTAGATGACCTGTAATACGTTTGTTCAAAGAAAAGTTAGCCAGATAATATTCAATAAACAACGTTGCTTCTTCTGGAAACACAACTTACTATGATATAACCTATGTGTGATGCACCCTTCAGGACCATTGTTTAAAAATCATAAATGCTCTTTCAAAAAGTCCCAGCTTTAAGCTCTGAAAGGTGTCTGCCTTAATAAACAGATGCCATACAAGGATGTCCTCTCCCGATCACTGTGCCAGTCGCCTTCTACTAATATGATGTGGCGTTGAGATACTCACTTCACTACTGCACAGTGGGAGATGCTGGAGGTCTGCAAAACCCCTGTCTACAGAGCTAGGACCTCATTGGTCCTATGGTCCTATTGGTCAGTCCCAAAGGCCCTGCCATTGATCAATGTTATAATGAATTATTACACTACTTTTGTGATTTTGGGTGCTTTTTCTGTATATTCCCATGCACATACCTGTTGATATTGCACACCATGATGCATGTGTAGGGGCTCGTAGATCGTAATATAGTGTGAGTGTCTCCCTCGAGAGGGTGTCTAGAGCGGTGCACCCATCACCGGTAGTCACTAGAGGTCTCCTTGACCCCTGGTCTCTGCAGGGTGGTGGCAGCACTGTTCGCCTCGTCCCAGCTCCTACCTGGGGCCGGGAAAGGCGTTAGTCTTGCTCTAGCTGCCAATGGAGTCAGACCATTTTTACCTGAGCTTACACTATAGTTAAGCAGTAAACTTTGAGGTAGATGTGAACCATATACCGTAATAAATACGTGCCAGTTGCACTAACCCAAGATCCCTTGTCTGGTCTTTACTTCGAACTAGTCAAGACATTGATTCGAACCATTACACTGGTGCTGTGACCAGTTCTTGGTGTAAGTGCGTGGCCCTGGAGGCCGAACACGAGCACGATGGATCTTGAGATGAAAAGTCGAGTATCTCGGGATCCATACCGAATGACACTGCTCATGCTGACGATTTAAACCAAATTCAAATGAAGGGGTATACCTCTATAATTGGACCCAAGGTGGAGAGGGTAGTTCGAGACCTCGAATCCAAGGAAATGCCCACTCCAGTTGTGAATTATACATACAGATTAAGTACCGATTCCACAGAAAGATCGACACCAATTATGATGATGACTCTAGATGCTCAACAAGCAGCCTCGGCTCGAGCAGAAACGAGAACAGCGAACCCTTGTCGATCCTTAGACGATGTAGACGTCTCGGTATTCGACATAGGAGGTTCGAAGAAAATTACTAATTCAGCAGCAGAATACTTGCGCGAGCAGTCCAAGTCGAGCGTCGATGCCATGAATATAGTTCGCCTATACCAGGGTTTACAAAAGTTAGAAGATTCTGAACAAAATGTTCTGAGACTTAGGAATCTGGAGAAACAATGTCACCAGTATGAAACCGATAAACAACGTATGATGAATGACATGAAGAAACTCGAGGAAAGAACCGAATTAAAAAGAACAAATCAATCGCTACCTCGAACAACAGACATGTCATCCAAAGGAAACTCGAACTTGCGAAAGCCGAGTGGGAAAATGAAAAACTTAGACAGGAAGTTGATCTAGAGGAACAGGAAGCTACTTCCACCATCAAGAATCTCGAACTAAAGAAAGAGGCCGAGCAGATAAGAGCTGAAATGGAACAAATAAGCTAGAGATCCGAGATTAATGCATCTTGAAAAACGAGGATGTAATGGAGTCCATGAAAGAAAGCAATCAAAATCTATTCTTGAAGCAACAAGAGTTATGCCTCGAAATAGCCAACCTGACAAAACGAAAGAGAGCTCTTGATACATATGTGTAGGGAATAGAGAACAGTGATCAAACTGCCAGAACATGCCCCGAGGAAGAAGATAAATCTTTTGACACAGACAGGAGTGTATCAGTAACACAACTAGATATACTTTACCACCAAGAAATGTCTAATAATGACATACCTTCTGACGCTACTTTCGTAAAAGAAACTACACCTTTAGCAACATCAACGCCAGCCGAAGCTTTAAAGAAGCCAGATTGATACGATCCATTCGTAAATGATAATGCCGATGTCCATGTTCGGAACGATGGTGTCTATGACCCCACACATGAACCCAGGCAAACTGAACCTGAAAAACGGAGGATAAGATTCAGTGTCGCCACTGACTTACCACATAAAGAGAACGAACCCAACACTGCAGGTGGGCAGGAGGGCCACTTCGAGTTATCATATGATGACAATTCTGTAGATGATTCCGAACCTTTGGGCACAGGGAACCAAGGTGCGGTAGGGGGTAGTGCATCAAGTTCTACCCGAGGGCCGACTGCACCCCCTCCAGGGGCTGGAGGTGCCACTGGAGGAACTTCGAGGCACAGATCTTGAAGTAGTGTGTTAGAAGACATGCTGAACCAATCAGCCAACACTTCGAACACTGCACACAGTGAGAAGACCATTCGAGAATGGAGCGTCAACCAATGTCAAAAATTGGTACGGACAAACAACGCAGCTAGGCGGCAGGCCATTCTGCCTAAGATTTATGAGGGTGTAAAAACCTGGAAAGAATGGTTCTCAAACTTCACTGATGATATGAGGTGCAATGCATGGACTCCCTAAGAGGCTTTACCTCACCTGATCAGATGTCTGAAACATGGCCTAGGCTGGAGAGCCGTTGAAAAGTGGAACTAAGTATACTTTGAACGGGGTACTTTCCAACAGCTAGTTGAGATTGCCAGCATTTTGCTGTACAATTTGGTGAGTGAAGACCCTTTCATGCTCTTCAAGAAGCGAATGCAGAAACCACAAGAATCATTTCGAGCCTAGGGTATGAGTTGCAAACCCTGTTACAGAGGGCGTGGCCAGGAACCAATCCTTCCGACAAATTTTTCCTGAACGACTTGTTGCCACAATTCGTAAGTGGACTTCGAGATGAATATCAACAGCAAGCAGCTTTAGATGCTTGGAAAGGGAGAAATCCTACCTTGATGGACCTTTTCGAAGGGATTGAGTGCTGGACAGTAAAGAAGACCCTCATGGCGGGAGAAGTAGAGATGATAACCTCGAATACCAAGGTTTGTGTGAGTACCAATACTAGTACGGCTTCTATGTCGGGAAAACACCAACCGACATACACTGAAACAACCAACAATGACTTTGAGATCATTGAGATCGAGGAGGAAGACGGTAGTATCTCCGCAGTACAGGTAAAGAAAGACGTTAAGTGCAAGTATATCCCTCGACGGATATAAAACCGAAGGGCTTATGAAGCTTGAGGGGAAACAAGACCCAACCCAGATAGTTGAACCACTGAAATGGCTGTTACCCGGCCCCCAAGACCACCTCCATCGAGCGTCCCTGCTTCACCTGAACCTCTCGATATGAAGAAAATGATGGAGGATTTTATGAAAACTTTTGCTGAGACTATGTATACTAGACCCGAACGACGGAGAGTAGACCGGAGCAGACTACAAAGCTACCGTTGTCAAGAAATGGGGCATTACGCTCATGAGTGTACAGCCCCGAAGCCTGTGCTATCCTGAGTTAATTATGTAGAAGAGAAGAAGGAGGAGGAAAACTAAAGAGGGTCGCATCTGTGGCAAAGGATGTGATCCGTGATTCGAAAATCTGCCAAAATGCCACCACTGGTGAATCCGAGCTAGTACAGGAGTCAATACCCTCCGGGGGACTGGTATGTGAGAAGGATCCTCTCACCCCAGTCTGAGCCGGGGGCTTCGGTGGGGTAAGGACAGAGGAAGGTCGGAACCTGAGGGAGCAATCCTATGTCAAAGAAGAGGGAGGATGGGTTGAAGAGTTGACACGTGTGAGTGTGGCACACCTTCCCCCGAACCATCCGTGTGTAACCTTCCTGAAGGGTTTCGGATGGGAGATCGGTGACTCTCAGTATCGGTGTATCGGTGAAGGGGCGAACTGGAGAATTTTTGATTGACACAGGTGCCAGCCATTCGTGTCTCGAGAAAATTCTTCAATCTGGTGTCCGGCAACCATGAAACACTACCATTTTGGTGTCATACTGGACACTGCCGCTAGCAATGTCAGCCCTGTCGCAGGTCCAGGACGGGGTCGAAGTACCAATCGCCTTTGCTAGTAACACTTTGAAAAGGGCACAGCGAAACTATTGCACCACCAAACATGAGTTGCTGGCTGTGGTGGTGTATACCAAAAAGTTTCGACACTTCCTATGGGGTACCGATTTTACTCTTCAAACCGACCACTCGTCCCTGAGGTGGCTACTTAATTTTAAGGACGCCGAAGGAATGATTGGCCCTTGCTTGAATGCCAAGCTCGAACGGCCAGCATTATCCCTCAAAGACAGAGAATATCGCAAATTTCTAGCCCAATGGACCAAGCTAGAGGTTCGAGACGGTTTACTGTGTCAATGGAAAACTTGTCCTACTAAGGACAAGGTCCTACAGATAGTGATACCCATGTCACTAAGACGAGACATTATGTTTTATTGCCACGGGCATAAAACTAGCGGACACTTCGGGAAGAAGAGAACTTTAGAATGCCTAGCCAGAAGATACTACTGGCCAGGGATGCACAACAACATCATAAGATGGGTAATGACTTGCCCCGAATGCGGTAAGAATAAGCCCGGTCCTGGAATGGGAAAGATGCCTCTGGTGCAAGAGCTATTCGGCGTTCGTTTTGCCAGAGTAGCAATTGACATCATCAGTGGAATCGAACTCACACCTCGGGGAAACACTTGTATGATGGTAGTGACTTACTACTATACTAAATACACTCGAGTATATCCTTTACCTGACCACAAGGCAGCCACCTGCGCTAGCGCCTTCGTGAAAGGATGGGTTTTACACTTAGGTGCACCGTTGAGTATACCGCTGACAGCAAGTGGAGGCTGAGAAACACCGATGATGCACAGTGATCAAGGACTATCTGGCCAAAACTCGAACTAATCCATACAGACCCCAGTCTGATGGTCAAGTAGAAAGCTTCAATCAAACATTGATAAAAGTCCTCAAACCCTTGGTAAATTCTTGCCAAGATGACTGGGACAAGCAATTTTACTTTGTAGTACATGCTTATAATAGTACTGTACATGCTGCAACAAACTGCTCCCCCAATCTATTAGTATTCGGGGAAGATATTATAATGCCCGCGGATCTCGTATATGGTGTTATAGGGGTGAGCCCTGAAGTCCCATGTACGGTGATGTTTGTAGAATCTCTACGAGATCAATTTAAGAGAGCTTATGGAGTAGTTCGAAACGAGCTATTAAAGAACGCGAATTGGCAGAAAATTGGGTATGATACCCACCTGAAGCCACACCAGTTTAGCGTGGGTGACCGAGTGTTTAGGATGAATGAACCTTTAAGGTGCAAGAAATTAATCTCGAGCTGAGATGGACCTCACGTGGTCACCCGAATTGTATCTGAGAGCACGGTTATGCTTATGAGTCTGGCTACAGGCCCAATGAATAAGTCTAACGTGTGTAGATTAAGGAAATGAAGGGGACAGGATGCCGCCAACTCCGAGTGTGAGGAAATTTCCAAACAGATGAATGAACAGAAGGACGAGATCCTAATGAAAACTAATGAGCTATCAAGGAAATTGAAAGGGATGGCCCCGAAGAGGAAAAGAGGCCGACCTTGCAAAATAGTGGTTGAGAAAAAAACGAAGAGAGAGGACGACCCAGGAAGGTCGACGCTGACACGAATTTGAAACCTAATCGTGATAAAATTGTCTCGGTGGAACGGAGAATCCGAGGTAGGGGGAAAACACTGGCACCTTCCACCGGACCTTCTCGAGATTCTCGGTTGAAAAACAAAGAAAGAGAGGTGAGGCGCAGTCCAAGATTTGCTGGGTGGACTGCCGTTACTTAATGTTTCGAAATCACAACGAGTCTTGTTATATGTTTGGAGGTACCTCGGCCTTGATTTGAAATACGACCACAACGGGTATTACCAACCTGTTCATGGTTCCTGTGGGTGGCAGACAGCTTGGCTGACATGTACGCATGATGCTACACGTTCTTCTGCCAAACTCCTGTTGATATGAATAGTGAAGGGGGTAATCCCACCAACAGCCTATGGAGTGGGAAGCGGGGCACTAGAGAGCGGAATACCAGAGTGGTGCAGTGCAGCGGCGCATGTGCATAGGTTCCGCATCGCTTGTTGTGCCTCCAATATCGCTCACAGCACGCGAACCGTCTTAGCGAGGTAAGACATGCCGCTGTTTTCTCTGCCACTTATAGTGACAGAATCCCTTTCCGCTGACTAATATTGACTCCTTCTGTTCTTGAACAAAGAAGGACAATCCCCTGAGCCGTCTGAGCCCGTAATATGGCTCAGTCGGATGTGGTGGCGACTGTAACGGCCAATCCTGATGGGCACCCGACCCCACTTCGAGTCCAAGACGAGGCACCCCGAAGTCCAGCAGTTGAGCTAATGGACACCACCGAAATTGAGCCGTCTCTTCCCGATTCAACTCCAGATACCCTGAGCATCCCTAAAGGTGCTGAACTGATCGCCCCTAGGGCACCACGCCCGAGTATGACTGAGGAAACCACTCTTTCAGTCATCATCGAAGTCCCCGTGACTTTCACTGACCGACCACCGGCCATCGGGTACGTGAATGTTAACAAAGGATTTATCCGGACGGCCACAGGTAAAAACCGATATTGCCCGCCGAAATACCTGGGCCTTAAAGGTTAACCTCCACGGCTGATACCCTATGATTTACAATCTAGGATCTGCCGCGGGTGTACTGACACGGGACTCTCTGACGTCTCCAACATTTGGTTCGAGAACTACCTCAGACTTGCTGAAGTGATGTGAATCAGCGATGGCTTAGTTGGCGTTGTTGACCCCATCTGCGAGGATGACCGAATTAGGTCACAAACAGCATACCCGCTGTTGTATGGCCTAGTTGGGTTCGAGGAGTGCCTGCCAAGCATCCACTCCCCTGAAGTACTCCTTCCACAAGGAACCCCCCGAGAACGCACTTTTGTGTTCATGTTGGATTCACAGAAGAACTCCCCTGTCCGTGAAGAAGAAGATGCTTTGCTAGCAGACCCCGAGCTCGAAAAGGAAGAGCGACGAATGGTGAACGAGACAGCTCGCGACGGGGATGCTGCTAGCAAAATCCCCAATGCTGCCTTGAGTATGGAAGGTGGAGCTTGCTACTCCACAAAAGTAAACACCGCTAAAGAGATGAGCCTCGAGGAGCTTGATGCACGCCAAGAAGCCATAGATAAAGAGCACAAGGATCTCATGAAGCGCAAGACGAAGCTTAAAAGAGATGTGGAGAAAGCTAAGAAGGAGTCCACGGACAAAGCTAAATCTAAGACAAGCCGCCGCAAAAAGAAGGTGGTAGAAGAGAAAGCCGAAGAGAGCGACGACTCTGCAGCCTCGACTTCGTCATGAAGCTCGCGGAGTCGAACACGGAGTGGCAAGACCACGAGGGAGGAGGAAGCCCCCTCCCCAGTGAAATCCACCCGAACGAGAACTTCTTGAAAATCGACCCCTCTTCCCCCCAAGTCCGTTAGTAGCACTGCGGTCGAGGAGGAAGAGCTTCAGGAGGAAGTCAATGGGGACCGTGACCGGCAGGTTGCCGAAATGAGCCAGCAGCTGCTGGAAAATATTGACTCGTTGGAGGAACCGTTGAAAGACGCCCCCGACAAATCCAGCCTGAACAAGTGGGTTAACGCCCGCTCTGAATTCCCCGATTACACACCGAAATGTTTCATGGACTGTCAGCGTTATACTGACAGTTACTCGATTCCTCCAGCCATCAATCGCGACGGCGAGAGTGACGACGAGGAATGGATGAAAATTCTGAAAAAAGACTGCAGCCCCGCGAAATTTTATCGCGTGTGGGTAGCGTCGCTCGGGGACACAGTAAAGACTCTTACTATGGCTTCCAGCACCGAACGAAGTATGCCGCTTCGAACTGGGCACCAACAAACCCGACCTGCCCCTTCGAGATCTGTGTCAACAACACAGAAACAGAGAGAGTTTGGCCAACCAAAGACTTGTTCTTTAGACACCTCGTGGAGCACCACATGCACCACGCTCCGGTGTATCGGTGCTCTAACGAAAAGAATGAAAACAAGAAATGTCAAGGACTGAGAACCACGAGGCGGGGGCGTATGGCTGAGCACTTGGCTCAAGTTCATGGCCTCAAAGCCAGTGACGCCCGACTTAAGGCCCTGAAGCTTCACGAGCGACTTATGTCGAAGTGGAACCAAATGACCTCTGAGGAGAGACTGGCGATCACTATGAGAACTGACCACCTTTGTCACACGGTTGAGGGGAAGCAGGACGCCTACTTCCTCAAGAACGTGCGTTCCCATCGATTTGACAATATCCATGGATAACATGCCTCATTACATGTCCTTACATGTCATATGTTACATGTTAAAACCTATGAAATTTTCATTGCCAGGGTAGGGGTCGAACCTGCAGTCTCCTGAACCCAAATCCAATACCCTATGCATTGTGCCACAGGGACTGATATGAAGTAGCTGGCTAGAACCAGGTCTTGATATCATACAAAACCTGGGGAGGGCACTTACATATAACTACTAATCATTCAATGTGTGAAAATATTATGCAGTCTGGGTTGTGACTCCCCAGCTTTGTCGCTACTGCTCCTATAATAGCGAGGACTTAGCGCATTGCGCTCAGCTTATACAGGTAGGCGGGACGACTTCCGTCCCGGCTTTAATTTTTTTCCAATGGTCTATTGGTTAGAATGCCACCAGAAGCTGTCCACGTTCTCGCCAACCCCTCCCCAGCACTACTGCTGCCAAAGGATGCCTGCCGCCGAGGTGTATGTACCAATCGTGTACACACACTATGGCAGGGTTCGAATCCCTGGGAGGGGGAACAATTTTTGTTTTCAACTTGAATTTATTGATATATATTGTGTATTTAAATAAGTAGTCAATGGATAATTCATGACGCGTGTGTAATTATCCTTTGTTATACCACGACTTGTGGGTTACACAGTGCTTTTTGGTGGATATTCCCATCCACATATCTGTCGATATTGCACACCCTACATACTAGCATCAATTTTCTAAGGCATGCTGTTATCCATGTAAGGCTTGCTGTTATCTATGTAAGGCATGCTGTTATCCAGGATAACAGCATGCCTCTCATGTCCTTCCATGTCATATGTTACATGTTCAAACCCATGATAGACTTGACCAGGGCAGGGCTCAAACCTGCAGCCTAAGATCCCTAGTCCAACCCCCTATGCAGCGTGCCACAGGGACTGACGAGAAATGCTCGGTTCAAACCAAGTCTGGATATGATACAAAGCCGTGTGCGCTGTTGCTGTCCGCTGCCGAGCAATGAGGTGTATGTAGTATTGGAACATAACAGCGAGACGCATTTGGTGGAGGAGACGCGGTGGCATTTTACATACAGTCACTCATAGATAGAGGCTCCATAGAGGTACTTAGACCTTTCATATCATAATGCTACTTCATACACAACTACTTAAGCAATGGGACTACTGTTTAAAACCAAGAAATGTACAATTAATACCTATTTGGGGTCTCCCGTATGCCTCGGAAAATAAAATTGCACTTTTTTGCGACTAATTTTCTTACATCAATCAAGCCAGAAGGTCCAAAAATTAACTAGGAGTATCCAAACAGGCCTAAAATACCAGCCACACATGTCTAGTAACATATTAAATAGCAGTTGTACAGCTCAGATAACTCTCAGGTTGCCCACAGCCAATGAAGGAATACCATGTCAAATGCCCTCCGCGCAGGCGGATACCGATCAAGCGCGTTACATACAGTCACTCATAGATAGAGGCACCATAGAGGTACTTAGACCTTTCATATCATAATGCTACTTCATACACAACTACTTAAGCAATGGGACTACTGTTTAAAACCAAGAAATGTACAATTAATACCTATTTGGGGTCTCCCGTATGCCTCGGAAAATAAAATTGCACTTTTTTGCGACTAATTTTCTTACATCAATCAAGCCAGAAGGTCCAAAAATTAACTAGGAGTATCCAAACAGGCCTAAAATACCAGCCACACATGTCTAGTAACATATAAAATAGCAGTTGTACAGCTCAGATAACTCTCAGGTTGCCCACAGCCAATGAAGCAATACCATGTCAAATGCCCTCCGCGCAGGCGGATACTGATCAAGCGCGTTACATACAGTCACTCATAGATAGAGGCTCCATAGAGGTACTTAGACCTTTCATATCATAATGCTACTTCATACACAACTACTTAAGCAATGGGACTACTGTTTAAAACCAAGAAATGTACAATTAATACCTATTTGGGGTCTCCCGTATGCCTCGGAAAATAAAATTGCACTTTTTTGCGACTAATTTTCTTACATCAATCAAGCCAGAAGGTCCAAAAATTAACTAGGAGTATCCAAACAGGCCTAAAATACCAGCCACACATGTCTAGTAACATATAAAATAGCAGTAGTACAGCTCAGATAACTCTCAGGTTGCCCACAGCCAATGAAGCAATACCATTACAGATATCGGTCAAGCGCGTTACACGCAATGTCATGCAGTTAAACAATTCCTAGATGGTCTGAAACCTTTCATATCATAATGCTGCTTCATACACAACTACTTAAGCAATGGGACTACTGTTTAAAACCAAGAAATGTACAATTAATACCTATTTGGGGTCTCCCGTATGCCTCGGAAAATAAAATTGCACTTTTTTGCGACTAATTTTTTTACATCAATCAAGCCAGAAGGTCCAAAAATTAACTAGGAGTATCCAAACAGGCCTAAAATACCAGCCACACATGTCTAGTAACATATTAAATAGCAGTAGTACAGCTCAGATAACTCTCAGGTTGCCCACAGCCAATGAAGCAGTACCATTACAGATATCGATCAAGCGCGTTACACGCAATGTCATGCAGTTAAACATAGGTACAATACAGTTTGGGTCTTAGTTATAGTGGCCAAAGTAAAACAGGTGATAACCGGGATCAATGACATCTAACCAGTGCACTCGCTGCGGTACTTGAGAAGCTTCCGATCAGCCAGTTGGATGGTGAGGGGATCAAGTTTGTAGACAGCGTTCTCAGTGTTGCCATAACGACTTGGCTTGGGCAGAGTGACTCTGCCAAGAACGTTGAGGGGATGGACCCTAGCTGGGATGATCTCCTTCCCCCACTTGAAGCTTCTCTTGTCCGACGCCATGTAGCGCAGCATGTAGTGCACTTGGTAGAAGTCATTGTCCTTGGCTATCACCTTACCCATAAACCACTTGTCCTTTGAGCTGGTACTGGCCAGGCTGGCAGTGATAAGAATGTCACCTACATGGTACTCATCCTGCACCAGTACCAACTTCCCTACACTGTCCGTTGGTTGTACATCCTCCTGAGGGAGGGTCGAGGTCGGTGGATCCTGTCGTGCTCGCTTGGTTGTAGGGACGGCGACGGCACGCTCCGCGGCACGCTTTCGTGCGGCACACGGGGCAATGTTCTCCTTGTCAGCCGTGGCAGGAGTTGGCACCCGGTCACTTCGAGTGTGCTTACGTGCCACGACTGGTGAGCCGTCCCTGGTGCGCTTGCAGACAGTGGTGCGCACAACAGGATCAAAATCAGGGTCGCTGGTGCGGGCATCCGCGTCGTCCACCTCTGCAGGGACACTGGCAGGCCGCGTTTTCTTCTGCCGTGTTTGCTTTGGTGGGGGAGGCTTCTTGTTCTTGTTGAAAACCAGCTCATGCTCAATCCATCCGGAGCAGCCAGTAACGGACCTAAGGTCGACCCAGCAGCAGGGGTCAAAACAGGATTTGTCACGGACAGCGAGTGACCTTCCTTCCTGTTTGACCATGGCAGCATGGACACTCATGGTGCCCTCTACTGACTTGTCTGCTACCACTGAGCCGAGAGTGAGGCGGGCGGAGGTGACATCCTGCAGAGGGACATGGATGTAGTGAACGCGGCCTTCAAGTTTGTTACCTTCGGCCGCGAACTCCTCTGCATTGTTGATGACGGGATGTCCTTCCTTGTTGCGCTTGACGATGTTGTCAGCGTTGCGCTTTGCAGCAGCGCCGACGCCATCGCAGGGGCCCTTTCCATGACCCGCCTCGAAGTAGGTCCATGTTGCCCGTAGTCCGTCAAGTAGTTCGGTGTGGCGTACGAGTATCGAGAACACCGAGATGTTTCGATACTGGCTGGAGGGTGAGTCAGAAGCATAATGGACCACCTTGACGTGTGGCAGGTTCTCCCTGATGAATGCTGCCAGGCAGCGGAGAAACGCCAAGATGGCGCCAGTGTCGTGCTTCCGGTCGTCAGTGCACAGAGCGACAGAGTGGTGGTTTGTGGTGCCAGTGTCCTCATCACGGTAGTGGATGACTGCAGGGTGCAGGGTCACTGGCTCCTTCGCATAATATGTACTCTGTGGAGCATCGGGGTATGATACCATCCAGTTTTCCGCAAAGTCTATCTGGATGGTAACTTCCATCGACGACATACTCTCTCGTAGCTCACGTACGATGCGGTGTTGGTTGTGAGCACGGTCGACATGGGCAGCCATGGTGATGAACTCCAGTCTGGTTTTCTTGATGAAGTCCGCCTTGGATGCAATCTCTGTACAAGGGCGGAGCTTCTTGATGGTAGTCTTCTTCTGAGTTCCATCCTTGCCTGTCGACACATACTCATAGTCCACATTCTTCCACACTTCATACTTGACATTCTCGGGGGCTTTGTCCTGGAGAGTCTGTTCGAACTCTGCCCAGGATGTCATGAACATCTCATCTTTGAAAGGGATACTGACAGCAGCAAGCCGGAGTGCAAAGTTCAGGTGCTTCTGGCAAAGGCACAGATCAGTGCTTTGGAGATCCACGGGGATGAACCAGGGAAGGTGTTCTTTCCTGATGCTGTAGAAGAGTGACCGTGAGACCTGCAAGTGAGGAGGTTGTGTCGCCTCGTACCTCTTGTGGAGCACATGGATAAACTCCCTGAGGTACATTTGCTGGTGCTTCACCTTCTTCAAGGTCTTAGTGTCTTTCTTACCAGGTCTCATTTCGGAGTTCTCTGGGTCAGACAAGAACTCCTTGACACTCTCTATCTTGGCCTCCTGATTCACCACACGTGGAGATGGCTGGTCTGAAGGGGTTTTGAGTAGTGACCGCCTATCCATGCCAAGGGTCTTTGCCAAGCTCACCGCGATCCGCTGTTCTTTGATCACGACGGGCGAAAGCACCTTGTTCATGATGGCGGTTTTGTCCTTGCGAGGAAGGTTGGCCAGCCCTTCAAGCACAGCCTTCACACTCCTGTCATGCGCCGTCAGCTGTTCCTGTGCAGCTGCTGCAACGCGCTCCTCCACGTGCGCTACAGCAGGTTCCCCATCCGGTGCAGCTGCTGCAACGCGCTCCTCCACGTGCGCTACAGCAGGTTCCCCATCCGGTGCAGCTGCTGCAACGCGCTCCTCCACGTGCGCTACAGCAGATTCCCCATCCGGTGCAGCTGCTGCAACGCGCTCCTCCACGTGCGCTACAGCAGGTTCCCCATCCGGTGCAGCTGCTGCAACGCGCTCCTCCATGTGCGCTACAGCAGGTTCAGCGACAGTTAGATGGTTCGACTGGGCATGGGCAAGCTGAGCCTGCAACTCCTTGATCTGTAGATGTGCCTCAGTCAGGTCTCTGTTCAGTAGCCCTTGTTTGTAGTAGTAGCGGTTGGTTCTGGGAGAGTTGGTCTTCCGTTGCTGTTTCTTCAGGTTTTTAGGAGTGGTCAGTGTCGGTTTGGTGGTCGGTCCTGGTGTCGTCATCTTGTGGTGGGGCTGTGCACGCGGGCTGCAAACAAATGAACAATCATTAATTTTCAGTTTCATCATGCCCCATTTATTTATAAGATACATGTAAGGCTACTACACCCCTGGGGTCCCCATGATATCATTTTGATCAAGCGCGTTACACATTGAAATGGCCTTATTCTATGATATTATACACAGTTATTCATCATTTTTGCCCTAGTAAGGCTACTACACCCCAGGATATATCATTTTGACCAAGCGCGTTACACATTCAAATGGCAGTACATGTACAATAATCTTAATTCTAAAAATTCAACAAGCAAGGAAACATTCAACATGGAACAAACTATTCTTATCTCAGATTTATTATGATAATTACATTCACTGAGGAACACTGTCTTTACGGACGGTGGCACTGTAAATTGATAACAATTAGTCAAATGTTATCATTTAACAAGTTAAGTTAAATAGAAGTGTGGAATAAATCATACTAAGTAGCACTTTACTGATCAAGAATTTTAGGGCCAATTTTAGTTTTAGAATTATTATTTATAAATTTATGATTCTTCACAGTTAAGAACACAAAAGAAGGGACTATGATTCAAATACTTACGCGATGTCCTCGAGCAGTCCCACATTGAACCCCGGTGGGGAGGCCTCCTGGACCCGGCCACTTCGGCGCCTCTCTGGGGAGACGCGCCGAGCAGCCTGGCGAACGGGCCGGGCCTCCGCAACCGGGGCCCCCTCCTGTGTTGGGGCCTCCGTAGGCGGCTGTGGTGGTGCGGGCACTACGGGGGCCTCCTCCTCCTCGGACAGCAGGAGGGGGTGCTCAGGGACATCGCCTGCCAGCGTCCGTCCCTCCTCCTCCTCGCTGGAGATTACCTCCGGGTCTTCCGGCGTCTCCTGATGTATAGAACAAGGAAAATATTCATGAATAACATTTACACGATGCACCAATGCAGTGCTGATGAGTTACTCTTTAAGTACATAATTCTACTTTGATAACCAATTACCAAAATAACAGTGCTGATGAGTTACTCTTTAAGTACATGTATAATTCTACTTTGATAACCAATTACCAAATGACACTTTTAATTCATACTTACTCCATACTCCTCGTAGGCCACCGACCCAAAGGAAGTGGTAGGGGAGCGGGAAGTGAACAGCGCGACCGGCAGGCAGCGTCCACGTCCACGCGCTGGGCGACCTGCCGGTGTCTGCTTCTTGGAGCTCTTCCCTGTGCCCCTTACCCTTGCCCTGGGCCGGTGGCTTTGGAGTGGCAGCAGTCGGGGTGGCGGTCTTGGCGGCAGTCTTGGCGGCGGTCTTGGGGGCAGTCTTGGCGGCCTTCGCCGGGGGACCAGCAGCAGGAGGTGCAGGGGCGGCAGGAGGTGCTGGGGCGGCCTCCCCGGAACACCCTTCCCCGGCTGCCTCCCTCTCCGCCGCGGCCTCCGCCTCCTCGCGGGCCATTTCCGCATCTACCCACTGAATAAGAAAAGGGTCACAACTTGCATTTGTCAGCAATACAATACAGGCATGTTTATGCTATACTAGAATTAAGAATTAAGAATTCATAGTTACTTTACATACATACATGTACATTACATTTATAATTTACATTGGTTGAATGTCTGCTATGGTTTGCATTTTACATGTACAAGTTTAATTTCATCATTTCATACCTCAGCCGCATTGGCATCTGTCCATGCCGGCGGTGCGACGCCCCGGCGCCGGGCATCATCCACGGCCCTCTTCTTGGCGGCCCGGAAGGCCCCCATCCTCCTCTTCCTCTCCTTGCCCTTCTCCGAGCGCTGGGCATCGCACCGCCGTGCACTCTGGGCCTTGCGGAGGTTCTCGGCCCGCCGCACCACCTCCTCTCCCTCCTTCTCCTCCCTCCTGGCCATGTACGCCTTCTGTGAGGCGGTGTGGCTCACCGCCTCACCCTCAGGCAACTTTTTGCGACCCATTCTGAAAAGGAGAAGAAAAGCACTGAGAAAAGAGCAAATATCAACACTGTAACATGTACAACAAATAGGTGGAAATATGTCTATATTCTAAAGAATGGATGTATTGACCATGCCAGGATACTGTGCAAGATTACTGACACATTGGGAGACCTCTGGGAAGCGACATGTGTATTGTAACTGAGAATTTATCAAAAATTGTCCTACCCCAGATACATGTTGAATTTTTTTTTTTCAGAAATGAAAGGATGACCATTCCACATGATAGAGGTACCATAGGCGCACATTGTGTTAATTTTTGGGGGGGCTGACTACAGGATAGGTGCCTTTTTTATGCATAATAGTGGTTATGTAACGCGCTTGATGAAAATAAATTCTTCCATAAATCATAGTAATTAAAGTCTAACACACATCATATTAGGTCTGGACATTAGATAGTAGTCCCAAATAATATATTAACACCAAAAATACACGAGTTTGCTATTACAGTGTACAAAGGAGGGATTTTTGACTCGCCGGTAACGCGCTTGATGAAAATAACATCTAACGTCTTCTGGTGGTCACTGTGCCAATA
Organism: Acholoe squamosa; assembly: GCA_949317995.1. Lineage (NCBI taxonomy): Eukaryota > Metazoa > Annelida > Polychaeta > Phyllodocida > Polynoidae > Acholoe > Acholoe squamosa. The sequence continues at coordinate 74,815,864 of OX439045.1, read as the reverse complement.
TAATCAAACCCAGCAGCGATGTAACACATTTAGACAATAAAATACACATAGAGGAGGTATCATAACCACAGGAATGTGTGTAAATAGTGGGAATATGGAGAAAATCGATCGAAATGGTACCTAAAACAGTGCCAGCAGGGAAGAGAAAATGATTTGGCATGGGTGGGGGGGTCCAAAATGGCGGAGAAGGTACCAAACCTGCACTAAAACAAAGCCAGGGCCTTATTCTATCGTTTTAACCATAGTTATTCATCTATTTGCCCATATATGTGCCACTACAGGCCATAATATCATTTTCATCAAGCGCGTTACCGTCGAGTTGAATTTTGGTCAAGCGCGTTACATGCCAATTGTAAGCCTACAGAAGGTACCGAGACAGTGGCAGCGCTTGTATTATCGCCCACGTCGATCGTCTAACATGTTTTCTACACGATTTACACACTTTCGGTACAAAAAAACCACATCAAATACATCAATCGACATTCAACATCAATATTTCATCAAGTTTCCATCAATATCACTCACCTCTTTGACAATATTGTCGAAACTTTCGGCGTTAAACACCTGAGACTTGCCGTCCAAACAAGTTGAGACAAGCAATAACAACTTCCGGGAAGTTCCCGGATGGAGGCGACTTCCGCCCGGGTAACAGGAGCTGTTTTTCTTCTCCCGCCATAATTTTGCCGAATACCGATCAAGCGCGTTACATATGATAAACGACCATGGTTTGGGGCAACCGAAGCATGTAGAGACCCGATTTTTTTTTTAAACCGACACCTCAACAATAGATACACACTATATAATAGGTGAGATTACCCCTAGATGATTTATATAGGCTGCACAGAGGAAAGTGTTGCTTCAGGGGGAGTGGGGATGACTGACTTGAAAATTACTTGAATGTGTATTGCGCGCACAGGCCGGGAGATACAAAAAAAATTTTTTTCCTCAAAAATACCCCATATGCTCCCCCTCTATGCTGATAGATGAGAAACCATATGCAACAGTTATAGTATCTATTATATTGATTTTCAATTTTGATCAAGCGCGTTACACGTACTATTTCAACTTAGAAGACCTGATGTTAAAAAAGAATTACTGGACATGTCACCTCCAATACACATGGAATTGTTAGATAGGACCCCCAGCTATGAAATAAATAATAATATGGTGGACTACTACTGCTTTCCTTGATGATATTTGGTCTGGAATAAGGTGGAAATTGAAAAAAAAAACAATTTTTGGCAATTTTCCAACTTTGGGCCACCATAGCTCAAAAAATATTGGTCCGACATACGCAAATTTGCCCTCGTTTTGAAGCTAAACATGTTTTCTTTCAAATGAGACCATAAATAAGAAGATTGGTTGAACAGTTTTTATTCTGGAGCCACATGTATCCAAAAAGACCCCAAAAACCCAAAGGTGGGGCAGTTCACAGGAATCACCCATATGAGCATGTGTTCAGAGTCCTAAATGTCCTCTAAAACCATGCTCCTTCACGTCTGTCTAAGATGTTTTTAACATAGTAACACATAAGGATTCAGTCAGCAAGCTCGAGGTACCTGACCCTATTACATGCTTGTGATAAGCAGATATGTTTTAGTTTAAAGCATTTACAACCTTACCCATCCCGTTCAGAATGTTTATCATTTCATTTCCTCAGAGATTTATAAAGAGGAAAAAAGACTAGCCTATCTTACATTTATATTTCTAAAGACAAACCTAGAAGGAATTCATAACTGAAATGTATGACTGAAATATATGATAATTGCTAGCAGAGAAAGGTTGTCATAAAGACCTGTCTACAGCGGTATGTTTAACTATGGGGAGCGGTGTGTGTACAGGTAGTAGTCCAGTACACATAGTACAATGATCTTCAATGTATAGCGATAGAAATATGTGTTATCAAATATATAATGTTATACCATGGTTATCACGTTCTTGAATGATTTTACGATGCCTAAAGTGGATAATGGCGTTCGAATAGTACGCACTAAATGAACGGATGTTGACACTTGAGACGAGACGACGTGACAGAAAGTTGACAGTGAACAATTTAATTCGATAATAAAAAAACTATAGCAATAAGACCTTAATGCGTATAGAGGAAAAATCTAGATATTATAATCTATCACCTACCTTTAATTCGTCATGATTTGACCTGTATATGTAACAGGATTAAAGATATAAAAATCGAATTGAGCGAAATTTCTCTGTCATGTTGACTGCTTGGCGCACTGATTATTTACCGCGGCGAGACACTCGTTGTCACGTTGGCATATGCTCTAAGCGCAGTCCTTACCAGCGGTTCTACTATGAAAAATGCCTGTAGTACACACGCCGAGGTAACACTTTGCGTCCAGGCAGTCCTGTCGTCTCGCTGAGAAACCAAGATTTCGGAAGACGGATTACGTCGACTCGCAACAAATAACATTGATTTTCATGGCTTTATAAGGTAAATACATTTAATTTAATGGTGGAAACCATGGTATAAATGTCATATATAACAAATAGAGCTGCACACGGTGATTCAATGGGCTACATAAAAAGCACTCGGCCTACGGCCTCGTGCTTCTTATCTGCCCCTAGAATCACCTAGTGCACCTCTATTTGTTGTATATGCCCTTAATAAAAGATTTCCATATATAACACTAAAATCAACATGAATGTACAATCTCATACCATCATCATTTATGGAAGTGCTAGAGTGTATAGGACTATCCTTTTATGACTTGCCTCAAGCAGGGCATCAGTGCATCATCACCTGCCTCCAAGCGGTTGATGCGGTCGTCACTGCCATGGCATGCTTCAGGTAGCTGATGTTTGTCCACAAGGCTGCTCTAGGAGACCCAAACATGGATCATGATCAAAGTAGAAGGCACCTTATTGACTAACTCATGACCTCAGTTCTCTTCATATGACATGTTAGAACCATTATGTGCCCATGATTTATATTAGTAGTATATACATGCAAACTGAGCGCAATGGAGTAGCTACTAACTAGGTCATGACCTACTGGTAGACCGGAAGTGACCTAGTTTTAACCAATCAGAGGGCTGGATTTGACAGGAAGTGACGTCATAAGGTCATGACCTAGTTTTTTCAACCAATCAGAGAGCTGGATTTCATTTGACCTAGTGACCTGACCTAGATGCATAAATTAAAAGAATTGTGCAATACCTAGAGCTGACCTACTTGCAAACCGGAAGTGACCTACTAACCTACTTGCAAAAACGTATGACCTACGTATGAGGGTGTATTGTGCAATCCTTGAAAGAAATTACACAATAACCATGACTCATTTTCTGATGCAATGTTCCTATGAATTTACGCAATACTTATGACTCATTATTTTGATATGAGATTAAATGCAACAAAGACACAACTCGGTTTTTTAATTCAATCTTTTTATTTTTTCTTCCTATCAGAGTACATGCTAGGTATGAATCATTATAATCAGATATGCTTGCAAGCAGAGTACATGGATATTATATGGAAAATGAATTCTTGTTGCAGTACCAACTGCACCCGGTCTTGGCTGGAGTAGGACTTTGACTACGGTCCTCTAAGGCCCGCATTCTCTCCATTAAATCCTTCAAGGCCTTTCTTCCTATGTCGTTCTCCTCCAGGGCTACCACTTTGTCCATTAACTCGGCCATGATCATGAGAATCTTGTCTATTACTTCCGCCGTGCTCTGAAGCCCGTCTATCACGTCCAGTTCACGTTTAACTTTTCCTTTCACCAAAAGATTGCTCACGTCTGCTTTGACTGCTACTTCTTCTGGACTCATCTCGAAATTCATTGCCTCTTCTTCTCTCTTTTTCTCAGGAAGGGCCTGACTATTTTGTCCATTAAGTTGAAGGGGACCTGAGAAAACCTTTTCACAGTGTGGTGTGGATCCTTGGTCCGACATGTTTCTATGAGGAAGTTAATGCAGTGGGCTCCACACGTTTTAGCGTAAAAGTTTTGCACTTGTTTTCTGCTGAACGACCCGTGACCATCTGACGACTTTTGCATGAACCTCTGGTGATATATAGTAAATGGAGGTAAGCCATAGGGATCAAAGTAGAATACATTCCCGTTATGAGAAACGTAAAATGCCACCCAGTGCTGACCAGGTTTAGAGCTTGGATCTGTGTTACTGACGAAACATGTAGAGGGAATTGGTTTTTTAGGACATTGATTACTGGCAAAAGTTCCCAGGTAGAAACGCCTTGTGTGTGGATGGTTTCCCAGTGCACCTGTTATGTCTGAAGTTCTCATTTTTTTCTCAGTTCATGTGGTAGTCTGTGACAGGAAGACAGTCAGCCGTTAGTTGGATGTTGTTGTCGTAGAAGGAACACAAGACGGCAGATATGGCATGAGTAGTCGGGGCGGCAAACCTAAGGGAAATGCCCAGCTTTCCCTGCTTGATGAGATTTATACGACTGTCTTCAGGTGCTCTGTCTGGGGTGAGGTCGAAAACAAAGAAGGAATACCCATCTTTGAAATCTTCCAAAGTTATGCCACAGTCTTGCCCCAAAGCCGACAGCCCACTGTCTATGAACATTTGACTGTAGGCTCTGATGCAGTTGCCTGTTTCGAAGTCGGTCTTCAACTCAAACTTTTGATCGTCATATCTCACGCATATTTCCTTCACGTTGAAATGCCTGCAGTTGAAAGGATTTTCTGTCTTAGTCCCAGCAGCTGCTGTTTCCTTTATCATACACAAGACTATCCTGGTGGGGATCTGAGTAGTGTCAGGTTGAGTCCAACTGTAGTCTTGTGAGCCGCCGTCCAAAGTGTGTTTAGTTACTTTACACCTGGCTATGTGATAGTTGAAAGGGCCCCAATGTGGATTCCTGACACTGCTGACATGAGTTTTCACCACCTCGTCGTCGACACATTTTTGGAGAAGTGTCATTTCAGCTTTGGTGATTTTGACCCAGTAGTTTTGATCGGCTGCTTGCATCATGTAGTAATTGGGCTGATTTTTTTCGAATATGAACTTGATTTCACAGTTCGGAGGCAGCACCTTGCACTGTTTAATTAAATCCAGGTGCGGCTTCATTACTAAGGCATGTTTGTTGCGGGCACTGAACTCTGCTCTCCGTGCCGTCCATCCAGCATTTTCGCCCGCTCTGGCTTCCATGTGACCACAGGTGTCTTTCATGTACTTTTGACACCCTTTCAACCGAGTCTCTTTGTCTTCTTTGTTGCAACAAATTGTGTCCAAAATGTAGGCCTTGAGACCATAGTCTTCATTGTTGCCGGTGACTTTCTCCCCATTTATCAGCAACTGACAGGAAGCAAAGAGAGCGTGTGCCAAGTTGTTGACTAGAGCAGCTTCTATGCCTACGGCAAGGTGAGTTGTTCGGTCTGCCGCCACGGCTTCCAGTTCCATGTACAGCTCAGTTTCTGAGAGGTCTGTGTACAGGTTGCTTGGTTCGAAGGTGAAGTCAAATGATTCAGTGTGTGGAGTCAGGGCATTGTTGGTAGTTTTGGTTATTTTTTGACACTTTAATATGTCCTTTTGAGTGACAGGCAAGGCGTGTAGGTCTAGTTCACCTACTGCACATACCTGACCCTTGGGATGAAGGAGACTCATGACTAGAACAAGGTCCTTCCTCTAGCTTGTCCTCTACCTCTGCCGCGTTGCCCCTTACGTCCTCCGCGCTTGCCGGTTGCTCGTCGTTTGACTGGAGGAGGTTCAGATGTACCTTTTATGTATCCTTGAGCAGAAGAAGCAGCCCTTTTGAGTAAGTTCTTCCCTGTTGCTTTACTTCTCCTAACTACACTTTTCTTGAAGCCTTTTCCTGATACCACGTCGGACAAGACTCCAGCTCCTGTAGTAAGCAAGGCTTTGCCTGCAGATTTGGCAGCTGAGCGTCCTATTTTACTTAAGAGGGGAACAGCTCCTCTCAGTAAACCACCTATTAACGAACCAAGTCCGTGCCCTCTTTGTCTGCCCCTGCCACCGTACGCTGGTAAAGCACCGTTCCCAAACTGTGATTTTCTGTAGTATTCAGCGTACTGACCCCTAGGGGCCAGGTATGGAGGTGTTCTATAGTAGTGAAGCATGATAATATACTCCTATCCTTGAAGAGGTCTGAAGGCAAGTACCACCGACACTAATCCGCTTTCAAATGGTATCGGTTCCCCAGTCTTGTCTCTTAAGTATATCCCTATCTGTCTGAAGGTGGTTTTAGTGACTGGCAGATATATCAAGTTCTGGAAACTTATGGTCTGCATGTCACCGTTGTAGCGATTTATGTTGATTTGCCTCAGAAGGGGTGCTTTAGAGTCACCCACAAGACTGTGCTTGACTATGTCAGAGTACACGAAAGCACATCGACTTTTGTACTGAAGGTCTACCACGTAGGGGCTTTGTGTTTTTCCACTTAGGAAAACACTTCCGTCGAAACCTAATTGTTTCCCTAAGTTTTCTGGGAGTTGCATGACCACACCAGGAGGCAAGGAAACTACACTTTTCATTGTGTATTTGTTGTAGTGAAACACGGTGGCTTTGTTGTTTTTCCTGTAGTTTCTTAGTTTTCTCACCAACATGCTCTGTAGTTTATTTATGGTCCTGTTCAAGTATCCTATCAACTCTGAGTTGCTTTCCAGGTTCACACCTTCTAAGGCAAACATATTGTAGATACTACCTTCCTTGAAGTAATACTTAGACAGGTATCTGCTAATTTCCTTGAAGCGTGTACATATTTTCACAGCCTGTAACTGACTGGGAGAGAGAGGAGAAACATTAGCAGAGTCTGTGAAGACGGCCTTTTCTTCAAAAAAAGAAAGAGACCTTTTTTTTCCTGTCATCCATAGACATCACTTCAGCCACAGCCGACGATATTTCCCTTTTCTCTCTGCCTGCCGTGTCACGCTCCCCCTCATCCTCCTCCTCTTCCTTTTCCTCCTTCTCTGGCGTGGGTTGGTTAGAAGTGAATCCTCCAGATGGCGTCTCAGTCGCAGCAGCAGGAGTTGGTGGACTTTCACTTTCAGGACCAGCAGGAGGAATGGTTTCAGTCGATCCCACAGGGTTGACATGACGTAGGTTTTTTGTTATTTTTACTCCTCTCTTCAAAGCAGATTGGGCTGATAAATTTGATGTAGAGCTTGAAGCTCTACTGAAGACACTATGGGCTCCTGGTTTTTCCAGAGGAAAAAATTCTCTTCTGCGTTTGTTCAATAAAGCTACTACAGAGCGGAGGTTGTTTGTCAGGTCGTTTTCTCCCTGTACCAAGAGAATGGGTTCTTCTTTGACGTTGTACCACGTGGTAGGACAGGTTATTTCTTGAAGAGCACACTCTAACTGAGTAGGAGAGTTAATGTATTCTGCCAAAATTGTATTGTAACTAGTTAAAGTGTTGTCAGGAAAAACGTTCATAGATGAGTTACTAGGTAAAGTTAAGGTAAACGCCATTTGTTTATGTTCTTGACAGGTTCCCAAGAGTTAAACTTGTCTCCATAACCCTTCCACTTGATCAAGGCTTCTCTTTTCTTGCCTTTTCCTCTGTATTTTACTATTTTTTCTATGTTGTAGCGTCTTCCGTGACGGACTTGCACCTTCTGAACTTCAGGTTCGTAGAAGCTTCCTTTTATCTCTTCTCCAAGGAGATCTTTCAGGTTGTACCCTTTGGGCGAAATGTTGTCGACTGTGTATATTTCCTCAGTCCAGTTAGGTTCGTACCCTCTGTTAAATGTTTTCTTTGTTTTCAACATTCGCACTTGATTTTTTCTCTTCAACTGAAGGACAGGAACCTTTTTCTTTTGAGGTTGATCGTACAACCTGTAGAACAAGACTTCAGAGTTGTCTTTATTTATGTCTGAAGGGGCAGCTCCTAAGGATTTGTGGTAAGTCAAATTGTAGGACTTAACCAAGTCAGGCAGCAAGTCAACCCATTTGTAGTTATTGAAATGAGAGAAACATCTCCACATTTTTCCTTGTAAAGTAGAGTTGAACCTTTCGGCTAAGGCACACTTCACGTCATCGTTCTCTCCTGTGAAAAAATTGATTTTTTGATCTTCACAGTGTTTTTTGAAAATTTTGTTGACAAACTCTTTGCCCTTGTCAGTTTGAATTTGTTGAGGTTTTCTTTCTTTGCTCATTTTTTTGAAAGCCTCTGTCACGTCATCAGCTCTCTTACTTTTCACAGGTTGTCCAAAACCATACCTTGAAAAAACATCTATTCCCGCTAGAATGTACTGGTATCCTTTGTTTTCCTTTGTAAATTCTCGCATGTCTATGAGGTCAAGTTGCCACTGTTTGTCTATCCCCCATGTTTGTGTTTTTCTTCTTGGAAATCTTCTCTTGTAAGGTTTGTGTCTGGTGTAAGCGTCTACATCTTCCAAAGCTTGTTCTATGTTTTTTTTCTTTGTTTTCTTGAAGTGATGACGTTGAAGTTTAGATACACTGGTGAAACTTCCAGGTTGTTCAGGATCTGTGTAAAACCTGAGGACATCTTTTTTTCAAAGCCTTGTGCGCCATATAAACTTACGTCCAGTTCCTTTTTGACTTACTTTCCTCTTCTTTATAGGGGAAGCTCTTTTCAAGGGACTGGCAGCAAAGGAAGGACTGTGCCCTGCAAAAGCCGACTTGTTTTTGACAAATTTTAAGGTGGGGTTCAGTCTTTTAACTGCTCTCATGAAAACCTGGCTTCCTTTAGGTTGGTCCTTTTTCAAAGACTTTGGTCGGGCAGCAAAAGCTAACAAATCTGTTATGTCAGTTCCAGGCACACGTTCCCCGTTAACATATATTTCTCCGTCTCTGTTCCAATTCAAAATTTGACTTCCGTGACGAGATAATTCTCTGTAGAGATTTTTAGCAGTCGTTCTGTAAGTTGCGGGTATTCTTTCTTTTATGTCGGCGTCCATACCCTCTGTGTTGTCTCTTGCACGAGGTTTAAATCCTTTCTCCCCTTTGAATTCGTCTACACTCTCTCCGTCTGAATCGTCAGGAAGTGGTGGATCGTCTCTAGTCTCTGTGAAAGTGTCGTCATCGTCGTCGCCGTCGTCGGTGTCTTCTAAAGAATTGTTCACACCCCTAGCTGCTGCTGCTGCTCCTGCAGGGCCTTGTCCTACTGCTCGACCAGGATAGGGACCTTCCCTACGTTGTCCTAAGGCCTTGGCTTTTTTAGTTAAAATTCCCGACTTTATCATAAGTTGATTGTACTGTCTTAACTTTTCCTTCAGTTTGAGGTTAGGAGAGTTAAGCACCTCATGTGCTTTACTTTGAAGGTGGTTCAGGACTTGAACCAGGCTGGAATTAGGAGTTAAACCTTCTCTTAAAAGTTGAGTGCTGTAGTACTGGTCTTGAACACTAGGTCCAGGCTGGGGAGGAGAGGAAGGACTAACAAAAGAAGGGCTTTTTTCTCGGGGAACAAGATCCGCCCTTACGAGGGCCATCCTTGAATAAGACATGATTTTTATCGACGTGCTCCTATGAGACCTGTTATCAGGGGTAAGGCCAGACCCAAAATGGTTCCCAAAAATCCACCCTTTTGCTCAAAGGTTTTCCTCTTCTGCTTAACGGTAGCCTTGTGCCTTGTGACTGACTTGAGTTCTTTCTTGTAGGGTGATAAACGTTTGACTGCGTCGGACTCGTTACGCAACAGGTTTTTGTTCATTACGTTGACGCAAATTTGACTCATCAACCTAATGACCTCATCGCTGAGACCTTTGATTATGTGGGAACACTCTGCCGAGGAACACTTGGATATGTGTTTCAACAAGTGGTAATGTTTCCTTATTGTTTTAAATTTTCCTCCAGAAGCAGATCTTTTGGTCACCATCTTATCTTTTTCTTTTCGAAGCTGAAGCTTGAGGAATGAAAACCAAGGTGTTCCAAGGAGTTGTTATGTTGTTCCTTACCCTAAGCTCGTTAGGTGTGCTCTGCTTAAAGTCTAATAGGATGTATGAATGTTTCTCTTTGGTTTCTGAGTTATATACCTCCGTCAAAAAGGATTTCTGTCCTGGAAAGGCCTGTTTGCTGATGTGCCCTATCTGACTCATGTCTCTAGGGTTTTTAAAAACAACTAGGTAGTGTGCATTTAAGCTCAAGGTTCTGAAGGCAGGATTGTTGAAAAACAAGTTTTGAGTAATAAAAATTACACTTAAACTGCGATGGTGAGAGCCCACAGTGAAAAGTTTCATTATTGTGGGAACGTACTCGGGATCCATGAGATCGTCTATAACGACCAGTCCATGTTTAGTCACGTCTCTTTCGTCCTTGAACAAAAAGTCTTCTGAAAGAAGACCTTTGTTGAACTTAACCCCCAACTTCACCATTTCGTCGAATCCATCTTGCCATTGACTGTAGCAGTAGTATATGTCGTGTATTTTTGGAGTAACAAGCTCGTCTACACCTTTAATCAACTTGAAAACAAGTTGACTTTTTCCACAAGAAGTAGGTCCAGCTATGATCATTGTGAAGGGGCTTTGTAGACGTGGGTCAAAAATAATCACCTTTTCCTTGTGATCCATGTTGGACGATATCTTAAACCAAAGTGACCAAAGGAGCAACCTCGTCCTCTTTTAAACCAGTTGAACCCTTGTTCAAACCTTCCACGTAAAGAGCTACATCAGAAAGTCCCATGTTGTATAGACTGGCTATAAGGCAGCTTGGATGAGATATTTCCAAACCATTAGAACTTCGAAAACAGGATTTGTGACACCTTTTTTCCCTGGAACAGGGGTGGTTATGAGGTCAAGTTCGTGGTCGCTCAATCCAAGCTGAGTTCCCAGTTTCCTCCAGTCAAGCATTTTTAACTTGTCTGCCAGGTTGACGAACAAAGTATCAACTTTCCACTGTTCTGGAGGAATTTCACAATGGTCCACTACGTTGTAATATCCCATGTACCATCTACAATAATCAGTTAGATCGTAACGACCTATGTCACTTAATGCATGTCTCAATACCATCCACTTGCAACGCACGTTCTTTCTGCTCCATGAAATAAGCATTTCTCTCCCCATAGAACGAAGAGACGGTATTTTTTCCATGTAATCCATTAAACTTGGTCTAAGTCCTAAGTAAACCCCTAATCGAGGGTAGTCTTTTTCCGATATTTTTTCACTGATCTTGAATAACAACTCGTCCGAAAGGTGAAACTCCATAGCAACCAAAAAAAAGGTGTTCAGCAAGTAAGGTAGGCAGGTAGGAAGGCAGGTAGGTTATGACAGGCTAGAAAGCATACAGTTAACTTATATAGGGTAGGTTAGGGTAGGGTAGGGTAGGGTAGGGTAGGGTAGGGTAGGGTAGGGTAGGTGGGTAGGTGGTTTAGGTGGGTGGGTGGGTGGGTTAGGTGGGTTATTTGGGCGGTTAGCCCGGGCCAACAAGCCCCAAACCCCCCATACTTGAGGGGTGCCCCCACCCCCCACCCCATAGTTTTTTAAACCCACCCCCACCCATTCCTACCCTACCCTACCCTACCCTACCCTATATTATCCTACCCTATTCTACCCTATTCTATATATCTCTTCCATTCCCTTCCCCCTGTTTAGGTAAGCCTGTTACATCGTTCTTCGTTCGTTTAAATTTGTTATGATGTTGAGTGTAAAGCGAGCTGATTGTGGTGAAAACAGTGAGTAAGGGAGATAAGCTGGGTGCACCACATAGCCAGATAAAACCAAACTTTTTCTTTCTCCTCTACACTGAAACGATCCAGGGACGATGATGGGATGTGAATTATGGGGCAGGAGGAAAACAAAGTTTTGGTTTCTAAGCACTCAGCTAGAAGTTCCAAAATAGACATGAAGAAATGAAGACGCTGGTTAAGTAGGCGGGGATTTTCTTTGGCGTGATGCTCTTCTGCCGCTTTCAATGCTTCCAAATGGAAGGGGTTTTTCAGTGGGCCCTTTCCCTTTCTTCCATGCTTCAGGGCATAACCCAAGGTTTCCACCGCTGAAAATTTCGACAAGTTATGACTCAAAACCATTTTCCTCAAGGTTTTTCTGTCTTTGGATGTAAAACTTGATTGCACTGAAGAAAAAACTAAGTAAAATTTTTTTCCGGTGAAGAACACATTCTTTCAAGTATTTGCACACGTACCTGAAACAAATTGAAGAGCAACATATAATTTCATTTCTTTCCCTCACGTATGTCAGAACTTGAGTGTCGTTGGGGTGACGTTGTTCTAATACACGCTGCAGGGAGTAACGCGACATAGTAGGGCGAAGGTTGTTGTGTCAAATAACGATGGTTTAGTCCCCGTTTAACCTTTATAGGAAACCTGTCAGTCTTTCCTTATCGCACTTTCCTGAAATGATTTATTGCTCAAGGACGAAACAAACGTCAGGGTCAGTGCCTGAGCGTTTTGAAAAGAGGGGAAAACATGTGGAAGGGTGGGTTTGGCCCAGGGACCTTACCCGGAGGATCATCGTTTGTTTTTGTTCAGTTTTATTAGGAGGACCAAAAATTAGATACGGGGTAGGCTGTTACCACCTTCAGCTGACCTTTTTCATGGGAGGTAGTTATTTCAGTTATAACTCTCACAACATGACAGCATCCATGGTAATTGTGTCCAATCTCTGTCCTGAATCCTCTTTCATAGAAAATTTTTGAACCTAAAGAGTGTGTAATTTTGTCTGGGTGAAGTAAAGTGGCTTTAATTAAAGCCTTCACAATAGTAGAATCGATGAAAACTGAATTACCAGGCCCTCCCCCCAAAGGTTGATCCCTTAGAAAAAAGGGTTTTTGTCTGTCTGAAATGAATTTCTTTGAACTTCCAGAGGAAATGGAATGTCTAGACATCAAGTGTACCATGGCACCATGTCCCAAAAGAACACCTGAAAAAAAACTTTCCCCATTTTCTGAGATAAGTTTTTTCACAGAGGGTCCACTAGGAACCAATGCAGAGGTTTGGTTGTGCAAGAAGCATTGTTTGAAGTTACAGTTAGGAGGGATGTAAAGATCCCTGTTCAAATTTTCAGGACAGAATTTCCACACAGCCCACACCTTACCTTCTTCTACGCCCCTCCTGATGTCTGAAATAAACACCTCCTGACGCCTTTTGTGACCTACGGTCAAAGACAAAGGCAAAGGACAAAAGTTAGCCATGTCTGCTTGAGAGAAGCTAGTTCTGATAAATGACGAATGGTCTGCGTTCATCACAGAATGGTAACAACAAGATTCGTTTTACAAGCCTCACCCTGAACGTTGACTGAGCGTTATCACTTTTTTTTATTTGAGTTAAGCTTTTTACTTTTTTCCAAAACAACACTGACTAAGTGTAAAACATACTATGAATGGAAAAGCACGGTTATCTACGACTCATGGACGTGGTTGTACGTTATCTGAACGACAAGGGAACGTCCCAGCATCGTATCAGGATAGTTACTATAAAGTAGGCTTGAGCTGCTCGATCTTCATCAAACCTTTTCTGACGTTTGTCTGCTGTTCGCCGTCCTGCTCCTGCACCTTCCAGCCCTGCCACCCTTTCATCTTCAAGGAGAACAATGCCTGGTCGCATGAAGACGGGACTTAGTGTCAGGAGAGGAGGAGCTAAAAAACTGGCTCCACTGACTTTTACTACTTCTAAACAGACAGTGGAAAAGGCGTCGGGCATCGCCCCTCCTCCTACCTCTCCAGCCTCACCTGATAAACCACCTGCAACTCCTGCTCGGCTTCCAACTGAAGTGCCTGATGCAGGAGAACAGGAAGCCGCTCTTGCAGCTCTTCATGGCGAAATCACTGATTTCCTGGATCGCGTCCGGGATCGCTCTCCTCAGGAAGCTGGCGACGGCGATTTTGACATCAGGGAATACATCAATCCCCCGGCACCTTTGAACTACCAACCCCCCACTGAAGCACCTACGTCCGCCTCTTACTCGCCCGTGACTCCGGAGGAACCTTCTCCCCAGGTCAGTCCAATAAAGGTTATAGACCTTACAACCTCATCACCGGCAGTCAACCCCATAGAAGTGGTGGACTTAACACAAGGGACACCTTTACCTGCTCACCGCGGGGGGTATTCACAGGTAGAGGTTATAGATTTGACCGGCCCTTCTCCTCTGTACTCTCTCCCGGTTCCGGTAGAGGAGCTGCTTCTTAAAAGCCCGTCGGAAAAAAGAAACTGTTCCAGTGAGAGAGAAGGGGAGCCTAAGAAAAAAAGACAGAAGCGCGCCTACCACAAGAAAACCCCTGTCTCTACCCCTGCTTCAGTTTCCTCAGCGACTTCATCCTATGGTGCGTAGCCAATTGGTTCTGTCCCAGGTGTTCCTTCTTCTAAAGACAAGTCACACAGGCAAAAGTTTGGGGAGGGCACTGCCCCCAGTTCTTCCAGCAAGCTTGTGGGCTTTAGGTCAGTGCCTTTGGTGGCAAAAAAGTGGCCTGCTCGATTTGGTTTCCAAGAAAAGTCACCTGCCCCCGACCAAGTTTTTTATCCGGAAGGGGATAACAACGCCTGCATAGAAATATACAGGGAACCTAGCATCAGGGGAGTATGCTTGAGGACCTACCTGGACAAACCTTACGAGCGGTGCTTAAACCTAGAGGCGCGTGAATTCAGGAACTTAGTGGACCAGATAGAGTGCATCCTAGGAAAGTACAAGGAGTTACACCACCTAGCTGCCCTTGGAGAGAGGAAGGTGGATAATCTTTTGTTGTCCTTGAACCAAGACTGCACCGACCCCAGTGGATGCCGGGCTATGATCCTGGTAAACTTGTACAAGGGAACTCCTAAAGTTCACATAGGAACAACCAGCTACGTGGAGGAAATGAACGCCTCGGTGTCTTCCAGCTTCAGGATGCCCCCCTCAGCCACACACTGCGGACACACTGTGTCCCCCTTCATTCTGGAGGACATAAAATCACGAGTTGGTCCCTTCCTAGACGAAACGACCGATTTCTACTCTGGGTAAGTGGTCAACTTTGTATAGTGTCTGGTCAACAGCTCCTTGTTCAGTGCTTTTACATTATCATGTATATCAGCTAATTTGTAGTTAGATTTAGATGTACTCCGTCTTTAGTCAACATAGCCCAGCGTAGGTTTAAGTTCTATATGTACTCCATGTATACTTAGGTTAGGTTTTAGTTATAAGTTTGTATATTGAACATAAAGTGAAACAAGAAAAAGAAACCTTAAAAAAATGCCGCCCAAAAAGGTAAAACAACTTTACACCGTCAACTGTCCAATGTGTAACACCCCTAGACCTCCACGTTTGGTCACTGTAGAAAACAGTGGAAAAACTTTATGTAACTCAGATTCTTGTAGAAGAGAAACTTTTTCCGACAGCTTAGAACTTCCAAAAGAAATAGAAAAAAATTCTTTGCATAAAAGCAGTTACCGTGACAACTTCAAGTCCATAGCTTCAGGTTTGGCTGTGCTTGGTAAGCTTCAGTCCATTTTCAACGTCAGAATGACAAGTTTCAACAAAGACTTGGGAGCCAAACAGGTAATAGAGGCGCTTACCTCTATTCATAGAAATCAAGTTATGGCTTACAAAGTGGCTGTCTCTTTTGGAAGGTTGTTGTCTTCCTCTAAGGAGGAAGAAGAAGAGAAAGTCATGTACTTTCATGCTTCTGCCAACAACTCGTCTTTGTTCTATGACAGTGAAAGTCATAGAGACCCTTACATTTTTATAAGGGACGACAAAGACTTTGCAGAGTGTTTAGATTTAATAGAAAACAACATTAAAGAAGACACTCAAAGACCCTCTACTAAATGGAGTGTAATAGGCAACGTGAACGCCAACATCACACTCATAAGGGCTACGGGAGGAGAATATCTTTTAGGTAAAATGAAAACTGTTCCACCAGGTTTAAGACAAAGAGGAATGCAACACTTTCACAGAGACCCTAAAACCAAAAGGGCGTACAAGGACAACTTGTGTTTCTTTAGATGTCTGTCTTTCTTCCTGTATGAATCTTTAGAAAAAACTCAAGAGCTTTTCCTTGAAGCCTATCCAGGGGTGAACAAGGAGACTTTTGAGGGTGTTAACATAAGAGATTTAGACAGGTTAGAAAAAATGTTTGAAGTTAACATAAAAATTTTTTACCTTCCCTCTTTTGGTAAAAGAAAGGGGCGACCTAAAATTATAAGGTCAAACATGTGTTCATCCAAAAAAATCATGAACTTGAACTTACACAGAAACCATGTAAGTTTAATAACTAACATGGGACTGTATGGTAAAATGTACCCCTGTGAAAAGTGTCATAAAGTTTTCACTCGTAGCTTCCTTTTGAAACAACACAATGGGGTGAAAAAAGATTGCACCAAAGTCAGCTTCAGGTACAAAGGTGGAGCATACAATCCATCCAAAACAGTTTTTCAAGTTTTAGAGGAACTGGGAATAGTTTGTTCACCTGAGAAAAAAATATACCCCTATAAAATTGTTTTTGACTTTGAAAGCTATTTCGTCCAACCTGAAAATTCGTCCCCAGAAAATGCTAACACTGTGATAGAAAAAACTCACATACCCCTTTCTGCCAGTGTAGCTTCTGATTTTCCTGGGCATACAGAACCAGTGTGTTTTGTCAGAAATTCGAACAGGGA
Organism: Acholoe squamosa; assembly: GCA_949317995.1. Lineage (NCBI taxonomy): Eukaryota > Metazoa > Annelida > Polychaeta > Phyllodocida > Polynoidae > Acholoe > Acholoe squamosa. Next base: position 74,799,385 of record OX439045.1, on the reverse strand, counting down.
CGACGATCCTTTGGTTAAAAATGTGTTGGAACACATAAACAACTTGGGGCAGTTGATAGGAGAACAGGTGAAAGAGAATTTTAGAGATGTTTTAGACGAACTAGACTCTCTAGAAGAAAAACAAAAGGAACTAGAACATAAAGCTAGCAAAGTTTTTCCAGCAAAGAACAAAAAAAATCCAAAAAAAAAAAATCTCCCATGTTCTTGAAGTGAAGGAAAAACTTCTTACCTACATAGAAAGAGTCCCTGTTCTAGGTTTCAACTCTGGAAAGTATGACATTAATTTGATAAAAAAGGAATTTCATTCTTTTTTTATAGACACAGACAAGACAGAAATGAAAACCATAAAAAAATGCAACAAGTACATAGCAGTGTACACAGACCATCTTCTTTTCCTTGACATGTTTAACTATTTGGCACCAGGTTATTCCTACGCAAACTACCTGAAAGCCTTTCTAAAAGGGAAAGCTGAAAAAGGTTTTTTTCCCTACGAGTGGATGGACAACATAAGAAAACTGAACAACAAAGCTCTTCCTCCACGCCACTGCTTCTACAGTTCTTTGTCGGGTGGTGGAATAAGCAAAGAAGATTATCTTGAATGTAAAAAGGTCTGGACAGAAAACAAAATGAAAACTATGAAGGACTACTTGATATATTACAACAACCTGGACGTTAAACCCTTTGTTTTAGCCATAAACGAGCACACAAAATTTTTTATAGATCGTGGGGTAGACATGTTCAAAGACGGTTTAACTTTGCCAGGTTTAACCTTGAAGTTTCTTTTCAACAACACTGCACCTAATGCCACTCCTTACATTCTTTTTGGTGAGAAAGAAAAGGATGTTCACTCCTTGCTCAGACGCAACTTAGTAGGGGGTCCCTCTATTATTTTTCACAGACATCACAAAAGTGGAGAAACAAGAATAAGACAAAAAAAATACGGGTCACAAAGCAAAGTATGCAGACACATAGTAGGGGTAGATGCTAACAGCTTGTACCTCAAGTGCATGGGTGAAGAGCACTGCACAGGTTATTATGTGGTGCGCAGGAAAGAAAACGATTTTCAAGCTGTCTGCAGTCAACAAATTAGCTACTCAGCCACAGAATGGTTGCGATACAAAACTGTGACAGACAAAGTGAAGATATTACACCAATACAACTACGGGGAAGTAGTATTGGGTTCAAGGAAAATAAAAGTGGACGGCTATGATCCAGCTTCAAAAAAAGTATACCAGTTTCACGGGTGCTACTGGCATGGTCACATATGTCACCTCACTAAATCAGTTTTAAGAGACCCCAATGGAAAGGCATGGTTAGAAGAAAAAAAACCAAAATACCATTTTGACTACCCTATATCTTCAGTCGTTAGGTTACCAAGTAGAGGAAAAGTATGAGTGTATGTGGCTGAAAGAAAAAACTGAAAACTTGTGCAGAGAAACAAAAAGTGAATGGGAAATTAAAAGACCGTTGTGCCAAGGCAGAAAAAGTCAGGATGAAATACTGAGAGGGGTTTCTAAAGGAACAACTTTTGGACTTATCCAGGTAGACATAGAAACACCTGAATCCTTGAAAGAAAAATTCAGTGAAATGACACCTATTTTCAAAAACTGTTTAGTAGGAAAAAAAGACGTAGGTGAACATATGAAACGTTACCTGGAAGCAGCAGGTAAGCTGAAACAACCGCAACGCCAACTTATAGGCAGCTACCACGCAGAGGGAATTTTGTTGGGAACTCCTCTCTTGAAGTGGTACCTGGAGAAAGGTTTGGTAGTTACGACAGTACACCTTCTCGTAGAATACACACCAGAACAGACTTTTTTACCCTTCATGGACGAAGTGACCAAAGCTAGGAGGAAGGGAGACGAAAACATAGACTGTAAGATTCTGTCAGATCTGTACAAACTTTTGGGAAATGGTTCATACGGAAAAACCATATGCAACAAACAAAACTTTGTTCAAACAAAGTATCTTCACCCTCTAAGGCAAGACGTTTGGCCATGCACTGGTCAGTGCAAGATGTGCAAGACATAAGTGACAACACGGTAGAACTGTCCTGTTTGCCCACCTCCATCACCTACGACCTCCCAGTTCAAATAGGGTTCATGGTATACCAATATGCCAAACTTAAAATGTTGGCTTTCTATTACGACTTTCTCCTTGAATACATAGACGAGAAAGATTTTGAAATGTGTGAAATCGACACTGACAGTTTTTACTTTGCTTTAAGTGCAGAGAAAATAGAAGACGTAATTATTCCTGAAAAACGTGAAGCTTTCTTCAGAGAACGTCACAAATGGTTGCCCTCTGAATCATGTGACAACAGTCACCACAGAGAGACCTATGTTCAGACCAAAGTTTTGGGTGAGCTGTGGCTGCCTCAACCATGCTGTAAGAGCCGTCTGGCGTTTGACAAGAGAACCCCCGGGTTATTCAAAGTGGAGTGGGAAGGTGATGAAATGACTGCCTTGAACTCCAAATGTTACATAGGCACAGGAGTAAATGTGCCCGTTAAAATGAGTTGCAAAGGTGTAATTCAAAAACAAAACCCCCTGACCACTGACAAGTACAAAGAAGTACTGGACAGTGAAAATGTTGTCACGGTAGTCAACAAAGGATTTAAAGTAGTTAACCACAGCGTTACGACTTACTCTCAAAGGAAACAAGGTCTAACCTATCAGTACATAAAGAGACAAGTATGTGAAGACGGTGTAAGCACCCTACCCCTTTCTATATAAAAAAATGGTTTCTTTTTCTAGTTTCACTTCCAGTTGTACATTTCGTTGAAAGAAAAAATTTTAAACAAATTGTTCAAATGAACAAATTTCCTTCATAGAAAACAGTGTTAAAATGGAAAATGTTCATTTGAACAAATGTTCGTTTGAACAATTGTTCAAATGAACATTTTTTCCCATAGAAAACAGTGTTAAAATGGAAAATGTTCATTTGAACAATTGTTCAAACGAACATTTGTTCAAATGAACATTTTTCCCCATAGAAAACAGTGTTAAAATGGAAAATGTTCATTTGAACAATTGTTCAAACGAACATTTGTTCAAATGAACATTTTTTCCTATAGAAAACAGTGTTAAAATGGAAAATGTTCATTTAAACAATTGTTCAAACGAACATTTGTTCAAATGAACATTTTTTTCCATAGAAAACAGTGTTAAAATGGAAAATGTTCATTTGAACAATTGTTCAAACGAACATTTGTTCAAATGAACATTTTTTTCCATAGAAAACAGTGTTAAACTGGAAAATATTTTTTGTTCAAATGAACATTTTTCAAATAAAAAACAAAGGTAAAAAAATGTGTACTGTATCATGAAAAAAAACTAATAAAAAAGTAAGAAAAGTGAACTGTATCACCCAAAAAATAAAAAAAAACTTTTCACAAAAGTGAACGCTGTACATGTTCACGACAAGAATAAAAAATCCGGCGCTGAAGAAATTAAGTTGGAACAGAAAAAAAAGTGGTACCAGATTTCTTAACTCATAGCGTCATATGATATACCATTTTATTATTCCATAAATTCTGACATATTTTGTATTAATCAAAGAAAATCTATGAGATTAATACATAGGTTGGTTCTAAGAGCTATAAGAGCGCTCAAACTTTGTATAAGAGCGTTCATGCCCCACTGCACACCAGCCAGGTCAGTTACAAACACTCTCTCTGACATCAAAGGGTCCGACCTAATGGTTCACTGCACAATATAATAAAAATGAGGGTCTCAGTGTGCGACCTCATGGTTCAATGCACAAATTAATAACTTGTAAGTGAATGCAACCGGCCGTCACGGGTGCCTGAGCACCGCTGACGCCGTCATGAGTGTCTGAGCACTCTAAGGACTGAACAATGGGTTACATAAGCACGACGCCATAACCTTCCGGTCGCTCTAGCGTCGCTCCTGAGCAACCTAGGTCAAATATCAAAATATCTATGGAAATAATTAGACGGTCAGAATGAGCCCAAGATCAAGGCGGAACTCCCAGTATTAAGGAAGTTACGCCATGGAGACTGAATCGACCTCCGAGTGAGCTACAGACAAACCGGCGGGAGTTACGCGCCTATCCAGCAGGCATTATAATCTTGGCACATTCAGCTCCGCGCATGCCCAAAATGGCGGTTATACAAGCATAAACGACCGAGTTATGAGGGTTTGAAGATGCAGAACCGACCAAGACAATGGGGGCCATAGCGGCGTCCATGGGGGTCCTTTGTCCCCCTGTGACACTTGAAAGGGTCCCCTCAAACAATTGTAGAGTTAGGCAGATGCTGCTGGCTCCAGTCAGTCTGGAGGTGCTTTTCCAAGATTTGCTACAAATAGACTGTCTGCACCTCCAGGAAGACACATCACCAAGAACCGCTCTAGAGGTAACATCTCCAGTCATCTCCTGCTACCTGCTATACCACTGCACTATGGTGAAACTATGCTAGACAGGCATTGGTTTCCTACCATTAGTGGCCAGAGGCTATCTTCTTCAAGACTTCCACCAGAGGGTAAAGTTATCCATTATTACATTATTCCTCTAAGCAGCAGGTCAGGAGCTAGGTGTGGGAACCCACCTAGAAGTATGCTGGACACTGTATTATTGATACCTCACAGGTGGAGTGGAACTGAACATTGTACTTTATAAATTACTGTATGTTTACTGTATTTACAAATTACCTACATACTAACTACTGTATGATTGATATTTCTTACATGTTGCCTAAAGCTGAATAAACCAGTGACAACTGGAAATAACACTATTTATAAGAGCCTTGAGATAATTACACTATATACCACTAGTCTTATGATATTTCTCATATGACAACTTGATCATGCCAATCACTAGTATGACAAAGTGGTGGAGAACATCCTACTAAGATCCCATATCTCACAGGCTCATAAAATTTAAAACTGGTAACACAACTAAAAACAATCATGCACACAGTAAGTTAAAGCTGGTACCGCAACTGGGAACAATCATGCACACAGTAAATTAAAGCTGGTACCGCATACACACAGTTAGACCCACTCCACCCACCCAGTGACCTTGACCTTGACACCATACCCACCAAGGTCACCAGTGAGATCTCCCACATACCAGTGAGATCTCCCACATACCAGTGAGATCTCCCACACATCAGTGAGATCCCCCACACATCAATGAGATCTCCCACACATCAATGAGATCTCCCACACATCAGTGAGATCTCCCACACATCAATGAGATCTCTCACACAACAGTAAGATCTCTCATATGTCAGTGAGGTCTCCCAAAACGTCAGTGAGGTCTCCCAAAACGTCAGTGAGGTCTCCCAAACGTCAGTGAGGTCTCCCAAACGTCAGTGAGGTCTCCCAAACGTCAGTGAGGTCTCCCACACGTCAGTGAGGTCTCCCACACGTCAGTGAGGTCTCCCACACGTCAGTGAGGTCTCCCACACGTCAGTGAGGTCCACCACACACATCAAGGCCTTATCAGTCAAGCTGGCAGAACAACACACAAAGACCTTACGTAGTCAGGGGCCTGTTGAAGAGGTCTCCCTCCCACCAAGATCTAGGAGGCCCACAGGAGGCAAACCAGCCTCCAATACAACAGACCCACACTCAGTAGACCCCACACCACCCACCCTGTCTACTCAGGGAACAACCAGTTCTCAGGGATCCAACATTTCCCAGGGATCTCTACAGGACGCCCAACTCACGCTATCTACCTCAGGGGAAGAAGGATCTGCCTCAGGGGGTGGATCCACACCCTCATCTAGATCCTCCACCCCAGCTCCAGCCTTTGACAGCCACTCCTCCAGAGACACCTCCCCCACACCCTCCATCATGGACACCGATGAAGGCCCCCAACCTAATCAGACAGCTGAGAAGATAAGGGCCTATGAGAAGGCCATCCAAGATGCAGTTACTGCCCTAGAGACCAACAAGTCCCAGCAGGAGGAAAGGGAGAGGATCCTCAACCAACAACTGGCGGAGAGGAATGCAGCAATAGATGCTCAACAGAAGGCCATGGAAGATCAGCGGAAGTCCCTAGAGAGACAACAACAACAGATAGCAGATCTCATGAAGATGGTATCATCCCAGACCCCACAACCTCCCACACCTGCCATCACACCTGTTGTCACACCATCTGCCTCTGGATCCAAAGATGACATCATAATCTCCATGGTGTCCAACATGACCAAGCTCATAGACAATAAACAGCAGGACGACAGAAAGATCAGGATACATGAGGTAACAAAACCCAAAACCTTTTCACACCCATCACCACTCATGTCAACAGCATTATTCATTGATCACAAATTCCCAGAATATCTGAAGGATAAGTACAAAGTGACAGACAGTGATACCATGGTAACATATTTACCCAAGTACCTCGAAGGACAAGCACTAGCTTGGTTTGAATCATTCAGGGAGAGTGCCACACCTGATATGTTGACATGGACCAATGTAGTGAATAAATTAAAAGAGTATTTTGCTACTCGAGACAATATAATCTCAAGGACTGCACTCCGTGCACAAAAGATAGATGAACCTGTTCTAGACTATGCATGCCATCTCAGGAAAGTGTGTAATGCCCAACGCCAGAGTGATGAAACCCTAAGCAAGGCATTTACCCAAGGCATGAGGCCCTGGATCTCTGTAGCTCTTGAGAACAAGAAAATAGACTCTTTTGACCAAGCCCTAGACCTAGCCCTAGAGGTTGAGACTCAAGAGAGATCTAGGAAGGTAAGGGATGCAGAAACCAACCCACAGCCTACTAAGAAAAAGGTCCAGGAAATCAGCACTAGTTCAGATGAAGATGTTAACCTAATGTCTAGTGCCCATGTAAGGCAACAGGAAGCTAAGGTTGCATCAAGAGACCCTACCGGTAGATACAGAGGAAATAACTATGACCCCAACTACCAATCCAATAGAGGTAGAGGTAGAGGGGGCAACAACAACAACCGGGGGGGTCACAACAGTAGGAAAGACAACAGCTCTTCCAACTCCAACAATGGTAACTCTTCATACAGTGATAGGAGAAACAGAACCCCAAGTAATGGCAGATCCTATAATAACCAAGGATCCAACAGTAGGAGCCAGAGTCCACATAGGAACTACAACTCTGGATCCTACAACAACTCTGGATCCTACAACAACAGCCAGGGTTCAAACAACTCTGGATCCTATAATCAGGGATCCAACAGTAGGGGCCAGAGTCCACATAGGAACTACAACAGTGGATCCTACAACAACAATGGCGCCTACAACAACAACCAGAGATCCAACAACTCCGGTCAATACAGCAACTCTGGTCAATATAACCAGGGTTCCAACCCACGCCAGGAGGATTACAAACCTGACACAAGAGGTTACCAGGGGAACCAACAAAGTAACCCCCAAATACCACCTCATGTGATGGATCAAATCTCCAAGCTCCTGGTGGCAAGCATCTCAACCACCCCACAGAACCAGGAAAACTAGGATGTCACAGTGCCGATGGGCCAGTGCACTGTGACACCCCAAATACAAACAATCAATCAGGATTAACAAAGATCCAACCAGAGACAATTGCTAGTGCCAATCTACCATCTGACAGACAGAGACGTCCATCAGTGATACACATCACCCCACCAGATTCATCATCAAAGGATACAGGTGAGAGTACCAAGCTTTCTATTGTACTTCTTCAAAATGGCTGTATCAATGCAAATCTATATGATGTTTCAGATGTACAATGTTTGGTTGATACAGGTGCTACTATCACCTGTGTCAGACAATCATTCCTCATGGATCTCCAAAAGAGATTCCATATCCAACTGAGGAAATCTAAAATCAACATCCACTTGGCAGATGGCTCGGTGTGTCATGTTAGACATTCAGCTATGCTGAACTTTAGAATCCAAGGTGTCAGATTCCAATACCAATTTGCTGTAATTCCCAACCTCACACAGCCCGTTGTTCTTGGCACAGATTTCTTAAGCACTACAAAATCTCAAATTGAATTTAACGTTGATCCTGAACAAATTCTCAAACCCATTAGGGCAGTGAGGGATTTTACCATCCCTCCATTCTCTGAACTTGCAGTATTGGGTAAGGTCACATCTACTCAATCACTGCAAGGGAAAACTGGAGTAGTAGATAACCTCCAAAGAAATAACAATGCCCCATATCTAGTTCAAAGGGCAGCAGTAACCCCCAGGGAAAATAACAAACATCCCCTAGTGTTACTCAACACCAGCAGGCGCCAACATAAAATCAAAAAGGGTGCCATCATAGCTCTATTTCAGGAAGTCAAGGAATCTGATTTAGAAAAACCTCAACAGGTGTCAGACACAACCCCACACACTGATCAATCCATCTCAGCCATACCGCCTGAGGATGTAACTCAATTCAGTGACACAGACTCAGACTGTGAGTCCACATATGCTGACCCTGAACCCAACTCAATCAGACTCTCTGAAATAGCTGCTATACATAGTGAGGCACATGACCTCGAGCCAGAATTGGAAGAGAATGTTCCACCAAAATCTGTGCTCACATCCAAAGATCAGCATGATAGATTAAAATCACTGCTGACCAAGTATGATGATGTATTTGTAGGAAAAGATGGAGACATTGGTGCCACACACCTGTATACACACTCAATACATGTAAAACCTGAGGCAGTACCATGTCATTTCCTACCATATAGACAAACACCAGAAAAACAGGCCGCAATAGGGGAAGAGTGTGAAAGGCTAGTACAACAGGGCATTCTGAGAGAATGTGCCGAGGGCCCCTGGGCCTCCAGATCCTTTTTAGTACAAAAATCATTGGGAGGCCATCGGCTCGTCACAGATTTTCGTTATTTGAACCAGAACACGATAAATCAAGCCTTATCTACACCCCTGGCCGATGACACTCTAGACATGATAGGGTCACTCAGACCAAGAGTATTCAGTAAGCTAGATGCCCAACAGGGATTTTTTCAAATTCCTATAAGACAGGAGGACCAGCATAAAACCGCATTCATAGCAAATGACAAAAAATATGTCTATGAAAGGATGCCGATGGGTTTAGCGACGGCACCGGCGGGATTCTGCCATCTAGTCACATTAATTCTGAACAAACTCAAGTACAAATGTGCCCTACCATACCTAGATGACATATTGGTATTATCACCATCAATCGAACAACACTTCCATGACCTGGAAGATGTGTTCAACAGCCTAAGAGTTGGTAAACTCAAACTGAAGAAATCAAAATGTGAATACTTCATAGACAGAATAGACTTCTTGGGAATGAGAGTCACACCCATGGGACTACAACCATCTCCCACAAAGGTGGAGTCAATCAAAACCTTCCCAACACCAAAATCAGTCAAAAATGTCCGATCCTTCACAGGCCTATGCCAATACTTCAAAAAGTTTATCAAAGGTTATGCCCAAATTGCTAGACCATTGTATGATCTACAGACACATCTCAAAGCATTTGTCTGGACAGAAGAGGCAGATAATGCTTTCAAAACATTAAAGCATGCCCTCTGTACCAATGCTCTTCTCAGATATCCAAACTATGAGAAAGAGTTCAGTTTGGCAACTGATGCTTCCAATGTGAGTTTAGGAGCTGTACTCTCACAGAGAGATAATGAAGGAGTGCTCAGACCAGTAGCCTTTGCAGGTAGAACCCTCTCAAAACATGAGAGAAATTACAATACCACAGAGAGAGAACTACTGGGAGTAGTGTATGGAGTATTACACTTCAGACACTATCTAGAGACCAGACACTTCCAACTATACACAGACCATGCAGCCCTAATCCCACTATTAACCAATACAGGACTCACACATAGATGGGCCAGATGGGCTCTAGACATACAACAATTTTCATTCACCATCCAATGTGAAAGGTGATGATAACATACCACCAGATGCTATGTCTAGAAGAGAATACCCAGACTCTGGACCCATGACTAACCCTCCACCCCCACCAAGGAGAGTTAGAGCAGCCAGTAGAACCAAGTTTGCAAAAGTAACAAAGAAAGTACCATTCAAAAGGGATGATCCACCCAACACCATTGAAAGGCCAGAGACACCCATTAGGGGTATCTTGAAGCAATCTACACACTATGTGTTTTGCCACTGTGAGAGAGAATACTCACAACTCTTTCCAGATAATGACTTCGAGCCTATTGAATTCTCATCACTCAATCAGATAGTGAAGGCAACTCCTAAGGAGCCACCCTTCACCCCACCTGACTCAGATGATGAAGATCCAGAAGACACAATATATGCTATTACTCAAGCAACTTCTAAATCAGTCAGATTCTTTGAACCAATGCAGGGAGAGGAAACATCAAACCATTTGTGTCCTATGACCACACGCTCAAAGACTAGAGAAATGATTCAGGAGGGCACACCAAAACCCCCCACACAATCACAAACTATTCTAAACGAGAAAAAGGTCACAGGAAACAAACCTACCAAAACCCCACCTGCCAGGAAAAATGTCACAAAAGACACTGCATCTACTAAGTCAAAGAACTCTGAGACAAAGAAGAATGACAAAAAGCAAATTGTGCCTTTAAAGAAAAAGGTTGCCACTCCCATCAAGGCGAGAATAGGCCCTCCAAAGGAGCCTACACACCAAAACAAGAGTGACACACCCCAACAAAAGGCACAAGATAGGCCAATAGTCGATGAAAAAGAAAAAGAAAGAGACAGAATAAAACAACATGTGCTAGATATAAATCAACTACTGGATCAGATTCCCGACACATCCATCTCAGGTACAAACCTTGGCTTGGAACAAAGGAAAGACAAGGACCTATTGCCCCTCATACAGTATCTTGAGGATGGGACCTTGCCTGCACCAAAAGCACAAGGAAATAGAATCATCAACCAAGGCCAGACATACACCTTGGTAAATGGTACATTAGTCCATATATGCCCCATAAATTGGAGAAAAACCAATACTGTACCACTTCAAATTGTTATACCACAGCAATGGGTAACAAGTACACTACAGTATTTCCATGACTCACCTACTGGCGGCCATCTTGGTTCTAGTAGGATGCTGTCAGCACTCCGACCTAGGGTATATTGGAAGTCTATGCTAGCAGACACAACAAAATATGTTTCCACCTGCCACACATGCCTCACAGCAAAAAGGCAAGTACACTCACACAAAACACCAAAGACAGTGAGAGAGTACATGACTTCACCAATGAAGTTCCTAAACCTAGACGCGGTGGGACCACTTCCCACAACTGCCAGGGGAAACAAACATATACAAGTCTGCATAGATTATGCTACCAGATATGCAACAGCTTGGGCTACTACTGACTTAAAAGCTGAGACAACAGCAGCAGAGTTCTACAAGAATATAATTTGTCATCATGGAACACCAGCCACTCTTCAAACAGACAATGGAACATGTTATACAGGTGCAAAGTTCACAAAGTTAACTAAACACCTCAAGATCAAACATAAATTCTCCTCACCATACAGGCCACAATCAAATGGGCTTGTAGAGAGATTCAATGCTAGCATAGGCACAGCACTCAGAGCATTCTGCTCAAAGCACCAAAACAATTGGGATTCATTTATTGAACCCATAACCTTTGCATTAAACAACACTGAATCCCAAACCACAGGATTCACCCCTTTCTTCCTACTCCATGGAAGAAACCCAGCCACCCCAATGGACTTAGGGCTGGGAATACAGGTAGACATATCCACAGTAGCAGACCATGTAGCTAACATGATAACAAATCAAGATACCTCTAGGAGGAAAGCTATAGAAAGGGTCGCCAAGCTACAAAAGGAAAGAAAGGATAGATATGATAAGAAACTTACACCACAGGAAATCAAGGTCACCGACATGGTGTACCTAAACATACCAAGAATCCTGACCAATACAGAGTGTAAGAAACTTCAACCCCTTTTTATGGGACCATATGTTGTAGTAGATAGACCTAGTTTGACAAGTGCCAAACTCAAAAACTTGGACACCAATCTATTGGTGGCCAGACCAGTGCACATAGACAGACTGAAAAAGGTTGTGGCTGTCAGAAATAATGAATTTGCACACAGGCTTATTCCACATGAGGCCAAATACTACAGCAAAATTGTAAGGAACAAAAATGATATCACCCTTACAAGAGAAACCACAGGCATAGGCCCTATCAAGCCTAGGCCTGCACACCACATACTAAGGAAGACATCTAGGTGTGGTGCAGTTTCAAGAAATTAGAAACAAGATTGAGATACCAAAAGACATAAGATTTTCAAAATGTATTACAAATTCTCTTCATCCACACATAAGACATGTGTGACTGATAATGAATTACTATGTATATAAAGCCAATCAAATTTGTAAATATATCAGTAGGTTATTGCCTCTGAAAGGGTCAAAGACTGGGACCCCCCAAGTAAAGCAGACATGAAGTCTAAGAAGAGTAAGGGTAACACAATGGAGTGTCTAAAGCCTAATCCCCACATGAAAGAGCGCGCTATGCCAACACAGCAGTCTATAGAGATCAATTGACCTTATAAGCTACACTCAGACAACTGTCTAGACGGTCATGAATGGCTGTCCTGGATGACAGTAGGAGCTAATTACCAGTACACAGAGTACACAATACACCCCCACAGTTGCAGACACTGGAGATCAAGGCCTTGACTCCAGAGAAACAATACCAGGCCCACAATGGATGTGGGTAGGGTAGGCTACATAAGAAGCACTGTGGACCATAGCCCACCATCAGTCTTCATCCAGCTGCAGTCTGGAACACAAGTCTACAGGACCCCACTTGGGAATTAGCCAGCCCACTTCTCCATGAGGAGAGACTGCACTAGGATAAAGAACACACCTACTTCACCTTCAACCTGACCTTACCATTTACTGGTCAATCTCTATAGACTCACCGGACATATTGCCAAGACAGCTCAATCTTGCAAAGGTACAGTTTGAACCACTTCATTTAAAAGTGTTACACCATACACTTAGACTTTACCAGCACCAAATCACTACAAATTTGACAAGACTTTAAACAGCAAACTTGCTTTACACAAGCACCATGGGGACACTGAGAGTTTCACCCATACTGCTAACTATGCTGTTATTATATACTACAAAACCACTTACTGCAGGTTATACACCTGTGGTGAGACAAAACATAGGAGTAGTATTCAAACCTAGCCCTCAACCATTGGTCAATGGACATACAACCACAACACTGTTGTTAGCTATTCCCTACAAGATACCTCGGGCACCCGTTACCCAAGGATCCATAAGGGATAGAATACTCCAGTTGACCACTCCTACTCTACAAGATCATACCTCTGGCCAAATTATCCAACAAGCTAAGGAGCTAGACACCTTGCTGGAAATTGCAGACAAGGAGATAAACGAAACACTAGCCTCCATCAAATTGTTCTTATCCAACCCCATAAACACATCGGAAAAGGCCAAAAGAGAGGCCATACTGGGTTTTCTATTACCCCTGTTTCGCGGTGTGCTAGGTCTAGTAATGGGACAGCTCAAGAACATAGATGAAATACTAAGAAAATTTGCTAAACAAGATAAGGAAGCAGCTAATCTCATTGAAAAGATCACAGACAGACAAGATAAGTTTGTTAAAGCATACATCCAAGATAAGAAGGTACTGGACAGCACAATCAACACCATAGGTGACACCGTCAACCTGTGGGCCTCTAACATGTCCAGGTCACTTGACTCATATTCAAGGCACGAGAAAACTCAAAGGGAAAAAATGCAAGTATTAAATGATGCACTAATTATCATAGCAGCAATAATGAATACAGTTCAATCACTGCAAAGGACAAATGCAGCCCTGAGGATGCTATCATCAGGGATCCTAACCCCTGATATAGTGCCACCCTCAGACCTTGCTAGATATCTAATTGACATTAATAACAAACTTAGGATTACACACCCTGGAGCACAAGTCGCAATTAATGACTTAGATTTCTATTATTCACAGAAGCTGACCTCATACACTTACTCAGCTCACCATATATATATTCATCTGGACATTATAATTCAATCTACCACCTCAACCTTCAAACTGTACCAAATGATTACATCACCCATGCCTATAGACACACAGGAGACCCCCACCAGAGGAGTCACCAAACTACAAACCACAACTGAGTTTCTAGCAGTATCTTACGATGAATCATTATTTATCGAATTGGACTCAGCAGATATGCAGGCATGTGAAGGTACTACAGTAAAGGTATGCAGAGATGTAAATGGTAGAATCTATAAACACAGGCCTACATGCCCTGTAGCCATTTTTACTAACCAGGCTCAACAGATTAAGGAACATTGCAAGTTTACAGTTTCACCACTGCAAGCACCTACCACCCATGCTATTTTCATTTCTGAAGATGAGTATCTGGTCACTACTAATGAACCCCATTACTTTATCAACTGCCATGGTAAAACGTCTGAAACTCGGAAGGCCCAGTCCTACTCAATCATTGGTGTACCCTGTGGGTGCACGATCAGTGTAGGAGAATTTTCTCTTCCAAACACAAGGTTGCCCTGTAACTCAACCTTATCATTTCATTACATTCTCAAGACAATTAATTTACCATTCATGGCAGCACTTAACAAAATTTCTGAAACCAAACCAGATGAAAGAGAGAATCTTCCAAATTTCCCAGTAGTAAACCTTTCTAGAACCTTAGAAAAACTACAGGAAAATCCAATCATGGATGATATTACTCAACTAAATTTAGAGCCCTTTGCTAAAACAGTATTAAAAGATGCCTCCAACCTTAATAAGGAAATGGAAACGAGCTACGAGGAATCATACCTACGTCGAGTTACAGAGCATCCAATCTTCCAAAGCTTAGCACTCATCCTAGGGATATCAGCTCACATTTTTATAGTATACATACTACTCAAATTATACAGACTAGGAGGGACTGTAGCCTACCTGCCTACAGCCAAAGCATTCAGACTAGTCACCGAGCTGCCCCTACACAAATTGCTCCCAGATAAGAATCCTACCAAATTAACCCCTACAGAGGAAACCCACACCCCTTTCCTCACAATTCAGGAAACCCACACCCTGATAATTGCTATATTATTCACCCTGACCATCTACTCAGCCTACAGAATAATGAAGTACCTTAAGAAATTTGCACAGACACACTGTGGCAAGAAAAATGTGGCCAAGCGCACAAATCCCACAATATATTTTAAAATATATTGTGGAGACTCAAACTTCGCGCTACCCTTGAGGCCAATACCACATGAATTTGATGAGATTAAATCAGCAGCTGCCCCTACCTACAAGGATATAGTGGTTAAAACCTTCCCACTACCTAAGGCTATATTTACCTGGAATGGACCAGCAGTTATAACAACACAGAGAGGAGAATTTGCTTATCACCTCCCTCAGGTGATACACCTACCTTGGCGCACTAGGTTCAGTACTATACCAGCCCTTAAAAACAAAGGACTGTACTACTCCATGCTTCTCCAGAATGATTGTGGCACCAGCCCGGTGACCATGACAGCACTGGAAAATACAACAGATATAATTATTGACGAACACCAGGAGGAGACCGCAAGGTCAAACATGCAGACTATTGCTAATTTTCTAAACCACCAGCCCTCCCCGGTGACTGTGGAAACAGCCTAGGCTGCCCACAGCCTAGACTGCCCCCAGTCCACCACCAGGAGATACTGAGATGACACATCTCACACATGACACACACCTCCACTGTCAATGAAATTATCAAAGTATTAGAAAAAAAAATTATATACACAGCCACTTGTTGATGTATAATATGAAAATCTATGGTATTCTCACAAAAATCAATGATTAATGCGCACATATACGCGCAAAATTGCGAAATTGCGAAATTTCAAATTGTAAAATTGTACAAATCTAACATTAATATACATGAATGCAGGTAGATAACTAAGACAGTTTTTGTACCCACTAGCACTTGTATACTATGCCAAGGTTTACTTAAAGTAACACACTTTAGGTATCCAAGAAAATTGTTGGAAAAATGAATGAAAAAAAAAAAAAAATTGTTGAGAAAATTGTTGACATAAAACATGTTTACTTAAGATACTCACCAAATAAATCTCTTTCAGGGACACATACTCAAAAGGCTAGGGGAATAGTCAATTAAGCAGCGGCCCACTGCCGAAATTGCCAATTAATACACCCATATAGCAAAATCAATGAGTAACTCAGAGACAAACAAGCCTATTGTACATGAAGTACTTTGTTTTTCCGGTCCTCGGAAAAATTTGTCTCAAATCCCATAAATTGAATAGTGTAATCTAGATTGTACGTTTGTACCCAATTTGCACACTAAAATTGTATGTTTGCACACCAGATTGTACGCTCGTACCCAATTTGCACACTAAAATTGTATATTTGCACACCAGATTGTACGCTTGTACCCAATTTGCACACTAAAATTGTATGTTTGCACACCAGATTGTACGCTCGTACCCAATTTGCACACTAAAATTGTATGTTTGCACACTAGATTGTAAGTTGTATCCAATTTACATTTGAATTATATGTTGCACATTATACTGTATGTCTGTGCCCAATTCATACACTGAAGTCAGATTTTTAGAAATCAACATTTCTAGGTGTATCCAAGCTGTACGCAAAAATTATATATGTACATACAGAAGCTATCAATTGAACGCAAATTATATATTGGCATACTAAAACTGTCAAATGTACGCAAAAATTATATATTTGTACACCAAAAAATTGCCAAATGCACGCGAAATTATATATTTGCACACTAAAATTGCCAAATGTACGCGAAATTACATATTTGCACACTAAAATTGCCAAATGTACGCGAAATTATATATTTGCACACTAAAATTGCCAAATGTACGCGAAATTATATATTTGCACACTAAAATTGCCAAATATACGCGAAAATTATATATTTGCACACTTAAATTGCCAAATGTACGCAAAAATTATATATTTGCATACTGAAATTGTCAATTGAACGCAATTACACGCGAAATTGTAAATTTGCACACTAAAATTGTCATTTATGTTCAATTTGCACGCTAAATTGAACATTAAATGCCAAAATTGCACACTATTTGCCAAATTGTATGTTGTACATAAAAATGGAAAATTGTACCCAAAATTGATGTTACATAAGCAAATAAGCTATGGTATGGTAAGATATAGAAACTCGGAAATGTACTTATACCCAGGAGAAAATTGTTTATACTGACAAAGCTCTACCACAAAAATTGCATTTGAAGCACTCCCCATTACTTCAAATCCTCTTACAAAACAGTATATAACTCCAAAATAAGGTAAAAATTGTATAAATTGTACATTCCCTCGGCGAAATGACGGAGTTTCGCATTCTTTCGGGGGAGAGGGAGTATTCTATGATATACCATTTTATTATTCCATAAATTCTGACATATTTTGTATTAATCAAAGAATATCTATGAGATTAATACATAGGTTGGTTCTAAGAGCTATAAGAGCGCTCAAACTTTGTATAAGAGCGTTCATGCCCCACTGCACACCAGCCAGGTCAGTTACAAACACTCTCTCTGACATCAAAGGGTCCGACCTAATGGTTCACTGCACAATATAATAAAAATGAGGGTCTCAGTGTGCGACCTCATGGTTCAATGCACAAATTAATAACTTGTAAGTGAATGCAACCGGCCGTCACGGGTGCCTGAGCACCGCTGACGCCGTCATGAGTGTCTGAGCACTCTAAGGACTGAACAATGGGTTACATAAGCACGACGCCATAACCTTCCGGTCGCTCTAGCGTCGCTCCTGAGCGACCTAGGTCAAATATCAAAATATCTATGGAAAGCCCATAATTAGACGGTCAGAATGAGCCCAAGATCAAGGCGGAACTCCCAGTATTAAGGAAGTTACGCCATGGAGACTGAATCGACCTCCGAGTGAGCTACAGACAAACCGGCGGAAGTTACGCGCCTATCCAGCGGGCATTATAATCTTGGCACATTCAGCTCCGCGCATGCCCAAAATGGCGGTTATACAAGCATAAACGACCGAGTTATGAGGGTTTGAAGATGCAGAACCGACCAAGACAATGGGGGCCATAGCGGCGTCCATGGGGGTCCTTTGTCCCCCTGTGACACTTGAAAGGGTCCCCTCAAACAATTGTAGAGTTAGGCAGATGCTGCTGGCTCCAGTCAGTCTGGAGGTGCTTTTCCAAGATTTGCTACAAATAGACTGTCTGCACCTCCAGGAAGACACATCACCAAGAACCGCTCTAGAGGTAACATCTCCAGTCATCTCCTGCTACCTGCTATACCACTGCACTATCGTGAAACTATGCTAGACAGGCATTGGTTTCCTACCATTAGTGGCCAGAGGCTATCTTCTTCAAGACATCCACCAGAGGGTAAAGTTATCCATTATTACATTATTCCTCTAAGCAGCAGGTCAGGACCTAGGTGTGGGAACCCACCTAGAAGTATGCTGGACACTGTATTATTGATACCTCACAGGTGGAGTGGAACTGAACATTGTACTTTATAAATTACTGTATGTTTACTGTATGTACAAATTACCTACATACTAACTACTGTATGATTGATATTTCTTACATGTTGCCTAAAGCTGAATAAACCAGTGACAACTGGAAATAACACTATTTATAAGAGCCTTGAGATAATTACACTAAATACCACTAGTCTTATGATATTTCTCATATGACAACTTGATCATGCCAATCACTAGTATGACAGTCACGTTCACCAGATTATTAGTATCTGGTTAGATTTAAGCAACCATTTTAACATGGAAAGTTTAGAAGCTATGCTTGTGGAGCAAACCACAGAAACTCCACCTTATGACTATTACATGCGTCCAGTTTTACAAAGTGTTGCTTCATATAATCAAGCTTCTTCTATAACACCTGACAATGATATAAGTTCTGTAGCATGTGGATGTTCAGAGAATTTCTTTTGGGAAATAATACCTGGAGAAAACATTGGTTATTTTAGAGGAGCTGAACCAGACACTGTTGACCACTGTATAACTAGTGTTAAAATGTACAAATATTTCTCTTCAGCTTTTTGGGACGCCTACAGAAACTGCATGTACTATTGTCGAGTGAAAAAAGTTAACTTGATAATGCATGATTGGTGTATAGGAGTATATCAATTGCACACTGAACCTGGCTGCCCAAGACACTACACAAGGTACACTTTAGGAAGTGTAAGAAAGTTTGCTCTTACTCTCCAAGAGTTAGAATGTAATCCCATAGTAGGAGTGTTTTGTCAGTGTAATTGTAAACTGGAAGTATCTGCTATTGCTAAAACTATTTGTTTCACATGTCTGCAGGTCTCACTGGAACTTCATGCCTTAAGTATACCTGGAGTGAAAAATCATTTCTCCTTTGAGGTAAACTTTAAGGATGGTTTTTTATCTGGTCTTTTACCTGGACCCAAAAACAGTCAAACTTACTTCCTGGCCCAGGCTTTGTTCGAGCATGCTATATCTAACATAGCCAAACTTAACAGTTATTGTTTCAACAACACATGGAAAACTAGTCTCACTGGTCAAAGCTGGTATCAAGCAAGTAAATTCACACACAACAAATGTTTTTGTAGTATATGTGCACGCCCCGGAAATGGAAAATCTGTCTTCATCTGTAAATATTGTGTCTAATAAAAATATAATCTGTTATGTGAAATAAATGAGTTGTGTTTTATTTTAATGCATGAAATGAAGAGACATAACAAAATGAGTCATAAGTATTGCGTAAATCCATAAAAGTATTGCATCAGAACATTGTGTAAATTCTTACAAGCATTGCGCAATGCACCCTCATACGTAGGTCATACGTTTTTGCAAGTAGGTTAGTAGGTCACTTCCGGTTTGAAAGTAGGTCAGCTCTAGGTATTGCACAATTCTTTTAATTTATGTAACTAGGTCAAGTCACTAGGTCAAATGGAATCCAGCTCTCTGATTGGTCGAAAAAACTAGGTCATGACCTTATGACGTCACTTCCTGTCAAATCCAGCCCTCTGATTGGCTGAAACTAGGTCACTTCCGGTCTACCAGTAGGTCATGACCTAGTTAGTAGCTAATCCATTGCGCTCAGTTTGCATGTATATACTACTTATATTGTTGTTGCCGGATGGCAGTATATATCATGTATGTATGTATGTAAAAAACAGGAAGTAGCCCTGAACAACCAAAGTTATCAAGGGGAATGGTCTGTCTACCTAAAGAGTTTTTGCTTTCAAATAATAACTGAACTTTGTGAAGGTAGAAGCATACCTGCATGTTGTTCTTTTATTGCTCAATAACCAACAGCTAGATGATTCTAAAATTGTTTGTGGGGGCAATACCTCTCAAAACAAAACTGCTAACACTTCATCCCCTGGTAATGTTTCTCGTATCTTCGCACTACTATGTCAATCCAGATATTGGCCAGATTCAAAATGCCTGGCATCAGACTCAGAAGGGGATGCCTTACAGATCAGAGATCACACGTTGTTGATGCTGAGCTATATGTCATTGTCCTATCAGAGAAGTCATATTGGCAGCATGGGTAGGCAGGGATGGATGGTCGTTTTCCCCTTGGCTGCATGTCTTGGTTATGCATCTTGAGCCAATAGTGTACGGCGATACAATGTGCCAAGCATCACTGATCCTACTCAGGGTACCTAGTGTAGCAGCCAAAATGTCTTCCGGGCCACTTGAAAGAGTCATAGGAGGGGTAAAGCTGCCAGATCAAATGTATTTCTGTGCTGTCTGGGCTTTAGCTTATATGTCAGATGTTTGAGTCCTGGACAAATTCACAGTAGAAAGCAGCTAATTTAAATTTTATCTTGTAAAGTCATTTGGGCACACAAGCTTTATGTATGTCATCAGTCAGATGAAAAACACCTGGTATGCAAACAGTGCTGACATCTGTACACTGATTTGGCAATATACATATATGGGTCAGGTCGCCAGAAAGCAGTAGATTTTGTGTTTTTTTAGGTCATTTTGGACTCTTATGTCTCTGGAGAAAGAAGTAGTAAACCAATTGTATCTTGCATAGTCTCATTTGAGGACACTTAGGGCTATTGGAAAAAAATGAGGTTTGGACATGTTACTGAGTGAGAATTTTTCATCATGTGTTTTTGAAATAAAATCTCTAATTTGTACCATCTGGTACATAAATCTAAATCAGTCATAAAACATGGAAAATATAGAGCTTTGAAATCTTTGTTATTACCCATATGAAGGGCCCTCTTATCCTCTACTTTGGTGAAAAATTCTGTGTCTATCTGCATTTTGTCTCCTTGCAAGAGCATCTTATGTGAAATAATTCTGATAAAAGTACTGGACGTTAAGTAACATCCGGTACTTTTATCATCATGTAAGAGGCAGTCTACTGTGGATGTATTCTACTGTGGATGTATTTAACTCAAATTTTGTTCCATTTTGTAATTGAAGTCAATAATAGACATATTGGCCTTGTTATTTCATGTGTTTGTTTTGCATAGTGGGACATTCTTATATTACTGAGAGCAACTTTAAATACCTCTTATTTCATCATTTTGGTATCAGACATTACATGACACAAAACCAGCAATAAAAATTGAACCGAACATCCTAAATTGGTATTTTTTGTTTTTTTCTGAGCTGAAGGGAAATCCCTTCACAAATTTAATAAGGTTATAAAAAATTATAAAGTAATTTGAAAATTATTTTTTCAGGCCCTTCAAGGGCAGAATCTTCAATTTCTGACGACCTGACCCATATATATCAGCTATACTGTCAAACTGTCTTACAGGTCTTACAGATGCTGCCCTGTCATTGTCAATTCAGTGAACCAATATTAGCACATAGGCAGATAGGGGTGGACGGCTGTTTTCCCCTTTGCTGCCCTAGTTACCCATCCCATACTGATGGTCTCTGGCAATATTGTGCCAGACCTTCCTGAATCTTATTCTGGACACTTATAATGGCCTGCAGAAAATTGCTATTCTACTGTATTTTATGTTCTTTGGTTTTATTTGTTTTTTTTTGTTTTTTATTTTGGAGGGGGTTACGTTGTGTCTATCAGTAGCAAGGATCGGTGAAAATCACCCCGTCAATCCCAATCAACCCAAACACTCTCACAGCACCAGACCTGCATACAACCAACTACTGAACCAAAGAGATCTGGGGTCAGCTCGGCACCCTTTTTGAATTGCCACGAATTGGTCAATAATTCGAAGTTTCGACCACTAGAGTATTTAACTGTGGTGTGTTTTTCTTTGTTGCAAATTGTTTTACCGTACTATAATATACCATTTTATTATTCCAATAATCTTGGTTAAACTAAATGGAAAGTTATCCTACCTGTCTAATTGCACATGAAATGGGAAACTGTGCTAATTAAGCTAATGAGATTTTGATCAGCTGATTAGAAAAAAATTCAACTTAAAAGCATGAGTAGAAGGGGTCTAGTGAGTGACAGATTATATCTGCATGTACTCTTACAGCAAACTCTGCCTCAAAAGGGGCTTGGTTTTATTTTTCCTGTAGGAAGACACGCTGAATGTAACCCAGTCGCTGATAGGCTCACACAAAACCTCTGCGATCAACTTTCATCAGCAAGACCAGGAGTACATTGAGATCATACAGTTAAGCTGAGCAGAGAGGTGTAATAATGTAAAGTAATTGGTCTATATTCCAACCTCTCCGCTAGTAATTATCATTTTTCAGTTATTGGCTCAGTTATAAATTCTTTACAGGTTGGCCTTATAAATGTAATATGGCATTATCTAGGAAATGACTATTTTGTTCCTTTTCATCAAACTCTGAGGAAATAAAATGATAACCCTTCTTAAGGGATGGGTAATATTTGAAGTTCTTTAAACTAAAGTATATTCTTATTAAAAACTGAGTTTGTGGTGCTATGTAAAAAACATCTCATACAGACATGAAGGAACATGAAGGCCATAGGATGCCCCTTTTTCTGTATTAGTAGATGAGATCTGGCAAAGTGAGGGGGAGAAGGCGCCATTGTATGGCATCTATTTATGAAGGCAGACACCCTTTAGAGCTTAAAGCCGTGACTTTTTGAAAGAGCATTTATGATTTGTAAATACTGCTGCTGAAGGGTGCATTACACTTGGGTTTTATTTCATGTTGATATATTGAGATACTGACCGTTTATAACTTTAACATTGGCGCTCCGTAGCGATGTGCGATAACCCAGGAAAATATCACACAATGAGGTCATGTGACCCTTTGATGACGTCATGGCTTCAAAATGGCGATGTAAACAGTGTGCACAGTGTGCAAGGTGAAACTTATTGAAATTGCCTTGTATTTCCTTTAGAAAAATTAAATAAATGCAAAGGCACACTGGTTTGGAGAATCTTACTTGCAGTGTCACTCCCACATCGGGAGTGACACTGCGCATGAGACAACCCTCGGAGATTCTCCAAACTGGTTATCCTTTGCTTATATATCATAGGGGGTTGTGTTTTCATGAGAAGGAAATTGAATAGTGCTTCAACAATATTTCTATGAACACACATTTGTAAAAAAAACAAAAAAACAACTAGCCTAACAGCCCAGGCAGTGGAGCTTAGAGTGATCAGTGCTGGGGCAGAGAAATGTATAATTGAAAAGCTGGACCCATATTTACACCACACCACACACCTAAATATAACACAACTCATTTAATAGAACACCAACAGGAACCAGGTTAAGAGAGATTTAGTAGCATCAAAACTGTTATCACGCAGAAAGGACCATTGTGTGTGGCACAAGGGGATAACAATTTATGGCTTCAAGAACACGCGACAGGACAAAAGGTTTCAGCATCAAACTTGCTCCTAATCTGGTTCCTGTTCATACTTTATTAAAGGGTTGTGTGATATTTAAGCGTGGGATGTAGTCTAAATCTGGGAGCAGCTGTTCAATCAAACAGCCCCTTGCTCTGGTGTTGAAACTACTAGATGGGGTTTTACACTGCACAATAAGAGTTTGTAGCAGTAAAGCTGTTATCGCACAGACAGGGACTTGGTGTCAGAGACAACAGGACAACAATTTACAAACGTTCATGCCTCAATGAACACCACACATGCAAACACTTCTAGCACCACCTACCGAGTACTTCCTCATGATTGGCTTCAGAATGCACTCAGTCGGTGCGTTCGGAGTACGGCTGAGGGATCAATGCTGGTTTGTAAGGCCACCCCCTATTGGTCTGCCCCATGTGGGTCAATGTTGATCCCCAAGTCAACTTACTACACTTCCAAGCATAGTTAAGGACTGGTACCTAGCCAGACCTGGCTGGGGGGGAAGGGGGTGGAGGGAACAAGCTAAGGTGGTGTAGTTAGCGTTCGAGGTCACCCCCACCCACAATGCACTGCATATGGTTAGAAAACCGCTGCCCGAACGCACCGAGAAACAAGCAGGGGAGAACTCAACATGCTATTGGATAGTATTAGCTCACGCAGTATGCAATACCAAACAGCCTTCATTAGGCACATGATAAGTATGATCTTAATCAGGTTATTTTACAGTTCCATGGTGTGCAAGGGAAACCTGATCCTTGAATCAATATACACAGCCTGAGTTTCACAAATATCGAGTCTGCTGCTGCATGGATCTGTTAAATGTTTCCCGAAATTAACAGCTGAGAAGGGGCTTCACCAACCACACCACTGTTGGCCCCTTGCAGAGATAAGGTAGACCTGTGGTGATCCTTCTCAGCTTCCGTATTCCTTAATATAGGAAGATGAATGCACAGACGAGCACCAAATCCAGACTGAACACTGACCAATCAGGATCACTGTGCCTATTCTTGGCAGTTCTGCCTTAGGAACTGAGTTTTGATTTGCTGATTTCTTGCTCATGGTTTAAATCTATGAGATTTTTTTCTACGAAAAAAAAAGAGATGCTAAATATTTGACATTCTGAACCAAGTTTCAGGAACAACTACAAGAGGACACAGTTAGTGTTATCAAGGTTTGTTTTAAACAATACAAAACATATTTTATTCAGGCAACCTAGACTGCATTACACTGTCACATATTGAAATTATTTTTCAAATGATTTTTACAAAGGAAGGAGTAATGTTATATTGAACTCTTAAATCTTTATATACTTGATAGCCCTACATATATTTCTATCGCTATGCATTGGATATCATTGGACTATGTGTATATGGTTACTGCCTGTACACCGGCTACTCCTCATACTGTAAACATAGTTATTTTTGCGCTGTACATATATTTGCCAATTTCAAGGAAATAAAAAGTTTGCGAATTTAAGTACATCGTGAAAATTTATCCATTGCAGTTCATCTAGGTGGGGGGTGGGGGTGGGTGGACGGGAAGAGGGGGTGGTGTATGGTGAAGAGGGGGTAATACGAGGTTATCCAATTCTACACCACAATAAAAAAATACATGTATTAATAAAACGTGTACCAGTAATATTGCCCACATGAAAACTAAGCATAGTGTATCAAAAGGTCCCGTCATAGAATGGCAAGGTGAGACATTAGGTAGGTTGGGGCAGGGGTGAGGGTGGAAGTGAGGGAGATCTTTGGTTAAGTTCAGATGAACTGGAGATTAAGAAAATCGGAAATTCACGAATTGGAAATTTGCGAAACGAAATACAAGCAAAAATGCATTTTTATGCAAATTCGCGAAAATTATACACATGAAAATATCTATGTTTACAGTAGTTACACATACAAATGCTAGGAGTCACCCCAGTCGCTACCTTACCTCTACCTGTAACCTCAGACCAGCATGAGCCACCTTCACATGAACATCCATAGCTAAAATTTGTACAATATGCTGGAATAAATACCACTGCATTACAAACTGATATAAGGTCTTGTCCTTTTCCTCATGCATTCTTGAGACTAAACATGGATCATAAAGATATGACAGCACCACACCATCCCAGCAATTTGTCGTGAGTCCACGTCAACCTGTGTGAAGTGGTTCACATATGTCGCTAGATGGAACATGACGTCGCTATAGCACAAGATCACCAGGAATAGCAATTGCTATGCCATGTGAGTCTAACACACAGTGGCAAAAGATGACGGAATGAGTTATCACTCAAAGAGGAGTCACCATTGATGACCAATCATGGCGACAGATGACGACAATTTGCTGGGATGTGTCTATGAACTGTTTACTGGCCATCAATATACATTACACACTCATTTACATCACAAGGGTGTCAGTATGGGTTCAACCCCTCACCTTAAGAACTGCTTTGACGTTGCAGATTGCTTTGACCCCAAGGTCTATGATCTAATTGATCCCATCAAACAGTGACAATGTAGCTATTGAGTCCATATTACCTTTATGTCTCGTTATATGGTACCATTGACTATGTGTTGAGCCTTAGCAACCCAGAGTCATAGGTTAAGATTGCACAATATGGATCAGGTAGCACCTTCCTCATTTTGAGTTTGTTAGTTCAGCATAGAGATCTGCTAATTAACTGTCTCTGAGATCGGTGGTTCTTTGATTACTTGTAGATTAATCAGATTGCTGGTATGATCAATCATCCTTATTGGCAATCATAACATATTTTATCACTTTAATGTAAAGACTTCTCATATATACCCATTTGATGACTGTGTAAAATGCAGTAGCTGCCAGTAGGAAGTCCTATGCCACCAGTATGCATACACTTTTTTCCTCCTCTGATCCTAAACCATCTTTAGGCCTTTAGTGAATTAACGTACCATGCATCTTGTCATTCTTACGTAGTTCATACAGTAACAGAGGGTTAGCATAATGCACCAATGACATGCCAGTGAGCAGACCTGCCAGCACTTCATTGGCCCATCATGGGCTCACTTTGGTGCATATTCAGACGTTCCTAGGGTCAACGTAGAGGAAGTCTAAATGTCCACACTTCTCGGTAACATTGGAGGTTCTTTGCAGTGAGAGTCATGCAATTGTGTCCCCTATATATAGGTACAATTTAATCTTTCTAAATTAGTCAGAATGCTTTCTCATCTGAGATTCATCTACGTCCACTACAGAGTCAGAAAACTAAACATATTAAAACTCTATTGCTTGGTATGTTAAAGCTACGAGGCTCCAATAGATGATATTGACAGTGGTCACCATGATGCATGAATGCAGCCATAATGAGCCGATTCCCACGGGCTGCATTCCTGCACCATGCCTGCCTTGAGGAGGTGACGCACTCTTAAAGACTAAGCATTATGTCACCTATGTGGGCCTCCCTAGCCCACTTAAAAGGGTCTATTTCTCCTCTTTACTATCCCCTCAGGATGTGTGTGGTGCACATATGCGTGGGCACTGATATATTCCCCTGTGAAATTGTGTAATGTAGTTCTCGCCATGAATATGACCTTAGCTGTCGAAATGGAGTTAAACATCTATTACTCACTCACTCACTAAGCATTATGCACCAATGCAGCATTTGCCTTGAACATGGCTGCCTTGATGGTTTACTGCAATGACATTGAGGCATTATTCTGCCCTAGACTGGCTAAGAGACAAAGCAGGGCTAAGAAGATGAATGTTCGGAGAGAGAAAATGACGATGCTCACCGACCACTTTAAAATCTCATTTAATGATGATTCCCCAAGCAACAAGCCAAACCTGTATGATGATCCAATAAATAGGATAGACTTGGTATCTTAGATAGGAATGAGTTTTTGACTAAGGTGATACGGCTTCCTGTATAAATGTTTTTTAGATGATTATTGATTAGTGAATTACTAGGGAGGTTCCTCTAGAAGAATAACCATTCTAAATGAAATTTTGAAGGTAAAGACCCATGTCTAACACATACCATAAAATGGTATGTGTTAGACATTCTAAAGAGGACAGCCACTCTCTAAAAGACAAAAAAAAACAGCTCTACAGTCATATATAGATTATTCAATGATGTCAGTAATATATTCCTGGTAAAACTAAGAGAAAAGCCCGACTCCGTATCAAACTGACACTCAGATATGTCAGTGATACATTACATTGGTGGTTGGGTTGTTTGATGTAAATGTCCTGCGAAAAAAGGCTGAGAGCAACATTTATTATTACCTATCATCATGAATGAATGTTAAACAATGTAAATGGATGTCATTGATACATACCATTAATCATCATTATACAGACCATCAGACAACAATCAATTGCTATTCAGAATATTTGATTGTGTTAGGGACAGGGACTGCCATCATGGCGGCTCTGAGGGCTATAGCTACTCAGATTGGCAATCAGAGAGGTTCACATGTACATTTGCCCTCTGTGTGAATTATATTCAGCAAAACAGATCGAATCAGAAGGCTCATACAACACGATGACAATATCAAACAATAGGAAGCCATCTTTGGTCAAATGGCGATTGGTTATCATGTCATTCTGACCTAATTACCATATTGTCATATTTCTGTTCCTTTTAATGAACCATCATCTTTTATATGCATTGTTATCTGCTTCTTGCAATAAAAGAATATATGTGCAACACACATTGCTTGTTTATAGATATATTGTTGATAGAACAAATTCAGTGCTGATATTTCCTTATACTATTTTAATATTGATTCACACAGCAAAAATGCTTTCCTGGATGCTCTCCTTTCCATCGTTGTCATATCAAAGATTTCATATGAAGGATGCAGCATACATAAATCGATTTCCCCTTGGAATTTTATGTGTATAGTTGCACAACAATCTCTATCATATACCATATTACTGACATTACACCAAGGACAGTGAATGTGGATAGTAGCTGCATTGCTCAAAAGGCAAACAAATTACAAGTCTACAGCACATTTTTATTCATATCATATGAGTGCTCAGATAACTATGACAGTGATACATCGGGGTAACATGGTGTTTGATATGTCATGCTAAAAAGGCTCTGTCTGGTTTTGAGAGTAGCATAAATCATGTATGTATATGTTTGGTAAATGGCAGCCATTAGTTATATCAATACATCATCAGATCCTGCTTGTAATATATATTGTGTCAGACCAGAAGTCAGTGCTATTGAGAATTTTATAATCATTGTGTAAATAGTTCTAACAAATTAGTTATAAATGTATTATAAACATTTATTTTCTCTTCTTTTTATTGTTTGTCATCCTTCTAATGCAATATTGTCATTAAGAATTCTATCCCTACCTATGGTTGTCCATTATCAGGTGAATAATTACAAATATAGCCAATATGAATGTATTAATGCATCATATATGTTGGTTGCCATGACTTAGGAATGTGTGCCAAGTAAGTTGCCGTTGGTGATACTGTAAACCCCACAGACTCTACACTGTGTTTGCATGGTGCACTCCTGCATTAAGGCCTCTTTGAAATATGAATGGTCGTTAAACAGACAAACTCTGAAATATGATCTAAATTGGGTGTTGAGGGCACCATTAGAACTCCCAACTAAGACCCCAGACTCCCAGACTGTACTTTACTATTTCATATTTTTTGTCTAGCTTAATCAATGACATGGATCAAGTTACTCTGGTTAAGGGGTTTCTTACATTTTAGCTCATTAGAACTCTTCCTAGCACAATAGATGGGAGGCTAAACTCCCTTATCAGCCACAATGTTCCAATGAGAACTAATTACAAATTGAATTTCTTGTGTGTATGTTCTAGCATATTGAACAGGATTAACAGTCATAAAATGTTAGTTGCATAATGGAGTACAGAACAGTTGACATTATACTGAACTAATACTTTGCAGGCACTTTAAAGCAGTGAAATTCAATTAATGTAAAAATACATTTCTTCTCCAAGAACATTTACTTCTAATTTTCTAGGTTTCTTTTAGAATATCTATTTGAACTCATTAACCAATAATCAATATAATCAATATATAATGAAAAAGAACATGCTTACTGTAGACATTTGACAGCACATATTGACAGCAGGTAATGTACATAATACAAAACAAAGCCCTATCATATATAGCAAACACACCTGCCCTTGAAACAATTTCACGGGAATTCACCAGTAAAATCACGTGTTGAACTGGTGTCGTTCCCATGAATTCCCATGAATTTTACACGTGATATCGCAGGATCACGTGAAATGACAGTAAATCCATGTGATATCACGGGAATATTGAAAATACTTTTGCAAATAATCCCCACTTCTAACCTCAATTTAAGATTTGAAATCGATAGTTTGTATTCCTATGATGAGACTGTCCTCATTGTATTTGTCTTTGATGTAGGTCTAGCCTTGAAATGCCATCATTTCTATTGATAGATTCTGAGGAATATAGAGATTCACACAAAACTAGACACATTGACTTATATTTTGATTTTAGCCTTTATTTGGATAATAAATACATCTAGAATGGGGGCAATAAATGGGGAAGGTGGATGGCGCCCATAGGCTAAAAGTAGCTAAATTTTTGCCAGATTTTCACCACGTTTGTAATTACTTTCTCTTTCTAATAGTACAAAGAAAGCAGTCTTATAAACTAGCATAGGGTCCCATGCTAGTTTATGAGATATTTATCTATGAATCTACCATAAGGTTATACAGTGTTTTGCCATAATTTGCATGGAATCTCATTAAATAGTAGCTAATTTGTTGTCTTACTTTCCCAGAATATTTTCAACTTTCTTCACCCAGAAAATCTATTACCATCATGTGGTCCCATGCACTTTTGAATTATTTTTCCACATTGAAAATCTCCTGAAAATAATAGAATTACATCATGCTGGCTAAATACTGCTCATAAACCCCCACACAGCCAGCTTGCTTTGTGGCCTAACTAGTTAGTGTGCCTGGTAAAGACAGATGGTTGAGAGTTCACCCCAGCTTCATGCCATGGGCCTGCTATGATTTTGTATAGTCGTTCACTAGCCATAGAGAAGTACACATGTGCAGAAACCTGCACAGAGAACATGATTGGCATTAGAGCCATCTACCTTAAGAAAGCCAGCATCAGCATATTGAATAGAGTAAGCTCCACCGCAATGAAAATCTTTAGGTTTTTCATCACACATTATAGTCTCGTGCAGGTAAACAGGATTGGTACCTAGCTGTGCTAAATTTATTTCCTAATTTTGCCACAAGGGAGCACAAGGGAGCAAAAGAAATATTCCCCCATCCACATACAGTGGTAAAGGTGGGTGAAGGAAGCACTCGGATGGCTATTGGTTCTTGAATTTTGAAGATCCATTGATTAGAACAAAATGTACAACATTTACATTTCCTTTTATCATATTAGAAAGGTCTGGGTGTGCCTTAAATGTGGGGTGCACCTTATAGACAGGGTATTGTCACTACATTTTCTTTTGTTTAGAATTCAAGACTGCATGTCTGAATCTTTTTATTCAAATCTACCAAAGAAGGCGTGATGAATCCGGGTTGTATTTCCTTTTATCAACAATGCAGGCCTCTCAAAGTTTGGTTTCCCTAAATAGCCATAACGAGGATGCTAGGGTTGAGAGGGTGCAGTAAAGCTGCAAGACCACTTTCATGAGGGGTTTAGGAGTTGCTGACAAATTTTATGTAAATACTGACATGTGTTGAATAGTTTCTGATATCTGGTGACCAAGTACTGACTGAAATGGCTGATTGCTGACAAATAGTGAGTAAATACTGAAAAATATTGACTAACTGCTGATATGTATATAGTGACTAAGTACTGATATATATAAACTATTTGCTGACAAATAGTGACAAAACACTGACATATATTGACTTATTGGTGACAAAATGTGAGTAAATACTGACATATATTAACTAATTGCTGACAAATAGTCCATAGAAACTGACATATTTTGACAAATACCAGTCAAGGCAAGATGCACAATTGAATCAATGGCTATTTCTCTGTTATGTATTGACCAAAATGCTGACAGATTATTGAACAAGTAACTAATGGATAACCCCCACAAGTCATGAGTTATCCATTGACTACTTATTTTATACCACGAAACCAATAAATAATCAATATTATACCAATAAATTCAAGTTGAAAACAAAAATTATTCCCCCTCCCCAGGACTCGATGCCAGCCATTGTGTGTACACGATCGGTACATATACCTCGGTGCCCGGCAGCAGAGAGCGGCAGCGGCACATGGCGAAAAAAGATGCGCCCGGACCGTGTTACTAACTGTTAGACTAGATATACATACACCTCGTCGCCCTGCAGCACACACGGCTTGGCAGCGGCACACAGCGAAAAATAGTGTACATACATCTCCTCGCCTGGCAGCGGACAGCGACAGCGCACAGGGCGAAAAAAGATGCGCCTGGACCGGGGCGCGATTCATGTACCTCTCATGGCTGAGCGTGACGTGCTAACCGCTAGGCCACCGCGTCTCCTCCACCCAAGACGTCTCGCTGTTATGTTTACTACTAAATACACCTCGTCGCCCGGCAGCGGACAGCGACAGCGCACTTGGCTTTGTATCATATCCAGATTTGGTTCGAACCAAGCTTTTCTCGTCGGTCTCTGTGGCGCAGTGCATAGGGTGTTAGGCTACGGACCTGAGATTGCAGGTTCGACCCCTACCATGGCAATGAAATAATCCGTTAGTTTTAACATGTCACATGTGACATGTGACATGGGAGAGGCGTGCGGTTATCCTGGATAACCGCACCCCTTACCTGGATAACCGCACACCTTCCACAATTGATGTTACAGCCTATAGGGTGTGCAATATCGACAGATATGTGGATGGGAATAGACCCCAATAGCACTGTGTAACCCACAAATCGTGGTATAAGAGTAAATAATGACATGTATTGATAATTGCTGATATTCATTGACTAAGTACTGACATATATTGATTAATTGCTGACAAATAGTGAGTAATTACTGACATATTAACTAATTGCTAACAAATCATGCATTATTTCTGACATATTTTGACTAATTACTGACAAAATGTGAGTGCATCATGTCAATCTGGGCATGATGCACAAATGATTAAAATGCCATTAATCTTTTTAATGTCAATACTTAGTCACTAGGTGTATACTGACTAATTGCTGACAAATTGTGAGTAAATACTGACATATTTCAACTAATTGCTAACAAATAGTGAGTAATTACTAACATAAAAATTATATTGACTAACCGCTGACAAATAGTGAGTAATTACTATCATACCATGGCACTAACACTAACCTTTTATAGCCCTAAACTCAATACATGTACCATAAAAACACAGATTAAAACACAATTAAAACAAAGAATGACGTCAACATTTTCAATCAAACACCAGAGAATGGAGAAATGGAAAGATATCCACTCAGTGCAAACAGGGCTTGCGCAGGTATTGATGTGTAAAGCTTATCAACAGTGATAATGCACTGGAAACTAGCATTTGGATCTAAAAGGTATAGGCATCTGATCAAGCAATGGCTGCTTCCATTGAACAACTTGTTTAATGCTATACAAAGGTAGAGGAGGGGTCTTTCTTTTCTACTGTTCAGATTCCACTAGTCACTAGGTGCAGTCAGTAGTTTATACTTGCAAGCAAATGAATTCTTTAAGGGACCAATGGAACATATCTATTTTATATTGAAGAGTACCAAGATACTGCATAATTATGCTAATTATGCAAATAATATGGACGGATATGGAATGTTCGGTATCAATCTGGGGTGTTTTGTCCCCCTAAAGAACATGCCCCCCTAAAAAATTTGTTTCGGAAAAGAATGAGCGAAATAATTTTTTTAACTAGCGGCCTTTTCGGCCTGAGCCAGTCCACATGCGCCCTACCTCCTGCCAAAACCTATCTGTTTTAAGTGTCACCGGCGAAAAAGGGCAGGTTTGAGGAAGGAATGGATCGAAATATAGGCTTTTTTGGGACGCGGGGGCAGACGCCAGTCCAGGCACTGGCAGAGAGGGCCAAGAACTGGCGGTTTTACAAATAAAATCATAACTCCCTTATAATAGGAGTTTTCCATAGTGTGACCTATAGATAAAGGGTAGCTCGAGCTGGTGAACGTCATGGCAGTCTTTATTTTCAAATCTGCACAATGGGAACAAAGTTATCGATGTTTTAAAGCTATGACATCACAAAAATTGTCAAAATTTCCACCAAATCATAGTAGGAAAACAATTCAAACAGCTATGGACTCCTCTGGAAAATCGTTTTTCTCTCAGAACCCTATTATCACCCAATGATGTATTTCTGTCTTTAGGCCATTTTGGCCTTTCCCAGCATTTTTGGACTCTACAGCGATGTATTGAGGGTCAGTTAGGCACCTAACTGCGTTTCTTCGTGCCAATGGACAGTTAGGCACGTCCCCAGAAGCCACGGGTTCGCTGGTACCGCTGGTACTGCTGTAGTAGCTGCAGTACCAGCGAAAGTGTTGTTTGTTTAAAATGTAATGATGTGTTGGTGTTTTTGGCCCCAATGTGTTGTTATTTGAAAGAAGTCTTGCTTTATTGTTTCAGTACATACGGATTATTGTCACAACTCGTCCTTGTTTGCCGCATGGTGCCGAGAAATTGCAGGAAATTGTTAGCTTTGAAAAAAGAATGACACCGTGTAATGCGCAGCGCCGTTGGTGGTCTGAGATCGGTGGTCCAAGAACAGGTCTGTAGTGTGTTGGCGTTCTGCCTAACTGTCCATTGGCGCCGAGAAACATGGGCAGCGAGCGGCGCAGTGTGTTGGCGTTCTGCCTACTGGTAACTGTTTATTGGCACTGAGAAACGCAGGCAGCAAGGGGCGCAGTGTGTTGGTGTTCTGCCTAACTGTCCTTTGGCGCCCAGAAACTGGGTCAGGCCACTACCAACAGCCAATCAAATGGGTGGGGGGCTGAGGGGAGGAGGCTATAGACCAGTTGAGGGTATGGAACTGGGGTGCAATTGGTACATTGATTTACAGTGGAGGGTAGAGCTCAGGGCAAAGTCTATGGGCCGGTGCAGTTGTAATATGACCACTTATGCTTAACAGCGGAAAGTGGTCAATTAACATATCTTATTTCTGACAGAACATCTATGACAGCAATAAAAATATCATATGGGTGGCATCACTGTGCTGTTTATCAGCCAGCCCTCTTCTCTAGAGTACCTCTCTTTAGATGTGCTATCTAGCAGATTTCACCAAGCTCCTGTGTTGCAATTGAC
The DNA here is from genome assembly GCA_949317995.1 of Acholoe squamosa. Classification (NCBI taxonomy): domain Eukaryota; kingdom Metazoa; phylum Annelida; class Polychaeta; order Phyllodocida; family Polynoidae; genus Acholoe; species Acholoe squamosa. Next base: position 74,764,314 of record OX439045.1, on the reverse strand, counting down.
TACCTGCATAAAAAAAAGCAAAAGTACATGCCCGTGAATGTATGGGTACACAAATTCAAATGACAAATGCATGAGACCACTGATAAAAATTCCACTTCTCTTAAAACAAGTCATCTTAATAATATTTTTCGGAAAGTTTTAGTTTAAATCAGTTTTATTATGGAATGATAACAAATTAATCTACTTCATGAATATCAATTTGTAAATTGGGTAGAATGACTTGTATAAAATAATCATCATTAGTGTATTACAAATTATTGGATAACAGATTGTTTTTGTGTGTCTTTGATATTAACAGTGAATGACAGCGTTTGCTTTTCATATTGATTTTCATCCATATGTCGTTGCCTCAGTGCAACAAGGTTGTATCTGCATATGTTTCTAAAAAATATGTATGGGTCCCCCACCGGCGGTAAGCTACAAGCCTATCCATTTCTCCAGCACTAGCTGACCTCTCCTTCCGCCCACAGTTCAATGGAGAAAAGTGTAGAAGCCCTATCACACACACACCCCTGGCCTCCCTTACCCCTCCTTCCACCCATAGTTCAATGGATACAGGTAAAGAAGTCCTATAACACCCTTCGGTCTCCCTTACCCCTCCAGCCACCCAGAGCTCAATAGATACAGGTAAAGAAGTCCTATCACACCCCTCAACCTCCCATACCCTTTCTGCCGCTCAGAACTTCCTCTAGCCCCTGTATTCTACACGTTGAAAGGGTGTTTTTATGACAAAATTACTTCATTATATCTGAATTATAATGCCCAAAATTCATTATAAAGGGATTATTTTACTATTTCTGGTATGCAAATACCTATATCCTTAATGTCCATGAGAAACTTTGGATAATTTTGATTGAAATACTGTGATTTTATATCACTTTTAAATTTCAGCATATTTGAATCTGTTTACATGTGTCCAGTATGGACTATAGGTTGCAGTTATTATATGTACAAGTGACAAGTAATCAGGGATGGACCATAGATTGGCATTATATAAATGTTGATGGCCATGCATAAAATGCATCAACTCATCAACCTGAACCACTACATCGCAACTCACCAACCATTACATCCCTTGAAGGACCACTAATGCATTAATGCATCATGCCCATCGGTCATCATGATGCTACATTCATGCATCATGTCGACCATATGAGTTGATACACACACTGCAAAAGGGTCGGCATAATGCTCCAATTAAGTATTGGAGAGCACGCAGACTCTAATCCCACCTTACCAACCACTAAAATATAGAACCAGCCTGTACATAGCAATGTGTGATGCCTACCCCGGTACTGCTGACTTTCCAGGATCACCTTATGCTAAAACTCTAACCCACATTAACAAATACTAGAATAAAGATGTATACATATAAACCCAGCCTGTAAAATAGCAGTGTGTGACACCTACCAATGACTATCGAGGATCGCCTTGTGTTAAATACCTAAAACCCAAAACCACCAATCACTCTGTATGTACCTGAAGTGACCTGGGATGTGGAAAAATAAACACCAGTAAAAAGAACAACGGCTGTGTAGGTATTACCAGTCTGCAACATGTGTACTTGTAGCAGTAACTGCTCCAAATATAACAATACTATGTGACTGGGCTCCTAATATGGGAATGACATGCGTGTTTACCATTCTAAGACTCCAATCAACCAATGCCATGTCATTTTGAACTCCTAATATGCACTTTTTCTACATTGGTGCATCATGATGCCCAATGGACATGATGCATTAATGCATCAGAGGCCCTTGAAGGGTTAAGAGGTGTGTGCGGCCCTGCTGTGGAGGAGGGGGTATGAGAGCTGTCAAAGTTATGACCATTAGGGTGTGTTACAGTTAGGCCTCTGTGATGTCACAGGGTGGTTAGCTGCAGGCAGACATTGACAACAGATGGTTGGGTGACTACACCATAAGTAGAAGCTTCTCAATATAATAGAATATATTAGATAGGATATTGCTAGATGACTATATGGAATGCTCCTATGATTGGTACATGATTTAACATGTACAATAGATCTAATTGCAATGTGTGTATAGTTTTCAGGTAAGTGCATCCTAGTCATCTAACCCAAAGGTCAACCTAATGCATTGGTTTGTTTGCCTGAAAACACCCATAAATAGTAACAATCAGTAACTGTAACACCCTATGAAGGGCCAAGTGGGGGGGCAGGTCCTCTGTGTGTGTCTCAGTGCTATGGTCACATGACCAGTTCTGAAGGTCAGGTGTACGAGTCAAGCTGACCTGTTCACAGTTTGTTAGATGTGCTTGATACTACGGATAGCATTATTACATAGCTGTAATGGTTAAAGGCTATAGGCCACAAAAACAAAAAAAAAATCTAGGACTTTGCCAAGCATGTTGTAGAAATGTGTTGTTTCTCCATACTATCAACTATTCAGTGATCATGGTCACTGAATAACAATTATTCTTTGATTGGCTTTCACTGGTGGGTGTTAGAAATGTTCATTTCCTGCTTGGGATATCAGACATCAAAACAATGGCAAATATGTGCATACATGTCAAATAACAATTTTAGAGAACCTTTGAAAATTTTGAAAAAATCATATGGAGTAGAATGTGTTGTCCTCTTGAACCACTAAGTAGGATGTTGCCTCCAGGTCTTCATTGGTCCAACTTCATGCACCTATAAAGACAAATGGTATATCCATTACCCACTAGGTTATGCCAAACCAAACAGAGGGAGGTAGGTGTGGACATAGAGGGAGGTGGGTGTGGACATAGTGGGGATGTGTAGGAAGATAGATGGTGGTGGGTGTGGACACGGAGAGAGGTGGGTGTGGATAGAGAGGGAGTTGGGTGTGGACAGAGAGGGATTTAGGTAGACCCAAAGGGAGGGCGGGTGAGGACATAGAGGGAGGTGGGTGTGGACCCAGAGGGAGGTGGGTGTAAACACAGAGGGAGGTGGGTGTGAACAGAGAGGAAATTTAGTGTTGATATAGAGGGAGGTGGATGTGGACATAGAGGGAGGTGTGTGTGACCACAGAGTGAGGTGGGTGTTGACATAGAGGGAGGTGGATGTGGACATAGAGGGAGGGGAGAGTGGACACAAAGGAATGTGAGTGTGAACACAGAAGGATGTGAGTGTGGGCATAAAGGGAGGTGAGAGTGGACAAAGAGTGAGGTGGTGTGGACACAGAGGGAGGTGGTGTGGACACGAGGGAGGTGGGAGTGGAAATGGAGGGAGGTGGGTGGGTGTGGACATAGAGGTGAGTGGGTGTGGACAAAAAGGTAAGTGGGTGTGAACAAAGAGGTAAGTGGGTGTGGACATAGAGGGAGGTGGGTGTGGACATAGAGCAAGGTGGGTGTGAACATAGAGGGATGTAGGTGTGAACATAGAGGGACGTGAGTGTGGACACAGAGGGAGGTGGGTGTGGACACAGAAGAAGGTGGGTGTTGACATAGAGCAAGTTGAATGTGGACATAGAGGTAGGTGAGAGTGGACACAGAGGGAGGTGGGTGTGGACACAGAGAGATTTGGGTGTGGACATAGTGGGGATGGGTAGAAAGATAGAGGGAGGGCGGCTGTGGACACAGAGTGAGATGGATGTGGATACAGAGGGAGGTGGGTGTAGACACAGAGGAAAATGGGTGTGGACACAGAGAGAATCGGATGTGGACATAGAGGGAGGTGGGTGTGAACACAGAGAGAATTCGATGTGGACATAGAGGGAGGTGGGTGTGAACACAGAAGGAGGTGGGTGTAAATGCAGAGGGAAGTGGGTGGGACCACAGATGGAACTGGGTGTTAACATAGAGAGAGGTGGGTGTGGACACAGAGGGAGGTTGGAGTGGACAGAGAGAGAGGGGGGTGTGGACATAGAGGGAGGTGGGTGTGGACACAGAGGGAGGTGGGTGTGCATATAGAGGGAGGTGTGTGTGCACATAGAGGGGATGTGGACATAGAGAGTGAGTGAGTGAGTGAGTAATAGACTTTCAACGCCATTTCGACGGCTAAGGTCATATTCATGGCGAGAATAACATTACTACATTTTCAAAGAGGAATGTTCCAGTGCCTGTGCATATGTGCACCACACACATCCTGAGGGGATAGCAAAGAGAAGATTTAGACCCTTTTAAGTGGGCTAGGGAAGCCCGTGGGGACATGAGGCATGTGAGTGTATGTGGATAAAAGGGAATATATGTACATAGATGGATGTGAGTGTGGACACATAAACAGACATGTAAATATACTGAGACAGAAGGGGAATCTGACCATGAGTGTTGCAATCTACAACAACCCTGCATACAAGTAAAGTCACCTTCTGCTAGGTGCTTGTGTGAGTTACCCAAATTAGGCTGGCTGGGAATGGGTACACTGTATAGGAGATAAGGTAATCAGTACACAATGTGGGCCCACTATGACCTGGTTTGGGAAAGGGTCTGACTGCCTCTCACTCTTAGTTGTATAGTAGTAGTATGCAGCTGCAATAAGGAGGGCTATTTCGGAACACAGCCAGTGGCCACACAGTTATATGTATAGGGTTGCTATCATGCCTTCAGATGTACAATATCACATATTATTGCAAATAAAGATACAGTCAAGTACTTAGGATTTCTTTTATGGATCATTGCAAATGCTGGTAAAGTGCTTGAATTAGCATTCATGAATATTGCACACAACAAGGAACAATGCCATTGGTTATATTGAGATACTAGTGCCATATCCTATTTTAGGATTGTAAGTGCCCTTATGAATAGAGCAGCAAGAAAATGGTGACCTTTGCATGTCATAATGAATAGAAATGGTGAAAAATGACAAATCTATGCTTACCCACTGTTACCCTCAGTTTTTGGAGACAACAGGTCTTGTGTGTAGGTTAGCCAGGTGGAAATGATTGCTGAGGTGGGGCAGTGTAGCCCAAACTTATTGGTCCTGTTGGTGTTTGGGAGTGTTCAGTAGGTATCAGCAGGGGGTGAGGGGGCACAGGGGTGGTTCTATTTCCATCTGATATGTCATGTTCATTTTTCAAATCATACTCAAATATCTTCTAAACGGACACATGTCATAACATAGTATTTATGTGTTAATAATCCATTAAATATCACATAGTTATAGTCCATTAAATATCACATAGTTCATAGTGAGTCTATACATGACAAAAATGACACAAAAGAGAGTCAGAAAGGTTGTCCATGTGAGTATCTTGATGCTCATTTTTGAGAAGATTAATTCTTGACACTTAGCAATAATTGCTGGTTTCATATAAGTGCCAGTGGTTAGTGGGGGTGGGGAGGTGTTAAAATATTATAATAATAAGAAGATGACAAGTTTTCCATTTAATGATTTAATTATTATATTGCGTTGATAGGCTAGGCTATCATCTTTAATTCATCTCAGATTCAATCCTTCAGTAAACATTCCTATGGGTTAGAGGGTACAACACAAATTTCCTCCCAAATCATTCTTGAATATCCTCACCCCCAGTGGTCAGCAGAAATTATCCAACGACCCTTACATTCAGGAAAACTATCTCATTTCATTCTTCCCAGAACTCCATGGATATCCCTACTTGATGAGTTGTACAGTCAATGTTGTCCTATATACAGGATGTTAATCCCAGGTAAGCCAGTTGCTCTGGGACACGTCTCCAAATGAGCCTGGTTTTTGCAGTAATAACACCTTTATTTACACCAGATTCAGCATTGCCAACTAATTTACCTTGCCTCCACAACAGATATTCTTGATAACTTGCACCTTTGGTGAGTGTGCGACCACCGGAGGCTTTGTTGACAACCGGTCCTCCTGTGAGCGATGGATCTCCTGAGCTATTTTGACCAATATTGGGCTTGTTTGGGTTAGAAATTTCATGGAACATACCAGCTGAGTCCTTGTAGTACAATTTGTCAACAATTGGGGCCTGCGGCGGGCCTACTTAGCCTGTAATACCTGTTCCAGATGCCTGAAAACTGTCAACAGGAAGGCCTGGTCCGCCATCTTGGCCTCCGCAGCAAACATTTAGTTTCGCTTGTGCCTGGCTTGCTAAAGCTTGATCGCCGGGTACCAGCTATGCCCCGGAGACGCTTGGGCCCAATTGGACCGTTTGGCCATCATGAGGTGAATTTTCTCTGTCATTAAGACCATCAGGTGGACAGTTTGTGGCCATATCCATAGGAGTGGCATTGGGGTGAACTGTCCCTTGCAGACCTTTGACCCCATCGCCATAAATTGACATAGCACCTTGCCATGCCCGAATGCCGTCATTGAGATCTCTGATCGTCCTTTTATTTTCAGCCCAAATCAATGCCAATTCTAATTGTAGCTCCTGTCTTTTGGACAGCTTTTTTATTTCCACCCTGCGTGCTTCTTCTGCCCTCATTTTGGCTAATAAATCCTCATTTGGGTCTGCTGTGTCATCTCCCGCGGCCGAGCTATGCTGCCCCGGCACTGTGCCTTGTTGCCGGGGATCGGTGGTGTTTGTACCGGTCACTCCGGCGCTCCCGTCCCGTGTCACATCCTCGTCATGGTTGAATGACGATGTGTCTTTTGGTGTGTCATGACTTACCATGTCATGTCCCCACTTCCACCTAGAGTTCGGGCACGTACATTTTGGACAGGCCCTTGAGTTCCCATGGTAATCTTGGCCACACGCGTCACATTTTACAGCCATTATGGCCCAGCAAATAGCGAAAATAGCCAAAGATTTTGTGACAAGCATGGAGCCAGCAGCAGGCATGCAGCGTGCAGGGTGAAGCAATAACTAGGTTAGCACACCTGCACCAGTCTACCTGTACAGGTGAGGGGACTAGGCTCCCTCTGGTGATTAATATGCGCATCAACTATATTGATACTTACATTTAAGAAAACAAAAATTAAAAACTTTTTTTTTTCAAATTTCCATATTTCAATAAGTGGCATTGGACCCTCCATTTTTCTTTTCATATTTCGGTCATATATGATATAAGGTACTTGAACACCAAAAATGAAGGAATTCTATGTACTTTCATTAAAGAGTCTCTAGGCTGCAAACATATGTGTGTCAGATTGAGAAAATAGAAATTCTGCTTGACGAGTGAACACTATTTCCAATCTAGTACTGATATACCTACAGTCAAAAACTAACAATGTCAGGCTTGCCGACTGAGTATTAAGTGGAATAGGTTTGGTTTTACCATTACACTCCAAGACTATTTGCCCTGTTTAGACTGGCGCTAGGGCAGATGTGACAGTATGATACATTTAAAATGAACTTGTTACGCTGTCCATTATGTCAAGATACTATTTAAAAAACAGTGTATATTAATTTATCATGCCAAATCTAAGCAAATTGATATAAAACTAGAAATGTTTTATTTACCATCTAAATAAAAGGATTGCTGTAAACTACCACAGCCTTGGACTATGAAGAATATGAAAATACCCAGCCTTCTATTCAATTTTCTGTAGTAAAAGTAATAAAAGTCAATGAATATTAAATATTCATTGACATATTTTACAATTATGTGGAGCACATCAAGAATGTTCACTCGTTATTGAGCATAAAGCTTAACACATATTATCAAAAAAACAAAGGAGGGATTTGGCAACATACTGTCACATTAACATCAAGGTTCTCAGCAAGGTTTATGGCATCCCCTCTGGCATGTTGATTATGGGCGAGCAACCATCTTAGTGACACTGGCACAAAGCTGTCAGCAAAGGCAGAAATAGATAGGTTAATGAAAGCACATAATCTAAAAATGGGGTATGTTTGTATACTATAAACTCTTGGTTTTGAAAATAGATCAAAATAATTTTGGTCTTAAACCCAATCACAAATACAAAACCCCTATAATGCTCGGGTTAGTTATATAAGCTTCTCCCCTAAATGTAAACACAGCCTATAACTATAAAACATTCTAAATCAACCCCTTTTATCGCTTCCTGACATTTCCTTGAACCATACCCTTCTGGTGACAGGCTTCAGTTCACAAGAGACAGAGAAGGGTGTACTGGATGGGTGAAGCTGAGGACTCATCAAATTGCTATTCACCTCCAGCCGGTGTATCTCAGAAGAGATATACTCACACTCATATGTGAAGCATTATAAGCTGAGAAATGGAGACAGCAAGGACCAATAAATGCTGGCTGTGGAGCAGATATGCCACAACAGCCATCACCATAAGGGTACAGTCCTACATGTAGCTGGTTTGGGATCGAATCATCTCAGTCACTGTAGTTGTATAACATTATAACCTCATCATGATTGGGTTTGGAAAAGATGTTCAATTAAAAGTTCAGTTAAATAATCCTTGCTTCGCTCCACACTATGTCTATGCCCATTCAATGCTCCACGGCTGCTTTGGTAGAACTGACCCAAATTTAAAAGTATCCACCAGACTTAAAAGACATACTAGATCAAATGATGATATAAGAAAAAAACGCTATTAATTCTATTGAGTACCCTTACCCAGAACAAAAGACAGCACATAGTTTCCAAGTGCAGCACATCCAAACAGGAAGTGGAGAGTAATGAACACAGTCAAGTTAGGTGAAAATGCTAAACCAATGGCACATCCTATTATCATGATGAATGATGGTCTCCTGCCATTCCTCCATTAAACAATAATAGTTTGGCATTATTTTTATCATAGCCAAATATGACTTTTGAAGTAAGTATGGTGATCATTATCCCATCGACATTACTCAATATGGAAAACATCAATTTGGTCTATTTAATGCTGGCTAGATACTGTGTCATTTTCATTCCGTTTAACATTTAAAATTTAGGATAGGTCTCATTATTTACCAGTCTGAAATAAAACTGAAGGCCACCACACCAAAAATGAAGCCACACTTGTAAGTGGACTTTGCCACATCTGCTAGTCCTTTATGCCTACATTGTGAACATCAATTGGAGAGTGATTCTCTAGAGCTACATTTATGCCAGTTCTACTGGGCTAAGTCATCCCTACGAGTGAGCAGACTCACAGGACTTCATTGGTGCAATGTCAATCCCGCTTACAAGTAAAATGCCCCTCTCCATGTTAAGTGATTCGCTGTTGTGAATGTTTAGCTTCCTCTAGCAGCTAAGGATACACTTATGGTGAGAAAACTACCACAGACATGGGTTTCAACGATGAACACTTGTAGCCCCTGTTCTTGCATGTCGACAGTGGAGGAAATTGTGATCAATAAATGAAAACACCCTTTGATAAAACCCTGAACCTTACATCAGTAACAATGAAAATGGCAATCGTAAATAATCACATTTATGTATACTACACATAGTTTTAGGTTTATGTTGCCAAATGATGAATATGACTATACTGGTTCATACTGCTGTGATGAATGTCTTCAGTCAGAAATCATCAGTTAGTTAAATTTTCAGTTTAAAGGGGGACTGCTCATCCACTCATAAATACACTAATTAAATATGTTAACTTTAGCCCTTTATATGAAGTAAAAGTAAAAGCTAGTTTTTATTTTTTTTTTAAAAGGTTTTATTGGGTCTAAAGTTAAACACCAGAATTTGGTCTGGCCGTTCTGCCATCTGGGCCCACATTTCAGCCTCCTATGTTGACAATTGGTATGGTGGCGAGTAATAATATTCTCTTCAGTGGACCATAAAGCAGAGAAAATAGCTTTTAACAATCATATTGACACATGATAGATCAGAAAAATCAGAAAAGTTCAAGACTCCAGGCACTGACATTATAGTATTGGTGAAACCACTGAGTGGTCTTGGGGAAGGGGAGGGGAGTGGCGGGTGAGGGATGAAGGGAGACTGAAAAAGTGGAAGGAGTTTAGTATTTTGTCATAGTGTGATATTTTACATCCTGAAGTATAATCCCTGCAGCTCATAGAGACTCTAGTACACCCAGGTTTGGCTCAAGCAGTGCCGGAAAATCTACATATATATGTATATGTATATTGCTGTTTATGAAGGGACTGCTATTCAATTTTCGTTTGCAATGTGAAAGGTGCCTATGGAGGGCAATATCATTGATACAACATTGCCAGACGTTATGAAGCAAACAATTGTCCCATTTATGCCTACTAAGTGCATACAAGTTCATGTTTCTATGAACCTGTCTGTTCAATCTTATCCCAAACTCTATGTTGGCAACCAGAGAAAATGCTCTTGAAAGTTGCAATAAAAACACGATGCAAAAAGAAAATGGTGGTTTTAAGTTCACAGGGTATTAGCCATGCCTTTCAAAATACTGTCAGAAAAGATTTCCAATGTTAATGGTAGAACTGTCATGTCCTTTCGATTCATGGTGCAGTGTTAAAAGGTGCTTTTAAAATGTCAACTGTGATATCTCTCTCCCGGATAATTCTATTTTCCCACTGTCCTGTCTTACTTTCTATTATGTGTCCACTATCCAAAAGTGATTTCTGTAAAAGTGGTCTCGCAGACTGAATCTGAATTCCTAGGTCAGTGTTGAATTACCAAGTCTGTTAGTTGTTTTTTTTTCTATGGAACTATACCCTATGGCTTTTTTAATGGCTACAGTCTCTTCTCAACTAGGGATAGACCACAAATCATATCATCTGTGCCATTTTTTTATTGGATGGGTGGTTAAGCATTAAATGATTCTAAAGGAAAGAATGTGGTTAAGCCTCCCAAAAGGTAAACAATCTAACTCTTCTGTAATGGTGTGTTTTTTTAAGAGACAGAATATATGTACATGTTTGGTTACTTTTGATTTAAAAAAAAAATACAAATTTGTTAGTGCTGTAAACATAATGTTTGATAAATATGTATCACATAGATGTTGTTTTTTACAGAAAGGTCAGAACAGATAAGGGGTGGATCTGAAAGAAGTAGCAACATAAAACTAGACCATCATTCATCCATTTGTAGACCGAGAAAATACTTTGTTTTGTGGGCAAGGGAAATGATAGATATATCCTAGATATTTACAATTAAAAACATTTTTTTTTTTTAAATGGAATGGCTGCTAAAAGCAGACTTATGGGGTCCTAACGGTTTCACTTTGAAATACCTCACTCAGAGTAACTTAATTTACGTCAATCAGGTAGGAATATGGAAAATTAAGTTAATTAAGTTTGATTTATGTGTTATATCGCTGCTTGATCAGAATTATATAAGGTAATGTTATTTTCCCAATAAATTGGCTGTGGAATAGTCTGAGTTATACACTTCCGTCAGTTCCAAATATTGTTTTTTTTTGCCACACATAGTCTCCAAGCATATGCTATCAACACCGACCTTGCGAACCCCCTCTATTTTGTTACCGAGCATAGTAGTATAGTAAGTATCAGAACGGGACTATAGCTAAGTACAGGATATTACTCACTGGGGATGCAGCCAATCAGAGGCCTCCATTTGGTCAGGTGACCTGTGATGTCACTGGACCCCCGTGGTGCATGCCCATATATATGGTCATGTGACCTTGACTTTGACCTCATTTGCATAATAGGCCATGTCCCCTTGACCTAATTAAGGATTAGTGACCACCTCTCATCCAATCAGAGGACGGCATTATGGTTACCCTGATAACATGACCTAATTAGGAGATAAGTGCGATCATGTGACCCCTTGTTTGTAAACAACACATGACCTAGCCACATGGCCCAGCCACGTGGTCCCTTATTTGTAAACAATGGGGCGGGGCTAATTATGCAAATGAGATATATAATATAAATAAAAAGAATTTACATGATGCTGTAGTAGTTTTTGGGTTCTCAGAGTTGATAGTCTGTTGGCTGGTCCCCGGCCCCACCTCCCTCACTCGGTATAGGGCAGGTAGCTAGCAACTTCAAGCATTGGCAGCCTACTAAAGATTGGTATAGGAGAGTGAATCCCGCGCATGTGCGTGCACATGCGCGGGATTCACTCTCCTATACCAATCTTCAGCAGGATGCCAATGCTTTGAGAGTGATATGCAAATAATAATATATGTTAATGATATTCTGGTCACGTGTTAGCTCTAGGAGAACTCGTGACGTCACAAGGTCAGTTAGTAGCTACCTGCGGGCATATCGCATCGATCCCGCAGTGGTACCAGCGAAGATAGTCTGTAGAGCGGTTGGTGTTTCCATAATGAAGGTGGCAGAGAAAGTTTAAGGGAACAAAATTTACTTTCCCTTAATTACCCATTCAAGATAAGTCTCTTAACTATGGTTTTAAATAGATCGAAGACTTTAATCCCATTTTCACAGAGACCCTCACTTGGTAGGGTATCTGTCTGTTTTTGATTTTCATCTACCGTTTGCTGTAGGCATGGATTCCTTAGATCATTAAGTGTGGTTGGTCCCAGAGGGAAAAGATAAAAGACTTAAAGGGTCTTATCTCATAGTTACAGAGATTCTCCTCGGTAGGGTGTCTGTTTGTTTGATTTTTACCTGCCGGGTGGGGGGGCCCAAAGTATTAAGACATTTATTTTACAATAGAGCACTGCTGTGTTTTTTGCAAGCCACCAAAGTGAGGGGTGTGTCTTATATATGAGGATTTTGTACTTTAGAGTAGTACTAGACTGCTAAAAAACATGCTTGTATGTGACACTAGACCAAACAACTCATATTAAAGACAAATGCTTGTGGATGAGTGGTAAAGAAGTTGTATTGATTTTTTGCCTATACCTCTGGATATCATAAGTTTTATTGATTTTTGCCTATACCTTTGGATATCATTAGGTTTATATATAGGGATGAAGGAAATAAAAAAATAGTGATATGTCACCAAACTTAATTCTCTGGGAAAGGGCTGTAATGAAGAAAGGCCTATAGGAGTCAATGGGCAAATCTATGACCTCATTTTCTGCCAAAATATCATTCATGTTGCTATTTTCAAATACTTTTAGATTATGATAGTTGGATATGTATAGAAGTGGAAAATGCAAAAAAAATGCATATATGGCCAACCTCACTTTTGTGTATTGGACCATTTAAGTACAGCATGCTTCCAAAATGATATTCACATTCAGGTTTAAAAATATTCACCTTTTCCTTAACTGTGATTTATGGAAAGTATGAATGTCCTGGATTGTAATACTAGCTTTATACATTTTCTAAGTTGAGGCAAAGTCTATCAAAAGTGTGATACAGAAAGTGTTAGGTGTAGCCCTCAGTGCAGTGCCCTTCAGTGTGGATACTATTAAGACCATGAGACCTGATGAGTGAGTAGGGTGCAGACCTACCTTTATATATATCCCCAGGTGTCACCAGTAGGGTAGCCCTGTGGATTAGTTCTCCAACTTAACTCTATATTGGGAGCGCCGCTGTTCATATGCACAGACATGTACACATGTCCTTATTTGTGACAGTGATGTCTAATCAGAATTTTTGCGCAATGAATATTCACTCTAAAAATATCCATAATTCCTATCATGGATTCTCGTTAAACTGAACAATGAACCACTGTTGTTGCATTATAGTGAATCAGTGTAGTTTCTACAATAAAGCAGTACAGTACACACTGTGGTACAAGGAATCTCTGGACTTTTCTAACCCACTTAAAAGGAATGTTGTGTAATGTCGCCATGAATATGACCGTAGCTGTCGAAATGGCGTTAAACACCTATTACTCACATACTCACAAGGAATCTGTGCGAAAATGACAATGGTTCTGTGGCAATGTTGGGACAAGGATTTTACCCTTTTTTTGATAATTTCACCTACCTTACACAACTTTAAAATTTAGTCACCCATGTTTAATTTTAAAGATTTTGAGAATTTAAATTATACAAAAGTCATAAAGACACATTCAAAAGTTTTCTCACCAACCAAAAAACTGATAGAGCCAGTGTATCAGCCTCAAGTTGAAAGGACAATATTATCTGTGGACATACAAGGAGCTGGGTCCAGCATGCAACGACTGTGGTTATAGTGAAAATAAGTTTGAAAATATCCTCGAGAACACACTTCACAACGGTACCTGCACAGTAATGTTGTTCCCATTTTTACTGTGAAGTCGAGACGTGGCACACAGCCAATGTGAAGGCTTGAATTTTGTGTTTATAAGAAGTCAGTAAAAAAAAAAAGATTTTTGGTGACCATGTGAAATTGTGAAATGTCGTTCTCGCCTTGAATATGTGAGCCAGCAAGCAGAAATGGGGGTACCTGTGGGATTTAGTACCTGTTTTAGCCACTAGGGGGCAACACTATGGGCTAGAATAGGAAAGATATGCCTGAAACAATTAAAGGGTACTTTTCTATGGAGAATTAATGATTTTTGATAGACTGTTATATTTTGGGTGAAAAGGTTCCAAATTAGGCTAGTAAAAAGAACTGTTTTGGGCCTAAATAGGTATTTTTGTTGATTTATGTTACAATGGAAACATGATTTCCATTCTAAATAGGAAAATCAATGATCTCATTCGAAAGAAATTTTCACCAGGTTTACTATGGTGAAAACAGAACGAAAAAAACATTTCTAGATCTAAAGTTATAGGCAAAAGAATAAGAAAATTATGCTAATTTAGCTAATTAGCATAAATTATGCTAATCATAGATGTATCTCTTGACCAATTAGGCATAGAGCTTATTGCCATTCAGAAATGGTCATACCTACCCATATTTAGCAAACCATTTCCCTGAAACTAACAGGAGTATCTTCTCTTACAATATAACACTGAAAAGCTAGTGATCTGAATTTTAAAGTTGACTTTTAGCACAGAGCACCCTTTCTCCTTACCTCTATTCATATGATCGTAGCTGTCAAAATGGTGTTAAGCACCTATTACTCACTTACTCACAAGGAATCTGTGTGAAAATGATGATGGTTCTGTGGCAATGCTGGGACAAGGATTTTACTAGGTTTCACCTACCTTACACAACTTTAAAATTTAGTCACCCACATTTAATTTTAAAGATTTAGAGAATTTGAATGATACAAAAGTCATAAAGACACGTTCAAAAATTTCACCAACCAAAAAAACTGATAGAGCCAGTGTATCAGCGTCAAGTCGAAAGCACAATATTATCTGTGGACATACAAGGAGCTGGGTCCTGCATGCAACGACTGTGGTTATAGTGAAAATAAGTTTGAAAATATCTTTGAGAACACACTACACAACGGTACCCGCACAGTAATGTTGTTCCCATTTTTACTGTGAAGTCGAGACGTGTTTCACAGCTGATGTGAAGGATTGACTTTTGTGTTTATTTTTTGGAAAAAGGGGTGAAATTGGAAAACTCCATACCAGTGACCTACCCCCTGTTGCACCTACTCCTATTACTCTGCTGCTGTTGTACCTACTGCTACTACTGCTCCTGATACACCCTATCTTATATGCTACCTGAGGTAATCCCTTGTTCACCTACCTTACACAAGAGTGCTTTGATCTATTTACAAATAAGCTCCTCCTTTGATATCTTTAATACCCAGGTGAAAAAGGGATTACCTCAGGTAGAGTACTTTGATGGTATTAACCCCTCCCCGCATGCATGACAATCTGTATACCCCTATTCCACGGATCTGAGCCCAAAAATATAAACCCTATGTCAACGAAAATCATGGATATTTAGAGCCTCACAAGTACCCCTATTTTTCAAAAGTTGTAGATGGAACATTTTAATGTTACACAGACTTTGGGAGTGCCTCCTCCTCCTCTCACCATCTGACCAACCCATTGTAGGTGAGGTGCATGTACATAACTAATCCTTATAACACCTGTCCACCTGAGCAGTCTCCCCCTACCCCATCCCCACTGGGTGTTAATCCTATCTTTTGCTCAGTACCTTTTGATATACTACAGTCATGTCTCTATAAACCAGCCTATGTTTCTTGTAATTAAGGATCCAAAATCACATGATTAATAAATATAGTGTCGGTAATGACTCATTTCCTTTAATAACGTCAGAACACTGCTGCTGTTTCTGCTGCTATTGCTGCTGCTACTGCCGCTATTACTGCTACTGCATTGCCTCTGCATGCAGCTGCATTGCCACTGCATGCTGCTGCTGCAGCAGCCACAGTAGAAGCAGCAACGATTTTGACTTATAACAGCTAATAACGCTGGCCGCTAACCTGAAACTTTTGCAAAGGATCTTGTTCTTATGCTTATATTTATAAAGACTATATTGTGGAACAAATCTAGATGCATAATGTGTACCCCCACCCTCAGTAGATCAAAGACTTCATGATGTCAGCGATGTCATTTTGTACTCAGGGTGCAGTACCTACCTCTGTGAGGGCATGGATCAGATCTTTTTTCATAGATGGACTCAGTATCAAAGGTCATTGAAGCAAGGTACTTATCTGTTCTTCTGCAGAAAGGCTTGACTTTTTTGGGGAATAGGAGTGAGTGAGTAATAGATGTTTAACGCCATTTCGACAGCTATGGTCATATTCATGGAGAGAACTATATTACGCAATTTCACAGAGGAATGTGTTGGTGCCCGCACATGTGCACCACACACATCCGAGGGGATAGGAAAGAGGAGATATAGACCCATTTAAGTGGGCTAGGGAAGCCAGGGGGAATAGGATCATGAAAAGGCCTCTGTATTCTCCATAAGTGACTGGGAAATTCACTTACTACGGAACAAGAATCCACATGACAGAGGTCACTAGCTGATGGATAACGTATTGAGGTCAGACAGAAAAGATCTGGGGCACAATCATTATGGCTGCATTTTGTACTTAGGGAGGGAGAAGTAGTGATATTTCTGTCATTTGATGTTATATTCTGGGCCATACAGGAATTGATTTAGTTATGGTTATACCACGATTTCTGGGTTGCTCAGTGCTTTTTGCTGGATATTCCCATGCACATACCTGTCGATATTGCACACCTTGCAGGTGCTGTAACATCACTTTTGAGAGGTGTGCGGTTATCCATTGATAACTCGCACACCATGCGGTTATCCAGGGATAACCCGAGGTGTATGTACGAGGTGTACCTGTGTACACACACTATGGCTGGCTTCGAGTCCCGGCGAGGGGGAATAATTTTTGTTTTCAACTTAAATTTATTGGTATTCTATTGATTATTCATTGGTTTCGTGGTATAAAATAAGTAGTCAATGGATAATTCATGACTTGTATGTGTTAGCAAAGGCTAAATTACACTCGGGCTAAAGCTGAAGATCAAGTCTGATAAATATGGACAGCAAGGTAAGGCCATTGTTGATACAGAAATGACTAAGGGTGCAGTATCTGTTGACATAGATAACCACTTGTATAGAGATCTCGTTGATTCTAGTGCCTCCCTGTCTTTTATTAGCCAATAAAATGTTTGATAGAGCATCAAACACACCCAATTTTAGACATGGTAGACACCCTAGACTCAGAGTGCTACTGGCTGATAAAACCCCTGTTCAGACAAGTTACTCAATGACCATAGACTCCCTCATCGACGGCCATGAATTCAGAACCAAGTTCCATGTGGTTCCTGATTTAAATCGACCAATCATCCTAGGCATGCCACATAAATTACCCACGGTCACAGCGTATTCTCAGTTTGTGATCCCTTTCCCTTTGCAGCTCTTTTGCATCCTGATCCGTGTTTATACCTCTGTTTACCACTTGGTACTGGAATGTTTGGTGAGACACATAATTACATTAACATCCTTAGTTCCTGCACCACCGGTGGCCAGGATTCTGATTCATCAGCGAGATTTCATATCCCACCCACCCATACCACAACAATATTGTGTCATAACTGACCACTCCATCCTGAAAGCTACAGGATCATAATTTGCATAGGCCCTATGGGTCCACTAGCATCCATCCAATAGAAAGGCTCCATGCCATTTCAGGGAGGAGACATACCCCTGAGGGATGCTTGTGATTGAGAAATAGCCACCTCATTATCAGCATATAAGCCTCCCCCCACCCCAATCTTATCCACTTCTCAACAATACACCAAACTTACCAAACCCAGTCACAACATGGAGCAAGTATCCAGAGACCACAGGGCCAAAATGCTGAGGCTGCCATGCAACCAGCCCAGGTAGGACTTGTCTTATGTGTCCATTTAGTAGCGTCATTAATCATTCTAGCATGACAATGATGGGTTATGCCATCATGTTACCCAGATACCCATTTCATGCCAATGGTAGTGTGTGCCCAGAGTGTTTTGTAAAATGCAATAGTTGAATTTGCAGTCCACTTCATGCCTTTCTATAACGGCCTGACCACTTTAAGTCTTACTTATCAACCTTTTGGCAACACCCCAATCCACACCATCCTATCTTACCTTAGACTACCTATTTATTTAAAGTTATTTAATAGCCTTAAGGCACCAGAGATAAAAAATAGACTCAACTCAGGGTGGACCATCCATAGCCTTCTAGGCCCACATGGCAATAGGAGCAAGGCCATGGATCTGTTTGGGCACAGCTATCAATCTTTTAAATGTTTGAATTTGCTCGAAATATCAGGCCAGCAGCCCCCACCAGTGAATTGAACCATCTCAGCTCACTAGACACTAATCCTCTTACAAAAAAAGTCAGGGTAAAACACATCAATTAGTAGTCATAGATTAGCCTAGCAACCTTGTCTGTTTGAGAATTATGCCTACAAGTGTCCTATTAACTAACACACCACCCCAAGACAAGCAAACCCCCCCAAAAAAAATTTGTATGAATTTTTCTTTTTCCCCAACCCCAAATTCACCAAACAACTATACCTTACACACCTTTCCCTCACACAAAGCCAAGCAAACACCTCCCAACCCAGCCCCACCATCATATAACTTAGGACCGTCCCAAGGTTACACCCAAATGTCAGTAATGCTTATATGGGGATGGCAGGTACCTCTTACACACAACGTCGGATAAAATGGCGGATAGCGCCATAAAGACGCCTATGTGGGGATTGTCCCCTGACCCCCTTTCCCCACCAAAGCCCCGCCCCCCCTACCGGGAACCCCCCACCTCAGGATATTGCCCAAAGCACACCCATACACCGCTAGACACTAGGCCTATTAGGCTACATAACATCATAGCAGTAAATGCCTAACTAACACAATAGACCAGGTCAAACCCATATTAAATCCCATAGCTTACCAGCCTTGTTCTCGCCATCATGGTACAGCGCCAGCTCGGTACTGCCACCTGGTGGAGAGAAACTAACCAAAGCGTCCTTAGATACAGGACCCGCGCTAAGCCGAAATGAATCGGTTGAGCTCTGTACATTGTGTTTATGAGTTAACTGAATGCTTTAGCCTTGTGTCCTTTTCTGTGTTGACTGTGGCCTGTCTGCAAACCATGACAGACAATAAGGTCGATGAATTGTTTTCTCTTCCTGTCATTTTCTCAGCAGGCCTACCACCGAACAGAGCATCGGTTCCTTCAGGACCAGAGACCAAGCCCAAGGAGGAGGGACCAGTACTATCAGGTCCAGAGACAAACAAACATCAAACAGAATGGCAGCCTACCACCCAATAGCTTCCATTCTATAGAGCATTTCAGGAAAAACAAGTGACAATATCTCCATAGCAGCTATGAACTTTGGACCTTTGTAATATGTTGTGGAGACACAACCTTCCCCCAACCCCCCCCCATACAACCATCCAAGATAAATTTTTTTGGACAAAAGACTGACTCTTTATTTTTTGTAAACAAGGTCAACCTTTTCCTATGTCTGCAATAGATTGGCAAACTCTTATGATCTTATAGGTGCTTTTTATAACATGACCTTTTATAATGTCACCTTATGTGCTACAAGATCATCCCCATTCGCACACCTTTTTCAAGCTCAACTATGTATTGTATTTATGAGCTTTATTCAGTAGTATGGATAGTTTATATTTACCCTTAAGTTCTTAAGTTTGTCACAAACTATATAGAGCAGGGCCAACAGTCACATCGAATACTACCTTGACCCTGCCCTACATACAATTTTCTAAATTTTTACCAACAGGATCGACAGCCAGATCAATTACCACCTTGGTCAATCTATTTTTACAAAAAAAAATACCTGGCTGAATATGTGCCCTTGGCAGCTTGAAGCCAAATTTATCTTGGGAAACTCCCAACCTTGATTTGACTTCCTGGTGCCAACTCCACAAACTTCTTTCTCTGTACATTATATTTGTAAATACTCCAGATACCTCAGCTTAGAAAGAATGTATTTTTATACGCCAATGTATCACTATAAAGCTCATGACAAGCTCAGGTACAAAAACAGTATTCACGACATGCAAAAGGAATATGTACCCATTTATTCTTGTAGTAATAAGTATTATAAGCCTTCTTTCCAACAAGGTATTAGCATGCTACCTGTACCTCTTATTTTTACAGTTCCATAAAGGAACCTCTATGTATACTTATTGTATCTTATATACGGTATTATAATAACGAACACCCCTTTGTTCCATGTATCTTATATGCATAATACCCAAAATTGTCAATGGACTTGGCAAAGCCCTTATTATTAATGATTTTCCTCCCTTAAACCTCTTGCAGAGACGAGTAGGAATGTGGGGATTTGTCAATGGACTATTCTGGGTATTATTCATTATTTTACACATTTATTAAATTCTTCACCACACACGCTCAGGCCCTGCTCACAAGCTTACAGCTCATCCCCCCAGTGTGTATAGTGAGCTGCTCTTACATCATCCATACCAGGATGTTATGAAAGCCAGACCCATTCCATTACTGGCCACTGACTCACTGGGAGTATCACAACATGCCAACATACCTGTGGACGCGTTTCTAGGATGCAGGGAAATTCCACAATCTCCCTTTACCCCAATTGGTCCACATATAAATAGAATCATTACTGGGTATGAAGGCGCATCGGATCTGACCAGATCCAACCAGACCTAAGCAGATCTGACCTGCTCCTACTGGTACATTTCATCACCCTGTGAGCTGCTCACCTAGGTATATAAGACCCGGTGAGCAGCTTCCAGTCATCTATCTCTTTAGACCTTTTACTCTACACACAACATCTCTAGTATCTAGAACCTACGACAGGTTGAGCTATAGGCTTAGGGGCAGAGCCTACACGCTGGCGAGTGTATCATTGTTACCACCTATATGTACACTCTGTCATCATGCAAAAAACAAGGATCAAAGAACTTCTCTGGATTCAGTTTTCATTACAACATCGACTTGTAACAGTTCGTTGACCACTGCATGAACCTTTAGATTTAAGAAGTGTAAAGCTGCTTAAAGTTGCTTAAATCTGCAAGTTAAGTTGCTTAAAGTGGCTTAATGGCCGTAGTTTTGCAGCTTTAATGAGCTTTTTGCAACTTTAAACATTACGGCCATTAATCAACTTAAAGTTGCATAAAGCTCATTAAACTCCGCCTTTAAGCAATTTTGAATGCAGATTTTAGCAACTTTGAGCAGCTTTTCACTGCTTAAATCTGAAGGTTCATGCAGTGCAGCTGGTAGAATCATTACATCCGAAAACTAGAATGAGAGAAATTATACTGTTCCATGTCACATGTATCATTCTGTGCCTATTTTACACAGTTAATGATGCCTCAAAGTGACATGTACTTATCAACTGAAGCTTTCATAGCCAACTCCATACTTTATGATTGCTGATAGTTATAATGTCCTGAATCACTAATTGCCTTTGTGTTAATTTCTCAAATTCAATATATATATCCCGAACGATAACATATGGTTTATCACTATGTGACTTTATTGTGTGAGGTTTAACCATATAACATTTGGTAGGCAGACTACCCATGGCCATTCCAGATTCCTCCTTAAGCCCCTGCCCCCTCCTAAGCTTCGGTATGCCTCTCCATACAAGCAGAACTGGTCTCTTTTCATAAGGAGTGAATTCAGTGCAGTAGCACCTTAAGGCCTTTAACACAAATCTGTTGGTCTGCCACTTTATTACATTGCATGTGGACCAGTATCACTTTGCTCCCTAAACTGCTTAAGAGGGATCAGAGTGAAGTGAAGTACAGGGGCCTGTTTCAAACCCTCTATTAGTACACATATCAGTCGAATCTGTTCCAAAAGTTGCTATATCAGCTTTTGGTGCTATATTTGATATTTTCATGTCTGCTATAGTATAGTATGGCCTGGTGCCTATTATAGTCAAATATGATCTGTTTCAGAATGGATTTAATGTTACCAAAAGCTGTTATATTAGCTAAAATATTATCCCTTTTGGGTGTTTCAAAATGGATCTCTATATGTACCTCAAAGGTACACATACAATATAGAGGAATTAAAAAATGTTATTCCAATGAAATTATACATCTTGCGGTAAAGTAATGTGCTGCACATATAACTGCCCGAATTCATTGACTTAATATCTATCCACTATAAGGGACATAATAGCATAATATTAGTAATATTAGCCTATAGAATGAGAATGGTTTAAAGAAACATTATTAGAAGTTATAAGTTCAAATATAACCACATTTTGAAGTAAAAGGAACCTAAAAGTGCCAGTTTTCTGATATATCAATCTGTTTCAAAATTTGCTTTATTAATATAGGAGAGATGCACACCCTAATATAGGCACCACCCCTTTTTTTTTGTTGTTCTATTCAGTTCTGAAACAGATTGATATATGTGACAGGATCTGCGAAAAGGGCCCTTAGTGCAGGGTGCCTAAAAGGTCTCTATTCCCAGTACATGTCACATATTAGGAAATTGGCACTTTTAATTCGGTTATACTAAGTGCTAATAGCTCTACTAAAATACTAAAAGTTTTGAAACAGCCCCCTGATCTAATGAGCATACATAAGGAGAGGGGATGCTGTTTTCTCTGTAAGCCTTGTCTGATAATTTTATACTCATTGATAAGAAACCATGGCAAATCAGAGCCCAGGCATGGCTTACATAATCAGTTCAATGATGTTATAGGATAATATAAATTCACCGTTTTAAAAGTAATAATCTGCCAATTTTAGAAACCAGGTGCAGATTATAGCCTAATCCTAATGTCAGTTTGCAGATTATAGCAATTGGACGCAGCCCATACATGAGAGCTTGCCATATCGTCACTTGTTAATCACTTGTTAATTTTTGCCAATTGCTATTTTGTGGCATGTAAATATATTTCCTTTGATAAAACTTTCGATCTTTACCATTAGATTCTAACAAACACGCAACCAAACACCCTATTAAACACCCTACCAAACACTCTACCAAACACCCTACCAAACACCCTACCAAACACCCTACCAAACACCCTACCAAACACCCTACCAAACACCCTACCAAACACCCTACCAAACACTCTACCAAACACTCTACCAAACACCCTACCAAACACCCTAACAAACACCCTACTAAACACCCTACCAAACACCTTACCAAACACTCTACCAAACACCCTACCAAACACTCTACCAAACACTCTACCAAACACCCTACCAAACACCCTACCAAACACCCTACCAAACACCCTACCAAACACTCTACCAAACACTCTACCAAACACTCTACCAAACACCCTACTTAACACCCTACCAAACACCCTACCAAACACCCTTTCCCAGCTCCACCACTCACAATGGTGTGGTGAATATATAGGGGTTAGTGACCTTCCATTAGGCCATGTGACCTTATTGAATAATGGAAATTCCAAGGCCAGTCCAGCATCACTGACCAAAGCTAATCATCTAGACAAGGTTCATTGAAAATCAATACTGTGGTATATGAACTAGGTAAGGGGAGGTAGGAACTGGGCTGGATGCCATTCTGGTATCATAGGATCATTGATTCAAATACATTTTAATTTTTTATATTTTTATTTGATTTAATATATTTACAAGTATATACATTCATTTTTAATAATAATTCAGACTGTACATAGTGTTATCTTTGTGTATGGTTTTTTATGCAAGTGTTCTTTCGAAATGCAGGAACAGGGGCGTAGGAAAAGGGGGGGCCAGGGGGGCCTGGGCCCCCCAATCATGAAGGAGGTGGGACCTGAGTATGTCCGGGCCCCCCCAATATTTTCCAAGAACTCATAAACACAATGGAAAAGAAGCTAAAACTTTACATCTCAAATTAGATTATTATGGTGATGTCATAGGGAAAATGGGGGTCTGAGCCTAAAGTCAGATCCAAAATTTACCAAAAGTTACTTTTCTATATGAATTCTATATACGCATTATATAGATGCCATCACGCATCAGCCGACAATTCAAGGTGGTCGCGACGGTGCCCTCGCCGGGCCCCCCCAATGAAGATTTGCTTCCTACGCCTCTGACCTTGGAATGGTGTAAGTCATACTTCCTGTCCACAATTCATCTAAATTACAATAGAAATCTGCTGAAGTATAATACCAAGTATGCCATTCAGTTTGTGCGGACATGACGCTTCTCAGTGGAGCGTTCTGTAGATTTTCAAAATGAACCTTTCTACAGAGCACACTGTCTAGACACTCTTGACAGAAGGTGTTAACTATTCTTTCAGAGTCATGACAACACATGTACTGTAAAAGGTTTTAGTTTTTCTCAAAATATTAAAGTGTTGGTAGAGTCTAACATATACCATCTTTTGATGAGAGGACAGGTGTTCTGATTGTGATATTGATATACTGCTATCGATCTGTCCCTCTCTAGAAAACATCGTTGAAACACTCTTTCAATGAATCGAATTACTGATTAGAAATGAGCCCTTTATGAACATTTCAACAATGGTGCTTTAAAAAACAGCACATCTGTTGCATTGATTATTTCACATGTGTAAAACGGTTTGCAAGTACACATATCCTCCTTTAACAATATACTAGTAGGTAAGGTAGTACCTTAACGTTAGAGGCTCCAGCCAGAAAAGCTATATCCATGGGCAATGGGAGTGGTGGTGGTAATAACATGCAATCTTGTACAGCACTGGTAGAAGCAGCAGGAGCAGCAGTAACCAAGATATCCGCCTCCATATCCAATGAGGTTCCCCACTTCAGGATCTTTAGCCAGAGCTGCGATGTCTATGGGTTTAGGTGTGATAAGTGGTGGGTATTTGTCAGCACCAGCAGCAGCAGTAGCACCAACAGCAGCATCCAACCATCCGTACGGGTTGATATAAAATTTGGCGTCAGCGTCACCTGTGAACAGTTCAGCAAGGATGTCGATCTCCGTGGGGAATATGGTGATGCTGTAGCAGTTTTTGGGTTTTTCAGAGTTGATAGTCTGTAGGGCAGTTGGTGTGTCCATGATGAATGTTCTCTCTTACAAGATTATATTTCCCCCTGTTATTTACCACCCCCTTTAGTTTTTGTATACAGACTTTGAATGCCTTAATGTCCTAATGAACCATGAGCCTCTTATACATGTAAGACGTATTAGGGTAATTATCACAGTTGTTACACCTGTTATCCCACCTGATAGGCTTATCCCAAAAGCATTTTTTCCTTTTTATTGTTGATTGATCTGGGATGGAAGGATCCAGGTGAAAACAGGATTAGGTCATTCTCTCAACTACATAAAGAGCCCTGATTTTTCTTGGAAGGGTACATCAAGTCCGCTGTCTCCTTTGACACCTCCGCTCATACTGCTACTGCTGCTGTTACTACTGCTGCTACCAACACCACCAGGGCTATTGTTCCTTCCATTACCACCTTCGCTGTAGTCCACCTCTCTGCCTGTTTACCACCTACACTCCAGGAAGAAATTCGAGCTGAGTCCATCACTCTCTTTATTATTTTCTTTTTGAGCTTTTATTTTATTCCACACTTTTTTGAAAAATTCCATGCGAGATGGAGCGAGATTTTAAAAGAACGATTAGGGAAACCCCATCTATTTTTTATCTGACCGTAGAGAACATCACATATTTCACACTCACGCAGGAATTTAGTACCAGCAGTAGCAGCATCACCAGTAGCAAAGGTAATCGTAGTGATAGAAAAAGCGGAAGAAGTAGCAGTCGAAGTAGTAGAAAAAGAAGAAGAAGAAGAAGTCGCACCACCAGGGAAAGTAGTAGTAGTAGTAGTAGTAGAAGAAGTAGTAGATCTTCAGCAGCAGCAGCAGTAGCAGCTGCATTAAAAGCAGCAGCATTTGCAGCAGCAAGAGCAGTAGAAACACTAGAAGAAGCAGTGAAAAAAGAAAAATTATGGCCGAAAGCTGTCTTTGAAGAAAAGAAATTACTCCATTACTGTTTGATAACCACCCTCAGTATACCCATTTGTTGGGCATTTCATGAAAACAAAGGGTGTTCAAATATGATGAGAATAAACGCTATGAAAAGATTCGACAAGGACATTGGTTATTTGGACATTTGGAGTTGCTAAAAATAGTGATTGATATCATGTCTTCCAGTGGAGATCCGCAGGTGGGACCTGGGGGTACTCACTGGAGGACGTCGGGGGTGAGTGAGTCACTCACCCTGTTAGGTAAAAATAGGGTAGCCTTGGGCTCTACAGGGGGAAACTTGGTCAGCTTGGTTTAATATGTTGCTGATAATTATAATGCATTGAATAGTCCATTGAACATAGGAAAGAATCTGTACATGCAATATTAGATAATGAAGAGCTCTTTACCTGTTTAAAAACCTGTGCATGGTTGTTTGGCAAATATCGGGAATGGGCTTCATGTTAAGAAAATAGAAATCATCATGTTTGTTGTTTTTTTTTACTTCCTTGAAAAAGAAATCACCAGTTAAAAAAATACCAGCGACTCTAACCTTAAGTTGCATGTCATATACAAACTTTTGATTTAAGCATTGTCAACAACAATGAGCTTTCTAAATCAATAAATATAGATTAAAGTCCATGGAAAGAAAACAGGGTATCATAGATCAATGAATATGTATTCCATGGAGTCAATCTCTAGGTGTTTTTTTTTTCATTTTAATTTGATTCTAAAGCATAGCAGGGACGCAGATCAAGAGGCTTTGTTTAAGATTAGGGGGTGGATTGATTACTCTAGTGTCATGCCTATAGTCTAACTGTATGGGGGGATTAAGTTTGTCAGTCGATAGGCACCTGCATGTAGTGTTGAAATGAAACTCTTATCTTTGTTTCTCACCTATGGCCTCCTGCAGTAGATGTCTAAGCCATGTTGTACCCGAACCAGGGAAGCTAGCCAGTGCTGTCACTGGCAAAGGGGGGTCAGCAAAATGTAGCCGTTTGAAGACAGGTCGGTCCAGAGTCTCACCATATAATGATTTAGCACCACAAGCAGAGCCTTTGGAAGATGTCACTGGTTTGAGTAGTAATATTGGTGAAGGATGCCACATTGTGCTCTTTTTTGTTGTTTAATATATTGCAGTGATTGCCATTATAAGCAATATCAGCTTTATAGATGTGGACTTAAACATTTTCTACCTTTCTGTAAAGGTCATTAGGAGAGCAATGTACTGTGATGTTCTCATTAGGATTATTGGAGTACATAACCCCCTCTCGTATAATGCACAATTCTAACTACATTGTATCTACTGAATGTCCATTTTGTGCACCCACCTACCCCCTATGTACACCTCTTAATCCACAGTTGTGTCATGTATAGATACAGAGCTCCCATTTGTCCTGACTCCTGTTTGTATTGCAGGCCAATTCCTGGTGAACATTTACTCACCCTCCGGTATATTGCATATTATCAGAGGAATTGTCAATGGACTATTCTGGGTATTATTCATTTTTGTACACATTTATTAAATTCTTTGCCACACACGCTCAGGCCCTGCTCACAAGCTTACAACTCGTCCCCCCCCAGTGTGTACAGTGAGCTACTCTTACATCATCCATACCAGGATGTTATGACAACCAGACCCATTCCATTTCTGGGCACTGACTCACTGGGAGTATCACAACATACCTGTGGATGCTACTTCTAGGATGCAGGGAAATTTCACCATCTCCCTTCACCCTGATTGGTCCACATATAAATAGAATCATTACCAGGCATGGCGACGTGTCAGATCTGACCAGATCCAACCAGACCTGACCAGATCTGACCTGCTCCTATCGGTACATTTCATCATCCTGTGAGCTTTGCACCTGGGTATATAAGACCCTATGAGCAGCTCCCAGACATCTCTATACACAACCTCCCTTGTATCTAGAACCTACAACAGGTTGAGCTACAAGCTCAGGGGCAGGGGAGGCGAGTGTATCGTTGTTACCACCTATATGTACACTCTGTCATCATGCAATAAACAAGGATCAAAGAACTTCTCTGGATTTAGTGTTCATTACAACATCAACTTGTAACGGTTCGTTGACACGATGGTGGAGAACACCTTAGATTATCCCAATACATAACCTCTCATAGCCATGAGTAATAGTGAGACCACACCCAAGGAGCAAGTTTCTGAACGTACCCTTACATCACCCGGGCTAGACGCGCCCAAACCACCTGCAGCTGCAGCACACTATTTCCAGAGAGAAAATTTGTCACCTGACGCCCTCAAACTTGATCCAGTTATACCAAGAGCCCTTCAAACACATACAAAACAGACTGTGAGTACCAGCATTGAACAATTTTCATCCACAATAGTAGACAATAATACTGGAGCACAAACCAGCACACCAGTGTCTCTTTCTGCACCAGGACTGGATATATCTTTACCTGGATACTAACAAGTTGCCTCACCACGAATAAGGCTATCTGGTATAACAAGCCGCACATCTGAAACGTCAGAACCAGGTACACCAGATCACCTACATCTGGATTCACACCTGGAGAAAAGACACCCAGATTTCTAGGCTACCCTAGAAGATATTGTACCTCCAACACCTGTAGAAGCCAATACAGTGCCTACCAGTGATACTTCAGTGCAGGCAGGCACCAGTTCAGTCACTACCGGTACCAGGGGTACTATCCAACAACCTTTAGTTTGGGAAAGCCCCATGGTTGTGGAATCAGACTCTGACACTTCCCTAGACGCCGATTACTGGATACAACGGATTGGCTCAGCAATATCTACCTTATGAAGAAGGTGTAGGAAGAACAAATCACCCCCCACCTCCAGTTTCCTCCCTAGGCACCAAAGGGAAGAGAGCACTACTAGCTTCTCAGCTCACATCAACAGACTCTTAGAGCACAAGTGGCCTACCGCTAGCAGTGATCACCCCAGAATTTGTCACCACCCATCCGAGGAAGAGGAGGAGGATCTGTTTTTTTCTCTTTCCCCCCCCCCACCTGTGTACACTCCTAGAAATTAACAAAGAACAAGATCTGTAGACTCCCCTGCCAGACCCCAGCCCAGACACAGGAGAAGGACACAGTCCAGCTCACCTCTCAGGAGGAGATCACTTACTGGTTACAGACTTCTAAGAAGTATGGACAGAGCTACCAGCAGATCACACCTAGTAGCCATCACTCCTTTCTTCGATAGAGGAACCACAGCACCCTATAACTCCCCTCAACTAATCAGCTCAGGAGAAGACATAATAGTAACCTTCCTCCACAGAGCCAATATCACAATGTCCACAGATCAGCCACTACGCTATGATCAGGATGCCTGAGGAGAAGTTTAGTCAGGGAATGTACCCAGGCTGTCAGTGGCTCTTTTTCTGAGTTACTCACCCAACAGGTCAGTATTCTATCTGCTGAAATAAAAAAACAGTGGACAGGAGCAAAACAACCTGCTTGCCAGAGTAAACCAGAGACTAGACAACATGGATTGCTGGAGGGAACAAATGGAGAGTGAGAATGCTCACAACTCTAGAAGGACAAAAGAGGCCAACATGGACGTCCTCAGGAGGTCTGAAGAAATCACGTATCAAATGACGGTGCAACTTGGCAGAAACATGGATGCTATGAAGACAGGCAGGTGCCAAGTCATCCCAGCCAAACACAGCCACCTCATGCCCCAGGATATCCCCAGCTAGCGCACTCCACCCCTGTGATCAGGTTGGAGACGAGGCTGTGAAGAAACCCCAGACTTGGAACATATCCTGTACTCAAGAATATCAACATAAACATATCTATAGACAGCATTGGAAGTATACCCAGGGCCATTTCTGAACCTAACCCTATCCCCTGATCACTGGTGCATGACCACCACAAGTCTATAGTGAGTGTAGGGAAACAATATGAGGTGTGATTTTTTACTGTGCTCATAGGGGTGGGGGAGGGAGGAGGGGGCTGAAGTATTCTCACACTGTAGATGTAAGGCTAATCCAGCCCAGGTTCAGTGGTCAGGGAAACCACATTAAAACATGCTCAGGGTCAGAAAATGTTGAATTTCTTGACACTGAGGGAAAATATCTTAAATATTTTAATATTTTCTTGTAGAAAAGGCTTTTACATGTATTAAGAGTTTTGTTTAGGAAATTTAACACAAAAATCGGAAATGTGTTTTAGTGGTTCATAAAACTACTTTTTGTGCTCATGTGGTGACAAAATCCATGATTTACTTCACATATATACCTTTATTCTTCATGCTAAGTCTGTACATAGTTAAATCAAGGTTTGTCTTTCACATAGTGCTATTATCAAAATTGTAGAGGTAATGGAAAATAGTGAAAAATACACTTTTCATGTCACTTTAAAATCATCCTTAGATTTGCCCACAGCCCCATTACCATGCTGTGTTCAGGGCTAGAAATGGCCACGACCCTACATCTATAACTGAGGCCATAAAGGGTGCAGTACTGAACCTGGTGATGCCCAACTTAGGACAATGCGCCTTCAGGCAACACACAAGGCCATTAGGCATGGTGGATAATGATAAACTCACATCTGCTCAATTGGGCTCATTCAACAAGACTGACCCCTTTGACAAGGCCTCTCCATACAGATCTGCAGGGAATTCCTGACTGAATTCAAGTTCTTCATCAGAAATGTTGGCAGAAACATGGATGCTATGAAGAGGGCCATACAAAGCCATACAAAGCCAGTCAGCCACTACTGATACCACAGCAATCAAACAGACTGCCTCCAGCATGGGACAACGCCCAAATCCCCTCCACCAGACACTGTCATACCCTACAGCATCAAGCCACAGCTCAATCCAGGCCAATAAATTGACTGGAATAGGGTATAGCCCACCAAATGCCTTCCAGGACAGCTCCAGTGGCAATTCAGCATCTGCCACGCCCACTTCACAAGCCGCGCATGCCTACATGCCCCGTGTATGTATACCTTCCTCAAAGGTAGAGCAGCTCAGTGGTTCTTCACCAACATAATGGACAAGCCAATTATGCAGGACACAAATGCTGTATATGAAGCTTTCCTGGCTAGATTCGGCACACCAGACCCTACCACCCTTCTCAAAGGTTACAGGAGCAGAAAACAACAACCCAATGAGTCCACAGAAGACTACCTGGTGGACATGACCCTGCTACTGTCCAACAGCAGTTTAGATCACAAATTGACTACCTAATTAATAGCCTCAGACCTGAACTGAAAAAGCACCAAAAACACTACTGAAAGCTGAGGAAATTGCTCTTGAGCAAGAATTGAGCATTCAAGCAGTAAAACTTACCCAGGCCCAAGACAGCTCAGCTGAGTTTTGTGGATACACTACAACAACAACAACAAAAACACCCACAGG
This sequence comes from Acholoe squamosa, assembly GCA_949317995.1. Classification (NCBI taxonomy): domain Eukaryota; kingdom Metazoa; phylum Annelida; class Polychaeta; order Phyllodocida; family Polynoidae; genus Acholoe; species Acholoe squamosa. Next base: position 74,733,020 of record OX439045.1, on the reverse strand, counting down.
GACAACAGATCCAGAACGGACAAGTTCCACAATGACCACAAGAAGGAAGATAGGCTGCCCAGTGGAAATTACAACAAGCAGTATGAGAACAAATACAAGAATGGTTTCCAAGGGAACTCTAGATCTTCCGACAGACCAGCCTCCAGGGATAGAAGGTCAAGCTCAAGAGACAGATCTGACTACAGCGCACCAGGGAGGAACAAGTCCAGGGATAGATCTGACCAGAGTACCAGGTCATCAAACAGCAGCAAAAGCTTTGTTTTCATACCTGTGAATCGGCAACCAAATAATTCCCGCAATGTTTCCTTTATGGTACCAGCAGACTTTACAATCCCCGACAACTGGGTACAGCAGTCACTAAACAAATCAAGGGACCTTACCCCTGGCAGAAATGACTGCCCCCCACTACTTCTCATTCAAATGCTGAAGCAGAAGCAAACTCAGTTGACTCTCACACCTCCAGTACCTATTACACAAAACATGTGGAATACGACGAGGACCAGAACTCTTGCACTGACGATCATGAAGACGAATACAAGGACCACAGCTGGAGAACTTCAATTCTGAAGCTGAAGATCAAGTCTGATCAATACGGGCAGCAAGGTAGGGCCATTTTTGTTAATACAGAATTGACTAAGGGTGCAGTATCTGTTGACATGGATAACCACTTGTAAAGAGCTCTTGTTGATTCTGGCACCTCCCTGTCTTTTATTAGCCAAAAAATGGCTGATAGAATAGCAAAAACACCTAATTTCAGACATGGTAGACACTCTAGACTTACAGTGTTACTGGCTGATAAAACCCCAGTTCAGGTAAGTCACTCAATGACCATAGACTTCCTCATCGACGGCCATAAATTTAGAACCAGGTTCCATGTGGTTCCTGATTTAAATCATCCACTCATTCTAGGTGTAAGTTTCATGACTAAATACAGAGCAAAAATCTCCTTTGGTCCTAAACCAAAAACACCCAACTACATCAGGGCTGTAAAGAATATTTCTATACCATCTAACACTGAAGCCACCTTCAATGCTATAATAACAGGAAGCAACAGTCTAGTGGGAAAAACTTGAATAACTGAGAGTGCAGGTACTACATTACCCGTATTAATAAAGCACGTCATTGTTAAACCAAGGTCAGCGCTTAGAATAATCCCAGTAACTGTAGCTAACCCAAATGATTTCCCAATCAAAGTCAAGAGACACATGAATCTTGGTATATTTAGGCCATTTGACATCAAACATGCTGTCCCCATTGGTTCACTCAACAACCAGCACTCACTCAACAATCTCACCTCAGAAAAAGATTAATTCCCAATAAATTGTGGGGAAGATCCTATGGATCAACTCCCAAAAGGGGATGAACCCTTGACAAACACGATCTGTGAGAAACTCAGCGATACTCAAAAACAACAGATCAGAAACATAGTTGAATCAAACAGGCAGGCTTTCATCCTGAATGAAAGGGCTATAGGTCTGAATGTAGAAAATGAAGTTAAATTGGAATTAATCCCAAACTTCAAGCCATGCAACAGACCATCCTACAGAATGTCCCCACACAAAGAAATCTTTCAAAAAAAACTCTTAAAGAAACACCTTGAACAGGACATCATTGAAGAGTGCACCAAACCTTGTGAATGGAACTCACCAGCCTTTTTGGTACCCAAACCACAGGGAGACAGATCAGTAGCATCTGGATGGAGAATTGTTGTAGACTACAGATGGGTCAATGAAAACCTAAAGTCCTTTTCATACTCTTTCCCTAGAGAGGACGACCTAATGCAACAAATAGGCAGAACATGCGCAAGATATTTCTCAAAATTAGACATCTACAGTGCCTATCACCAGATTCCCCTAGCAGATGAATCCAGGCCACTGAAAACCTTCTCAGGCAATGGCACGAGATTCTCAGACTATACCAGGCCTTTCATCATCTTCACAGACTCAAGCAACTACAGTTTGGGAGCTGTGATCACACAGGTTGATGATTATGGTTTCTATAGACCAATAGAATTTGCAGGGACATGCTTAACACCTCAAGAGTCCAGATATGGGATAACTGACATAGAACTATTAAGAAAACTTTTTGCAGTGAAAAAGTTCCACTATAATGTGGATGGAACACAGTACAAAGTGTACTCAGACCACACTGCCCTAGTCTCTTTGTTTAACAAGAAAGAAAAGCTGAGACTGGCCAGGTGGGTTGATACTGTCATGTCCTATGACTTTGAAGTCAGGTACCTGCAAGGCAGAGCCAATATAGTGGCATACTTTCTCTCTATGAGAAAATACCCCCCAAGCTCTGATGACCCAATTCTCATTAGAACCCTAGGAAGAATCATACTTCCATCAAAGTCAGTTAAATTCTTGGATATCACCATGACAAAGGTCTTTAAATCTAACAACCCAATTCCAAACAATCCTGTCCTCATGGGACCAACAAGGTCTATACTCAAAGGAGGACAGATTTGGGGTAGCACCAGCAAGAAACCAAGGGGTATTATTGCCAAGAAGGGCAGCTCTGAGAGAGAGAGCATTAATGCAATTTTCTCTGAACCCGAGATGTGTGTACTAACACAATGTGTGTACTAACCCACACCCAACAAACCACAGAGGAGTAGACAGACACATCCCCAAAAGGTCAAGGCCACCAAACCAAAACCTAGGGGTGGACCACCCAAATCTAGGTCACCTAAAGCATCAGTGAAGGTAGCAAATGCCAGGAGGGCCAAGCTATCCCACAAAGTACAACCCATGGCTGAGGGAGCCATCTTCCAGCTATGTAAACATCACTCCCTAACACCATCTAGGTTTTGAGTTTATGCTGCATTTCAGCATTCAACTTCATCCTTTGTAGGGATGGGCACTGGGTAGCTGTGCCTGTAAACTATTGACAAATCTGTTTAAGTCTCACCCCTCTGGTGTGAGTAACACATCTGGACTCAATCTCATGCCCTCATGCTTATGTTTCTGAATCTCACGCATCTCAGGACTTTCAAATCTGAAAGAATTTTTGAAATATTCCTACTAGAACCAAAGATATGAAGTGATTCCAAAAAGTCACCAGAATGCAAATTTTTGAAATTTTCTCAGCCTAGGCTCACACTACTGTCATTAGCCATTCGCCAGTGACAATAACTGCGGAATAAATCTACATACATCTGAGAATGAACCACATGCCCTACAGAATTCTTGGAACTGGTCCATCTGTGGCAGCCAGAATAACAGATGTATTCTGGCTGCCACAGATAGATCAGTTCCAAGAACCCAAATTCTTCAAACATCAGGTCCACACTTTAGGGAGTGATATTTTTTTAAGAAGGGGCAGGGGGCTGGTGGCTTTAGGCATGTATGCATGAAAAAAAACAAAAACTTCTGCCCTCTGTCATGAAGGGCCGAAAATCATATGCGGGTGCACCCTTTTAACCTATAGTAACATGCAGGCTTTTTCATTGATAACTTTTTGACCCCCCCCCCCTTAAACCCACCAGGCCCCCCTCTCTGGTGTTTAAAAATGATCACTACCTTAGAAATGGAGTATGTGGTACCAAAAAAATCTCAAAAGTTTTCCTACTGTGGGGGCACGCCCCCTGGACCACCGTTCATGTCATAGGGCTGTGGTGCTACATTTGCAACTTACATTTTACTACTTTTAGCAAGAAGCTTATACTATAGGAGAGGTCACTGAGAGCATAATCTATGGGTATAGTGTGACAGGCCACCCCCCTCTACCCCCCCCATGAAACTAGGTGCCCCTGTGTCTTCATTGTTGATTTCTGTAGAGGATTAGGTGGTTTATGGAGCTGTGATATTCCTTTATCAGGGTGATACTAAAGGGGAAAAAGGAACCACCTAGACCAGAAAGTCCTGATGAATCCAAATTTTTTATCATGATTCTCAGAAATTGACTAAAAGTACCCGAAAAATGAGGTTTGATGAAGAAAATATTTTAAAGATAATATAATATTCAAAATAATGAGAAGTCTTTATAGACATGCGTAAACCAGAGTTAGTACCTCAATGCACATTTCCAAATGTCTGCCTATCTCCCAATTTGACAAGTATTCTAACTGTGTATTACTCTGCCTATCTCATATACTGCCTATCCCTTAGTCTACCTATCACTCATACTGCCTATCTCTTAAATCCAAAGCATCTTGAAGTAAGGCTATCTCCCAAAAGACCTAGATACTAAAGCTTACTCCTTACTTTAGTTAATCTTCTCTGGTCCTAGTTTCCCATAGTATACCTATCCTCAATCTTCCTATCATTCATTTTACCTATCCCTCATGGTGACTCTCCCTAAGACCACCATGTTTAAACTGTATTGTTCATCTGTTTATTTAGGCCCTAAAGGTTAACAGTTACATTGCTTATCATGTCTATCATTTTGATCCTACCTATCTTTAACAATACCTATCATAAAGCCTACCTATCCTTCATTATACCTATCCCCCAACTCTATATATCCTTCATATTTGACTTGCCCATCTGTTGCTACCACCCATGTTTTCTTGTTTTACATTTGCTCATCTTACAAGGTACTCTCTGTGCCTATCCCTCAAACTAGATATTGCACATGTTACCTATCCCCCTTGCTACCAATCCTTTTGAATACCTATCCCTCATGCTCTCCATATGGTTTTCTTACCATGTCAGCTCAGTCAATCTAGCCCGCTCTCTCTATACATATCTCAGCTTTTGTTCAATTTCTTCCACCTGTCTCCAGGTCTATGCCTTGTGAAATATACCTATCCCCATTTTGCCTATCCTCCATTCATATCATTATATAGGTAAACTGAAAGATATGCAGCATGAATGATAGGAAGATGTATGAATAAGGTGGACTGTAACCAGTATGTTAGGTGATAGGGTGACTAAGAAATGGTCATCATAATAAAGGTTGGTTGTGACATAGGTAGGTAAAAAGAGGTCACATGGGTAGGAGAGCTGTATAGAGTGCATGGGGGGATAGGTAAGGATGGGTAGCAAGAGGGATAGGCAGTATGAGCAATTAGAAATTTAAGGAATAGGCACAGAGTACCTTGTAAGATGAGCAAATGTAAAAAAAAGAAAACGTGCATCCTAGGGACAGATATGCAAGTCAAATATGAGGGATGTGCAGAGTTGGGGAATAGGCACAATGAGGGATAGGTAGGGTTCATGATAGGCATTATCAGGGATAGGTAAAATTGAAATAGTAGACATGGTAAGGAATGTACCGTTAAACAATAAAGGCTTATATAGCAGACAAACAGTGCACATTAAACATGATGGTCTGAGGGATAGTCACCATGAGGGATAGGTAAAATGAATGATAGGCAGATTGAGGATAGGTAGACAAAAGGAAGTAAGGAACAAATGAGATAAGGTAAGGTGAGGGGTAAGCGTTATAAGTTAGGCCTTTCAAGAGATAACCAGATTGAATTGTAGATGTTTCAGATTGAAGAGATAGGCAGGATGAGTGATAGGTACAGAATTAATATGCTGTATGTGGGATAGGCAGAATAATGCACAGGCCCAGAACTTGCCTGACTGAGAGATAGGCAGACATTTGGGTATGTGGATTGAGGTATTAACTCTGATTTATGTGTTCTATATTTAAAGATTTGCAATCATTTTCAATATCATTTTTGTACATTTTCAAAATATTTCCCTCATCAAACATCATTTCCGGGTACCTTTGGTCAAATTCTGATAAGAAAGACCAACATTTTTGGATTCAGCATGATTTTTTTGCTTAGATGGTCTCTTCATTTCATTTGGTATCCCTTTCATGAAGATACATGATAGCTCCATAAACCCCCCTTATCCTATATAGGGCCCAATACTGAACACACAAGGTCACCTAGTTTCATGGGGGGGAAGAGGGGGGTTGGCCTTCACTATAGGACTGTATGGACTGACCTATCCTATACTTTACAATCCTTGCTTTTAGTGTATAACACTAAAAAAACAATTAAAAAACTTATACTGAGTGCCTGTGCAGTCTTATTGGTGGCATTAAAAAACTTCAAAACATCCTCGTACTTTTGGACAATTTTCAAATCCCATCGGAATTGTATGCCACAATTATGAAACGCTTGCAGAAAAGTACCCACAGAAAAGTCTTACTCATTGGCTCCATCTGAGCTCTGCATCTAATCAAAACTGCATAGCACACATGTATCTGTTAGTATCACCATAGCAAAGTGCATGTGTTCAAGAGCTTAATTTTTGTGGCTGACTATGCATGGAAACTTACTATTTTGCAATAATGTAAAAGGTCCCATAGGTTATGAATAATGATCAGCAATCCTTAGGCAACCCTTGGTAAGATTTTGTTTTTGTTTTCCTTCTTTTGACAACTCCTGCTGTGCTACTGTGGCAATGTTGCCAGCGGTTTCCCCTTGGTATTTTGGCTTTAAATTGGCCTAGAAATGAAAGCCAATATAGAATCTGGGATAAAGAAAAAACTTCCAAATGTTTCCCATGAATTCCAAAGTGGTTGTAGGCTATTCAGGGACGTTTCAGCTACCCGTAGGTTTTTGAATTTCAAAAATCCATGGGTACATGGGTACGGTTGTTACTAACTATGTGTGCTGTGCTCCTTCTCTAGGCTTTTCTATAGCCAGAGGAAGCCTCCACCTGCAGCCTTGCCATAACGTATGCCAATTCACATTATTTGAAATTTTACAATGTACATATATCCTAGCTGTTAAAAACAGAAAATCACACAATGCTGGTATAAAGTCACATCAAATGTATTTATGAATCCCTTGCCTCAGATAATTGTTAATATCTTTAACCTTTAACTCAATTTACAGGCATGCCAACTGGCGACCACCACCAGCTAAGCCTATCATCGAGTATACAAAAGATCCTGATTCAAGACGTTGGAAGCGCAATGGCAGGGGGAAAACCCTATTCAAGATGGCCCACAAACTTGCTGTCATATGTGGAGGGCAGGTCTTCTGCCTCTTTGTAGATGATAATTCAAAACACTGGATCTTAAGTAGTGATGAAAAAACTTGGGAAAAATACAACACACTAGTGAGTTAAAGCTTGAATCATGTTGACGAAAAACTGGCTTATGCAGTTCTGTTAGGTCTAATTGGCAATCTGTAAATCTTCTCAGTTATAATTATGAGAAAACAATTAGTGATTTCTGCTGGATTCTTTGCTCCATGTTACTAAGCTAATATATTTTTTAAACACACACATTTATTTTGAAAATGGTTTGGGGTTGAGAAACAATTGAACATCAATATGCAGAGATAGCTAAAAAATGACCACTAAACAGAATTTTTTTTTCTTATTTCAGGCCTTCACTGCAAGGCGGGAAGCAAGAGATAAAATGGAGACAGTAAACTGCTCAATGAAACATTGACTATTCCAACTAATGAATCACAGTTCACCCTTGGATTTGCTGCAGATGGCACCTCCATCAATCTTGAGCTAAACTTGACTCCATCAAAAAGACCTAACTGTAACTCCATCAAACATCAGCCTTTTGGAGCGTATGACATCCACACCTACACAAAGTGTATCTACATCTACACCAAGAAGGCCTGAACCATTGTCTGTACCCCAACAGCAGCAGCGTTATCTGCCCCAACAGCATTCCATGGAGCCAATAGACATTTCACCACAGCAGACCATGACACACCCATCAGACCAGCAGTCTGTGCCAGGCAACCAGACACCACTGCCATATCCGCCACCACAGCAACCAATGGGGTACACACAATGCATGCCACCACAGGGGGCATGACGTATACCCAACTGCCCCCACCATCCCATAAACATACATCATCCCTTATGACACAGCAAGGTCTCTCAGAGCTAGCCTCAGCAAAACAAGGTGTTGTGCCTGCTTCACACCCATGAGCACAGCATGCCGCTGTGCTCATGCCACACACATCAGCACATCAGAGTGATACCTTCTTCATACCCACCAGCGCAGCAGGCTGCTGTGCTCACGCCACACTCATCAGTGCAGCAGGCTGCTGTGCCCACATCACACACACCAGCGCAGCAGGCCTCTGTGCCTATGTCACACCTACCAGCGCAGCAGGCTGCTGTGCTCACGCCACACTCATCAGTGCAGCAGGCTGCTGTGCTCACATCACACCCACCAGCGCAGCAGGCCGCTGTGCCCACGCCACACTCATCAGTGCAGCCGGCCTCTGTGTCTATGTCACACACATCAGAACAGCAGGCCACTGTGCCTATGTCACACCTACCAGCGCAGCAGGCCCCTGCACTCATGCCACGCACATCAGAACAGCAGAGTGTGATACTTTCTTCACATCCACCAGCACAGCAGGTCGCTGTGTCCATACCAGAACTATTAGCACAGGCGAACCATGAACCAAAGCCAAAGCCACTGAATGAATAGCAACCAAACTCACGATTATCTGCACAAAAACAAGCTTCAAAGGGGAAAAGTGTCAGCAGTTTTTATTCATAAGACAAAACCACTAAAGTGAATGCAAGACCTGTGTCAAATGTCAAGTCTATTTGAACGTGTTCCCCTGTCTCACCTATAGAGAAAATATTGTGGCCAGATATCTGTCACTTGTGTTTTCATGCTATGACAATGTTACCACATCATTTTGACTGCATGCTCTATGTATATCAAATTTCCTGGGAGATCTATGAACGTTTGTTGTCAGGAAAATGCATTGTTAGGATTTATAGATTGTTGTTGATAACCAACAGAAATGTAGAAGGATTGTACAAATTATACAAATGTTGAACACACTTGCAACTTCCTAGATGTCTATTTTCCTGTGTTATTAGAGGTATTGATAATTTGTGTAATTTGTTTTAAATTGAAAACAATTAATTTGTTCCTGACAATCAAAGTCTATTTTAAATTATGTTACAGCATACATATTTAGGTTTTAAGCATGCATTTTTACCTCAGTACCCTTATTTAAACTGGATACGGGCGCTGAAGGAGGAGACGCCGTGGTCTAGTGGTAAGCGAATTGCGCTCAGCCATTAGATATACGCGGGTTGAGTCCCGGTCCGGGCCCATCTTTTTTAGCCGTGTGCACTGTAGCTGTCCGCTGCCGGGCAACGAGGTGTATGTACCGATTGTACACAAACATAACCACAAGACGCATTCAAAGCTTTAGCTGTCCGCTGCCGGGCGCCGAGGTTGTGTAAAACACTATCTTTCGCTGTGTGCCGCTGCCATAACCGCGAGACGCATTCAAACAAAGCCAAGCCAAGACGGGCCCTGTAGCTGTCCGCTGCCGGGTGTCGAGGTGTATGTATCGAACTTGTACACACAATTGCTGGCTTTGAGTCCCGGGGAGTGGGAATAATTTTTGTTTTCACCTTGAATTTTCTGGTATTCTATTGATTATCTATTGGTTTCATGGATTAAAATAAGTAGTCAATGGATAATTCATCACATGTGTGTGTTAGCAAAGGCTAATTACACTCGGGCTATGCCCTCATGTAATTATCCTTTACTAACACACACGCATCATGAATTATCCATTGATTACTTGTTCAATATCTTTGTAAAAAAAATCTAATTCCAATGATATTTTTTTCTGACGAAGGCAGTGGTGTGAAACGTTTTTTTAATGGTAACCTTGCACATAAACCATGGTTTCCCAGACCATGTATTTTATAAGCTGTAGAGCTGGCTCCAGTGCTTGGGTTGGACACATTTTCTGCTAATCTGAAAGATTTCCCCCTCATTCACTATATCAAAATCAGTTGGAATAGCAAAAAAAAAATTGACCTGATACCACAACAAATACAATCCCATGAATTACATCAAGGTTTCTATGTAATTAGATGGTGTTATTAAAGTGTTAACTTGTCTCTAATCCAAAATTATTTTGCAAGATCATAGCTCATTGCTCAATTAGTTGTCCCCAAGTAGACAAGTATACCATTCTTTATCTACAAATACACAATGGATAACATATCAGTACATCAACTTTGGTATGATAGATAATTTTATAATTTTGGGTGTAATGATTGCCCACTGGGCTTTTTACATGATCAATACCCTATTTTATAGTAGTGGTTGGTAGCATACATTTTTTTCATTGATGAAATTCTTCGTTTTGATTAGTGTGTGTTTAAGTTAAGTTTGTGCCAAATGCAGTCTGTCTGAGCTCTTAGACGTGTATCTTTGGAAAATTGTATATGTATACTGTAAATTGTCATATGTAAGACAAACCCGCATATGAAGAGGCCAAGGGTTAAAGATCTGCCTATAACATAATAAGCTGCACTCTGACTTCAGGATGAATGTATAAGCTTCACCTTGCCTCTTGTTTGGCTTGTATGTTAGAATTTATGGTATTCTGAGATATCTTAGATTGTGTGGTGTAAGTGAAAAAAAGATTATGTCACAGATTATGATGCAGTAATTGGTAAAAAGGAAAACAAACTTTTCAGACTTTTATGTTTTGTTATTATTCATATTCCTCTGTCATCATGGCTGCTAAAATAATGTTTTCTTCGCTTTTAAGAAAATTGAAATAGTATCAATTTTAAGTACTAAAACAGGAAAATCAATGTTGAGCTCTGAATATTTCACTACTCAGTGATCTATCTCTGGTGATAATTTTGTATAATAAGATTTTGTTTGTCTGAAATAGAAAACCTAATTCAAAAAATATTCCCTCTAAGTTGACGTCTCTTGTTATTTTATCTACTATTCTTTTGCTCAACCTGTAACGCACCCATATTAAGCTAATAGATAATGGATATCGGGGCCCTAGGGCTGTATATACAGCCCGTGGGGCCCCGATATCCATCACCTAATAGGTTTATACCACCATTTCCTCCATTTTGTATTACTTTCTTACCTGATATCCAAAGATTATAGCCACGAGAAGACATTTTGTAAAAGCAAGCGCTATGGCCCGGGTCTGCTCTGCGCGAAGCCATTGTTTTTGTTCCTTGCCGGGAGGGGTACCGCTGTGTATACAGTCATTTTTCGTATCGAATCCAACCATAACAAATTGAGAAATTAACAGGATCATATCCTTAGATAGTCTAGATGATCCTCCATACGTATTATGTCCAATATATTCAAAATAAAGGAGAATCCATTGATTTTCCAAAACGGTCCAAACTTTTCAGCGTCTTCCTTGTATGGCGAGCGGATGACCTATATCTACTTCCGGGCCACTGACACACTTTCGCCGGACAAGGAGGCGGGTGGGAATGGCCAGACCGCGACTCGCTTATGATGGAAATATCAATGGATTCTTATTTATTTTGAATATATCGGACATATCAAGCATGGAGTACTCATCTAGAAAGTCTAAGGATATGTATGTTTTAATTTGAACACTTGTCATGGTTGGATTCCATACGAAAAGTGAGTGTGAACACGGCGGTACCTCTCCCAGCAAGGAACAAAAACAATGGCTTCGCGCAGAGCGGCAGGCCGCGACTCGAGTACGATGGAAAAATCAATGGATTCTTATTTATATCGAAGTAAATGGAGAAAATTAGCATGCATTCCTCGTCTATGGATCGAATACTTCTTGGGATCTTAATATTATAACATGACAAGGTTGGAATCAAGACGAAAACTGAGTGGAAACATAGGACTTAGGATCTCAGGTTAGAACTTATTTACTTTCGCATTGATGTTCATCACCGTTCAGTGTGGCGCTATGGCTAAGGCCTTCGCCTACCACCACTGTGGCCGGGGTTTAATCCTCATACGAGTTGGGATGATTTTTCACATTGAAACAATGGCGAGACTAAATTTGTATGTCCGCCAGCGTCTCCCAAAATATTCTAAGTCCAACTTGACCCCGAAAAAGTATATACCAAAAATTTCAAAAATGCACATGTGTGGTATATGCAGAATAATGCACGGCTAAAGTGCATATAAACCCACCGGAAGTCCCGAAATCATGGTATAACCCTCAATCCGTCCACACATGTAGATGTAATGAGAGTCAAACCCTATATATATATAAGCCACATCCATGTATAAACTGTGACCTCAACTATGATCCATGCCCAAAGTTCTAAAAGGCTATATCTTCTATTCTAATAAATGGATCATCAAATTTAAAAAGAAAACTACCGATTATCTATGCCAAAGTTATCACCCCATCTTCCTTAAGAAAGATATTCTAAAAGATCTGCCAGTTGCGTGCTTTTGCATGGGTCAATCTTACTTGGTGTTTAATTTAGTTTATTAAGATGTCCTGGATTGATCTAGCCTTTTGAGTCCCCAATATTAGATTACAATCGTCAACATTAAAAAAAAACAGCAGTAAATTATTTTCAAACATTTATTGAAGTACACTAAGAAATGATTCATTCCGTCATGATGGAAGTCGGGCCTCATTCATACACTGGATCACAATCATATCTTATATCTATGTCTTTTTTTTCAATGCCTAGGCTCTAAAAACAAGAAGAATGTGGCAAGGACCACAGATAGGAGTTGCCACAGATGATGTCATGGATGACGTCATGGCAGCTGAATGACATCACTAGTGACGTCATAGGCAAAACCGAAAACATAATGGAGTTGCACGATCGCTACGCTCCCCGTGGCTTGCAACATTTAAGTTTTAAGATGACATCTTATATCTATATCACAATGATCCTGGAGAACAATGGACTTCACAGCTTTATATAGTCCATACAGATTCTGCAAATAATGCCTTAATACTATTGTACACGATTAAGTACCTAGTATACATTGCTTAGACAATTAAATTCTGATTATTTGGATTATGAAGGTAATCGAGGTTTGCTAACAGCAGGAGAAAAAATAAAGAGAAATATGCATGAAAATCATGAGAAACCCTACTTTTATAGCCATCCAATGTACAAATGTGCACAAGTTCCTCAGTCTGAAGGGAAAGTATCTAGCTTGTATTGGTCAATATTTTTTTCTCAAAATCACAGCTGTATATTGGGTGGCTGGTGATATTCTTAGACTTCTTTCACTGTTGCGACCACATGACCTGCAGCTATGATCTAATCGTAAGTAGTTCCTGTGACTACAGCGTCTACTTGTACTGCAAAGATGGACGATCACACGTATGGGTCATTGTTTCAAGGCATTTCAGAGAGTGAATTTGAGGAGGAGATACAAATACTAGGCCTGTTCAATGTTATTTACAATGGATCGGCCACTAACCAAGCCGATATCGGCGTTTTGATATTGTATCCGCCAAATTGGACGGACTTGATGACAGCATAGAGATCGCCACCACCGAGGCACCAACAGTTGAAGGTGAAAATATTGTTCAGGAACCTCAAACTGACCAATCTGCTGATATAGGCAATGTATCGGCTAGTGTGGCCGATATTAACAGTGGAAATGGTGCGAGCAGCAATGTTATCACAGCACAAGAGGAACAGGATGGCCTAAAGTCAACTGAAGAAATGTGTGACTATGTCGAGTCTACCAAAAAAAATAAATACAGTCAAAAAGGCCAATCAGGTAGGTTCATCGTGATGCAATTGTTCTGGTAGGGGGAGTTATTCACCAGTGCTTACATTTATTCATTGTATAATAGTAATATTGGCCATAAAACCCGTCCTCACAGCTAGCGCAAAAAAAAATGAACAAACCCGTTCAACTAACCTAATTATGGTTGTAACTGGGTCAGCGTCCCAGAAATGCAGGGCTCTCCATAGTGCCTTGCCACGCAAGTTACTCCTATGGCATCTGCCCTGTACAGGGTTTCCACACACATTAACTTTAATAGCCATTGGAGTTAATTGTTTTATGTACATATAGTCAATTTACTTTCAATGTTAATATTATTTTTGTAGGTAATCAATGCCTTCCATAAGTGGCTAACAAAATTTTGCAATGAGCAGAGGACCATAGAAAACATCCCTCCACCAGAATTGGATCAATTTATGTGCAAATATATTATACAGAAGAAGAAGGTGAATGGGGATGAACATGAACCTGACACACTCACTCTCATTCATAGAGGCATATTGAGGTATGTATGATTATTAAACTATTCAGTGAGGTTTAATATCTAGCTAAATGTATATTGTTTAACAGTCGCTCTAATTTTGTGTATTTGGTTAATTTTGTTTTATATTTTTTTAGCTCTGTGTGGATGCATTAGTAAAAGATTTTGGTGTTTTTTTAAGCTAATAATTTTCATTAAACTAAAATTGTTTTTATCATTTATGCATTGACAGGTACCTGAAGGACCATAAATATCCAGCTGATCCCCTGAAAGATGAGTAAATAGGTAAAGGAAACAGATCTTACAGGGCAGCATCCATTACTGACACAGAAATGGAGGCACTCTGGGAGAGAGGTGCTTTGGGGATGAGTTCACAAAAAATACTACAGGACACGTTTTGGTCAAAAATGTATGCAAGAGAGGAGGGGTGGTAGATAAAAAAAAAACAATCACTCCCTCAGGAAAACCAGCATTACATTGTTGATGGGGAGTAATGTACAGTCCGGGACGCTCAACATGCTGGACATAAAAATGAAAGTTCCATTAATAAATACAACATAGCCAACCGGCAGCAGCAGCGGGCCAAGTCAGTGGTATTCCAGTCCAGAATAATAACACACAACACAAAGGAGCCAGCAATGGCGGATTCCAATGTAAATCCAAGCCAAGTTCTGCTCTCGGGCGAGCCCCTACACCGAGCAGTAGCGTGTTCAGCCCAGTGGAAGCCATTAAGGTATATCCCGGGAAGGTAAAGAGCAAGAGGCAATTTCCTCCAGTATCCATGGAGACAATATTAATTGACTTGCATCCTTTGTCCGTGGCATGTTTGCTAATACAAACATATCTGGTAACATAAATCTAACCATAAAGTACAATATGTCTGGTCCTGGAGGCATGACAAAGAAAGATGGCAGAGATATTCCTTGTATTAAATTTGACTAATTTGTTGACATCGTTGCTACAAAACCACCATGTTGGCTTTTTCACTGCAAACTGAAAGTGACCCAGATGTTCCCTGACCATTTGAAAAATGAAATATTTTCTTGTTGTGTTTAAATCCTTGCATTTTTTGTCCTTAATTATAGAGATGATGCATAGAAATAAATTATTCTGACATTCAGATTTATAGAATTAATGATATAAAAGCAAAAAACTAATTTGAAACATACTCCCAACTGCTGCCGAAGGGAGCTTGGGCATAAAAAATTGATCCTTATAAAGTGGATTGAGTAGGATGGTACTATGCATGTAAAGAATTGAATTTTAGGAAAGAATAACATAGTTAAGGAGAAGTAATATAGCCAAAAACATTTATTATTTATCAAAAAAGCACAAAGCGTCTCAACGGCGTAGGAATATCTTAGCATGCAAGGCAGTCTGGGATCCAAGATGGTGGACAACAACACGAACAAGATGACTCAAGATGTTGAAAATCAGTAAATATTGGGTGTTTCTTTATTTAAAAGTAAATTCATCCTTAGAGCCATATAATAAATGCAAATGTCAACTCACAGTGAATAATTTAGGGACAGCTATACCTTGGTGAATGCGATGCTAAATTATTCTCTGATCATTGACATTTGCTTATATTTTCACAGAGGGTCAGCATAAATGATATGCTGTCAAGTCAATTCATGCCATTAATGTAGATCAAGGGCGTGAATCTGGATGTATCTCGGTATGTTCCGGGAAATCTTTCAGTTGATGTCGTTGTTCTTAAATTTGAGAGGAAGAGGAATTTTTTGGCCATTTTGAGGAAATTCAGAGTAGATTTGGAAAGCAGTGAGCCATGGATTATGATTCAATACTATGGTTGGCCATGGGACAGATTCTGGGTCTTAGTGAAGCCATATGTATAGCTTTTCAAACAATGTAGCCTGCGACATGATATTAGTGATTCCGTGTTTTCCTAGCAGTCCCACAGCCGCCTCTGTCTTATAAATACCAGTGTCTCCATAGGGAGTACTATTTAACTCATTGTACCAATAGTGAAGGTTTTATTATGCCCTAGGGCACTGTAGTGATTTGTCTATTCTGGGTCTAAGCTCCAAGGGACCTGCTTTTGCTAACTTACTTCTAATACCTACTTATATCTACCCTGAGGGACAGTCACAGCCACAAGATATCAAAGCTCGATCTGGGTAAATTGATAGTGCTGATTACGGATCTGGGGTGCATATCTCAATATCTAGGTTGGAACAAGGTCAAAATAAAGGTCAAAGGTCACTATCTGATATTTGTTTTAGAACAGAGAGGGGCCTTTGTTCCATTCAGTTGTCTTCATACTATGAGGCCGTCCATAGGGAGGTGCATCGCACTCACAGTACCAGTAGTGGTGGTTTCCTCACACCCCCAGGGCACCATAAAGGTATCTCTGTTTTCTAGCTAACCCTGCAAAGGCTGATGATGCATTTATACATCAAGCTCATTGAGACTCATGATGCATGAATGCAGCCCATCCAAATAGCTCACCAGGGATGCATTATGTATTCTTGCATAATGCTGGTCATAAGATATACTCTTGGAGTGTCAGTATACTGCAGGTAAGTCTCCTGCAACCAACTGGCATTATGCAATAGAGCATGAAGTGCCCCTGAAGGGCTCATATCCCTGGATCCCTCCCTGCCAACCTCTCCCCACAATTTTCAATCTAAACAGGACAGACATCCCTGTCCAGAGACAGTAATGCTATAAGGGAAGTCCCTACAGAAAACCACATAACTGGCTTTTATCGCAATCAGCATGTGCCATCCTATGCCTGCTTGGATTTTACCAACCTTTTGCTGATATCAAAACCACAACCATAACACATTGACACCTAGTGGAATCATTGTCCCAAGGTTGTCAGGGATCTGTTATTATTATCAAAGAGATTTGTACATTTGTGTACCAGTTGTCAACAGGTCATTACATGTCCTGAAGTGAGGTAAAAGGAGTCCAGACAATTCAGTTGATGATCCAGCTTAAGATTAGTGTGAGAGAAGTCAATATGGTATAACAGTATGGTACTCGCCAGTCTGACCAAGCTATATCCTGGGGCCAAGGCACCTGAGTGTCATAGGGTCTAGGAATGGAGAAGAATAAGATGCCCTGAGTGGGTTCTGCCTGTTAATAAAGGGAGTCACACTCAGTGTAGGTCATATGCTATTTATGGAAGTGCGAAGTGACTCAGTCTGGGGATGAGCAGCTCAGCCCCTATCTGGTTTGATCCAGTCCAATCCGGAGTAGGAGGGAGGGAGCTGCTCTCATGAGTGAGTCACCTGGGCAGGTGAGGCTAAAAATAGCATATGATATCCTGTCCTCCAGTGGGGGATTTGCAGTTGGGACCTGGGGGTGCTCACTGGAGGAGGACAGGGGTGAGTGAGTCAGACAGGGGTGAGTGAGTCACTCACCCTGTCAGGTAAAAATAGGGTAGCCTTGGGTTCTACAGGGAGAAGCTTGGTCAGCTTGGTTTGAATGTGTCGTTGAGGATTATAATACATAGAATAGTCCACTGACACAGTGTATTAACACATTGGGCTTCCTGTAAAAAACTATACTCGTTCCCTTCAGTACAATTGTGGTGGTTCACTGGACAAGTTTATGAGTATCCTTGGTAGATCCAAGTTAATTTTTACAGTATAACAAAAAATCTTATTGGTACCTACCTCAGTTTTCTAGGCATAAGGCACACCCTAGACATAAACACCTTTACAAAATAGCCTTGAATTTGGAATTTGGAATATGCCAATCGCATTTGACAAATAATATTAATTCCTCATAACCAGGCCTTTCTTGTGTTACTGAATTTATCCTGACTATCTCTTGTCTTACAGGTCTCTGTATTTGAGGAATTAAAAATCATTTAAAACCACCAATACTTAATCCGGAGGAATCTCAAATTCCTAGCCTAGGCCCCATATGACCTTAAGTAATGAATCCATGTCACTCTCACTCTGCTTCCAAGCTCAGACACTGAACATCTGCTGGGAGATTGATTGGAATATATTCTGGAGGATTGATCTATGTTTCAGAAATAGTGTAGGGATGACATGGTCTGTGGGACAACCTGAAGATGAAATGGATGCTTCTAGATGGAGCGAAGTGGTTGGCATTTGGAATGTGTACAGATGGCCCAGGCTCAGCAGAATGCCTTCATTTCTTGAATTCTGTCCAAATCATCCCTTTTTTGATAGAGGATGAATTCACCCTGTTTCTATTTGGAGAATGGGTAAAATCTTTACACAGTTGAGGAGCACAAAAATGAAACGAAATTCTCATCAAAATACTTTGAGTTAAAATGTTAATTTGGTGAGATTCATATGATCTGACCAAAATTGAAAGTCTCTTGGACTAAATTATTTTGTGTTGATTTTTTTTTTTTTTGTTAATTGTTCAAATAGAATATGTTTTTTTAACAGCTCAATCTTGTTAAGCATAATCAAGAAAAAAAGAGCAACACTTTTCCCTCCCCATTTTTTATTGATTCAATGCAGGATTGTATGCCTTTCATTGACAACCTACTTGCCAGTTCTTGTGCATAATTAAATATTACTGAAGTGTTCACGTGCTCTGTTTTTTATAGATTTCAGTATTCAGGGATTATGCAAGACTGTTGCTTATCTAAGACAAATATTATAGTGTACATTTCAATTTTATAATTGACCTGGCTCTTGAACAGGCCACTTCGGTACTCAGGGAGCCATATTGGTCAATCGTTTGCAATTTCTCAGTGAGATTTAGACCAATGTTATACTTTACACATGTATGGTTCTGATGTTTCTCATTTAAATAATTATAGCTCTTTCCCATCGTGTCTGAGAGTGAGACATATTGAGTAAACACGTTTTGGCTCAAGATTGTGTCCCCTTTTCTACTGAACAGTGTTAGGGGCACACCCTTGTGTTCTTTGAACCCTAAGGCAGCTTTTATTTCTGCTATTCACGATGGATACTCGTTGTGTTACTTTCATCACTTCCTGCTCTCTGGTAGGTTAATCTTGAGGCATCTAGAAACCTTTGGATGTCCACTTAAGAAGATGGCCATAGAATTTAGATCATTCAAAATGAAAGATCATACAGTCATAATCTAACGGTAGAGTCAATCTAATTGAAAAAGCAAACCATGTGATTTCAACCAAGGGTTCAGATGTGGTTGGCTAATATTGAGGTAGCGCCATCCTGCAAGTAAGTGAATGAATAAGTAGTAATAACTAATAATCTACTATGAAAAGGAGAATATGATTATCATTTTATACAAAAATACCTGTAAACATATGTGAAAGCTTGAGTAAAAAAAAATGAAAAGGTCATCCTGGTCCACCCCTGTTTCATGGATTGTGCTCAATTGTGAATCCTCATTTACTGAGTGTCCTTCAGGAGCAGTTTCAAGATCGATTCCTTCTTTCTAGTAATAGCATTACCACACCTCATTTCAAAATACATGGAAACTGCGTTATACCCATTTGGACTGATTCACAACATTGCCTGCATCATAAAACCATTGGGCAACCATAAAAAACAAAATTATCCAATTTATCAACTAGATCACTCATCTTTCCACATATCTGATCATCCAGTGCCTCAAATTGAAGGTCTCACACCAACACATCACTTTACCTCAGCTCCATTGTTACCATGGTAACTTTGATTACCATAGCAACCAAAAATAAACAAATAATTGACTGATTTGTAGTCAAATAAAAGCCAGAAACCTCACATATACAGTCAAATACTACCTGAAATTAAAGGTCTCACCGGAACAGGCCATAAAGGGAGAGTTGTCATCAGCGTTTTCAGTAGAAAAAGGTTATTAATTTCAAATTTTTTTGACCATTTTCTAAAAGTCTAGGTGTTATATGTGAGGTGCACCTTATACGTGGGAGATAACTGTAGTTTATTAGTCCACTTGGCAAGTTGATTAACATACCAATCAAAAGTCAACAAAAAGGGGCAAGTTCTTTAGAAGATCTTCACAAGAAATAAAATTTGTCCATCTGTAGGGTCATACAATGTCTAAAAATAAACCTATGTAGTGATGCATCCCATTATCTTAGGTCCACAGTTATCACTGTGATTGCCTGTACTATCGAATACCTGACATATAAAGTGTGGCTTCTGCAAAAGGGATGTGGTTATTTTGATCATTATAGTATCCAAATTTAATATGGTAACTATGGACCTTACACAAAGTGGTGTGTTGGTGAGACCTTTGATTTGAAATACTTTATGATTAGATATATAAGTTCTGCCCTGCTCAACATCTCTCAGTTTCCTTTTGCTCTCTGCATCTTCTCTCCCATATCCTTTGCTTACCCACTTTGCTTTTCAACTAGTAGGGTAAGCCACCCCTGGCTTGATGTCTCCCTAACATGTGGCATTGACTTTGCCAAGATATTTTATGTAGAAAGAAACCTCAAATGACCTCATCACTGCTTGGTACCACTGCTTGCATCAAGTGACACTCCATATGTAGCATCTCATATTTAGATAATACATGAGGCAGAATATATCTATTCAAAGTGTCAGACATGCTACACTAAATTTGGTACCATGACTCAGAGGGAACTGGTCATTGTAGGTCAGAGCGGTTCTGCCTGAGTGGGCATGTAACTACATAGATATGTATATAGTTTGCCACATATGTGATCCATTCTTACAAAATGAGGGACAAGTTGCATTTTTGAGAACATAGATACAGGCCATTAAAGATAAAAATGCTGTTTTGGTCAAAAATGAGTTGTGGTAATTTTTTTTGTAAAATAGATGTCAAATAAGCTGTATCAAACAATTTTAGGCAGATTCTCACTCCAGATAGCTATAGAATTATGTGTATGTCATCATAGGCCGGGGGCTGATAGGGCCCACCATGCACCCTCCCCCACATCCCAACGAGGCAGGTATTTTTCCATCCTTAGGGTCCCCTGAACAAGATTCAAGATGAACGTTCACATTAACATTGATTATCTTGGGATGCACTACCAGTTTTTGCTCATTACATATCACCTAGAAAGTTTAATAGCTCATTTTGATTCTAGTCTATATAAAACAACTTAGTACCTCAGCAAGCACCAACATATCATGTGTAAAGTGGCACAGTATAACGAGTATCATGCATGACTAGAGCATCAAGCCATTGGGGACGCTCACAAACTGCAGCTAAATAAAACAGAAACATACATATGACTGTTTTTTTTTCTGTGAGTATCTACTGAAAAATGACAATTCCTTATTCTAGTCACATTTGATAGAAAACATGTTGAGCTTCAAGAAGAGTGCAGTTTTATGTACATCGACCTATAATTAAATTAGCTATGGAGGCTCTAAGTTGGACAACACACCAAGAATGCCCTTTTTTACCAATTTTCTATCATTAAGACCAATATCTTATCAAGGATGACAGCTTTAGAGTGTCATAAACCTGTTTCAACATTGGTAGGGGGTGATAGCTATTAATTATAAATGTTTGGTCATGTCACTAACTCAACTTTCTGTCCCACATGTCTAATAATACTGAACTGGGAGAAACCTCACATATGCAAAGTTTTTTTTTTTTTATAATCCCATAGAACTAATGTATATTACATACATCCTCACTGTTCTTATTAGTTGTGTTGAGCAGGGTCCCTATAGGGGTTAAATGAATAAAACTGCTAGTTTGTCACACATATAATGGTAAAGGTGAACAATGATTAGTTTGATCTGACAGTTTCTTCACGAGCGGGTCCTGGAGTGAAGAAACAGGAGGCTCAAACTAATCGGAGTTCATCTTTACATTTATGTCAAGGTGTTTGGGTTGATAATTAATCGATATCTCATCAATAAGATTGAAATTAAACCCTTATTTACCCATCGTCATCGCAAAATCCTGACCACTGCCATTTTGAAGGTTTACGTTTCAAAAATGCTGCGCATGCGCGGTGGACCTATGATGTCATCGTGCGGATTTGGCGCCGGTTATTTAACGCAGGAGAACAATATGCGGTCTCAGTGCATTGTCAATGGAGCATCGATATTCACCTTGACATAAGAGCTAGATCTCATAAACCAAAATTCAACTCCTGAAACGGTTGCGTATGTGAGGCACACTTTTACATGTCTGTAGGCTATATAAATACAAGAGAACAGTGAGTGACCTTTGGTGTATGTATGGTCGCAGTCTCAATGGTGACATTTCATGTAGGATGGTCATCACGACAGAACCATCTATCACCATGGTGGATCAGGTGTGTGGGTAATAATTGGGGTGGATGGTCACAAAGCACTCAGTAAAGGTCATGGCCATTAGTTAGATATGGTGCGAATCGTGCCATTCGAGACCCAGTCACTTGTTTACAAGTCCATGCTTATGCCTCAAGGACAACTTTTCTCCACAAAGTTCATTCATTTTACAGGATGATGCAACTTGTCATTTAAACCACAGCTGGTCCTGGGGACATTTGATGATAGCACAAATGACCCCAGAATATATTGGCAGGTTAGGTAATTGCTGGTAATCAGACAGAACTGGTGAATGATTGGAATGATGCACTAATGCATTAGTGGCTCCTGAGGGTTAAAGAATGGGGTCATACAATGAAACTACCAGGAGTTTGTTGCGGCCATTACGGCCAGTTTGAGTGGCTGCCGCTGGGCTTGTTCACAGTGGATTGAAGAGTGGAGATGGTAAAAGATGTTTCTCCATATGCGTACCTAATATTTACCTCTGAGTTTGATATTACAGGGCCCTCTTGTTGTAGTTCCATGTTTACAAGGGAAGACATTATGACTACCTCTAACAAACTATTGGAAAGAAATTGTACAGATTGTTGTTGTATATCTAGAATTGATGATAGATTATGATCAGCCAGGACCAAACCATCTCAAACCCGAACTATTTGCTGCCAGTAATACCTCTTTGCTATGTAACATGAACAGGTCCAACTGTGGCACCCGGAAGCTGTCATTTCTAGCTAAATAGGTTAATTCTATGCTATTGTCCTGATCTTATCATACAAATAAGCATGCTAAGTTCACATTTCTATTTATTCCTATCTATTTAAACGATATCCATCCTTATATTCAGTCAAAATTGATCACTTGCATACCACGACCATACGACTAGGTTTGCTGCTGTCATGTTCTGTCCTCAGACCATGGCAAGTGGTGGCGCCATTTTGCGATTATTAAGAGATCTAGTCCCCAGTAGTTCGCGTGTACATCGCAATTCTTAAATAAAGGGTTGATATCAAGAGGAAGGCAAGCTGTTTTTTTTACCCTTAGGAGCTGTCGCCGGCATCTATGGTGGTATTACATGTTTATGTTGGTAGAAGATTTATAATGAAATTAAAGATCAGGGAACCACAGGCATACATATTGGTCTAACAGATGATTGCAAAGAGTTGTAGGATATGAAATTACTAATGGGACTGAGGTCTCTGGAGTACCTTATGAAAAATAGAATTGAGGCACTATATCCTCGTATGAAACATTAAGCGGGACAATTTTGACAAAAAAGTGAGATGTCTTCACTGATTTAGAGCAACCACCATTAAGTACATGCAAACATTTAATGGATCTTCTTGCGTGCACTTTTTTTTGCGAACATTTATCTTCATTGCTGACAGAGGTTAATATAAGTGAACATATATGTGTAGTATACATGAAACGATAATTATGAGTGAACTGAGATTACATAAACATCACATGAATACAGCACTGACAGTGTCAGAAATCATATACCCCTGGCAATAAAAAAAGGTATGCCCTCTACCAACCCAAAGGTGTGGTGGTAGATAATTCTATACCTACCTGGAAAAAGATCAGCTAATTGATTGGTTTATCTGTATCTGTGAGAGAAATGCGGGAAAAGAAACAGAAGAGACAAATTATGCCAAATGGCTATAATCAAACCCTGTGAAACACTAGATAGCCACAGGAACTAAAGACTTAATTAAAGATTTAGTGCTTAATTTGAATTGATGTGAATCAGCAAGTCGCCTTTAAGCTGATAATTCATTCCAACATATCACCCCACAATATTCAACACTTTTCCTGTATGCCATAGAGTATGCTTGTCGAACTGCCAATATTGGACCATCAAAGGCTCTCTTAGATAGGCCCCTATTATCCCTAAATTCTGGTTTCAGAGTCCTAATGTACATATAGTTCATTAAGTGACATGTTCTCCTATCTTTCAGCAGGGGCATAGCTGCTAGAGTATGAATATAATTGGTATCTGTCATGTGATGGATGTGTAAACATGTCGTGATACATCGGTTCTGGGCAGTTTGTAGAGGATTGACATATTTATCTGCACTGTTGATAAACAAGAGATCACCATAATCAAAATATGGTATGATTGTGGACCTGAGCACCCTTAGTGCTGCACTTGGTGTAAGAAAAGTTCTCATACAGGACAGTTGGTACATCCTAAAATTACGAGTTTTACAAAGATTATTCAAGTCAAGTCACTTCCCCATTGTTACATATAAAAGCAACATGCATGTTCTATATGTATGAACATCTGACAAATTTCTTACAGGTTATATCGATACAGAGACAATGTGTCAAATTGGCTCAAAATAGGAGCAGGTCTGAAATATCAAATAGCCCAAACAATGTTCCCTCAATTTACAACCATGTAGAAATATTCCAATAAAAAAACACAAAATATAGCAGGGCCTAATCCGCTTCTTAGTGCTGTTCAGGATCCATAGTGTATCAAAGTATGTTTTTAAACCCCCCAGTGATGAAGAACTAAACTACAATTAGATACAGGCTACGTGATGACAATATGTTAAGTCCACAAAGCTGCCACCCCATCACTCTCTCTCTCAGTACATGTAGTCCAGTCACACTGGTTATAAATAACATGGCATTGTACAGACTCCTACTCTCCCTCCTCTTCTACCTAACACACGCACAAGGCCGGGATGTGTACCCCTGGTGAGAGAATGTAGAAAGGTGAATGAGAAAAAATGGAAGTTAATAGTCTGTTCTAAATCTTAATTGCCCCCATCAAGTGCAAGTGTTGGACCATTACAATTTGCTCTGAAAGTGATCTTATTTGATCTCATGTGTCATCATTTACAAATGAGCTGTTTGATGTAAAATGACGGAAGAGTCTCAAAGAAGTATTTTTCATCAATTGCATTTCAAGGAGCCTTTTCATGAATATATATATACTGAATTTCAACTTCGCTTACACACTAACAATAGGAAGACTTTATTTCACATGAGACTTAAATGCATCAATAGTATTGGAAACAGTTCATGGCATATCTTTCTCTGGAATCTCGGCATGAAAGGTGCCATGACATAAACAGGGTCTTTCTAGTTGTCTGACAATTTAGCAAGACTGAACCGAATTCTTTTTAGGCATTACTAATGAACGTAGGATATTTCTTTATTGAAACAAAGACTTGCAGTAAGCATTGTCTGGTTATAACATTACAGTAAAATATGATGATGGGAAACTTCCTTCAGGTTACAGAGTGGATCCCGTTTCCTTCAGTTTCCATTCATGAGGTGTTCTTTGTTAAGTCATTAAAGCACTTGGCTGTTTCAATTCAGATTTAATCCAAAGCAAACTACCATGAAACCTAATCAATTTCTTCAGTAATGACATCACAATTTCATTTACAGATATGAGAATTTCTTCTACAGATTGTTTGCCCACATAAGAATTCAAATGGTAGACACAGGTGTGGGGCCTTTACGCAACAAAATTGCCTTTACACAGCAAAATAGTATCATTTTGCTGCATGAAGGCACATGCAGGGGCTTTATGCGACAAAAACAGTTTTATACAACAAAAATCCTTTACGCAACATAAGCCTTTATGCAACAAAATCCTTTATGCCACAAAATCAACTTGCCTTTATGCAACAACACCTATATATAATGGCTGCGAGTAACAAATAAGGCTACAAGAATACCTTGCCTTTACACAACAAAACTTATACAGTGGTCTTATTGTTACAGGAACATCTTGCCTTTAAGCAACAAAACCTATATAGTGGCCCTGAGTACTAAACAAGGCTACAGAAATACATTGCCTTTACGCAACAAAACCTATATAGTGGTCTTTTTGATACAGGAACATGCTTTTATGCAACAAAACCTATAAAGTGCCCCTGAGTTCTAAACAAGGCTACAGGAGTACCATGCCTTTACAGGACAAACCCTATATAGTGGTCTTATTGCTACAGAAACATCTTGCCTCTATGCAACAAAACCTATATATAATGGCTGTGAGTAACAAATAAGGGTACAGGAATACCTTGCCCGTGCCGATCCGGGGTTTCGCCAAGGTAGAGTGGCCCTAATCCTCCTTACACATTTAAAAAGCCCCCAAATGCCTCCTAAGGAGTTCAGCCAGCTCTCTCCACTGTTGTGTAAAGGCAAGATGTTCCTGTATCAATAAGACCACTATGTAGGTTTTGTTGCATAAAGGCAAGGTATTCAGGACTGTAGCCTTGTTGAGTTCTAAAGGCCACTATATAGTTTTTGTTGGATAAAGGTAGGATGTTCCTGTAAAAATAATACCACTGTATAGGTTTTGTTGTATAAAGGCAAGGTATTCCTGTAGCCTTAATTCGGAATCACAGCCACTATATAGGATTTGTTGCATAAGGGCAAGGACATAAGTCAGCCCTATAGGTTTTGTTGTGTAAACGCAAGTTTCTTTTGTTGCATAAAGGCTTTTGTTGCGTAAAGGTTTTTTGCTCCATAACGCCATTTTTGTCTGGTAATGGCCTCGCATCGGCCTTTATGCAGCAAAATGATACTATTTTGCTGTGTAAAGGCATTTTTGTTGCATTAAGGCCCAACAACAGGACCTAAGATACTTTTCTTTGGGTAATTGCTTATTTCACCTGCCATTTGAGATTTACTGAAATAAGAAAGTGAATATTAGCTGTGCTCCTTTTCTTGTCAGACCTTTTTATCTCATGTCTGAGAAGTTCCCTTAAATCACTTCTTCTATCCACCTCAGATAAAATTCTGTTTGAAGTTATTTGTCTCTTTCGCATCACGCCCCTCCTCTTTCACACTGTTATATTTAACACAAAGCATAATTACGCCAAAGGTACTGGAAACAGCATATCATCCGTGTTTCTGGTAAACCCCCTACCTGAATGATCATCACTTTTAACAATAGGGAATCTTAATCTAGTCCATAATCAATATTAATTAATTGATTCTTCATTCACATGGTTTCCTTCCACCAAAGGAAACTACATAAATGAGTTTAATTACTTTGCAATGTAATCTAATCAAGTTCTTCACTCATAAGATAAGGCAATTCTCTTTTCTACTGATAATCTGACTGCAATAAAGAACCATAGGTAGACTTATACTGGCTTATAGTATACAAATGTATATTTACTCATAGTATTTGTGGTGGTTCTAGAAGTGGATTCAGCAAGTTAACACCTTTTAAAATTCAAAATATGGATCTAATCATTTACAAGAAAATATAACACCTGCATTTCCATTGTCTTGCAACAGGCCACATTCTGATCCACCATTTAGTGAACAATTAATAACAGGAGAAAAGGAAAAAAAATCTTCAAACTTTTGTGCTGGCAACTGACTTGATGATTCACAAACAATATGGCTTCGTCAACCCGAGCAAGGCAGAAGTTCAAATTGATGAATGTGCAATGCACTTACACAGATATTTATTACGTATTTTGTACAAGGCTGTCGCCAATCATGTTTTCTGGTGTACATAGATGTGACTTAACACAGGCCATCCATTATTCTTCGTTCAGTGAGGACCCTCCTGAGAGACCCTCACTGAGTCCGCTAATGAATGACCTCTTAAAGGTGCAATGAATTTCTTCTGGCTAAGTTCTGAATGGTAACCCAAGCTCTCACAAAGGGAGTGGAGTAGGACCTGCTGGCTCCTAATACCTGAACTGTAGTACAATAAACTCTGGTCTATGTGGAAATGCTGCAGCTGTTCTGTTGTCAAAGATTAAATAGCTATCAGCTTCAGGAGTAAATGGTTTGAAATCCAGGAATCTATGAACCTACAAACTAAAAAAGGCACTTATGTAAAGTTCATATCTCACAGCAAAATGCCATAAGAATGATTTTAGCTTAGTTTTATTCTCATTTGATATTTATAGAAGTACACTCACCTGAAGGTATAGAACCCTAGTGTTGTCAGAATAGAATTGTGCATTCTATCTGTTTTTACAACCAATGCCTTCTGGCAAATGCAACGGAAAACTCTAGCATAGAGAAAACTTTCCTAATGTCATATATAGTATTCAAGAAATAAGTATGTGTGTTTTTTTGTGCCCAACTTGATGGAGGCGATTCAGTATGCCACAGTCTAATAGTTTTCCCTTTAGAATCTAGTTGCATGAAGTCTATTATTGAATCAATTATTTCTACAGGGGGTGCAAACCACCGCTTGTTCCTCTGTTCCTAACACATTAAATGTAAATCATGGGTAGCAAATATACTTTAATCATGATTAATATTTAGAAATCAGCACATTCAGTTTTAAGTATATGTATATATATAATATATATATATATATATATATATATATATATATATATATATATATATATATATATAGATATATACATACATACATACCAATTCTCCACCTCACCCTGCCTACATCCCGATATCAGTTCTACGCACAGCAATTAATAGATAATAATAATCCAAACAGAAACCTTTCTCTGGAAGTGACAGATTGTCCAGGTCTGACTGACTGGTACTATCACAGCTTGGACATAGATTAAGTTGCCAAATTCATGTGGTATTTTCCAAAAAGAGTTTCTGTTGAAGAAATCCTGGCTAAGGTACTGGACCGTCTGATGGATTTTCATAATATTTCAAATCTTACCTTTGATAAATCCACCTTTAAGTAAGAAGGCTAGCTGGTGTTTTATTTAAATATAAAGGCTACATACACAAGATGCACAGAAGCCACATTTAAGACTCCATAGTGTAACTAAATTCCACACATGGACTCTTGTCATACAGACTACACGTCGGTGAGATGGGTTCCGCTGGTCCATGTCAGTTTGGCTCACCAACCTGTGAGTTTTACAGTTATGTTGGTCTATTGTTATGATAATAGTGATAATAGTAAATGTCACTTATGAGGAACTCTTGGCAAATTTTTTTTGGGGGGGCAGACATACTCAGGCCCCACCTCCTTTATGATTGGGTGGGGGCCCAGGCCCCCCTGGCGCCCCCTTTTCCTACGCCCCTGATAAATATTGGGTTATCCATTTGATTCACCCTTGGAATGTCTCATCCTTTTAGATAAAGCAGGATAGAGGAGGAACAGACATGTATCTACCAAATTGTGTCATGCCAGCAGACCTTCCAATATCAATGATATTGACAAAATACCTCAGGTAGCTATTTTACCTTATATGTATGTATCTACAAGTATACATATGAAGCAATATCATTCTTTATGAATATGCAACTATATTATGTGGCTTATAAATGCTTTTAAACCTACACTGTTCACAGTTTATATTCCCAGGAGTCAGAGATGTGAAAAGCTGTATAGTTGAACACATCAAATAAGAAAATACCTCTCCAATCATGAATGCCATGCATGCCATGTAGGCATCTCTGATATGACAACGACACATCGGCCAGTGAATAGGTGATGTTTTCCTTGATATGTTAGCTCACTTGGACAGTAT
This sequence comes from Acholoe squamosa, assembly GCA_949317995.1. NCBI lineage: Eukaryota > Metazoa > Annelida > Polychaeta > Phyllodocida > Polynoidae > Acholoe > Acholoe squamosa. Next base: position 74,703,435 of record OX439045.1, on the reverse strand, counting down.
TAGAAAAAATACCCTCATTTCACAATTATTAGAATGCAGGTGACGTACTCTTAGTGTACTAAGTGCAGGGACCAGGATTCATTAAGATACCCTTCATTTTTATGAAAAGGAAATACATGTAATAGAGAGATGGCGAAGGGGTAAATTACCGAAAATTGTTTTCTCTGAAATACGTTCCATGGCTCTGTGACAATGTATAATGAAGTAACATTTTATATGGGAATCAAGTTAATGAAAGGAGTACATTGATTCATATTTAAATGATGGTGGCCAGGACTTAAGTTTGTCATTGGGATTGTTAAATATACAGGAGTCAAATGTGATCACAAAATCAATGTCAGAACACCTTCCCCACCCCCTTATCAATGGTAATAATACAATCTCAGTGAATTTACACTGAGGTGAGGAACTAGAAATTTATTAAGTCAGATTTTCGGGATTTTTACTCCTGAGAGATACCTACAAATTGTGGTCCTTAAGCCTTTATTAAACACCCCCAAAATACCCTCAAAGTACCAAATATTTTGGCTATAAGTACCTCTGTGTGAACACACCAAAATGCCCCAAGACCCCCCCCCCGTACCCACATGAACGCACTTCGCGTAACCCCCCTTTGTGCATATGTAGTTAATGGATGGTCTCTAAAGATGTCAGAAATGGATGGGAATGAGCCAGGTAGGTGGCAATGAATTAATTGTGAAAAAACAAAAGTGAGCCAGGTAGGTCAGGCACAAGCTATAAAGGTCTGGAATGTGCCAGGTAGAGCAGAAATGACCTAAATGGATAGGACGTGGACAAGGTAGGCCAACAATCAGGAATTAGCCAGATACATCACAAAAGGTCGCAAATATGTCAACTATGCAGGAAAACTAAAACAGTTGGGAATGAGCCACATAGAACGTGGAATGAGCCCGGTAGGTCGGAAAGTAGCTTGTACAATGGGTGGGTGGGGGGGGGGGCTATATCAAAAAACTAAATCAATTTTGGACCAAAAAAATGTATCAGAAAAAGTTAAGATAACTTAGCAGCTTTTACAAAAGCTGTTACAAGTGTTCTGACCCTGAGAGGCACAATGACATCACACAGGGAATACCCTGGGGGTTTTCCAGAGTTAAAAGTCTAATTATAAGATGGTCCCCATGCTAAAATATGCAAAGTTACCACATCAGAAATCTCTATGATATCTTATATATTAATAATCAACTATATTAGAAGCGTGTTTCAGAACAGGTTATCATGAGAATATTCTTTTACCACAACTACTTATGAAACACATTCACTTAAAGTTAGTGTATCCGATGATTGGGTCTCAAATACGAATCTTCTCCATCATGTGGCAGGATGTTCAAATAGACTATTATTAATCAACTGTATACTTTTATCATCCTTATTCTCTGGAATTCCATTAAAGTCTTAATGTAATTGATAAATATAAGCCTAAGGTGCACATTTTGGAGGGCACAAATTAAGTAGCACACATGCGAAGTGCACTGGAGGAAGCCTGAGGCTGAATACTATGGTTCCCCAGGCCTAACCCTCTAATGCCCATGAATCACATTTTATCATCACTTATTCTTTTTATATGAAATTGACATAGTGTTTGGAACAGATTTAAGCAAGAATTAGAAAAAAAAAAACGCATTTTCAGCTGTACTAACTTTAAGGCATGTTAAGCAGTTGTAAATATGTTGTCTTAAACTTTATCACTTGTCTTAAATGCGTCTCCTGAGGAGTATTGTATGAAAGACCCCTCAGGAGGTTCGCTCTACAAGGGGTAAGTCCTAATCAACTACTCTGGTGCTACTATGGTTGTAGTGATAGCTAAAATGAGAGGCAAATAGAAGGCAGTCATTACGTTCATTCTCAAAGGTTGATTCCTGAGTCCTTGTATTGAAAGTTTTTAAGCATGATCTGTGTGTAGATAGTGCAGTCAAGGGGACAGAATGGAGACTACAAGTGACTTAACAGTTAAGGTTATATATTATTGGTGATGTCACCCCCTCTAGCTTTTTTCTATTCTCTATGAAAGTCAACCCAAGAATATACAGGAGAGTAGTGTCAGCATATTACATACATTAAATTCATTATAAATTTCACTCTATAGTAATCTCTATACAACTATCAACCCTACCTATTAATCAACCATATTTCACCTTTCTGTAAAATTAGACCCCACTGAATCAGCTATATGTAAACCATACCACTAATAGTCCAGAATATATAAAGAACATACAAGGGACAACAATTAAGCAGGAGACCCATCACACAGGATAACCACAATGCATGACAACCATTATGCAGGGGTATCCCATAGTGCGCCCCATAGACTGGTTCATTCCAGTATGAACCAGACCTAGCAAGCCCATGGGACAGGATACCCATATCTGTACTAGTAGAATCAGAAGCAGCCCTGACGGTCACCCAGCTCGGACGCAGGTTGTGCAGCGCCACCTTCCGGTGTACAATAGCATAGCCATGCAGCATTATGTGCTGCACCCTATAGGTTAACTAATATACAGGCGTGTCAAGCCTGGAACTATAGACTCCCTATGGAAATATTGGAGTGCATGATGGAGATCATCATCACAGGACGGAAGGACTTATTTATTATATTGTAAGTTGAGTATGGGATCTTTCTCACAATGGAAATGTGTATCGCCTCATTAGCCAAGGGAGAAGTATTGTTCACCATGAAACATCAATTGTCAAGCCTATGCAATTAAGATTTATAAACTTTATCTATGGGTTCTTGAGTTATCTCTTCATCAATGTCATCGAGAATCATTATATTAAAAAGGATGTCTCGACCGACAGTAACAGCTGAGAAGATTATCGCAGCAAAAAAGGAAAAGGGGAGGCCACTGAACTGAAACAAGACCTCCCAATATAACACAAGTGTAATAGTTTTCCGATATGACAGCTGCTCTTCAGGTCTTCTGTACTACTGCAATCACAAACATAGTAGGTAAAACCTGGAGAAATGTGAGGACTGTTCAATCACTTCGGGGATAATAGTGTCAACTCATGTGTTACTGACGTCTCTAATTTCTCAGTAATGGCAAAGTTATTATCCCCTCTTGCTTTGCCATCTTAAAGGCCTGCTGTATAGGCACTGCAAAATGGTACAACATTCAGATTTGAATTGAATTTGAATTAATGAGTTCAGAAACGTCCTCTACCTCCCCCTTTCAAAAGTAAAGACTGATGTGATATTTGGGGTAACTGGATTTCCACTGAATAAAACTGTGAGAGGACCTCAGTAGACTCTGAAGGATATTGTTCTTCTAGGCAGGTAATTGAATTCCCATGGAACCGATCCACTTTGTGTTGAAGGGTGCAGAATGAAGATTAAGGCAGTAGTCATTATTTATCAAAAGGGGGAGTTGGTTTGAGGTGGGTCATAAACAATTTAGATAAAAGATCAGATTTTGACTCCTCTTTTTAGCAAAAAAGAAAAAAACCTGTGCGCTACTATAGATTTAACAGTTAGTGGAAATTCTCCTGGGGGCGTAAAAAATTTTGACTACCATCAATGGAGGGCATACATTTCTTTTTTTGGCGCAAAAACCCACCACCGACACCTGCTGGTGAATAATGACCATTCCCTAAAAGTCAATTGACATAATCAATATACCCAGCTTCAGCCCAATGCTGTTGAATTAGATGAAACACCAGAGAGCAGGTGGAGAAGGAGATGCCAATGGTTGATGCTGCAGGAACAACCTAGTTATTTTTTCGCAGTGGTGATTAAAGAGGAAAGGCATAAGAGATGTTACTGGGTACCTAGGAACCCCCCAACCTATTGACTGAGGTGATACACGTCTCCATACATCTAGTAGAAAATCTCCAACATAGTAGACATTATCTTATAGTATGGCAACATTTTCACTTTCTCATCTTTAAGAAATCATGTTTGGAATCAAATCTTAGCTCACTTCCCAAAGCCTGAGGCTATGGAAGCTAAATTTTATGGCAGATGAGGAGCGCTTGATTTGATATGTAAAGCAGGAACTTTTCCCTCTCATCCTTGATAAGAAATAAAGGTTGCCATGCTGAAAGAAGTTAAGGAACAAATAGCCTTCCCCTGATGTCTTCAGATCTAATGTCTGACACTTTGGTTCTAAGACCACAAGTATCATAAGAACCTATTGAAGCAGAGAGCCTATGCCCATTGGTTCAATACTAACAAATTAGACAAGACTAGTGTTGCTCTGTGATGAAAATCGTTTCAGACTGTGTCTTCCTATATTCTCAAAACATGCATGCGTTAAGTTGACTACGAGAGCTTAATCCTCACATTTTTCAGCACGTTTCACTGAAGAGGGTTATCTAAGTTTATATAGTTTAATATGAGAGAATTGAAATATATTTGGAAAATGCAAACCATAAATATTTTTTATGATTCACTTTCTATTACAACAGAGAGAAGGAGAGAGATGATGGTGTGGGTGGGAGAGTTTAGAGACTGCCACCAGTCTGTTTAATGGTGTCTGTCTAAGGGACATTTCCAACCTGACAACAATATCCAGTCACTCAACATTCAAGGCTGCAAGCATGAAGTACACTGTAACTTTAGCTCTGATGTATTAGGACAACAAGAGACGCGTATTTCACATACAGAAAATAATCCTTCTCAGAGTGAAATTTGTTAAAGGAAATTAAGCCATGTTATGAGGTGCCCAGCACTAAACTGGTTGTACAAGTCCAACGCTCTGCTATTACAGATGAATGAAGTTCTATGTATACAAAAGAACACATCCATAACAACATCTAATGTCCAGGCAACATTCTCATCACTCAACATATCACTCATAGACGGTGACCATAGTGACACATGGTGTGAGGTGACGCCCATAACAACAGGCTTTATGTGTCATAACAACTTTGATCTTCAGCTGACATACTCATCACCCAATTTACCAGTCCGTTGTTTACAGACATCAGTAACCAAAGCCTTTAACACAGCAATTGTTATGACACATAAAGCCTGTTGTTATGGGAGTCACCTCACACCATGTGTCACTATGGTCACCGTCTATGAGTGATATGTTGAGTGATGAGAATGTTGCCTGGACATTAGATGTTGTTATGGATGTGTTCTTTTGTCACCCATTCTAAGATTACATTGCCTGCACAGATTTACACACAAATGACAGTAAATCTATTTGGATTTGTGTTGTTGTGTAGTCTTTTTAATCTCTCCTATTGTACTATACTCAAATATGTGAAATAAGAGCTGTCCCTCTAATTTTGAAAATATAACTTAGAAACCTAATCAGACTATCGAGTGCATTTACTCTAGAAATTCCATATTCACCAGGTTGGGGTTGAATTCCTTTGAAGCATAATTCTCTCCTCAAATGATAAATGTTGATAGCCTTTGTAAAAGTTATTTCTAGGAGGCCATGATTTTCCAGTTAATACAAAAATCATTTCTTTGTTAGCCACTCCCTACACGATTATCATACATAGCTATGATATATATATGCATTATCCTACAAAGATTGATATTCAGAACTCTTTTGGGGATATCATATCATGAAGTTATGAAGGTTCAATACCGCAATCTCTCATTAATCAGCATTGAAGAAAAGCAGAAGTAGGCTTTTCAAAAATGAGAAATCCTAGAAAAGATGCAGTTCAATAATTAAAATGTAATGTGCTGTCAAGAAATCTCAGTTATAGTGTTCAGTGTGCCAACAATTTAATATTGATAATTCCAGTGTAGGTCTCTAACATATAAGGCTATAGACTATTTCTGGAAGCTCACTTTTCACAAGTCCCCAAGGCCAGTTCAGCAAGCCGCCATAACTCTGTTATGTAGAATGGTTCCCTAGGTAAATGGCTCAAAGGGGGGTTACCAATAGGACCCTGTTGACCCCCTGAATAGATTATGGACAGATGGGTAATCCATCTCAATGTTGGAATCTCATGATGGCCCATAATCTCACTGAGAGACCATTCTAGGGGATGGCTCTTATCATATACCATTTTATTATTCCATAAATTGTAACATATTTTGTATTAATCAAGGGATATCTATGAAATTAATACATAGGTTGGTTCTAAGAGCTATAAGAGCGCTCAACCTTTGTATAAGAGCGTTCATGCCCCACTGCACACCAGCCAGGTCAGTTACAAACACACTCTCTGACATCAAAGGCTCCGACCTAATGGTTCACTGCACAATATAATAAAAATGAGGGTCTCAGTGTGCGACCTCATGGTTCAGTGCACAAACTAATAACTTGTAAGTGAATGCAACCGGCCGTCACGGGTGCCTGAGCACCGCTGACGCCGTCATGAGTGTCTGAGCACTCTAATAACTGAACAATGGGTTACATAAGCACAACGCCATAACCGTCCGGTCGCTCTAGCGTCGCTCCTGAGCAAGCTAGGTCAAATATCAAAGCATTTATGGAAAGCCCATAATTAGACGGTCAGAATGAGCCCAAGATCAAGGCGGAACTTCCATTATTAAGGAAGTTATGCCATGGAGACTGAATAAAGCTCCGAGTGCACTGCAGACAAACCGGCGGGAGTTACGCGCCTATCCAGCAGGCAGTTCAAACTTGGCATATTCAACTTCGCGCATGCTCAAAATGGCGGCTGTAGCTGCGTAAACAACCGAGCTATGAGGGTTTGAAGTTACAGAACCGACCAAGACAATGGGGGACACAGCGGCGCCCATGGGGGTCCTTTGTGCACTCAGTGACACATGAAAGGCTCCCCTCTAACAATTGTAGAGTTAGGCAGATGCTACTGGCCCCAGTCAGTCTGGAGGTGCTTTTGCAAGATTTGCTACAAATAGCCTGTCTGCACCTCCAAGAGGACAGAACACCAAGAACCGCTCTAGAGGTAACATCTCCAGTCATCTCCTGCTACCTGCTATACCACTGCACTATGGTGAAACTATGCTAGAAAGGCATTGGTTTCTATCATTAGTGGCCAGAGGGTATCTTCCTCAAGACTTCCACCAGAGGGTAAAGTTATTCATTATTACATTATTCCTCTAAGCAGCAGGTCAGGAGCTAGGTGTGGGAACCCACCTAGAACTATGCTGGACATTGTATTATTATTACCTCACAGGTGGAGTGGAACAGAACATTATACTTTATAACTTACTGTATATTTACTGTATGTACAAATTACCTACATACTAACTACTGTATGCTTGATATTTCTTACATGTTGCTAAAGCTGAATAAACCAGTGACAACTGGAAATAACACTATTTTATGAGAGCTTAATGTATTTACACTATATACCACTAGTCTTATGATATTTCTCATACGACAACTTGATCATGCCAATTACTAGTATGACACTCTCTTGTCTTTAAGCATTTATGGGTCCCCATTCAGCAGGGAATATCACTAAGCATGGTACCTGGCCACACCCTCTACTACTACAGCAACCAGTGGACAGAAAATACTTTATCCCAAATCCCTGCAAGCCAGCGACGGCAGGTGCTCAGTTGCTAGGATGACTAAAGAACTAAAAAGAGAAGAAGGGAGTCTTGATATTCATGCTGCAATTGCATTTCTATTTAACTTGTATAAAGGAATTAAAAAGATCCACTGAAAATCCCCCGGCACTCTTCATCAAATTTCTTCCTTGTTGGCAATCCTTTGCTATCATCACACTTGACAACCAATATTGCTATAAGGATGTTTAGCTATAGACAGTTGATACACGGGGTTGCATTTTGGTTGAATTTAAGAGATTGAATCAAATCATTCATTATTTGATTTTTTTTCCATAAGTTATTTACCAGAGATGCCAAATCGGGTTGTCCATTGAAATGAAACTGAAAGTGTCTCAAAAGACACCGTAACTCACCAATTGTATCAACTCTATATACAATTGAACATATCATAGGTTAAGTAATATATACAATAGAACATATTATAGGTTAAATAATATATACAATAGAACATATCATAAGTTAAGTAATATATACAATAGAACATATTATAGGTTAAATAATATATACAATAGAACATATTATAGGTTAAATAATATATACAATAGAACATATTATAGGTTAAATAATATATACAATAGAACATATCATAGGTTAAGTAAGAGTAGCATAAGTGAGTTTCATATTTAGTTGGGGTTAAAGGAACATGTCTAGGGAGGGGAAAACAGCAGCACTAGAACACAGGGACCGTCCACAAGAATATCAGTGTCGAGAAAACAATAAAATAAAATAAAAAAAATAAAAAATCAGCATCAAATTAAAAAAGAATTACTGCATCCTGATTCAATGAACCTATCAAACGTAGCTTTCTTAAATAGATTTTAGTTCAAATCCTTTTCCTACTATGGTCCTAATGGACTTTAAAAACTCACAGCTACTTAAATATAGTGAGTAGAGTGAAGGAAAGAACTTAGGTGTCCTTCCAAAGTGTACTATCAAAAAGAACTAATAAAAGTGACGATTATTGAAGCTTTTAAGCTAAAAGCACCTCAGAGTTGAAGTAAGTTCTCATAAGAGAATCAGAGGGTCACCTGTACTCTAGAGGTTACTCGGCTTATATGATTATCCAACTTAAGGGGGGTTTGGGAACAGTAAAAGAGCTGGATGAAGTTCTGTTTGACCGTATCCATAGAAAGTTCTGTCAAGTTGGAGTGACATATTTGTCTTTCAAATGATGGGCAGTACCCTATTTCCTGTGTAATACCCATCTCCTGTTTACATGACACAGAATAATAGAGTTATCACAATGTGTCGAGCATGCCACCTTATATGAACAGTGACCGGATATTGCTGTCAGGTTGGTGATGCCCCTTAGACACTATTTAATAGCAATGACAGCCTGTATGAGTGACTAATAACCACTCTACATTGTCTTGTGCAGGGACATTCTCTGTTAGATTGAACAATGTCTCCTCATGTAGCACCCATCCCTCTGCTCCATTGGGTATTTATCTTACTTGACAGACATTGCTACATAAATATTTGTAATCTACCAAAGTACCATAATTGAGATAGCGAGACCCTTTGCATAAACACAGACACAGTGAAGAAAAGGTGGTTCTTTCCTTTCTCATTTCTTATTTAAATTTAGATTCCCTATTCCCCAATTGCAAGAATTAATCAGGGCACAACTGCAGCATTTATGCCTCTAGGCATCACCTGCTCCACCTGCTGTGTGGCTTAGGATCTGCTTCAACGAGCTGTAATTGTGTACAGCCATCATGTTAATTAAACCTCCATATCTAATGATTTTCTACCCAAAGTGAATTGGTCCCTGGAAATTGAATTACCCAGCTTAGTGCTGCCACCTGGTAGGAGAAAGTCATGAAGGGTCAGCCGGGCAGACCATCTTTTACAGGCTCAGTCTGCGGAAAATAAAAATCCCACACCATTCTTCACTTTTGGAAAAGGGCAGGAGGCTACAATTTTTATCGTTGGTTTTCAAATTTTAATTTGCTTTAGTTTGCGGTGCTTATACAAATAAGACAGTGTGGCTTTTAGGTAGCAGAACAAGAAGAGATTATCACATTAGTGTATTCTTCCCATTCATTTGGATGAAATCATGCCCGCCTTTAAATGCAAAAGTAGTAGATTTCCTGCATAGTAGAAAGAAGTAGCCTACTGATAAATAATTGGCTGTAAAAGAAACATATACAATATCAGAAACTGTGGACAGGGTCAAGATCAACAACAGACAAGTTGGCACTATCAACCCAAGACGGATTCAACAGTCCACACATTTCATTGGGGATGACCTTCTTCGTGTATGTCCTGTTCAAAAACCATTACACCTGGGTCATATGGGGAGGTCATGTTTTAGTCCATTGGGCTCTTTGTTTTTTGTTTGTTTTTTTCTTTATTTTTTTTTGTAGCGTAGGATTCTGCTGTCATAATCTGCTCAGTGGTAGCACTTGTCAAAAGATATCTAAATGAAAAAAAATAGTAGGAGGATGTGGTTAAGGCATAGCATTGCGTATTAAAACAAGATAGCAAAGACCTTTAAGCTGAAGTTATAGGGTTTCATCGAGATGTACTGGACAGCAGGAGAAGACCGGAGGCCGGAGCTTGCAGGATGGCTGGTACAGCCTACATGTGATTGAGCCACTTTCTTTTCTATTCCTGGATTGCCTTTTATAGAGAATCAATAAAACCAGAGATGACGATATCTCCCAGGCTGTGCATCACCATAACTGGTCAGTCACTTGTAGTGTCCATTCAGTCGCCTCAACTACACTGCTTCAAGGGTGCCGTTACTTGAAAGGATGAATTGGCCTAAGAGAAGGGATGAAAATACAGCACCCCAGTACAACTCCTGTTGAGATGAAGGGGTGGGCGGCCTTCATTTGATGATGCTGAAACCAGATCGATGCATTTCAGGATGGTTCCCTTCTGCTCTGGTGATGACATATGAACCATTCAGTTTGGACATGAGGCTACAATCTATCACATATTATGTGACCATTTGGTTTTCCTGTTGAAATGAAATACAGGTTATCGACATACTGGTATACCAATTTTATAAGTAACAAGGTACTTTGTAAAACACTGTTGTAATACCGCCTTTATCAACCAAACAGACTGTCTGCCTGACATGAAAAGTCCTTACATTCCCAGCCTGCAGTGTACATTCCTGTCAGATATAAAATAGCTGCTGTCAGAGGCTAGGCAGATGAAGTCATATGGCAAAAGTTAAATGTGCTGACCATCTACCAATGTATTATTGTCATATTAAAAATGTCCACATGTCAGGATGCTGGTGAAGAGCTTAGGATATGTGAAGAGTGCTATGGCTTTCCAATATCAGGCTTGGGAAACATTGGCAAGCCTCCTCCATAGGAGGAGGGAAAACGTTGGCCTATCCTCCAACATTTCTGGTTGAATTTCATATGCTGTTAGGTTAGGAATAGATAATATCAATTTGTGCAAGGCAATAATGCTTTGTGGAAGGAGGTTGACCTGCATAGGGGTAGACCTTGTTATTATCCAAGTATGTGTATGAACACATTCAAAACAAAGTTGTATATGATATGCTGCATTTACTTCACAAAAAATTATTTCAAATTATGCATTTTCTTTGGAATCCATAGCCCCTCTCTCACCTTCCCACCTGCATTGCCACCACTGTTGGAGGATGGTCCAACACCTGCGCCAACCTCTTATCAGCCATCACTATGGCAACCAGGAGATACAGAAACTCACTGGGGGGCAGTGTCCAACAGTGGGGAGTTGTCCAACGGTGGACCAGGCCCCCATTGTCCACCAGTGGAGAGTTGTCCAACAGTGGGCCAGGCTCCTCCACATACAGGTTTATTATTGGACATATGGCCAGCGTTTTTCTCTAGTCCACTGTTGGTGTTGTGTTACCTTTTCCCAAGCCTGAATATTGCTATTCATACAATTGTTGGCAGTGTACTCCTTGGGTTAAAAAAGGCTCTGTTCTATCAAAATCTCTGTACAATACAAGCATAGATGGGTCATCCCGATAAATGCCATCGTGTTGAAAGGTCTGCTGAGATGATAAATGGTTGGTAAATTGATACTGGTGCCTCTTCAATCCTTGTGTCATAAAAAGATGTTAGATTGCACATCACATTGGTGGGGGAAAACCTTTGATATGTAAAAGCAAGAGGGCACATCTTATATTGAATGCACTATCAATAATAGCATACAATTTCGTATGTAGTGTGGAGATGGACAAACAGGCTTCTCATGCTGCCATAGCGTGGATGGCTTAGAGATGACTGAATGAAGGTTATGTCTCAGCACTATGATGCAGTGTGGTGTGGACCAGCTGGGCGCACCCCACTGTGTGCCACAGGCACCTCAGCACAGGCTGTATGCTAGGTGTTTGTGTGTGGCCTTTAGTTACTATCTGTTACCACCAAACCCAATTAATAAGTTTATTTTATATAAACTGCTACAAAAAGTAAGTGACAAGTTGCTTTGTCCTTTTGTCTAGTAAGAAAGGAAACTTGATTCTATAAATGAATATTGCTATGACTCCAGACATATGATTGATCAGCCCCATAGACACATATATGGCCTGAGGCATGCTGGTGATGGCGGCGTCAGGTGCTTCAAAGCATTGAATTGATAATGGATTTTAAAAGAACTGGACTAATATAACATGCACCAAGCTCTAATAGAACTAGAAAGTCAAGAACCCTAAGGATACTGCCCATATGTCATCCATCAGAGACTGATGTCTGTTAGTCTGATGTTTATTTTGACTTTCGTGTAAGAAATCATATGACAATTTTGGGCCATCAATAGCCTAAATCAGTGCATCAGGTGTGCCATCAAATGCCTCAAAACACATGACCCTGCCACCAATGCTGCCCTGCAGGCATGGTACAATGTGTCCATAATGGACAATGGATGTCGCTATATTGTCGCATTGAGTGCAACAAGATTGTAAGTGACGTTTTGACAAAATGAAGTGTTCTTCTGTTTAGTAAATATTGCCCTTATCTACCGACTACAGATGTACTGAAGCTCTGAAGCCAAGGGGTAAGATGGATATTCAGCTTTGTATGTACTGTATTGTCGTGTTTAAGCGCCTGTATTTGAAGAACCGCCAGTCTTGTATAAGTGCGGGGGGTGTGGGGTGTTGAAATATCTCTTAAGCACTAAAACTGTATTTTGAATAAGCGCCTGTCTTGTATGAGCACCGGGGAATGATGACACCAAATTAAATACCACCGGGGCGCTTGAACACGACGATACAGTATTTGTAAATCTACATCTCAAAGGGCCTAGAAATGGCATTCATGTCAGCATCATATGTCACTGCTAAATGTAGGTAAAAGGATTTAGCCCAGTTTTATTCTTGTCCAAAATACAAATACTCTTTCTTACATGGATGAGTGAGGAACCATTTCACACAGAGATCTAGCAGACTGTGTTTTTCCTCCTTTCCTGACTTCACCTTTTATTATGACAATCAACTGATGCGTTCCAGTGAAGAAATATTTGTGAGCCCTACATATGTTTAGAAAGAACGAAGAAAAAAAGTATCATCTGAATATCATTAACAATTTTTGACCTGATATTTAATTCGTCAGAGTAAAGGATGCACTTAAAGCACAAGTTTGAAAATGACCAATCGGGGAAAGGGTTGATGCTCGATGTGTACAGATTTATGAATACATAGTGCAGTATCATATATCCTTGTGGTTTGTGGTTCAGATTTTCTGACAATCTCCTCTTTCAGGCCTTAGAAGGCCAGGTATCATCACTATTCATAAGAATACTGATAGAGTTAAACCCTCTAAGGACTCCAAAGTCCTTTATGTGGCATGTCCATAGGCAAGCATATCTCATGCTGTGTTGATGCACCATTTCACACCCTCAAGGTGACACCGATGCAATGATTAACAACAGCACTGCATTTGCCAATTATTTCCTAGGGCATAATATCATTACAGGGAGGTTGGTCTGCAGCCATCATGCGCCCCTTTGAAAAAGGTTAGCTGACCACTTGCAATAAACATACCCATCTTGCTTATATGATGACCTTTGTATACAATGCTGAATAATGCCTTCATGTTTATGTGTTTTATGATGATAATACACCAGGCCAATGCCCTGCTTGGGAGTCTATTTACCAGCACTGACAAGGTTACCAACTTTGCTCACAAACTTGCAACAAACATGTGAGTTGTCACAGTTGAAGCACAACTACAGGCAAATGATGGCTCAGGTATTGTATTGTTTATGTGTAAATTGTGTGACCTGATTAAGGGCGTGCAGGAAAGACCTGACCTATTTAGGACAGTCAGGTGACGCACCGGTTTGATTATACACAGCAATTCAAGTTTTGAGGAATCCGCCATGTTGTCTTATTCCTGCCAGGGAAGAAGACGTGGCCTGAGGTGGTCCAACTCTTTTTGGTGTTTGAAGCCTTTTCGGTGGTAGTTCAAGCCATGCCCACATTAAAAGGCATAGACCGCTTTCACTGGGTGAGTAGTTTATACTGCTTATCCAGTGAATAGGGGTATTAAATCCCCGAGAAGCCATTTCTGCTGATTGTAGAAGAGGCCGTTCAACTTGGCGGCAGTGCAGGTGCCAGCACTCCGCCGGAGTATGGTAGTGGTTCTCCAAGAAGCCCTATCTACTCATGTGATGATTAACAGTATGATGAAGACTGTGATCAAATGGATCAACGCATGAACGTTGACAAGTACTTCTCTGGAATGGAAGACAGCGATGTAGAATCTTTCTACAATGCATCTGAACATTCCAGATAAGTCAGTCCTGAATGCCCCAGCTGTCAGTCCTCTACGGATCCAGGAATGCCCTATGTAGCACCTGTATCCGAGAACCAGTTGAGTGGAGAAGCATCCAGAAAGCTGTCTCAGGACCGCAATCTGATGCAACCTCCACCCCAACTACCCCCACAATTGAGTGTTGGCACCTCAGGTGTGTCAATTGGCCCTTCTTCTCCAGAAGAGAGGCCCAGGCACATAGAGATGCCGCCACTAGGAAGCCCTGAATGGGCAGATGTAGCAGGTCCTTACGATGCACGGATGTTAACTATTTCTGATGAAATGCTAACACCCACAGCTGATGGAACGCCCAGAGAGCTTGACCCCCGGGCAGTCAATGCAATCTGGAAGTGTGTTCACCCCCTATGGGCAAACACATTTCCTGAAGCCTGGTTGATGGATGGCTATCAGATGGCTAAAGGATTGGTAGTCAATTTGTGGTTCTGCAAAGCTGTCTTGGATGCAGAGATCGCTTTTAGAATTGATTTGATAGAACATCCTATGTGTCTGACTTGACTGGTTACACCAGCGTCAAGGCCAATGAGGTCGTTTGGTACATTGACCACAACCAGGTTCTATTTTTAGAAAATGCGGACAAATAAGAAGCAGCAGGTAATGCTGTCTTTGAGTTCAGTCCAGGGGTCCCTATCTCGTCCCAAGTACTTCAGGGTGAGGAGGCCCGTATTGGTGTTTCTCCAGCAGTCTGCCCCGAGATTATACAAACTCTTGTGGTATGGCTGATGGAGAGACAGTATGCTCTGGCCAACCTGGAAATCCCATCCGGGCAGGCTCCATCTGTTCCGCCCCGTATTGACAGTTCTCTTGTTTCTGCTCAGTCTACTCCCATGAAGACTGAAAAGAAGACAGAGAAAATTGAGAATGGAAAGAGTAAAGGGCTCCTCCACTGGTAAGACTAGGAAGAGGAACAAGAAGATGGTTTCTCAACGAAAACCCAGGCTACAGAAGTAGAGATTCGGCCAATTACCCCACCGTCTGTTCCTCCTACTCCTGCTGCTATTGTAAAAGTAGAAGTTGGCGTGCCAGGTTGTCAAACTCAAGGACAGTATGGCTGACATGAGTGGTGATGCTCAAGATGTGGCAGCCCAAGTGCTGGCAGGTCAACAGCCTGTTGTGCTGGACCATTCAGAGAAGAACCCGAGGAGCCGGTTGACCCAGTCTTGGATGCCACTCCTACCGACGAGCAAGAGGCTGTTATTTGGGAAAACACCAATGATAACTTTGCTGACTTTATTCCTGGATACCATGGACATCTGAAGGGTAGTAAGTCTATCTGGAGAATGCCCCCTCGGAAGACATGTGAATGCTTTGAAGATATAGAGGAATGGCTTGGTAAAAAGTTGCCCGACTGCAAACTGGCCAATATGTACTGGTTGTATTGGGAATTTGTAAAGAATTCCTCTAACAACCTGTACAATTAAGACCAGAAGGCGAAGTTAAAGTTTGCTTGGAAGAATATTACGGGGATGATTATAAAGATTGCCCATTCCAACACTGTACTGAGATGGAGGGTGAAGTGGAATTCTTTCTGGATAAAGATGCATTCTTGCACCATCTGGTAGAGTTCCATATGCACCAAAGGCCGGAGTATGTCTGCGACCCGAAGGCTGGCAAGAAATGCCCTAAATGCGCAGGATGTGTCACCCCTCAAAGAGGAGATATGATCTGGCATTTGGTAGTTGTCCACGGAGAGGGGCTGGAGAATGCTATTGATAGAGTGTTGAAGGTACATTCTGAACTCTACAATAACCTTCACAAACTGACCCCCGAGAAACTGTCTTCCCTCAGCCCAAGCACGAAGCAGTTTGCGCCAACCGTTCCTGGTACTAACCAGAAGCTGAAGGCTCTGTGTGTCCAATCTCTTGGATCAGGTAAAGTCGAGTATGCTCAAGAGGAGTATGACTTGCTGAACGAGTGGAGGAGCAATAAGTCCCGCAAATGTGGTGGGGCTTATGTTAATCCATCCGGAAAACAAGTCTGTAGTAGCAGGGATTACCGTCATGGACTCTCTGCTGCAGAAAGGAAGAGACAGGCTTCTGCTTCTCCTAGCCGATCCTGATCACCCCTGGAGGTGCTAGAGAATCAGCCGATACTCATTGTTCATATTCACTTAATAGTGAATAAGTTTGTTAAACAAAAATTAAAAAAAAAAGAAAATTTGGGTATAGTGACTGAAATTATGTCATAATATGTACCACAAGTCCTTTTCAGGATTCTATAATTGTGACCCATCCTAACAAAGTAGTACTGAAGTCGCACATTTAGAAGCCTAGATATAGGCTTCTCAAGTGGTATAGTGTCAAAAATATCAGATTTTTTAAAATTGATATTTTAGCATTTTTCTAACCTATGGGTAGATATCTTTCAGAATCCTTGCCTACTAAACTGAATTTAAGCCCCAAATGCCTAAAAGACATAGCTATAGTTTTCTTGGTTAGATAGAATTACATGCAAATTATATAGGATTCATAAATTATTATATGTTTAAAATGTCAATTATCTCAGCTTAAACGATTTTTAATTAATCGGACTAAATTTACCGACGGCAGAGCCTTAGAGGACCACCTGGTTCAAATATGCAAGTGTTAAGGATGAGTCACAATTGTCAAAGTCCATGTGATCTGTTATATATTATCTTAAAACAGTGTCACACTGTATAAGGTTACATATGGAACTGTAATGAACAGTACTCGATGCTATTATTGTATAATAGGATATTCTCATACTATAGCCTATTTTACATTGAGTGAGTGTAATTAATACCCCTTAGATAGTATTATAAGACAATTACTTATTAGGTTATTAATACACTGCAGTTTAATCACCCCCAAGTTATTGTCTAAGGGGGGCAGTGTAGGGGTATGGTGTTCATATTATAATATTACACTCATAACGTTCATGTAGCGGTGGGACTCAGATCCAGGTCTCCGGGTGTGATGGGGGAGTCCAGATGGCAGGTGGCAGCACCTTCCTCTGGGTTTGTATCCATTACACCAGGGGGCCTGTCACCCATCCGTCAGATGTCACGTGACGGGTCTGAGATTCGGGGGCTATTTCCCTTATATAAGGGCAGTTCATACAGTACGTAGTTCACCAGTAGTGGTCCCACCACTGCTCAGCGGGCCTCCCCAGCCCCAGGCCATCTTTAAAAGGGGTCTATGTCTTGCTTTTCTATCCTCTCTGAGTGTGGGTGGTGTCCATATGCGCGGGCACTGGCACATATTCGTTCCTTGAATCTCCTCTTTCCTGTCCCCTCTTTCTTACATGTGTCTGGTGTCCATATGCACGGGCACAGGCACATGTATTCCTTTGTGACGTGATGTCTAATGTACTTTTTCCGCCATGAATATGACCTTAGCTGTCGGCTTGGCGTTAAACAACCATTACTCACTCACTCACTCACCACTGCTCAGCACTCTTCTATTGTTACCTACGGGTAACCGAATGCCATTCGGCATGTAGTCTCTATAAGCTGTGGCATTAGAATGAGTGGTCCAACTAAGTCTTGTAGGTGTCTACTCAAACCATTTTAAGAATTTTATGACTAAATTCTGAAGTAACTTTATTCCTGAGATGTGCGTGTGGGTATTGGAAGTGTGTAATTCTTGCAGATCATACTAAAGCTATAGGTGGAGGGAACACCAGGTGAAAGGTTCCCTTAGGGTCAGCATGATGACTGAATATAGCCCTGGTGAGTTATTTGGCAGGGCTGCATTCATGCATCATGACCAAAGGGTGTGATGCATTTATACATTTGTGGCCCATTCAGGATTCAATTTGGAATGGAGGTAAGTCATCATATTGATCATCTTAGGTTTCTGTCTTGTAATGACTCTTGGGATCGGATCTACATTTATTATGTTGTATTCTTTCATATTCTGCATGTTTTCCTTCAAACCTGCCAAAATTATTTTTGTAAGTTCGGAATTTTACGAGTGTATATCAAAGTGATATGAAATACAAAAGTTCAGATTGAAATTAAGCACTGCCCCTTACTTTCCCAATTCAAATCCAAATGTTTTGTTGGGGTAGAGTGTGAATCTGTCATACTAGTTATTGTGCATGATCAAGTTGTCATATGAGAAATATCATAAGACTAGTGGTATAAAGTGTAAATACATTAAGCTCTCATAAAATAGTGTTATTTCCAGTTGTCACTGGTTTATTCAGCTTTAGGCAACATGTAAGAAATATCAATCATACAGTAGTTAGTATGTAGGTAAGTTGTACATACAGTAAATATACAGTAAGTTATAAAGTATAATGTTCTGTTCCACTCCACCTGTGAGGTATTAATAATACAATGTCCAGCATAGTTCTAGGTGGGTTCCCACACCTAGCTCCTGACCTGCTGCTTAGAGGAATAATGTAATAATGAATAACTTTACCCTCTGGTGGAAGTCTTGAGGAAGATACCCCCTGGCCACTAATGATGGAAACCAATGCCTGTCTAGCATAGTTTCACCATAGTGCAGTGGTATAGCATGTAGCAGGAGATGGCTGGAGATGTTACCTCTAGAGCGGTTCTTGGTGTTCTGTCCTCCTGGAGGTGCAGACAGGCTATTTGTAGCAAATCTTGGAAAAGCACCTCCAGACTGACTGGGGCCAGTAGCATCTGCCTAACTCTACAATTGTTAGAGGGGAGCCTTTCATGTGTCACTGAGTGCACAAAGGACCCCCATGGGCGCCGCTGTGTCCCCCATTGTCTTGGTCGGTTCTGTAACTTCAAACCCTCATAACTCGGTCGTTTACGCAGCTACAGCCGCCATTTTGCGCATGCGCAGAGTTGAATATGCCAAGTTTGAACTGCCTGCTGGATAGGCGCGTAACTCTTGCCGGTTTGTCTGTAGTGCACTTGGAGCTCTATTCAGTCTCCATGGCATAACTTCCTTAATAATGAGAGTTCCGCCTTGATCTTGGGCTCATTCTGACCGTCTAATTATGGGCTTTCCATAAATGCTTTGATATTTGACCTAGCTTGCTAGAGCGACCGGACGGTTATGGCGTCGTGCTTATGTAACCCATTGTTCAGTTATTAGAGTGCTCAGACACTCATGACGGCGTCAGCGGTGCTCAGGCACCTGTGACGGCTGGTTGCATTCACTTACAAGTTATTAGTTTGTGCACTGAACCATGAGTTCGCACACTGAGACCCTCATTTTTATTATATTGTGCAGTGAACCATTAGGTCGGAGCCTTTGATGTCAGAAAACTCTGTCTAACTGACTCTATGTTACAATTTATGGAATAATAAAATGGTATATGATAGAATACTCCGCCTCCCCCGAGAGAATGCGAAACTCCGTCATTTCGCCGAGGGAATGTACAATTTATACAATTTTTACCTTATTTTGGAGTTATATACTGTTTGTAAGAGGATTTGAAGTGATGGGGAGTGCTTCAAATGCAATCTTTGTGGTAGAGCTTTGTCAGTATAAACAATTTTCTCCTGGGTATAAGTACATTTCCGAGTTTCTATATCAATTTTGGGTACAATTTTCCATTTTTATGTACAACATACAATTTGGCAAATAGTGTGCAATTTTGGCATTCAATGTTCAATTTAGCGTGCAAATTGAACATAAATGACAATTTTAGTGTGCAAATTTACAATTTCGCGTGTAATTGCGTTCAATTGACAATTTCAGTATGCAAATATATAATTTTTCCGTACATTTGGCAATTTAAGTGTGCAAATATATAATTTTTGCGTATATTTGGCAATTTTAGTGTGCAAATATATAATTTTGCGTACATTTGGCAATTTTAGTGTGCAAATATATGATTTCGCGTATATTTGGCAATTTTAGTATGCAAATATATAATTTCGCGTGCATTTGGCAATTTTTGGTGTACAAATATATAATTTTTTGCGTACATTTGACAGTTTTAGTATGCCAATATATAATTTTGCGTTCAATTGATAGTGTAGTGGTTCGTCTCGTTAAGTTAGATTAAATCATAACGAAGAGAGAGAAAAGTTTCCGGGTAGGCAACCGAGCTTTTATTTCAGAGCTTGCGTTACATACGATCACAGCCTCAGAGGACTACATGCTGCTAGTGCATTCGGTTACCCTTTCGGGTAACAACCTGGTTGAGCAGTGGGTAAACCACTACTGAGGAACCTAGGGCTAGGACCAGCCTTATATAGGGGAAAAGCCCGCGAAACTCAGACCGGCCACGTGACGTGTGGCGGACGAGTGGTAGGCCCCCTGGTGTAGTGGATACGAACCCAGAGGCAGGTGCTGCCACCTGCCATCCGGATTCCCCCACCACACCCGAAGGACCTAGGTCTGGGTCTCACGGGTGCATGAACGTTAAAGTGTAAAATACCATACCCCTACACTGCCCCCCTTAGACAATAACTTGGGGGTAATTAAACCGCAGTGTATTAATAACCTAGTAAGTGATTGTTTACAATACTAAAAAGGGGTATTAATTACACTTGCTCGATGTGAAATAGGCTATAGTATAAGACTATCCTATTTCTGAAAAATTATACAATAATAGCATCGAGTGTCGTTCATGTTATTTCCATCACTAGCTTATAACAACCATAAATGATAAATATACAATTATCACAGATTTATAGTAACGTTTTGACAACAGTAGGGTCCTGAAAAGGACCGGTGGTTGTTAACAATGATCGTATTATGGTTATTGAACCCGGAAAAAAATTTTCGACTTTTTAAATTAACAGCTCTGTCTACTTTACAGAGTGAATTAAATATTAATGATCAGATATGGACAATTAATCTGATACTATATGAACACAATTAGGTATTAACCTGAGTAATACAATACTAAGTTTAGAGAAATCCGTTGGACCTTCTCTTATTTTATAGAAAAATATTTATACTTTTGAGACGCAGCTCAGTTTATACCTTAGTGTTTTATATTTACAAGTTACAGAAGAATTATAGTCTCTTAATATATTGAGACCAGGAATGACCTATATAGACAGTTATAGGTCTAGGATTACCTTAAATAACTTTTAGGATTCGCAGATCCAGTATATTTATAGGTACCCTTATATAATAATATATCTTTATAAAAGATATTATATAGTTATAAATACAATTTTACATACAATATAATAATATCAACAAAGTTACTTGTTTTCATGATTGGAGGATGTAACAGGAGTCGGATGCTGCTGATGGCTTGGTATGGGCGAGCTGAACCCTGATGCCTGAAGTGCTATAGTAAAACTTGTTGGTGGGTGTAGCTAAACCCTGATGCCTGTAGTGCTAGCTAACTGGAGGTTATAGTAGATCCAGTTGTAGACTGTTGATGGACTCTATGGGCGTAGCTAAACCCTGATGCCCGTAGTGCTAGCTAACTGGAGGTAATAGTAGATCCAGTTGTAGACTGTTGATGGACTCTATGGGCGTAGCTAAAGCCTGATGCCTGTAGTGCTAGCTCACAAATAGTAGTGGTGTAGTAGTAAATCCGGTTTGTAGTTCAAAAGTCCATATTAGTGTAAATTGTCCATGATTTTATAATAGGCACAGTCATTACATTGTGGCACAGTACAATTATGGTGTTTACAGCATTCGTACTCCTCCTCCAGAGTGACTTGTTTGTTTTCTCCTTCTGTTTTCAGTTTCCGGATTAGGGTACAGTTTGGTACCCGAATCAATACGGGTTGGATAAAAAAATGGTTTCTTATCCAACAATGCATGGGTAATAGAACCCCCGGACACACAATTATGTCCGATCTTCATGCAACAGTTTTTTACTGTTCCATGTTCTCCTCGGGTGGCTGGTTTGGACCCGGTTGTTGAGCCAGTGGCTGAACAGGGGGGTTCATACCAGTTCCATCCGTAGGTGCCAATGCGGGGACAGCAGGTGTAAGTTTCACCTTTTGGCGTGCTTCAAACAGCTTCAAAGCATGCTCAGGTGTACCGTCCCAGTTATCCATGATAACTCCGAAGACCTTGAAGAACTTTTGCTGGTTCTTCATGTTCGTTGCTCGTTCTAGGTCGAGCATCTGAGAAGCTGTTTCCTTCTCGGATAGGGCCTCCTGCCGCAGATTAGCAGCTTCCTGCTTATCTTTGGCAACATCCGCTTTGATCTGAGTCGAGATTCGGTTGATCTCTGACTTCTGGATCGCGTCAATACACTGGAGAGTGCTCGACACGGTCCGACGATACATGTCCAGGTGGAGGTTTTCCAGATGGTGCTGTAGCGTCTCAAATTGTTTGCTCTGGATATTGCAAGACAATTTGTCCTCCTTCTTGAAGAAGGTCTCCACTGTCTGGATCAGCTTAGGCCGATGAACCACAGCACCAGGTGGGGGTACCTGACCCTGAGGCTTCGGCTGTGCTCCAGACCCACTCGCAGTGACAGCTACCTGCGTGTGCGAAGAAGCAACCGCAGTAGTAACCGCACTAGCAGTGGTCGAAGAAGGGCCTTGAGTTGGTAATCCCTGAACCAGGGGCAACCGTGACAATTCCCTTCTAAGGTCTTTGGCCGTCAACAATGGTGCGGGTGGACGTTGTCTCACCACAGCACTCATTGTAGGTCGGGGAGCTTGACCTCCTACTGTCGGCAGTTCCTGCTTGACCCTCCCGTACTGATCAAAGATTTGCATCTCTGGTCCGGGTGGGCCCATAGCAGGGTACTGCTTCGGGTCTTTGACATTCAAAGGCGCGTGTTTCCGGGCGGACTGGCCACTCGGTCCACTGACACCAAAGAATGTCGGGTTCTGTGCACCTCGTGGAGTTGGTGCTCGCCCATAATGGGAAGGAGTTCCAGTAGGAGATGGAAGATGTGGCTTCTTCCTTCCCCCATTTGTCTGCCTCTCCAGCGCCTCCAGTGGTGACCTGGCTCGGCTTGGAGATTCAGCGCCTGTCTCTTCCTATCTGCTGCAGAGGGTCCCTGGCGGTAATCCCTGCGGCTTCGGACCTGTTCTCCGGATGGAGTTACATAAGCCCCACCACGACGGCGGGCCTTGTTGCTTCTCCATTCGTTTAACAGATCGTACTCCTCCTGAGCGTACTCTAGTTTGCCGGACCCGGGAGTCTGGGCAAACCGAGCCTTTAGTTTCTGGTTAGTACCAGGAACCGTAGGCGCAAACTGCTTCGTACTCGGTGTGAGGGAAGCCAACTTCTCTGCATTGAGGCCCCTAAGGTTGCCATAGAGTTCGGAGTGAATTTTCATCACCCGATCTATGGCTGCCTCCAGGCCCTCTCCATGCGAAGTCACATAGTGCCGGACCATGTCTCCGCGTCGGGGGGTGACACATCCTGTGCATTTAGCACATTTCTTGCCAACCTCTCGGTCGCAGACATATTCCGGCCTCTGGTGCATATGAACCTCCACGAGATGACGAAGGAACGCGTCTTTCTCGATGAAGAATTCAACCTCACCCTCACTTTGAGTACAACGTTGGAAGGGACAATCCTTACGATCCTCCCCGTAGTACTCATCTAGAGCAAACTTGAGCTTGCCCTTCTGGTCATAATTGTACAGACCATTGGGCGAATTCTTAACGAATTCCCAATAGATCCAGTACATATTGGCCGGCTTTCTATCAGAGAGCTTCTTGCGAAGCCACTCCTCCATATCTTCCTGCCTCTCACAGGTGATCCGAGGGGGCAGTCTCCATACGGATTTACTCCCCTTCAGGTGTCCCCTGTGTAGAGGAATGAAGTCGGCAAAGTTGCTATTGGCGTTAGCCCAGATAGCAGCCTCTTGCTCGTCAGTCGGAGTGACATCCACAACTGGGTCAACCGGCTCCTCTCCCTCCGGGTCGGATGGTACATCCACAGGTTGCACAACGGGTTGTTGACCCGCGAGGACCTGGGCTGCAGCATCTTGAGCGTCTCCACTCAAATCGGCCATTACGTCGTGTAGCTTGACGATTGGCACACCGAGCTCAACTTTTACGGTTGGGACAGCCGGTTCAGCTTCTGTATTATCAGCTTGAACGTCTACCTCGATAGGTTCAGGTTTGCGTTGGTCAACCTTCTTCTTATTCCTCCTGCGGGATCTGCCGTTAGTAGAAGTGCCAGGCTCGGATGCGTCCGTCTCATTGCCGGAGACATCCGAAGCCTTAGCGCCCTTCTTATTGGCCGAGCGTGGAGACACCCGACGGGTTCGG
Source organism: Acholoe squamosa (assembly GCA_949317995.1). Lineage (NCBI taxonomy): Eukaryota > Metazoa > Annelida > Polychaeta > Phyllodocida > Polynoidae > Acholoe > Acholoe squamosa. The sequence continues at coordinate 74,679,056 of OX439045.1, read as the reverse complement.
GTACTGTCGTCCACACTCGTGCTGGTAGAGGGTTCGGTTCCTGACCGCTTCCCTTTACCCTTACCTTTGGTGGGGGTTGTTTTACCCTTTCCACCAGCTGCTTTCTCCTTTACTTGCTCAGTCTTCGTAGGGGTAGACTGAGCAGTTTTAAGGGAAACATCTGCATCAGGTAGGGCCTTCTCAGGTACTACTGCTGCGCCTCCCAAGGTGGGAGCTTCAGCAGGAGACATGAGACGGTCCATCCGATCGGCCATCTTGGCTGTTACTTGCACGGGTGCTGGTCCGGGTACTAACTCCGGATGCGCCAGTGCATATTGTCTCTCCAATAGACGTACTACGAGGTCTTGTATTACCCCGAGTCTGTCTAGTGGAGACACACCAATACGGGCCTCTTCTGCCTCAATGGTTTGAGACGTAATAGGGACCCCTGGACAGTAATCCACAACAGCGTTACCTGCTGCTTCATACTCATCCGCTGTGCTTAACAGTAGGATCTGGTCTCTGTCTATGTATCTAGAGACCTCATCTGCCTTGACACCGGTGTAACCCGTTTTGTCAGACACATAGGAAGGCCTATAAGAGGTATTCCTTCGGAAAGCCATTTCTGCGTCCCAGACGGCTTTACGAAACCATAAGTGGACTACCAATCCTTTGGCCATCTGATGGTAATCCATCAACCAGGACTCCGGAAAGGTATTAGCCCACTGCGGATGAGCACATTCCCAGATTGCGTTGACAACACGCTCGTCAACCTCTCTGGGCGTCCCATAACAGGTGGGTATCAGCATTTCCTCGGAAATTGCTAACATCCGTCCGTCATATGGACCGGCTACATCATGCCATTCGGGACTGTCTGGGAAGGGCAGCTCTAGGTGCATTGGCCTGTCAACCGGAGAAGCAGGTCCCAAAGCACCGAATGAGGTACTCCCACCAAGACGGGGCGGCAGTTGAGGGGGAGGTGGCATCAGAGCCCTGTCAAGAGACTGGGCTCCTGCCGGTTCTCCACTCAAACCTTCGGATGGAGGGGCTACATAAGGCTCACCTACATCAATTTGTTGTTGAACGCCTCGGCGTTCAGGACTAACTTGTCTGGAGTTGTCGGATGCGTCGTAGAACGATTCTACGTCGCTATCGTCTACTCCAGAGAAGTACTGATCAACATTCATTTGTTGATCCATTTGATCACAATCAGCATCGTATTGCTGATCGTCGTATGTATAAGTGGGACTCTTGGGAGAACCACTTCCATACTCTGGCGGGGTGCTGGCACCGGCACCGCCGCCAAGACGGACGGCCTCTTCTGCCATCGACAGAAGTGGCTGTTCGGGGATAAAATATCCCAATCCACCGGATAAGCAGTGAGTACTGCTTACCCAGTGAAAGGCGGGTGCCTTTTAACGAGGGCACACCTCGGAATATGGCTGTCACGGGCTATCAGACTCCAACAAGAGTAAGACCACCCTCGGCCACGTCTTCTTCCTTCGCAGGAATAAGACAATATGGCGGGATACTCGAACTTGAATCGCTGCGCATGATCAAACCGGCGCCTCACGTGACCATTCGAAAATGGGTCAACAACTTTCCCGCGTGCCCTTAATTAGGTCACGCGCCCTTACATAAAAACAATACAATACCCGATCGGTCGTCCGTCCGTACTCAGGGTTCGACTATGACAATTCGCTAGGTATTCTGGAGTTTATGGATAGCATAAGCATATCCACCGGATTATCCGTCCAAAACCATGGGTTCATTGTCATAGGACCTTTTCCAGAGACTCTTGACCGGCTCAAATATACATTGAACTAGGTTACAACATATAACAGTACACAGTACAGGACAACACACTCGTTGTGTTAACAGGCTAGGTTACGGCAGTCTGTAGCAACCTTGGACTGCGTCTAAGAGGTTTTGAGGCCTCTTTTATTGACCTGGTATCCATAAGAGCCTTTTCCAAGGTCTTCTTAGCCTTAGAAGGACCTTTCCTCTTATTTTTACCTGCGCCTGCCGAGACTTTTTGTATCTTCCCCTGCTTTCCGGATGTTACGACAGGGGGCACCACCCTCTTCGGGTCTGCAACCTTCCGTGGCCGCCCGGGTCCTCGCTTTCGGGTCGGTATCACTTCGAGTTGCTTAACACGACTCCAATACTTCCAATAGACCATCGCCGTACATTTCGGTGGAGGTATCCCTCCCCCTCCATGGGCGTAGTCTCGCTACATTTGACTTGTAACATTTACCAAGCTGTGATTTAATAATCACTGTGCAATCACTAATAACCTGAGTTATAGTGAAAGGTCCATCCCAATTACTGGCTAATTTCAGGTTAGCTAGAGGTTGGTGTAGACGCAGTACTCTATCCCCTAGATTAAAAAATCTAGCTTTTAGACCTGTGTCATAGCCAACTTTCTGCCAACGCGCAGTTTTCTGCAACTCGTCTCTAACCCTCTCATAGGCTTGTTTGAAATTATCCCGTAGGGATTCTACAAACATCACCTGGCAAGGGGCTTCCGGATTCATTCTTATTACGCCGAACACCAAATCGGCTGGCATAATCAAATCTTCTCCAAAAACGAGGAGATTAGGAGAACAGTTTGTGCTCGAATGCACAGTGCCATTATAGGCATGTACCACGAATTCACATTGTTCATCCCAATCATCCATCTGCTCATTTACCAGAGACTTCAATACTTGGATCAAAGTCCTATTGAATCTCTCTACTTGTCCATCGCTCTGTGGTCTATAGGGATTAGTTCTTGTCTTGCAGATCGCCAGACAATTACACATCTCCTGCCACAGACTAGACTCAAATTCTCTGCCTTGGTCACTATGTAACATGAGTGGGACACCTAGGTGCAGCACCCACCCTTTTACAAAGGCCATAGCACAAGTAACAGCCTTATGATCCGGTAAAGGAAACACTCGGGTGTACTTGGTATAATAATCAGACACGACCATCATACACGTGTTGCCACTAGGAGTGGGGGGAATCCCACTAATAATGTCAACAGCTATTCTAGCAAACCTTACACCAAACAGTTCCTGGGATAATGGCAGTTTGCCTAACCCGGGTCCTGGTTTGTTCTTACAGCACTCGGGACAGGTCTCCACCCATCGGGTGAGATCTGTACTCATGCCGGGCCAATAGTATCGTCTGGTCAGACGTTCTAGAGACCGTTTCTTTCCAAAGTGCCCACTAGTTCTATGTCCATGACAGAAATACATAATATCTCGTCGCATAGCACTAGGTATGACAACTTGCAAGGTTTTGTTCCTATTAGAATGGTTCTTCCATCGAAACAGAATACCATCCCGGACTTTTAGCTCGGCCCATTGAGCTAAGAATCGTCTCATCTCTCTGTTCTCCAATGACACTACGGGTCTTGGGGGACAGATACCCTGATTAAGGAATTTAATCAAACGTGATGTGACTGCATCAGACTTCTGGAACTGCCTGATGGTCTCCAAGGACCAATTCAAGACATGTTCCGGATGGGTTTCGAATGGAACTCGAACCCCTGCCAACACAGCATTGTGTGCTCCACAATCAGTGCACTCAGCATTTGCACATTTCCTCACTGGGATTCTAGACAAAGCATCTGCATTCAAATGCTTTGCCCCGGCTCGGTGTTCAATCTGGCTGTGATTTAGACCGAATTCGGATAGGTGCGCTAACCAGCGACCTATCATCCCCTCTGCATCTTTGAAGTTCAATAACCATCTGAGGGAAGAGTGATCAGTCCGTAGAGTGAAATCACTCCCCCACAAAAAGTGCTTGAACTTCTTCGTATAGACCACCACAGCCAACAACTCACGTTTAGTGGTACAATAGTTTCTTTGAGATTTACTCAACGTGTTACTAGCGAAGGCTATAGGAACTTCGACCCCATCCTGGACCTGAGAAAGGGCGGCTCCTATGCTTTCATTACTAGCATCAGTATCTAGAATGAAATGATCATTCTCCGTGGGGTATCTCAACACAGGTGTGATAGCAAACAAATCCTTTATTTTCATAAAGGCCTCGTCTTGCTCGGGTCCCCAAGGGAATCGTTCCTTTCTGATCCCGGGTGTCCAGTGGGACAAACTCTGGATAGGAAAGGCAACCCTTGAATATCCTGGGATAAAGTCCCGGTAGTAGGAACAGAATCCGAGGAAGGACCTAACTTCTTTCGCATTCGTGGGTGCTTGCCAATTTGACACGGCATCCAGTTTCTCCGGATCGGCTTTAATCCCTTCATTCGAGATTATTCGCCCCAAGTAATTAATAGATCTTTTGAAAAGATCGCACTTCTTGGGTTTCAGCTTCAAACCATTAGTTATGATCCTTTCCAGGACCATACCTAAATTTTCCAAGCATTCTTTGTATGTCTTTCCAAAGACAATCACATCGTCTAGATAGACGAGACATTTCTTCCATAAAAGGTCACTTAATAAAGTTTCCATCATGGCTTCAAATGTCGCCGGTGCATTGCACAATCCAAACGGCATCACATTATACTGGAATAATCCAATATGACTGGAAAAGGCCGTCTTCTCCATATCTTTCGGATGCATACCCACTTGCCAGTACCCGGATTGTAAGTCTAGAGAGCAATACCATTGCTTACCTCCAAGGGAGTCTATAGTCTCATCGATCCGTGGTAAGGGATATGAATTCTTCTTGGTCATACCATTCAATTTCCGGTAATCTATGCAGAAACGGATGCTACCATCTTTCTTGGTCACCATGCACACAGGGCTAGACCAAGGACTGGTTGATGGAATTATTACATCCTGTTCAAGCATTTTAGCTATCTCCTCCTCAGCTACCCTTTTTTTGGCTAGTGGGAGTCTTCTATAAGGAATCTTAAAAGGTTCATTCTCACCAGTGTCAATCGTATGCAGTACTTTATCGGTACGCCCCAATTGTTCACTCGGTGCTGCAAAAGCTTTACGGTACTTGTACAACAAGTCAGTTAGAGCTTCACGTTGTTCATCACTTTCTACATGGCTTTCGGCTACTAGAGTGTCTAGTTCCGGGCTCCTTTCGGGTGAGGAAGGGGCTCCGGGTGCCGAAATATGTTTACAGTCTTCTATCAATTCGGATAAGACAACCGATCCAAGGATCGTATCCTTCTGTACATAGACAGTCTTGTTACCGGTATTGGATATAGGAACCACCGTCCAAGCAGCGTTAGCTACTAGAACATCAGCGGATTCCAATCCGATACTTGACAACATGGCCATGTCTGGCTCTACAACTCCAGTTTTTCCTGAAAACTGTCTGTCCGCTCGACATAAGACATCACAGGCTGTGCCTGGTGGTATCTTAACAGTCTGGGCTACACTGGCTACACTGCTTACTTGCCTAAGTACACATTGTACTTCGAGATGGTACGGGTCTCTCACTTCCAATATTCCCCTCTGGGAATCTAACCTTGCTCCATATAATGCAGCAAAATCCAGACCGAGTATACCATCATCCGCGATGTTCGCCACAGTAGGGGTAAGGATGAAGTCCTTATCTTCCTGTAGACTGAACCTCATACATGTTCTACCGAACGTTTGTATCATGCTACCGTCGGCCGTACGAGCATTTCCTTCCGTTGTGAAAGTTTCATGATTCGTAGGCAAAAGATCGTAGAATCTCTTAGCAATACAGGAGTGGCTAGCACCCGTATCGACAAGAAACTCAGCGGATCTACCACTCACAGATACAACTGCGTACCACCTCCTACCTTTCAAGTAGGTAGGACTACTTGCATACTTAGCAAGTTCCGTCTTAGCGCCGAGGTCAAATCCACATCCCTTTAAGAATTCGAGACAAGGATGACCCGGGGGGAACTGGGCACACCCCACCCTGGCCAACTCATTGGCCGCTCCCTCTGGACTGATATCGGGTTTCCCCTCTGTGTTCTTCTGCCGGTTCTTGACACCTGGTGTACTATCAGTCTCCCCAGCCTCATGAGTAAGGAACTGATCAGGCTCCTTAGCTTCACTGCTGGGCGAAATCGCTAGAGGATTCTTGCCAGTACCGCAAGCTGCGATAGGCTGGCAGTCATGGCAATCACTCACTCTGGGGGTAATCCGGTTGCCATTGTGGACACCCCCTCTCAGTTTTCCTTCTTCACTGAGTCCTCCTTACCCGGATTGCTCCGGTAACGAGTGTTTCTATAAACTGGCTTATCTGCCTCACACTCGGCAGCATAATGCCCAGTTTCCTGACATCGGAAGCATGTCACAACAGTCCTATCAGGCTTAGGCCTCCTAAGATTTTCAGTAATCTTCTTTACCAAATTGTTAACCAGGTCCTCTGATAAAGAAGGACCCGTCGTGGGTTTGGTATCGGGTTGAGTCACAGGAGGTTTAGAAGTGATCACTTTCTCCTTGACGTAACCCGGTTTCTTTCCCCAGTTCCGGTTGTACCGGGGGTTCCCTTGGCCAATGGCCCCAACGTTTTCATCTTCGTCAGGTTCCCCTGATTCGGATGAATCGGTTTCGGGTATTCCCTCCGGGATTATCATTGCTGACATCCGTTGGGGTACCTTCCCGGCAAAGATACGGGCCTTTCGATCATAATGATCTAGGGACTGGAACAAATCTGTCAAAGAGGCATCATTCTTCCAAGCTTCACAGGCTACTGTCCTGTGTTCTTGATTCCGCAATCCTTCAATGAATTGTTTAAACATCTCATCTAGGAAGCATTCATCATCTAGTCTCCATTGAGGTCTGGCTTTATGCAACAGTCGTTGACATTCTAAGCTGAACACTTTGGCAGACTCCTTGGGCTTCTGTGTTCTTTTAGTGAACGTCAGCCAAGGGTCTTCTCCAACTATATTCCCATATAAATATGAAGCAATCTCTATGAGTTCATCATACTTCATATGGGCTGAGAGTCCTGTTATTTGAGAATCTCTCCATTGTTCCACGGCTCCTTTTCCGTCGCCTTCCTTTAACCAGCATACTAAATAAGGCAGAGCTTCCGCTTTACCCCATCCATTGCAGTTAAAGACATCCGCGCAGCCTTGATACTCCTCCTTCCAAGGGTTCTTGGCATTAAAGGGGGTAGGTATCTTAGCTACTCTACGAGCCGGATTCGTGGATCCAGTAAGGGTTAAACCCTTACTCCATTCCATGATCTCCGTATCGTCCAGACCTTGATTGTAACAATCAACACCTAAGTTAGCAATCGCTGCATTAGAATCATGCAGCGCTTGTAACCCTGGAGAAAGAGATACTCGGCGACTGAGTCTCTTTTTCCTTGGAGGATTCGTACCATAAGTACTTCCAAAGCCTCCGGATGGTGGTCCTCCTCCACCTCCTGATCCCCCTGCTCCGTATGGAGGCACCTGTGAAAAGGTGTATCCACTGGTTTGGGGAGCCGGCCCTGGACCATAGGTGGGTTGTGTATTTCCACCAAAGCTAAAGAAACCACTATTGGGATTAGTGTTTCCTCCTGTTCCATACGACTGATTTCCATTATTGAAACCAGTCCCACTGGCAGAGGGTCTGCTCCTGGAACGATCGCTTGAGGGTCCGGATCCTTGATCACATCCGGATTGCCCCCCAGCTGTACTGGAACCTCCGGGTGCTCGTCCGGTTGTTCCTCCGGACGTGTTCCGGGTGTTACCATTGGACGGATTCGTTCCTGTTTGGGACTGATTCCATCCATACTGGGCATACGGGCCATTTGGTCCCCCTAAAGGTGACTGTTGTGGCCATCCGCCGTCAAAGGTGGAGCTTCCTGCCGAGCGGCTTTGTTTAGCTCCACTCGCAGAATTATCCCCTTTATTTCCCGTACCTAGACCAGGAGGTATAGAGGTATTATCTGTAAATCTAACCTGATGACTCTTTACTCCTTCATAACGAGGTACAGTTGTCTCTGTTACCCCGTCATTGCCCCTCAAAGAGAACATCTGGTTACTTGTCGTGTTTAGGGCAATTCCTGAAACAGTGAAGTCTGATTCAAGAGTGCCTACTGCACGACCAGTATCTTCTAGATACTTTGACATCTGGATAGCTTTAGCCTCCAGTTCGGAATAATCATCCATCATTTTAGTCTGTTTAAAAGCCAAATCTGTGGATTCGCGTATCAATTGATCTTTGAGTTTTTCATGCTCATCGGTCTGTTTTTGGTACGTTTCCCGAGCATCTTTGAAGGCTGATTCTATTTTCTTCAGCTCTTCTTGATACTTGCCGTAGGCCGATTGAGTTGAATTTAACTCTTGTTTAGTTCTATTCAACTCATCATACGAGGCTCTGTATTCCAGATCCGCCGTATATAGTGCATCACGATACTGTTCGTGCTGGAGTTGAAAATCTTGCTTTTCTTTCTCCATCTGATCCAACAACAATTGTTGTTGGCGTCTACAACTCTGATCGTAATCGAGACGTTCCGATATCAACTGTTTGTTTTCAGTCAGAATCTTGTCTCGGGTTCCGGTCAGTGTAATAAGATCCTTCTGGATCTTCTCGTATTCAGCTCTCATGTCTTCAAGCTCGTCCATTTTGTTCTTTTCGAATCCACATTTTTGGTGTTTAATTCGAGAACTGTATGGAGTTTCAAACATACCTGCACTAGGCTTTGGTACCTCAAATGGTAATTTACCAAATTGAGCAGTACTTTTATGCATTGGTGCAGGTTTCGAAGTACCTCCTGGCATGAATAAGGAGTCTCCAAATTCATCCAGTTCATGATGTAAGTTTCTTCTTACATCTTCTAACCCATCAGGGTAGTGTTCTAGTGGATCCCTCCACTCCGTACCTTGGGGTGGTGACTTGATTTCACCATCCTCCATCGGGGAGTCTAGCTCACGATTTGAGCCATTTCCCCTAACTGGGCTCAGCTCAGTCATTTCTGACTGCGCTTACCCGAAGACCAACTGGTCACGGCACCAGTGTAGTGGTTCGTCTCGTTAAGTTAGATTAAATCATAACGAAGAGAGAGAAAAGTTTCCGGGTAGGCAACCGAGCTTTTATTTCAGAGCTTGCGTTACATACGATCACAGCCTCAGAGGACTACATGCTGCTAGTGCATTCGGTTACCCTTTCGGGTAACAACCTGGTTGAGCAGTGGGTAAACCACTACTGAGGAACCTAGGGCTAGGACCAGCCTTATATAGGGGAAAAGCCCGCGAAACTCAGACCGGCCACGTGACGTGTGGCGGACGAGTGGTAGGCCCCCTGGTGTAGTGGATACGAACCCAGAGGCAGGTGCTGCCACCTGCCATCCGGATTCCCCCACCACACCCGAAGGACCTAGGTCTGGGTCTCACGGGTGCATGAACGTTAAAGTGTAAAATACCATACCCCTACAATAGTTTCTGTATGTACATATATAATTTTGCGTACAGCTTGGATACACATAGAAATGTTGATTTCTAACAAGGAATCTGATTTCAGTGTATGAATTGGGTACAGACATACAGTATAATGTGCAACATACAATTCAAGTGTGTAAATTTGGTACAAACTTACAATCTAGTGTGCAAACATACAATTTTAGTGTGCAAATTGGGTACAAGCGTACAATCTGGTGTGCAAACATACAGTTTTGTGTGCAAATTGGGTACAAAAGTACAATCTAGTTTACACTCTACAATTTTTTTTTTTTTTGGATTTGAGACAAATTTTTCCGAGGACTGGAAAAACAAAGTACTTCATGTACAATAGGCTTGTTTGTCTCTGAGTTACTCTTTGATTTTGCTATATGGGTGGATTAATTGGCAATTTCGGCAGTGGGCCGCTGCTTAATTGACTTTTCCCTAGCTTTTTGAGTAAGTGTCCCTGAAAGAGATTATTTGGTGAGTATCTTAAGTAAACATTTTTCATGTCAACAATTTTTCTCAACAATTTCTTTTCATTCATTTCTCAACAATTTTCTTGGATACTTAAAGTGTGTTACTTTAAGTAAATCTTGGCATAGTATACAAGTGCTAGTGGGTACAAAAACTGTCTTAGTTATCTACCTGCATTCATGTATATTTTGTGTTGGATTTGTACAATTTACAATTTTTAAATTGCAATTTCGCAATTTTGCGCGTATATGCGCGCATTAATCATTGATTTTGTGAGAATACCATAGATTTTCATATTATACATCAACAAGTGGTTGTGTATTTTTTCTAAAATTTTTCTAATACTTTGATAATTTCATTGACAGTGGAGGTGTGTCAGGAGTGAGATGTGAGTCTCCTCCCTGATGTGCTCATGCAGTGGTGGCACTTGAGGTGTTAGGTGCCAGATTCTGGCATGTGTCTGTGGCAGTGCCTAGCCTGGTGTCAGTGGACAGTTCAGGGTGGGGGGGGGGTGTGTGTGTGTCCATTTAAGGAGTGGGTGGCTGGTATTGGAGTATCATTTCCTCTCTGGAAACCTCTGCTGTCACACCATGGCCCACCTTCAAACTATCTTTGCTTTGCCTGTCTCCCAGGTGATGGTGGTGGGGAGTCCGGCTAGGGCTCTGGTGGAGGCCAACCAGGCCATACACTATGGTTACATAGTGAGGAATTTCAGAGAGATCAGTGAGCATGGAGATGTGTTGGTGGATATGTATTCCTGCCAATATTTCTTGGGCTCAGCCTTGCGTCGGGGGGCCACTGTGGCCCTTTTGGCTAGGGCCTTGAGTAATCTAGGGTTCTGGCCCATGGACTTGAACTTCGGACCGCGGGAGCGAGTCTTGTGGGATTATTTGTTGGCCGTGTCCCTCATCGATCTTGCGGCATCCGGGGATCCATCCATGGCCGCCGAGTATGGGCTGGGGATGATGGAGGCCCGGCTGGTTGAGTGGGAACAGGACCATGGCCATATGTATGGCTCGGACTCGGACTCGGACTCTCCCATCGATGTTGAACCCGAGGATCTGTGGTAGGATCCCGACTGACTGAAACCTAGGGTGTAAAAACCCGCCATCCCAAAGGCCCTTTTCAGGGCCGGCAAATTGTCCGAAAAGTTCTGAATACTGTCTCTGATATGTTGTCTCCTGGTGGTGGACTGGGGGCAGTCTAGGCTGTGGGCAGTCTAGGCTGTTTCCACAGTCACCGGGGAGGGCTGGTGGTTTAGAAAATTAGCAATAGTCTGCATGTTTGACCTTGCGGTCTCCTCCTGTTGTTCGTCAATAATTATATCTGTTGTATTTTCCAGTGCTGTCATGGTCACCGGGCTGGTGCCACAATCATTCTGGAGAAGCATGGAGTAGTACAGTCCTTTGTTTTTAAGGGCTGGTATGGTACTGAACCTAGTGCGCCAAGGTAGGTGTATCACCTGAGGGAGGTGATAAGCAAATTCTCCTCTCTGTGTTGTTATAACTGCTGGTCCATTCCAGGTAAATATAGCCTTAGGTAGTGGGAAGGTTTTAACCACTATATCCTTATAGGTCGGGGCAGCTGCTGATTTAATCTCATCAAATTCATGTGGTATTGGCCTCAGGGGTAGCGCGAAGTTTGAGTCTCCACAATATATTTTAAAATATATTGTTGGATTTGTGCGCTTGGCCACACTTTTCTTGCCACAGTGTGTCTGTGCAAATTTCTTAAGGTACTTCATTATTCTGTAGGCTGAGTAGATGGTCAGGGTGAATAATATAGCAATTATCAGGGTGTGAGTTTCCTGAATTGTGAGGAAAGGGGTGTGGGTTTCCTCTGTAGGGGTTAATTTGGTAGGATTCTTATCTGGGAGCAATTTGTGTAGGGGCAGCTCGGTGACTAGTCTGAATGCTTTGGCTGTAGGCAGGTAGGCTACAGTCCCTCCTAGTCTGTATAGTTTGAGTAGTATGTATACTATAAAAATGTGAGCTGATATCCCTAGGATGAGTCCTAAGCTTTGGAAGATTGGATGCTCTGTAACTCGACGTAGGTATGATTCCTCGTAGCGTGTTTCCATTTCCTTATCAAGGTTGGAGGCATCTTTTAATAATGTTTTGGCAAAGGGCTCTAGATTTAGTTGGGTAATATCATCCATGATTGGATTTTCCTGTAGTTTTTCTAAGGTTCTAGAAAGGTTTACTACTGGGAAATTTGGAAGATTTTCTCTTTCATCTGGTTTGGTTTCAGAAATTTGGTTAAGTGCTGCCATGAATAGTAAATTAATTGTCTTGAGAATGTAATGAAATGATAAGGTTGAGTTACAGGGCAACCTTGTGTTTGGAAGAGAAAATTCTCCTACGCTGATTGTGCACCCACAGGGTACACCTATGATTGAGTAGGACTGGGCTTTTCGAGTTTCAGACGTTTTACCATGGCAGTTGATAAAGTAATGGGGTTCATTAGTAGTGACCAGATACTCATCTTCAGAAATGGAAATAGCATGGGTGGTGGGTGTTTGCAGTGGTGAAACTGTAAACTTGCAATGTTCCTTAATCTGTTGAGCCTGGTTAGTAAAAATGGCTACAGGGCATGTAGGCCTGTGTTTATAAATTCTACCATTTACATCTCTGCATACCTTTACTGTAGTACCTTCACATGCCTGCATATCTGCTGAGTCCAATTCGATGAATAATGATTCGTTGTAAGATACTGCTAGAAACTCAGTTGTGGTTTGCAACTTGGTGACTCCTCTGGTGGGGGTCTCCTGTGTGTCTATAGGCATGGGTGATATAATCATTTGGTACAGCTTGAAGGTAGAGGTGGTAGATTGAATTATAATGTCCAGATGAATATATATATGGTGAGCTGAGTAAGTGTATGAGGTCAGCTTCTGTGAATAATAGAAATCTAAGTCATTAATTGCGACTTGTGCTCCAGGGTGTGTAATCCTAAGTTTGCTATTAATGTCAATTAAGTATCTAGCAAGGTCTGAGGGTGGTACTATATCAGGGGTTAGGATCCCTGATGATAGCATCCTCAGCGCTGCATTTGTCCTTTGCAGTGATTGAACTGTATTCATTCTTGCTGCTATGATAATTAATGCATCATTTAATACTTGCATCTTTTCCCTTTGAGTTTTCTCGTGCCTTGAATATGAGTCAAGTGACCTGGACATGTTAGAGGCCCACAGGTTGACGGTGTCACCTATGGTGTTGATTGTGCTGTCCAGTACCTTCTTATCTTGGATGTATGCTTTAACAAACTTATCTTGTCTGTCTGTGATCTTTTAAATGAGACTAGCTGCTTCCTGATCTTGTTTAGCAAATTTCCTTAGTATTTCATCTATGTTCTTGAGCTGTCCCATTACTTGGTTTACATCTTCTACTGTGGCTAGACCTAGCACACCGCGAAACAGGGGTGCTAGAAAACCCAGTATGGCCTCTCTTTTGGCCTTGTCCAATGTGTTTATGGGGTTGGATAAGAACAATTTGATGGAGGCTAATGTTTCATTTATCTCCTTGTCTGCAATTTCCAGCAAGGTGTCAAGCTCTTTGGCTTGTTGGATAATTTGGCCAGAGGTATGATCTTGTAGAGTAGGAGTGGTCAAATGGAGTATTCTATCCCTTATGGATCCTTGGGTAACGGGTGCCCGAGGTATCTTGTAGGGGATAGCTAACAACAGAGTTGTGGTTGTATGTCCATTGACCAATGGTTGAGGGCTAGGTTTGAATACTACTCCTATGTTTTGTCTCACCACAGGTGTATAACCTGCAGTGACTGGTTCTATAGTATATAATAACAGCATAGTTAGCAGTCTCAGTCTCCCCATGGTGCTTGTGTAAAGCAAGTTTGCTGTTTAAAGTCTTGTCAAATTTGTAGTGATTTGGTGCTGGTAAAGTCTAAGTGTATGGTGTAACACTTTAAATGAAGTGGTTCAAACTGTACCTTTGCAAGATTGAGCTGTCTTGGCAATATGTCCGGTGAGTCTATAGAGATTGACCAGTAAATGGCAAGGTCAGGTTGAAGGTGAAGTAGGTGTGTTCTCTATCCTAGTGCAGTCTCTCCTAATGGAGAAGTGGGCTGGCTAATTCCCAAGTGGGGTCCTGTAGACTTGTGTTCCAGACTGCAGCTGGATGAAGACTGATGGTGGGCTATGGTCCACAGTGCTTTTTATGTAGCCTACCCTACCCACATCCATTGTGGGCCTGGTATTGTTTCTCTGGAGACAATGCATTAATCTCCAGTGTCTGCTAACTGTGGGGTCTATTGTGTAGTCTGTGTACTGGTAATTAGCTCCTCCTGTCATCCAGGACAGCCATTCATGACCGTCTAGGCAGTTGTCTGAGTGTAGCTTATAAGGTCAATTGATCTCTATGGACTGCTGTGTTGGCATAGCGCGCTCTTTCATGTGGGGATTAGGCTTTAGACACTCCATTGTGTTACCCTTACTCTTCTTAGACTTCATGTCTGCTTTACTTGGAGGGTCCCAGTCTTTGACCATTCAGAGGCAATAACCTACTGATATATTTACAAATTTGATTGGCTTTATATACATATAAGTAATTCATTATCAGTCACACATGTCTTATGTGTGGATGAAGAGAATTTGTAATACATTTTGAAAATTTTATGTTCTTTTGGTATCTCAATTTGTTTTTAATTTCTTGAAACTGCACCACACCTAGATGTTTTTCTTAGTATGTGGTGTGCAGGCCTAGGCTTGATAGGGCCTATGCCTGTGGTTTCTCTTGTAAGGGTGATATCATTTTTGTTCCTTACAATTTTGTTGTAGTATTTGGCTTCATGTGGAATAAGCCTGTGTGCAAATTCATTATTTCTGACAGCCACAACCTTTTTCAGTCTGTCTATGTGCACTGGTCTGGCCATCAATAGATTGGTGTCCAAGTTTTTGAGTTTGGCACTTGTCAAACTAGGTCTATCCACTACAACATATGGTCCCATAAAAAGGGGTTGAAGTTTCTTACACTCTGTATTGGTCAGGATTCTTGGTATGTTTAGGTACACCATGTCGGTGACCTTGATTTCCTGTGGTGTAAGTTTCTTATCATATCTATCCTTCCTTTCCTTTTGTAGCTTGGCGACCCTTTCTATAGCTTTCCTCCTAGAGGTATCTTGATTTGTTATCATGTTAGCTACATGGTCTGCTACGGTGGATATGTCTTCCTGTATTCCCAGCCCTAAGTCCATTGGGGTGGCTGGGTTTCTTCCATGAAGTAGGAAGAAAGGGGTGAATCCTGTGGTTTGGGATTCAGTGTTGTTTAATGCAAAGGTTATGGGTTCAATAAATGAATCCCAATTGTTTTGGTGCTTTGAGCAGAATGCTCTGAGCGCTGTGCCTATGCTAGCATTGAATCTCTCTACAAGCCCATTTGATTGTGGCCTGTATGGTGAGGAAAATTTTTGTTTGATCTTGAGGTGTTTGGTCAACTTTGTGAACTTTGCACCTGTATAACATGTTCCATTTTCTGTTTGAAGAGTGGCTGGTGTTCCATGATGACAAATTATATTCTTGTAGAACTCTGCTGCTGTTGTCTCAGCTTTTAAGTCAGTAGTAGCCCAAGCTGTTGCATATCTGGTAGCATAATCTATGCAGACTTGTATATGTTTGTTTCCCCTGGCAGTTGTGGGAAGTGGTCCCACCGCGTCGAGGTTTAGGAACTTCATTGGTGAAGCCATGTACTCTCTCACTGTCATTGGTGTTTTGTGTGAGTGTACTTGCCTTTTTGCTGTGAGGCATGTGTGGCAGGTGGAAACATATTTTGTTGTGTCTGCTAGCATAGACTTCCAATATACCCTAGGTCGGAGTGCTGACAGCATCCTACTGGAACCAAGATGGCCGCCGGTAGGTGAGTCATGGAAATACTGTAGTGTACTTGTTACCCATTGCTGTGGTATAACAATTTGAAGTGGTACAGTATTGGTTTTTCTCCAATTTATGGGGCATATATGGACTAATGTACCATTTACCAAGGTGTATGTCTGGCCTTGGTTGATGATTCTATTTCCTTGTGCTTTTGGTGCAGGCAAGGTCCCATCCTCAAGATATTGTATGAGGGGCAGTAGTTCCTTGTCCTTCCTTTGTTCCAAGCCAAGGTTTGTACCTGAGATGGATGTGTCGGGAATCTGATCCAGTAATTGATTTATATCTAGCACATGTTGTTTTATTTTGTCTCTTTCTTTTTCTTTTTCATCGACTATTGGCCTATCTTGTGCCTTTTGTTGGGGTGTGTCACTCTTGTTTTGGTGTGTAGGCTCCTTTGGAGGGCCTATTCTCGCCTTGGTGGGAGTGGCAACCTTTTTCTTTAAAGGCACAATTTGCTTTTTGTCAATCTTCTTTGTCTCAGAGTTCTTTGATTTAGTAGATGCAGTGTCTTTTGTGACATTTTTCCTGGCAGGTGGGGTTTTGGTAGGTTTGTTTCCTGTGACTTTTTTCTCATTTAGAATAGTTTGTGATTGTGTGGGGGGTTTTGGTGTGCCCTCGTGAATCATTTCTCTAGTCTTTGAGCGTGTGGTCATAGGACACAAATGGTTTGATGTTTCCTCTCCCTGCATTGGTTCAAAGAATCTGACTGATTTAGAAGTTGCTTGAGTAATAGCATATATTGTGTCTTCTGGATCTTCATCATCTGAGTCAGGTGGGGTGAAGGGTGGCTCCTTAGGAGTTGCCTTCAGCATCTGATTGAGTGATGAGAATTCAATAGGCTCGAAGTCATTATCTGGAAAGAGTTGTGAGTATTCTCTCTCACAGTGGCAAAACACATAGTGTGTAGATTGCTTCAAGTTACCCCTAATGGGAGTCTCTGGCCTTTTAATGGTGTTGGGTGGATCATCCCTTTTGAATGGTACTTTCTTTGTTACTTTTGCAAACTTGGTTCTACTGGCAGCTCTAACTCTCCTTGGTGGGGGTGGAGGGTTAGTCATGGGTCCAGAATCTGGGTATTCTCTTCTAGACATAGCATCTGGTGGTATGTTATCATCACCTTTTACATGTTGGATGGTGAATGAAAATTGTTGTATGTCTAGAGCCCATCTGGCCCATCTATGTGTGAGTCCTGTATTGGTTAATAGTGGGATTAGGGCTGCATGGTCTGTGTATAATTGGAAGTGTCTAGTCTCTAGATAGTGTCTGAAGTGTAATACTTCATACACTACTCCCAGTAGTTCTCTCTGTGGTATTGTAATTTCTCTCATGTTTGGAGAGGGTTCTACCTGCAAAGGCTACTGGTCTGAGCACTCCTTCATTATCTCTCTGTGAGAGTACAGCTCCTAAACTCACATTGGAAGCATCAGTTGCCAAACTGAACTCTTTCTCATAGTTTGGATATCTGAGAAGAGCATTGGTACAGAGGGCATGCTTTAGTGTTTTGAAAGCATTATTTGCCTCCTCTGTCCAGACAAATGCTTTGAGATGTGTCTGTAGATCATATAATGGTCTAGCAATTTGGGCATAACCTTTGATAAACTTTTTTAAGTATTGGCATAGGCCTGTGAAGGATCTGACATTTTTGACTGATTTTGGTGTTGGGAAGGTTTTGATTGACTCCACCTTTGTGGGAGATGGTTGCAGTCCCTTGGGTGTGACTCTCATTCCCAAGAAGTCTATTCTGTCTATGAAGTATTCACATTTTGATTTCTTCAATTTGAGTTTGCCAACTCTTAGGCTGTTGAACACATCTTCCAGGTCATGGAAGTGTTGTTCGATTAATGGTGATAATACCAATATGTCATCTAGGTATGGTAGGGCACATTTGTATTTGAGTTTGTGCAGAATTAATGTGACTAGATGGCAGAATCCCGCAGGTGCGGTCGCTAAACCCATGGGCATCCTTTCGTAGACATATTTTTTGTCATTTGCTATGAATGCGGTTTTATGCTGGTCTTCCTGTCTTATAGGAATTTGAAAAAATCCCTGTTGGGCATCTAGCTTACTGAATACTCTTGGTCTGAGTGACCCTATCATGTCTAGAGTGTCATCGGCCCGGGGTGTAGATAAGGCTTGATTTATCGTGTTTTGGTTCAAATAACGAAATTCTGTGACGAGCCTATGGCCTCCCGATGATTTTTGTACTAAAAAGGATCTGGAAGCCCAGGGGCCCTCAGCACATTCTCTCAGAATGCCCTGTTGTACTAGCCTTTCACACTCTTCACCTATTGCGGCCTGTTTTTCTGGTGTTTGTCTATATGGTAGGAAATGACATGGTACTGCCTCAGGTTTTACATGTATTGAGTGTGTATACAGGTGTGTGGCACCAATGTCTCCATCTTTTCCTACAAATACATCATCATACTTGGTCAGCAGTGATTCTAATCTATCATGCTGATCTTTGGATGTGAGCACAGATCTAGGTGGAACATTCTCTTCCAATTCTGGCTCGAGGTCATGTGCCTCACTATGTATAGCAGCTATTTCAGAGAGTCTGATTGAGTTGGGTTCAGGGTCAGCATATGTGGACTCACAGTCTGAGTCTGTGTCACTGAATTGAGTTACATCCTCAGGCCGTATGGCTGAGATGGATTGATCAGTGTGTGTGGTAGTGTCTGACACCTGTTGAGGTTTTTCTAAATCAGATTCCTTGACTTCCTGAAATAGAGCTATGATGGCACCCTTTTTGATTTTATGTGGGCGCCTGCTGGTGTTGAGTTACACTAGGGGATGTTTGTTATTTTCCCTGGGGGTTACTGCTGCCCTTTGAACTAGATATGGGGCATTGTTATTTCTTTGGAGGTTATCTACTACTCCAGTTTTGCCTTGCAGTGATTGAGTAGATGTGACCTTACCCAATACTGCAAGTTCAGAGAATGGAGGGATGGTAAAATCCCTCACTGCCCTAATGGGTTTGAGAATTTGTTCAGGATCAACATTAAATTCAATTTGAGATTTTGTAGTGCTTAAGAAATCTGTGCCGAGTACCACGGGCTGTGTGAGGTTGGGTATTATTGCGAATTGGTATTGGAATCTGACACCTTGGATTCTAAAGTTCAGCATAGCTGAATGTCTAACATGACACACCGATCCATCTGCCAAATGGATGTTGATTTTAGATTTCCTCAGTTGGATATGGAATCTCTTTTGGAGATCCATGAGGAATGATTGTCTGACACAGGTGATAGTAGCACCTGTATCAACCAAACATTGTACATCTGAAACATCATATAGGTTTGCATTGATACATTTTGAAGAAGTACAATAGAAAGCTTGGTACTCTCACCTGTATCCTTTGATGATGAATCTGGTGGGGTGATGTGTATCACTGATGGACGTCTCTGTCTGTTAGATGGTAGATTGGCACTAGCAATTGTCTCTGGTTGGATTTTTGTTAATCCTGATTGATTGTTTGTATTTGGGGTGTCACAGTGCACTGGCCCATCGGCACTGTGACATCCTAGTTTTCCTTATTCTGTGGGGTGGTTGAGATGCTTGCCACCAGGAGCTTGGAGATTTGATCCATTACATGAGGTGGTATTTAGGGGTTACTGTGTTGGTTCCCCTGGTAACCTCTTGTGTCAGGTTTGTAATCCTCCTGGCGTGGGTTGGAACCCTGGTTATATTGACCAGAGTTGCTGTATTGACCAGAGTTGTTGGATCTCTGGTTGTTGTAGGCGCCATTGTTGTTGTAGGATCCACTGTTGTAGTTCCTATGTGGACTCTGGCTTCCACTGTTGGATCCTTGATTATAGGATCCAGAGTTGTTTGAACCCTGGCTGTTGTTGTAGGATCCAGAGTTGTTGTAGGACCCAGAGTTGTAGTTCCTATGTGGACTATGGCTCCTACTGTTGGAACCTTGATTATTATAGGATCTGCCATTACTTGGGGTTCTGTCTCTCCTATCACTGTATGAAGAGTTACCATTGTTGGAGTTGGAAGAGTTGTTGTCTTTCCTACTGTTGTGACCCCCCCGGTTGTTGTTGTTGCCCCCTCTACCTCTACCTCTATTGGATTGGTAGTTGGGGTCATAGTTGTTTCCTCTATATCTACCGGTAGGGTCTCTTGATGTAACCTTAGCTTCCTGTTGCCTTACATGGGCACTAGACATTAGGTTAACATCCTCATCTGCACTAGTGCTGATTTCCTGGACCTTTTTCTTAGTAGGCTGTGGGTTAGACTCTGCATCTCTTACCTTCCTAGATCTTTCTTGGGTCTCAACCTCTAGGGCTAGGTCTAGGGCTTGGTCAAAAGAGTCTATTTTCTTGTTTTCAAGAGCTACAGAGATCCAGGGCCTCATGCCTTGGGTAAATGCCTTGCTCAAAATTTCATCACTTTGGCGTTGGGCATTACACACTTTCCTGAGATGGCATGCATAGTCTAGGACAGGTTCATCTATCTTTTGTGCACGGAGTGCAGTCCTTGAGATGATATTGTCTCGAGTAGCAAAATACTCTTTTAATTTATTCACTACATTGGTCCATGTCAACATATTAGGTGTGGCACTTTCCCTGAAGGATTCAAACCAAGCTAGTGCTTGTCCTTCAAGGTACTTGGGTAAATATGTTACCATGGTGTCACTGTCTGTTACTTTGTACTTATCCTTCAGATATTCTGGGAATTTGTGATCAATAAATAATGCTGTTGACATGAGTGGTGATGGGTGTGAAAAGGTTTTGGGTTTTGTTACCTCATGTAGCCTGATCTTTCTGTCGTCCTGTTGTTTTCTGTCTATGAGTTTGGTCATGTTGGACACCATGGAGATTATGATGTCATCCTTGGATCCAGAGGCAGATGGTGTGACAACAGGTGTGATGGCAGGTGTGGGAGGCTGTGGGGTCTGGGATGATACCATCTTCATGAGATCTGCTATCTGTTGTTGTTGTCTCTCTAGGGACTTCCGCTGATCTTCCGTGGCCTTCTGTTGAGCATCTATTGCTGCATTCCTCTCTGCCAGTTGTTGGTTGAGGATCCTCTCCCTTTCCTCCTGCTGGGACTTGTTGGTCTCTAGGGCAGTAACTGCATCTTGGATGGCCTTCTCATAGGCCCTTATCTTCTCAGCTGTCTGATTAGGTTGGGGGCCTTCATCGGTGTCCATGATGGAGGGTGTGGGAGAAGTGTCTCTGGAGGAGTGGCTGTCAAAGATGAGGGTGTGGATCCACCCCCTGAGGCAGATCCTTCTTCCCCTGAGGTAGATAGCGTGAGTTGAGCGTCCTGTAGAGATCCCTGGGAAATGTTGGATCCCTGAGAACTGGTTGTTCCCTGAGTAGACAGGGTGGGAGGTGTGGGGTCCACTGAGTGTGGGTCTGTTGTACTGGAGGCTGATTTGCCCCCTGTGGGTCTCCTAGATCTAGGTGGGAGGGAGACCTCTTCAACAGGCCCCTGACTATGTAAGGTCTTTGTGTGTTGTTCTGCCAGCTTGACTGATAAGACCTTGATGTGTGTGGTAGACCTCACTGACGTGTGGGAGACCTCCCTGATGTGTGGGAGACCTCACTGACGTGTGGGAGACCTCACTGACGTGTGGGAGACCTCACTGACGTGTGGGAGACCTCACTGACGTGTGGGAGACCTCACTGACGTGTGGGAGACCTCTCTGACGTGTGGGAGACCTCGCTGACGTGTGGGAGACCTCGCTGACGTCTGGGAGACCTCGCTGACGTTTGGGAGACCTCGCTGACGTGTGGGAGACCTCACTGACGTGTGGGAGACCTCACTGATGTGTGGGAGACCTCTCTGATGTGTGGGAGACCTCACTGACGTTTGGGAGACCTCGCTGACGTTTGGGAGACCTCGCTGACGTGTGGGAGACCTCACTGACATGTGGGAGACCTCACTGACGTGTGGGAGACCTCACTGACGTGTGGGAGACCTCACTGACGTGTGGGAGATCTCACTGGTCGTGTGGGAGATCTCATCGATGTGTGGGAGATCTCACTGATATGTGGGAGATCTCACTGATCGTGTGGGAGCTCTCATTGATGTGTGGGAGATCTCACTGATATGTGGGAGATCTTACTGTTGTGTGAGAGATCTCATTGATGTGTGGGAGATCTCATTGATGTGTGGGAGATCTCACTGATGTGTGGGAGATCTCATTGATGTGAGGGAGATCTCATTGATGTGTGGGAGATCTCACTGATGTGTGGGAGATCTCATTGATGTGAGGGAGATCTCACTGATGTGTGGGAGATCTCATTGATGTGTGGGAGATCTCACTGATGTGTGGGAGATCTCACTGATGTGTGGGAGATCTCACTGGTGTGTGGGAGATCTCATTGATGTGTGGGAGATCTCACTGGTATGTGAGAGATCTCACTGGTGACCTTGGTGGGCATGGTGTCAAGGTCACTAGGTGGGTGGAGTGGGGTTTACTGTGTGTATGATTGTTTTCAGTAATGTTTCCAGCTTAATTTTTAGAGAGCATTGGGTAATTTGGGATCTTAGTAGGATGTTCTCCACCACTTTGTCATACTAGTTATTGTGCATGATCAAGTTGTCATATGAGAAATATCATAAGACTAGTGGTATATAGTGTAAATACATTAAGCTCTCATAAAATAGTGTTATTTCCAGTTGTCACTGGTTTATTCAGCTTTAGGCAACATGTAAGTAATATCAATCATACAGTAGTTAGTATGTAGGTAAGTTGTACATACAGTAAATATACAGTAAGTTATAAAGTATAATGTTCTTTTCCACTCCACCTGTGAGGTATTAATAATACAATGTCCAGCATAGTTCTAGGTGGGTTCCCACACCTAGCTCCTGACCTGCTGCTTAGAGGAATAATGTAATAATGAATAACTTTACCCTCTGGTGGAAGTCTTGAGGAAGATACCCCCTGGCCACTAATGATGGAAACCAATGCCTGTCTAGCATAGTTTCACCATAGTGCAGTGGTATAGCAGGTAGCAGGAGATGGCTGGAGATGTTACCTCTAGAGCGGTTCTTGGTGTTCTGTCCTCCTGGAGGTGCAGACAGGCTATTTGTAGCAAATCTTGGAAAAGCACCTCCAGACTGACTGGGGCCAGTAGCATCTGCCTAACTCTACAATTGTTAGAGGGGAGCCTTTCATGTGTCACTGAGTGCACAAAGGACCCCCATGGGCGCCGCTGTGTCCCCCATTGTTTTGGTCGGTTCTGTAACTTCAAACCCTCATAACTCGGTCGTTTACGCAGCTAGAGCCGCCATTTTGCGCATGCACGGAGTTAAATATGCCAAGTTTGAACTGCCTGCTGGATAGGCGCGTAACTCCTGCCGGTTTGTCTGTAGTGCACTCGGAGCTCCATTCAGTCTCCATAGCATAACTTCCTTAATAATGGGAGTTCCGCCTTGATCTTGGCTAATTCTGACCGTCTAATTATGGGCTTTCCATAAATGCTTTGATATTTGACCTAGCTTGCTCAGGAGCGACGCTAGAGTGACCGGACAGTTATGGCGTCGTGCTTATGTAACCCATTGTTCAGTTATTAGAGTGCTCAGACACTCATGACGGCGTCAGCGGTGCTCAGGCACCCGTGACGGCCGGTTGCATTCACTTACAAGTTATTAGTTTGTGCACTGAACCATGAGGTCGCACACTGAGACCCTCATTTTTATTATATTGTGCAGTGAACCATTAGGTCGGAGCCTTTGATGTCAGAAAACTCTGTCTAACTGACTCTGGCTGGTGTGCAGTGGGGCATGAATGCTCTTATACAAAGTTTGAGCGCTCTTATAGCTCTTAGAACCAACCTATGTATTAATTTCATAGATATCCTTTGATTAATACAAAATATGTTACAATTTATGGAATAATAAAATGGTATATGATAAATCTACTTAGCAAAGCTTTCACACAAAAATGGCCAGAAACTGTTATTTTGTCCAAGCACAGAGAAATGAACAAGGAATGCCCTACATCAATCCCATGTCAAAGCAGCACATAACCAGCTGGTTGTTCATAATTATTCATACCTGCCTCCTGCTAGTTCTGCTCATAAAGAGCATCTACCTTTTTAAGTCACCTTCACACAGTGGTTTTTCACCACCACTTGCACTTGAATCTAAAGGCAAGATGTGTCATTCATGTCAATTTTTCACTCTATTTCAACGGCAGCAAAATAATGACACCCTTTTTCGTCAACAGATTCTATGTAAAGTATTCTTTGTAATACAAAAATCAAATAATAAATCAAGTCACATCTTCTCCTTCCCAAACCCCAAAAGGTATTACTGTTGTTCCAATCAATTAAAGGTCAATCCCACAATTCACCAAAAATAAAAATCAGATATTACACTAAACCATTCATACTACACAGTTCAAAATAAAAAAAAACAGTAGGGGAGCTTTTTTGGTCCAGAAAATGGAAAGGCGGCCATATGATCCTAAGATAAAGGTGGGATCCCATGCACTGACTATCTCATAATGTCATCATAGCCATACTTTATTACCCAAATCAGAGGTCTTGATGTGACAGCTACAACTATTTTCAGATCATTGTAGGTTATGAAACATATCCACCACAATATTGCATATATAGGCACACCAAAACTGTCATGCTGAAACCCTGATTGCATTATGATGGCTTTGCACATTCTGCACTAAAAGGCACCTGTCAAAACAAGCTGTCACGGCAGTCTGGTCTGGCAGGTTGTATCTGCTTAGGCACAATAATCATGAGGATCTAATGTACATGTGTCCATTACTACTGTCCCTGGTATGACATTTCCGTCAGTCAGATTACCCCTCATCTTTACACACCATCACACAGGAAACACCCTGAGAGCATACATCAATCTCATTTCTGGAATTGTCAACATCTGACATATTATGCTTGGGTGTCAACTGGTGAAAGGTACTTTATCTGAACCTCTATAGGCCTACCTCTTACAGCATTGTCATATATATGACATAAAATTTCAAGGCCCCATTCTGGAGCCTCAATTATGGAATTACCTTAGGTCTACAAACACATGAAGGCTACTGTCAAACTAAGGCTTCATATGAATTGAATATTGCAGGTTGTATCTACTCAGGCACAAATTGCATTAAGAGGAAATGTGTGAGTTTGCCACAATTCTGTCCCCTTGACTACCCAGATTCTCCCAAACAGACACCTACCCTAACAACTCCAATCAATCCTGCCTCCATACATGTTGCTATCTTCCCTTCTTTGCGTTACCATTCACTGGGGAATAAGATAAAATTAGGCCTAAATTTAATTATTGGCATAAGAAAAGAAGCACTGGAATAACATGTGGCATCCACCAATTCATCCCCATAATATCAAGGACACTTCATGAGACATTCTTCAGTATTGTAAACCTACATGTCTTTATGAATATGAATGCAGGTCTTCTCAAAACGTTATGCCATTTCTATATGTCATTAATATATGCGTTGGTACTACAGTACATTTCTCTTACAGGATTTCCTTCTTTATCTAAATCTATTTGGCTAGATTGCTGATGATGATTAATAATCATTTTTTATCCTTTTGTTTTATTTTCCTGACTGAAATGTAGATCTTATAGTTGATTAATAAGGAGTTGCCAATTTAGGTGTAGAGCTAAAGAAACTTTTATTCAGTATCCTTGCACAGATAAATATGAGGGCACATATGGCTGGTATTCTAGATAGGGGACACATCCATTCAGGAGTCTCCCTCCAGTCTACCACAGAACAAAGCTACCTCAAAGGTCAAAGACACAGTCCAAAGGGCACCTCTACTGGTGAAGGAGCTAAAGTTTCTGAATGATTGTGCATATTCAGTTAGAGGACAAACATGAGCAGACTTTGAGCATCAATATGTAAACAAGTATCAGACAGAAACAATAATGTCACAATAAATGCTTCATGAGAGGGTAATTTCTTCTTGAAAAGTGTACTTAATCTTATAAATAAGTATCCAAAAGTAACAAACCTTGTCATCATGATATTTTGAGTAGATCTACGTTATTGCAATAGTTGATCATTTAATTTTGATGCAAAATATAACCTTTACCCCTCCAATGCCCGCTGATGGAGGGGTACATCAGGCAGCAATGAATTGCATGGAAGCAGCCCTGGCAAGTTACCCACCAGGACTAAATTTATGCACCTTAATGACCAACAGATATGAAACATTAATGCAGCTTTGCCCTTCAAAAGCTTAAAGGCTGATTCAATGGAATGTTGCACACAATCTTCAAAAAATTTGAGAATCTAGCATTCAGAGAAATAAGTTAACCAGCCACATATAAATAAGTGCATTAATTCTCAGTTGCAGCATATATTATGTAGTCTAGACATTGCTGGATAGGTGATTGTGGATAATTGTGAGTGGTGATAAGTGTAGCAGGTGTTTGATCAGACATGGCATTAATTCAGAAGACAACACCAATTGGCCCTATAGAGTCTTCGAGCCGTACATGTGAATATTCTGCTCCGATGTCTATACTATATCTTCATTTTGGATAGAGTCTGCTAAAGGTACTTCCCTGATTTGATATCCAGTAATACATCTTTTGCTTAGCACTTGCAATAACATATTATGGTTGTACAAGCCATTAAACGATTGACTCACGAAACTCCCCTCTCAGATGGACATTGAATGTGAATTGACAGTCAGCCTTATACTGACTATTTGCTTTAAGAGTGATAAGAAGAGGGCAGTGTAAATCTGTCTGCACTCCTTAGTGTGTACAACATAGGTAAATCTCCCCTTATAGGACCTCTACTCAGTGGTTTAATCCTAACCCACTGATTTAAAATTCCCATGACCTTTTTGTGTTGAGATACTCCTGCTACCCTCCTAAAACAACTCTAGGTTGAAAGGGATAATGAATTAAATGAGCGTACTCCAAATGTGTTCACTTTTATAACAAAAATGAATGAATTAAAAAAAAAACAGCTCCAGGTATCACTTCAATTTTCTTTGGAATAGTTTTAGAACATATTGCTTACATCAGCAAATTTTTGATGAAGTAGTTGTTAATCTGATTAAATGCTCCACAACCTATATAGACATTATTTTCTTTATCAAACATATACTTCTCTTCAGCTTGTTTCCCCACCGCAAGGGATGTGGCAAACATACCTGGACAGCCTGACACACAGAGTATGTCCAAATCATTTTTAATTAGCTGTAATCAACGAATGTAGTCAATGTATCATGTGAAGCTTATAACTAATGAACCAACCAGTTGCTTTGACTCTTCTCTTTTATTCCAATGATTTAATCAAAAGCCTTTTGTATTTTACTATGAGACATCGCAATAGCAGATTAATCTTGAGATGCTGAACACAAATGAAGCAGAAATCTATAACGCTCGCCTAATGCAAGTTCCTGAGATATCAAGACTACCAGGGCTAAAGATGATTGAAAACTCTGCTTATTAACCTTCTTGATAAAAGTCCCCAGAGACATCTACTAATATAGTCATGTCTGAGGCTTATGTGCCAGGAATGACAATTAGCCCTGACTAATCCGTGCTGGATGTCTGTTTCTGTTTTCGAGGACTCAGTTGCTTTACTGATTAATGTATAACAAAGATATGACATGTCTAATTATGAGCCATTGTATGATCTGATTGCTTTGGTCACAGCCATGCATAATGAAACAGATATCCTGTGTTATCTCACTATTCTAGATATTTTGTCTGGCCCTTTAGATTTTGCTAATGAAGAGGACCATACTTGAGACTGCAGAAAGGTAAGTAGTATATAGTGTATTGGAACAAGACTATAGCTAACTACAGGATATTACTCACCCAACATGCAGCCAATCAGAGGCCTCCCCTTTTGGCGGGAAATTCAAATGGGGGGTCAAGTGACCTAGACCCCCCATGGTGTGGTGCCAAAATGGACCAATCAGAACCTTCCTTTTTTGGCAGGAAATTCAAAATGGTCATGTGTACCTTACTTCCTTTGGTTTCCTGCCAAAATGGTGCTCTCTGATTGGCTGACTGTTTAGGTCATGAGACCTCTATTATGCAAATAAGGTCACATGACCCTAATTTGAATGGTCCAATCAGAGGTTGGCATTAGGTGGGAAACTTGAAATTTGGTGACGTGACTTTTTTTATTTAAAATTTTCTACCGAAATGGGGACCTCTAATTGGTTAGCTGTCCATCCACACATCATACCATCAGCTGTATGCAGCAAGTAGTAGTAGTAGTCATAGTAGTAGTCGTAGTAGTAGTAGAAGTAGTTATGCGAGGTGTGGTGGTTTATTATGTAGATGAGAGTGTGACTTATAGTGAGATATTTTTTTATGAATAAAAAAATTTGGAGAAAAACCCTGCAGTGGGGGGGCCCTTTGAGGTGGGGGGCCTTGGGGGGCCCTTTTTTAGGGGGTAACTATTTTGACCAAAGACCCACCCCTTGGGGTAGGGGCAGGTCTATTGGAAAAAATAAAACTTACATGATAAGGTAAGAAATATAGTAGAAATTGCATCACACATTTCCACTTTTTTTATTTGTTATAAATGTCATATTTATATTTACACATCATTAAATATAATTCCACATCATAGACTGTGAAAACAAACTTACATACAGTTTTCTATGAAACGTGATACATTGTGAGTGGACCTTTTACAAGTCGGTGGATACAAGTCAACACTCTCTACATAACATAGTTGAATATCAGAGAGGAACATGACAAAACTTACACTTTGAGATGTGTACATTCAACTTTTGTTTCTCACAATTCAGACTGTATATGGTGTAATCTTGGTGTACAACTTTGGAGCAAGTGTCCTCTTGAAATGAGGGATAGTTGTAAGCCATATTTCCCATCCACATCTCATCGATATTACAAGTAAAATCCACTGAAGAACTATACCAAGTACTCCATTCAGTTTGTCTGGACATGATACTTCTCAGTTGAGCAGCTACTACACCAGGGTAAGGAACTTCACTACACAACATTCGGTCGACACACTCTTGACAGAAGGAGTCAAAAGCCTTTGAGCAATGACACAACTTTCTAAAGAAGTCTGAGTTCTCTTCTAGAAGAGAAAGCAATGCGTTGACCAACTCTAACGTATACCACCTTTTGACAAAAGTACATGTGTTCTCGATATGAAATTGATATACCGCTATAGCTCTTTCTGTGGTGGTACCAATCACTCTTTGAAATACATCTTTGAAACACACACTCAATAAATCAAATACACCATTAGAAAGGAATACTTTATGAACACCGTGGTTTAACAACGGTGCCTTAAAGAACGACACAACTGATGCATCTATTAATTCCGAAGTGAAAATGGGACAGCAAGTACACATTGTTATTTTTTTTCAACACCGATACACGATGGATGTAGTAAGCTGGTGGACGTAGTAAATGAAGTTAATACAACAACAAAAGGGTATTATCTCACTGGCTTGTCTACATCATTTTTTTTTCATTTTCATAATTTTTATGGACTCGTCGTCACACCGTCAGAATGTACCGATGCTTGACATATAAGTAAAAATCTGATATGTGAATTCCTTTGTCAGATTTCGAAATGGTCACATTCTTAAAAATAGGAGTCATTTCCTCGAAGTATTCACATAGGAGAAGAGGGGTGGTAATGTCCACCTGAATCAAACCGAACATTTTTCCATCTTTCAAAGAGGATATGATGACACCCTATGTCATGGGATTTCGAAGCACTTTCAAGTCGTTGACCCTCCAGTGTTGTTCGGATGCCATAACCTGGGGATTCTGACGTTTCATTTTCCTCTATTCACACTCCCATATGACGATCAACTTGTGACCTATAGCTTTTAAGTAAGCGCTTACTCTAGCTGTTCTCTTATGTCTCTTGTTCCTGTCTGAAGCACACGAATATCTGTGCAGCGGTATGCACTCGTGAGCGTGGTACCAACACCCGTGAAATTGGAAAATGGTATTAGAGGGTTGGTGAAATCCTTCTACGTGAATTTTTTGGCAACCTAGAGACACCTCCCTGCCGTTGAAAGTGTGGCGAAGTTTCACACTGCGGGTGTGCTCCATGTAGCGTAACCACTCTAAAGCGCTCTTAGACTGTCTTTGTCTGATTTTCGGTCTGAACTTGGTCTCAGGTTGTCTCACCCCATAATAACCTGTGCAGTGCGCATCACTCATGCACTGCAAGTACAGAGAGTTAGCGTCTACACCTAGGATGTGCTCGCATGTTCTCGCTTTTTTGCCGTACTTGTCTTCCCTTATCGGTGTGGTACCCTTCTCGTGAAATCTATGGAAAATTATGGAAGGCCCCCCGACTAGATTTTTTTTAATCAAAGAGTGGAGGTGAGAGTCGAACTGGTGAAAGGTTATGAAAGGTGTCTCTGTGCTCTGAAAAAGGAACTGTAAGGTTAAACCCGGAAGGGAAATTCCATCATTGAACATGTCGATGTTGCGATCGAAAAATTTAGCGTGATTATTCAGCGCCTCTATGAAGGGTTTCACGTCTTTGTTGTTGTAGTAGATCAAGTAATCTTTGAAAGTTTGCATCTTCTCTTCGGACCAAACTTTTTCACATTTGGCGTAGTCAGATTTAGACATCTTGGTGCCAGTCAGTTTGCTGTCAAATGCAGATCTTGGTGGAAGTGTTCTGTTTTCCAGTTTCCTGGTAGAAGTCATCCATTCATAAGGAAAGTGACATTTGTGCTGATTTCTGGTGAAAGCTAGTAAATAATACGTGTAGTTATAACCAGGTGCCAAATAGTTTACTATGTCCAAGAAAACAGTGTGCTGAGTGTAAATCGCCAAGTATTGGTTACTTTTCTTTATGATGCTGAATTCTTTGTTCTTTTGTTCTTTGGAGGAGGAGAACGAGTGAAGCTGTACTTTGATCAGATGTAAGTCATAATGCCCTGAGATGAATCCTACGATCGGAACTTGGCGGAGATATCTCAAAAGTCTCTTCTTCAGTTCAACTGTTGGAATCTGCGTCAGACTCTCTCACGAAGCAGACCAGACCTTCGTGTCCTGGAAAGTCGGATGCGACGCTAGCCAACAGAGTGTTCCCACAGAACTGTCACATATTCGGTCGACAGTTGTTTGGCCGGTCTGAAGAAAGCTTCGAAATTGAAGGCGATTTTGTAAGGCTACATTTTTGAATTTCCGTCGGGAGGAAAAATGGAAAAATCTGCTAGCGCTTTGAAAATCATATTTGAATTTTGGGAGATCCCACCTACGTACTTCAAGGCGACTTGTCTGCAAACAGAAAGCTGGTTCCTATGTCTTTTCAGTAAGAACCTAGTCGTGAATGCCGACTTACACTCGGGACATTTGTAGATACCGGCGTATTCATTGAAATCCGTAACGAGGGACACGTGTAAACCGTGTTTCGCGGACAGGTGAAGGTTGACTTTACATCGGTTGGCCAAAGTTTTGGAAGGTGGTCTGATCAGGACGACTCGGTTTTTCAGATGCTGACCTCTCACTTTATGGGTGTAAACCGCTATTTGTATATAGAACAAGCTCTCTAACGTCGGTAAGTCACTGATGATCACGCCTGGAAAGGATTCGGGTTTCGCAGTGGAATCAAACTGATGTAACAATTTTAAGGGTGTTTGCCGGTCTTGTATAAGTGAAAGGATATGCAACAAAAGACGCATAACTTGTCCTTGTCGGGAAAATCTAACACACCCCCTCTTTTTTTTAGCCGACCCGATTGGGTAACCCTGCCCCCTATGGAGAATTATCTGGGCCCCATGTAAATGCAAATGTTCAAATTGGTGGGCAAAAACAACTTTCCACTTGGTGTCAGAGTTGCAAAGTTTCTGTACTTCTTCGGAAGTAATAGTGTTTTTCATGAGAGAGAGGAACTCTTCCAAAGTTTCTGAATTAGTTATGGTGTGGAGGTGGTGTAAAAGAGTCGCGTTGTTTTGGGAGGCGTGAAAGTAGCTTATTTTGTCTCTGTTTTCCCGGTGTTGTAATATTAACCCTTCTGACAATCCCACTTTGTATCTGAATCTTTGCGCGATGTGAATCTGACGCATGGTATCTACTGCGTCACTCAACTCACCGGTTGGTAGTCTTAAGTTTGTCACACTCACGGGAGCCCCGTGTGCCCTGACTCCGGTTTGAATTTTTTGGTGAACATTTCCTCACCCTGTGGTATAGTGCATATTTTTGGAGGAATAGTCACTCCGAGCAGAGATTCACGTCGACAGGCATTTTTTTTTGCAATTTCCTTCACCGCATAGAGGACAAAATCTAGGGATCACATTACATCTTTCCATGGGCCTCTCATAATTGTACAACCTTTTAAAATTTTTGAAACACTTTTCACACTTATATTGAACCATTTTCACTGAGTTACTTCTATGTTAAGACAAATTTCTTTTTTCAATATCTCTCTATCTTTCTATTTATCTTACTTTCTTTCTGTCTATCTATCTTCCTGTACATCTATATGACCCATTCTCAACAATGTGATGCAATTACATTCATGGAGGTTTCTGACCAAGGTTTCTGGACGAGGTTTCTGACCGGCAGTTACAGAGTTAATTTAGCCTCCAGTTTGAAATTGGTCACAGAATGTACTGTTCTTTCACTTCCCCCATGTTCCTTATGGTCCTGGGCACCCTTCCCTGTACTTTGTGTTCCTTTCCAGACTCAGGAAAAACCAGGAAGGCAGATTTTCTTGACTTTCTCCTCTGCCAAAGAGGTTTCTGACCGGGGAGGTTTCTGACCCGCAGTTATAAAAACATCTATTGACCAGTAGGTTGAATTACATCAAAGAAAGGCATAGTTTTTTCAGTCAACATAGGGTCGATCCTATCCTGGCTCTATTTTAGATTGACAGATTTCTTGCCACCCTTTATATTTATGGCCCAATTGGCTCTCTGTTTTCTGGTCAGAAAGCTTCACATAATGAAGGTTTCTGACCGGGGAGGTTTCTGATCGATGTCTTGATGAAGAATACAGTGCTAGTGTGCAGCAGCACCAGCACCAGCACATGCACCAGCAGCACCAGCATCAGCACCAGCAGTAGTAGTAATAGTAGTAGTAGTAGTAGTAGTAGTAGTACAAGTAGTAGTAGTAGTAGTAATAGTAGTAGTAATAGTAGTAGTAGTAGTAGTAGTAGTAGTAGTAGTAGTAGTAGGAGTAGTAGTAGTAGGAGTAGTAGTAGTAGTAGTAGTAGTAGTAGTAGTAGTAGTAGTACTAACATCGGCAGTGGTAGCACTAGTAGTAGCAGCAGGAGCGGGGGTATAAAACGGTAGTGGCCAGTAAGGAGACTGTCCGTCAACAGTAGTGACGTCGTTATCAGCAGCAGTAGCAACAGGGGTAGTAGCAGCAGCAGCAGTACCCGTATCAGCAGCACGTTGGTCGTAAACAGGAGCAGCTGCGGAACCATCTTCAGCAGCAGCAGCAGCAGCAGCAGTAGGAGAAAATAAAGAACTCTTGGTTCTTCTTGTCGTCTTCCTTGAGAGCTGCAGCTTAGTCGGTGTTTGTCTTCTCATGTTGAGGGAAGCAGAGAAAGTGTGAGTGAATGAAATTTTCTCCCTTCCTTATATACAACACAGAGTCCCTTACTCAAAGGAAGGAGTCCTATTAATCCAATTTCACCTGTCTTCCACAGGGAAAATAAACAATAGGAGCATCCGGATGAAAACTTCACTCCACTCTTAGATCATCAAAGGGAAGGTGGTCCAGATCAAATAGAGTTCCAGCTGGATCAAAGTCGCCTTTTGATATTTTTTAGAAAAGAATTTTAATCCTATAATCACAGAGATCATTACTTTGTAGAATATCTATAAATCTGATTTTCACCTGACCTCCACAGGTGAACCAAACCGTAGGGGGATCAAGATGAAAGTTTGTCTAAATAGGATTAGAAAACTTCAAAGAGTAAATGATCTCATTTACACATCCCCTGTTAAAGGGAGGGTGTAAAAATTAAGAAATCTCATAAAACCTTAATGAGTGACTGCTCCTTACACATGTAAGGCGGATTAAAATAATTATCACAACACCTTTTCAATTGTTTAATGAGATTTTAAAGTAATCACCCGTAATCCGACTAAATACACTTGTCATAGTGTCTTTCCTCCTGTTTGATGTCAACAGATCAAAAA
The DNA here is from genome assembly GCA_949317995.1 of Acholoe squamosa. Lineage (NCBI taxonomy): Eukaryota > Metazoa > Annelida > Polychaeta > Phyllodocida > Polynoidae > Acholoe > Acholoe squamosa. Next base: position 74,645,308 of record OX439045.1, on the reverse strand, counting down.
GGCTCACGCTGATAAGATGCTACACAAAAAAAGGTAAAGGTGGTGGCAGTATCCAGCTGGAAATAGGATTAAATCACCCTATATAAAGAAACCCAATTTCTCTTGAAAGGACATATCAGTGCTAACCACTTCGGCTATCGCACCTACCAATGCGCCACTGTCTGCCTGCCTGCCTGCCTACCGACCCCCTTTGAAGATTTTGCAGACAAGATGAGTCTTGAAAGTCAACCTCCCTCTCCGTCGTCTCCCTCTCTTGACGTATGTGAAGTGAGTGTAAGGGATGACAAATATATACCGTACCAGATAAATTTGGGGTATAACGATTATTTGCTTTATGAAATAGGATGGCAGTTAGTTGGATCTTGGAAGAAATTGGGAGTCTATTTGGAGATTCCCTATGATCCTCTGGAGTCAATGGTCGTTATCAAGATGCCGCAGGACATGCGTATGGAAATGTTCAAAACTTCGCCTCATGCCAAATGGGGACAATTCCACCACGCCAATGTCAGTGTTTGTCGAGAAGACCTGTTGAATGGGATGATTGGGATGCTTATAATAGCACTGTAAATTAAGCAACAAAATTAATTAGTATTGGGGAGGATATCATAATGCCCGCGGATTTAGTATATGGAGTTATAGGAATAAGCCCTGAAGCCCCATGTACAGTGATGTTTGTGGAATCTCTTAGAGATCAGTTCAAGAGAGCATATGAGATAGTTCGAAAGGAGCTACTAAAGAATGCATAATGGCAAAAAGTTGGTTATGATACTAATCTGAAGATGGGTCATTTCAGTGTTGGCGATCAAGTATTCAGAATACATGAACCTTTAAGGTGTAAGAAACTAATTTCGATCTGGGATGGCCCACATGTGGTCACTCGGATTACATCAGAAAGTACTGTAATGCTGATGAGTTTGGCAACTGGCCGAATGAAGTCCAATGTGTGCAGACTGAGGAGATGGAGAGGGCGCGACGCCCCTAACATCGAATGTGATGAAATTTCAAAAAGATTGAATGAAGAGAAAGACGAGATCCTAGACAAGACTAATGAATTGGCAAGGAAATTGAAGGGAAATGCCCCGAAACATAAGAGGGGCCGACCCTTTAAGAAGATCAGTGATGCGAAGCCTAGAAGAGGCCGACCCAAGAAAGTTGACACTGACACGAATTTAAGACCTAATTGTGATAAAAATGTCTCGGTGGAACGGAGAATCCAAGGTAGGGGAAGAACATCTTCCACAGAACCTTCTCATGATACACTGTTGAAAATTCAAGGTAGACAGGTGAGGCGCAGTCCCAGAATCGGTGGGCGGACTGCCGTTACTTAATGTTCCAAAATCACAACGAGTGAAGAGTCCTGTTTACATGTATAGTTATGTGTTTGGAGGTTGAGATACCTCGTGTACGATTCAAAATATGACCACAACACGTATCACCACCCTGTTTATGGTCCCTGTGGGTGGCAGACAGCTAGCCTGACATGTATGTTTGATGCTACATGTTCTTCTGCCAAACTCCCGTCAAAATAAACAGAGAAGGAGGTAGTCCCAACAACGGCCAATGGAGAAAACAAAACTTCGAACCCTGGTTATCCAGGGTAGTACGGACGCCTGCCGTGAGGGGGAAAGGGGGCGCTAGTGAACTGGGAACCCGGGGTGGCGCAGTGCAGCTGGGCATGCGCGTTGGACCCGCTTCGCTTGTTGTGACCCTAATATTGCTCACAGCACGCAAATCGTCTTACAGGGATAAGATGTGCCGCTGTTTTTCTCTGTATCTATAAGCTAAGAAACCCAGATAACCATGAATATCTTGCACCTCCTTAGTTCTCAAACAAGGGAGGGCACGCCCTGAGCCGTCTGAGCCAGAAACATGGCTCAGTTCTAGGTGTTGGCAACTGTAATGGCCAATCCTGAGGGGCACCCCACCCCACTCAAGATGAAGCACCTCAAAGTCCTGTTGTAGAGCTGATGGACACCTCCGAGATGGAACAGCACTTCCCGAGACGATTTTGAGCACGTTAAGCATCCCTGTAGGTGCAGAACTGACCACCCCAGCGACCCCAACATCTAATGCGCCCGAGGGAACAACACCTTTGGTGATTATCAAAGTCCCTGTGACTCTGCCTGACCTACCCCCAGCCGCCGGATATGTGAATGTGACCAAAGGGTTTATCCGGACAGCCACAGGTAAAAACAGATACTGCCCACCGCAGTATCTAGAACTCAAGAGTGACCTCGATTGATTCCTTACGACCTGCAGACAAGAATCTGTCGAGGGTGCACCGATCTAAGAGTCTCTGATATTGCCGACATCTGGTTCGAGAACTATTTCGGACAAGCTGAAGCACTGTGCATCAGTGACGGCCTAGTCTCCGTCATAGATGCTATCTGTGAGGACGATCGAATCAGATCGCAAACTGCTTACCCGATACTGTATGGCCTGGTAGGGTTCGAGGAACGCTTGCCAAGCGTCCACTCGCCCGAGGTCCTGCTACCCCAAGTAGTAACAAGGGAGCGAACCTAAGTGTTCATGTCCGAGTCACAAAAGAACTTGCTAGTGAGAGACGAGGAGGATGCTCTACTGGCAGACCCCAAGCCTGAGAACGAAGAGCAGAGAATGAGGAACGAGACAGCTCGTGACGGGGATGGTGCTAGCCAGGTTCCTGACGCTGCCTCGAGCATGGAAGGTGGAGCTTGCTACTCCACCAAAGTTACCACCCCGCAAACTTCAGAAGTTAAATGCAAGACAGGAGATAGACAAGGAAAGGAAAGAGCTCATAAAGCGAAAAACAAAGAATCGAAATAAAGTCTGTAAAGGGATCTAAAGATAAGACTGAGACTAGGGTAAAGACGAGCCACCAGAAAAAGAAGGTGGTCAAAGAGAAGGCAGAAGACAGCGACGACTCCGTAGCCTCAACTTCGTCTCGAAGCTCTCGGAGCCAAACCCGAGGTGGCAAGACCACCAAAAGAGATGATTCTCCGTCTCCGGCTCAAACTACCCGATCAAAGACCACCAGTAAGAGTACTCCCCTTGCCCCTGAACCTGTCAGCAGCACAGCAGCCGAGGAGGAGGAACTACAGGAGGAGGCCAAAGACAGTAACGGAAATAGAGACCGGCAGTTGACAGAAATGAGCCAGCAACGGCTGGAGAACATCAACTCTTTGGAGGAACCTCTAAAGGATGCTCCTGACGAGTCTAGTCTGAACAAATGGGTAAATGCTCGGACTGGCTTTCCCAACTACACACCGAAGTGCTTCATGGACTGTCAGAGATACACTGACAGTTATTCGATCCCTCCCGCTACCAATTGTGATGAGCGGTGATGAAGAATGGATGAAAATCCTAAGGAAGGATGCTGGTCCAGCGAAGTACTATCGCATGTGGATATCATCCTTGAGCAACATGGCTAAGACACCCAAGTCTTACTATGGATTCGAACACCGCACAAAGTTGCAGTATGTTGCTTTGAACTAGACTGCAGAGAATCTGACTTGTCCACATGCACTATGCCCCTGTGTATAGGTGCACTAATGAGAAAAATCAAAACCAGAGGTGTCAGAGCCTGAAAACCATGAGACGAGGTTGTATGGCCGAGCATTTGGCTCAAGTCCATGGTCTTAAGGCCAGTGACGTCAGATTGAAGGCTCTGAAGCTCCACGAACACCTGATGACCCAATAGGAGGAAATGAGCACGGAGGAGAGGCATAAGAACGGGTCACTTTTGCCATGCCATCGAGGGGAAGCAGGATGCCTACTTCCTCAAAAATATAAAGTCTCATTGATTTGACATGTCCGCAGAAATGCACTGGCGTGTCAAAGTCCCTCGACTGTAATGGAAAACCGCGTTCCCACCCTGGTAATGACCCTCGATCTCGGGATGCTAAAACACCGAGGTCTGAGTCTCAGTCACAAGCCCCCCCACCCTACCACAAACGGAAATCCCCCGACCAAAGTAAGATCTTGGGAACAGTAGTTTGAGATCCAGCCAGTATGGAACAAGTCTCCCCTCTGGACTCCAGCGCCTATCGACCTTTGGGACAACCACTGACGGGCAATATGCAGACTTGGTTCAAGGGGCAGACCACATTGTCTCATTCCGATGAGAGGCGATGTGGATACTACTCCACGGTATCAAGCTACCCCTGAGGAGGATGCTCTACTCAAGAAGCTCAAGCAGACTCCAAACCCAGATGACTTTCCAACTCTGACTGCCATCCAGAAGCCAGGTCCCGAGTCCCAGATCTTGCTGCTTTCGGGAAAACTGAAACCTTTGGGCCCCCTGCTAGCCCGGCCACCACCACTGGTTGTGGACGGACTCTGCCGGTGGACCCGAAGAAGCCAGGCAGAAAGATGGTGATGAAGGACCCCAGCCAGCTGCTACCCCAGGCTGGCAGGGGCATGGCATCACCATAGATGAGAGAGGGGCAGTGGTAGGATCGTCTCGACAACCAGACACTGAGAGCCCACCACCGAATGCTACTGCCACTTCGAGGTCAGCTTATGAGAGTGGCTCTGATTTGAACCTGATAAGTCAGACCCCACCTCCAGCCAGGAACATGAGGACCACCAATGTACTACACTTGGTGAAATCTAACCTCTAGCTGGAGGATCCTGATGAGTACATTAGACAACGAACCAAGGAATCCTGCGATATCCAGGCCGATGTTTTTAAAGCATGGCAAGATCAACACATTAGCCAGGCAACTGGATATTTGCGCGGGGTGACCAAAGGGGTTTTCAAATGCCTGCATGAAATCCAGAGACAGCTCGAATCTCTCAGGACATGCAAGGGCAAGCCAGAGATCAACTCCGAGCTTCCCTCCAACGCGAGAACGAAGCGAAACCGATGAAACTCAAATATGAAAACAAACTCCAAGAACTGAGGAGACAATACGACCATCAAGATGTTAGATTCATGGCAGCATTTGGATGCTTCATGAAGGATTGGGATGGTACCCCCTAAAGCGCATTTGAGAAGCTCCAGACCAAACTCCAGGAAGCTTAACAGCTAGAGGAAGACATTAAATCTTTTGGTTTTATGAGTGTGTCCACCCCAAAGCGTTCCACCACTGAGCCTGGAGAACCAGTAGAACCTCGAAAGGATATCGAAGCTACTGTTGCTGCCCCAACCATAATTACGGACAGCTCAGCTGGCGCCTCCAGTTCTAACCTCGGAACAGCCCCTACGGCTGCTACCCCGATCCAGTCCCCCAGGCTCACAATCTGATAAATCTGGACCCTGATCGGGGGGCCACTACTGGTAAAACGGTGATGGAGACTGATGCTTGATATATGATTTATAAGGGTGACCCGATTCTTTTTTTTTTAAGGTATTATTGAACATAATACGTTATGTATATCTGAACTGTGCTCGACTGAGGAACCCCGGACGGATGCAGACCCAGGAGACCCAATAGACCTATCTATATCTTATATCTTCCCATCTTCTTCAGGGCACACTACAACAGCGACGTGGCTTGCAACTGCAAAGTTCTTCAATCGCCAAATGGATCTGTAGACAAGCAGCTAACCACAAAGACAACCTGAAGTTTATTATCATTGTACAGCAGACCTGCTACACCGGTGGGCTGCTATAGTTTAACATATTGTCTAATATCTGTTACCACTATCATGTACCTATGTATAAAAGTTACTTCATATACATATCGCACCTAATATACCTTACTAAATTCGATCTCAAAAGATATCTATTACTATAAAAATGTTAATTGGTGCTATAAAGCTACGAGATCTTTAACTCGAAATCCAAACTTGAGAAGTATATTTTTCTAAGTACACTCCATATTATAAAGCACTCAGGTACAAACCAAATGAGTTCATTAATTAGTAAAAGTTAATAGTGGTAGATATAAATATAAATATAAAAAAGCCACAGTTACTGTAGACTGTGTTGTCAATGTCTCGTTACATGTCATGAAGTGAGGTAACAGGAGTCCAGACAATTCAGTTGATGATCCAGCTTTATTGTAAGATTGGCATGATGAGTAACTGATACAGTGTACAATATAGTACTCGCCAGTCTGACCAAGCTATATCCTAAGCCAAGGCACCTGAGTGTCGTAGGGTCTAGGTTGGAGAAGAATAAGATGCTGAGGCTTGATCCTGACTAGGTTATATAGTCAGGAGCAAGCCCAGATGATGTCGTGTCTATTTCTGTACTTTCTATTTTTAGTATAGGGAGCGACTCAAATATGCTGAGTCGGTGGTTCTGCTCAGTCCCAGACTGTGGTAGGAGGGGTGAGCTGCTCCTATTGGCTAGGTGAATCTAAAAATAGTTGAGTTCTCCAGTGGGGGGGATCCACAGGAGGGAGCCTGGGGATTTCCCACTGGAGGAGGGCAGGTGTGAACTCTTCACCCTGCTAAGCTAAAAATAGGTTGACCTTGGTTTGAACTAGGGGGTAGCTTGGCCAGTTTGGTTTGAGTATGTCGTTCATAATTATAATACATAGAATAGTCCATTGACATATCCCCACATTCCCACTCATCTCTGCATGAGGTTAAAGGGAGTATAATTATAAGGAATGAGAGTCTATATCAAGTCCATTGACGTGCTTAAGTATAAAATGTGAAATAGGGGCTGAAAAGATGTTCAGCGCTGGGTAAAAATTGATATTACCAAGTTTCTTGTGGAAAAGGGGTACAATATTTGGTTCTACCGGTAGTAGTTGGTACAAAACATAGGAGCTTGGATAACAACTGATATTTTTCTTAGCTAAAACTACTTGAACTTGCATCCTCTCAATTGAGGCAAACTCTATGAACTAATTCAAAATAATCTGGCTTGAACACCACAAAAATAGATGCTAAGGATACTAAGACTGCTCTGGCTGAGCAGGGTAGTAGGGGCATGACTAGGTCTGTCTTGTGCATCATACATTGTCAAAATACATTTTCTATATCCAGTATAAAAATATACGGTATAAAATTACAAATACATCAGCGGTATAAAAAGCACAGATTGTTTAAATAAGGTTTTAAATAAGGTGAAAATATGTACATGCTGTCCTTACATACAAGGTTTTAACAAAATAAGTTAATGAATGAGCTGGGCAGCAGTGGTATTCACTGCCAAGTTGCTTATATGGGCAAGGTGACGATCGTCAGTGACATTCGGTGAGATGTGACTGATGGTCCCTTTTGGACTGGCTTGTACATAAAAATAATTAAAAACACAAACTTGCATGCAAAGAGAAACTGTTCACCCAGAGCCGAGAGGTTGGTGAAAATGTGAAATTTCTAAAAAAAAATTTGGATTTTTGGAAAAGGGGGCATTTGGCCCGAGGTAGTTGTCACTTGTTACTTTTGGGGTTGAAGGGCTTGCCGAGGTGGCATTCTATAGATTTTTAGTAGTGGAAATTACAGGCTCTGGATGTTCAACTTCTTGAGACAATAAATATTTCAAAACATTTTTCACACATGGTTTTCTACTGAGGCTAAAACCCATAAATACAATGACATGGTTGGGCTTGAAAAGAGAGATGGGGGCTCTGTGGCACCTGAAAGCTAGGGTTGATCTGCCAGCCAGGTCAACTCTAAGCTTACACAGAGTTTTTACAAGTAAATGTATGGTGGTTTATTGGTTAAGATGGTACAATATGAGTTTGGTTTTATTTTACAATCGTGGAGAAATCGTGTAACCTTGCAGATCAAATTAAAGATCACATACAAATGAAAGCGGTACTGTGGTTCTTGGGGGGGGGGTATTTTAAATTGTGTCCCTACAATCGATAAATATGGAAAGGAAGGTAAGAATGCACTGATTTGTACTTTGAATTCGGAGGGGTTTACATGATTTTCTGAATATTAATGTTTCCACGGTTTGCTGTTTCCAGCACTGACACTGGAGGGGGGTAGGTTAGGGTGGGGTCTGGGGGTTCTTATGTAGAATCTGCCTCTTGCCCACTTCCTTCTGAGTGCCGCTCTTTTTATGGGAGTGCTGGGGTCTAAATCTATGTCTCTAAAATCTTCTTCCACCGAGGCCAGGTTGCCTGGTTCGGCAGAAGTAGAGGTTGAAGAATCAGAGTCTTCAGACTCGGAGCTATTGTCATTTTTGTTGTCCTGGTGATCTAGGTTTGAGGTGCTATTGGTGAAGGTGGTGGTGGTGTAGTGTCTCTGGGATACTAGGGGTCTGAACTTGATGCCTGTGTAGGAGCAGGGGCAGACAAAACCCTCAGGGGTGCTGGAGCACAGTCTGCATCCTGCTATTAGGCATTTTGGCCTTGCTGGGGTGCGGGGGTTGCTCCTCCAGTTGTAGCGGGCCTCTGGGATGGGGGTGTCGGCCCTTCTGCTGCGTGTATTTCCGCTGCCGCCATTAGGGTTCGTTCCTCCTGAGTATTGAGGGTAACTGGTTTCCTGACCTGGGTATTTTTCGGCTAGGGAGGTTTCTGGTCTTTCAGGGCCGGCTTCGTCGGTGTTGGACTGGTCCCAGTCATCTCGCGTTGACCTGTTCAGAAAACAACATAGAGCAGAGAAAACAAAGCATTAGAGACCGTGTCAGGGTTGTTTGGTTCACAATCAGGTCCGCAATAATACTAAGATTAACCCATGGTGCTAAATTTTAGTCAAGTCGACACTTAGGAGTACCATACAGAAGCAAAGGTTTTGGTCTGGAGCTAGGCGGGAGGCCGTATCCAAGGACTCTATGTTAATTTCAATGCTACACACCTGGCGGAGCCAGCGGACGGTCGCTGGGCCGTACGCTGCTCCGTCTCGGATTTAAGTTCGGAAAAATAACACCAAGAGGCGCCACTGCGCCAGCGTCTGTACAGCGTTTGGTTAATGTATGGGATTTACGTTAAGGCCTATGAGTTTACGGTAAATGAGAGATGTAGACTTGCACCATCCCTTCAGGGTTGGAATGGGTCTGGGGGGGGTCTCGAAATTTTCATGGCTGGGTGGTGTGACGATGAAATCTTAAAGGATTTGCCTGGGTTTGGGTTCGAAAGTTAGGTTTGAAAAACGACTTGATTTTTCTGCGGCTAGGCCTAGTATAAAAGGCAATGAGTTGCATTATGACGTCATAGGCTGCAGAGACTTTTAAAGAAGACAGACACGTGATACCCCACGGATACCTTCTTTTTGGGCTTATTGGCACGGAGATATGTTGCTCGCCGTTGGCTGGGTTGTGGTGCCGAGTGGGGTGGTCTACATCGTGATGGTTTACGCTTGGCCCTGTGGGTAAGTAGAAGGAAAACAACGGTCGATTTTGGGGTTTCCTAATTTGGGTTTATGGGAGGACAGATTTCTGAAGATGGCTTTGTTTGTTTTCAGCCTCGTGTACATGTGGGTACACCACTTCAACGGAGTATATCACTGCTGCAGTTTCCGGGGTGATGACAGGCGGGACGGTGGTGGCACTGGGGAGTGCCTGTCCGGCACTTGTTAAGAGGAGGTCAGTACTTGAGTTTTGGCAAAATGAATTTTGGAATTGAGTTGCGCTCGGTGAGGTCGGTATTCGGCTAAGACGGGGTGATTTATCTTTCAGACTTGCCCGCTTGACAGACGGTTTGGAGGTGATCTGATGGGCTGAAAAGGACTGTGTCCAGAAGGTGGCAGAAGGAGGAGATGTGATTTGAACTGTGATAATTAGAACTGTGATTGACTCTTGATTCTGCTTGTGATAATACCGACCCTAAGGGCGCTGATCAAAACTGTGATATTTTCTAATCTCTTATACCCAAAACAGAAAGTCCACCACCAGTTCAGAGTCTTGTTATGGATTTTGGGGCTTGTAAATTGGGTGCCGGTGTTATCTGAATTAGATTGGCATAGTGATCGGGGAGTGGTAAGTCGGGGTATGTTGCAAGTCTACTGTAATATAAACACGTGCATATGTTATTGTATTGGCGTGCACACCACGTGTGGACGTTTATTTGGTTATGCATATTGTCATGTGAGCGTGATCACGTGCGAAAAAATTGCATTTGGTGACTGGTTTCGGTACTGGGGACGCTTGGCAACGTCATGACGCTGCGTTTGGCGCGAAAATGCCCAGACGCAGCGTCAGCACTTGACGTCTGTGATCCGCTAACAACATTCAAAATTGGGTCAGTGGGGCTGCTATTGTATAGGTATGTGGCGGTATGTTTGTTTTAATGGGGCTATGTTTGTTTTGCTGGTAAGACTGACGGGGTATGGGATGGGAGTCTGGGATTAGATGAGGCTTGGCTCGGCATCGCCGGGCTGGGTTATCTGTGGGGTAGGGGGGGGGTGGGGTATCCCCACATAGGATGTGTTATCCTGTGTGTGGCTATCCGGTCTTGTGCTGTGGTATGGTTGGTCGGTTCCATTATATGAGAAAATAGGGGTGGCCGGTGGCTGTAGAACAATTTTGGCTACGAAGACATGTGGGTATCCCCACATAAATCAAGACACGGACCTTAAGGATTTTAAACGGAAAAATAAACATACTGATTTCTGGTGGGAATTTGGTAGATATATCCTCCAGGGTGGGGTCGAACACGTACATGTCCTTAGGGGGTTGGTAGTCCTTTGGTGTGAATTTAGTTAGCTCCACCTGGCCGCTGGGTCTTTGGGTGCCCCTGGGCCTGGGGCTGGGGCTGCTGGGGGCCTGGATCCTGGGGATCTCTGGGATGTTGGTGTCTTCGATCGTCTCATATCCTGGGGTCAGCTGGAAATCTGGCTGGGTTTTGGATTTGATGACCAGGGTCATAACATGTGGCCTCCCATTTAGGATTCTGTAGAGGGGTAGTCTCCAGAAAAGAGGGCAGCGAGGGTATCTCTCGAGCTGCACCACTCTCAATTGGGTGCCAATTATGAAGCTGACCTTGGCCTTCCAGTTGAGATCCAGGTGACGGCCAAATGGCATAGTGAGGCGGGGCTTTCCAATTTTAGGGGCCTTAATGAAGGGTGGCCATAGGTTGGAACCGAAAATCATGGTCCCCACAACAAACTCGTATGTTCTTCCCTGGGAGTGGATGCGGAGGACAAACTGGGGCAAGCCATCGGATTCGTCTTGCCTACAGTGTGGCTAGTGTCTGCAGCATCTGGAGATGAAGAGGCGGGCCAGGTACAAGATGATCAGGACGGAGCCGATTGCCCACATCACATCGTAGCGTCCAGGAGTCTGGATAAATTCCAGGCTTTGCTCCACGGGCTGTTGTGTGGGTGCCGAGGGCCAGTTGTTGTTGGCCTTGTTGATCAGATCCTTAAGATTCTGAGCCAGGCGTGACACGCGCATCTGGATCTGGCATGTCATTGCACAACAGAGGATGGCAATCAGAGGGGTCACTAAGTGGAACCAGATCGAATATTCCAAATGATAACCAAGGTGTGTTAGTGAGCTTGCTGACAAGAGAGAAGACTCATCTGACAGACCTTTGCTGCCCGTCTGAGGGTGAGTACGCTTTTAATTAAGGGTACTATTTTTTGGTTGTGTAAGGATTTGAGACGCTGGAAGTTAGGTAGTTCCAGGGACCGTGGCACGGTTGTCATGGTAACGCCTGATATGTTAGTTGGAGGTGAACCAAAATGTCGCCATAGTGGTAAGTTTATGGGGCTCATGGCCATGGGTTCCAGTGTTATATTTTGTACGCAGGTTATATTTGAATTGATCATAACCATGCCTGCATTCTTAATAGAGCATAGGCATGGTACTGACATGACTGAGTATGCTGCATTGATCATTGGGATTTGTCCCGCATTGTGACACTGTAAGTAAGATGGCGACTTACTAGTAATCATGAGATATGTTGACCTAGAAATGGGTTTGATTAGGTTGGGTATGGGTGGGCCATGTGTGCAGTGAAACTGCAGGTGTGGTGCACTGCATCAGGTAGGTCCAGGAGTAGGGACAGAGTGCAGGTGGGGTGTAGAGGTGATAGCAGGGGGAGGGGTAGGTTACAGCTGATGAAGGCGTCTTGTGTACATAGGTCCAAGTCTGCCTGCTGAAGCTCCATGAAATGGGCGTGGCTGGGGGACATGGCTATGTAGGGGGGTAGGGGCTGTACCAGGGTGTAACCTGTAGAGTTAACATCTGATGTGTCAAAGGGGACTGGAAAGGTTTCAGTTCTGAATAGGGTGTAAACATTATCCCCTAGTCCTATGGGTATGGGTAGTGAGATGAAGAGGGTGGAGGGGTCACTCCACTGGGCACTTACTCGCCTTTTATAGTAATGACCTATGGGTATGTCAAGGATTGATATGCCTTGGTGGGCGCTACTCAAGGCGCTGGAGAGGTTGTTTAGGCCTGACCTGAGGGTGTCATGGGGAATTAAGGTGGGAGGGAGGGAGCCCTCTATTAAGCTGTTTATGGCACTTAATAAAATATCTAGATCCTCCTGAAGGTCGATTAGTGACTCAATTTGTGAGTTTGCTGCAGAAAATAACATGGAATAAAAGGTGTCCTGTCTGGCTTGGGATTCTAAATTTAAAATAATGTTTGAAAAGTTGGAATCTAATGTTTTTAGATTTTGGGCCAGCAGGGACAGTGCGTCGTCAGTATCATTTTGGAATTCAGATAGGATGTTTAGGGAATTGTAATTGTATTCTGAGATATTTAATAGAAAATGGGTGGCTAATTCAACCACATGCATTTTAGTGGCCAATCTTCTGTCAATGTCAGAAATGTCAGCGCTTAGAAGGTCAATTTCAGGTTGGGTTCCCAGGCCTAGGGTTGCTCAGAGAATATCGCCAATGATTTGTCCTGGGGCATTTCTGGCCTGACGGTTCCTGGGGTTGGAAATTAAATTAATCAAAAGGTCTAAAGAATTTTGGGTTTTGTCAAATAGCGTGCTAATCAATGTGTCCAGATTGTTGGCTGTTTGGGTAATGTATGGTGGGGTGCCGGGCTTAAGTAGGGGTGACACTCTATCAGGTCTTTGGAGGTTGGGGGACAGGGAGATGTTCAAACTGAAAACTAGGGGGTAGTCCATGAAATTTGAGATTAGGGGCTGTGGTAACTGTGTAAACAGTGCTCCATAATTTGGTCTGAATACGATCCTTTGTGGTAACTCCTTGTCCTGTGATCCATTAGTGAGGTTGAAGAGGATACACAGCACTATTAGAGGTACTGCGGCTCTGTAAAAGAGATGTGATGGGGGGATTGAGTTTGTGAGTCATATCAGCAATTGGGTTATGTGGTGGGGGTGTTTATGGTCGATTGTGTGGGAGGTGTCCTCCTGTGAAAGGGGACTGTAGGCACACCTAGGTGGGTGTAGTGTGGTTTGTTTAAACAGTGGGGGGGTGGTTGCTTGGCAAGGGTGTGAGGGGGGTATGAGGAGGATGTGACTGGACCTGGGGTATTAGTAGGCTAAGACTAAATGGGGGTTGTGAGAGTAAAAAATAATTTTTGTAGCTTACCCTGTCAGATTTATTTCAGCAATGGGCTGTAGGTGGGAGTTTAGACAGGTTATTGGACCACATGTGGGTCTCAAGAATGGCTTTCTGAACTACTAATTCTATGGCGTCCCTGATGACCAAGGCTCTGCCCGTCCCACTAAAGTATCTGGGAAGGTCTTTTAAAGGCTGGTCAGAGACCAGAAGTGTGCGCGCGCACAGCAAGGCTATATAAGCGGCTGTTTTAGGTTTGAAGGTGCTCCAATCTGGAGAAGTTGGCATGTCACAACAGACATAAAGTAACATCCTCTTGACGAGGGTAGAGACCAACGGGTTTGATAGCGGCAGTTCCTTGTGGACTGCGGGGTCATTCAGGTAATATGCTAAATGTTTAGAAGTCATATTGAAGACCAAATTTTGGTGGTGAACAATGAGCTGCCTAAACTCAAAAATGTCTCTTCCTTCTTTCAATAATCCAACCGGTCCCAGGAGGTCGTAGATTGTCCAATTTTCACTGAAGAGAAGTTTTAATTTGAGTAAGCTACTTTTTGAATAAGCTGTAAACCATACAGAGGGGTGAGTATAGGGGCACAAACAATTGAGTCAGGTATGGGGCGCGAAGTGAACAATCAAACTTTTTACAGGTATTTTAGTACTCACACTGCCATTGGTTAATAGAGGTACCTGGGTAGCATGACATCAGGTTATGTCATTGACCATATAAGAACGACTGATAAAACTAGTACTGGTTAATGGGCACATAGGACAGGCCTACCTGGGCTTATTGCACGTCGTAAACGCCATGGTGATCCCTGGTCCAGGCACTTGTTCACTTGGAACGCTGATATGGTGTGATCTGGGTGATATTGTGGAGTGGCTAAGGTGGGGGTGGGCTAAGGCTTATAAACCCATCCGTGAGGGTGGCTATATCTCACTTTTGGATATCCCTATAGTGGTATGTCTTGCCCTAAAAAGGCTGGGCCTGATTCTATTGGATGGCTGCAGTTTGGGCATATGTCCCTTATGCAAATTTGGAACCTATACCCCGGTAATAAGCTTATAATTGGAATTCCTGGGGTCAGGTTTGAGATGAGGCGGGAGTAGAGAGGTCAGTTCATATGTCTAAAAATTTGCTGACCATGAATACATGTGTGTGAGAAACATCATGCCTAGGGTACCGAGCTGCTCTTAATTGACAGCTCATAAATATGGGGTTCTACCTGTATCAGCGCCCTCGTGCTAAACAGAGGTACAAACATGGGTGGGCATGGGGGAATACGAGCACCTACAATAGGCGTGTCAACTGGTAAATAGGAGCCCTGAAAAGCTATCTAGCCGGTGTATGCATGATTTTTCTTTAAATGAAAAACATGTACCAGAGGATACACTGCTGCCGTGGGCAATTTATGTGGCTACCTAACCATAGCTGGACAAAATTGTGTGCATATGCTGCCCTTGAGTGGTTGACAGTGCGGCTGGTTGAGGGGTTTGATCCTGGGGTCAAACAGTGTATAATTGGGCTCATTGGGCCTTTGATAAATAATTTAAAGGAAAAATAAAATTGGTTTGAGAAAAACGAGATATATATAATAAAAGGATAAATATAAAAACAAAAGGCATGCGAGGTGATAAGTTAAGAGGTGAGTGTTAGTAAATCTTCAAAGAAGAGAAAAGGGGGTACCTGATGATATGGGGTGCCGCTGAGGGAATTTGTTATCATCGGGTTGGGGCTTTGAGGTCGGTGGTTACATGTGTAAGATGGGTAATGGGGCCTAGGTGTGTGTGAGTGCGGGTTGCCCTGTAGATAGCAGGGGTGTGGCACGTGGCCTGAGTGTGGGCCGACAGCCGTGGTGAGTGTTGGTGTGTGTGTGTGGGGGGGGTTTGGGGTTGAGAGGTGTTTATGTGTTTGGGGGGGGGGGTATTTGTGCTTTCTCTATATGTGATTTCAACGAAATTTCATTGCTTCCTTTTCTTTGCCCTTTTCTTGGGTGATGGGGCAAAGGTGATGATACCTTTCTTTGCCGGCCTTCCTCTCTTTTTCTTGAGAGGAGGGGCTGGTGTATTGGTATCAGCAATTATGCTTGAATCAGGGTCAAAGAGAGTTTGTACAGGACCAGTCTGGAGCCTTTTTATGATGGCTTTGGCGCTGGCCCTTGTAATTGGTCTTCTCAGCCTGGATACATGTACTGCCTTTTTAAAGACATGTCCATCCTGCAACCTTTTTAAAATTGCAGTCACTGATGAGGTCATCTTAACTATGATGTAAGGGCCAGAGTATGTGGGTTGCAGCTTTTTGGTGGTGTGTTTCACCAGGAGGTTGGGTATATGTAAGTACACCAACTGACCAGTATTGAAGGTGGCTACCTCTGCAGAGGCGTCATGTTTGGCCTTCATCTTTTTGTGGGCCTTTATCATGTTTTCTACTGCCTTCATTTGAATTTCATCCCTGAGATTTAATAAATGACTGGCTACATTTTCTTTTTGTGTCGGGTCAACATCTTCTGTTGCTGTGATCAGTGCTAATGCAGCCTCTGTGGGTAGGTGGGTTTGTTTTCCAAATACCAAGAGATTGGGTGAGTAACCCAAGGCACTGGAGACTGTGTTGTTCATGCTAAAAATCACAGCTTGGAGGAAGGTTGACCAATGTTTTTGTGATTTAGACACAAAGGCTCTGAGGGATGATTCTATTGTCTGGTGTTGGCGTTCACATAGACCTTGAGATCTGGACCAGTGTGCGCTCCCTGTGACATGCTTAATACCAAATTTATTGCAGAAGAGGGCAAAGAATCTTGAAGTGTATTGTTTAGCATTGTCAGTGTTTAAAACTGAGGGAGTGCCATGGATGCAGATCACTCTCTGAAAGAAACCAAGGGCTACCTCAGCGCTTGTGTTGTCCTCTGTGCACCATGCTGTTACATGTCTAGTGGCATGATCTGTGACCACATGTATGTGGTGGGATCCATTAACGGCCTTGTTAAATGGTCCTATTGTGTCCATGGTGACGTGAGAGTAGGCTGTGAGTACAGGTTCACGGAGTGTCATTGGTGATTTTAGGTTTTTCGGCCTCTTTTTGGTGGTAAGGCATGTGTGACATGTGCCACAGTAATCAAACACCTGTTTGAACATTGAGCGCCAATAGTACCGTGACCTGATAGCTGCATATGTTTTCATTGAACCCAAGTGCCCTCCTAATGGGGAGCAGTGTGTGGATTCAATTAATGATTCTGCCCACTTTTCTGGAATCACAATTTGAAGGGAGGGGTCTAGGGATTTACCCATGACTGTGTCAGTGATTCTGAAAAGTACCTCATCTAGTATGATGAACTGATCATGATTGGCTAAAATCTGATTTGTCAAGCCTTGATCTGGTGGCAACTTTCCATCCTGAATGTAATTTATCATTGATGAAGCAAAAAGATCTTCTTTTTGTGCTTTTATCAATACTTCTCTAGAGGGTGTGAGTGAGGGGTGCTTGCAAATTTTGGTGATAGCCCTCTCAGCCAAAGGTAACACTTTGTGTGACAGCTTGGCGCGTCTGGCATTGGCTGCCTTAACTGATACCCTGGGTGACCTAGACTTGGGAGGTCGACCTCTTGGCCTTGAACCAGCTGGCTTGAACTTTATGGGTCGGCCTTGTTTGTTTACAGCGGTTCTGGACCGTGATTGGCTGGGGGCTGGGGATGTGTCTTCCTGGGAGTTCTGTGACTGTGCCCTGGTCAAGACGCACAGCTCCTTTGGCGCTGCTAGTGAAGCTAAGTGATTTCTTTCAGAGCTATTTTTCTTTGCAATTACACCCTTGGGTGGTTTGCCAGTGCTTCCCCAGATTTTACCTCCTTTTAGAATTGATCTAGGGGGTCCCATCTGGATTGGGTTCTTGGGTACTGGCTCGTTGGACCTAAAGACTTTGGTCATGGAGATATCAGAGAAAGTTAATTTCTTGGGGGGAAGAATAATTTTCCCCTGGGATCTAATTGGCACTGGGTCATCAGAGCTGGGTGGGTAGGATCTCCTGGATAGGAAATCTGCCACAAAATTTGCTCTGCCTTGCAGATACTTCACCTCAAAGTCGTAAGACATGACTGTGTCTACCCACCTGGCTAGTCTCCCATTAGTAATGTTCTCTTTTTTATTAAAAAGGGAGACCAGGGCAGTGTGGTCTGAGTACACTTTGAAGTGGGCTCCATCCACATAATGGTGGAACTTTTTAACTGCAAAGACGATGCCTAGAAGTTCTTTGTCTGTTATTCCATATCTGGTCTCTTGTGGTGTCAAACCTCTACTTGCAAAAACAATTGGTCTATAGAAACCATTTTCATCCACCTGTGTGATCACAGCTCCCAAGCTATAGTTGCTTGAGTCTGTAAATATGACAAATGGCCTGCTGTAGTCAGGGAATTTGAGGACAGCTTCAGTGCAAATTGAAGCTTTGATTTTCTCAAAGGCGCGCTGGCAACTAGTGGTCCATTTAAAGGTCCCTTTGGTGGCTTCATATAGAGGTGCCATTATGTGGGCGAAACCTTTAATAAACCTTTTGTAGAATTGTGCCATGCCATTGAAACATCTAAGGTCGTGGATGTTTTTAGGTGGAGGGAAGGTTTTGACTGGCCAGATTTTGTCTGGGGAAGGTGACACACAGTGTTGATCTAGAGAAAATCCCAAGAAATCCATCTTGGTTGTGCCAAATTCACATTTTTCTGATTTCAGTTTGATATTTCCTTTGATGAAAAGTTTGAGTACCTCATCTAGGTCCTGCAGGTGTCTTTCCCAGGTGGGGCTATAAATAGCCACAACGTCAACATATGCCACTGCATTTCTGTATTTGCATTTCATGAGCAATTGCTCCATGACATTCATGAAAGACAAACCTGAGGTTTTGAGTCCCATTGGGAGAACTTTGGCCATGTATCTGGTTCCATTGGCTGAGAAGGTGGTAATAGGCCTAGATTCTTCCGCCAGGGGAATTTGATGATAGGCACTATACACATCTAATTTTGAGAAATATTTTGCACCTGTTCTGCCAACTTGTTGCATGAGGTCGTCTGCTCTGGGGAATTGGTAGGAAAAAGATTTGAGGTTTTGATTAACCCATCTGTAATCCACTACCACTCTCCAGCCTGAGGCTACAGATCTGTCTCCCTGAGGTTTGGGTACTAAGAAAGCTGGTGAATTCCATTCACAGGGCTTGGTACATTCCTCAATGATTCCCTGTTTTAAATGTTTATTTAGGAGCTCTCTTTGGAAAATTTCTTTATGAGGGGACATTCTGTATGAGGGCCTGTTGCAGGGCTTGAAATCTGGAATTAATTCCAGCTTGACCTCATTCTCAGTGTTGGAGCCAATGGCGCTGTCATCAATCACAAAAGCTTGTCTATTTTGTTCAACAATTTTACATACCTGCATTTTTTGAGTATCAGTGAGCTGCTCACAAATTTTGTATTGTAAGGGTTCATTGCCCTTGGGAAATTGTTCCAGGGGGTCTTCACAACAATTAATTGGAAAGAGCTCGCTGGCAGGTGAGACATGGTTCAGTGAATGATGAGTGTCCAGGGGGCCTATTGGAATAGCCTTTTTCATGTTGAAAGGTTTGAAAATACCTAGAGGTGTGTGTTTCTTCTTTAAATGCAAAGGAAAATCATTTGGATTTGCCACAGTTACCGGTATTAATTTTGCACTAGTCTTGGGTTTAACCAAGGCGTGCTTAATCAAGAAAGGTAGGGCTGGTTTGATATTTTCAGTGATGCCTGTCAATTTATTTAAATTTTCTGAACCATTGACAACAGCATTGAGAGTGGTTTCAGAGTTTGGTGGTATTGTGATATTTTCAGCAGGCCTGATTGTGTTTATGGAGGGAAGCTTGGGGCCAAAACTAAGCTTAGCTTTGTACTTGGTCATGAAGTTTACTCCAAGAATGATGGGGTGATTTAATTTTGGTACAACATGTAATCTTGTAACAAATTCTTTGCCTTCAATTAGGAAGCTGAGTGTAATGGCATGGTTTACCTGTACTGTGGATCTGTCTGCTAGGAGGACATTCATACGTGAGCGTCTTCCATGTTTAAAGTTTGGGGTGTGTATTACCTTATCTGCCATTTTTTGACTGATAAAAGATAAGGATGCTCCAGAGTCTACCAAAGCTCTATAGGGGTGGTCATTTATGTCGACAAAGACTGCACCTTTAGTTAACTCGGTATTAATGCGAGAGACCTTACCTTGCTGCCCATACTTATCTGACTTGATTCTCAGTTGAAGCCGTGCCACTCTGCTACTGCTGTCCTCGTAACAGTCTTCGCTGTCTGAAGAGGAGCTGTCACCAAAATCCAGGTTGTTGTCCTTGGAAAAATCCATTTTTGGCCGCTGTAGGGAGTTGATTTCTGCATCACTTTGAATATCAGTTGGGTGGTGGCTGGCGGGGGGCGTTCCAGATTTCATATCCACTGTGGTGGGGGCGGGGTGGTTTGGTGCTTTGCATCCTTCCCCTGAAACCTATTCTTCGTCATCATAGTCTGTGTCTTCATCAATGAAGTCTTCATCACCATCGTTGTGATCATGATTGTCTTCATCAATGTTATGTAGGTCAGCGTTGCCCTCAGGTTCCGTCGGATCACTTTCATTGTTATTCCTGGGGAATCTGCTGGGTGTGGGGTCTCTGGTCCTCCTATTCTGGTAAGGGGGACTATTGCTGTTTATGATATCAGCCTCATGTGTGACCTTTTTAAAGGAAACCTGTTTATTGTTTGCTGGGGCTGTGGCCACTGTGATGACTATTTTGTTGTCATCCCTGGAGGTAGGATTCCTGGAGGCGCTCTGTGATCTAGCTCTTTGCTGAGGTGGTTTATTTCTTCCTCCAGAAGCATCCTGAGACCTTGACCTTCTGAACCTTCTGTAATTGGGGTCAGATTGGTTGCTGGAGCCGTTTTGGGTCCTGGCCTCATACTGCCTGTTGTAGTTGCCACTGGGGTACCTGTCATACTTTTTATTGTTGGAGTATTGGTTTTCCTTTCTGGGTGTGCCACTATTGTTTTTGTTACTGTTCATGGCACAGAGGTCTGCTTGTTGGGTCCCAGCCATGGCCATTTTATGTGCTTCTATGCGCAATTCCTGTGTAAGGGGCATTTTTTCTGCATCAGCTATGGTTTTGGGCATGTCAGGGAGGATTACTGATTTAATTTGAGGCTTAAGCCCATTAATCAGGTAATCCACTTGAACTGACTCCTCCAGGTTGCTGTTTGCCAAGAGCAGGGTCATGTCTTCTAAGCACTGTTCCACTGTCTCATCTGGCTGTTGTGTCCTGTTTCTATAACCTTTGCTGATGGTTGCAGGGTCAGGGGTGCCAAAACGCTTCAGGAAGGCTGCATATACTGCCTCATTGTCATACATGATGGGCTTCTCAAAAATATTGGCGAAGAACCATTGAGCTGCCCTGCCCTTTAGGAAGGTGTATAGGCAGGAGGCGTGCAGGTGTTGGTGGCGGGGGTATACATTCCTGATCCAGAACTTAAATTCTGTGATGAATTTGGCGGCAGACCTGTACTCAGTTGGTTTGTCAAATGTCTCAGGCTTATTAAAAGAGCTGAGTTGGGCTGAGGAGAGTTTGTCATCACTCAAAGTCATTTGACCCAAACCACTGGCGATGTGAAATTGGCCTATCATTGGTATCATAGGGGTGGAGTGGTCGTATGCCTGGCGGTGTCCTGTTGGATGTGCACCTGTGCTTTGAGAATACAGGGTTTGCATGGGTATAGGCATGTTGCTGGGTGTACGAGCATGAGCAGGGATGTAGACACTACCTGCCACCGTACCTAATGTGTTAGCATTGGCCTGCACTGGGGTGGTGGCTGGAGCTGCCATCTGGTGAGTAGCGGAGACACTAGGAATATCGTCTCGGGTTGACCTGTGTGAGGTGGGCGTGGCACCCAATAAACCAGCTGGAGTGTTGTTCTGGAAGGCGCTGGGTGGGCTTAACCTTATGTCATTGCCAGCATGTTGGTAACCTGGCATGGTAGGTGCACTGGGGGTCTGTGAGGCGTGAGGTATACCCAAGTTTGCCGGTGAGGAGTGGGCAGGAGGGGGCGGGAGTGGGGGCCTGTGGCCATAAACTGAGCAAATCTCTCTCCTAACATCATCCATGTTCCTGTTGATGCGCTCAGAGATATCTGCTGCCATCATTTCAGATCTTCTCAGGACATCTGCATTATCTTCTGCAGCTCTCCTGTGTGATTGTATCAAGTCGCGCTCCATCTGAGCCCTCCAGGTGTCCATGTTGTCTAACCTGTCGTTGACTCTGTTTAGATGGCTGGTGTGCTCCTGGCCTACCCTTTGGATTCAGCTGATAGGAGATTAATCTGGCCAGTCAGTAAATTGCTTAAGGAATCACTGACTGCCTGTGTACATTATCTTACCAGATTCCTGGCCAGGTCGTCCTGATCATACCTGGGAGGATGTGTAGTGGGTGTCCTGCTGTCCATCCTGCCTCTGCGTAGGTGAGGGAAGGTGATTTCAGGATCGTCCTCAGAGGTTAGGCTGTCTTCTGAGGTGCAGTATGGGGTGGCTCTTCTCCTGAAAATCTGGGAGGTGGCTCCTATAGCACCTGCTACTGCTGAGTCTATGCTCCTCAATACCCTATAGTAGGGGGGTGTCTGCCTTCTAAGAGGTGAGTTGGACTGTGCCCTCCTTCTCCTGGGGCTAGGTAGGGGTGTATAGTCTGAAGAGGTGGCCCCTGTGTCCAGGTTTGGGGTATTGAGAGTGTTTGGTGGTGTTGGGGTAGCCTCAGGTGTCGGGGTATTTAGATATGACCTGAAGGGGTCACTAGATGTGGTGGCGTCAGGCCACTGCTCCTCTAGTATTCTATTAATGCGACCTAAAAATGCTGAGGGACTTTCACCACGCTGTGTACTGTGAGTGTTGGGGGCTGGTGCCTCCTGAGCTCTATTTGACCTTACTGATCTCCACCTATTGATAGCTGATCTTATCCTTTGTCTCCAGAGATCAGATTCAGGTGGTAATGTAGGGTCAGGGGGAATATAACTGTCCCAGGCGAGTTCAGAAGGGTTGGGGTGTGTAAAACCAGCTGGGGCCGAGGTGGTGTCTGTACCGGTAGCAGGCTGCCGAGGTAATGTAGGTATGCTTTCTAAGGCGGCCTGTAATCGTGGTGACCTGGGCTCTAGGTGTGAGTCTAGGTCTAAGTGGCTTGGTGAAGCTACAGGTGTAGATGATGTTTTACCTGGTAGACCAGCAAGTCTTAGGACTGGGGATTCAGCACTTGAAAAACCAGGTAAAGTCAGATTAAGTCCTGGTGCCTGTGATGTGAGTGGGGTGCTGGTCTGTGTACCGGTATTATTGTCATCAATTGTTGATGAAAAAGTTTTGTTTCTACTCACAGGTGTTGGCTTGGGTGTTAGAAATGATGGTGGTAGGATTGGATCCAACAGAAAGGCGTCAGGTGACGAGTCAGATGACGGAACAGTCTGCTGCTGGTCTGGGGCTGCTGCTGCTGCTGCTGCTGCTGCTGGTGGGGGCGCGTCTAGCCCTGGGGATGTAACGGCATCTTCTGTAAATGGCTCTTTGGTTGTTGTCTCACTTTGATTCATGGCTCATGAGAGGTGAAAACAATGGGACGTTACAAACAGGGTTCTCCACCATTGTCAATGTCTCGTTACATGTCATGAACTGGGGTAACAGGAGTCCAGACAATTCAGTTGATGATCCAGCTTTATTGTAAGATTGGCATGATGAGTAACTGATACAGTGTACAATATAGTACTCGCCAGTCTGACCAAGCTATATCCTAAGCCAAGGCACCTGAGTGTCGTAGGGTCTAGGTTGGAGAAGAATAAGATGCTGAGGCTTGATCCTGACTAGGTTATATAGTCAGGAGCAAGCCCAGATGACGTCGTGTCTATTTCTGTACTTTCTATTTTTAGTATAGGGAGCGACTCAAATATGCTGAGTCGGTGGTTCTGCTCAGTCCCTAACTGTGGTAGGAGGGGTGAGCTGCTCCTATTGGCTAGGTGAATCTAAAAATAGTTGAGTTCTCCAGTGGGGGGGATCCACAGGAGGGAGCCTGGGGATTTCCCACTGGAGGAGGGCAGGTGTGAACTCTTCACCCTGCTAAGCTAAAAATAGGTTGACCTTGGTTTGAACTAGGGGGTAGCTTGGCCAGTTTGGTTTGAGTATGTCGTTCATAATTATAATACATAGAATAGTCCATTGACAGTGTATAAAAAAACTATTATAAATTTTCTTTTCGGGTTATGTACAAACATATGGTATTATAAACTCTGTATGTTATTAATCATACATATTATTACTTTTATTGTATGTACGGATCTGAACTTGTTCTTTCAAACTTGTTTTGACCCTTTTCCTAATTGTACTTGAACTATGTCTTTATACAATTAATTTACCTTATAATTTATGTGGTCGACTCATATTAATAAGATGTCACACAAATAACATATCACGTTCTACTTCGAACTCTTGTATAATACTTCAAGCCCTATTCTAACTGTAGAATAATGAATTTGTTCTACCAATATGTACATACTTTTCTATACACCCCCTTCCTTATTCTGGTGGGGGTAGTGTAGGGGCTCGTAGAACGTGATACAGTGCGAGCGTCTTCCTCGAGAGGGTGGTTCGAGTGGTGCGCCCATCATCGGTAGCCGCTAGAGGTCATAACTACCGCTGGTCGCTGCGGGGTGGTGGCAGTACTGTTTGCGCTGCTCCAGCTCCTACCTGGGGCCGGGGAAGCCTTTAGTCTGGCTCTGCCCATGATCGGAGTCGGACCACCTTTCTTTGAGCTAGTTACTTTACTTAGCGATCGATCTTGAGGTGGATGTGAACCTTTACAGATATAAATACGTGCCTGTTGCACTAACCCGAGATATCTTGTCTGGTTTAACTTCGGACCATACGAGTTAATAATGCAAACCATTACAGCATCAACTCATTCAAGAATAATAGGAATTTTGAGAAATAGTACTTGGATTTGGTTTTCAATGATCATTTATGTCTACTATTTTTATACATATTTCAAAATATCAGTTGTTGAAAATATGATATATGAAGGCAACATATTTGGCTTCGTAAAATTATACAAACAGACTGTACTTGCTATGCAGTTTTTTTGATTATTGCACCATTTGTTTTCATGGCTCCCACCACAATTTGTCTTTAATTTCATTTGTTACTCAATCCTCCAAAAATGTTCAGAGTTACAACCAGATGTTGTCTGCAGAGTCAGCCCAGTCAATTTTGTCCATAGAAAACCTGGAAAATCTACGAAGTGTTTAAATGCTCTCCAAGAAATTGACAGCTGTTTCCGTATCTATCTAGAAAACAGCATTGTATATGCCACCTGGTCCACCTGTCTAGCATTTGTTATTTTGGCAGTGTCTGGAACAGAACTCACTTGGTTTATGCAGAGGTGAGTCTGTAACTTACTTTATTCCCTTTCACATAGATTTCAAAACTAAATTGATTTGATACAAGGTTTTGTCAAATCACATTATTCTTGAACATCAACAAAAGATGGGTAGTTTTTGAAGTACAACCTATATGTACTCGGGCAGTTAAGCATCAACAATTATATCTGGTTGGCATTACCTCTTCTTGTTTGATCAGTATAGTATTTATGATCATTTATTTTAGATCTATTCTTGCTATGGCACTGTAAACAATTTAACCTTCAAGAGATATGACTCTGAATGTAGACAGCTGGTGATTACAGTAATTATGTATTTTTATTAATTAAATATATAATGTCTATTCGTCAAATTGATTAGTTACATATTCAACAAAGCTGTGGGTATGTAAGTTGATACAATCTATTTTTGTTTTAACAGGATTGCACTTCTGTCATTGATATAATGAGTTATTTAAAACTCATGTGTAAATCTGGTATTTTTTATTATCTCTCTTAAGTCCATCTAGAAGATCATAATTTCTATAATTTACAATTGTTGCAAATTCTAACTGCATCTCATGCCTGGTGTCACATGTTATGTGGATTGTTACGGGGCTCCTTGCCCTTCATTCCATGGCCTCCTTTGCCATCATGGAACATATGGTCAACTGCACTGAGTCGGGGTCACACAGGGTTCACCTACCCTGAAAATTGGGAACACTAATATCAAAAATTGCCAATTTTACAGTCAATTCCATTATTTAGTCTTAGTTCCTAATGGATTCTGGTCCAAACAGGCTCATTTTTAGTGAGTTCATCTTTCCACCATCAAGTGAACAGATTCATATGATATCATTTTTGCATGATGCTGGGCATTTTCCTTTTATAATAGTAATCTGTCATAACAACAAAACTTCTTAATTCAAGATATTTCAGGCATAATACATATTGTGGCACATATGGTTCCTGACATGGAAAAACTGCCATATATTTCCATTGAGTTGTATAATGGGACTGTAATATTTACACGTAGACGGGTGCATAAGTGGTTAATCTTTATTACAGTGCATCTCTAAGAATTCCCATGACCTTCTCTTTATGTGACATGTATGGTTCCTCTAAAACTACACCAAATCACATTGCAATTTCAAATATGGCAATACTGAGGTAAAATGTTAATGATTCTAAAATTCTTTACCTAATGACAGATAGTTGACACCTAAGGCTTTCTAATTATATTTTTGCATTTGATAAATATCTTTCCCCACTATAATGTATTAAAGAATGAGGCATGTACGGTTACACTTTACCTACACCACAAGGTTTGTAGCAATAACCCCAGGCAGATAAGGGAAAAATATATATAATGCTAAATATTTGGAGCTAGTGAAAATATAAAAAAAATTATACATTTCCAATGCATTTTTGTAGTCTGCTGCTTTAAATATTAATGATACATGGGCAAAACCATAGTTTTCGAACCAGATCCTCACCATACCCACCTAATGGAAATGGAAAATATCCAAAACGTTCAATTTTTAGTTACATTTACCCCTTCTCATGGTTTATCCCCATCTTAGTGCAATTGACCATATATAGTTGAGTCAATTGTCATTGTTCACAAAGTGAAAAAGAGGTCCATCAAGAACTCCAGAGTACTTACAGGGAGGCATAAGCCATGGATCTTAAATCAATGCCATTCCTTACAGATCAATCATTGGACAACTTCAGGGTCTCGGTGAAGGAAATTTCATGTCCATGTCTAGATTTCTGATATTTTCAGATGAGGTATCATGAAAAAAAGAATGATAACATGATTTCCCCTAGCTACCCACCAGCTCCCTCAGTGTGATATTGTATTATCTGTTTGTGTTCATATGATAGATGTCCCAATAGGGACGTTTGCCTCAGGGCACCATAATACGTTGTCTGTTCTGGTTCTAAGCTCCATGGCACCCACTCCTCCTAATCTACATTTTCCTCTTACCCATTTTTACGCTGAGGGACAGTCACAGACCCCTGTCACTCCAAGAGCTCCCTCTGTTCCGAAGTATGTAATCTGTTTGGTTCTCCATGAGGCCCTCCATAGAGAGGACCACTCCACTCACAGTACCAGTTCTGCAGGTTTTCTCATACCCCCAGGGCACCATAATGATAGCTCTGTTCTCTATTAGGGCTGGTAATGCATCTATACCTCAAACCTATGATGCATGAATGCAGTCCAGAAAAAATAACTCACCAGGGCTGCATTCTTGAATCATATTCTGTAGAAATAAAATGCACTCCAGAAATGTTATCAAAATGCTGGCAAATATCCTGTAACTAATACACATGATGCCCTAAAGGCATCAGATGCCCCCGAAGTGCTCGTCTCTCTGGGTCCCTCTCTGCCTCCCAACACTACATCTAAGCCTTACAGATCCTATGAAGTGACAGTAATTTCATCCGTGTAGTAGTCCCCACGGATAAACTACACAGCAAGCCTTTCCACCTCCATGTGCCATCCTTTGACTGCTTCCATTCTACCACAATATTACTGATTTCAAAACTAATGATTAATAGCAAGTTGAATTATGCAATAAAGCTATTGAGTGAGAGAAAATATTATTATGTTATGTTTTTCCCAGCTTAGCTGACCACCTAGTGTGGTTCTGTTGAACTAACACACATCTTATTGGTAACTATGTTAATTCTGTAGACATCGGGGACACCCTGCCTGAAAACCCTGACAAAATAGCCTTGAATTTGGACCAAAAGTCACGGTTCATATGCTTTATGCCCATTGCATCTGGCAAATGATATTGGTTCTTCATAACCTGACATTTCTTGTGTTCCAGCTCTATACTCTTGTGTGTCAAAAATTATTTTGACCATATTCTGATTTTCGAGTACTTGACCATTCAAAACCACCTATACCCAATTGGGATGAATCACCAGCTAAAGGGGTTAAATCCTGCTCAAATCCCCAGCCCAGACCCTGAGTATCTGCGGGGAGATTGATCAGTATGTCTTCTGGAGGATTTATCTGTCTTTCAGAAATAGTCAGAGTTGGGACTTTATGCTTTGTGGGGTGACTCGAACACAGAGTGGGTGTTTTAGATGGAGCAAAGTGGTTGGCATCTGGGGTGTGTTAAAATGGACCAGGTTCAGCAGAACTCATTTATCGGATACTGTCACAAATGAATTCACTTTGCTTCTATTTGGGGAATGGGTGTTGCTTTTACACAGTTGAGAAGCACAAAAATGAAACAATCTTTTTATAATCGTATGAAAATACCTTTAGTTAGAAAGTTAATTTTGTGAGATTTACATGATCTGACTAACAATTAACCAAACTAAAATAAGAGGTTTCTGGGATTAATTTCTCAAGTGTCGATATTTTTTTTGCATTGTTTAAATGTTGTCTGTTTTAATCTTGTTAAGCATTATCAAGAAAGTTAAACTGACACTTTTGTTGTGATTCCGCAGCAATGCGAAATCCGATGTCTGACGAGTTTTGTATTGACTACACATCTTAAGGGGCCAGGTCTGCATCCTGATTACCATGTACCTGTCATGTAAAGATTCCCGATATGACAACAACAAATTTGCACATTTGACCAGCACATTTGACCTCATCTGCTAAGTCTTGGTCTAATGGCATCAAGAAATATGCGATACATCCTCCCCCGTGCCCAAACAGAATGGTTCCTTTGCTTTTCCATCAGGAGCCACCTACAAATGACCAATCTGGTCGCAGCAATATCAAATATAAAATCCCCCTCCTTCTCAGCAGGAGTTGTAATGGGGTGCACTTTGGTGGCAACAATGGCTAAAATGAGGAGTAAATGGCTGCCAGTAAATCCTTCCTTACTGAAAGGTCAACTCCTTATTCTTAAAGGGGTGTGGTCTCAGGGCCAGAATGCACAGGAAAGAGTTTCCTACCTCCAGCCCTCCTGCTGTTGATAAAATCCTCCAACTTCAGCTTAAAGGCCTGTGCTTTCATGTAATGACACCGGGCTGTCAATCCTACTATGTCTTGCCCTGTTACCCTCTTGTATCACACAAATTTAGTGACAGGGAATTTTAGTTTGCTTTGTGCTAAGTATCCTTTGTCTTTAACTTCCAGCAGGTGTCCTGTGCACTTTATAACACCTGGGAGACCAGCTTGTTAAATCTACTTATTCTATAGTGGAGCAGCTAAGGTGTGGGTGGTTAGGCTGTACATTTTATATTTAAGGAATTTTTCTAATTGATAACAACAGCTCTGATTTTAGAACGTAATATATCAAGGATAAAAGATAATTAATTGCACTATACACCCTCTAATTACCATGATAATTATAGATGTACACAACTATGTTGATGATAGACGATAGAATCGTTGAATATTAGGAAAATACCATGAAGCAGCAAAGTAGTTGATTGTAAATAAACCTTATAAAGGGGTCTAAGACATTGTGTGATAGACAGCGAAAGTCCTGTCCAGCCTAGATAATCCATTCATGGGGATTTCCCAGGTTTAGCTTATCTCAGACTTATTGAAGGCTTATTTGAGACCAAGGGCTACCATTGAGAAGATTATAACAAGAAAAAAGAAAGTGAAAGAGGGCCCTATGGACTGAAACAAAACCTGCCCATAAAAACTGTGCATAATGGAATCCCAGCATGACAGCTGCTCCTTATTCTTTCTGCCTTGATGTGTACGGAGGCAACGAGGCAGAAAGCCTAAAGAGCAGCTGTCATGTTGGAAAGCCATCATATGGGGGTTTATAAGGGAACTACCTACTGGGAAGGACGTGACTATGTCTTTACCGAGGGTAGGACCACAGGACATAGTTTTTATGGGCAGGTTTTGTTTTAGTCCATAGGGCTCTCTTTCACTTTTCTTTGTTGTTGTCATAGGCGTGGTCACGTCCTTTACAGTAGGTAGTTCCCTTCTTATTCTATGAATAAACAACCCCTTCTATCGTTTAGAAGCTCCTAACATCGCCAGGAAGCTCCCAACATCGCTGTGTCTGCTTTTGTTTTGGTTGCACTAGTCCTTATCTGCAGTTACATAAGTTATGCAACCAGATATAGGTCACGTGACCATCGTGAAGTGTGATGGACGTTGGAACTTATTACACACTTTGCGTTTTAAGTACTTAGTAAATGTACGGGCGTCGGCAAACAGGGAATAAATGTAGAGAGGTCATGTTCTAGTTGAGACGAACTGGTGCTGACTTTTGTGTAACACTCTCTAAATTTAATATTTGGTAATTGCTGCACTCCTATGTTTTTTTGTGGTGTAGGGTATATCATCAAGTAATGCTATTTGAATTGTATAGTGTGGGAGTGAAAACAGATGATGTGATCAAGAGTGGTCACCCTTGAATCTCATATAAGTGTAGGGGCTCGTGGAGCGTTGTATATAGTGTTTGCTCCCTATTCGAGAGGGCAGGTCGATTGGTGCAGCTGCCACCAATAGAACCAGAGGTCGCTTCGATCTCTGGCCACTGCGGGGTGGCGGCAGCACTAGTCTTTGCTGCTCCAGTCCATACCTGGGACTGCGTAGGGAGCTCAGTTGGTCTCTGGCTACGGCCAGGACAACACCTGAACAGAATCGAGCTATACCTATAGCACCACTCCAAACATATGTAACTCCAAATAAACATGTGCCGGTTGCACTTACCCAAGCTAACTCGTCTGGTTTTGCTTGACATTGATATCTCTCAAACTAGATCTAAGTTAAACAAGAACTCGAACCATTACATAAGTTTTAAAAAAAACATTCAATATGATCAACTATCACTTTGTCCAAATTGAGTTTTTCTTAGTGTTTAATGTCTTGAAGTAGCAGCTTGGAGTAAGTTGTTTCTTGGTGATTTAAATGAGACCCTAGTTATAACAGATATTTGCTCTATTTTCATTTCATGCCTAGAACACAAATACTTTACTTAAATATATTCAGTGAATAAATATGAGACCCTGTTTTAACTACACTTTATTTTTAGCCATAACCCAAGCACTGTATGAACTTTAGCACTGCTGCGATATTGTAACAGATCTGCTGTGATAAATAAGAACATGCATTAATCTTATCAAGAAATTGGGATTTTGATAGAAAATGTTTGATTATAAAGAAAACCTTTTCAGGAGAGGTTATATGTGCTGAAATTATTTTACTGCTCCCAATAAATGAGCTACTTATGTTACTCAGAAGCAGGCAACAGGCAACTCTGATCGGGCTTATATTTTGGAAACCAGCAGTAAGTGGACTATTCTATGCATTATAATTATCAACGACATATTCAAACCAAGCTGACCAAGCTTCCCCCTGTAAAACCCAAGGTTCACCTATTTTTAACCCGACAGGATGAGTGACTCACTCTCCCCAGTCTGACTCACTCACCCCCGTCTTCCCAAAGTGAGCACCCCCAGGTCACACCAATCTTACAATAAAGCTGGATCTTCAACTGAATTGTCTGGACTCCTGTTACCTCACTTCATGACATGTAACGACCTGTTGACACAGCCAAAAAGAATTCTTTATTGCCAGCGGTTCTGGCCAACACCTACAAAGACATTGCAGCATTTATCTCAGAAAAAAATGGAGTCTTCACATGCTATAAGCGCATCTTATAAAGATAATGTTACAAAAAGGCATCTTTTGGCACCAGATCTATGAACGGCTTAGATGTTCATCCCATCAATGACATGGCTCACTTCAGGTAAAGGTAAAGCCCACAGATAAAAGTTGATATTCTCCACATATGCTATATATATATATATATATATATATATATATATATATATATATATATATATATATATATATGTTCATAGAGTTTATTCTGTAAATGTGACATGGTACCAGTATACACATTGAAGTTGAAAATAGCACAATATACATTTTTTTTTGAGACTGGTATCAAAGGGTTAAACAAAATCATGGATGCTGCTTCCTAGTGGCTATAGTTGGTACTATGCACACATCCATAGGCTTTATAAATCGCCAATGACATTACACTCACATGGGGTATGTGCTTCCTGCAGAATTATTTAAGATACCTCACTAATCAGGGTATGCAGATTTCTATTAAGGCAAACCTAGAGTTTGATCCCTTAGATCATTAAGCGCGGTCAGGCCCATAGGGAAAAGATAAAAGATTTGAGGGATCTGATTGCATAGTCACAAAGGGTATCTGTTGTTTGTGTCCCCCCATCTTTCACTGCAGGAGTTTTAGATCATCAAAGTGTTGTCACAGACATAGAGGCTCACCAACACTCCAGGTTGGCGACAAGAGGAGGTTTAAACTTTGTTGATTTGTTAGACTTAAGCCGCTTACCACACGTGCACATTTTGTAGTCACAGAGAGAGGCAGACAGACATGGCACCCTGTGGTATCCCTGTACTCTAATATACATTGAGATGAAGTTTGTGGCGCGCCCCACACCTTTTGGTAGGGAGTAATCCAATTAAATCACCCTACCTTTTGTTAACCACTCCCTGTCGTTTTTGTATGTAGACTTTGAACCCCTTAAGCTCCTAGCGAACCATAATCCTCTTAGACATGTAAGACATATTAAGGTAATTATAACAGTTGTTACACCCGTTATCCCACCTGACATGCTTATCCCCAAAAGGGAGGGAGGATCCAGGTGAAAACGAGATTAGAGCGTTCTCTCCACTATATAAGGACCCATCTTTGTTCTTGAAAGGGTACATTACATCTGCCTTCTCCTTTGACAACACGACCACCACCACTTCTACTACAACTACTACTGCTTTCTTGCTTGCTGCTGCTACTGCACACGACTGTAGTCACCTGCCGCCGCCTGCCAGCCTCACCCGTTCACCACTTACACCCACTTTTCCCTCCAGGAGGGGAAATTGGAGCTGAGTCCATTTTATTTTTTTTTATTTTTTGAGCTTTTTTTTATTTTATTTCACTCTATTCTACTTGAGATGGCTAGAGATTTTAAAAGAAAGATCAGGGAAACCTCATCTATTTTTTTTTATCTCAACGTAGAGAGCAGCACATATTTCAGTCTCACACCTGTTTTAAGGCAATGAATAATCCCGTGAAAAGCAAAGGTGAAACCTTTTGTAGAAGCTTTAGCAGTAACACCACCAGCAGTGATAGACATGGCAAAAGCAGTAGTAGGAGCAGTCAAAGTAGTAGAAGGAGAACAAGTAGCAAGACCAAGGAAAGTAGTAGTAGTAGTAGCAGCCGTAGTAGTAGTAGTAGTAGTAGTAGTAGTAGTAGTAGCAGCACCTATAGTAGTAGTAGTAGTAGTAGTAGTAGTAGTAGTACTAGATCTTCAGCAACAGTAGCAGCAGTAGCAGCTGTAGAAGCTGCTGCAGTAGAAGCAGCAGCAGCAAAAGCAGTAGAAGAAGTAGTAAAAAAAGTAAAAGTAGGAATAAAGTCTTTAAAGAAAAGAACTCGCTCCATTACTGTTTGATAACCACCCTCAGTGCACCCACTCGTTGGGCGTTTCATAAAAGTAAAGGGTCTTCAAATATGGTTAGGATAAGTGATATGAAAAAATTTGACGAGGACATTGAACTTTTTTTGGGTTGAGCGTGGTGGAAAGGAACGCACTACCTTCAAGATTACATTCCAATTTGTGTTTGTCATCACTGCACTGTTATCCTTGATAGTTTTTTGAATACGGTTATGTTTAAGAGAATAAGTAGGCAAAGCGACAAGCTTTGCCCAAATAGCCCCCCATTTTTTAATTATTTTTTTTGTAATAATTCTATCAGACTCAAAATTGAGTGAAAATAAAATATGTTGGCAAAAAGGAAAGAAAAAAATATGAAAGATGTTGAGCTTATCAGGTGTCGTGAAACGTAAGGAGGGAGAATAGAACTCGCTGCCACTCTTTCCTGACAACCACTCATCACCGAGCGTTCGACTGAGGACCACCAGTAATAAACTACTGCTACTACTAGTACTACTACTACTACTACTACTACTTACTACTACTGCGACGTTCCCCATTATGACAACCGCTGGAAAAACGACGAGCGGTAAAATCACACCCTTGTCATTAATAGATTTTTATCCCTGATTACAAGGACCCTTCAGTTGTATCAACAGCGGTCCGTCCAGTTGTGGAAAATCGCACTTCGTGAATCAATTTCTGAGCGACGTTAACAACCTGGTCACACCGCCGGTGGAGAAGATCTTTTACCATTAAGGCGAGTGGCAGCCCCTCTTTGAAAAAATGCAAAAAGACTATGGAGAGGAATTCAGAGAGGTCTTCCTAGCAAAGAAGATAGCGGGAATCGAAGAATCATCCTCGACATCTACCACCACTATATTAGACGATCTGATGAGCAGTTCCAATCAGCAAGTGGTAGCCGACATCTTCACCAAATATTCCCATCACTGGAACATGAACGTCATATATATTTTTTGTTTTAAACATCTTTATTGCCAAGAATGGTATGTAACCGGTACAAAAGGCACTTGCGTTTTTATGTCAAAGTCATAATTTCTAAATATTCTTATCTAGTAGGATGTATACGATGGATATCGAAATATATATATGTATATCTGCAGTTGTAACGTAATGATATGATATGATAAATAGAAGCTTCAACAAGTCTTCTATTTGAGTTCATATCAAGATAAATATTAATGGAGGCAGTAAGAAAAAAGACATAAAAATTATCATAACAGTTAATTTCATGTGGCAAAAATACAGCTATGGACCTCATCCCCACTAAATTAGTGTTTTGGGTTGATCCTTCTGGTCCTAGCTAATTAATCATTTTACTAAAGTAGGAAACTAGACACTTAGTAAGATAAATTTGGAAATTTGAAGGGTAAGGGAGAGAATCTATGGTCACAAATCATAAAACGTGTGCATATGGGGCCCTACATGTCATTCGCCCAGACATGTGCCCAGAAAAAGAATTCTTATAAGTATGCTTCTTTTACAATAGCAAGGACACATCTGATTTAAATGATAATGTGATTTTCTTAATCTACAGGTCAAAATAGTCTGGACCTGAGATTTTCATGGAGGTATGAAGATTGTTTCTGTAGAAAATTAAGCCCTCAACATGGCTTGTAACTCAAGATGTCATTCTCCCAGACACAATTTCGCCCAGACAATTTTGGTCATTTTGGGCACATTTTACCCCCCTGGAGCCCAAAATATGCATATGGGACCATCAAAACCCATATGTAACATGAAGATCTCATCCAGCCTGACACTTTGAGCCAAAGAAATAAAGGGGGAAACTAAAATTCGAAGAGTAGGGGCTGGAATACCTCCAAATTCGTCATATGCAAACCTTCTATGATTTCCGACCCTATGGAAAATAAGTAGGCAGTTCAGTAATCAGTTATATATTAGGTGTAAGGTAGAAGGGATTTAAGATATATTCTAGTTTCTTTTTTAAATATTTCCAAAGTTTCAGCGTTCCTTCTACCCCATGTTAGAACATTCCAAGTAATGGTACCATGGAACTCTACACTTCTAATATAGGAGAGACAGTTTGGTGTGATTGTTTTACATAAGGGAGCATCATGTTGTCTTGTTTGAAGCCTTTGTACAATTTTGTAATCCATAGATCTCGAACGGCTGTACATATAGTTTACAGTATGTGCAAATCTTCTGTCCTTTAGTTAATTACAACCAGTAATATTATGTATAAAATTTGTATTTGTAATATGGGGTACTTTCAGACATATTTTCAAACATCTATTTTGAGCGTATTGTAGCGGATCCAAATATTTATCATAAGTTGTTGAGAAACAAATATCTGCATAGTCCATATAAGGAAGTATCATGGTTTTATAAACTTTTACTGCTAATTTGACATCTAGATATTTTCTTAATAAGCACAGTTTATAAGTTTTATAAGCGATAGTTTTGATCTGGTTTTTCAGATGAAATTTATATCACTCAGAACCTGTTCCAAAAATCACCCAAATTTCGAACTATGAGTCTGAACGCTCACTACATGATCATTTTTAAGAACCCTCGTGACATGGGACAGATAGGTACTCTGTCTTGTCAGGTGTTTCCCTCCAGGGCGACAACATTAGATTAGTTTTATAAGCGATAGTTTTGATCTGGTTTTTCAGATGAAATTTATATCACTCAGAACCTGTTCCAAAAATCACCCAAATTTCGAACTATGAGTCTGAACGCTCACTACATGATCATTTTTAAGAACCCTCGTGACATGGGACAGATAGGTACTCTGTCTTGTCAGGTGTTTCCCTCCAGGGCGACGGCCGTCTTGAGTATATTTACCCGTGAACTCAAGCATCCTCACTCATACCTGCTTCTGGACTTCAAGCAGACAACACCGGACGATCTCAGAATACGCTCCTCTCTGATGTCAATAGATGACCAGATCATGTTCCTTCCGCTAGACAAAAAGGAAAAGAGAAAGTAATGGCTACTCATGGCCTTAAAAGACATTACTGCACCCTTAAACACTTGGCAAAGTGTTCGCTGGAGGATTGTAAGCATTTAATAGGCTCTGGAAGAGACGATTTGATCACGATGTTGAGCGAAATCTGTCAGAATTTACTGGCGGTAAACATTTCGCTCACCGAGGACCAACTAGAAAGTCTTCCAGAATCTGCTGACGTGTTGAGGACGGTAAGCAAAAAACCTACGTCCGTCAAAAGAAAGAGAAACGTCTTGGTTCAAAGGGGTGGTTTTCTAATTCCCGCTCTGATAGGCATTGCCTTACCCCTTATAAAAAGGATTCTCTGCATATAGAACTCATCATTCGACACCTCTCCACCACCGCCGCCTACCTCGATGACGATGACAGACCTGGAGGGGCAGCACTACAAGCGCTTGGCTCTGGTTGATCCTAAGACCCTCTCGAAATTACGAGAAGTTCCTGATGTCGCCCCGACAGCTGCTGTTCCTGTTGATGCTGCTGTTGCTGGTGACTGTGATGGTGCTGCTGGTGGTGTTGCTGGTTGTGTTGCTGGTGGTGCTGGTGTACCTCCTGCTGAGCGTGAAAACAACAACTGTCCCTCTGCTTCAGACACTGCACCCCCCCGCCGCCGCCGCCGTATCGCCACGCCTCAATAACATGGCTTATTACTACAGACAGGCGGAACTTACCCCAGGTGCTAAAGTTTGTCTACAGGGACATTGACCTAGTGTTGAACAAACCCACTCACGCAAACAAATGCTGAAATACAAGAAACTTTTGAACAGGTTACAATTTTTCCTCGCCAATTCAAACAACCACACGATTCCTGCTTTTGCTCCTGTGAGACCTCCCTCTCTCCTTGGGGGGTTGCTCGAACAAGTTCCAAAGAGGAAACGCAACACCACCACCAAACTCTTCAAGAAACTGCAGAAATCAGACTTGGTCAGGTGGAACAATGACGGCATGGTGAGCGAAATGATAGGTGAGAAAACGAATCCCGACACCCGAATAAGCATAGTGGACTTACTGAACGATGCCACCAGGATGAGGAAAATGGTGACGACGAGACCCGAGGGGTACACGCCATTCAAGCAAGTCCTAAGGGTGGAAGATCCCACCGGTTCCTTGATTGGAAACCAGCTCTATAAAACAACCAGTGGTGCCAAAGCTTCGCACAGTACACCTCTCGGCAGAGGGAGGAAGCGACTGAGCACCAACGAGGAAGAAACTGATCATGACTTCGATGAAAACTTTTATGACG
Source organism: Acholoe squamosa (assembly GCA_949317995.1). NCBI lineage: Eukaryota > Metazoa > Annelida > Polychaeta > Phyllodocida > Polynoidae > Acholoe > Acholoe squamosa. The sequence continues at coordinate 74,607,940 of OX439045.1, read as the reverse complement.
GGGACGACACTCTCCTCGTAGGTGCCTCCTCCTTTTCTCCCCATTTTTACAAAACTCTGACTACCGGTAAAAAAATGCCTCGACCTGACTCCTTCAGATAAAAGCACCCAAGAAAAGAAAAGGAGATTACCCAATTGTGCCACCCTGCCATGGCTAGGTCTCAAAGACTTACCAAAAAGGAAAAAGAAAAGAGACGCGTGGTGGCTAAATACACTAACGTGAAAGCACCCTCCAGTTTCACCAGCGTCACCAAACTCCAGAAACATCATTTCCGCCACCGAGATCCGGCTGTTGCATGCAGAATGTCGCTTGAAAGATCTGCTTGGAGAGTGATAAAGGTTGCTTAATCTCGAAGAAACCATGATAATATCCCTCTCCTCTTATAGAAATTGAAAAAACAACCACCTTAATGATACTGCCCCTACGCCGTAGAAGTATGATTAATGCAAAGTGTAACTTGATTTTCCGGGGAAGCATTTCTCACAGAGCGACATTTTCGTATTACACCGCCTTCGTCCGAGATGCCTTGGTGTCTCTGGACACCTACACTAAACATAAACCCATTTGGAGAAAGTTTGCGAGGAACAAAACCATTACTGGGAAAATCGATCAACAGTGGCAATTAGATTTGATGGACATGCAAGCTTTGGCATCTCACAACAAAGGGTTCCGCTACATGGTCACAGCCATCGACGTTTTCTCCAGGTACGGGCGGGCTGCTCCCACCAAAACCAAAAGTGGCGCAGCTGTCACAGAGGCATTTGAAAAGATGACTGCCGAGAGAGACCTGTGCTCCGTTAAGGCGGACAAGGGAAAACATCACCTGAAGAGCAAATACATAGAGTTTTTCACTAGCGAAAAATGACGACATCAAAGCTAGTCTAGTGGAGCATTTGAATCAAAGCCTGAAGGAGAAGCTGTGGTGCTATTTCACACACAAGCTACATATTGCTACCTAGACATATTGGACCAGGTGGTGTCTTCTTACAATCGCACTCACCACAAAACGTTAAAAATGCCTCCTGCTTACGTCACCTCGGAAAACAGCGAAACTATTTTCTACAGACACAACCTCCCTACTAAGAAACAAATCAAGGCAATACGGAAAAAAGAAGAAACGGAGGCTCGCCACTCCGACACCGACATCATAGCTCCAGGTGACAGAGTGAGAATGTTGAGAGCTAAAGGTGCCTTCGACAAAGGGTACGAGGGAAATTGGAGGGAGGAAGTCGTCAACGATGCTAAGATGTTGGGTAGTAGAGAGTTTGAGCTGAAAGACGTCACCGGGGAGGAGATAAAAGGGGTCTTTTATCCGGAGGAGGTTCAGAAGGTCTACAAGAGTCGTTACGGCAAGAGCAGGTACCTGATAGACAAGGTGCTGTGCGTCAAGGGTAAAAGCTTAACTTTCGTGCATTGGAAGAGTTACAGTGACAAGTTCAACAAGTGGATTACTCTCAAGCAAATTACAAAAGAGAAGAAATGATCATCACCCTACCTTGCAACAGTTCTATGGACTATTACCCTGACAACACCTTGACCACTTTCCGAACGCGCTTCGACTCGCCGCTCCTTCTGTCAGAGGACCACGAAGCGGCTCTCAGTGAAATCATCCTCCGACAGAATGGATCGACGTGCGAGATGACAACATGATCATGGTCGTTCCTCTGCACACAGCGAACTCGCTGGACCAGGCGAGAAAAGATTTGAAAATAGACGAAAACACCGATGTGCCACACACGAAACCGATCATGGTGGACTGGGGAAAGGTGAACAGGCTGATCAACCTGAAGAAAATCCTTGACAGCACTAATCCTCTGAACGAAACGAAGGAGAACTTTTCTGGCGACAACCCATCACCGGAGCTCTTAGAAAAAAAGTTGGAGGACCAGATATTGAAACCTGGGAAGAAGTCACGTTGCCATGGCAACAGGTCACATGACCAAATGGAGTCCTGGGATTGGCTGCAGGTCGAGTGAGTAATAAACAGTACTTAACTTTAGTCCCGTTCTGATAGATACTATACTACTGTAGTTCATGAAGATGGAGTAAGTAGAGTAGGTGATGGTATTCATCACAGAAGTGACAGTTGACGAGGAGGATTACAGCAAAACATCTCTCAACCTATTTCTCTGTAAAGAAATGATATTCTTTATGTACCTAAAGTCAAGTTTATGAAAAGCTGGTGCACGATTTAACTATTTACAAATCTCATTCTATATCCCTCTAACTTTTATATCTGCCGTAATATGATGGTGTAAACAAGTGTGACATTTATGATGAAGTGCTAATATCGCCTCTTGTTTCTACCTATATATAGGTAGAAACTAATCTCACAAGAGGACTTATGACATTTCCATTGTCAATTGAAAGATTTAATTTACAGTAGTTTTTTGATGGTTTTAGGCTCAACAAAGGCCCTAAAGGGTTACAATGATGATGTCATTTGTAGCACAATGTCCTTCAACATGAGACAGAAAGTCCTACAAAATGGAAGTACCCTAAGATTTGAATAGTTGCAATGCAGTAGATAGTGAACAATTAAACCTCTAAAAACACATAGAAACAGCCCTGATGTCAATTCTAAACACAGTTTATATCAAATTAGTAAATTAGTATGTGCCAACCTATCACATGTAAAGCTGTGTAATAGGTGGTATGTATGACTAGAGCATAGTGCCATTGATATTGCTGACAGACACAGATGCATAAGACAAAGACATACATATTACTCTAATTCTGGGAGCAATTCCTGAGTCTGACAAATGATACATGCCTATGCACTTGTGTGACAGTGATTATCATTGGGTAGCAGGGGAATGATGAATTTGTTATTGTTTGTAGATGGGATAGAATATCAGAGAAATGTAATAGGAAAGGTAAGGGGACGGGTTGTGAGTGGCAATAAAGAGCTTATATAGAATGAGTAATCATAATTAGGTAAGTTACAAAAAGGACAGTTGGATTGGCGGGATTTGTTATGGTGACGATAAAATAAAATTGGTAGCAGTGAGCACAACATGCATATTCAGACATGAGAACAGGCAGTGTGTGATGTAAAATGTTTCTATGGTCTGCTACACAATGGCACATTCAGACATGAGAACAGGCAGTGTGTGATGTAAAACCTATCTACGGTCTGCTACACAATGGCACATTCAGACATGAGAACAGGCAGTGTGTGATGTAAAACGTATCTACGGTCTGCTACACAATGGCACATTCAGACATGAGAACAGGCAGTGTGTGATGTAAAACGTAACTACAGTCTGCTACACAATGGCACATTCAGACATGAGAACAGGCAGTGTGTGATGTAAAACGTATCTACGGTCTGCTACACAATGGCACATTCAGACATGAGAACAGGCAGTGTGTGATGTAAAACCTATCTACGGTCTGCTACACAATGGCACATTCAGACATGAGAACAGGCAGTGTGTGATGTAAAACGTATCTATGGTCTGCTACACAATGGCACATTCAGACATGAGAACAGGCAGTATGTGATGTAAAACGTATCTACGGTCTGCTACACAATGGCACATTCAGACCTGAGAACAGGCAGTGTGTGATGTAAAACGTAACTACGGTCTGCTACACAATGGCACATTCAGACATGAGAACAGGCAGTGTGTGATGTAAAACGTATCTACGGTCTGCTACACAATGGCACATTCAGACATGAGAACAGGCAGTGTGTGATGTAAAACGTAACTACCTGCTACCCAAAGGTGCCATCTCATGTAGGACTGCCATTACAGCCATGCAATCTAACATAGTGGTGGGTCAGGTGTGTGGGTGATAATAGGGGTCGATAGTCACAAAGCACTCAGTAAAGGTCACAACCATTAGTTAGATCAGGTGCACGTGGTCTGATTTGAGGTCTACTGATTTATTCACATGTTTACCAGTCTGTGCATTCTACCATGCTTCCAAACTTCCTCTAATTCTCTCTCCCTTTAATGTGCTTCATGGCTCATTCCTCTGAATGAATGTGGTAGCTAACACACAAACAACAATTGAAATGACAGAGAGGCCACTGTTCACGATCCTATAAATGGGAAATCGCATCGTGAATTCTGCCTGAAGAACAGTTCCTAGTCTATGAGATATAATAAATAAGGGGCATTCACAATGGCCGGTGTTATAAGAGGAGAGAGGGACAGGTGCTGTAATGACAATGTGTCTTTCTCAAAGACTTTGCCAAAGAAAGAAGCAATAAGTTGCCTGTATAAATATTTTCTTAGGGTTGCTTCATACTATTTAATCTTTACAGGTGCTGTCAAATTATATGTACTGTCTCTTCGCTTCATAGCTGTGGGATTACAAGCTTTGCCTATGTAAAAAAGGTTAGGGGGAAAAGGAAAATCAGACTTTCCAATGTGAAAAAAAATGAATTACAAATTGCAGTCAGAAAGTCATTACTGTCAGTGGTACTGATATCATCGATTATATTTACAGAAGATAGTTTACTTGACCTAGGACTGCCTCCTCACACTAGGTGTGCACATATTAACCTTAGGCTAATCAGTACTATGTTCTATATATGCAAGTTCTATCAAACATATACAGTGGATGGCGTTAGTGTCGACCAAGCCAAATTGCTCCTGCTACAGGGGCATGATGAGTTCCTCTCCTACTCACTGCAGAGTGTACCTCAAGATCTGAAGGTGTTTGGTTCCTTTTTTCAATTCAATATTGCTGGGGTACCTAGATACCCTCTTTCTCTCTGGATATCTATGATTTCTAAGCTCTTGCAAAAAAAATTCCATGAGGAGGTTTTGTGGCAAATCCGTCAAGTCCAAGGAGGTTTCATGACTTTTACCCCATCCAGAGAAGTTTATATAACAGTAAAACCATGAATGTAAGCATATTTTGACATAAATAGTAGAGGCCTAGAAGAGGATTTGAATCTACTACACTGGCTGTGTTACAAACCTGTGATAAATATATTGTGTTCCAGGCTACAACCATCAGTAGCTTCAATAATATAATGGTCAGCAGGTTTGACTTTGACTAACAGGATGTGGTTTCAAGACGGTATGTAAAAGGGGTCTCTGTAAAGAGCCTCCCTGATGCCACTTTTATCTTGTTTGCATTCAGGGTTATATTCATTATGGGAATTATCATAATTTTTAGAATTTGTTGCAAAAATGACAGTGGTCAACTGAAAATTAAAGTAAAATCACAACAGGGGGTTGAAACTGTGTGGTCTAGATTTCTAGTCCCATGCCTTAACCACTACACTACAGTGACTGGTCAAACTTTAAAAGTGAATTTACCCAATTAATCTATAGTTGATTACTCAGTCATAGTAGTGACATATTGCCATTCAGTAGATGTTCTAATACCCAAGGTATCAGCCAAAGTTCCATGGTGTAATGGTTAGCACATGTGACTCTAGAACCTATAACTCTCTGGTGCATCGGTATGAATCCCATATTCGACAGCATTTTCTCAAGAATTGTATCCGTTTTTCAAAAATGACCTAATTCATTAAACCTCCTGCTTCAATTGACCTATTTCACAAAACCTCCTCCCAGACCTGACACAATTCACAAAACCTCCTGCCAGAGGTGACCTAATTCATAAAACCTCCTGCTTGCCCCAAACTGTAGAATATGGAAATATACCTTCAGTAGGAACAATGGGGTGCAGAGTCAGGTAGAGTATAAAAGTCCACACACTGCACACTTAGTATACCAGACCAGTAGACTGGTATTATCATGGCTTTACACAAATGACAAGTCTGGTCAGGCAGAGCCGTAGAGTTTGGTGTCATGGCTATGTTTCTATTCGCTGGGCTGCTGTATACCGTGCATATTTAGCACTATTAATACCAGACTAGAACTGTGCCTTGCAGTGCAATATGTCTTGAATCAGATTCATGACAACATTTTTTTAATTGGTCTTTTATTTGACAAATCAGATGTTTCAAATAAGGTTCCTTATTTATTTTGGCTATATCTATATGAAAATTCAAACTCACAGAATTCCATTGTTAAGGCTGTGGGCCACCATAACCTCTGATGTGACTAACCGCAGGCCATGTGTCATTCTTCATTTAGTGAATACCCTCCTGAGAGACCCTCACTGGGTTCACTAATGAATGAACTCTTAAAGCTGCAATGAATTTCACCTGGCTAAACTCGAAATGACTACCCAGGCTCTAGCCAAGGGAGTGGAGTAGGATCTGCTGGCTACCAGTATCTAGACTTCAGCAAAGTAATCTCTACAAGCTAGGCTATATTGTGGCCTCAGTACAACAAGGTTGTAACTGACGTTTTGGCAAAATTGAGTGTTGTTTTGTTTCAGCATCAATTGATCCTTATCTACTGACTATGGAAGCACTGAGGTATGATTGATAATTCAACTTGTATCTCAAAAGAAATCAGTACATTCGATTTTAAGTATTTATACACCAACTCTCCACCTCAGCCTACTTACATCCCAATATCAGTCCTACACACAGCAAGCATCTGGTTCCAGGCCATTTTGGGTCCCTTCAGTGTGGTCAAAGGGAAATGAGTGAAACCAAGGTTAAATACGACTTCAAACAGAAACCACTGTATGTGTTTGACAGATTGTCCAGGTGGGACTGATTGCAGCAGTCACAACATGGAAAAACTACAGATTGATTGCAGGTGTTTTTTTTTCACAAAGTATTCGTATGAAAGGAATGCTGTCTGAGGCACTGGAGTGCCGATGGAATTTGGTCCTATTTATATCTGCATTCCACTGGTTTAAACAATTAAACCAAGCTGGGTTTTAAAATGCACCTTGAGGTAGCACATCTAAGTGTTTTTGGATCAACTTCATTTGTGGGATGAATTCTCCCTGTCTTAAAACAGGTCTTAGAGCAGGTATCAGTGAAATATCTTATCATTCACAGCAATAGTAAAACTTGCATGTGTATCCTAATTCATGATACACTGAACTCAAATGTCATCTGAGAGAATTATTATCCAACATAAATGCAAACCACAAGTATTGTATGATCTCTTTTACCACACACCAACACCAGACATGCCCTTCTGCACCTATATATCATACATATTGCTTGATCTATTTAATACCCAAATGGTATGTTGCATCATTCTATGATGTTAGAGGATAAAGGAGGAACAGGTATGGATCTACCATCCATTTGTCATATTAGCAGGCCTTCTGTTATCCATAAAATAGCATTGACATAATACCTGCTTTTTACAGGAAACAGTTGTTTCTTTTTATGTTACATGTATGCATTTACAAGTAAACTTCTGTGCCTACATGACAAGGTGTAAACTTATAAACAAAAGGTGTATGACCGATTTTAAACCATAGCAGGTCACTCCTTACATCTGTAGGGATCAGCATATTGGAAAGATGTTATGTTGAACACATCCTAGGGAAAATATGTCGCCCTTCATGACTGCCTTATTTGTCAGCTCTGATATGCCAGCAACACAATGGCTAATGGCCAGGACATAATGTCCTCTCGATGCATGAGATCACTTGGACAGCCAGAGGTCTCATGGCAGCCATTTTGCTTCTCACTGACATAAATAAGTATCAACGTTCCAGAGTGAGGCCGTTAGGATCTTTTCCTACTGTCCAGATAGTCAGTTTTATTATTAATCCGATCAGACGATAGTAGTCTCATACTTTTGCCTCATGAATGAAATATCAATTACCTATATAATGACAAAGATATGCAATTTTCATACAGTAACATTATCAGATATAATTTTTGTATGCTTTTTAGCCTGATTTTCCATTGGCCATAGAGGAACCAATTGTTTAATTTTTGAAATGACCAAGTTTGTTAAGGGTTGTAGCTTCATGCATGCAGATCTATAAACACATAGTGCAGTGTCATGCACCTCTATGGTTAAAGTTTAGGATCTTCTGACCAACTTATCTTGCCAGCCTATAAATGTCATGTCGTATCACTATTCATAGGAATGCTGATAGAGTTAAACCCTGTAAGGACTGAAAAATGAATTTAAGTGCAGTGTCCATAGACCGGCATGTTTTATGCTGTATCCATGCATCATGTTACACCCTGAAGGTGACACCAATTTAGTGTTAATGATTAGAATCACCATCACTGCATTTGACAACCATTGCCTATGACATTATTACATTACATGGAGGTTGGTCGGCAGCGAATATGAACCCCTTCAAGAGTTAACTGACCGCCTGCAATAAACATACCCATCGGGGTTATGTGATGGCTTTTATAAACCGTCTTATGAATAGCCTCATAACCCTATCAGCAGCCTTCTACAGGCCCTTACATTGTTAACTCAGTAAATGCTACATAATGCCTTCATAAGTAGGGGATTTGCCTTTTGTTGAATTTTATAACATGAACCCTATTTATATAAAAGATATTCCTACTGATATAATACACACACTGACCAACATACAGCAGACCGTGAGTGTATGGTTTGTTGTCCGTTCCCCAACCCGTATCTCCCTGGTGGTCAAAGAGTCAGCAGCCAGGCTCCCTCCAGTGGTACCAAAGGCACCAACCATGGTTTCGTGAAGAGCGCCGCCTACAATTGATATTCCCGGCTTTAGGTGCGTGCTGGAGTAACTCAAACCTTAAGTATTCAGGTTTATTCATCAATTTAGTCCCTTTGCAGGGTGTAGAATGTAGTGTTAGTTTGGGGACAACATAAGCAAATGTCCATGACCAGGGAATAAATTTGCATCGTATTCACCGAGGTGAGGCTGTCCGTATTCAACGATGCCTTATAGGCAGAGTTGAATGCGGACAGGCCTCACCGAGGTGAATACGATGCAAATTTATTCCCTGGAATGGACATTTGCATTTATGTCATGGCCTAGGGGGTTATTTTGCCTTTAAATAAAGAAAAACAGCTCAGATCTGTTCAAAATCCAAGATGGCGGACACCCATTGAATACAGACACATTGTATTCAATGCCCCCCATTGAATACTGCGGTTCTAGTACTAATCTATAGTGACGGTCGTATCAGCCATGACATAAAACAGAAACTTACACCGAATTAAAGAGTTGTAAACTTAGGATCATGATGCAGAATAGTCTAATAATGTTATATAAAATTGATGGGAGGGGTCATGGCAATGTAGTGAGCTGATGTCCCATTGTCCCCAATGGAGTGTCCTACTGTGCCCCAGTAATTGGGCTTGATGCTACAAGCACTTGATCTCAGCGAGCCTCAACTCCAATTAGGTCATGAGGTCATGATATCACACACAGTGATGGCAGCCAGCTGGCTGGTGGAGTCGACTGCTGGTGTCCCTTGATAGTGGATCTAAAACAATTAGGGATGAATAGTGAACCAAATAATCATACTCAAAGCTGAACTAGAAACAATTAAGGGCTAATGATACTGTCCCTACGCTGTCCGTCAGTGACTGACATCTTTATGTGGCGTAACAATTTTGATCTTCAGGCAACATTTTCATCACTCAACATACCTTTCCCAAACATAAAAAAGACCTTGAATGCACTTTCATGAATTAATTCCTAGTACCTTTATCACAATCATAATAGAAATGACAATAATAGAGCCCTGGGGTCTGGTACACAAATGGTCCCCGTTAATTTGTGCTCTTAACTGATAAACTGTTTAAAATAAAGATCATGAAGCAGAGTAAGAAATAATTCTGTTTCATAATTTGTATTCATCTGGAAGAGTACCAAATACATTCATGTTGGTTAATTTTCATGTTCTTTAATTATTTCCTGTTAGTTAATATTGGTGCTCGTCCATAAAGTATAGGGTACATGGTAAACTACACATTTATGTGTACTACATCATAACACCTGCAAAATAAATGCAAACCCCATATGATGTAAAAAATAATTTGATTAACCTATACAGATTTAAGCTAAATATAGATTTAAAGGCCCTCTACAACAACTAAAATCATATAAAATGGCCCCTTCAGGCAATTGAAAATATGCCCATAATATTAAAGAGCATAATATTAAACAAAAATTAAAGAGCATGAAATAGTGAGCAAGATTAAGGTGCTTTTATAGGGCCAAAACTGACTACTATATGTACAAAGGAACGGGTTAGATATAGGGGTATATTTCCCCCACTAGACGGACCTCCCCACCACCTGGGTCAGGTGGTTCTGTGCTGCCACACCAGGTGGCACTACACTGAGACTGAACAAAGGGACTGAGTCATGGACGCCATGGACATTTGGTCATAAAGTCGAACGCCCTATGCCTGTTCCCCCTGATCTAAGCTAATTCCACCACCGTCGATATATCTAAGTGTGTCGCTTGTAGTACCCCATATCATGGGAATTCCTCTAAATGTCCACATTGTGGTGTGGCGAACCCGGGGAGAGCGGGAGATACGTCCCATAATATATCGGATTCATCCAACCGTGACCCTACCGGGCAGGAGGACCAAGCCACCGGGGGAGAGAGCTCTCCACCCGGCCCGCAGGATGGGCAGGACGGGCAGGACGATAATTCTGACGATTATTTGGGAGAGAATGGGGACTTGCTAAGGCATATTGCTGCAGAACGCTCACGTAAAAATGAAATTGTTCGTTTATCTAAGCGCAGAGAATTAGAATTAGAGTTAGCTAGTATCCGTTCAGAAAATAATAGGACATTGCGTGAATTAGAACATGGTGAGCGGGCTTGGCGAGGCGCCATTTCGGCGCTTGATAAACCCACATTTGTTGGCCAATCAGAGGCCGATGTCAACATTCACTGTGGAGTCCAAGACAGCCGCCCTGTCCTTCCGGACAAGTCAACTTCCCGGTATAATCAACCGCACACCCAGGGAAATCAACCGCACAACCAAGCTACTATTCCCCAGTCCTGGGTTGATTTAGACAGTGAATACCAGGAATTTCTGTTATGGAAAGAGTGGAAGCAGGGCAGATTGTCATCTAATTCAGCTGTGGGTCAGTCTGTTGGTGTCAAAGTTGAGCCCCCAGGTAGACAACTGACTGGCAGTGTTGAGGGAGCTGCACCCTGGGGGGATGGCCTGGCCCAACACCCACAGTTGTTCTATCAGGATGGTAGTCCCTACATTCCACAACAATCTAACTCTCCTGTTCGATATCCCCAACAACATGGTGTCTTTGTACAACAACAACCAGCATGGGTAGGAGCTGGTAGGCCTATGCAGTCAGCTGATGGTAGGCCCCTGTATCTGCCTGCCCCCTTGGTCAATGCTCAGCCATCTGTTTCTTCAATGTATAGTGCACCGGTCCCATCCTTGAAGCAACAGCAACAATTTAGGCAACAGCAACAGCCTCAGCAGCAAGTCCCACCTGTGGTTGTTTATGCTTCAAAGGACACCAAGAGTAAGTTTACTACTTTTGATATTGAGCAGCACATGCCTCAGAGTAAACACAAGAATCCAGCACTAGGAGATGTGATCTCGGCTAGTATGGGCCTTCTCAATAGTATGATGGAACGCGGCCACCCATGTAAAAATTATGGGATGCATGTAAAATTCCTCACGGACAAGAGGGATATTTACAAGGAAGATGCTCTCATTACCTATGATTTTGCCATGCGAGAACGTGGCGATGCTTTCGGTGAATTCACCTTTTGCTATTTTGATCATAATATGTTCGCCCAGCATGTGGGCCTAGAAAACCTGGATAAGGGTTATTTGGAGAAGTTGTTAGGTATCCAGCCATCCTCCTCTCAGAATTCAGGTAGTTCTTCCGGTGCTAGTAAGAAAAGGAAAAAGAAGAAGAGATTTCTTTCTTGCAATGCCTATAATGGGGATGGTTGTAAATCTAAAGAATGTAACTACCAACATGTTTGTCAATTGTGTCAGGGATCACATACAAAATCTAAATGTCCCAACAAATCTAATGATTGAAACGCGGATGCTCCTGGTGGGAATTTTCCCTCTCGGGAGCCTAACATTGGCTCGGTAATTCATGAATTACCAGGTGAATGTGTTTTTGTGTCTGACCTTCCCGATGCCCCAGACATTCTAGTCACTCATATTGATGATGTTATAGAGTCTGGTTCAAATTGTGTCAATACTGATTGTGTCAATTATGTATGGAATTCTGCTGGTCAATGTAGTGAATTATTTGGTAATTTGAACCACCTAGGTAGCCTTGGGATCACCCCTGTTACTGTCAACCCGCGCACCGACGGAGGTGCTCGGGTGGAAGTGACTTTAGGCGGTGACAACAGATGGGAAAATTTACCAGATTCTGTCAGACTCAGTATGGATAAGGAAACTTTAACTAAATTCTCGAAGAGGTTTAATGTTGATGTTCCTATTTGTTGTGTAGATGTAGCCCCTGGCATTCTCGTACCTGTGTTCAACGAATGTAGCGAAAAAACCTGCCATTGTGTTTATGTGCTAGAATCTGTCGTTACACAAGTTAAACCTTGCGCCTTTGCTTGTAAATTACTGGAATTCGGTGACCTGGCAACTAAAAGTGACTGGTATGTCCTGACTGGTATTTACCGAGGATTTAGGATTATTGACACCTTCATCGATTGTTGTTACAGAGCTGGAGGCACTGCGACGCAGTTGGGAGGTTCTGAGATCGAATTGCTGTCTGCCACCACTTATAAGACAAGGAAATCCCAATAGAAACAATATGAGGACTTCTGTGAGGAATATGATCTGTGTTATTTACCAGCCTCAATAGAAACCGTCTGTCTATATATAACTCATCTTATTAAACGTGTGGCTTATAACACCATTGAGAACTACATCTCGTGCCTATGGGCTCTGCATGACTTCATGGGCTACCCTCATCCCACAAGAGCATGTTTCCTTATCAAATCTACCTTGGATGGTGCGAAACAATTGCTGGGCTCAGCATCTAAGCCAGCCGAACCCCTGACAGCCTCTGACTTATTACGTATTAAAGCTGTCCTGAACTTATCTAAGGCTAAAGACAGGAAATTCTGGGCTGCGCTACTGTTGTCCTTCCGTTGCTTGTTGCGCGTTGGGCACATCACAAATTCGACACATTCCCTCTTAGTGAGTGATGTGAAATTCTGGGATGGTGGACTTGACTTATGTATTTGCAGCTCGAAGACGGTTCAATTCCGTCAATATGAACAAATTATTCCTGTTATTGCTTCACCTGGCAGTAATCTCTGCCCTGTACAGCTGCTGAAGGATTATATTCTGGAGTCTGGGCTCGAACCCAATGACCAACTATTCTCATGGACTTATAATGTTTATTCATACAAACTCAAGGACTCTTGTCGGTTCGCCAAGCTGAAAGGGGATTTCACTACCCAAAGTGTGCGTCGGGGTGCCGCCATGTTTTTGGCAGATTTTATGCACCTTCACGACGTTAAAAGCTATGGCAACTGGAGATCCTGGGCGGTTCTGATTTATTTATCAGATTCTTACCGCTCGCAACGTGTAAAAGACTTACGTGTGGCTCATGAATTGAGCAGGTACTAATTGGGCAAAGTGTTTTTTGTATGTTGTGTGCCGCCCCAATTGTCAGCGATTGTCAGCGACTTGGGCAAAGTTTATATATGTTGTCGTGTCCATCCATCCAAGGAAATATGACTACTATATGTACAAAGGAACGGGGTAGATATAGGGGTATATTTCCCCCACTAGATGGACCTCCCCACCACCTGGGTCAGGTGGTTCTGTGCTGCAACACCAGGTGGCACTGCACTGAGACTGAACAAAGGGACTGAGTCATGGATGCCATGGACATTTGGTCATAAAATTTTTCTTTTTGTTTTTGACATTGTCTGTTAGGTTTAAAGTTTAATAAACCGCCCCAATTGTCAGCGATTGTCAGCGACTTGGGCAAAGTGTATATATGTTGTCGTGTCCATCCATCCAAGGAAATATATTGGAATAATATCCTAATCAAACAAGTTGTTATCTTTATGTGTGTATTTTGGGACTTCCTGTTATATGACTAAGCCAAAATTACATTGTCTTCAATTTATTAAAACATTTAGTACCCCCATTTAGGTCTGTATAACTTTCATTTATGTAACACTGGATACACCCCTTTACGACCACCAGAAATAAATTAAAGAACACCATCAAAATATTAAAGAATAGTTATGAAACACCTAACAATTTCTATAGAAATTAGGGGATCTTGCTCATCAATTAAAGAGCACAAAAATTAGTGAACACCACCTAGATTTATACTTGTAACACATTTCCTAATAAATCATAAATAGGGACCACAAATTTTGATTGTGTAACAGACCCCAGACAATAATAGGAGCCTCTAAGTTAATGTAAACATAGCTACACAGAAATCCCTTAACAGAGTTACTTTCCATGCATCCTTCTAGTGTCACAAGAAGTCTCACAGGGATTCCTTTTAGCTTGTTCACCTATAGTTCTCTTGAGGCATAATATTGTACTAAAATGGTTAATGATGACAACCTGTTTAAAACTAGTTTTAATCTTGTCTTATTTAACTGGGTCACACCCCTGCTACTCAGAGAACTGCAAAATCTGCCCTCATGTACTCCGTACTACCACTCTACATCACAGACAGAATCAATACAAGATTATAGGTAAAATTACCTGCCAAACCAGAAGTGTAGTGTACGCCATCCAATGTCCCGTCTGCAAACAACTGTACATCAGCGAGACGGGCCGTCGCGCTGGTGAACGAATTCAAGAACATCTCGACGCCATCCGTCGTCGGGATAAAAGATCCCACGTAGCCCAACATTTCGTTGATCATGATGCCCAACACAAAGAAACGCTTGTGATCTTCCTCGACAGCTCGGCTGCAGATAAAAACATTCGCCTACAACTTGAAGAAGCGTGGATCCGCATTGTCAACACTTTCCATCCGCACAGAATCAACCGGAAGTTATAACAACCACGCCTCCCACCATACCTTGCGCGTGACCCGACCTGACCCAATTCTTCATGACAATGCCCACTCGCACATCCATATACAGACGCTCCAAATTTGAAACTGCCACTCAACGGCCAAACTCCGCCCACACTACAAGTTATTTACAAACAACTACATGTGTCTTCACGAAAACATGTCGGACGAGTGGCAAACTTGTGCCGCCGGCTGCCGCAAATGGTTTTTTAATCGACAGGCAATGTCACGACATCTCAACACCGTCCACATTGGGGAAAAACCCATGAAAATCAAAAGTAAGTTTCCATGTCCACACTGCTTTAAGTTCTCAAGCCACTCTACGAACTTACGTTGACATATAAATTCACAACACGGGGGGGTGTTTCACAAAACAGAACCAATATATTTTGTGGAAAACATTATTCCCACAACTATGGTGGAAAAGCCAACGGCCAAATTAAGTATGAACTGTCCTGTCATGAAACCCAAATTTAATTTAGTCATTGACATGCCTCGTTGCAGACAAGCTTCAATTATCCGGCACAGACAACGAGAAGCCAAACTCCAATCCAAACGACAAAACAACACCAACAACGACAAATCCCACCAGTTCAACCCCCATACCAGCCACCATGAAAACCACTCAACCAATCAATCCTGGTATGGACCCCACAGCCAGGAAAACCTGCCGTCATGCTCACCCGCTGAACATCATACTGAAAAACGCCTTGAAGAAAAAAAAAAAAAATGGAACTTACACCACGACTAATTGACATTGACACTGACACAGATGATGACACCCCTGCCAAACCATCCACCTCTACTTAGAAGACCAACCCTCAGTCCATCAAACACAGTATCACAGACATTAGTGAAAAACCTACTACCAAACCACTACTTGACATGCCTACTACCATCACCCCTGATTTGAATTTACTACACGCTGATTTAGCTACCAGTGACAGTGAGGACGAAACCACCCCCACCAACAACAACACGCCACCTGTGGAAAACGATGTACCACCCACTAAGAAGAATGTACCCACCCAAGACGATGTAACAGATCTCCTTGAAATCGACACCACCATGCCCAGCAGATCCATAAGCCCAAGCTCCAGTACCTCGAGCATAAACTCATCTGCCAGTACAATATCTGTCCACAAACGCAAACTCGTAGTCCATGATTGTGATGAATATGAACCTAAGCAGAAAGTAAGATCTCAAATTGTCATACCTCCTTATGTACCTACACCTATAACTCGTACTAGAAATACTGAAACCCAAACTGAATATGATCCAAGATTTTATCAGAGAGTGGTCCTTGCCAAAGATGTATTAAAAGACTTGTATTACTCAGTAAATAATATTGACCAGAACATGGGTACCCACTTGAGACAACGCATGGAACACGTTGGCATTTTCAAATCCAAACAGTAAAACATATAGCATCATACTTGTATGCCATTTTTTATATAAGGTTAAATTCACAAAATATCTATTATTATGTAAGCATTGATAAAAAAATCGAAAAATTGTAAACTTGGCTGAAAATCATCAGTAACATGTGACGTATAGAAATTTATTATAATATTTAAATGACATTGACCTTGGGACCCATAAAGGCGACCTTGACCCCATGTATGACCTCATTGTTGTATCTATGGCAACATATACTAATGCCTGCTCAAAGCACTACTTAATAACCAATGTATCTGATAATTATATCACCTGATGAAGGCTAACTACAGCTGAAACGTTGTGATCGACATAATTACTAAGGTTTAATAAAGCCTATAAAACCCAAGTTTTGTTGTTCTAGTTGTTTCTATTATATAATTTTAATCTTGTCTTAATTCCAGTAATCAGGCAGGAGTTGGGCTATCCATAATTAATCTGCATCTCACCAACAGCTCAGTTGGCCATGGGGCTTTTGCCTCGGAGTTGGCTCTACGTGTATAAATGCGTCAGTGGCTTCAATCCCGGATGATCAGGTCTCATAAAATGGGATCAAGAAAAGTGAAAAAAAGAATCACATGTGCTGCATACTTACATCCGTATATACACAAGTTTTTGTTTAATTTTCAGATGTCATGAGCAGCTAATGAACAAGGAATCTGACAGCCAAGGTGGAATTGATTACTCTGAAATCTATGATGAGGGAAATGATATATTATATATAAAAAGTGACATGTATGGTTCCAAATGGCACTTTGAGCTGATAAAAGTCACTATATTTTTAAAGTGGCCTTTTAGGGCACATTAAAACCTTTATAAGCAACACCTTACTTTCCTAGCATCCCAAATCAGTTAAACCTTCATGGGACCTGACGTAAGGGATGCTATAAATAGTATGGCAGACTCAGTTATAACTCAGCTTCTGTCTTCATAATACTGGGTTGGTGTTGTTGCTGTCGTTGTTGTTGTTGTTTTTGTTGATTTTTTTAATTGGCATTCAACATATTAGGAATTTGTATGTAACCCCCGTCCACCATTTACACAATAACTTTATGCAATACAAAAACTATCAAACATAATTCTAAAAATACTGCAATATGATGTGGGAAGTTTTAAACAGACCATATTACTAATAATATAGCATTGTGCGAATGAAAACGGGTCCAGTGGGACTGCCCTCAGGTTTAGGGGCATTAAAGCTAAAGCCTCCTTTTAATAGCCAGTAAAATGTAATTAATGATATCATTTTAAATTTACTATGTTCATTGCAGGCAGACAAGAGTAAGCTATCATCAGAGTTTGAGTTTGAGTTTTGTAGTTTTTTATTACCGAATTTCATTTATATGATCTTTCGTAGGCAATATGGGGCCACCATAAACCCTCCTGGAAACTAGACTATACTCATTGTTTGAATTCCATTTCAATTTTAAAAATATACAACAAAGTATATAAATGAGTTTCACAAGTCACACAATTATTCTAACAAAATTGATGAACAAAGTATTTAAGTAGTTCTCGCGTTTTTATACAAATAATCATAGAAAATAATGCAATGTCTAGTCTTTCTGTAGACTTAGTTGTTTTTTTTTCTTGTACTACAGAACTACCATAGTTAATATGTCTAACATGTAAGAACAGAAATCATGCACCTTCTTGCCCTAGTACATAACCCACTTGTATTTATTTAAATACTGATGGACACAAACAGTAGCCTCACACCCATGACCAATTGGCTAATTAATTTACAACCATGTTTTTTTTTTTCTGCTCCACGTTCGTACCCACAAACTATTCTATAATGAATAGTATCCTTTACTCCTACATTTTCAGGTAGTCACCTTTATGAACAATACAGTTTAATCTAGGTATCATTTACCATCTATATGATCATCAAATATGGACAAACAAGAGTCAAGTAATTTTGCGTGGTGTAGGTAAAACACTGCGAGTCATCATGAGATTCA
Source organism: Acholoe squamosa (assembly GCA_949317995.1). Lineage (NCBI taxonomy): Eukaryota > Metazoa > Annelida > Polychaeta > Phyllodocida > Polynoidae > Acholoe > Acholoe squamosa. Next base: position 74,589,702 of record OX439045.1, on the reverse strand, counting down.
AACATTGAAAGATAACCAGTCTCTCAGCTATAGGGGTGCTATTGGCAATGCCTCTATGAGCGGTTTACCTTTGAAACCATTTTGCATGATCAAGTTATGTTGGCTTGTTGTCTTACCCTTAAAGGATATGGCAGGCAGTTGAGCTATTGGAAACTATATATATTCCTGATAGCCTGTTACTCAGTCAACCTGGCGCACAGCACCATCAGCCTAGGATTTAGCAAAAATCCAAGTAAATCCCAACTAGTGGGGAGTAAGCCATACCAATGTCAGGCCTGGGGGTTATGATTTCTCTTTTCCTCGTGGCAGCAGGGGTGAAATATTGGATTTGTGACTGCAAACCACTGCCCTTCATTTATTTTCAATAATATCCTATTACACCCCTAACTTCCTAAATCCATAACCAACCCGTCCCTGCAGTGGTCTCAGCTATGTAGACAACAGAGTAGTGTGGAAACTTCCAGGCATCCAGTGCCAGCGTTCCTCTGACCCATATTGTCATCATAAGAACAATGCAGTCTTACCATTCGACTTCTATGCACCATCAACGTTATAAATAATGCAGATCGTAAGCAAACAATTTCAAGTGTTCATGGCAAACTGGACTTCCTGTCCGTACCCCAGCCACGAAACTCCCAAAGTGTCGAGGTGTAGGCCCTCCAGGCTAGTCAAACTGTGGCTTGTGACCACGGCAATTGTATCCTGTTGACATTGTTACTGACATTGCCAAGTGACATGATGTTACCTATTGACGTGACATTGCTAAGTGGCGTGATATTGCATCAAACATTGTGATAACAACAGAACTCTCAATGCAGATGCTTCTGGAGGTACTCAAGGTCACCATGCACGAAGAGCTCAATCTTAAGATAAACCAATATTTACATACTTTTAACTTGTTATGGCTAAGTAAAGAAAATATTTATGAGAAAATTTGTTTCTTTTCATAAATATTCCCACTTTTGCTGTGTGCTGTGACAGATGCAGCCCTTGTTGTACCATTCAGTGAGTGTTTTCACTCCCTTCCTCAATGGGGGCACCCCAGTAATCCGTAGTGCATGGTTGCCTTCACTGATAAAAGTACTGATGACGTCATCAATAACTGGGGTGCCCCCTTGAGGGAGGTAGTGAAAACCCTCACTGAGAGGTAAGACAAGAGCTGCATCTGTCACACCACAGAACAAGAGTGGGAATATTTATGAAAAGTAACAAATTTTCTCACAGTATTTTTTTTACTTAGCCATAATAAGTTAAAAGTATGTAAATATTGGTTTATCTCAAGATTGAGCTCTTCGTGCATGGTGATCTTTAAACTCAGATATGTTTCCATTAGATTAGATATGACATAAGTAGAGGAATGTAATCTGGATATTGTCTTTGTATCTATGTCTTATTTGGTCCATATTCAAGTACAGATGTGTTATTTTATTGCTTTGGAGTAAAGAATGGTGGATTTTGAAAATAAAATCATCTGTCTGTTGGTATCTAGCGAATCAAGATTATGTTTAGGGAAAATAAAATGCTTTCAAATTAGGATCCATAATTAAAAAAATAATTGTCAGAATATGACCAAATTGTGAAATATTACTTAAAGGCAGTGCTTGCAATCGAATTAGCCATTGTTATATGTGGGGTAAAAAAGACTAAATGACTTGAGAACAAAAGTGACGGCTGCATAGGCTCTCTGCACATCAACACTTTGTAAAATGGTGTATAGTTTAGGAACACATGGTTTATCTAGAGGGCATTGAAAATCACAATTTTGTTAATGAATAAGATAGATTTGGCTCCATCAGAAAGTGAAGCTGGATATCTGACACCTTAGACAGAATTTCCTCACAACCTGATTTAACCACTCCCACATGATCAATGGTCAACACTCATCAAGTTAGAAACGCTGGATGAATAATGGGAAATAGTCAAGGAAATCAAGCCACTTTGGTGTGAAGAAAAAATCCCAGAAAAGTCACAGAAAATTTCTTGTGACTTTCTTTCGTTATCCTGATTTAAGCCTTCTCCTCAAGTTTACCATATTGCCCAAAGATGATTGCATTCATACACACCCTGTGCCTCCTTTCATATTGCCTGTCCCAGGGTACAGTAGCTACTTGTATTTACCTGCATACTTAACAACTAGCTCAAAGAGGCAGTTTATACCGATGCTGATGCTAGACCTGGAGAACCAGATGAGGATGGCCAGCATTCTGGACATGTACCACCTAACATAAATCACTGTATAGTGGAACAGTGGATCTCCACGAACATGGGGAGCTTACCCCATATATACAACCCTTATAGTCCCATCACTCCTCAATGGCCTAAATATAGCAGCTCCCCATCAGAGGTTGCCAACACAAGATGTCACCCAAGCTTGTCAGCTTCACATCTGATGCAGGGTATCTAGAGGATTGGTGTTCTGTACCACCCTCAGGCACTGATATGTTATCAACAAAGGTTCAAGTTTAGGAAGGCATGCGTGGCGATGTCAGATATTATATAAGATGACTGTCAGGAGTGCAGTTTATCTTTCATCACTATAAAAGCCACTTTGTTTATCTATACACCTTCCCTCATGATTCTTCCTCAGTTTTTTCCTTGATGATATATGAATTCACCACTGTGAGTAGATTTGTAATGGTTGTTTGCACTTGCTGTGGTTCCCCAATGATGTGCTAGTATCATATACCATTTTATTATTCCATAAATTGTAACATATTTTGTATTAATCAAAGGATATCTATGAAATTAATACAAAGGTTGGTTCTAAGAGCTATAAGAGCGCTCAAACTTTGTATAAGAGCGTTCATGCCCCACTGCACACCAGCCAGAGTCAGTTAGACAGAGTTTTCTGACATCAAAGGCTCCGACCTAATGGTTCACTGCACAATATAATAAAAATGAGGGTCTCAGTGTGCGACCTCATGGTTCAGTGCACAAACTAATAAGTTGTAAGTGAATGCAACCGGCCGTCACGGGTGCCTAAGCACCGCTGACGCCGTCATGAGTGTCTGAGCACTCTAATAACTGAACAATGGGTTACATAAGCACGATGCCATAACCGTCCGGTCGCTCTAGCGTCGCTCCTGAGCAAGCTAGGTCAAATATCAAAGCATTTATGGAAAGCCCATAATTAGACGGTCAGAATGAGCCCAAGATCAAGGCGGAACTCCCATGATTAAGGAAGTTATGCCCTGGAGACTGAATGGAGCTCCGAGTGCACTACAGACAAACCGGCGGGAGTTACGCGCCTATCCAGCAGGCAGTTTAAACTTGGTATATTCAACTCCGCGCATGCGCAAAATGGCGCCTGTAGAAAAAGGTCCAGGAAATCAGCACTAGTGCAGATGAAGATGTTAACCTAATGTCTAGTGCCCATGTAAGGCAACAGGAAGCTAAGGTTACATCAAGAGACCCTACCGGTAGATATAGAGGAAACAACTATGACCCCAACTACCAATCCAATAGAGGTAGAGGTAGAGGGGGCAACAACAACAACCGGGGGGGTCACAACAGTAGGAAAGACAACAGCTCTTCCAACTCCAACAATGGTAACTCTTCATACAGTGATAGGAGAGACAGAACCCCAAGAAATGGCAGATCCTATAATAATCAAGGATCCAACAGTAGGAGCCATAGTCCACATAGGAACTACAACTCTGGATCCTACAACAACTCTGGATCCTACAACAACAGCCAGGGTTCAAACAACTCTGGATCCTACAACAACTCTGGATCCTACAACAACAGCCAGGGTTCAAACAACTCTGGATCCTATAATCAAGGATCCAACAGTAGGAGCCAGAGTCCACATAGGAACTACAACAGTGGGTCCTACAACAACAATGGTGCCTACAACAACCAGAGATCCAACAACTCTGGTCAATACAGCAACTCTGGTCAATATAACCAGGGTTCCAACTCACGCCAGGAGGATTACAAACCTGACACAAGAGGTTACCAGGGGAACCAACACAGTAACCCCCAAATACCACCTCATGTAATGGATCAAATCTCCAAGCTCCTGGTGGCAAGCATCTCAACCACCCCACAGAACCAGGAAAACTAGGATGTCACAGTGCCGATGGGCCAGTGCACTGTGACACCCCAAATACAAACAATCAATCAGGATTAACAAAGATCCAACCAGAGACAATTGCTAGTGCCAATCTACCATCTAACAGACAGAGACGTCCATCAGTGATACACATCACCCCGCCAGATTCATCATCAATTGATACAGGTGAGAGTACCAAGCTTTCTATTGTACTTCTTCAAAATGGCTGTATCAATGCAAATCTATATGATGTTTCAGATGTGCAATGTTTGGTTGATACAGGTGCTACTATCACCTGTGTCAGACAATCATTCCTCATGGATCTCCAAAGGAGATTCCATATCCAACTGAGCAAATCTAAAATCAACATCCACTTGGCAGATGGATCGGTGTGTCATGTTAGACATTCAGCTATGCTGAACTTTAGGATCCAAGGTGTCAGATTCCAATACCAATTTGCTGTAATACCCAACCTCACACAGCCCGTGGTACTCGGCACAGATTTCTTAAGCACTACAAAATCTCAAATTGAATTTAATGTTGATCCTGAACAAATTCTCAAACCCATTAGGGCAGTGAGGGATTTTACCATCCCTCCATTCTCTGAACTTGCAGTGTTGGGTAAGGTCACATCTACTCAATCACTGCAAGGCAAAACTGGAGTAGTAAATAACCTCCAAAGAAATAACAATGCCCCATATCTAGTTCAAAGGGCAGCAGTAACCCCCAGGGAAAATAACAAACATCCCCTAGTGTTACTCAACACCAGCAGGCGCCCACATAAAATCAAAAAGGGTGCCATCATAGCTCTATTTCAGGAAGTCAAGGAATCTGATTTAGAAAAACCTCAACAGGTGTCAGACACTACCCCACACACTTATCAATCCATCTCAGCCATACGGCCTGAGGATGTAACTCAATTCAGTGACACAGACTCAGACTGTGAGTCCACATATGCTGACCCTGAACCCAACTCAATCAGACTCTCTGAAATAGCTGCTATACATAGTGAGGCACATGACCTCGAGCCAGAATTGGAAGAGAATGTTCCACCAAAATCTGTGCTCACATCCAAAGATCAGCATGATAGATTAGAATCACTGCTGACCAAGTATGATGATATATTTGTAGGAAAAGATGGAGACATTGGTGCCACACACCTGTATACACACTCAATACATGTAAAACCTGAGGCAGTACCATGTCATTTCCTACCATATAGACAAACACCAGAAAAACAGGCTGCAATAGGGGAAGAGTGTGAAAGGCTAGTACAACAGGGCATTCTGAGAGAATGTGCTGAGGGCCCCTGGGCTTCCAGATCCTTTTTAGTACAAAAATCATCGGGAGGCCGTAGGCTCGTCACAGATTTTCGTTATTTGAACCAGAACACGATAAATCAAGCCTTATCTACACCCCGGGCCGATGACACTCTAGACATGATAGGGTCACTCAGACCAAGAGTATTCAGTAAGCTAGATGCCCAACAGGGATTTTTTCAAATTCCTATAAGACAGGAAGATCAGCATAAAACCGCATTCATAGCAAATGACAAAAAATATGTCTACGAAAGGATGCCGATGGGTTTAGCGACCGCACCTGCGGGATTCTGCCATCTAGTCACATTAATTCTGAACAAACTCAAATACAAATGTGCCCTACCATACCTAGATGACATATTGGTATTATCACCATCAATCGAACAACACTTCCATGACCTGGAAGATGTGTTCAACAGCCTAAGAGTTGGCAAACTCAAATTGAAGAAATCAAAATGTGAATACTTCATAGACAGAATAGACTTCTTGGGAATGAGAGTCACACCCAAGGGACTGCAACCATCTCCCACAAAGGTGGAGTCAATCAAAACCTTCCCAACACCAAAATCAGTCAAAAATGTCAGATCCTTCACAGGCCTATGCCAATACTTCAAAAAGTTTATCAAAGGTTATGCCCAAATTGCTAGACCATTGTATGATCTACAGACACATCTCAAAGCATTTGTCTGGACAGAAGAGGCAGATAATGCTTTCAAAACACTAAAGCATGCCCTCTGTACCATTGCTCTTCTCAGATATCCAAACTATGAGAAAGAGTTCAGTTTGGCAACTGATGCTTCCAATGTGAGTTTAGGAGCTGTACTCTCACAGAGAGATAATGAAGGAGTGCTCAGACCAGTAGCCTTTGCAGGTAGAACCCTCTCCAAACATGAGAGAAATTACAATACCACAGAGAGAGAACTACTGGGAGTAGTGTATGGAGTACTACACTTCAGACACTATCTAGAGACTAGACACTTCCAATTATACACAGACCATGCAGCCCTAATCCCACTTTTAACCAATACAGGACTCACACATAGATGGGCCAGATGGGCTCTAGACATACAGCAATTTTCATTCACCATCCAACATGTGAAAGGTGATGATAACATACCACCAGATGCTATGTCTAGAAGAGAATACCCAGACTCTGGACCCATGACTAACCCTCCACCCCCACCAAGGAGAGTTAGAGCAGCCAGTAGAACCAAGTTTGCAAAAGTAACAAAGAAAGTACCATTCAAAAGGGATGATCCGCCCAACACCATTGAAAGGCCAGAGACACCCATTAGGGGTATCTTGAAGCAATCTACACACTATGTGTTTTGCCACTGTGAGAGAGAATACTCACAAATCTTTCCAGATAATGACTTCGAGCCTATTGAATTCTCATCACTCAATCAGATGGTGAAGGCAACTCCTAAAGAGCCACCCTTCACGCCACCTGACTCAGATGATGAAGATTCAGAAGACACAATATATGCTATTACTCAAGCAACTTCAAAATCAGTCAGATTCTTTGAACCAATGCAGGGAGAGGACACATCAAACCATTTGTGTCCTATGACCACACGCTCAAAGACTAGAGAAATGATTCAGGAGGGCACACCAAAACCCCCCCCCACAATCACAAACTATTCTAAATGAGAAAAAGGTCACAGGAAACAAACCTACCAAAACCCCACCTGCCAGGAAAAATGTCACAAAAGACACTGCATCTACTAAATCAAAGAACTCTGAGACAAAGAAGATTGACAAAAAGCAAATTGTGCCTTTAAAGAAAAAGGTTGCCACTCCCATCAAGGCGAGAATAGGTCCTCCAAAGGAGCCTACACACCAAAACAAGAGTGACACACCCCAACAAAAGACACAAGATAGGCCAATAGTCGACGAAAAAGAAAAAGAAAGAGACAGAATAAAACAACATGTGCTAGATATAAATCAATTACTGGATCAGATCCCCGACACATCCATCTCAGGTTCAAACCTTGGCTTGGAACAAAGGAAGGACAAGGAACTATTGCCCCTCATACAATATCTTGAGGATGGGACCTTGCCTGCACCAAAAGCACAAGGAAATAGAATCATCAACCAAGGCCAGACATACACCTTGGTAAATGGTACATTAGTCCATATATGCCCCATAAATTGGAGAAAAACCAATACTGTACCACTTCATATTGTTATACCACAGCAATGGGTAACAAGTACACTACAGTATTTCCATGACCCACCTACCGGCGGCCATCTTGGTTCCAGTAGGATGCTGTCAGCACTCCGACCTAGGGTATATTGGAAGTCTATGCAAGCAGACACAACAAAATATGTTTCCACCTGCCACACATGCCTCACAGCAAAAAGGCAAGTACACTCACACAAAACACCAATGACAGTGAGAGAGTACATGGCTTCACCAATGAAGTTCCTAAACCTCGACGCGGTGGAACCACTTCCCACAACTGCCAGGGGAAACAAACATATACAAGTCTGCATAGATTATGCTACCAGATATGCAACAGCTTGGGCTACTACTGACTTAAAAGCTGAGACAACAGCAGCAGAGTTCTACAAGAATATAATTTGTCATCACGGAACACCAGCCACTCTTCAAACAGACAATGGGACATGTTATACAGGTGCAAAGTTCACAAAGTTAACTAAACACCTCAAGATCAAACATAAATTCTCCTCACCATACAGGCCACAATCAAATGGGCTTGTAGAGAGATTCAATGCTAGCATAGGCACAGCGCTCAGAGCATTCTGCTCAAAGCACCAAAACAATTGGGATTCATTTATTGAACCCATAACCTTTGCATTAAACAACACTGAATCCCAAACCACAGGATTCACCCCTTTCTTCCTACTCCATGGAAGAAACCCAGCCACCCCAATGGACTTAGGGCTGGGAATACAGGAAGACATATCCACAGTAGCAGACCATGTAGCTAACATGATAACAAATCAAGATACCTCTAGGAGGAAAGCTATAGAAAGGGTCGCCAAGCTACAAAAGGAAAGGAAGGATAGATATGATAAGAAACTTACACCACAGGAAATCAAGGTCACCGACATGGTGTACCTAAACATACCAAGAATCCTGACCAATACAGAGTGTAAGAAACTTCAACCCCTTTTTATGGGACCATATGTTGTAGTGAATAGACCTAGTTTGACAAGTGCCAAACTCAAAAACTTGGACACCAATCTATTGGTGGCCAGACCAGTGCACATAGACAGACTGAAAAAGGTTGTGGCTGTCAGAAATAATGAATTTGCACACAGGCTTATTCCACATGAAGCCAAATACTACAACAAAATTGTAAGGAACAAAAATGATATCACCCTTACAAGAGAAACCACAGGCATAGGCCCTATCAAGCCTAGGCCTGCACACCACATACTAAGAAAAACATCTAGGTGTGGTGCAGTTTCAAGAAATTAGAAACAAATTGAGATACCAAAAGAACATAAGATTTTCAAAATGTATTACAAATTCTCTTCATCCACACATAAGACATGTGTGACTGATAATGAATTACTTATATGTATATAAAGCCAATAAAATTTGTAAATATATCAGTAGGTTATTGCCTCTGAATGGTCAAAGACTGGGACCCTCCAAGTAAAGCAGACATGAAGTCTAAGAAGAGTAAGGGTAACACAATGGAGTGTATAAAGCCTAATCCCCACATGAAAGAGCGCGCTATGCCAACACAGCAGTCTATAGAGATCAATTGACCTTATAAGCTACACTCAGACAACTGTCTAGACGGTCATGAATGGCTGTCCTGGATGACAGGAGGAGCTAATTACCAGTACACAGATTACACAATAGACCCCCACAGTTGCAGACACTGGAGATCAAGGCCTTGACTCCAGAGAAACAATACCAGGCCCACAATGGATGTGGGTAGGGTAGGCTACATAAGAAGCACTGTGGACCATAGCCCACCATCAGTCTTCATCCAGCTGCAGTCTGGAACACAAGTCTACAGGACCCCACTTGGGAATTAGCCAGCCCACTTCTCCATTAGGAGAGACTGCACTAGGATAAAGAACACACCTACTTCACCTTCAACCCGACCTTACCATTTACTGGTCAATCTCTATAGACTCACCGGACATATTGCCAAGACAGCTCAATCTTGCAAAGGTACAGTTTGAACCACTTCATTTAAAGTGTTGCACCATACACTTAGACTTTACCAGCACCAAATCACTACAAATTTGACAAGACTTTAAACAGCAAACTTGCTTTACACAAGCACCATGGGGAGACTGAGAGTTTCTCCCATACTGCTAACTATGCTGTTATTATATACTACAGAACCACTTACTGCAGGTTATACACCTGTGGTGAGACAAAACATAGGAGTAGTATTCAAACCTAGCCCTCAACCATTGGTCAATGGACATACAACCACAACACTATTGTTAGCTATCCCCTACAAGATACCTCGGGCACCCGTTACCCAAGGATCCATAAGGGATAGAATACTCCATTTGACCACTCCTACTCTACAAGATCATACCTCTGGTCAAATTATCCAACAAGCCAAAGAGCTTGACACCTTGCTGGAAATTGCAGACAAGGAGATATATGAAACATTAGCCTCCATCAAATTGTTCCTATCCAACCCCATAAACACATTGGACAAGGCCAAAAGAGAGGCCATACTGGGTTTTCTAGCACCCCTGTTTCGCGGTGTGCTAGGTCTAGCCACAGTAGAAGATGTAAACCAAGTAATGGGACAGCTCAAGAACATAGATGAAATACTAAGGAAATTTGCTAAACAAGATCAGGAAGCAGCTAGTCTCATTGAAAAGATCACAGACAGACAAGATAAGTTTGTTAAAGCATACATCCAAGATAAGAAGGTACTGGACAGCACAATCAACACCATAGGTGACACCGTCAACCTGTGGGCCTCCAACATGTCCAGGTCACTTGACTCATATTCAAGGCACGAGAAAGCTCAAAGGGAAAAGATGCAAGTATTAAATGATGCATTAATTATCATAGCAGCAAGAATGAATACAGTTCAATCACTGCAAAGGACAAATGCAGCCCTGAGGATGCTATCATCAGGAATCCTAACCCCTGATATAGTACCACCCTCAGACCTTGCTAGATACTTAATTGACATTAATAACAAACTTAGGATTACACACCCTGGAGCACAAGTCGCAATTAATGACTTAGACTTCTATTATTCACAGAAGCTGACCTCATACACTTACTCAGCTCACCATATATATATTCATCTGGACATTATAATTCAATCTACCACCTCGACCTTCAAAATGTACCAAATGATTACATCACCCATGCCTATAGACACACAGGAGACCCCCACCAGAGGAGTCACCAAATTACAAACCACAACTGAGTTTCTAGCAGTATCTTACGACGAATCATTATTCATCGAATTGGACTCAGCAGATATGCAGGCATGTGAAGGTACTACAGTAAAGGTATGCAGAGATGTGAATGGTAGAATTTATAAGCACAGGCCTACATGCCCTGTAGCCATTTTTACTAACCAGGCTCAACAGATTAAGGAACATTGCAAGTTTACAGTTTCACCACTGCAAACACCTACCACCCATGCTATTTCCATTTCTGAAGATGAGTATCTGGTCACTAATAATGAACCCCATTACTTTATCAACTGCCATGGTAAAACGTCTGAAACTCGAAAAGCCCAGTCCTACTCAATCATAGGTGTACCCTGTGGGTGCACAATCAGTGTAGGAGAATTTTCTCTTCCAAACACAAGGTTGCCCTGTAACTCAACCTTATCATTTCACTACATTCTCAAGACAATTAATTTACCATTCATGGCAGCACTTAACCAAATTACAGAAACCAAACCAGATGAAAGAGAGAATCTTCGGAATTTCCCAGTAGTAAACCTTTCTAGAACCTTAGAAAAACTACAGGAAAATCCGATCATGGATGATATTACTCAACTAAATTTAGAGCCCTTTGCCAAAACATTATTAAAAGATGCCTCCAACCTTAATAAGGAAATGGAAACGCGCTTCGAGAAATCATACCTACGTCGAGTTACAGAGCATCCAATCTTCCAAAGCTTAGCACTCATCCTAGGGATATCAGCTCACATTTTTATAGTATACATACTACTCAAACTGTACAGACTAGGAGGGACTGTAGCCTACCTGCCTACAGCCAAAGCATTCAGACTAGTCACCGAGCTGCCCCTACACAAATTGCTCCCAGATAAGAATCCTACCAAATTAACCCCTACAGAGGAAACCCACACCCCTTTCCTCACAATTCAGGAAACTCACACCCTGATAATTGCTATATTATTCACCCTGACCATCTACTCAGCCTACAGAATAATGAAGTACCTTAAGAAATTTGCACAGACACACTGTGGCAAGAAAAATGTGGCCAAGCGCACAAATCCCACAATATATTTTAAAATATATTGTGGAGACTCAAACTTCGCGCTACCCCTGAGGCCAATACCACATGAATTTGATGAGATTAAATCAGCAGCTGCCCCGACCTATAAGGATATAGTGGTTAAAACCTCCCCACTACCTAAGGCTATATTTACCTGGAATGGACCAGCAGTTATAACAACACAGAGAGGAGAATTTGCTTATCACCTCCCTCAGGTGATACACCTACCTTGGCGCACTAGGTTCAGTACCATACCAGCCCTTAAAAACAAAGGACTGTACTACTCCATGCTTCTCCAGAACGATTGTGGCACCAGCCCGGTGACCATGACAGCACTGGAAAATACAACAGATATAATTATTGACGAACAACAGGAGGAGACCGCAAGGTCAAACATGCAGACTATTGCTAATTTTCTAAACCACCAGCCCTCCCCGGTGACTGTGGAAACAGCCTAGACTGCCCACAGCCTAGACTGCCCCCAGTCCACCACCAGGAGACAACATATCAGAGACAGTATTCAGAACTTTTCGGACAATTTGCCGGCCCTGAAAAGGGCTTTTGGGATGGCGGGTTTTTATACCCTAGGTTTCAGTCAGTCGGGATCCTACCACAGATCCTCGGGTTCAACATCGATGGGAGAGTCCGAGTCCGAGTCTGAGCCATACATATGGCCATGGTCCTGTTCCCACTCAACGAGCCGGGCCTCCATCATCCCCAGCCCATACTCGGCTGCCATGGACGGATCCCCGGATGCCGCAAGATCGATGAGGGACACGGCCAACAAATAATCCCACAAGACTCGCTCCCGCGGCCCGAAGTTCAAGTCCATGGGCCAGAACCCTAGGTTACTCAAGGCCCTAGCCAAAAGGGCCACAGTGGCCCCCCGACGCAAGGCTGAGCCCAAGAAATATTGGCAGGAATACATATCCACCAACACATCTCCATGCTCACTGATCTCTCTGAAATTCCTCACTATGTAACCATAGTGTATGGCCTGGTTGGCCTCCACCAGAGCCCTAGCAGGACTCCCCACCACCATCACCTGGGAGACAGGCAAAGCAAAGATAGTTTGAAGGTGGGCCATGGTGTGACAGCAGAGGTTTCCAGAGAGGAAATGATACTCCAATACCAGCCACCCACTCCTTAAATGGACACACACACACCCCCCCCCCACCCTGAACTGTCCACTGACACCAAGCTAGGCACTGCCACAGACACATGCCAGAATCTGGCACCTGACACCTCAAGTGCCACCACTGCATGAGCACATCAGGGAGGAGACTCACATCTCACTCCTGACACACCTCCACTGTCAATGAAATTATCAAAGTATTAGAAAAATTTTTAGAAAAAAAAAAAGACACAGCCACTTGTTGATGTATAATATGAAAATCTATGGTATTCTCACAAAATCGATGATTAATGCGCGCATATACGTGCAAAATTGCGAAATTGCAATTTAAAAATTGTAAATTGTACAAATCCAACACAAATATACATGAATGCAGGTAGATAACTAAGACAGTTTTTGTACCCACTAGCACTTGTATACTATGCCAAGATTTACTTAAAGTAACACACTTTAGGTATCCAAGAAAATTGTTGAAAAATGAATGAAAAAAAAAAAAAAAAAAAATATTGTTGTTGAGAAAAATTGTTGACATGAAAAATGTTTACGTAAGATACTCACCAAATAATCTTTTCCAGGGACACATACTCAAGAAGGCTAGGGAAAAGTCAATTAAGCAGCGGCCCACTGCCGAAATTGCCAATTAATACACCCATATTGCAAAATCAAAGAGTAACTCAGAGACAAACAAGCCTATTGTACATAAAGTACTTTGTTTTTCCGGTCCTCGGAAAAATTTGTCTCAAATCCCAAAAATTGTAAAGTGTAAACTAGATTGTACGCTTGTACCCAATTTGCACACTAAAATTGTATGTTTGCACACTAGTGTCAACGAGTCCGTAAATGTTGAATAAGGATGAATACAGACGAATCAGGAATCCAGTTTGATATCCACTTTATTCATTGAAGTCCACGAGGTATAGTTGGTGATACAGTATAAAGGTGCCCAACAGTGTCCAAGCCTAGCCCTTGAGCCAAGGGCCTTGATCTCACGTGAGTGTGTGAGGTATGAAGTATGAAGGTGGAAAGATGAGTGAGCTGCTCCCTCCACAGGTATTTGTAGTAGGAGCTGCTCACCCAGCTCATCCTAAAAATAGTATCAGGTGAGCTAAATATAGTAACTGGGGAACTCCAGTGCAGGTATGTAGGGGAGATCCCAAACATAGCACTGGGGTTCACAGAGTTCAGTGTGGTTCTAAATATAGCTGCTGGGAACTCCCGGTATGCTGTGAGCTGCTCATGATCAATGGGCATGTCATCCAGCATGGGGAGTTGTTTCTAAACATTGTCTGCTAGGAATTTCCAGCATGCAGTGGGCTGCTTGTGATTGACGGCGTATCCTCCAGTGGGAGGAGGCGGGGTCACTGAGTGCAGTTGACACCGCCAGCCTTTGGTCTTTGGTATGGCTTGGCTTGTGGGTAGACTCGGACACTGGGTTACATGGTAGAGTCAAGGTGAAAAATAAATATGATAAGTACAATACCTATAACGGTCTACTGACAAATCCCCACATTCCTACTCGATTCCACGCGAGGTTTTAAGGAGGAAGTTCGTGAGAAAAGGTCTACTGACAATATGTTTGATGTGTAATAATAGGTATTACATCTTATCATTTAAGTTGAAAGTTTGCAGTATTAAGGAGATATTTAATATTGGTTTTTGATTGAACATGAATAATTTATAAACAGTACAAAACGAAACTGTGCCAAAGAGGTGTTGTTTGTAATTTTGACAAGAAGAATATGAAAAATTCAGGTCGTGGTAGGATACAAAGGCTGGATTATTATCTAGCACTAAAGTTCACACAAGATAAAGGAAACAAAAACTATCCTAAAACATGCAGTTATTGGCTTTAAGGCAGACCTTGAGGTAGACAAGTTAATACTGAAGTTTGTTTCAGTACCGGTAGGCACTTATTATTTAGGTCTTGAGCCAATATACAATACAATATAATAAATAAAAACAGAGGTAAGGTAATTGATGGCTGGCGAGTCGATCAATCATTCCTTATAATACTGGTAAGGCTTAGGGAGTCTGAAGGCTTTTAGGTGATATGTTTAAGGAATTTTCTAAAAAAAAAAAAAAATTTTGGATTTTTGGTCTTTTATTTATCTGTAGAAGTTTCTGTTAATTTGTAGAAAGGTTTGTCTTAGTTAATGGAAAATTTAGCATGTTTAGCCTTCAGTCTACCTGGGGTTATCATTGGTTGAAAAGGACAAGGTTAATACAAAAAATAAATGGTGGCTCTGGCTGATATTTGGATTGGATCTCATTTGATCCTGCAAAAATACTGCTTGCCAGTGCTTCCTTGTAAAATTTTTAGAAAAATATAAACTAGCTAAAACCCATAAATATTTGACATGGTTGGGTTTGAAAAGGTACAGTGTGAGAGAAAAAGAACTTTATGGCATCTTAAGATCACAAAAACCTGCTGCCTGGCTTGTGTTCTTCATAATGTTCTTATAAAGGAAAATAAATGTAAAAATGCAGCGTGTTTTCATGGTTATGTATCATAGCCTTATACAAACAAGAAAAACTGGCTTTAAAAATCAGTTGACTAGGCTGACTGAGTCAGTGTTCATAGTGTCCATGGGCGGTCGGTGAGTGAAGTGTGTCTCTACACTTTTAGTCCATAATATTAAAGACAGTTTCAAAAATAAATAAAATAAATAGAGGATGGTTAATGAAATTATTTTCTCCTTCTATGGCGACTTTGGTTTGCAAGACCCTTTGGTGGTGGGTCTTGGTGGTTAAAGACATGTGGGTTGAGGGAGCGACCTAGTGAGGGTCTTCTCCTGGATCTGGATTTTTTGGTGTTGGGGACAAAGTTTACAATTTTGCTGAAATGCATTCTGCTAGGCTTGCCTGAGTCAGGCTGCAAATTTAGATCGGAACTGTATGCAGGGTCCATGTCTATTTGTTCTGCTGAGGGGGAGGTGTCAGAGTCACTGTCCTCCTCAGATGAAGCTTGGTATGTTTTGGGTAGGGGTCTCCAGACCTGGGTCGAGCCAATTGTTTTGAAAGTTTCTGGTCTATTGTCTTTGTTCATGCTGCATGGGCAGCTGTAGCTATACATTAGGTGGGGACAATTTCTTCCCAGGGTGGCGAATCTAGTAGGTGGCCCTATTGGAGAGCAGACTCGTGTGCTCCAATGGGGCAGGCCGGTTGGTATGGGCGTGCCTGGTCTGCCACTATCTCCTGTTGGCCTGTCAGTGCGGTCTCCGCCTCCTCGATTAGGTCGTTGGCCTCTGTATTGAAAAAAACAGAACAAGAGAAGGGGGATTTTTAGTTTTAGGGTCGATCATAGTGCATGGATTACAAGGCGACCAACAAAAATACCAAATTGACAGGTAAGGCAGTGAATTAGGCAGTGCATATTGATGTGCAGTGTCACCGGGCCGATGTAGACTCATGGCCAAATGTGAGCGGGAAACTGGAATATCCAGGGTCCAGGTTAGTTCTGCTGCGCGGCACGGGTAGCGCCACTGCATGGGGACCTGTTCTTATTTAGTTCATGCGAAGAACATTGGCTGGCGCCACTGAGCTGGCGTTTGTTCAGCGTTCGTGTAAGGACATGGTCAAATGGCATGGTCAATGGTGTAGACTTGCCATGGACTCATTGGGTTCATGTGTAAGGGTTGTCTCAACTCTGGGTTAGGCGATTCTGGGTCCCAAAGGTGGGTTTGGTTGGCTGGAATTTTGAATTTGATGATGCGCTTTTTCGGAAAAATGGGTCCAAAAATTAACTTTATGCTCCCGTTTTGGATCCTGATATAAAAGAGAGCGGAGGCTATTTTGGGATCAGAAAGCGACCTATGATTGACTTGAAAGGATTATCTATTGCTGATAAAGGAGATCCACACAAAAGGAAAACATGATTGTCCGCGCCAAGCTGGTCGTGATGCCAGGGGGCATGGTATACCTGGCCATCCTGTTGGTGGGACTCTTTGGGTGAGTACGGATGTGATAATCGGTTTTAAATCTTGGTGGCGATGGTTATTTGGGTGTGATGCCGGTGGTCTGACCTATGTGTATTGGTGTGATTTCAGGGTCGTTCTGTTATGGGTGCCGCTGGGTTTGGTGCCGGCTCAGTGCCATGGCGTCCCCGGACCGTATGACAGGCCCGAGGGAGGGGCCAGTGGGCCCTGTATGGTGATCTGCTGATCAGGCTGGTACGTAGAATTGATTAGTATGATTGCTAATTTGATGTGTAAAACCGAAATTGCAGGTCTGAATCTTTGCTTGAGTTTGAATTTTGATCTTAATTAAAATTTTGAGCGAAATGTAGGTTTTTACAGTGGGGTTTCTTTTTGGATCGTTTTGCAGAGGTAGACGCGGGAACGATCTTGTGGGTGTGTGGCATCTGTACCTGAAGGAGGAAGAGTGAGGATGGCTGAAAGAAAAACAGAAAAGGAAAAGGACTAGCTCCGGAAGGTGGCGAGCCTAATGCGAAAATGTGATTGAAATTGATTCTGTGATGCCAAAAACTGTGATAATTTATACATGTTGCCGGGAGCCTGATTATGCCTGTGATTTGATCCAATAATACACTTGAAGTCCACCACCAGTTAGAAGTTATGTTGTTTATTCTGGGCTTGTAAATTGGGATGGCGGGCTTTCAATTCTCATGCGGGGTGGTATTGTTAACTTGGGTCGAAAACAAGTCTAGTGATATTGCTAACACGTGCTTATGTTACTGTTTTGACGCAGATATTGAGTGCGGGTGTCCTGACTGACGTTAAGTTGTCATGCCAACGTGGGAAAAATGAAAGAGATCTGACGTTGGGGAGGCCGACGGCAGCGGTGAGACGCAGCGCCGGCGTTCTGACGCAGCGTTTGGCGGGGAGCCAGACGCGACGTCAGGAACAAGATGGCGACGTCTCATCGTGCAGTGGGCCCTCACAGTGAGTCGAAATAACTGTGTTATTGTGGGTCGAAACTGTGTTGTGGTATGGAGATGTTGTTAAGATGGTTTTAATTGTGGGTGGGGTCGGATTTAGAGCTATTAAGGATGGGGATGATCCCCACATGAAGGTGTTAGATTGGGCTATCCGGTGGATTGGGCGACCGGGAGAGTCCATTACCAGGTTATATGGGGGGTGGCCGGCGGTTAATTGATCCCCACATGAGGATCAAAATAGGTTTTTGATGAAAACTTACCGCTGGTTGATGTTGAGGGTGGTGTGAGCATCATCTCCGGTTGCTTGTACATGTATTTGTCTTTCTTTGGCTGATGCCGGAGTGGGGTGTACTTTGTGAGCTCAGCCGGGGAGTCATGGCGATCAGCCGGCCAGGACTCACAAGGTAGTTGTATGGCGGGGTCAGTGTCACTAGAGGCAAGTTGAAAATCGGGTTGTCCTTCTGAGGAGATGACCACTGTCATGTGGTGAGCTCCTTTTAAGACCCTGTACAGCGGTATTCTCCATAGAAGTGGTACCGGAGGATAGCGCTGCAGCGGGATCTGTCGGACTTGTCCCCCGATTATTGTCCTGATGTCAGACTTCCAATGGAGATCCAGGTGTCTGCCCAGGGGTGCCGTAAGGCGAGCTGGGGAGACCTTAGGGGCTGTGATGGTGGGGGCCCAGAGATTCTGTCCATAGATCATTTTGCCAACGGTGAAATCAAAGGTTTGACCATTAGCATGGATCTTGGCCACAATCGAAGGTGTCCTGTGGCTGTCCTGTTTGCAGTAGGGCCAGTGTCGCAGGCACCTCTTGGCGGTACTCCATGTGATGTACAGGAGGGTTGCTATTAAGATCCAGGTGAACATGTCCTGGTAGCGGTCAGGCGATTGTACAAAATCCAGATCTGTGTTTGGGGTCGTTTGTGGAGCTGGCCAGTTTTTGTTAGCCTGGCGTATCAGATCTTTAAAACGATCCCAACTCTCCGCATTAGCCATCTTGGGTGTTCGGGTTGCTGAGACTAGTGTGATAAAGCGCGCCAATTGATTGACACGAAGATGGTTCTTAAGGGTTAATGCGCAGCAAAGTAGTGCCAGGAGGGGTGATACCAAATGTATCCAGGGTGAGAACTGGAGGTGGTATCCTAGATGCATCAGGGAGTTAGTGGATAGGAGGGCTGATTGGTCTTTAAGTCCCTGTGCGGCTCTTCTAAGGTTTAGGGTGTCTTGGAAGAGGGGTGCTATTTTTTGATTGTGTAGGTGTTTTAATTTTTCAAAATTGGGCAGGTGAAGGGTCTGGGTAGTGGTTGCCATGGTGATGCCGGAAACATTGGCTGGAGGTTGACCAAAATGTCGCCACAGTGGTAAATTGAAGTAGGCCTTTGATATGGGTTCTAAGGTGAAATTTTGGGTGCAAGATAAATCAGAATTGGTTAAAATCATGCCGGCATTTTTAATGGAGCACAGACATGGGACTGAGATGACTGAGTATGCTCTATTCTTAATTTCGACTTGGCCTGAATTTGTGCATTGGAGCATGGAAGTGGGATGGTCGGTTATTAATAGGAAAGTGCTGTGAGATAGGGGTTGGATAAGATTTGGTATGGGTGCTGCCATGTGTGCTTTAAAACTGCAGGTATGGTGCACCGCCTCTGGTAGGTCTAAAAATAGGGATAGAGTGCATGTGGGGTGTGTGGCCGACAACAGAGGTAGGGGTAGGTTACAGCTGATAAGGTGGCCGAGGTCACACATATCCAGGTCAGCTTGTGTAAACTGTATATAGTGTGAGTGGGTCTTGGACATAGCCAAGTAGCCGGGAAGTGGCTCCACCTGGGTGTGACCTACTGACTTAGTGTCGGAGGTGTCGAAAGGCACGGGGAAGGTTTCTATTCTAAATATAGAAAAGGTGCTTCCCCCTCTGGTTATGGGTACTGGTATGGTTATTAACAGGCTCGAGTTATGGCTCCAGTGCACATGTACTCGGCGCCGATAATAATAACTTATGGGTAGGCCTTCTAAAATAATGCCGTGGTGTGCCTCGTGCAGGAGGCTGGACAAATTGTTTAAACCTAAACTGAGGTCGTCTTGTGTGATGATGGATTGGGGTAGGGTGCCCTCAAGTAGATTATTAATGGTTAAGAGCAGATTTTCCAAGTCGCTTTGGAGGTCAATTAAAGACTCTATTTGAGAATTTGCTGCTGTGAATAACATTGAATGGAAGGTGTCCTGTCTGGATTGGAGTTCTAATTTTAATAATATTGATGAGATGTTAGAATTTAAATGCTCTAATTTTCCGGAAATAAAAGATAGAGCATCATCAGTGTCGTTTTGGAATTTTGAGAAGATGTTGACAGAATTGTAATTAAATTCTGAAATATTTAACAAGAAATGTGTGGCTAATTCTACCACGTGCATTTTGGTGGCTAACTTTTTATCCAGATCAGACATCTCAGAATTCAAAATATCAATTTCTGGTTGAGTCCCGAGGCCTATTGAAGCTCTTAAAATGTCACCAATGACTTGGCCGGGGGCATTTCTGGCTTTTCTGATATTTGGAGGTGAAATCAATTTTGACAAAGTTTTTAGTGTTGTTTTTGACTTGGAGAATAGGCTCTGTATCATGTTGTCTAGGGCATGGGCTGTGTGCTTAATGTATTGGGGTGCCTCAGTGCTGATGAGAGGGCTGAGTAGTTTTGGCTGACTTAGGTTCTGATCAAAGGTCAAGTTAAGGCTAAAGGTCAATGGATAGTCCATGTAATTGGCTAGTAATGTTTGGGGTAACTTGGTAAACAGTGCGCCATAGTTGGGTCTGAAGATGGTGTTCAGATTGTTGTCTGATGTTGAGGTGCAGCCGAGGAGCAGATGTAGGAATATACAGACTGCTAGGATGGCTGCTGCTCTAGAAAAATGAGAAGAAATTGAAAATTTTGAGGATTTTGAAAATTTTGATGGTGGGGTTCACTTTAAAAAATAACATTAGCCCAGTCACAAATGGGATGTTAGTATGGTCAAGTATTTACAAAGGTCGGGGAATCTGTGGGTGGTAGGGTTTTGTTGTCACATGAAAGGTTTTATGCAGATGGACTGGTGCCTGTTGTCACCGTCAGGGGCGGCACACGAGCTTGAGCATGGAATCTGTTTATCTCGAAGACAGCAAACTGGAATACTATGCTGGCCGTATTCCTTATGGCCAGTTCACGTCCAATTCTGGAGTATTGGCGGGGTAAGTCCCTGAGGGGCTGTTCCGACGCTATAAGCGTGCGAGCACATAAAAGTGCTATGTATGATGCAGATCTATGATTAAACCTGCCCCATGGAGGCCGGCGGGGATTATCCCCAGCTACAGCGACCATAAAGGCTTTGATGGTTGCTGCTGTGGAGTGATTGCTCAAGTCCAGCTCCTGTCTTAGCACAGGGCTGCTGAGGTAATGCTTAATATCTTCCTGGGCGAGGAAGGTGATGAGGTGTTGCTGTTCCATGATTATGCTCCTAATTTCAAAAGGATCCATGAGATCACTCCTGATCCCATGTGGTCCAAGGAGGCTGTGTATGGTCCATGTAGCATTTGGGCCGTGCTTATTTGCCGGTGGGTCCAGGCTGTAAGTCATAAAAGGAAAAAGGGTCTAAGTGGGCTGTGGATGGGGGGAGAGGTAAAGGTGGGGAATTTGCTTGGCTGAAGAGGTTTAGTAAATTGGATTATCAATGTTAAAAATTATAGGATAGTGGAGAAGTTCTTCCACATTTTACACACACTTAAGGCTCACACCGCCATTGGTTAATAGGGGTACCTGGGCACCATGATAATAAAACTACTATCATGTACAATGCTAGAACGACTGTTAAAAATCCTAAATGCTAAAATAGACCCATAAGATAATCCTACCTGGGCTGGTTGCATGATGGGTCTGCCATGGTCCCTTCCCAGACACTTGTTGCCGTGCTTAAGGTGTGGTGGTATTGGTTGTGGGTTGTGTTGTGATCAGATGTGGGTGGGCAAGCGCTTATAAACCTGAGATTGAGTTTGGCTACTTCTCAGTCTGAGATCTCCCATAGGTGGTATGTCTTGCCCTGAAAGAGGCGTAGGCCAAATATTATTGGTGGATGCAAGTGGGGTTGTACGGTCCCATATGCAAATTAGGGTTATCCTGGCCTGGATTGGTTGGTGGTGAGATATTGTCTAAAGATAGCATATTGGGAAGCTTGGCGGGGGGTGTTTTATCCCTGGCCAAGGTGATATGGTTGCTATGGCGTCCCTGTAGCTTTTAAAGACCTTGAGGGCAGTGTGTTATTGATTTGTATATGTGCCACCACAGCACTTAAGGGTTGGCAGAGACAGCGGTGTAAACATGGGGTGTGGGTGTCAGAGGTCCATCTTCCTACAATAGGTTTATCATTGGAAATAGTGGTCTTGAAGTGGTAACAAGCCGTCGCATGTGTGTATTGAAGTTTATACACAAACCGAGGATACAGCGCTGCCTTGGGCGGTCGGTATGTGGCATGTGTAACCTAACCTAATTATTTGATAATCCATTTGCCAGTGTTTGGCGTTCCACTTAGAAAGGGTAGGTGTGTGTATATACAGTTAATCAAGGCGGTGTTGATTTTGGATGCATAGGAATTTTTATGGCTGTTAGTATAAATAGGTTGGGCGTTGGTCTGTGACTGTTGCTGTCAGTGTGTTTAAGTGGTTGGTGTATTAATGGTTGATTAATTTGGTTGGGGCGCGTGGCGCCTGTGGGGAATGAAGGAGGGTTGTTTATATGGATGTTTGGTGTTTGACACAACGACTTATGGCCTATAATGGACGCTTAGAAATTTTTCTTGATTTTCTGGAGGGCATGGGGCTGAAGGAGATTATTCCCTTTTTGGCTGGCCTTCCTCTCTTTTTCTTTGTTTTGTGAGTGGTGAGACTCACATTGGAGGGGTCGTCTTGGTCGGGGTCGTGAAGTGAGCTTGTGGGCCCTGATTGTAGCCTTTTTATGATGGCTTTGGCGCTAGCTCTTGTGATTGGTCTCCTCAGCCTTGATACATGTACTGATTTCTTCAGTACTTTTCCATCTTGTAGCCTTTTTAGAATAGCTGTAACTGGTGAAGTCATCTTCATTATGATGTAGGGGCCTGAGTATGTGGGTTGCAACTTTTTTGATGTACATTTGACTAGTAGGGTTGGTATATGTAAATATACCAATTGGCCTGTGTTATATGAGCTGAGTTCTGCTGAAATGTCATGTCTGGCTTTCATCTTTTTGTGAGCAGAGATCATGTTTTCTGCAGCTTTTATTTGAATATCATCCCTAAACTGTAGTAGGCTGGTCATAATTTTCTCCCTGGTACTTGAGTCTTTTTCAGCTTTAATCAAGGACAAAGCTGCTTCAGTTGGTAGGTGTGTCTGCTTGCCAAAGACTAACAAATTTGGTGAGTAGCCTAGGGCGCTGCTTATAGTATTATTGATACTGAAGATTACAGCTTGCAGGAAGGTTGACCAGTGTTTTTGTGATTTTGATACAAAGGCTCTGAGGGATGATTCTATGGTTTGATGTTGGCGCTCACAGAGACCTTGGGACCTAGACCAATGTGCACTTCCTGTCACATGTTTAATGCCGAACTTTTCACAAAAATATTTGAATAATTTTGAGACGTATTGCTGGGCATTATCTGTGTTTAGTACTGAGGGAGTGCCATGGATACATATGACTCTTTGGAAGAAACCAAGTGCTACAACTGCAGCAGTATTTTCTTCACTTGTCCAGGCAGTCACATGCCTGGTGGCATGGTCGGTCACCACATGTATGTAGTGAGAGCCATCAGCGGCCTTGGAAAAAGGGCCTATTGTGTCCATGGTGACGTGAGAGTATGCTGTGAGTACTGGGTCACGTAGTTTCATTGGAGTTTTCAGGTTTTTGGGTCTCTTTTTGGTGGTCAGGCATGTGTGGCAAGTACCGCAGAAGTCAAAAACTTCTTTAAACATTGATCTCCAGTAATACCTAGCCCTTATGGCTGTATAGGTTTTGACTGGACCTAGGTGTCCACCTAGGGGAGAGCAATGGGTTGCTTCCACTAAAGATTCTGTCCACTTTTCTGGAATTACAATTTGCAGTGTGGGCTCTAGGGTTTTACCCAAGTTGGTATCAGTAATTCTAAAGAGGACTTCATCCAGTAAGATGAATTGGTCGTGGTTACGTAGTATTTGATTCATTAATCCTGAGTCGTGTGGCAGGCTACCTTTTTCAATGTAGTTTGCCATGGAGGATGCAAAAAGGTCTTCTTTTTGGCTTTTAATCAGTGTTTCTCTAGAAGGTGTCAGGGATTGGTGTTTACAGATTTCCTGAATTGCCCTTTCAGCTAGAGGTAGCACACGGCGGGAGAGCTTAGCTCTCTTGGCGTTTGCAGCTTTGATGGAGACCCTAGGTGACCTAG
This sequence comes from Acholoe squamosa, assembly GCA_949317995.1. Lineage (NCBI taxonomy): Eukaryota > Metazoa > Annelida > Polychaeta > Phyllodocida > Polynoidae > Acholoe > Acholoe squamosa. Next base: position 74,565,438 of record OX439045.1, on the reverse strand, counting down.
ATTTGGCGGGCCTGCCTCTGGGGCGAGGACTGCTGCACTTAGGCTTGAGTGGGCGGGTCTTTTTACTGGGCGCTGATTGGCTGGCTGCTGGAGGTGTGTCATCCTGGGACTGGGACTGTGCTCGAGTGAGTACACACAGGTCAGGATTCACACCTTGCTGCCTTTCTGGGGTGCCCTTTCTTGCTATGACACCTTTTGGTGGTTTATTTGTGCTTCCCCAAATTTTGCCTCCTTTTAATATTGATCTAGGAGGTCCCAAACAGATGGGATTATTGGGGATTGGGTCGTCTGATCTGAAAACCTTTGTCATGGATATGTCTGAAAATTGTACCCTCTTTGGTGGGAGGATAATTTTTCCTTGTGATCTAATTGGTATTGGATCATCAGAGCCAGGGGGATATTTTCTTCTAGACAGGCAATCTGCCACTAAATTGGCTCTACCTTGTAGGTATTTTACTTCAAAATCATAGGACATAACAGTATCTATCCATCTTGCCAATCTCCCATTGGTGATATTCTCCTTTTTGTTGAAGAGGGAGACTAGGGCAGTGTGATCTGAATATACTTTGAAGTGAGTGCCGTCCACATAATGGTGGAACTTTTTGACAGCGAAGATTATCCCAAGTAGCTCTTTGTCAGTTATTCCATATCTGGTTTCCTGAGGTGTTAGACCTCTCCCAGAGAATTCAATGGGTCTATAAAAACCATGTTCATCTACCTGTGTAATAACTGCTCCTAAGCTGAAATTGCTGGAGTCTGTGAAGATGATAAAGGGTTTGTTATAGTCTGGGAATTTTAGGACTGCCTCAGTGCAAATTGATGCTTTGATTTTTTCAAAGGCTGTTTGGCATTGAGTGGTCCATTTGAAGGTACCTTTTGTGGCTTCATATAAGGGCTTCATTATATGGGCAAAACCTCTAATGAATCTCTTATAGAATTGTGCCATTCCATTGAAACACCTAAGGTCGTGGATGTTTTTAGGTGCTGGGAAGGTTTTGACCGGTGAGATTTTGTCTGGGGAAGGTGAGATGCCGTGTTGATCTAGGGTAAAACCTAAGAATTCCATTTTGGTGGTGCCAAATTCACATTTTTCTGACTTTAATTTGATGTTTCCTTTGATGAAAAGTTTTAGCACTTCATCTAGGTCTTGCAGGTGTCTTTCCCATGTGGGGCTGTATATGGCCACATCATCCACATAGGCTACTGCATTTCTGTATTTGCACTTCATGAGCAATTGTTCCATTACATTCATGAATGACAAACCAGAAGTTTTTAAACCCATGGGTAATACTTTGGCCATATATCTTGTGCCATTGGCGGAGAAGGTTGTTAAAGGCCTTGATTCTTTAGCTAGAGGAATTTGATGGTAGGCGCTGTATACATCCAATTTGGAAAAATATTTAGCACCTGTTCTGCCAACTTGTTGCATGAGGTCGTCTGCTCTGGGGAAAGAGTAGGAAAAAGATTTTAGGTTTTGGTTAACCCATCTATAATCCACGACTATTCTCCATCCTGAGGCCACAGACCTGTCTCCCTGGGGTTTGGGTACTAAGAAAGCTGGGGAGTTCCACTCACAGGGTTTGGTGCATTCTTCAATGACACCTTGCTGTAAATGTTTATCTAACAGCTCTCTTTGGAAAATCTCTTTTTTGGGTGACATTCTATAGGATGGTCTGTTGCAGGGTTTGAAATCAGAGATTAATTCTAATTTGACCTCATTTTCAACATTTAATCCTATAGCACTTTCATTTAATACAAAAGCCTCTCTATTTGATTCAACAATGTTTTTGATTTGTTGTTTTTGGGCCTCAGTGAGCTTGTCACATATTGTATATTTTAGAGGGTCGTCCCCTTTGGGTAGCTGATCTAGGGGATCATCTCCACAATTGATGGGGAGCATGTCTTTGTCGGAGATTATGCTGTTGAGGGAGTGTTGGCTGTTCAGTTTTCCAATGGGAATGGCTTTGTTTAGATTGTTAAGTGCAAAAATGCCTAGGTTCATGTGCTTTTTGATATTGATGGAAAAATCATTAGGGTTGGCCACCGTTACCGGTATGATTTTTCTTGTTGACCTTGGTTCAACAAGGGCGTGTTTCATTAGTACCGGTAATGTCGTGTCAACATTTTCTGTGATGCCTGTTTTACCTATTAAGGAATCAGGTCCTATGACGATTGCATTGAATGTGGATTCAGAATTTGGTGGCATGGTTAGGCCTTTGGCTGCTCTTATGAAGTGTGGTGAAGGGGACTTGGCCCCAAAGGAAATTTTGGCCCTATATTTGGTCATAAAATTTACGCCAAGAATTATGGGGTGATTTAGCTTTGGAACAACATGTAGTCTTGTTTTAAACTCTGTGTTATTGATTAGGAAAGTTATAGTGATGGAATTGTTGACCTGAACTGAGGATTTATCAGCTAGTAGGATAACCATGCGAGATCTCCTACCATGTCTGAAATTGGGGGTTGATATGATTTTATCTGCCATTTTCTGGCTGATAAAGGAAAGGGAGGCTCCAGAGTCTACAAGGGCTCTGTAAGAACTGCCATTGATATCAACATTAACTGCGCCTTTAGTCAATTCAGTATTAATGTAAGAGGTCTTACCTTGCTGCCCATACTTACTGGTCTCGACTTTTAATTGGAGGGTGGAAATTCTCTTGTTCTGGTTCTCATAGAGGTCCTCACTGTCTGATGAGGAGTCTTCGTCACAATTCGCAGGCTGGGGGTCGTGGTTCTGTTGTTCTGCCGAATTTAATTCTGCTCCATCATTTGTGTGTGAAATATGGCATGTGGGGGACGTTCCGGTTTTGTTGTCCAAGGTGGGGGCGGGGCTGTAAGATGCATGGTGGCCCTCCCCTGTGTCCTATTCAATATTGTCATTGTAGTGTTCTCCTTGTCCAGAATCAGGAGGTTGGTTGTCAGGATGGTTGTCTCCTGTCTTTTTGTTGTCATTTCTGCCTGGTGTTGGGTCCCTGGATTTCTTTTGTTGCTGGGTCCAATCATCAGGGATTGGGAAATCTGCTGGGACCAGTAGTTTCTGGAAGGACACCTGGCGGGTGTTGGTGGGGGTGGAGGCAACAGGGATGAAAACAAAGTTGTTTCTTGTGTCGCTGGATTTGGACCTGCTTCTGTTTCCCTCCTGAGATTTGCTTCTGCCTGGCGATTGATACCTGTTCTTGGAGCCTGATCTGCTGTTTGAGTTGGGTCTGGGGTTGTTATAACCTTGTTGATTTTGGTTGTATCCTGACTTAGGTTTATCGTCATACTGCTTAATATTGCCATTTCCAGGGGGCTTGTTGTTATAATTGTTGTTGTTGTACTGGTCCTTCCTGGATCTGTTATTGTTGTTGTTGTTATTGTTCCTTTGCCCATTGTAGTTATTATAGTTCATGGCGCACAAGTCTGAAGTTTGGTTTGAGGCATGGGCTGCTTTGGCTGCTTCCATGACCAATTCTTGTTTTAATGCTGCAGTCTCGGCTTCTCTAATGCTTTTGGGGCTGTCTGAGAGTACAACATTTTTTATTTCATCTTTGAGGCCATTTATGAGATAGTCCACTTGTACAGATTCATCCAGGTTGCTGTTGGATAGCAATAAGGTCATATCTGCTATGTATTCTTCCACAGTCTCCTTGGGTTGCTGCTTTCTGTTTCTATATCCTTTGATTATTGTGGCAGGGTCAGGCTGGTTGAATCTGCTGAGAAAGGCGGCATAGACTGCCTCAGTGTCATACATGATTGGTTTGTCAAAAATGTTTGTAAAAAACCATTGTGCTGCTCTGCCCTTTAAAAAGGTATACATACAGGATGCATGCATTGTTGGGCTGCGGGGGTATGCATTTCTTATATAGAATTTGAATTCTGCCAGGAATCTGGCTGCAGATCTGTAGGGCGAGGGTTTGTCAAAGGGTTCTGGCTTGTTAAAACAGCTTAATTGAGCAGATGTGAGTCGCTCAGGTTCAAAACTCCTATATCCAGTAGGAGCGGAGAAATTGGATTGTCCTAGATTTGGTATCATTGGTGTGGACTGCGCTGCAGGCTGGTGGGCAGCTGCTTGGGCAGGTGGAGTGTTTGTAAACAAGCTATACATTGGTATAGGGTTGTTGTAGGGCGTGTGCGCCTGGTGGGGCATGTATACATGGTTGTAAACACTGCCTGAAAGTGATGTGGCGGCTACCGGTGATGGACGAGTGGTAGAGGGCGCCATCTGGTGGGTTGTGGCTGAATTACCAAGACCTGCATGTGTCGCGCCTTGTTGGGTGGGCGTGGCACCTGTCGCTATCATTCGGGTTGTATTTTGGAAAAGGCTTGGTGGGCTGAGCCTGTATCCTACCGGTACAGATGTCGGCATTCTGGTAGAGGTGCCCATAACATGTGAAGGTTGGCCTGAAGGGGGTAGCCTAGTGTTGGTGGGTGAGAAAAGGCTGTTTTGGCCTTGGCTGGTAGGTGTTCTTGTCCTATCAATGGCCCTGAATATTTCAGATCTCATTCCATCAATATTTCTGTTGATTCTGTCAGACAGATTGGCTGATGCTATTTCAGACCTTCTCAGTACATCAGCGTTGTCCTGAGCTGCTTTTCTTTGTATTTGGCCAATGTCATTCTCCAGGTGCGACTTCCAAGTGTCCATGTCATTTAACCTGTCATTTATTCTTGACAGTTGGCAGGAGGAGTCGTCTCCAATCCTTTTTATTTCAGCGGACAATAAGTTCATTTGTCCTGTTAATAGGTTGGAGAGGGAGTCATTGACTGCCTGGGTGCATTCTCTGACTATGTTCCTCGTCATGTCATCCTGGTTGTACTCTGGAGGTGGAGCTGCAGTGGCCATGTTTGGGTAGGCAGGTGCTCTGTGCAGGTGGGGGAAGGTTACTTCTGTGTCTTCTTCAGAGGTGGATTCTGTTTGTAAATGGGCGGGGAAGTGACTGTTTCTGTGTAGTATGGGAGTAGTGGCCACAAGGTCGCCTCTTCTAGCTGCAGAGTCCAAGCTTCTTTGAAGTCTGTAAAATACAGGTGTATTTGGCCTTTGAGGGGAGGATGATTGCACTCTTCTCCTGGGTCTATGGGTGGGGTATGGCCTTTCAAAGGATCTGGCTCTTGGAGGCGTGCTCAGGGATGAATTTGGTGCTGGAGGTGTCGCCTTGTCTTCCTCGGAGGTAGAGTAGGGGTAGTAAGGCCTAAGGTTTCCTCCAGGTGGATTGCTATCAGGCTGTGGGTTTTGGTGCGGCCTTAGCAGATTGGCGAGATTGGAGTTGTCTTGCCACTGCTCTTCTAGAATACGGTTTATCCTGTCTAGAAAAACAGAGGGACTCTCACCACACTGGTAGCTTGGTGTAGCTCCGGTTGGTATCTGTTGTGCACGTCCTGTGTTGAGTCTGTTTTCTCTCCACCTGTGGATTGCTGAGTCTAGCCTGCTCCTCCAGTAATTGTCTGCTACTGATGGGTGGGCTTGGATGTCCGGTACAGTAAGGTTGTCCCAACTTAGGTCAGGTGTACACTGTGGGTCAGAATTACTGCTGGATGAGGGTGACCGTCCGGCAGCTTCCAGGGCTTCCTGCAGGCTATTGGATCTTTCCTCTAGATGGCTATCTAGGTGGAGGTAACCAGGTGATTGATTTTCAGGCGTGCTGTATGTGGTACTTTGAAGACCACCTAATCTTAGGGGTGGTGATTCTGAGGGTGAATAGCCAGGTAGGGTGAGGTTTAAACCTGGTGGTGGGGCTCCTGCTGGTGTACTGGTAGGTGCACCTGTGTTGGTGTCCACTATGGTAGATGAGAAATGTAAGGTGTTTGAACTCACAGGTGTCTGTTTATGTGTGCGTCTATGGGCTGGTAGCACTGGGTCCAGCTGGAGCGCGTCTGGCGAGGAGTCTATCGGGGCGGCGTACTGTGTACTGGTGGCTTCTTGCTGGTCTCTGTCTTGAGATGTAGGGATACGTTGTGGGGCTGGCTCCTTTGGTAGGGTCTCACTGTTGTCCATGGCTCATGAGAGGTGGTAACTGTGGGATGATACGTGAGGGTTTTCCACCATTGTCAACGAGTCCGTAAATGTTGAATAAGGATGAATACAGACGAATCAGGAATCCAGTTTGATATCCACTTTATTCATTGAAGTCCACGAGGTATAGTTGGTGATACAGTATAAAGGTGCCCAACAGTGTCCAAGCCTAGCCCTTGAGCCAAGGGCCTTGATCTCACGTGAGTGTGTGAGGTATGAAGTATGAAGGTGGAAAGATGAGTGAGCTGCTCCCTCCACAGGTATTTGTAGTAGGAGCTGCTCACCCAGCTCATCCTAAAAATAGTATCAGGTGAGCTAAATATAGTAACTGGGGAACTCCAGTGCAGGTATGTAGGGGAGATCCCAAACATAGCACTGGGGTTCACAGAGTTCAGTGTGGTTCTAAATATAGCTGCTGGGAACTCCCGGTATGCTGTGAGCTGCTCATGATCAATGGGCATGTCATCCAGCATGGGGAGTTGTTTCTAAACATTGTCTGCTAGGAATTTCCAGCATGCAGTGGGCTGCTTGTGATTGACGGCGTATCCTCCAGTGGGAGGAGGCGGGGTCACTGAGTGCAGTTGACACCGCCAGCCTTTGGTCTTTGGTATGGCTTGGCTTGTGGGTAGACTCGGACACTGGGTTACATGGTAGAGTCAAGGTGAAAAATAAATATGATAAGTACAATACCTATAACGGTCTACTGACACTAGATTGTAAGTTTGTATCCAATTTACACACTTGAATTGTATGTTGCACATTATACTGTATGTCTGTACCCAATTCATACACTGAAGTCAGATTTTTAGAAATCAACATTTCTATGTGTATCCAAGCTGTACGCAAAATTATATATGTACATACAGAAACTATCAATTGAACGCAAAATTATATATTGGCATACTAAAACTGTCAAATGTACGCAAAAATTATATATTTGTACACCAAAAATTGCCAAATGTACGCGAAATTATATATTTGCACACTAAAATTGCCAAATATACGCGAAATTATATATTTGCACACTAAAATTGCCAAATATACGCGAAAATTATATATTTGCACACTTAAAATTGCCAAATGTACGCAAAAATTATATATTTGCATACTGAAATTGTCAATTGAACGCAATTACACGCAAAATTGTAAATTTGCACACTAAAATAGTCATTTATGTTCAATTTGCACGCTAAATTGAACATTGAATGCCAAAATCGCACACTATTTGCCAAATTGTATGTTGTACATAAAAATGGAAAGTTGTACCCAAAATTGATGTTACATAAGCAAATAAGCTCAGGTATGGTAAGATATAGAAACTCGGAAATGTACTTATACCCAGGAGAAAATTGTTTATACTGACAAAGCTTTACCACAAAAATTGCATTTGAAGCACTCCCCATCACTTCAAATCCTCTTACAAACAGTATATAACTCCAAAATAAGGTAAAAAATTGTAATCTTGTATGAATAAGACGCCCTTAATGAATCTGCATTATGCTAGCAGCTCAGTTCGGAAGAGAACCTTGGGGTGTTTGTGTTGAGGTGGGCACAATGCATCTGGATGTGTGGGCGGCATCAATCTCAGATGGACAAGTCTCATGAAATGGGGTCACAAAGTGAAGAGAAGAACCACATGGGCTGCATATGTCTGTTCCCTATACATCCCATTCATGGGTTACCTATAATGTTATAAGAAGCTAGTGAAACAAGTAATTTGATGAACTAAGTGGAAGTGATGGAATTGGATGGACTAGGTGGAAATTATGGAATTGAATGGACTAGGTCGAAATTATGGAATTGGATGGACTAGGTCGGAATTATGGAATTGGATAGACTAGGTCGAAATTATGGAATTGAATGGACTAGGTCGAAATTATGGAATTGGATGGACTAGGTGGAAATGATGGAATTGAATCGACTAGGTCGAATTGATGGAATTGGATGCACTAGGTCGAAGTGATTCATCTGAAATCTACGATGAGATAAAGTATGTAATGTTTGGCACATTATGGTTTAATGTGGTCTGTGCCACGTTTCCAAATAATCGTTTACATTTTCATATCTACAAAGTAGACTGTATGACTCATCTGGAACTCTTAGCCAATACCTCACTAGTCTCCTAAATAAATAGAACTTTACAAATTTTAATTTCCCTCATTGATTGGGGAAAGGAAATGTGTGGCACATCACAGTGGGCACATGTAGTTATTGACTGTGGAACCCCATTTTGCGAGAATTGAACAGATGAGGGAATCTATTTATTCTGCCATATATGACAGACTCTTTAATGACTCAGTCTTTCTTATATGTTGTGTGTGTAGGCGTCGTTAAAGAGATTATTTTTTAATAATGCTGCATTATGTAAATACAAAAGGGTTCAGTACCAGGGAGCTAGGATTTAGCCTATTGGCTGTTACTGCATGTTGTACATTCGCCCTTTAGGTAATAATTAAGATATAGACTCATTCGTCTCAGTCAATCTTAGAATGGAGCTTTCCCAATTCATATCAATATGTTCTCCCTTTTGTCCTAGCTGATATCTGGTTATATCATGCCATGAAATGGATGTTGATATAGCATGCTCACTAGCATATTTCATATTCATGTTTGGGGACAGACTTTGCTATAACGGAACTATTTCTATGAGACTGTCTCGGTAGGATCTACATTATTTATTCATGCATCAGCATTGACCGAACAGTTTTGTACACCTTATTACTAAACTATTTTTTCTGAGGCTCCTTTTATGGAAATTTCATATTCATACATACCTTTCTGGAAGCTACAATTCCTGGAAGCAATAAAAGGAGAGTATACACTCACTGTTGTTTCAGTCCCTACCTACTCTAGTTAGGGGCTGTGGTCCTCATTTCCAATTGGCTGAGTGGTGGAGGCAGTGAGTGGTTCCCTTCCTGCTTTACTCTCCAGGTGGCAGAGTTGTGCAGTGTTGGGAGGCATTGGATGTATGTACCTCTCTCCTGCACCACTAGGTGGCTGTAGTGAGTAGGTATGAAGTAATCTTTGTGGATTACATCCACCTACAGTAGAGGGAGGTGTGTGCAGAACGAAAATGATGAAGGAAAAAAACCTACATCAGGCACTGACCTCACAGCCATTAGAATAAGTTTAATAAGAGTACTGTCTTATTCGTTTAATTCTAATTTGAAGGGGAAAAAAGGTCTGAATGCATACTTATCCCATCTGGGGTAAGTGTGGTTGTCTGGGTTTCAGCCCTCCGTGGGCCTCATCAGGTTAACCTTGCGGGTATTAAAAAATAATACGAGTGTGCTGTGGTATCCCCTGGTATCTACCTGAGGGTTCCTGAACCACTGTAGGAGGCTACTTTATAACAGTCTGTTCATTGGTATGTAGTGATTTGAGCAGCCTACAATGACATTTATTTTGGGAATTTTTTTCTCTGGGGTGTCAGACCCTAGATTTAGTAAAAAAAGAAATTCCGATGTGGCATTTGGTCTCCCCAACCCCACTGGGTGTGGGCTAAATTCATACTTTTGAGTAATTTACCATAGAAGAGATCTTAGAAACCACAAACAAATGCAAATAAGTGAATATCCTTTTATCTAGCCATCGTAAGGAAAAAGTTGAAAAGTGAAAATACAGTTTTATCCAAAAGATTTCAATTGCAAATATGAATCTTTGCATCTTGGTATCTTAATGACATATACAAGAAGTAAGCACTAACTAATCAATTACTACCAGAGACGAAGGATACCAAACATTTCTTTAAACATCTGAATAAGAAACACAGAAAGTGTAAAAAAAATGAGATAACAACAAAATAGACCCACATCCATCTCCTTTACAGCTGAAACTAAGAAGGCCAAATGACACCCTTTTTATTTAACAGATTCTATGTAAAGTATTCTGTAATACACAGCAAAAATCAAATAATAAATCAAGTCACATCTTCTCCTACCCAAACCCTGAAAGGTATCACTGTTGTTTTAATCAATTAAAGGTCTAGCTCACAATTCACTAAAAATTAAAATTAGATTCAGGTGTCCTGAACTTTTTTTTACATAAAACCATTCTTACTACAATAGTCTAATAGAACAAAAACAGTAGGAGAGCTTTTTTTGGTCCAGAAAATGGAAAGGCTGCCATATGATCCTAAGATAAAGGCGGGATCCCATACTGACTATCTCATAATGTCATCATAGCCATACCTTATTCCCCAAATGAAAGGTCTGGATGTGACAGCTGCAACTATTTTCTGATCATTGAAGGTAATGAGATATATCCACCACAATATTGCATATATAGGCACATCAAAGCTGCCATGCTGAATGCATTACGATGGCTTTGCACAGTCTGCACTAGAAGGCACCTGTCAAAACGAGCTATCAAGGCAGCCTGGTTTGGCAGGTTGTATCTGGGGGGATTCACTGAGCGATGTATAGGCCTATTTTGGGTATTATTTAGCTTTGGGAAGCTATAGTATAAGTGTAGATCACCATTCTCCCTTATTCTAATGACATTTGATAGAAAACATCTTGAGCTTCAAGCAGAGGGCAGATTTATGTATATCGGCCTATGATTTGATGAGTTACGGAGTCTTGAAGTTGGATGACACACCAAAAATGCCTTTTTTGGCCAATTTTTTATCCTTCCCACCAATATTTTATCAAGGTAGACAGTGTTAAAGTACCATAAACCTCTTTAAACATAGCTGGGGGGTTGTAGCCATCTATCAAAAATGCTTTGGTCATGTCACAGAGTCAACCCTCTGTCCCACATGTCTTATAATATGGAACTACTAGTGACCTCACGTACGTAACCTTTTTTTATGCCCCTAACTACCATAATAATAATGTATCCTCCCTTCCTCTATTAATTGTGTTCAACAGGGGAGTTCTGATGTTAAATAAATAAAACTGCTGGTCTGTCGCAGATACAAGCTAGATCTCATAAACCAAAATTCAACTCCTGACAATGTTACGTACGTGAGGTATACTTTTACAAGTCTACTTGCTACATAAATTTATAATTCTTCATTTCTAGTCTATTTTGGTTTAGTTTAAATATAATTGGAATAATTGAAGCAGAAATCAAAGCCACAGACCGTGTAGTATGGCCACAGTGGGTGTCTTTCTCTTGCTCGCGGCAAAACTCACCTACATAACGAAAACTTATGGTGCCAAACGAAGACGCTTCCTGTTAACCGGGCGGAAGTGACCCACATCTAGGAACTTATGCAAGACACTCAGAGGATCCCGGACTTGCAAGGAGTGAAGTTTTCTTGTCCTTGTTTCATCCTAAAACCACAAAAAAGGTAGGTCATTCCCATGAAAGTGTGATGGAATATCAATTGTTATGTATGTGAGTGTCCGTAGATGGCTCTGATTGTGCAAATAATATGCAGAAATGATGTAGGTGGATGTAGAATCGACCAGAGTAAAATTTCCTAGCCAGCTCGGCCGGTTGACGCCATTTTGTTTGGCCCCGGACCTCCCTGAACTTCGATTTTTTGTTTTTTTATCACGTATGTAACATTTTCGCCAGGTTGTGAAATGGCTCTGCTGAGCAACTCACGCTGTATATTTAGCCCCAAATCATTGTTATATGTTGAAATTAGGGTCTACCTTTACTACTATGGTGCATTAGACCATCTTTGGATATTTTTGGATGACCCCCCAGCTTCTTTGGAGGGAGCAGTGCAGATTTTTTGTTGAATTGTTCACTCGCAACCCCACAAATGGCAGTATTTTGCAGAATTACCCGTTTTTACCATGGTGTATGTGCCCCTAGACCTACAATCAATCATTCCAGTTCATATAACCTGACATTTGGTATGTTTTTTGTCAGCAATGACCATTTTTCATCCTTCCTCAAATTTCGTTACGTACATGAGTCGTTATCTAGATATGTTGCCCTATATACCTCCATTTTTCAATTAAATTGCTTCATAATCTACACCATAGTGCCCATACCTAATATGCTAGACAGAATTAAAGCACTTACCACCTTATTTTATGCAAGTTTTACACAAATTTGAAAACGTTACGTAGGTGAGGTTTTGTTCGTTTTGATTGCTACATGTACCTCAGACACACCCAGACTATTTTAAATTCACCATTAGATGCGCCTATGGGCCCCTCATCCTAAATGATGTTGGTTGTAGAAGTTCTGAAAAAAAAAAAAACCCAACATTTTTCATGGTGGCCAATTTTTAGGGTTCGGCTGCACTACTGGACAGTAATGACCTGTCTATTGTTCTATCCATACACAATTTTTTACTCCTACTTTGTCATCATCATCCATACATATTCTGTTAATATAGAAGTATTTTTCATTGAGCTTACACACCTTGGTTGTTCGATAATTTGTCCTTATGTTTGGCAGTATGTCTGCGACAGACAGTGACAAGCCACCCAATTAATGGAGCTGATGACCAGAAGAAAAAGAAGAAGGTCCCCGGCCGAGTGGGCAGCAAAGCATCGTGCCAAAGTGAGAGCCGAGAAAGGAGAAGTGCAGGATAAGGCAGATGAAACAAAAAGGCAGAAGGACCTGCGTAAACGACTGAAGAAGGAGGGTGACCCTGAGCCGCCAAGAAGAGGGCACAGGCCGCCCTCCGCCAAAAGACCAAGAACTTATTGTTGTTGTTATTATTATTATTATTATTATTATTATTATTATTATTATTATTATTATTATTATTATTATTATTATTATTATTATTATTATAGATAGGATAATAAAGTTGTGTTACCTGTCTATCCCGGGAAATTTGACATGGGAAATGCGTATTACTCATCAGTCTCATAATGTACATGCAGTAGCTAGAGGTAGTGCAAACTGATGGGTTCCCCTGAGTTTGAATAGATATGCTGTGACTGTGGCCAATGAAGCTTTCACTTCATATGTATTGGAACCTCTCAGACTTGTGTTACTTCAATTTGCTACTATGTACCCTTTATGTAATGTGAGATTAAGAAGGTAATAAGTATATAAATTCCTTGATTGAATATTTTTTAAAGTTTAATAGCAATGCGGGTATGTCATTTGCTATCATTGCATTCATTTTGTATTCAATGCTACTTCAGGGGGTTGTTACCCTTCCTGGCACTGAGGGCACCTAGCAGGCCAAGTGACACCTGCCACTGACCCTGGAGAGGGCTCCTCCACAGGACCAGCAGCAGAGGCACCTACTCCTCAGGCCACGGGGGTGAGTAAGACACCTGCAGGTAACGTGGGTAAAGGGAAGGGCGGTGGTAAGACGAGAGCCACGCCTGCGGGCCGACCCAGCCAAGGCTGGGGCTCCCGCAGGCCTGTGGCGCTCTTCACCCATGGTTCTACCCGGCGCCCACGGTTCCAGCAGGTGTCGAGCACCCACAAGGAAAAGGACACTACTGGTGTAAGTGAGAATTAAGACAGCCTTCAATAATTCATATGCATTATCATTTGTGATTTAAATGGCACAATTGATCTAAATGAGTTCATGAAACTAGATATTCCATAACCTGTGTTGTTCAGGTGTATAAGCTATCCTAATGTGTTTTTTAGATTTCAGGATACTCTGCAGAACCCATTACTCCTGTCATCAGAGGATGAGGAGGCACCCATGGTCCCCGCCGCAGCCAAGGCAGCAGATGCAGGTGTGGAGGACGAGGGCGCATGCCCCGGACATGACCTGTCTGGCAGGCTGCAATCCCCCCCCCCTAGGAACGGAGAAGCAGCGGCAGATCGACCGGCCAACTGCCGCACGATGCCTCTCCTCCACCGCCTGACAACCTGCCCCTGATGGAGGAGATAGTGTAAGTATTATAGAATTGCCCTTGCTACATTGATGCATCATGCTGGTCTTATGGGATTGATGCACCAATGAAGTGCTGGCATTATAATATATTTTAAATCAAAATTGTGCATTTCTGACTTATCAACCTTATAGTAAATGTTTAATGTTGCAATTATTTACAGGAAGACCATCTGTAAAAATGCTAGTGATAAGTGAAATGAAGTTATCCATAGTTCTAGTAAATAGTTAGAAAGCATGTTCAATAGTTGCATGTTGAATTATTACCTTACCTACCTGTTAAATGAGTTCAATTGTTTCAAAACGTTATGTATGTGAGGTGTCGTTACATATGTGAGGTTTCGTTACGTATGTGAGGTTTTCGATAAGCACTTATTTTAAACATCAGAGATCATATGAATCACTATTTGACATTGTTAAGCATTTATCTATGGTTTTTCAACTGTAGAATATATTTCTTTGATTGGAAACATATTGACAGTGTAACAGTGCATGAAATAATCAGACTGCTTGAATTGACTTCATCCTTTCAATATGCCATGATTTATCACTAATGTGTACTCTATACCTTCTAGCCCACACATATGGATTGGTGAAATGACAACCCCAGGACCGCCCCCCGACACGACCGAGAACACCCCACCAAACCTGAAGTATACATTATGTAAAACTACAACCCCAAGAACAAACCGGCGCAACTACCAGAAACGGTTGCTCGGAAGGCGGGCGGAGGAAGCTGAACAGAAGTTGGTGAAACTGCGCACCCAGATTGCCAAGGCCACTCGCACCCCCGGTGTTGCACAGAGTGATAAGCGTGTTGCACCTGACGGCGAACTACCCCTGGCTGTAGCACATAAGGAGGAGAATGTTGCACCTCACCGCGAACTAGCCCCGGCTGTAGCGCAAATGGAGGAGCGCATTTCAACCGATGGCAAACTACACCACAATTCAGCTCCGCCAGCAGTCTGTGACATTTTGCTGCAGGGCATCACACAGTTGGACAGCCGTGCCAAGATTAACCTTCTCCGCCAAGCACTGCCACTCGAAGTCCGTAAGGAAAATGCTAAGGACTTGGTAGGGATTATGGGGGTTGATAAACGCACTGTTGCCAAAGCCCCTGTGGACAAACCTAACAAGCGTTTGGTGGACCAAGAGGCAAAGGTCAGGCGCGTGGTGGAGTTCTTGTCAGACCCAGAGAACTCCATCATGCTGGCAGGGAAAAAGGACTATAAGACAGTCAACGGCATTCAGCACCAAAAGAGAAATCTGCAGGACTTTGTGTATGTACTCGCAGACAAGTGCAATGAAGCCAACCCTGACCTGACCATTGGCTGCACAACCTTCTACAAAATCAGACCAGCCGGTCAATGAGTGCCTGTGAGTAAAGCACCAGAACTTTGTGCTCAGGCTCCCAGCTGCTGGCATAAATGACTGTCCGGACAACCTTGTGACATCTACCACCTTAGAGCAGTTCACACACAGATTGATCACCAAGGTGCGCAAGGAGACCATCAAGTACATGACTTGGATGCATCGGGATGTTGTATATAGGAAGGACAACAAAACAGTGATGAAGCTCCGCCCACATGTTGTTGAGGCAGAGTCTAGGGCTGAATTAATCCAAAACCTCCCCAATGAGTTTTGCACCATGGCTGAACATGTGTCCCGTGCTCGTAACCAACACCGCGTCATGCAACAGCTGAGGGAGACCCTGTCTTCAGTGGAGGTTACGATCCCAATGGACTTTGCCGAAAACTGGCTCGTAACATACCCCAAGTTGCCACAGAGTGTGTACTACTCCAAGGAGCTGGTGACACTACACCCTGCAGTCATCCACTATAGAGATGAACCTACTGGCACAACCAAACACCACTCTCTGGCACTCTGTACTGACAACAGGAAACATGACACTGGTGCCATCCTGGCCTTTCTACAAGTCCTGGCAGTGTTCCTCCGTGAAAACCTGTCCGAGGTCAGGATGGTCCACTACGCGTCGGAGTCTCTCTCCAGACAGTACCGGAACATTTCAGTGTTCTCCTTGCTGGTACACCACGAAGAGCTACTTGGCAGTCTCCAAGCAACTTAGACTTACTTTGAGGCGGGCTGTCATACTAGTAATTGTGCATGATCAAGTTGTCATATGAGAAATACCATAAGACTAGTGGTATATAGTGTAATTACCTCAAGGCTCTTATAAATAGTGTTATTTCCAGTTGTCACTGGTTTATTCAGCTTTAGGCAACATGTAAGAAATATCAATCATACAGTAGTTAGTATGTATGTAATTTGTACATACAGTAAATATACAGTAATTTATAAAGTATAATGTTCTGTTCCACTCCACCTGTGAGGTAATAATAATACAATGTCCAGCATAGTTCTAGGTGGGTTCCCACACCTAGCTCCTGACCTGCTGCTTAGAGGAATAATGTAATAATGAATAACTTTACCCTCTGGTGGAAGTCTTGAGGAAGATACCCCCTGGCCACTAATGATAGAAACCAATGCCTGTCTAGCATAGTTTCACCATAGTGCAGTGGTATAGCAGGTAGCAGGAGATGACTGGAGATGTTACCTCTAGAGCGGTTCTTGGTGTTCTGTCCTCTTGGAGGTGCAGACAGGCTATTTGTAGCAAATCTTGGAAAAGCACCTCCAGACTGACT
Organism: Acholoe squamosa; assembly: GCA_949317995.1. Taxonomy (NCBI): domain Eukaryota; kingdom Metazoa; phylum Annelida; class Polychaeta; order Phyllodocida; family Polynoidae; genus Acholoe; species Acholoe squamosa. Next base: position 74,549,006 of record OX439045.1, on the reverse strand, counting down.
GGGGCCAGTAGCATCTGCCTAACTCTGCAATTGTTTGAGGGGAGGCTTTCATGTGTCACTGGGTCCACAAAGGACCCCCATGGGCGCCGCTGTGTCCCCCTTTGTCTTGGTCGGTTCTGTGACTTCAGACCCTCATATCTCGGTCGTTTACGCCGCTATAACCGCCATTTTGCGCATGCGCAGAGTTGAATATGCCAAGTTTAAACTGCCCGCTGGATAGGCGCGTAACTCGCGCCGGTTTGTCTGTAGTTCACTCGGAGCTCCATTCAGTCTCCAGGGCGTAACTTCCTTAATAATAGGAGTTCCGCCTTGATCTTGGGCTCATTTTGACCGTCTAATCATGGGCTTTCTATAGATGCTTTGATATTTGACCTAGCTTGCTCAGGAGCGACGCTAGAGCGACCGGACGGTTATGGCGTTGTGCTTATGTAACCCATTGTTCATTTATTAGAATGCTCAGACACTCATGACGGCGTCAGCGGTGCTCAGGCACGCGTGACGGCCGGTTGCATTCACTTACAACTTATTAGTTTGTGCACTGAACCATGAGGTCGCACACTGAGACCCTCATTTTTATTATATTGTGCAGTGAACCATTAGGTCGGAGCCTTTGATGTCAGAAAGTGTGTTTGTAACTGATCTGGCTGGTGTGCAGTGGGGCATGAATGCTCTTATACAAAGTTTGAGCGCTCTTATAGCTCTTAGAACCAACCTATGTATTAATTTCATAGATATCCTTTGATTAATACAAAATATGTTACAATTTATGGAATAATAAAATGGTATATCATAGGGCCATGGAAAAAGTCCCTGTGACGTGGTCGGGGCTGCTGCAATACATAATGCAGATAACCTCGTTGCCAGGAAACACCTGATCAGGAACACAGCGGAGTTTGTTGACAAGGGAAACCAACTCGACAGCCTTGTCCCCTTCGTCTGCGTTCCAGTTGTAGACATCGCTGCAGCCCGCCTGACCATGGTCTCAGCAAAAGCAGACAAGGCAGTGAAGGGCACCATGCATGTCCATGCCGCTGTCCCTGCCGAAGCTGGAAAGTCACTCGCTGTCCGTGACACATCATGCTTTAGTAGCTGCTGCTGGGACCATGACACCTGTGAGCCCAAACGTGGATGTCAGGGATGGGTGACACATCAACTCAAGTTCACCAAGAAGGACTCTCCCCCACAAAAGCAGACATGAGGCACACGGAGGAAAAACACCCGACCCGTCCGTGCCCCTGCTACGGTGGACGTCGCGGATGTCACCACTCCTCTCCCACCAAAGCAGGTGGACCCTGACTACAATCCAGTCGCGTGTAACAAGCGCCCTAGGGAAGGCTCACCAATTGTGGTACGTAAGAGCACTCGAAGTGAACGCGTGCCTACTGCTGCCACAACCAACAAGGAGAATGGGGGCCGCACGAAAGCATGCCCTCGCTGTCCCAATCAAGCGAGCGCGACTGGATTTACCAACCTCCCCTCCAGGACTTGATGACGCAATGCCCGTGGCCATCGATCATGCCCAGATTCTATGGCAGGAGGAGTACGACTATGGTGACTTTGTCACTGTGCCCTTCCTGCATTAATCTATTCCTCAGAAGGACACCTGGTACTTGGGGAAAATGATATGTAGGCATGACGCCGGATATGAGTTCAGCATGATGGTGCCGCACGAGAAGGACGCTACTGCCTTCCATTGGCTGCGGGAGAAGAACATCTGGTGTCTGCACAGTGATGACATCATGGGAAGGGTACAGTATACCCCAAAGTGGTTTGGCACCTCATCATGCACTGTCTCATACGTGGTCGTAGGCCTCACCATCAAAATTCCCAACATAAAGCTGAAGAAGAAGCGCAACGATTTGACCTCCTAACCGGCTGTCATGCTTCATATCACATCATTCTCCCAGATCAGTTGTCTGTCATTCACAAGTGTATTTTTATAATGCAGATGTTCTATGATTTCTGGAATTCTATCGAATACCTCACATACGTAACGTTTTAGACATGTCAGAGTAGAATGAACAATATGGTCCTGATTGATGTTGTATATTAATTTTCCTGTTTGCAATTATTAATAACGTTTTTTCGGCATTCGGAAGGGTACTCGCAAATTTGGACAATACCTGCCATATCAAATATTGTTGCAAAAAAGCAACATATCTTGAAAGTATGAACATTCTAGATGATGGAGATTCATTTTCAGACAGATTTAGTTTTTTTTTGAAGGTATGAGGGTAAAGTTAAGAATACTAATCTACATTTTAAAAAGTTTTGATAATCTACAAAGTTGGCGATGAAGTGTGGCAAAAGAAGTTATTAACTGAGGGATTTGATTTTCACTACACTTGAATACATATATTGTACCATTATAGACATGAAATATGATGTAGATAGCATGATATTTAATAGCTTTAATGACTGTCTGATTAAAAACGTTTACGGATGTGAGGTAAAAAATCTATGGTTTAACGCTGCAGGCTATAAAAACTGACCAGTTTGAAGTTGGTGACTTGAATCAACCTTTCTAATAAGCCAAGATATAGGGCTATCAATAAATAAAAGTGTCATAAAGTAATATTGAGTTTTGAATTTATTGGTTCTCAGGCTGGTGAACATCGCTCACTGAATTGCACCATCTGCTTAGGCACAATAATCATGAAGATCTAATGTACATGTGTCCATTAATACTGTCCCTTGTATGACACTCCCATCAGTCTGATTACCCCTCATCTTCACACACCATCACACAGGAAACACCCTGAGAGCATACATCAATCTCATTTCTGGAATTGTCAACATCTGACATATCATGCTTGGGTGTCAACTGTTGAAAGGTACTTTATCTGAACCTCTATAGGCCTACCTCTTACAGCATTGTCATATATATGACGTAAAATTTCAAGGCCCCATTCAGCAGCCTCAATTATGGAATTACCTTAGGCTACTGTCAAACTAAGGCTTCATATGAATTGAATATGCCAGGTTGTATCTACTCAAGCACAAGTTGCATTAAGAGAAAAAGTGTGAGTTTGCCACAATTCTGTCCCCTTGACTACCCAGATTCTCCCACACAGACACCTACCCTACCAACTCCAATCAATGCTGCCTCCGTACATGTTGCTATTTTCCCTTCTATGCCTTACCATTCACTGGGGAATAGATATAATTACATCGAAATTGAATTATTGGCATAAGAAAAGAAGCACTGGAATAACATGTGCCATATTTTGAGAGTTATGGCAGGGAATGCTACAATAGCAGTGAATATGGAATTTCCCATAATATCAAGGACACTTCATGAGATATTCTTAGTATTGGAAACCTACATGTCTTTATAAATATGAATGCAGGTCTTCTCAAAACCTTATGCCATTTCTATATGTCATTATCTCACGATTCTGGCCTCTACAGTGCTTTTTTGCTCATAACCCCAGTTCCTTATTCAGCCATAACGCACTCTGAGACCTTTTCTTCGTCTTCAAGAAGGTGCTGGTTTCAATCTGGACATGTTAATAAATTGGAGAAGTATACAATGTCAACTCCTCCATACATTTCCTGTTAAAACTGTTTAGGTTCAACGGGGAATCGATCCCCAGCCGCTGGGGCAGAAGGCGAGCTCGCTGTCCATTATACCAAGTCGACCGGTGATAGAAAGCAATGTACATCCAGTATTTGAAATTTTTTTCCCACATACCTGATGTTTACAGACCTCGTTAGCATAGATTTCAAAGGGGGCCAGGTGGAGTTATTAACAGAGAACCATCCTTAGATATCCTAGATGAACATGCCATGCCTAATTTCTCCATTTTCTTCGAAATAAATAAGAATCCATTGATTTTCCATAGCGATACATGTGGGCACCCGCCTCGTATGGCCATTCCTTGTTCGACGCGTGGTTGACCTAGTTCATACATCTGGGCACCTACCCCCTTCATCAACAAGACGCAATGGCCATGTACCGGGCTGTGTGGGTTGGATCGGTATGGAAAATCAATGGATTCTTATTTATTTTGAAGAAAATGGATACAAAATGTAGGCGAACACCAACTAGAGATCGCATATTTGGCAGTGTTAGAAGTACAGGACTTGACATTATTGGATTATACCCAAAAAATGAGTGTAAAGGTGGAGGTATGTTGGACAGAGTGACCGCATGGCCACGGCGGGTTGGCAAAGCGTGCGGATTGCATGTACTTACAAAATGTCTTCTCCTGGATTAATTCTTGGGTTATAAGGTAAGAAATTAATACAAAATGGAGAAAAATGTGTGATAAGCGCCTTTATGTATGTTATAGGAACGCACTCGTGGGTTTATGGGTTAATAATTATTAACCCATAACTTTCATGCTTTCCCATAACATACATTAAAGGCATATTAACATATGTGTTGGTACTACAGTACATTTCTCTTACACAATTTCCTTCTTTATCTAAATCAGATTGCTGATGATGATTATTATTATCCTTTTGTTTTATTTTCCTGACTGAGTCGGCTGAGAGCGCATTGAGTGCTGTTGAAGCAGTCAACAGCATCTCGTCACTTCCAGAACAGACTAGTGCGCAGAGGACTTGGCAGGAATTAATGACTAAGACCAGAGACGTGCTACTGAGCAGGACACCCGTGAGGTCAGGAAATTAGTAGACTATAAAGTCCCTAAGGAGGGGATAGTCTTGTCACCTTGGTAAGTGATGACAGCAGTGATGATGAGGAATGGTTCTGGGACGAAGGACATCCTATCAGTTGGTACCTGAGGAAAATTGAAAGGGTTGTCAATGCTTCCCAAGAATCAGGTATTCCATTGAAGGAATGCCACAGGAATGGATTCGGCGCATTTTGAATCCTGGACAGGAGTGCTGCTTTTTTGGATGTACTCCCGAGAGTCAGATTCCTCAGAAATACAGTAGTGACCATCAATATGCCCGGCACCTGGTCAAGCATCATCTAGCCATATGACCCCAATTTGGTTGCTCTTTCTGACAGGGACAGGCTGTGTGTTTTCAGCATGGGCACGATTCTACAAAAGGCCCCTTTGTCAACACTCAAAGGGGACTATTTGTACGACATCTGTGGGAAGGTGAACCACAGCCCCACCGGTATTCAACTAAATTGGCGGTGCAGTTGGTCCAATGCCTTGTCACCAATGTAGAGGAGAATACTGCTGGTAATCTTCTGTCCAAAAAGTTTTACTACCTTTCGGAAATTAATACTAAGGACAATCCTTGATGCTTCTTTCTGAAAAAGGAACTTATGCCGGCCTTCTTTGGAGCTTATCCTGATTATAGGAGAGAGCTGCAGGAAAGGTGGTCAGGCAGCATCCCTCGACAGGCCTCGAGAGGGCTACCGGAGGTACTGGAGCCTCTAAGCAGACACACTTATACTGTTACGAGGGAGACGTGCAAACCGTGTGTCATGGAAAGGTGTAGGTTGACTTTACCTCAATGTTTTGGAAGGTGGACTTATCAGGATAACTCGGTTTTTCAGGTTCTGAACTCTCACTTTACGGGTGGTGTAAACAGCAATTTGTATATCATACAAGTTCTCTAACGTGGATAAGTCCTAATGATCAAACCTGGAAAGGTTTCAGGTTTTGCAGTGGAATCGAACTGACACAACAATTTTGAAGCATGTTTGCCAGTCTTGTATAAGTGAAAGGATATGCAGCAAAAGACGCATAACTTGTCCCTGTTGGGAAAATCTTACACACCTCCTCTCTTTTTAAGTTGACCTAAATGGGTAACACTGCCCCCTATGAGGAATTCCCTGGGTCCCATGTAAACGCAAAAATTCAAATTGGTGGAAAAAAAGAACTTTCCACTTGGTGTCAGAGTCGCAAAGTTTCTGTACTTCTTCGGAAGTGACAGTGTTTTCCATGACGGACAGAAGCTCTTCCAAAGTTTCTGAATGAGTTATGGTGGGGAGGGGTTGTAAAAGAGTCGTGTTGTTTTGGGAGACATGAAAGTACTGTAGCTTGTTTCTGTTTTCTATGTGACAACCCCACTTTGTATCTCAATCTTTGTGTGATGTGAATCTGAAGCATAGTATCTACAACGTCACTCAACTCACCGGTTGGTAGTCTTAAAGTTGTTACACTCACGCAACTCCCATGTGTCCTTACTCCTGTTTCTATTGCGGGCCAATTCCTGGTGAACATTTCCTCACCCTCAGGTGATTTTTTTGCAATTTCCTTCGCCGCATGGAGGACAAAATATAGGTATTACCATACATTGTTCCACGTGTCTGTCGTAATTGTACACCCTTTTAAATTTTTTGAAACACTTTTCACAGATATGATGATCCATTTTCACTGATTTATTTACATGTGAATTTACCTGTACACTTATATACGCAACATACCTACACAAAGTATATACACCTACATACATGTCATATAAAACATATGTCAGCACTATCTCACACACGTCTGAATCAAATTTTATCAAGAAATTCAAGGATAATCTCTTTTTTGGTCACCCAGTTCTTACAGTGCTTTGGTCAAAAGCGTACCACCGTCCTGTGTCGGAGTATTCTGGGGTCCTTCGTACCTGCGCAAGTGGATGACGTTCTTACCCTTGTAGTAGCAACATACAGCGTGCTTTCCGGATCCAGGACGATGAACCATGTGTTGTAATTTGGTAGTCCTTGGGAAACCGCTCTGTCACGTATCCCTACCTCCTCTTGGACATCTGAGATGGTCGCTATTAGCTTGAGGAGCGCATCAGTGGTGAAGTTTACTTTTATGGTGAGCAATGAGGTGCACTTTACAGCGCTGTAGCGTTCCTCTTCAAGCCAGATCTCCAGCTTCAAACTGTCAATGAAGAAATCCAATCTGGGGACTGTTGAAGGTGTTGGTGGTTCACATTTCACAACGGCTTTTCTCTTCTTGGACGCCTCTTTGTAATACTCCTCTTGATACCCGTAGAGGGTTTCAAAGTAAGAAGAGTAGTGCCACCATCAGTGAGCTGAATCAAGAGCAGAACCAGCAACAGGAGCAACGCTCGCATCAGTATCTCTGGACTTTTGAAAAAAGGATAACCACACACTGTCGGTCGTGGTTGTGGAGGGTGAGTAAGTCGAAGAGGAAAGAAAAAAACTTGCTCTAACTCTGCTCGACGTCAGTGTCCCCTGGTGGATAGCAGAAGCCGGTGGTTCTTAGAGACTTCACGATAGCGGTGGTGAGTAGATCGGGTGATCTTTGAGCAACCGCTGGAGAAGTCTTCCTCCTCCTCCTCCTCTTCCTCTGTTTCTACCAAGTGGTGGGTCTCCAAATAATCCTTATGACTGCAATTGTGTGTGTCTACTTCAGCTGTAGTTGCACCAGCACTGACTTCTCCAACGTTAGCATCAGCATCAGCATTAGCATCAGCATCAAGATTAGTAGCAGCATTAGCATCAGCAGCAGCAGCAGCAGGAGAAGCAGCAGCAACGAGGGTATAAAACATCAGTGTCTAGTAAGGAGATGTATAAGACCCACTGTCAACAAAAGCTCCGTCGTTATCAGCAGCAGTAGCAGCAGCAGCACCAGTACCAGCAGTAGCATTAGCAGCAGAAGCAGCAGCAGCAGTAGCAGCAGAAGAAGCAGCAGCAGTAGCAGCAGTAACACCACCTCCTGTTACACCAGGTGGGTTGTAAGCAGGAGAAACTGCAGTAGCAGCATCTTCAGCAGCAGGAGAAGACAATAAACTCTTGTTGGTCCTTCTCGTCTTCCTCGGGAGCTGTAGCTTAGATTGTCTTCTACTCATGGTGAGGGTTGCAAAGAGAGTGTGAGTGAATGATATTTTTCTCCCTCCCTTATATATGCCTCTGGATATAAGTCGCTTAGTGCAGTTTGAATAGATGAAGGAGGCTTTGACGTGTCTTCTTAGAAAGGAGGATTAATCCTGTAGTCACAACAGAAGAGACCTAGATAGGTAGGACTCCTATGAATCCAATTTCACTTTTAGAAAAGAGCTCTAATCCTATGATCACAGAGATCCTCACTCGGTAGGGTATCTATAAATCTAATTTTACCTGCCCTCCACATGTAAACCAAACCGTAGGAGGATCCAGATGAAAAGTAAGAAGAGTAGTGCCACCATCAGTGAGCTGAATCAAGAGCAGAACCAGCAACAGGAGCAACGCTCGCATCAGTATCTCTGGACTTTTGAAAAAAGGATAACCACACACTGTCGGTTGTGGAGGGTGAGTAAGTCGAAGAGGAAAGAAAAAAACTTGCTCTAACTCTGCTCGACGTCAGTGTCCCCTGGTGGATAGCAGAAGCCGGTGGTTCTTAGAGACTTCACGATAGCGGTGGTGAGTAGATCGGGTGATCTTTGAGCAACCGCTGGAGAAGTCTTCCTCCTCCTCCTCCTCTTCCTCTGTTTCTACCAAGTGGTGGGTCTCCAAATAATCCTTATGACTGCAATTGTGTGTGTCTACTTCAGCTGTAGTTGCACCAGCACTGACTTCTCCAACGTTAGCATCAGCATCAGCATTAGCATCAGCATCAAGATTAGTAGCAGCATTAGCATCAGCAGCAGCAGCAGCAGCAGGAGAAGCAGCAGCAACGAGGGTATAAAACATCAGTGTCTAGTAAGGAGATGTATAAGACCCACTGTCAACAAAAGCTCCGTCGTTATCAGCAGCAGTAGCAGCAGCAGCACCAGTACCAGCAGTAGCATTAGCAGCAGAAGCAGCAGCAGCAGTAGCAGCAGAAGAAGCAGCAGCAGTAGCAGCAGTAACACCACCTCCTGTTACACCAGGTGGGTTGTAAGCAGGAGAAACTGCAGTAGCAGCATCTTCAGCAGCAGGAGAAGACAATAAACTCTTGTTGGTCCTTCTCGTCTTCCTCGGGAGCTGTAGCTTAGATTGTCTTCTACTCATGGTGAGGGTTGCAAAGAGAGTGTGAGTGAATGATATTTTTCTCCCTCCCTTATATATGCCTCTGGATATAAGTCGCTTAGTGCAGTTTGAATAGATGAAGGAGGCTTTGACGTGTTCTCTTAGAAAGGAGGATTAATCCTGTAGTCACAACAGAAGAGACCTAGATAGGTAGGACTCCTATGAATCCAATTTCACTTTTAGAAAAGAGCTCTAATCCTATGATCACAGAGATCCTCACTCGGTAGGGTATCTATAAATCTAATTTTACCTGCCCTCCACATGTAAACCAAACCGTAGGAGGATCCAGATGAAAATTTGTCTAAATAGTATTAGAAAACTTCAAGGAGTAGTTGGTCGCAATTACACATCTCCTGTTAACAAGGGGAGAAGTAAAAATTAAAGAATCTCATAATACCTTAATGAGTGAGCCTGCCTCACACCTGTAAAGTGGATTAAGCTAATCATCACAGTTTTAACTCCCTGTAATTCCACCAAAATACAGTTATCAAAATACCTTTCCACCTGTTTTATGTCAACAGTTCTAAAAGATAAGTCGCTACACAGAATGAAAGCAATCAACCCTAATTTCACCAAAAACACTTGTCACAGTGTCTTTCCTCCTGTTTGATGTCAACAAATTCAAAAGGCTCATGCTGATAAGACGCTACACAGAAAGGAAAAGGTGGTGGTAAGTATCCAGCTGGAAACCACTGCTGACCACTAAGACTACCGCGCCTACCGCCACTTCCTTTACCATCACCAGCACCACCTACCCGCCGGCTGGCTGCCTAGCTGCCCACCTACCGACCTTCATCAAGTGATTTCTGAAGTTTTTGCAGATGAGATAAGTCTCGAAAATACTCCCTCCCTATATTACTCTGACGTATTTTAAGTGAATGAAGAGGATATCATGTGTTAAATGAAATTTACATATAGCGCTCGTTTGCTTCATGATATAGGAAGGCTATTAGTTGGATCTTGGAAGAAATTAGGAATCTCCTTGGACATCGCCTATGAGCATCTGCAGGAGTACTCCACCCTGCCTACATGAGTGTTCATCCACAAGATCTGTTACTTCAGTTGCAGAACTTTTTCAAGACGTACATTGGATTACAACAACCCCAAACAGTTTTAAATGGAGAGGTACCTTGTCACCATGTCTGAATCTCTACACAGGGAGTGGAAAGATATGGGGACGTATTTAGGCTTGACGTCTGAAAAGCTAAATAGTACTGCTCAACAACCGGAACAAGATATGTCTCTCCACGCCTTCAGAGTGTTGAAAATGTGGCAAGCTAAACCCAACAGTACACATCATCAGCTCATTCGAGTGCTGATGGATGACATGAGGAGGTTTGATGTTGCCAGTTATATATTCCTTCACTTTTAAAACAAAGAAAAAGAGATGAGACATGGAGAGTAATTGTGGATGCGCATGGTGAATTATGTAAAGGAGGTGGAGGTGTGAACCATGGGAATCACATCTACACAGGAACATGGTGGAGATGGAGAGTATGCAGGGGATTAAGCACATCTATATGAACCACTTACGTCACGTCTCTGGTGTCTCATTTACCACCTTGCCTACCACTGATACGTCCACACTCGACACTACCACCGCCGTCACTGCTCCCACCACGTTACCTACCTACCTACCTAAGAGAATGGTCAAGTACATACATTTCGTCGATATATCAAGGAGACTCAACACTTTCAACACAATTATATGGAATAAACCCGGTCCTTTCACAGAGAAACTCGCCGCGCAAGGATTCTTTTACATCAGAGGTAAGGACCTTGTTTAATGCTACCGATGTGGAGTCGCTATACACACATGGTTAGAAAGTGACGACATCGCCGTGGAGCATTTCAGACATTCTTCTATCTGCCCATTGGCCTCGGAAGGTATCATCCGAAGTCCACAGAGAAAAATTTTGCTGATGGTGAAGAAATTGAACTCTCTGGACAAAGAGTTGCAGCTTCTCAGAATATTGAATATACCGGAAAGAAAACAATCATGAATACATATTCATAACTAAATGCACCAATCTGGACTTAACAATTGCCAGATTCAGATTAGGTATACGGGGTAAACTACCAGGATAGTAGAGTACCTTACAATCATGTTCAGAACAGTAATCTTAATACACAAATAGAGATGATATGATGGGACAATTAATGTATTGTTCATGAAAGTCTCTGAATATAGTGTTGTCCTGACTCATGTAGAACTCCTCACCCGCAGGCAGTGGTAGGACCTCAAATAACACAGCATTCCTAACAGCTACCACAGATCAAGATAGTCCCTTGGGCGAATGTCCATAGTCTGGACCTCCTTCATCCCGGATTGTTGATTCCTGATATAAGCAGGGTTTGGCTGCACGCCTCACTATTCCAGGTAGGTACGCATATCATAAGTTTCAGAATCATACTATTCACAACGATATCGTATCAACTTAACCTCCCATTTCCACATCATCATCTTTATCCTTTTCACTCTCCCCATTTTCAAGTTTGAGACCATAATCCGACGTCATCTAACAGCTCCTTGACGAGCCTACGGGTTCCATCCCAAGCATCCATGGGTTTCCTGAACGCCTCCATGAATCTCATGCTCAACAAATCGGTTTCTGACCTCGCCTTACCAGCTTCCGACTTCCAATAGTCATTACTCTTATTTATCTTCTTTTCCTTACTTGCCAACTCATTCATCTTAAGCTCATGTTTCTCATCCTTCTATTTCTCCAACCTAGACAACTCCAGACTCTAAACATGTTGGGTCAGCTGCATCACTGAAGATACTACGTCATTCAGATATGTGACCAACCTCTCCTGATGTTGCTGCTCCCAATTTCGAACAACTTACTCCTAAACCTTGAATGATTCATCTGATATCTTATCGAACTCATACGCAGAAGCATTCTTAGTTTCCGGAGTTCTCACCGTGTATGAGCCACTGTCTGATTCAGGACCAGAAGATTCTGAAGGGTGTTTTTGGCGTCTTAATCCCGAACTCACTACTGTACTTAACACTTCTCCTGATGTAGTACTCGGATCTTTATATCTTATATCCTGAGAAGCATACCAAACTTCCCGAAGTGTCTTAAATTCGGAAGAAGCAGAGTGTGCCGGTGTAACTTCCTTCCTAACACCTGACTCTCCCTACCAGGTGTTCCCAGTAATGGGAAGTCTTTCTTACTTGATTCATCAAACTTGGGAGGAGCTGCACCCTTCAGAGGACCCAACGAGGAACGATGTTCCATACCGGACGTAGACGGAGCAGGTGAGGGATTCCCACTACTGATCCTTCCCGAAACCAAACTTACACCCTAGAACCGTGCTGGGCTGGGCCTCTGAATGCCCCGGAAACTGAACTTCCCAACAGATTTCGTAAGGGATTGCTTTGCAACAGTGGCTCCCTTTGCATCACGGTAGGCCATATCCCCCCTGTACTTTCTCATCTCCGCAAACTGTTCACCATCTATATTCAACTGACCTGACCACATCTTAACGTCAAATGCCGCTTCAAACTTCGAATTTAAATGGTTTGTCACCTGACAGAATTTGGCAACTTTAGCAGTCAGACTTCCGAAGTTCTCAATCTTCCAACTATCCCACTTGGCTATCAACATCTGATTTAGTTCCGACACCTTCTCAACTGCCGAAAATACTCCCATCTGATGATCTCCCTTTAGATGCCTTACCAACTCACTCATCTGACATGTTCTGATACCGGAACACACAGCTCCTGTCTGACCCTTGTCCATATAGCACATCTACACTGGGTGATGGTGCATGTGCTCCTCAACTATGTGTTTGATGAATCGGATGTGGCTGGAGAACCCAATCGGAATGCCCTTACAGTTGGTAACCGGACACTTATCATTAGTCTTCTCTTCCCACATATCAATCGCCCACTTCAGCTTGATGTAGGCGTCAAAGTCATAATACCTATCGTTCCAATTGTCTAGTGTTTATTCAACCCAATTTACGTAGAACATACAGGTATTCTTATCCTTTCTAGTCATCTTCATCCATTCTTCCAAATCGTCTTCCCCATTCGCATCTATAAGAGGAGGACACCCGAAATACTTCTTATTCCGTTTTTGCTCTAACAGACAATTCGGAACAAAATCTCTGAAACCTGACTTAACGTTAGCCTGAATTCTCTTCTGATCTATCGTTAAATTTGGATCATTATCGTATTGCTCAGGGTGTTGGATGTCCACGGTCCAATCCCAATCCAGATTTGATACCGTGTCTATCTCTCATCTGTCTCCATTTCCAGATCCCCTTCCGAAGCTTCCGATTGAGAGTCGGACGCTATGTCCTTACTCTGATTTCCCAACTTATCCTCCACAGCCTTTGCCTTCTCAACTTTCTCCTTTTCAAGCTTCTTTCTATCCTCCTTCTTTCTTTTCTTCAGAAGATTCCTAGCTCTCTTAGTCACAGAATTTAAACTCACCATCCGATAGATTCTTAGCGGGCACATGGGTGGTTGAGTTTCATGCCAACCGAAGCCTCGCCATGTCCCCCTTATTCTGTACTTTCTCATCTCCGCAAACTGTTCACCATCTATATTCAACTGACCTGACCACATCTTAACGTCAAATGCCGCTTCAAACTTCGAATTTAAATGGTTTGTCACCTGACAGAATTTGGCAACATTAGCAGTCAGACTTCCGAAGTTCTCAATCTTCTAACTATCCCACTTGGCTATCAACATCTGATTAAGTTCCGACACCTTCTCAACTGCCGAAAATACTCCCATCTGATGATCTCCCTTTAGATGCCTTACCAACTCACTCATCTGACATGTTCTGATACCGGAACACACAGCTCCTGTCCGACCCTTGTCCATATAGCACATCTACACTGGGTGATGGTGCATGTGCTCCTCAACTATGTGTTTGATGAATCGGATGTGGCTGGAGAACCCAATCGGAATGCCCTTACAGTTGGTAACCGGACACTTATCATTAGTCTTCTCTTCCCACATATCAATCGCCCACTTCAGCTTGATGTAGGCGTCAAAGTCATAATACCTATCGTTCCAATTGTCTAGTGTTTATTCAACCCAATTTACGTAGAACATACAGGTATTCTTATCCTTTCTAGTCATCTTCATCCATTCTTCCAAATCGTCTTCCCCATTCGCATCTATAAGAGGAGGACACCTGAAATACTTCTTATTCCGTTTGTGCTCTAACAGACAATTCGGAACAAAATCTCTGAAACCTGACTTAACGTTAGCCTGAATTCTCTTCTGATCTATCGTTAAATTTGGATCATTATCGTATTGCTCAGGGTGTTGGATGTCCACGGTCCAATCCCAATCCAGATTTGATCCCGTGTCTATCTCTCATCTGTCTCCATTTCCAGATCCCCTTCCGAAGCTTCCGATTGAGAGTCGGACGCTATGTCCTTACTCTGATTTCCCAACTTATCCTCCACAGCCTTTGCCTTCTCAACTTTCTCCTTTTCAAGCTTCTTTCTATCCTCCTTCTTTCTTTTCTTCAGAAGATTCCTAGCTCTCTTAGTCACAGTTACTTTAAACTCATCATCCGATAGATTCTTAGCGGGCACATGGGTGGTTGAGTTTCGTGCCAACCGAAGCCTCGCCATGTCCCCCTTATTTTTCTGATCCATTTGGATTGCTTCCAACTCAGTCTTTTGCTTCAGGAGAACCTGATCTTGCTCCTCAATCTTATCCTTCAGTTCCTTTTCCCGAATTGACTCATTCTGAATCCGTCTTTCCTCCTTCTGTAATTCGGTCTCTCCTAACCAGGTAAAGGATGGGTCATGAGGTGCAGTAGTTGACCTCATACTCATCCGACCTACAGGAGTTGCTTCCGATATTAATTCATCCAACTTCTTCGTAGTGGTTGTGCCAGGTCCACCGAAGTAGAACAGGGTGTCAGAGACCTCCTTGTTCAGGTGGGTACTGTCCCGACTTTTCTTAACAGATTCGCAGATCTGATAAAACATGGAATATTTCGCCATCCCCGTAGCAATGTCCATGTAGTTTGTATACCAGAGACCCGGAATCGTCAAACCTTTCGGAATCATATCCCTGATCAACCTACTTCACTTCTTATTAATCTAATGTGGCTTACTCAATTTCTCATCCCAGATAAACACCATGTCGCCATTTGGCCACTGGATAACACCGGTCTCATAGTTCAGGCACCCCTGCTCCTTCTCAGGATCCAAGATGGTGGCATAAGTCTCCTTCGCCTGCGCACCTTCTTCCTTTCTGAGTGATTCATTCCAAATAGCGATGTTTTCCTGAATAGTGGGCTCTCTACTTCCAAATTGACTTCCGAGGAAACATTCATATCTTTCTTTTTCTTCTGTGTCCATACTAGTATTCTGACCGCTGACCCCAACAATCGCCTTAACCGCCGTCGCCTCTTCCAACAACCTCTTGTCCTTTGAGTTGACCGGACTGACCCGGCCTTCTCTGACTTCCATCTTAACTTCTTCGGACAACATACTTTGCGCCATTACAACCCACAACAGAAGCCAGAGCACCCGCAGGTACCTTATTTCTCGGAAAAACACTTCCCAAGTCGCCCCAAACGTGCTGACGCTGCCGGCCACAAATGCTTGATTTGACAAGATGGCGGGTCTCTTGCGAGAACCCTAATTACAGGGTCAAAGGTCATACCTACTTTCTTAACCTCGTTCCTGAATCTAGGTCAGGCCCCACATGTGCGTGCACACTTGTAAACAGAACGATCCATTAAAGTCGTATCACCACTATCAACTTAATCTCATCAGGATTATCTATGGAGAGTGCATGTAGCATTATACTGACACATCAGATTCATTTGTCCATCACCCACGGGAACCATCAAGTCGCAGACGACAGAGCAAGTTAAAGCGATTCTGTTCACTCGGTACCGCATTCCTCATCATGCTGTCAACAGAGTTGACACCGCTACTGTCATAACACGTAACAATAAATACACGTAAACATATATAGACATTGTACAGGCTAATACATCGTTGTGTTTCAGGATTCAATACATACTAGAACTTCAGATAGGGCTTAATTAGGTAACACCGCTTCTCTGTGCGATCCTAGCACTACGGCGTACGCCCTCCTTGTCAGGTCTGTTCTTAGCATTGGGTGACGTAGCTTCGTTCCCGGAATCTGACCTAGCCATTTGGGTTCCCGGTTGCTTAGTCGTTCCAACTCCTGCCGAGACTTTCCTATTCTTAACATTTTCCTCTCTATGTTCCTCCACCAGATTCTTCTTCCTATGTCTCCTCTTCTGAGTACCTAACATTGGCATTTTCCTCGGTTTCTTCTTCCTCTTTTCAGAATCCACAATTTCATCCGGAACGGTTTCCCTACCTTCATCCTCATCCTTCATGTCAGGTAAGTGTTCCAATTCGGGTAGATCCACAATCTCAGGTAACTCCATAACATTGGGACCTACTCCATACATTTCTTCTGCCAACTTCCTACCCTGATACGGTCTTAACACTTCCACATGACATCTTCTCACATTACCGTTCAGATGTTTTATAAAACATGTAGTTTCCGAAATAAGTTGGGTTATGACATGTGGACCATCCCAACTAGATACCACCTTCAATCTATCAAGAGGTTTATAGAATCTAAGGACTCTATCACCCACCCTGAAAAACCTCAGCTTTAATCCAGTGTCATATACCACTTTCTGCCAACTCGCTGATTTTTCTAACCAGTTCCTGATAAGTTCATAAGCCTTCTTAAAATTGTCCCTTAGAGACTCCACAAACATTATGCTACATGGGGTTTCAGGACTAATTCCTATCACACCGAACACCAGATCTGCTGTCATTATGATGTCTTCACCATAAATCAACATATTCGGAGTGCAATTAGTTACAAAATTGCATTGAACATCCCAATCATCCTGATACTTATTTCCCAATGGTTTCAGGACTTGCAGTAAGGTCCTATTGAACTTTTCTACCAAGCCATCCGACTGAGGACGATACGGATTCGTACGCGTCTTACAGATAGCCAGGTAATTACACATTTCCTGAAACAATTCCAACCCAAACTCCCTTCCTTGATCACTGTGAAGCATCAGGGGAACCCCAAACTGTAACACCCAGCCTCTTAAAAATGTTTCCGCACAAGTAACAGCTTTATGATCCTTCAGAGGGAACACCTTTGTATACTTCGTATAATAATCGCACACCATCTTACAAGTTTTATCCCTAGGGGTTGTAGTAAACCTACTAACAATATCAATTGCAATTCTGGCAAAACGTACTCCAAATAACTCCTGGACCAAGGGATTTTTACTTAATCCCACTCCAGGCTTATTCTTATAGCAATCAGGACAAGTGGCAATCCAACTAAGTAAATCTCCACTCATCCCCGGCCAATAGTATTCTTTCCAAAATGACCACTTGTCACGTGGCCATGGCAATAATACATAATACCCTGATGTATAGCGCTCAGAATAACAATCTGAAGTATCTTATTAATCAGACTTATCTTCCACCTACATAAAATTCCATCTCTAACTTCCCCATTGAGCCAAAAATCTTCTCATCTCCCTACTCTCCATGCTAATAGCAGGCCTTACAGGTTTTATCCCACATGGAACTGTTTCCAGGAGCTTCTTAATGGTAGGATCCTTATATTCTGAAACTGACGAATAGTCTCTAGTCACCACTCAATCAGTGTTTCCAGATGATCCCTATATTGGTGCAATAGTTCTTCGGAGCCTTATTCAGAGTGTTGCTAGCAAACACAATCGGAACCTCACCATCCTGGACCTGAGACAATGCAGCTCCGATGCTGTCATTGCTAGCATCTGTGTCCGAAATAAAGTGCCCAATTGCCGTGGGGTACTTCAATACCGGAGTATCCGTAAACAAAGCTTTCAACTTAACAAATGCTTTCTCCTGATCATCTCCCCACGGGAATGGTTCCTTAGTCCTTCCAGGTGTCCAATGTGCAATGCTTTGTATGGAAAACTCAGTCTTGAGTAACCCGTAATAGAATCCCTATAATAGCTACAAAAGCCTACGAATAACCTCACCTGCTTAGCAGTCACAGGTCTTTCCCAGTTCTGCACACTCTCCACCTTTTCAGAATCAGCCTTAATCCCTTCTGGAGATATTATTCTTCCCAAGTACGTAATGAAACTCCTAAATAACTCACATTTCTTAGCTTTCAGACGCAATCCATTGGACATCAGCCTCTTCATAACCTCTTCCAAATTATTCAGACATTGATGGAATGTTTTACCAAAAACAATCACGTCATCCAAATATACCAAGCATTTCTTCCATAACAGATCACTCAACAGAGCTTCCATCATGGCCTCAAATGTGGCTGGCGTATTGCACAGACCAAATGGCATAACCTTATATTCAAACAATTCCAAGTGACTAGAGAACGCTGTTTTCTCCATGTCACCAGTGTTCATCCCAATCTGCCAATTCCCGGATTGTAAATCCAACATACAGAACCAGTTGTTCCCTCCTTACACATCCAAGGTTTCATCGACCCTCGGAAGAGGGTGCAAATTCTTCTTAGTCATGCCATTTAACTTCCTATAATCAACACATAATTGGATACTAAAATCCTTTTTGGTGGTCATAACGACCGGGCTGGACCAGGGACTAGTACTTGGTACTATTACTCCCTTCTCCAGCTGGTCAAAAATCTCATTCTCACAAATAATTTTCTTCTTCAGAGGCAGTCATCCGTACGGAATCTTGAAAGGTTTGGCATCTCCAGTATTGATATTGTGTAACACCTTATCATTCCTACCTAAGGGCTCAATCGAGTAACCCAATACATCCTCATACTTTCGTAACAGATTCCAAACTTCAATTTTCTGGTGACTATTCTCCTTAATAATTTTAACTAGTTGTTTATCCAGTTTCACCTTTCCTGATGGAACCACTTCCTCTTCAGATTTGCCAGCCGAATGAACAACCGTGTTCACCAAAGTCACTGCCCCAATTTCCGAAACTTTCCTTAGATAGACGGTATCCACCCCTTGATTCATAACTGGGAGCACATTCCAAAATGGATTTCCCACCAGGGTATCCACCGATTCCAATCCAATGCTGGCCAAATGGACAGTATCCGGCTCAAACAGACTTTCCTGACCATTCAGGGATCTATAAGTAGTACATAGCACATCACAGGAAACACCCGGGAGGATCTTAACTGTGTCCACTACGCTGGCTACTGAACTGATCTGACCGAGCAAACATACAACCTGTATATCGTACGGTTTCTTGATACTCAAAATGCCTTGACTCGGGTTCAACTCTGCCTCAAATAGGCTCCAGAGTCTAATCTGAGTAAACCATCATCCTTCACCTCAGCTATTATTGGACATAGGACAAATACTCTCTGCCCGATCTCCACCTTCATAAATGCCTTACCAACCACCTGCATACCTGCATTTTCAAAACCCCCCACCCACTGCCTCACTTTGGCACACATCAGCCAACCCCCCTCAAAAATAAGGTCACTCTTGGCTGGACCCCCCCCCCTTTAGCCATTCTATTGACTCTGCTCAGTTTCAACATGAGTCCATGGGTCTTAAAACTAATTTTTGAAAATGTAATGTCACAAAATCCTTGACACCCCTCACCCCCTTGTCACACTTTGTCACAATCAGAAAATACCCCCCCCCCCCACCACCACCACCACCCCTCCTGTGTGATGTAATTTATGGACCGCCCCTTAGGAGGCAAAGGGCAAGGGCCCCAGGTGAATCAAGTTTCATGGTAAAGAAGATACAGGAACTACAGATTATGTGTTTTGTGTTTAGTTCTGAAAGGCCATGACTACAGAATAAAAGATTATGTAGAGGGAAAGGAGGGGAGGAGATATTTTGGATTGGGAAGCTGATTCAGCCTGTATATGACACGGACTTAGGACACACCTTTTCTTCTTTTTTTTTAATTTAAGCACATTTTATCAGAGTGGTGCTGAGTTTCTGCCTGTCTCAGTTTTAATTCACCTTCCCTATCACATATTCAGATAACCCACCAATGATAACGTATGTCGGGAGAGTGGGCTCACATATGCACGTCCAACACTTTCCAACCTGATGGAGTGGGAGAGTAGCAGGAGTGGATTTGTGGGTAGATTTTAAGCCTGCATACTCAGCACCATCCTTTCACAACCCTATCATCAACCAGCTGATCTAACACCCACCCCTACACGAGGGACCCCTGTAGGGGAGTGCTGGAACATCACATTCCAGCCACTAGGAGTGGGTATGGCAGCACAGGGCAGGGCAGAGAGTGTAGGTATTGGACCACCAAAACATTCTGCACTATAATTTTATGTAACTCATACACCCATAAAAGTGGAATTTCACCTTTTAAACACACCAAATCACTCAAAATCATGAAGAGGCACATTTTACCCCTCTCTGGGTGCCAGATCCAGAGGTCGTTTGAACCCATCCCCATTTTGGCCTATTCTGCACATAATAAGTGATTATTTCCAACCCTTTTTTTAATAAATATTTTGGGATCTTAGACAAAGGAGCTGTCCCTTGTACTCCATATATTCTGAATCACAACAGGTTAAACATTTTATCTATGCTTTATTTAAAAGTCTGCAGTGATTTTGAACTCTAATATAGACCAATCACAGCCCTCCAAGTCCTAAATCTGTACATCTTGGTGTATTACCGGCAGTGATGTCATCATCAATAGTTGAACGATACCTGTAAGCTGTAACCTGGTTCCCAGGCTGCAGCCAGCGCCAGGTGAGTACTCACCCAGGTATTATCCCACTCTGGAATGGCCTTCACACTTGAATATCTAGTTGTGTATTCTAACTCATTACTCCTAATACATTTATTGCCACTTTTGATGTAGATAAAAATCTCTTGGATGTGTACTGGCAACCCTGTCAAATCCTTACTCCCCCATCATCACCTTCTTAGTATATTACACATAAAGCGGACATGCATCCCCTGACTGACACTCCTGTCCCCCATTGACTAATTGGGATTTGCTCAGCGATTCTACTAAGGACCCTGTGGAGGATTATTCAGTAGGGAAAATCTGTCTGTAGTGTATGTATGGAACACAAGTAGTTCTTCAGACTGTGAAAGCTGAAACTGTGAATATGGTAGGGGTATATATTTTTAGTCATGTCATTGCACCACTCAGAACCAGTGCCATAGCTAACCAAATATAGCTACAAACTGTAGTGCACAGAAAAACGGGATCTTCAAAGTGAGAGACATAGAATAAATTAAGCAAAGGCAGGCAGTGCAGTCCTTGTTTACCCTACCAAAGGCATACTAAAGTGCATTGGGAAGAAAAAATATATGAGTATTCCATGTCTCTGCGGGCAATTCTCCTCATTGGCCTAAACTTTAGCCCTTTGCAGGGTCAGTTTAAAACATAATAGTCCTGAAGGATAGGAGGGCCCCCAGAGTAAGATAAGATCCCTGGAGGCTCTGAGATAGTGCAAAACCAAACACAGACATTATGCCAGTGAGCAGAGCACAGTTTGTGTAAGTGCCTACTAAAGGAGTGATGTTTCTCTTTTCAACAATGGGGAGGGGGGATTTCACACTGAAGCAAAAAATGTACAGCCCCCCCCCTTTAGCTTCAACTTTTTTTTTGCCTCCCACTGAAGGTAGAGAAGAGTTTGCCTCTCTGGTCAAGAAATATTGGCCCCCTATATACCCGCCTCTCTAAATTTGCAGGCGCGATAATTAAGTTATAGGAGTTGTGCCAGCAGGGATCCATGCCCTGACCCTCCACTTCACTATAATAACTTAATACTTTGGGACCCCCACCCTGGCAGGTGAAACAAACTGACATCCTACCGAGGAGAATCTCTGTGACTATGGGATAAGACCCTTTAAGTCTTTTATCTTTTCCCTCTGGGAGCAACCACACTTAATGATCTAAGGGACCCATGCCTACAGCAAACGGTAGCTGAAAATCAAAAGCAGACAGATACCCTACCAAGCTAGGGTCTCTGTGAAAATGGGATTAAATCTCCTTTAAGTCTTTGATCTATTTAAAACCATAGTTAAGAGACTTATCTTGAATGGGTACATAAGGGAAAGTAAAATTTTGTTCCCTCACACTTTCTCTGCCACCTTCATCATGGAAACACCAACCTCTCTACAGACTATCAACTCTGAGAACCCAAAAAGTTCTACAGCGTCATATAAAATTGTTCTATTTATATTTATATATCTCATTTGCATAATTAGCCTCGCCCCATTGTTTACCAATAAGTGACTACATGGCTTGGTCATTTGTTGTTTACAAACAAGGGGTCAACTGATCGCACCAATCTCCTAATTAGGTCATGTTATCATGGTAACCAGAATGCCGTCCTCTGATTCGCTGAGAGGTGATCACTAATCCCCTAATTAGGTCAAGGGGTGTGGCCTATTATGCAAATGAGGTCAAGTTGAAGGTCACATGACCATATATGGGCATGCCCCACGGGGGGTCCAGTGATGTCACAGGTCACATGACCAAATGGAGGCCTCTGATTGGCTGCATGCCCAGTGAGTAATATCCTTAGATTAGCTATAGTCCCGTTGCGATACAGACTATACTACTATTGACCCTTTAAGGGATACTGATACAAGAATGCATCATGCCAATTGATTGCCATTTCATGACACACAAATTAAATGCTTGGGAGACATCTGACAAGCACTTCATTGAGCAGTGCATCCTCGAGGGTGTATCAACCCTGTACGGTTGGCATGGCCAGTTACTCACATTGACAGACCAATGGATATGATGCATGAATGTATTAGCAACCCTTAAAGGGTTATAAGAGTATGGAATCCTGGTAGGCGACAATTCAAAAGAGGTGCATTACTATGTTACACTCTGAATGCAGCCATGTCAAAGGACAAATTATTGTTGTGGAATTATTAAGTGTTATGTTTTCTCCATCCAACCTATTTGACCTTATCATCTGGGAGGCTTACAAAAACACTACATTTCAAGGATCTCTTATGTATGATTTCTTTTGTGTTAGATGTGACACTTTGTCATAGATAACCTCACAGCTATTGATCATTCTCTATACTGACCTTGGTTTGCCATTGACGCGTAGCATTTCTTTTTTTTTAATTTCATAATGGAAATCATTTAATACCCAAACCATTGATGACATATCCAAGTTAGCAAAGCTTACTGTGGTCCGCTTATAAAGCCTGCATTAATAATTAGGATGTTGTTTGGAAGCAGACAAGTGAGTCTTTTTATTTTACTGATGATTGACTCCTAAGTTGATATATTCCTGCGTCATTATGCACATCAATTCATAACAAGTGAAAAAACCTAATGTTGCCACATTAAGCAGGTATTCTAGCTAAGATGACAGACAAAAATCAGCCAAATTGTAATCAGATTTGAAATAATGGATCAAATTTCACAATTTTGATGGTATCTTTCCAATGAATTTCACCAAAAAATCGGACAAATTAATTCTTTTTTTTATTTTGAATGGAAGAAGCCAGAAATGCATTTGGAAGAAAGTCGATCTACTCACGATTCAAAAACCAGATAGGCCTCTGTCCATGTGCTACTACCTTGCCTAAAATTAAGTTTCAGCGTGATATATCTTCATACATTGTGGTCCTACTGTAGTGTACAGTATGTGATATCCATGGCATGGTGGTATGATGTTGTTGATTCAGTTCATAGATTTGCTTATTTATCTGCCATATAGCATCGTCCAGAATTGTTTGTCTTGTGTCATTCGCATTATTACACCATTTTCCTAGTTGCATTCCTTTCATAGGAAAAAAAATAATGCATTGTCCAGGATGTATTGTGTATAGAGTCTCCATATTGTCTATTATCATGCCTGTCATTTACATCTCTAACTGTTCCGCTGTTACCAAGTCAAAGGTATTGTAGGGACTCGTAGATCATGATATAGTGTGAGCGTCTTCCTGGAGAGGGCGTTTCGAGCAGTGCGTCCATCACCGGTAGTCACTAGAGGTCCTCACGACCATTTTCCTCCAAGCTTAATATCACTTTAGGCATCCAACATCGAGGTAGATGTAAAATGTACACCGAAATAAATATGTGCCAGTTGCACTAACCCGAGATACCTTGTCTGGTTTTACTTCAAGCCATTTGAGTCATACATTCGAACCACTACACTGGTGCCGTGACCAGTTCTTGGTATTAGTGTGTGGCCCTGGAGGCTGAACACGAGCACGATGGATCCCGAGATAGAAGTTTGAGCACCTCGGGATCCACAATGAATGAAACTGATCATACTGATGGCGCAAGCCAAATTCGAATGAAAGGGTACACTTCAATAAGTGGACCAAAAGGGGAAAGAGTATTTCGAAACCTCCAACCAAGAGAAATGCTTGCTCCAGTCATGAATTCTACATATAGAATAAGCACAGACTCTACAGAACAGTTGACACCAATAACTATGATGACCATAGATGCCCAACGAACTGCGTCGGCCTGGGCAGAAACACACACCGCTGATACTCGATGATCCTTAGATGCCTTGAACGTTTCGGTATTCATCATAGGAGGTTCGAGAAATGTTAAACAAGCAGCAGCCGATTACTTGCGCGAGCAGGCTAAGCTAAGAGACGAGGCCATAAATAAAGTCCGATGACACCAGGGTCTACCAAGAGTCGAAGAAAGGTCTTGAGACTCCGGAACCTGAAAAAAACAATGTGACCAGTATGAAACTGATTAACAATGGCTGATGAATAATATTGAGGAATTGGAAGAAAGAACAGGACAAAAAAACAATTAAACCGAGACCTCGAACGACAAATGTATGTTATCCAAAGGAAACTCAAACTTGCTAAATCAGAGTGGGAAAACGAGAAACTCAAGCAAGAAGTTGACCTAGAAGAACAAGAAGCCACTTCCACAATTCGAAACATTGAATTGAGAAAAGAGACAGATCGAATAAAGGCTGAAATGGATCGATATAAATACGAAGCAGATAAGCTTTTAGAGATTTGAGATCAATGTATCTTAAAGAATGAGGACAAAATGGAATCCATTAAAGATAGTAATCAAGATCTATTTTTGAAACAGCAAGAGCTGTGCCTCGAAATTGCCAACCTGACAAAAAGGAAAACTGCTCTGGACACATACATGTCAGGAATAGAGGATCATGCTACAATTACTAAGACATGCTGCGAGGAGCAGGACAAATCTTTCGAAACTGACAAGAGTGCATCGGTTACACAAATGGATCTAAAGTATTGACAAGAAATGTTGGATAAGGATATACCTTCTGATGCGACCTTTATAAAGGGCACCACACCATTAGTAACCTCGACACCAGCTGAAGCTTTGAAGAATCCGGATCAATACGACCTGTTTGTAACTGAGAATGCAGAGGCACATGTTTGGAACGATGGTGTTTATGACCCCATGCATCAGCCTAGCTGAGATGAGTCTGAAAAACGTCAAATAAGATTCAGCTTGGCTGAAGAATTCTTGGGTAAAGAGGATGAGATCAATATAGAATACAACTACACCCAATATGGGGAGGATGGACACTTTGAGTCGTCATATGACAATGACTCAGTGAACGAGCCTGAACCTTTAGGTACGGGTAATCAGGGTGCGACTGGGGGTGGAACAGCCAGTGCTGCCAGAGGACCGACACCTCCCCCACAAGGAGCTAGTGGTGCCGATGGGGGAACTTCGAGGGGCAGATCCCGAAGTAGCGTGTTAGAGGATATGTTGAATCGATCGGCTAACACTTCGAACACCACACATAGTGAAGAGACCATCAGGGAATGGAGTGTCAACCAATGTCAGAAGTTGGTGCGCACTAACAACGCAGCCAGATGACAAGCCATCCTTTCTTCAATTTATGAAGGGGTAAAAACCTGGAAAGAATGGTTTTCAAACTTCACTGATGACATGCAATGTAATGCATGGACCCCCGAGGAGGCCCTGCCACATCTGATTCGCTGCCTCAAACACAGTCCAGGTAGGATTGCCGTCGAGAAATGGAACGAAGTATACTTTGAAAGAGGGACATTCCAGCAGCTAGTCGAGATTGCCAGCATTTTGCTGTACAACCTAGTGAGTGAAGATCCTTTCATGCTCTTCAAGAAACAAACCCAGAAACCTCAAGAATCATTTTGAGCTTTCGGATATGAGCTACAGTCTCTGCTACAGAGGGCCCATCCAGCACCAATCGTTCAGACAAATATTTTCTGAACGATTTGTTATCACAATTCGTACAGGGACTTCGAGATGAAGATCAACAACACGCAATTTTAGATGCTTGGAAGGGTAGAAACCCTACACTCATGGACCTGTTCGAAGGGATCCAGTGCTGGACGGTGAAGAAGACCCTCATGGCAGGGAAAGTAGAGATGAAGACCTTGAATACAAAGGTCTGCACGAGTACTACTACAACTACAACTCCCATGTCAGGGATACACCAACTGACTCACCCCGAGAAAAAAGAGATGTCAAACGGAATTATATTCCCCGGAGAATATACAATCAAAATGCCAACGGACCTCGAGGGGAGACTAGACCTACCTCAGATACTCGAAATGCAGAGATGGCAACCCGTAGCGAGAGCCCCAACTCCAACAGAGCCTCTAGACATGAAAAAGATGATGGAAGATTTCATGAAGACGTTCCTGGAAACGATGTACACTAGACCTGAACGATGACGTGTAGAACAAAGCAGGCTACGCTGCTACCATTGCGAAGAAATGGGGCATTATGCTCATGAGTGCACGGCTCCAAATCCCGTGCTATCCCGAATCAATTATGTAGAGGAGAAGCCAGAACAGGAAAACTAAAGAGGGTCACATGATGTGATCCGTAGTTCGAAAATCTGCCAAAATGCCACCACTGGTGAGTCCGAGTTAATTAGAGAGTCAGTACCTTCCGGGGGACTGGTATGTGGGAAGGATCCTCCCACCCCAGTCCGGGCCGGCGGCTTCGACGGGGTAAGGACGATTGAGGGTCGGAACCCAGGGGAGAGATCCTACGTTGAAGAAGAGGGAGGTTGGGCTGAAGAGTTGACATGTGTGAGTGTGGCACACCTCCCCCCGAACCATACATGCGTAACTTTTTTGAAGGGTTTTGGATGGGTGATTCTCAGGAACGATTCACACAGAACTCCTCTCCTTTGGAGGGGAGGCGTTTGTACATTGCTGTATCGGTGAAGGGGCAGACTGGAGAATTTTTGATTGATACTAGTGCCAGCCATTTGTGTGTCTCAAGAAAATTCTTCGATCTGGTGTCCATCAACCATGAAACACTACCTATTGGTGTTAATGCTTGTACGGCCGACGGTAGCCAGATGCAGACTTTTGGTAAGACATTCATACAGATTGGAATGGGGGGCTACGAGTATGTGATGAGTCCCACCATTGCCGACATAAGTGACGATGGAATAATCGGTTCGGATTTCGCAAGCTTGTATCGTGCTGTGTTGGATCCCTGTTTCGGCATGTTGAAGATTCGGCAACCCTACAACTGCGAGATTCCATGTATATTGAGACATGTGTCTTCGGTAGCCACTGCAGTACAGACTGTGAAAATTCCAGCTGGAATGGCCTGTGATGTTCTGTGTTATTTGAACAGCGCTCTTCGAGGTTCGGATGCTGTATTCGGACCCAACTATGAGGTATTATCTAGCATACAGCTAGAGTCTGCTGACACTCTAGTGGGAAATGGATAGTGGACAGTAGTTCCAATTATGAATAGAGGGCAAACCCCTATCTATTTGAAGAAAGATGAAAAAATTGGCGAAATGTTCTTCACTGAACATATTTTGGAAGCTCAATTCCAGACTGAACTGGCTGAAAGCACAGTCCGAGGATTACCTGATGACCTGAAAAAGTTGGTGGAGGATGCCTCCCTGACAAGTAAGTCAGAGAAGGAACGACTTTGAGCTTTGCTTGCCACCTACTATGATGCCTTTGGGAAACCTGGAGGTTCGGTAGGTCGAACTAGCAAGGTGTTGCACACGGTTGACACTGGCGATGCGAAGCCATTCAAAATACCTTACCGGAGATTACCTCTGAAGAAGAAAATATATGCTGAAAGGCAAATCCTTGACCAGTTGGAAAAGGGGGTTATTGTGTCCAGCATGAGCCCCTGGTCCAGCCCCGTGTGCATGACTACGAAGAAGGACGGATCCATCCGGTTCTGCATAGATTACTGGAAGTTGAACGGTCTAACTAAAAAGAATTCTTATCCTTTGCCGAGGATAGACGAGACCTTGGACTCACTAGGGGGAAACAAATATGGGCTTGTTTTAGTATGTTTTACCTTTTGGGCTGTGTAATGCACCAGCCACTTTTGAGGTTATGATGGAGAAGATGCTAAGTGACCTTCTTCTCGAGCACTGCACTCACAACCTCCAGTTAGTCCTAAAAAGGATACTAGCTAATAAACTGAAGTTAAAAAAATGTAATCTATTTAAAACATCTATTACTTATCTTGGTTGTATCATAACTCCCGACAGTGTAAAAGCTGACCCTGAAAAGCTCCAGACAGTGTCTGAGTAGCAGAAACCCATAAATGCAAAGGAAATAAGATCCTTCCTAGGGTTTTGCTCATACTATCAAGATTTCCTCCCGAATTACTCCAAAGTGAGCCATCATTTACGGATATTAGCACATCGGACTCCAGGTAGGGCAAAAGAGTGCTTTCCCTGGGGTGATGAACAAAATGCAGCCTTCGAGCAAATAAAACACCCTTTGCCAACACGCCAGTATTGAGATATCCTACAGTGGATGATCATTTAATATTGGATATGGACGCTAGCATTGATAATATTGGTGCAGCTCTGTCACAGGTCCAGGACGGAGTCAAAGTACCTATTGCTTTTGCTAGTAACACACTGAATATGGCACAAGGAAACTATTGCACCACCAAACGAGAGTTGCTGGCTGTGGTGGTGTATACCAAAAAGTTTCGACACTTCCTATGGGGCACTGATTTTACACTTAGAACGGACCATTCCTCCCTGAGGAATGATTGGCCGTTGGCTGGCACACCTGTCAGAATTTGGGTTCGAGCATAACCAGATCCAACAGCGAGCGGGTTCGAAGCATGTCAATGCAAATGCCCCATCCCGAAGGCCTATTAGAAAATGCCAAAAGATTGATTGTGATGATTGTGGAGCCCAGAATGTGGTAGTTGCTGTAGTTCAAAATGGACAGTTTGAACCCCTATCGTATGGCTGTATGGAAAATGTTGTGGAATGGCCAACAGGGACCATCCAACAGTTCCAAGAAGCTGACCCCACTATCAAGAGAGTGATTATGCTCCTGAACACCAATGCTAAGCCCGCCTGCATTATCCCTCAAAGACAGAGAAACTTGTAAATTCCTAGCCCAATGGAGATATTATGTCCTACTGTCATGGACATAAGACCAGTGGACACTTTGGGAAGAAGAGGACCCTAGAACGCCTGGCTTGTAGGTATTACTGGCCAGGCATGCACAATGACATCACCAGATGGGTGACGACCTGCCCCAAATGTGGTAAGACCTGGTCCTGGAATGGGAAATATACCCCTGATGCAGGAGCTCTTTGGTGTCCAATTTGCTCGAGTAGCAATTGATATCATCAGCAGAATCGAACCTACTCCACATGGGAATACTTGTATGATGGTAGTGACCGCCTACTACACCAAGTACACTCGAGTATACCCTTTACCCGACCACAAAGCTGCCACTTGAACAAGTGCCTTCTTGAGAGTTCTACACTTAGGGGCACCATTAATGATGCACAGTGACCAAGGAAGAGAATTCGAGTCTAACTTGTGGCAATAAATGTGCCATTATCTAGGCATCTTCAAAACTCAAACTAATCCATACAGACCACAGTGTGTTGGACAGGTAGAGAAATTCAATCGAACATTGATACAAGTCCTAAAACCCTTGATAAATTCTTGCCAGGACGATTGGGACGAACAATGTGATTTTGTGGTACATGCTTACAATAGCACTGTACATTCTGCAACGAACTGCTCTCCAAACTTATTAGTGTTTGGGGAGGATATCATAATGCCCGCAGATGTAGTATATGGAGTTATAGGGGTAAGCCCGGAAGCCCCATGTACTGTGATGTTTGTGGAATCTCTTAGATATCAGTTTAAGAGAGCATATTAAATAGTTCTAAACGAGCTACTAAATAATGCAAAGTGGCAGAAAGTCGGATATGATACTAACCTGAATATGCGCCAATTTAGTGTTGGCAATCGAGTATTGAGTATACACAAACCTTTATGAAAGTACAGTGATGCTTATGAGTTAAGCAAATGGCTGAATTAATAAGTCCAATGTATGCAGACTGAGAAGATGGAGAGGGCGCGATGCCGCTAACTTCAAGTGTGAGAAAATTTCAATAAAACTGGATGAAGACAAAGACGAGATCTTAATGAAGGCCAACGAGTTAGCAAGAAAACTGAAGTAGGACGGCCTGAGACGGAAAAGGGGCTGACCCTGTAAAGGAACAGGTGATGTGAAGCGTAAGAGGGGACGACCGAAGAAGGTCAAAACCTAATCGTGTTAAAAAAGTCTCAGCGGAATGAAGAATCCGAGATAGGGGGAAGACGTTGGTACTTCCACTGGACCTTCTCGAGATTTTCAGTTGAAAAACAAAGATAGAGAGGTGAGGCGTAGTCCCAGAATTGCTGGGCAGACTGCCGTTACTTAATGTTTCAAAATCACAACGAATGTATAGTCCTGTCCACATGTTTTGTTATGTGTTTGGAGGTTGAGATACCTCGTGCACGATTCAAAATACAAACACGATGCATATTACCACCCTGTTTATGGTTCCTGTGGTTGGCAGACAGCTAGCCTGGCGTGTATGCATGATGCTACATGTTCTTCTGCCAAACTCCCATCAAAATAAACAGAGAAGGAGGTAGTCCCACCAACGGCCTATGGAGAAACCAAGCCTCGAACCTTGGTTATCCAGGGTAGTACTGACGCCTGCCACAAGCGGGAAAGGGGGGGCCTGGTGAGCCGGGGAACCGGAGTGGCGCAGTGCAGTGGCGCATGGGCATTGGTCCCGTTTCGCTTGTTGTGACCCCAATATCGCTCACAGCATGCAAACCGTCTTACAGGGGTAAGACGTGCCGCTGTTTTCTCCTATAGAAAAGAAGTCCAGATACCACCGATTAACTTGCACCCCCTTAGTCTCTGCATGAAGGAGGGCAAACCCTGAACTGTCTGAGCCCAAAATATGGCTCAGTCGGCCATAACGGCCAATCCTGATGGGCACCCAACCCCACTTCGAGCCCAGGATGAGGCACCTTGAAGTCCAGCAGTTGAGCTGATGGACACCACTGAAATGGAGTCACCTCTCCCCGAGTCGACTCCAGATACCTTGAACATCCCCATGGGTGCAGAATTAACCACTCCACCGACACCCCGATCGAAGGCGTCTGAAGGAACCACACCTTTGGTCATCATCAAAGTCCCAGTGACTCTTCCTGACCGACCTCCAGCCGTCGGATACATGAATGCGACCAAAGGTCTCATCCGATATTGTCCCCAGAGTTATCTAGGACTCAAGGAAGAGCCACCACATCTGATCCCCTACGACCTGCAGACTAGAATCTGTCGAGGATGCACCGAGTAAGGGGCTTCTGACGTTTCTGACATCTGGTTCGAAAACTACTTCGGACTAGCTGAAGCCATGTGCATCAGCGATGGCCTAGTCTCCATCATTGACGCGATCTGTGAGGACGACCGAATTAGGTCACAGGCTGTTTACCCACTGCTAAACGGGCTAGTGGCTTTGGAGGAGCGCTTGCCAAGCATCCACTCATCCGAAGTCCTGCTACCACAAGGACCGATCAAGGAACGCCCTTATGCGTTCATGTCGGATTCCCAGAAAAATTCTCCGGTGAGAGAGGAAGAAGATGCCTTACTGGCAGACCCCGAGCTCGAAAAGGAGGAGCGACGAATGATGAACGAGACAGCTCGTAATGGTGACGCTGCCAGCAGAATCCCCGATTCTGCCTCAAGCATGGAAGATGCAGCCTGTTACTCCACCAAAGTGACCACTGCCCACACTTCCAAGGAGATGAGCCTCAAAGAGCTTAATGCTCAACAGGAGGAGATCGACAAGGAATGTAAAGAGCTCATGAAGCGGAAAACAAAAATAAGAAAGGAAGTCGAAAAGGCTGTGAAACAATCCAAGAATAAGCCCAAGACTAAAACTAAATCGAGCCGCCAGAAAAAGAAGGGGGTAAAGGAGAAGGCGGAAGACAGTGGCGACTCCATAGCCTTGGCTTTGTCTCAAAGTTCGGGGAGTCGAACTCGAGGCAGTAAGACTACCAAGAGAGATGATTCTCCATCTCCGGGTAGTTCCACCTGCTCAAAAACCACCCGAAAAGACATTCCGGTACCCCCCGAGCCTGTCAGTAGCACTGCAGTCGAGGAGGAGGAGCTTTAGGAAGATCCCAAAGATGGAACAGTGATCGAGACCAGCAGGTCGCAGAGATGAGCCGGGAACTGCTGGAAAATATCGACTCTTTGGAGGAACCCCTGAAAGATGCTCCTGATGAATCCAGTCTGAATAAATGGGTTAACGTCCGGACTGGATTCCCCGACAACACTCTGAAATGCTTCATGGACTGCCAGCGCTACACTGACAGTTATTCGATTCCTCTCGCTACCAACCGTGATGGCGAAAGTGACGATGAGGAATGGATGAAAATCCTCAGAAAAGATGCCAGCCCCACAAAATTCTATCGCGTGTGGGTGGCTTCTCTTGGTGACATGGCAAAGACACCCAAGTCTTACTATGGCTTTGAACGCCGTATGATATGCACCATGCCCTGGTGTATAGGTGTACCAATGAGAAGAATCAGAACCAGAGATGTCAGGGCCTAAAGACCATGAGGTGAGGATGCATGGCATTTAGCTCAGGTCCATGGTCTCAAAGCCAGTGATGCCAGACTGAAAGCTCTCAAACTCAACAAGCACTTAATGACCAAATGGGAACAAATGAACACAGACGAAAGATACTCGATCACCTTGAGGACTGACCATTTTGCCACTCAATCGAGGGGAAGCAGGATGCCTACTTCCTCAAAACAGACGCTCCCATAGATTCAACATGTCTGCAGAGATGCACTGGCGTGTCAAAGTACAGAGGAAAGACCCCGATGCCATAGACCGCAATGGGAGGCCACATCCGCACCCTGGCAATGACCCTAGACTTGGTTTGAGGGGCGGACCACGCTGTCTCATTCTGATTGGATGAGAGGCGACGTGGATGCCACCCCACGATACCAGGGTACCCCAGCAGATGATGCCTTGCTCAAGGAGCTTAAGGAGGCTCCCAACCCTGACGACTTCCCAACACTGACTGGTGTCCAGAAACCAGGTCCCGAGTCCCAGACCCCACTACCATATGGGAAACCAAAGCCCATGGGCCCACCTGCTAGTGCTGCCACCACCCCTGGCCATGGACGGACTCGACCAGTGGACCTGAAACGACCAGGCAAAGAACTGGTGATGAAGGACCCCACCCAGCCATTACCCGAGGCTGGAAGGGGCATGGCATCACCATCGACGAAAGCGGAGCTTTTGTGGGATCGTCTCGACGACCCGCCACCGATAGCCCATCCCCGAGTGCCACTGCCAACTTCAAGAGCGGTTTGGATTCTCACATGACTCCCCAGACAGCTCCTCCAGTCAGGAACATGAGAACCACCAATGTGCTACACTTGGTGAAATCAAACCTCGAACTGGAGGATCCTGATGATCAAACAGCAAAAACAGGAGTCCTGTGAGATCCAGGCCGATGTTTTAAAGGCATGGCAAGACCTACATATCAGTCAGGCTACTGGATACCTTCGTGGTGTGCCCGAAGGCGTTTTTGGATGCCTGCACGAGATTCAGAGATGGGAAATAGCCCGGATCTCCCAAGACATGCAGGGACAAGCGAGAGATCAACTTCAAGCCTCGCTCCAGTGTGAAAACAAGGCGAAAGCCATGAAACTGAAGTATGAGACCGATCTTCAGGAGCTACTGGCAACAAGTGGGGTGTAGTCCTATGTCTGTCTGACATAGTCTAACCCAGCAGAGTGTTCTTGTGGAAGATGCATAGCAGGCTCAGGAGAGCTGGACTGCACATGTTGTCACTGAGGTGGTTCTCTGGATACTAGCTGGGTGGAAGGTAGGGTTGAGCTTAAATAGCCAACCCTAACATCCTTCCTCTAGACTAGCTGGAGCCAACAGCAACTACCACTGCTGTTGTCCATTAGAGTTGAGTCTTTCATGTCCACAGGGTTACATAGGGCACCCCCATCATCAGTAGGGCAACCCCATTGTCCCGGTTGGTTCGGCATGTTCAGCAGCCCATAACTGCTCATGTGGGAAGGGGAATATGTCAGCTCCCTGTACCCTGCTGCACAAGTCGCACCAGTTTGTCGGTGGCACACCAGGAGCTCAAACACTCTCGATGGCCTAACTTCCTTAATATTGGGACTTTTGACACTAGATTAAGATTGCGAGATGTGCCTTGTCCATGCTTATCTGGGCCATGCCGATATCCAGGCCAGGATGTCCGTGAGATTGCATAACCATCACCAGAAGTTCACAACGCGGTCACCTCTATAGCCTATTGTAAGTGTATGGTGTTCAGTGGCCTGTGACGGCGGTCTGGATTGTTCATGATCATACAATTACATGTTACAATTTATGGCATTATTGAAGTGTACATGATAGATCTCATATACCTCCATGATCATGCCAACCTTCCGAAAATGTATCAACCCAGTATGATGCATGGATCACTGGGGCTGCAGTTATGCATCATAACAACCAATGAGCAAAGGGTTAGAGCATGAAAACTGGGTAGGTGACTATTCAAAAGACCACATCTCACTCTGAATGTTGGCATGTTAAAGGATAGAGTAGTTTGGTTGAATTATTTAGTGTTATGTTTTCTGTATCTAACATATTTGCCCTCATGACCTGGGAGATTTGCAACAGCACTACATTGAAAAAAGTCAAAAGATTCTTCAGTTTAACAAAGAATACCACCTGTTGATTAGTTCAAGCCCTTTTTTATTCTCAAACAATCACCCATTTTACAATTAGTCAATAGCCATCATGCTACCTATCGCACAACTGAAATCTTCACATATAAGGGACGAGTCATGTATTGCTAAGTGGGAAGGGGCTTGTTAGATATAGAGGGCCACTTGGTGGGGGGGGCAAAATCCAATAAACCTTCACACTGGGGGGTCAACACTGATTGAGCAATTCAAATACGCATCGCGCCGCATCATTCTATGCCCGTATCCAATTTTTGGGGGTCATATTGCAAAATCAGTGGGGGGGTCGCAATCATTTTTGTCATAGTAGTAGTGAGGTCGGAAAAAAAAACTGCCGATCTGGCCAAATCCATCAAGTCCCCCCAGTTAGCAATAAATGACTCTTCCCTAAGAGACACCTTATAGGGAGAGTTGCCATTATGGCTTGGATCATAGTGTATGATTTCCTTTGTGTTGGATGTGACACTTTTTCATAAAATCATCTCACAGCTATTGGTCATTCTCTATACTGACCTTGGTTTGCTATCGACAAAAAGCATTTCTTTTTGTAACTCCATAATGGAAAACTAAATCATTCAATATCCCAAACCATTGATGCCATCTCCCCATTATTGCAAAGCTATGGATCCGTTCACAAAGCCTGCATGAATGATTAGGATGCTGTTTGGGAGGCGACAGGTGTGACTGAGTGTTCTGTTCTGCTCTGAAGCCCAAGATGGGGGGATCAAAACTGGGTAGCAACTGCAGTACTATCCCAGAAAAGTGGTTCCTTTAAATGCATTGAAAAGGAAAAAAAATGGGGCTGTCAATTACATGAAAGTCATGGGGTTATCGATACCTGTTCTAACTGATGTACTCCTATATATATATATATATATATATATATATATATATATATATATATATTTTTTACATTTATTCTCATTCAAC
This sequence comes from Acholoe squamosa, assembly GCA_949317995.1. NCBI lineage: Eukaryota > Metazoa > Annelida > Polychaeta > Phyllodocida > Polynoidae > Acholoe > Acholoe squamosa. Next base: position 74,513,163 of record OX439045.1, on the reverse strand, counting down.
AGCTGTGAAATGTTTTAATACATTGTAAACTGATGAAAAAAAAGTCATCAGGAGAGTGGCCCAATCCTTGTCCCAAAGAGATCTGTCTTTACTTTCACAGAGATTCTTTGCACATTTCTGTACCACAGTACGGCCACCTGGCTTCTTGTAAAAACTACACTGGTTCAATGCTAGACCATCACTATCGTCCACAGTTTTACAGGGATCCCTTGTAGATCTAACAGTTACTTTGTACAATGTATTCTTGCCAAAGAACCAAATCAGCCCTGAAAAGGTGAACTTTATCTTAACTCTTGAAAATGTAAAGAGGGGGAGGTTAAATACTCTGCAGCTTTATGAGAAGGTGGCTGTCAAATGGCAAAAAAGCAGATGCTGTAGTTTTGCAGTAAGTACCTATACTAAAGGGCCAAGCACCTCCCCCTACCGGCTGGGCAGGCTTACCCATAAAAGGTATAAATCCATCCATAGTAACCAGTCATATACATAGCACTGTACCTGAAGTATCTGCTCATTAGAGTAAATATTCGTTGAACATGGATTTCCTCTTTAGAAAAATTCTGTTGTTATTAGCCCTTGTGAACAACATAATGTGCAAAGGTGAGTTTTTTATATTCATTTTTACTGATGACTTTTTTAATTTTAATGGAAGTAGGTGGAAATTCATAGCGAAGATGGCTCATGTACTCCAAATTCAAAGTTGGGAATGAATTAGCTTGTACATTTCCCTACAGCAGCTTTCACTTTAAAGTGGCATACGTCTGTCTCTGTGCTAGTATCTACTATACATGTATACAGTGCACGCCATTTACAAGGTGCACATAGGTGGTTTCAGACTGATCCAGTTATTGAAATTAAACTTGAACATGAAGATTATACACAAGTCACTATAATAACTGAAATTGGAACAGAGACAGAAGTAAGCAATAAGTAATCAATTGATCAAAGTTTTCTTACAATATGTGGTTCAAGTTTCATGTAAGTTCCATATAATCTGGTTTCAGTGGCGTATTTCCTTATACAAATAGGTTTCAGTGCCATATATCCTCATATAATTAGTTATTAGTGTCATGTTTCTTTATTCAATTAAGTTTAAGTGTCATACATCTTCATACAATCAGATTTCAGTGCCATATATCTTCATACAATGAGCTTTTAGTGCCATATATCCTCATACAATTAGGTTTCAGTGTCATTTATCTTCATACAATCTGATTTCCATGCCATATATCCTCATATAATTAGCTTTCGGTGTCATATATCTTCAAATTATGTGGTTTCAGTGCCAAATATCTTCAAACCATGTTTTTACGTTTCAGTGCCGTACCAGGCGCTCCCTGCTCCTGACTTTTACTATAGTTTTAATGAAGCTAACGGGACCAAACTACCTGGTATACCTGTAGAAGCTGACACTGCTGGAACACTTGTCTTTGAACAAGGTAATTTCTCTTCATTTTATTTATTGTTCCCATCCCATATATTCAAGGTTGGTATTCAACCATGTTATATTTCTGATATGTCTTCTTGTAATAATCCTGCTGTAGGGAATCGAGTATCTATTTCAAGACTACCATGTATTCTAGACTATTACTTCTATGAGAATAGCATGGGATAAGACATCCTTCAGGATCGATTCCTGAATTATTTTTGGAAGGAAACTACTGATGGCCTCCAGCATGTGATGTACAGAAGGACCCAGGGGATGCTCAGAGCAGACCTGATTAACTGTAACGAGTAATACACAACGTGCCATTGACATACTATCTGGGGGAGATATCACCCTACCAAATAGGGATCCAGTACGCTCTAGGAAGTCAGGGGTGTAGGAAAAGGAAGGGGGGTAAGAGGGGGCCTGGACCCCCCAAACTTAAAGGAGGTGGGGTCTAAGTATATAACTGGGCCCCCCAAAATCTACCATAAATTCATGATAAATTATACAAGAAGCTAAAATGTCAGTAGTATAGTATGTATCGGAACCGGACTATAGCTAATCTAAGGATATTACTCACTGGGGATGCAGCCAATCACATAACCTCTATTATGCAAATAAGGTCACAACACCCTAACTTGAATGGACCAATCAGAGTCTGTCATTTTGGTGGGAAATTTGAAAAATTTGGTGATGTGACTCTATTCTTTTTTTAATTGGCTAGGGGCGGGTTTAGTAAAAGTAAAATTTACATAAGGTAGTTAATATATTAAATAGAAAACCAATATAACCCACATATGGAGTAGTACACATTCCACTTTTTATTTGTCATAATCTCATTTCATTTTTTTCACATACAAACTATCTTGGTGTCTTATCTATACATGAATCATGATTCATTGTGGGTGGTCTTTGGTCGGTTCATATATGTTGTCCGTGGTGAATCTACAGTGGTGTTTGGTGTATATATGTTGTTAATCATTTATCTACTGTGTCCTCCGACGTTACAGCGTTAGAAAACACAGAAGGTGCTTGTTCAAAAGGAAAAACTCCTCCACACTTATTTCTGGAAAGCTGCAACACGTAGTCCAGAAAGCTCAATTTGTTCAACATTTCAGTCAGCAAAGTTTTGCTCTGTGGACTTAGATTCATACCTTCTGAGGCCAACAGGCAGGTAGGAGAATGTCTAAAATGCTCCACGGCGATGTCGTCACTTTCTAACCATGTGTGTATAGCGACTTCACATTGGTAGCATTGAACAACGTCCTTACCTCCGATGTAAAAGAATCCGTGGGCGGTTAGTTTTTCTGTGAAAGGATGGTGTTTATTCCACATAATTGTGTCGAAAGTGTTGAGTCTCCTAGATAAATCGACAAAACATACAAACTTGACCTTTCTCACCAAGCCCTTCCACAATTACTCTCCACATATTGATCTCTTTTTCTTTGTTTTAAAAGTGAAGCAATATAAATCTGGCCATGTCAAACCTCTGCATGTCATCCATCAGCACTCGAATGAGCTGATGATGTGTACTGTCGGGTTTAGCTTGCCACATTTTTAACACTTTGAAGGGCGAGAAGAGACATATCTTCTTCTGGTTGTTGAGCAATTCTTTTTAGCTTTCAGACGTCAAACCTAAATACGTCCCCACATCTTTCCACTCCCTGAATAGAGATTCAGACATGGTGACAAAGTACCTCTCCATTAAAAACTGGTCTGGTTGTTGTAATCCAATGTGTACATCTTGAAAAAGCTCTGCGACTGAAGTAACAGATCTTGTCGATGAACACTCATGTAGGTGTGGTGGAGTTCTCTCCATCTGGCATGAGCCGTAGTTTTAGACCACCAAGTTTGGAACATCTCCATACACATATCCTGCACCGTCTTTATAATGACCATCTCCTGCAGATGCTCATAGGGGATGTCCAAGTAGATTCCCAATTTCTTCCATGATCCAATTAACAGTCTTCCTATATCATGAAGCAAACGATCGCTATATGTAAATTTCATTTCACACATGACATCCTGTACACTCACTTCACATAAGTCAGAGTCAGATACAGATATAGATACCCTACCAAGTGAGGATCTCTGTGATCATAGGATTAGAGCTCTTTTCTAAAAAGCTATCAAAAGTCTACTATGATCCTGCTGGAACTTTCTTTTTTTTCCACCTACCCTTTTATGATTTAAGAATGGAGTGAAGTTTTTATCCGGATTCTTCTATTGTTTATATCCCCTGTGGAGGACAGATGAAAACTGGATTCATAGGACTCCTACTGAGGGAGGACCTCTTCTGTTGTGACTACAGGATTAATCCTCTTTTCTAAGAAGAGATGTCAAAGCCACCTTTTATCTATTCAAACTGCACTAAGCGACTTATCTTCAGAGGTGTATATAAGGGAGGGAGAAAAATTTCATTCACTCACACTCTCTTTGCAACCCTCACCATGAGTAGAAGACCGTCTAAGCTACAGCTCTCAAGGAAGACGAGAAGGACCAACAAGACTTTATTGTCTGTTATACCATGGTTATCACATTCTTGCACGATTTTACGGTGCCTGGAGCGGATAATGACGCTCGAATAGTACGCGCTATTTGAATGGACATTGACACTGGAGACGAGACGACGTGACAGCAAGTTGACAGCGAAGAATTTAATTCAATAATAAAAAAACTATACGATTAGAAGCTTAATGCTAATAGAGGATGAATCTAGATATTATAATCTATCACCTACCTTTAATTTGCCATGATTTAAAGTGTAGTTTCAACAGGATTGATGAAATAAAAATCGAATCGAGCGAAAAATTCCCCGTCATGTTGACTGCGTGCGGAACGCCGACTGTAGTGCAGCGCAATACAATTGTTTATGTTGAACTTTGTCCTTAGTCCTTATGGGCGTATGAATATCGATTGGATTCTTACCGCCCGCACTAGAGACTTCTACACTTCTCCTGCCAAGATGGCTTCTTCGAGTTGGCAGTCCAACTTTAAACAAGGTGAATTTGTAGAGGTTGTATACAATGGAGAATGGGTGCAAGGATTAATTAGCAATGTACGTTTGCAAGGTGCATATGTTTACTCTGTAACCCTCCTGTCTGACGGCACAGTAATGAACGATGTAAATACGAGAAGCCTCCGACATAGCGATGTACTCATACAAGAACTCATCGTAGACGACCCATTCGAAACGTTCCCCCTGCCTGAAGTACCGGTACAAGTACAACCTCCCGTAGAGCCTATTCCACATGTTGCAAATGAACCTGTATCGAAAAGATTTGGTAATCTACGAGAAGAAGATGTCAATGCTATGGAGACAGCAGCTCGAGCTGGGAAAACTCTGCAACAAACCAAATGGGGTGTGAAAATTTTCCGCGGTAAGATATATTTCCACATCGTCTTGCTTTGAAGTATGTAAACAAACAATATACAGCGCTCAGCCGCATGAAAGTAGTTCCGGCACGCGCTGGTCTGTGTATCATCTTAGTTCAAACATGAGCCGCTAGGTGGCAGCATATACATATAGAAGTTAAATAGAAATGGTAGAAGTGATCCTCTACCTGTTTAGATATAAATAAAATTTTAAATAACATTTTGTGTCAAGTTATTAACTTTAATACAAAATATATATTTTATTTTCCAGATTGGCTTATTGAAGAGGGGGAAAATCCAGCTTTCGAAGAAATGATGCCTGAAATATTATCACCACTTCTCCGAAAATTCTATGCAAATGTTCGACAAAAGAATGGCCAGGAATACTCCAAAAAAAGCCTGTTATGTGTACGAGGAGCTATTCATCGCCACTTGACCAGCAGTCCATACAACGTACCATTTAACATCATGGCCGATATCATCTTCAATCAAGCTAACCAGACCCTAATTGGTCATATAAAAATAAACAAAAAAGCAGGTTTGGATGTCTCTACTAGCTACCCCCCCATTACACCTGATGATGAAAAAAAAAATGTACACTACTAAAACTCTCTCGAATGATAATCCCACACAGCTTCAAAATAAGGTTTTCTACGAGTTAGTACTACATTTCGGTAGAAGAGCCCGGGAAGGGTTACACAAACTCAAAAAAAAACACATAATCTTTGTGAAAGATTCCAATGGAAAGGAATATGCCACCCTTGATCATCAACCACTCGAAAAAAATCACCAAGGCATTTCGTATCATGACAAGGAACATGAACAACGCATGTATGGGACTGGAGAAGAAAATTGTCCATTGAAGTCATTGAAGCTGTATTTGTCCAAGCTACATATGGAAATCGATAACTTCTTCCAGACACCAAAGAAAAAAAACTTTAGGTTGTCAACTTCTTGGTATGCTAAATCAGCTGTAGGAATCAACACGATTGGAAAGTTCATGAGTCGTATATCCGTTGATGCTAAATTAAGCAAGATCTACACAAACCACTGCATCCGTGCAACATGCATCACCAAACTGAGGGACCAAGGGATTGCAGCAAAAGACATTAAATCGGTTACAGGACATCGGGCAGAATCATCAATTGATTTCTACTCAAAATGCCCCGATAGTCTGAGAGAAAACATGTCACTTCGACTCGCAGGAGCTGTCACCAATGTCACACCAGGGAGACATGTCACTCAGGTGACAGCAGCGCAAGGTAGATCAGATGATGCTACCCTCTCGCAGACAAATGTTGTCAATGTGAACAATTCAAGCAGTACACCAGCTTTATTTTCAAATGTTAAGTTTGACAACTGCAGTTTCACTATTAACCTTAACAAGTAAAACATTAAAGTTGTTGTTCTGAAGCCTCTAAGATGAGGTATACTTGTTCTGTGTTGAAAGAAAAAAAGAAAATCATTTGTTTCCTCTGTTTACACCATTGTTGAATTATTTCAACAGCACTTATACTTTGTTAAATAAATAAATATATTTTGTGTGTTATATATATCTTCTCTCTCTTCTTATAGATCATTTAGAATGCATTATAACATAGGGCGGGAATATATTTCTTCACATAACTGTGGTTAAATGAAACCTCCGCGGCTGTATATAGTGCGTCCCTTGGGGAGAATGTCAACGTAACTTTTTGTGTCTGTGCGTAACAGCGAGAAGGCAAACAAAAATGGCGGAGGACGGAGACCATGACGATCGCTTCAATGGATATTTCTTCATTTTTTAAGGTAATTACTTAAGAAAATGGAGGAATCCATGGTATAAACGCCATACATAACAAATAGAGGTTCACTCATTGATTATAGAGGCTAGATAAGAAGGCACTCGGCCTACGGCCTCGTGCTTCTTATCTGCCCCTATAATCAACTCGTGAACCTCTATTTGTTATTTATGCCTTTACTGAAGATTCTACTACTACAGTTGCTCCTGCTTACAACCCATGTGGTGTAACGGGTGGTGGTGGTGGTGCTACTGGAGCTACTGGTGCTGCTGCTGCTACTACTGCTGCTGATAACGTCGGAGCTGCTGTTGATGGTGGGTCCTATACATCTCCTTACTGGACACCGATGTTTTAAACCCCTGTTGCTGCTGCTGCTTCTGCTGCTGCTGCTGCTGCTGCTGATGCTGATACTGTTATTACTTTTGATGCTGGTGCTGCTACTGCTATTGATGCTGATGTTAATGCTGATGCTGATGCTGATGCTAACGCTGAAGAAGTCTGTGCTGGTGCAACTACAGCTGACATAGACACACATGATTGCACTCATACGGATTATTTGGAGACCCGCCAGAGGAAGGGTGGGAGGAGGAGGAGGAGGATTTGACTTCTCCACCGGTTGCTCAAAAATCACCCGATCTACTCACCTCCGCTATCTTGAAGTCTCTAAGAACCACCGATGTTGAGTCGGAGTGAGTTTTTTCTTACCTCTCTGACTTACTCACTCTCTACAACCACGAATGCAATGTGTGGTTATTCTCTTTTCAAAAGTCCTGAGATACCGACTCGAGCGTTGCTCCTGTTGCTCGTTCTGCTGTTGTTTCAGCTCACACTGATGAAACCCTCTAAGGGTATCAAGAGCAGTTTTACCAAGAGTGGTGACCAGGTGTCCAAGAAGAGAAAAGCTCTAGTGCAATGTGAACCACCTACACCTTCCACAGTCCCCAGATTGGAGTTCTTCATTGACAGTTTGAAGCTGGAGATCTGGCTCGACGGGGTTAGGATCTCCAAGGAATGCTACAGCACCGTAAAGTGCACCTCAACGCCCACCAGAAAAGTAAACTTCACCACTGCCGCACTCCTCAAGCTTATAGCGACTGTCAATGATATCCAAGAGGAGGTACAGATACGCGACAGAGAGGTTTCCCCAGGACTACCCAATTACAACCCATGGTTGGTCTTCTTGGATCCGGAAAGCTCGTTGTATGTCGCAGTCAGCTATAACAAGGGTAAAAACGTCATCCACATGCTTAGGTACGGAGGACGCAGGACAGTGTGACACTTTTGACCAAGGGACTAAAAGAGCTGGGTGACAAATATTCTTGAATTTCTTGATAAATTTGATTGAGACGTGTGTGAGCTAGTGCTGATGTTTTATATGACGTGAATGTAGATGTATATACTTTGTGTAGGTATGTTGCGTATATAGGTGTACAGGTAAATAGATAGATAGAAAGAAAGATAGATAGTTAGATATATAAATAGATAAATGAAAAATATTGAAAAAAACAACTCTCTTCACATATGAGTAACTCAGTGAAAATGAATCATCATATCCATGAAAAGTGTTACAAAAAATTTAAAAGGGTGTACAATTAAGACAGACACATGGAAAAATGTAGGGTAATACCTTTTAATGAATTTTGTCCTCTATGCGACAAAGGAAATTGGCAAAAATAACCTGTCGACGCAAAAATCTCTCGACAGAGTGACTATTCCTGCGATAATACGAACTATACAGGAGGGTGAGGAAATGTTCACCAGGAATTGGCCCGCAATACAAACAGGAGTCATGGCACACAGGAATCAAGTGAGTGTAACAAACTTAAGACTACCGATGGGTGAGTTGAGTGAAACTGTAGATACTATGCGTCAGATTCACATCACACAGAGATTCAGATACAAAGTGGGTTTGTCAGTAGGGTTAATTTTACAACACAGAGAAAACAGAAACAAGCTACGCTACTTTCACGCCTCCCAAAACAATGCATCTCTTTTACAACCCCCGGAAAGGCCCGGCCAGCCCGGGAATATCCCAGACGATTTCAAAACTCTGGTGATAGACTCATGCATGGACGAGTTGGCCGAGCATGCGGATCTCCTGGCTCCGCAACTAGAGACAGTTGGTGGGGGATATGGCGGTCAATGAGAACTTGGCCCGAGCTGTGCTGCATTCCAAAGGCATAACCCGGAAGGCGAGCCAGCTAAGAGAGTCTGAATCCGACATGGATACAGACTCCACCGTCACACAGTCGTCGGTGGAAACCGGACGGGTCAAGAAATTGAGCCGTAAGCCCGTGCCGAAGCCCCCTCTCACCGAGTCTGATCTCGAAGTAGAAGACCTTCGGATCGCCATCGAGAGGTCCAAATCCGAGAAGGAACCAGGCGCCACCATACCCGAGGCGGCTGGCGAGATCTTGGAAGAGGACATCTCCCGTCAACAAGCTGCTGTTGAAGCCAAGCTTCACAAGCTTGACGAGCAACAGAAGGAGCTAGCTGCCGCCCGTCGGGCCCACCGCAAGCAGCAGGCTCAAAGCAAGGCGAGTGCCGCCTCCGGCTCTGACTCTCCGGTCAGCAGTAGGAGAAGCCCTCGTTCCAAGGACAAGGATCCACGCAAGTCGGATTCGAGTCCCGACGTCCTGGCGCAGCCACCCAAGGCCAGCCGCCGAAAAAAGAAGAATGGAGCGAAAGCGTCTCCGGCGGAGCCTGAACCCTCTACTCCCAAGAAGAGGGGTAAGGGCGACCCAAAGCCTTCCACCTCCACTGCCCCACCAACCACAGTAGCCACCTCGGTTACTGCAGGACCCTCTGCTACCACCAGCGGGACGGCCGCCACTACCTCGGTTACGGCTTCGGCTGGTACTACTAACACCAGCCGAGCCGGACGGAGGGGTGTGGACATCTACACGGAGAGTGAGGGGAGCGAAAGCGACCCGGAACTGCCCGTGTCAGCCAAATCTGATTTGGAGTCCATGACGACGTGGGAAGAAATGACCAAGGACGTCCCCAAGGAAGAAAATCAGAAATGGATGTGGAAGAATGCAGCTGAGGGGTTTAAAGAACACACCCCACGCTGTTTCGCGGATTGTGGTTATGACACGATCCACTACATGTGTCTGAGCGCCGTCAATAAAGATGGTGATAGTGATGCGAGGAGTCCGGTCCTAGCGACATGCCAGTAGGTAAATTCTACCTGATTTGGATCGACCAGCTGAAACCAAATTAGGGTCGATTTATTACTTCGAGGCCCCGACGAAAGTTCAGTGGGCAATGACTCAATGGGGACCAAGCGGCAACCACCGCAGGTGCCCATTCGAGTCCTGTCAACTCGCTCTCACCGGCGAGAAGACATTCGAGACGAAGCCTCGCTTCGCTAGACACATTGTGGAGCACCATATGCACCACAAACCACTCATGTGGTCCATACCCGGAGACCGTCCGAGTAAGCTCTGTGACGGCACCTTCACCACCCACCGGCGCCGGGACCTGGCTCTGCACTTGCAGAGAGCCCATGGTACCCGCCTTGAGAAGACCCGAAAGCATGCCGTCAAGTGTTTCAATGAGCTCCTTGCCAACTGGGCTACGTTGAACACGAAGGAGATCAAGGAGCAGGCATTCAAACCCGAATTTTGCTCATGGAGGAGTGGCAACCTCATGACGTACTTCGCCGTGAACTACTCACCCACCAAGTTCTGGATGCCCACCGAGGTGCACCTGAAGGTGAAGAAGTGGCGGGGTGACGACAAATGGGAGAAAGGCAAAGCCTGTTCGAAGGGAACTAATGGAGGTTCGGCTATGGCCACCAGTGCCTCCAAAAGGACCTGCGCAAACCGATCCGTAAGCCCGTCGGGCAATAAGGATCAGCCAAGACCAGCTAACCCAGCTGATCGTCGCCGGTTGGGACAACAAGTATTGGCTTTGGACATGCCTGGCAACCAGACCCATTGGGTGGTTAGCAAGGTATCTGCTCCACCACCACCTCCACCACCTACACAGCACCCCCTCGAGTGAAGCCACTGGCAGTCCGGCTGACTGGAGCACCTTCTTCCGTGCCCCATCCGGACACAGTGCATGGTGGGCCGGTGAAGGATCATCCGGCAAGCGCCCCACTTACAGTGAATCCATGGCGAAGTTCCCTGCAATGGGACCAGCGGGACCCGAATCACAGGTCCTAACCCCCTTGGGCCGAGCCAAAGCTCGGGGTAGAGGCCGTGGTGGAATTGAGTCCACCCGAGCCCCCCCCCCCCCCGAGTTACGGCCGAGGCCGAGGAGGCACAACTGTTGAGGGTCCCACGGTCCCTCCAGCAGGCGCCTCGCCTGTCACTGTGCAGGCTGCTGCACCGCCTCCAGCTATAGTCCCACCCGCGGCCCCTTGGGTGCCTGTTATGGGACTAATAGCCAGCACCCTGTCAGGTCTTCAGGATCCGAATACGTTCGTCGACCACAGAGACGTTCGTACTGCCAAGATCCAGAACGACCTGATGGCGGAATGGCAGTCACTTCACTGCCAAAGGTCCGTCGACTACTGGCGGACAATGACTGAAGCCACCTTCAATCTGGTTTACGAAATCCAGAGGAGGGAGGAAGACAAGATTAGTGAGCAGGAAACAAAGAAGGTCGAGGAGGCCCTTCAATCCTGCCGGAGACAGCAGAGGGAAGCTGAAAAGCTTAAGGAGTTCCACCGCGCTGAGAATGCCGGGTACATTCACAAGTACAAGGAGGCTGACCTTAAGTTTTTCCTCTGCTTCGGCAAGCACCTGGATGAATGGGACGGCTCCGCGTCGTCCCTCTCCTTTCCTTTGGGTGCCCCAGCCGAGGCAGTTGATAGTCCCTCTGAGGGGATGGGTGCTCTGAGCTTGCTCAGCGACATGAGCACTGAAGCCCCTAAGCTGTTAACCACTAGTAGCAGCAGCAGCTCGGCTCCTTCTACCAACCCGGAGCCAGCTGAGAAGATGGACACTGATCCCGAGGATCTGTAAGTGTCCATCTGCTGGTGTCAATTTGTACCTGAGGGTAAAGGCATATACAATGCCAGAGGTTTACATCCTCGAATTGGACCCGACGGACTGGAGCTAAAACCTGCAGCCAAGATGGACGCTACCCGAAGTACCAATTGGATTACCAACTACACCAAACCGGGGCTCCATCTTCCCATCTTCATCAGGGCACATCACAACAGCAACGTGGCTTGCCACCACTCATATGTCACCGAAACCAGTTGTTCCAGATTCGCCGGAAGTCCATATATTGTAAGGGTGATCCTGCTACCCTGGTAGGACACCTCTTTATTTAATATCATATTTTGTGTAATTTATTTTTCTATAGAAAATTTATTTTTGTAAAAATCTAATTTTTTTCTCGGGTTACCTACCCCCTCAGGTCATGTACTTTCTATTGTAAATATTACTACTGCTGTATCATTCCATGTAAATCCACTATTTTTAACACGTCATTAAATATAATAACACGGTTACATATTTATATACCACCATAGGTCGATAGTGCATAAGGCACCACTTCCTCTATTTGTTATTATATAGTTACTTCGGGTTATATGCGACGATGCCTACTATTATGTACATATTATTTATAATGCCCCTTTAATGTTATATATTCTATACGAACATTATCGTTATAGACTTACCTATGTATATATTGTTGTATAACTTTAACATTAGGTATTTTTAACACCAACCCTAGGTAAAGTCTAGGGGGGGTGGTGAAGGGGCCGGCATTGTTGTATATATATTAGTGCGGTTCATCAGAGAGACGTGCTCGTGTGGTATCCGTTTCTTCTATGCCAACCAGGTGTCGCTTCGCGATACCCGTTTGGTACAAGAAGGGGCAGCACCATGCCTTGCGTCCAGCTTCTACTAAGAAGCCGGACGATCCGCAGAAGGGGACTGGACCTAGTCCAGTCAAGACGTATGTCAGGAGCCGGGAGTACGTGAATAAAGGCCTACCCGAGCGGTAGGGGTCATCTGGGGCTTTGCCCAACCCGAATCTCTTGTGTTGTGTTGGTACCTTTAGTGATAAGCGAGCCAACGAGCCACCCAACTTTTAAGTCAATAGGAACCATTACAATATTACTTATCAAAATAAAAAAAATAAATTTGTTCGTTAAGTTTTTATTTTTACACCAAGATTACACCATATACAGTCTGAATTATGACAAACAAAAGTTGAATGTGTACATCTTAATGTGTGGGTTCTGTCATGTTCCTCTCCAATAATCGTCAATATTATATAGAGAGTGTAAATTTGTATTTAGCAACTCAAAAATAATAAAGGGTAAATATTATTTATCAAAAAAAAAGAGTCACATCACCAAATTATTCAAGTTTCCCACCAAAATGACGACCTCTGATTGGTCCTTTCAAATTAGGGTCATGTGACCTTATTTGCATAATAGAGGTCATGTGACCTAAACAGCCAGCCAATCAGAGGGTGCCATTTTGGTGGCACATCACAGGGGGTTTGGGTCATGTGACCCACATTGGAATTCCCCGCCAAAAGGGAGACCTCTGATTGGCTGCATCCCAAGTGAGTAATATCCTTAGATTAGTTATAGTCCCGTTCTGATACATACTATACTACTAATTTTGCATCTCAAAGTAGATTGATATAGTAAAGGAAGAGGGAAAATTGGGGCTTCAACCTCAAATCAGATCTAAAATTAATTAGAAATTACATTTCTATACAAATTTTATATGAGTATGTATATAAGCGCTATTGCGCTTGCGCCGACAATTCAAATTGGTCAAGGTGGGGCCCCCCAATGAAGATTTGCTTCCTATAAACCTCTGTAAAGGCCTCATGACTGTTCTGTAAACAATGAGTGCACCAATGAAACATCCCTGAATAGCCTACAACTACTTTGGAATTCATGGAAAACATTGGGAAGTTTTTGCCCTTGAATTTTTCTTATCCTATAAGGCACACCAGGGGCTTATCCTCACGTATAAGGAGCGTCTTATATGCCAGTTATTAAGGTAAGTCTTTTTCTGAACCCTCTTTTTGAATCTAATAGCTATTAATCATATCAATGCCTACACTATTTTAGCTGTACTGGGACAAGGACTCCATCTAAATGAGTATGGTACGTATGACAATGACTACATCAACTTGGGAAATCAACGAGATAAATGTCCTGGAAATCTGAACCTCTGCAACAATGGACTGACCATAGGCTTTTGGGTATGTCAGGAGAACTAAAACCACTTGTTTCTTTTGGATACATTCATATCTATTCTTAACAATTATATGCATGCAAGCATGGCCTATCCAAGTATCATTCCTTTTGCACCATATCTCGAATACATTTCAACTCATTACATAGAAGACGACAAAAAAGGCGATTGTGACCGGCGTTTTTTTATGCACATTGGAACAACAATATGACGTCACAGTATTAAGAAAACCTTGATGAATGAAAGATGATATATGTATCTAATATTGCTTATCAACCTTTAGATTCATCATAAATTTATTGGGCCTAAACTCATTAACCTTATAGTTTCATTAAAATTCAAAACCAAATGAACGTATGTATATATATATATATATATATATATATATATATATATATATATATATATATATAATATATATATATATATATATATATATGTATATCTGAGTCCACTATTGTAATGCTGAAGTATTACACAACTCGGCTTCTTTAATTAATGACACTTTATTTCCTGGCATCCTCTGCCACACCAGCTAAGTATCCTTGTGTAAATCCTAGCCTAAGGAGGGGAAGCCTGAAGATGTAGACACCAGCACCCGTGGATCCAGACTGACTCATGGTGTCGATCCCCTCCTATTTATACGCTTCCTGTTTCTCCAACGCTGGCGTCTCTGACAGAGACCAAGCGTAGGAGGAAACCTCCTCCGAACGCAGGTAAATAGAACGTTTCGGTGTGACTCCGAGATCGGCGGCTCCTCCGACTCCGCACCAGGACGGTTTCGGCATCGCCCCCGACCCCTCGGTCTACCCCGAAATACATATATGGTAATAACAGAACATCTGACGTGACTCCGGGGCCGGTGGTTCCTCTGCCTCTGCAACAGGACAGCTCCGCCACCACCCCCGACCCCTTGGTCTACGCCACACTATCCCAAACTAATTAATAGCGTACTGGGTGAAATTGATATATGACCCTCCTGCAGATGGGTTTCCAATTTTGAATAAAATATACACCATGGCCCATGGGTGTTTACATGTTATCATTATTTATATGTACATACAATCATCTAGTAAACTTGAACCGTATGAACTTCCACCGTAGTGCCTTAGTATGGCCTATAGTAACGTGGTCCGTAGCGACCTTCTTATAACAATGTCATTCTGGTCATCCTGTAGGATCGGTGGCCCCCTGGCGGTGGCGCCCCCGTCCTCCGACACCTCCGACACCTTCGTCTATCGCCCTTAATCCACATACTGTAAACTCCACCTCCGTTTCCCGTAATCCTCTCCCCGGCCGTCGCCGGTACGTCTATATACATACTCTTATCGTAACCCCAAGTCCTCTCGTATAAAGTCAAAACCGCCCATCTCGTAAATCACCAACAAGGCGTATATATACACTTTGTACTCCGTAGTTACGTCCTCCTCTGGCAGCCACCAGTCCCCATCCGGAACCCTCAACCGACCGCCTCCGGGCTGATCCCTCCGGTGCTCCTCCTTTGGCACCCTCCATCTGGACTCCCCGGTCCGTTACTGCAACAACAAGGTAAGTAGCCCTTCATTACTACCGTTCCCCTGCTCGTGCTTTCGTCTGAGCTGCTTCCCCTCGTTCTTCTCAGTTTCTGGGCCTGTACTGGCCAGCGACCCGTGGACTCGGCCGTCGCTACCTTCACGCCCCCCTTAACCTTACGAGACAGCTCCCTCTGACCCGGCAGCACCTCCGATGTCTTCCGTTCCCCCTGCTTCTGTGGAAACGCCGCGCCCCTGTAATGGGGCCTTCCCGTCAGCCCTGCCCCCAGAGCCTGCCATGTAGTGTCACTTACCCTACTCACTAGTGGTGGACGCGTCAGCTCCCGCCGTCTGCGTCTCGGCGTCCTCCTCGGCCTCCTCAGTCGGGACCTCGGTAGCATCTACCTCCGCCCCCTCCGTCGGCTCCGTCTACGCCTCGTCTGTTGCCTCTTCTGCTTTCGTGCCTTTAGGCCACCTCTGGCCACACCGACTGCATAATCCTTTGCCCGTGCTGTCCCCATAGCGTGTCCTCGTTACCTGCATCAGCTCTAAATCTCCGTTAGCGAGACTCTGTATGGAGGCGGAGGCCATTCCTCCTGGGATCACTCGCAGGTCCGGCCCCATGTAGGTTGGCTGCCGCAGCTGCTTCGCGTAAGCCCGGAGGGCCTCTGGTCCTGTGTAGTCCCTATGCCACGGCATCAGTCTGGCCCTAACCGACTCCCCCTCCTCCTCCGTATCCTTCCTTTTCACTGGCTCTGCTTCCTTGATTACCTCCTGTATAGAGACTACCCCCTCCGTCGAGGCCACACTACCCCCTGCCGCCTCATGTAGCTGGCCCCCCGTCACCAGGACTAACCTATCTGTCTTGGGTACGGGCAGAATTCTGTCGCTGTTGATGTCTTCCTGAATCGTCTCTGTCCCATCGGGGACGAGGACCATAGTGTCGGCCATACCTCCTTCCTCCCCCCCTTCTATCTGGAGGAGAAACTCGCCCCTAGGGGACTTCTCTATTAGTCCATCCAGTCCAATTGTCTTTGGTGGAGGGGGCTGCCTCTTCCCCCCTGACACCTTTTTACCTTTGGTCGGGGTAGTCCTCTCCGCTCCTGATGTGCTTGCCTTCGCCTCCGGATAACTTCCAGCCGTATAGTCCCCCATCCCGGGGGTTTCTACTGACCTCTTCCGTCTTTCTGGGGAGGTATCGGGCTTGCTCTCCGGTGTAGATCTTGACCGTAAGAGGTCCTCCCTGCTTCGTCTAGGCATCCTGGGGACTCTTTCCACCTCTGTTCGGGGCAGGGTCCAGGACAGACCGACCCCCTCCAACATTTCCTCAAGTCCCGTAGTCCTGGCACTTTTCTTCCCCCGGGGGCTCTTCTGCTGTTTAGGGGGGTTCTTCTCTCTCTTCGCGGCCTCTCTCTTTAGCTTATCCTTTTTCTCCTTCTCCCTCTTGGCTTCCTTATCTGCTAACGCCCGGAGTCGCTCTGCCTCCACTCTGTTATCCTCCTCCTTCTTCCTAAGTTTTTCTACTCTCTCCGCCTCTTTCCTATCCTCCTCCGCTTTCCTTTCCTTCTATATTCTCTCCTTCTCCGCCTTCTCCTCCGCCTCTTTCTTTTCTTTCTCTGCAGCTAACTGTCTCTGCCTCTCCTTCCCGCGTCTGATAATTTTGAGGTACTCTCTGGCCAACTCCAGCACCACCTCAACCTCCTCTTTGTCGGGTTGGCCAGTCTGGGGCTCTGTCACTTCCTGACCAGTCTCCTCCGCCTCCGGCTGCCACACAGTGTCCCCTTCTCCCGCCTGAACTGCCCCGGTCTCCTCTGTCCCTGTGTCTGCCTGGTCCTCTTTCCCCTCTGAGAGGATGGAAGCATCTCTGGTGGTGGAGGTGTCCTTCTCCTCCAACTGCAGGGAGGTACTCTGTATTGACTGTTCCTCCTCCTCCGATGACTCCGAGCCGTCGGCGTCCCGACGCACTGGTGGTTTAGGGTCCTGCCTGTCTGGCCCCCTGTCTGTTGTCCTCTGAGGAGACTCGGGTGAG
Organism: Acholoe squamosa; assembly: GCA_949317995.1. Classification (NCBI taxonomy): domain Eukaryota; kingdom Metazoa; phylum Annelida; class Polychaeta; order Phyllodocida; family Polynoidae; genus Acholoe; species Acholoe squamosa. The sequence goes on along the minus strand of OX439045.1, from coordinate 74,495,854 downwards.
TCTATCCTCACTTGCTTCTTGGCCACGCCCATGCCGGTGAAGAGGATGGGCTTGGGCTTCTCCCCGACTATGGTGTATTGGCTCACCTTCTCCGGGCTGGAGTCCAGCCCCCCCGAGATGGTGTGTTCCCCCCTCCCTTCTCCGGGCTTGAATCCTCCTCCTCACTCTCCCCCGACCCTGATACATCGTCAAAAAGTCCGCTCTTTAACAGGGTTCTCGTTAGGGGCTGCCCTGTTTTGGTAGCCTCATAGTCCTGTTCGATTTTCCTCATATCCAGGGAGCCCGGGGGTAACTCTGTCTTCAGACGGACCAGCATGTGAGTAGGAGATTCTTTCTCTTTCCCGTATACTCCCATGAGAACGTCCAACACATACCCGACCCGCTTCTGCTCCGCCTCCGTCAAGAGCCGCGGGCTACCCTTCCCCTCTTCTCCACAGTCCTCCTCTCCCATCTCCTTTTTTTTCAGGGCCACCACCGGTTCTTCTGCCGGCTTCCAGGGGGACCGCCATGCTTTCTTCCCAGGGAGGGCCTCCGCCTCCTCCAGCTCCTTCCTCTTCAGGCCCTTTCCCCCAGAGCCACTCCGGGTGACTGCGCCCTCCGGGACTGCCTGGGGTGGGGTCCACAGACCTGCCAATTCCTCCAAGAACTTGGAGGCCTCCAGGAGTCCTTCCTCAACCTCCTCCTCCCCTATCCCGATGCCCGGAGACACCAGGGACGACGTGGTGGAAGCAGGGGAGGTCGCCCCTCCGGCCGCCCACATGCTGGGCTGCAGACAAGACGAGGTGCTGGGTTGCTGGTCAGGCCCGGCCGTTGAGGTGCTGGGCTGTGGCTGTGGCTGCTCCGCCTTCCTCTTCTTTGGCCCGGAGGGCGATGTCCTCGCCGCCTCCACTGCTCTCTCTGCTTTTTTTCTATCTTCCTCCGCCAAGATCTTCTCCGCTTTAGCTTTCTGTAGCTCCAGGGGTAGGGACATGGCTTCCTCGGGCTGTACCCATGGACCCCTCTCTGGGTGGCGGCGCCCCACCTGGCGCTGCATATCATCGCCCCGGTCCTGTGCCACCATCTGCAGGCACCCGGCCTCCGGGCACCTGTAGCCATCCTGATAATTTTCGTGCCTTTTCAGATGTCTTGTCATCCCATCTTTCCTCGCAAAGTACCAGACTCTTCCGTCCGCCTTCACCCTGCACTGGTCACACTGGAACTTTGGGATCCATTCCCTGTCAACTAGCTCTGTCTTTACGGGCTTGCCCTGGATGGTGTGCTGTCTTCTCATGATGATTGTCTTCGGCCACTCAGCGGTGGGTTTTGTGAGATCAATTGAGTTCTCTCCATCCCTATATTCCCGGCCTCCGCCCGCCACCGCCATCCTGGCTCCTCCCCTTCTGTCCTCCTGACCAATCAGCGGCCGCGGTCCTCCTTCCTCCGCCTTATCACTGCTCGGGGGCGCCACCTCCCTTGGCGTTTCTGTTTTCGATGGGGTTTTCCTCCCTTGCCCACTCGGTGGCGCCACTGTCGCGTCCCGTGATGCTCTCTGATCCGCCATAGTTGCTGCCTCCGGCACCCTTGGGCCCCTGAGGTCACGGCGTACTCTCCTCCGTGCCTCCCTTTCTTCATTGGTGGCATTCTCGTACTCCGCTTCCTCCAGCATTTCGTATACCCGCCATCTCTCTGCATGCCGCCCCAGTATGGCCTTCCTCTCCAGATCTTCGCGTCTTCTCCTCCATTCTGCCCTTTTTACGTCATTCCGGGCCCGGAGAGCAACTCTCTCTTCTTCGCACGTCCCTTCATCGGCCTCCTCCAGGGGAGAGATGTATTCCTCGTCAAGTGGGGACTCGTCCTCGGGGCATTCGCCCCTCCAGTGAGCCATAGCTCCCCATCTGGCTATCTTCCTCTCTCCCTCCACCCACTCCTCATACCATGAACTAGTATCCGTCGCCATCTTGCATGCTTTGGGAGTGGACGCAGCCTCCGCCTCCGCCCGGCTGTCCCTGGGGGCACCTCTCTTCAAGTCCCGGATGACCGCTCTTACCACCCCCGCTGACTCCTCCGCCTCCGACTGGGCTGAATCCGTCTCCTCATCTGGCCCCTGGCTCTCCTCCCCCAGTTCCTCCTCCTCCGATGAGTCCTGGCCCCCATGGAGTGGCCCTGGGGGAACCTTCTTGAGGGCGTCATAGTGCACCAACTTGGTGACCTTCCCTTTTTTTATTTTATATACCGCTTCACCGATTCTGGCCATTATCTCCCATGGTCCTGTCCAGTAGCTTTGCAGCTTAGGAGTCAACCCCTTCTTCTTTAGTTGGTGGTAGTAGAATACTCTTCCCCCAACGTCAAAGGTGCCCTCCTCGGCCCTCGCGTCATAGTTTCTCCGTTGCCTCTCCACTGCTCGCCCCAGAAGGGCTCGCACTGTCTTGTAGGCCCAACTCATGCCTTCTTGGAGTTCGGCCACATATCCCACGCCGGCCCTTGCACTGTTCTCTAACGGGTAGATCAAGTCCAGGGGTACAGCTGTCTCCCTCCCCAACATCATTGCATTGGGGGACACCCCCGTTGACGAGTGGACTGATGATCTATAGGCTGCCATTACAAACAGCAGCTGCCGATCCCAGTCCCTCTGCGTCTCCGCCACCACCGTGGCCAGGAGCATCTCAATTGTGCGGTTCGCCCTCTCCACCATCCCGTCACTTAGCGGTTGGAATGCACATGTTCTGGTTTGTTTTACTCCCAGCAGGGCCACCACTTCCCGGAACAACCCCGATTGGAAGTTTTTCCCTTGGTCGGTGTGTATCTCCACCGGTGCCCCGATGCGACAGACTAACTCCTCCACAAACTTCCTAGCGATGGTGGGCGCCTCTTGGTTGGGGAGGGCATAGGCCTCCGTCCACTTGGTGAAGTAGTCGGCCACCACTAGGATAAACTAATTCCCTGCTGATGTCATGGGGAGTGGTCCCATCACATCCATGGCAATCCTTTGCAGTGGGAGTCCTGCCCCTACATGTCCCATCCGTGCTCTGTGCGGGGGAGGGCCTGCCTTTCTCATGATGCAAGGTTCACACCTTTAGCACCATAGTTTCACGTCCCTCTGGAAGTCTGGCCAGTAGTACCCGCCCTGTAGACGCCTGATGGTTTTATTACGTCCCAGGTGGCCGGCCAGTGGTTCTCCGTGCACCTCTCGTAACACCGTCCTCTGCTCCTCTGTTGGTACGGCAATTCCTTCCTGCCTCCGCCATCCACCACTGACCCACGACCCCCTTCTCCACGGACATCCTGGTTGCCTGAGCATGGTCCCAGTCCCTCCTCTCTTCTTCCTCCTCCGCTATATCGAGCTGCCAGTAGCCGCTCGCCAGATCCAATGACGAAAACCAGGCAGCCCCCACCATGGTGTCTAAACAGTCCTCCACCCGGGGAAGGGGGTAGGCATCTGGTTGCCTTGTTGAGCCGGCGATAATCCATCTTTTTTTTTTACTAGGACCACCGGCGATGCCCACGGGCTCACTCAAGGTGACTGTTGTGGCCATCCGCCGTCAAAGGTGGAGGTTCCTACTGAGTGGTTTTGTTTAATTCCACTCGTCGAAGCATCCCCAGCATTTCCTGTACCTGAACCAAGAGGTTTCGAGGTATTATCCGTAAATCTAACCTGATGGCTCTTTACTTCTTCGCAACGAGGTACAGTTTTCTCTGTTGCCTCGTCTACACCCCTCAAAGAGTTACATGTCGTGTTTAGGGCAATTCCTGAAACAATGAAGTCTGGTTTAAGAGTGCCTACTGAACGACCAGTATCCTCTAGATACTTTGACATCTGGACGGCTTTAGCTTCCAGTTCAGAATAATCATCCAGCATTTTTGTCTGCTTAGCAGTCAAGTTTGCGGATTCACGTATCCATTGACCTCTGAGTTTTTCATGCTCTTCGGTTTGTTTATGATACGAACTTCGTGCATCTTTGAAGGCTGATTCTATTTTCTTCAGCTCTTCTTGATACTTGCCATGGGCCGATTAAGTTGAATTTAACTCTTGTTTAGTTTAATTCAACTCATCACACGAGGCTCTGTATTCCAGATCCGCTGTGTATAGTGCATCACGATACTGTCCGTGCTAGAGTTGAAAATCTTGTTTTTCCTTTTCCATCTGATCCAAAAACAGTTGTTGTTGGCATCTACAACTCTGATCGTAATCAAGACGTTCTGACATCAACTGTTTGTTTTCAGTCAGAATTCTGTCTCGAGTCCCGGTCAGTGTAATGAGATCCTTTTGGATCTTCTCGTATTCAGCTCTCAGCTCTCCGGATTCCCCCACTACACCGGAAGACCTAGGTCTGAGTCCCACAGGTACATGAACGTATAAGTGTAAATACCATACCCCTTCATATACATATTGGAACCTATTCAGACTTGACATACTACTATATTAAGGTACTAGGTACATATTCCTGAAGGATCTCAGACTAGGAGGAAAGCGAAAGAAATGCTGCCGCTAGAAGCCACACTAAAAGACATTATTGCTGCTGTCAACTCGATTGACAAACGAGTCAAGACGGTGGAGGAATTACAGCTTGATATGAAGCACAGTATCGATGAGTATATGGACTCTATAAATACACTGGATGACACCACCACCATAAATTCTACCGTAGATGGTATAAAGACCAGACTCAACTCCACAGAAGGAATCCTAGATACGGTATCTACCACTGTCAAGGAAACTGGGGAGCCATGACAGCTCACACACAGAATAATCAAGCACAAACTGACCTTTTGCTTAAACACACACAGAGGTTCGAAAAATTCAACGAGGACATTACAAGGAAAATAGTCATAATCAAAGGACTAGAAGAATCTGATAATGATTTTGGCACAGAAAGTATACAAAGTTGCAGTCGCGAAGGAACATCAAAAACAAGAAACCAAGATGGCGGCGCCCATGTGAATAACAAGAAGACCTTTCGACTGATCAAACTAGTGTTCAATAACGTCTATACAAAGGCCAAATTAATGAAAGTCCTGAAGAACCTGAAAGGCAAGTACTTATAATAACATGTATCAATAGGGGATGAGCTAGGAGAAGTAGAACAGCACGAATTTAATGACCTACGTGCTATGCACTACTTGGCGAAAAGGTGTAAAAATGTCTTCATGTTGTTTTGATGTGTGATGTCATTAAACCAGTTTTGTTATCCGGTTTTAAGGCATTTATTTTAAGTGTCTTATGTTGATGACTGTTGTAGTTTATTCATAAAGTTTTCACCTAGTTCTCTTTAAAATCGTCTACTAATGGATCAAATGATACTTTAAAGAATTACCTGCAAAAGCATATCCTTGATGAACTATCATTAGAAATGAAAAGAACACTTTCAATCAAATACTTTTTGTTATTATTAGAAATTATTTACAAAAAAAAACACTTTTTTTCTAAATGTAGGTAAAGTTCCCTCGCATGCCATCAACATCAACTGAGCAGTTTATTGTGATCACCACAGGAGCCCATACACCGAGCTCTCATGGCATCTTTTACGGGTTGACCAACTTTGAGGCCAGAGTCTCGTTTAAAACAGACAGCAACTTTTACTGGATAGAACAAGAGCTCAGTAGTTATTCAGGTTGGAAAACTATCCTATCATTAATCCTTTAAGGGCCATTAATTTATTAATGCAACATGCCCATTGGTCGTAGTGATGCATTTATCATGCTGACCCTACAGGGTCCTATGTCTCAAATAATGCTCCACTGATGCTCCAATGAAGTAGCAGTAAGCAGTCTTGTGATTATTTCATTAGTGCATCATGCCGACCATGTAAAGTTGCCCAAAATCTTGAAACAAACAAAAATTAAAATGAAAAAGAATATATTTGAATAAAGTAAAGTATATGGAAAATCAAAATAAATTAAAAAAAAAATCAAATCAAATTTCTTTCACAATGTCAAAGTGGAATGAAAAAGGGTTTTAAGGTTTATATGATATCCTCCGGATATCCTTCTCTTACAGTTGATGTGTGGTACCACATCATATTTACATTCTCACTCACTTATGGACCATCCTTCTACATGAACGGTAAACAGGCAAACTACACCACGATCCATACAGCTGCAAATCCTGTAGGCCCAACCACCTCTAATGATTTTGTCATTGGTAAGGAGAACTGACCATAAACAACATGCACTGTAAAAAAAAAAGTCTCAAAATTGTCAGAGTTCTGCTGTTATTTTCACAGAGATTCCTAGGAAATTTGTGTTATACCAAACTGCCACCTGGGGTTTCTTGTAAAAACTAAGATGATTCACTGCAATACAATTATGGTGGTTCACGGTTCAGTTTAACAAGGATCTCCGCTAGATTAAACAGTTGCTTTTTACAGAGTGTGTTTGGGATTATACCCATTAATTATCTAATTAACGAGTGCACAGCCCCGAAACCCATGCTATCCCGAATTAATTATGTAGAGGAGAAGCCTGAGGAGGAAAACTAAAGAGGGTCACATCCAGGGCAAAGGATGTGATCCGTAATCCGAAAATCTGCCAAAATGCCACCACTGGTGAGTCCGAGTCAGTTCGAGAGTCAGTACCTTCTGGGGGAATGGTATGTGGGAAAGATCCTCCCACCCCAGTCTGGGCCAGGGGCTTCAATGAGGTAGGGACAGGTGAGGGTCAGAACCCAGGGGAGAGATCGTACGTCGAAGAAGAGGGAGGTTGGGTTGAAGAGTTGATGTGTGTGAGTGTGGCACACCTCCCCCCGAACCATCAATGTGTAACCTTTTTGAAGGGTTTTGGATGGGAGATCGGTGATTCTCAGGAACAACTCTGATTTGCACAGAACTCCTCTCCTTTGGGGGGAAAGCATGGGTACATTGCTGTATCGGTGAAGGGACGGACTGGAGAATTTTTGATTGACACTGATGCCAGCCATTCGTCCAGCCCCGTATGCATGACTACGAAGAAGGACGGATCCATCCGGTTCTGCATAGATTACCGGAAGTTAAACGGCTTAACAAAAAAGAATTCCTATCCTTTGCCGAGGATAGATGAGACATTGGACTGGCTAGGGGGAAATAAATACTTTTGTACCCTGGACCTCCAATCCAGGTATTGGCAAATCGGGATGGACCCGATGGATATGGATAACAGCATTCTCGCACCATATGGGCTTGTTCCAGTACAATGATTTCCCTTTTGGGCTGTGTACTGCACCAGCCACTTTCAAGGCTATGATGGAGGAAATGTTAAGTGACCTTCTCTGGAAGAGTTGCTTGGTGTATCTCAACAACGTCATAGTATTCAAGAAGACTTTTGAGGATTGTACTCACAACCTCGAGTCAGTCCTAAAAAGGATACTAGCTAACGGTCTAAAGTTAAATGCTAAGAAATGTAATCTATTTAAAACATCAATTACTTATTTTGGTCGTATAATAACTCCCGACGTTGTAAAAGCCGACCCTGAAAAGCTCCAGACAGTGTCTGAGTGGCAGAAACCCATAAATGCGAAGGAAATAAGATCCTTTCTAGGGTTCTGCTCCTATCGAGATTTTCTTACGAATTACTCCAAAGTGAGCTATCCCTTGCAGATATTAGCACATTGGACTCCAGGTAGGGCAAAGGAGCGCTATCTCCTAAATATCCTACAGTGGATGATCATTTCATATTGGACACGGATGCTAGCAATGAGAGTATTGGTGCAGCTCTGTCGCAGGTCCAGGATGGAGTGGAAGTACCTATTGCTTTTGCTAGTAACACATTGAACAGGGCACAGCGAAACTATTGCACCATTAAATGAGAATTACTGGATGTGATGGTGTAAACCAAAAAGTTTCCACACTTCCTGTGGGGCACCGATTTTACACTTCAAACCTACCATTCCTTCCTGAGGTGGCTCCTTAACTTCAAGGACGCCAAAGGAATAATTAGCCGTTGGCACATCTGTCAGAATTTGGGTTGGAGAATACCTAGATCCAACATCGAGCGGGTTCGAAGCATGTCAATGTGGACACCCTATTCCGAAGGCCTATTAGAAAATGCCAGAAGATTTGCTGCAGTTCGAAAAGAACAGTTCGAACCCCTATCGTATGCCTGTATGGAAAATATTGTAGAATGGCCGATAGAGACAATCCAACAGTTCCAACAAACTGACCCTGCAATCAAGAGAGTGATTTCATTCCTGACCACCAATGCTCAGCCTGAATGGCCTGCATTATCTTTAGAAGACAAAGAAAATTTTTAGCCCAATAAGCCGAGCTAGAAGTTCGAGACGGGTTACTGTGTCAATGGAAAAGCAGGATCCTTGACGCTGCTTTGACCATGGAAGGTGGAGCTTGTTACTCAACCAAGGTGACCATCGCTCATGCTTCTAAGGAGATGAGCTTTGAAGAGCTTAATGTGCGACAAGAGGAGATCGACAAAGAACGTAAGGAGCTCATGAAGCTGAAAACTAAGATCCGGAAGGAGATCGAAAAGGCTGTAAAGGAATCTAAAGATAAGCCCGAGACCAAAACTAAATCGAGCCGCTGGAAAAAGAAGGAGGTGGAGGAGAAGGCAGAGGACAGTGACGACTCTGTAGCCTCGGCTTCGTCTCGAAGCTCCCGGAGTCGAACTCGAGACGGCAAGACTACCAAAAGAGATGATTCCCCATCTTCAGGTAGATCCACCTGATCGAGAACTACTCGAAAGGTCACTCCTGTACCTCCCGAGCCTGTCAGTAGTACAGCAGTCAAGGAGGAGGAATTTCAGGAAGAATCCAAAGACGGCAATGGAGATTGAGACCAGCATGTCTCAGAGATGAGCCAGCCAACTGCTGGAAAACATTGACTCTTTGGAGGAACCCTGAAAGACGATCCTGGTGAATCCAGTCTGAACAAATGGGTTAATGCTCGGACTGGCTTCCCTGACTGCACTCCGAAATGTTTTATGGACTGTCAGCGCTACACCGTCAGTTATAAGATTCCTTCCGCCACCTACCGTGATGGTGAGAGTGAAACGAGGAGTGGATGAAAATCCTCAGAAAAGAGGATGTGGGTGGCTTCATTAGGCGACATGTTTAAGACACTTAAGTCTTACTATGGCTTTGAGCACTGTACGAAGCTGCAGTATGCTGCTTCGAACTGGACTCCCACTAACTCTGCCTGTCCATTAGAGATTTGTGTCAACAAATCAGAAAGAGAGAGAGTCTGGCCCAGCAAGTTCTCCTTTTTCCGACACCTTGTATAGGTGCACAAACTAAAAAAATCAGAACCAAAGGTGTCAGGGCCTAAAATCCATGAGGCCAGGTTGCATGGCTGAGCATTTAGCTCAGGTCCATGGTCTCAAAGCCAGTGATGCCAGGCTGAAAGTCAAAGTTCAGAGAAAAGACCCTGATGCCATCGACCGTAATGGGAGGTCGCTTCCCCACCCTAGCAATGACCCTCGATCTTGGGATGCTAAGCGACCAAGATCCGAGTCCCAGTCGCCAGCCCCAACACCTGATCATAAAAAGACATAAAAATCTCCTGACCCAAGTAAAATCTTGGGAACATCATCTCGAGACCTAACGAGTTTAGAGCAAGTCTTACCTGTAGACTTGAGCTGCTACCAACCTTCAGGGGGACCAGCGACTGAAAATTTTCAGACTTGGTTCGAGGGGCGGACCAAGTTGTCTCATTCTGATTGGATGAGAGGCGATGTGGATACCACCCATCGATATCAGGGTACTCTGGTGGACGATGCTCTGCTCAAGAAACTTAGGATGCTCAAGAGCCTGAAGACTTTCCAACACTGACTGCTGTCCAGAAACCAGGTCCCGAATCCCAGACCCTACTACCTTCTGGGAAGTCAAAGCCCATGGGCCCACCTGCTAGCCCTGCCACCACCTCTGGTTGTGGACGGACATGACCAGTGGACCCAAAGAGACTAGGCAGATAACTGGTAATGAAAGACCCCACCCAGCCATTACCCAAGGCTGGTAGGGGATGTGGCATCACCATAGATGAGAGAGGGGCTGTGGTAGGATCATCTCGACGACCCAACACCAATAGCCCATCCCCGAGTGCTACGGCCACCTTGAGCTCCGCCTATGAGAGCGGCTCTGATTCTCACCCGATTTCCCAATCATCACCTCCAGTCAGGAACATGAGAACCACCAACGTATTGCACTTGGTGAAGTCAAACCTCGAACTGGAGGACCCTGATGATTACATCAAACAACAAAAACAGGAATCTTGTGAGATCAAGGCCGATGTCTTCAAGGCATGGCAAGACCGACATATCTGTCAGGCGACCGGATACCTTCGTGGTGTAAACAAAGGTGTTTTTGAATGCCTGCATGAAATCCAGAGGCGGGAAAAAACCCAAATATCTCAGGACATGTAGGGGCAAGCAAGAGACCATCTTTGAGCTTCGCTTCAGCGTGAAAATGAGGCGAAAGCCATGAAATTGAAATATGAATCTGAACTCCAGGATGTCCGATTTATGGCAGCATTCGGCTGTTTCATGAAGGATTGGGATGGCAGCCCTGAAAGTGCATTCAAGAAGCTCCAGGGTAAGCTCCAGGAGGCTAGACAGCTCGAGGCAGACATAGAATCTTTTGGATTCATGAGTGTGTCCACCCCGAAGCACTCTACCACTGAGCCTAGAGACCTAGCAGGACCTCGAAGGGAAACTGAAGCTGCTACTGCTGCCCCAACTACTGCTTTAGATATTTCAGCCGACACCACGAACCGAAACCCTGAAATGATCCCTGTGGCTGCTGCCTCAAGTGCAGCCCCAGTAGTCTAAAACCTGATAAGCCTAGACTCTGACCCGGAAACCACTCCTGGTGAGATGGTAATGGAGACCGACCTGTAGTCCATGATATATTGATTTATAAGTGGTGAACCGATTTCTTTTTTAGGGAACCAATGAACATATTGCTTTATGTAGACCCGCACTGTGCCGAACTGAAGGACATCGGATGAATGCAGACCCAGGAAACCCAATGGACTAATCTACATCTTCACATCTTCACAGGGCACAACACACGGTGATGCGACTTGCCACCGCCAAGTCCTTTGATCGCCGAATGAATCTGCAGACAAGCAGCTAACACCATAGGCAACCCAAATTTTTTCTATTATTGTACAGCAGACCCACTTCACTGGTGGGCTGCTATAGCTTAACACATTGTTCATTATTCATAACCACTATTACCTACCTATGTATAAAAGTTACTTTATATACATATCAAACCTAATATACTCTACTAAGTTCGATCTCACAAATGTTAATTGGTGCTTCAAACCTACAAGATCTGTAACTCAAAGTATATTTTTCTTTCAAGTACATTACATATTACATAACACTCAGGTACCAACCTTATGTGTTCATTAATTAGTTCGGGTCAATAGTGGTAAATATAAATATAAAAAACCCACAGTTACTGTAAATTGTGTTAAAAATAATATTATATAGGGTTCATACGTGAACTGTAAAAAAAGATTTCTTTTCGGGTTATGTACAAACATATATAATTATAAATAACTACCAACTTGGTATGTCATTAATCGTACATGTTAATACTTTAATTGTATGTACAGATTTCAACTTGTTCTTTCAAACTTGTTTCAATCCTTTTCTACTCATGTTCATACTGTGTTGTTATAGTTGATTTACCTTAAACTTTATGTGGTCGACTCGTATTAATTAGATGTCACACAAATAACATATCACGTTCTACTTCAAACTCTTGTATCCTACTTCGAGCCCTAAGTATAGAATAATGAAACTGTTCTACTAAATTTAATATGTTTTTGTACACCCCGTTCCTTATTCTAGTATGGGTAGTGTATCATATACCATTTTATTATTCCATAAATTCTAACATATTATTGTATCAATCAAAGAATATCTAAGAAATTAATACATAGGTTGGTTCTAAGAGCTATAAGAGCGCTCAAACTTTGTATAAGAGCATTCATGCCCCACTGCACACCAGCCAGGTCAGTTAGACAGAGGTTATGACATCAAAAAGTCCGACCTAATGGTTCACTGCACAATATAATAAACCTGAGGGTCTCAGTGTGCGACCTCATGGTTCAGTGCACAAACTAATAAGTTGTAAGTGAATGCAACCGGCCGTCACGGGTGCCTGGGCACCGCAGACGCCGTCATGAGTGTCTGAGCACTCTAACAACTGAACAATAGGTTACATAACCATGACACCATAACCGTCCGGTCGCTCTAGCGTCGCTCCTGAGCAATCTAGGTCAAATATCAAAGCATTTATGGAAAGCCCATAATAAGACGGTCAAAATGAGCCTAAGATCAAGGCGGAACTTCTATTATTAAGGAAGTTACGCCATGGAGACGGATTTGACCTCCGAATGCACTACAGACGAACCAGCGCAAGTTACGCGCCTGGCAAGCGGGCATTATAAACTTGGCTTATTCAACTCTGCGCATGCCCAAAATAGCGGTTGTAACGGCGTAAACTTCCGAGATATGGGGGTTTAAAGTTACAGAACCGACCAAGACAATGGGGGACACAGCGGCGTCCATGGGGGTCCTTTGTGCACCCAGTGACACATGAAAGACTCCCCTCAAACAATTGCAGAGTTAGGCAGATGCCACTGGCCCCAGTCAGTCTGAGGTGCAATGCCAAGATTTGGTACAAATAGCCTGGCTGCACCCCCTAGAAGGCAGAACATCCAGAACCACTCCAGAGGTAACATCTCCAGTCATCTCCTGCTACCTGCTATACCACTGCACTATGGTGAAACTATGCTAGACAGGCATTGGTTTCCATCATTAGTGGCCAGAGGCTATCTTCCTCAAGACATCCACCAGAGGGTAAAGTTATTCATTATTACATTATTCCTCTAAGCAGCAGGTCAGGAGCTAGGTGTGGGAACCCACCTAGAACTATGCTGGAAATTGTATTATTATTACCTCAGAGGTGGAGTGGAACAGAACATTATACTCTATGAACTATTGTATATTTACTGTATGTACAAATTACCTACATACTAACTATTGTGTGATTGATATTTCTTACATGTTGCCTAAAGCTGAAGAAACCAGTGATAACTGGAAATAACACTATTTATAAGAGCCTGTTGGAGTAACACTATATACCACTAGTCATATGATATTTCTCATATGACAACTTGATCATGCATAATTACTAGTATGACAAGTGTAGGGGCTCGTAGATTGTGATATAGTGTGATCGTCTTCCTCGAGAGGGCGTTTCGAGCGGTGCGCCCATCACAGGTAGTCACTAGAGGTCCTCACGACCCCTGGTCGCTGCGGGGTGGTGGCAGCACTGTTTGCCTCGCTCCAGCTCCTACCTGGGGCAGAGAAGGTGTTAGTTTGGCTCTGCCTGCCAACAGAGTCACATTAAGCGCATAACTTCAAGGTAGATGTAAACCTACGATGAAACAAATACATGCCTGTTGCACTAACCCGAGATACTGTCAGTAGACCGTTATAGGTATTGTACTTATCATATTTATTTTTCACCTTTGACTCTACCATGTAACCCAGTGTCCGAGTCTACCCACAAGCCAAGCCATACCCATAGACCAAAGGCTGGCGGTGTCAACTGGACTCAGTGACCCCGCCTTCTCCCACTGGAGGATACGCCGTCAATCACAAGCAGCCCGCTGCATGCTGGAAATTCCTAGCAGACAATGTTTAGAAACAACTCCTCCTGCTGGAGGACATGCCCATTGATCATGAGCAGCTCAGAGCATACCGGGAGTTCCCAGCAGCTATATTTAGAACCACACTGAACTCTGTGAACCCCAGTGCTATGTTTGGGATGCCCCCTACATACCTGCACTGGAGTTCCCCAGTTACTATATTTAGCTCACCTGATACTATTTTTAGGATGAGCTGGGTGAGCAGCCCCTACTATAAATACTTGTAGGTAGAGCAGCTCACCATCACTAGCATAGTATCTTTCCACCTCCATACTTCATACCTCACACACTCACGTGAGACCAAGGCCCTTGGCTCAAGGGCTAGGCTTGGACACTGTTGGGCACCTTTATACTGTATCACCAACTGTACCTCGTGAACTTCAATGAATAAAGTGGATATCAAACTGGATTCCTGATTCGTCTGTATTCATCCTTATTCATCATTTACGGACTCGTTGACAATGGTGGAAAACCCTCACGTATCATCCCACAAGTTACCACCTCTCATGAGCCATGGACAACAGTGAGACCCTACCAAAGGAGCCAGCCCCACAACGTATCCCTACATCTCAAGACAGAGATCAGCAAGAAGCCACCAGTACACAGTACACCACCCCGATAGACTCCTCGCCAGACACGTTCCAGCTGGACCCAGTGCTGCCAGTCCATAGACGTACGCATAAACAAACACCTGTGAGTTCAAACACCCTACATTTTTCGTCCACCATAGTGGACACCAACACAGGTGCACCTACCAGTACACCAGCAGGAGCCCCACCACCAGGTTTAAACCTCACCCTACCTGGTTATTCACCTTCAGAATCACCACCCCTAAGATTAGGTGGTACCACATATAGCACGCCTGAAAATCAATCACCTGATCACCTCCACCTAGATAGCCATCTAGAAGAAGTCTAGGGATCCAACACCAGGCAGAAATGACAATAAAAAGACCGGAGATAACCATCCCAACAACCAATCTCCTGACTCTGGACAAGGAGATCAGTACAATGACAATATTAAATAGGACCCAGTGGAGGGCCACCATGCATCTTACGGCCCCGCCCCCCACATTGGACAATAAACTTGGAACGTCCCCCACATGCCATATTTCACAAATGAACAATGGAGCAGAATTAAATTCAGCAGAACAACAGGACCGCGACCCCCACCTTGGGAATTGTGATGAAGACTCCTCATCAGACAGTGGGGACCTCTATGAAAACCACCCTCCAATTAAAAGTCAAGACCAGTGAGTATGGGCAGCAAGGTAAGACCTCTTACATTAATACTGAATTGACTAAAAGGTGCAGTTAATGTTGATGTCAATGGCAGTTCTTACAGAGCCCTAGTAGACTCTGGAGCCTGCCTTTCCGTTATCAGCCAGAAAATGGCAGATAAAATAGTATCAACCCCCAATTTAAGACATGGTAGGAGATCCCGTATGGTAATCCTACTAGCTAATAAATCCTCAGTTCAGGTCAACAATTCCATCACCATAACCTTCTTAATCGATAACACAGAGTTTAAAACAAGACTACATGCTGTCCCAAAGCTAAATCACCCCCCTAATTCTTGGCGTAAACTCTATGACCAAATACAGGGCCAAAATTTCCTTTGGAACCAAATCTCGTTCACCACACTTCATAAGAGCAGCCAAAAAGGCACAATCTCTTTCAGCCCCATGCCCTCCAGAAAATCAAGAAAAAATTCCTAAGCGTCCATTATAGTTCACAAGACATTGTGTCAAAACACTCCCCACCCACAAAAACCCCCTCCATTAATCCCTACAGGCGCCACGCGCCCCAACCAAATTAATCAACCATTAATAGGCCAACCACTTAAACACACTGACAGCAACAGTCACAGCCCAATGACCAACCCATTAATACTAACAACAATAAAGATTCCTATGTACACAAAACCAACACTATCTTGATTAATTGTATATACAACTACCTACCCCTTCTAAGTGGAATGCCAAACACTGGCAAATGGATTATCAGATAATTAGGTTAGGTTACCCACGCCACATACCGACCGCCCAAGGCAGCGCTGTATCCTCGGTTTGTGTATAAACTTCAAAACACACATGCGACGGCTTGTTACCACTTCAAGACCACTATTTCCAATGATAAGCCTATTGTAGGAAGATGGACCTCTGACACCCATACCCCATGTTTACACCACTGTTTTCGCCAACCTTTAAGTTCTGTGGTGGCACATATACAAATCAATAACACGCTGCCCTCAAGGTCTTTAAAAACCACAGGGACGCCATAGTAACCATATCACCTTGGCTAGGGATAAACACCCCCCGCCAAGCTTCCCAATATTCTATTTTTAAACAATACCTTACCGCCAACCAATCCAGGCCAGGATAACCCTAATTTGCATAAGGGGCCGTCGACCCCCCCCCTTGCATCCACCAATAATATTTGGCCTACGCCCCTTTCAGGGCAAGACATACCACCTAATGGGAGATCTTAGACTGGGAAGTAGCCAAACTCAGTCTCAGGTTCATAAGCGCTTGCCCACCCCCATCTGATCACAACACAACCCACAACCAATACCACCACACCTTAAACACAGCAACAAGTGTCTGGAAAGGGATCATGGCAGACCCATTGTGCAACCAGCCCAGGTAGGACTATCTCATGGGTCTATTTTAGCATTTAGGATTTCTAACAGTCGTTCTAGCATTGTACATGATAGTAGTTTTATTATCATGGTGCCCAGGTACCCCTATTAACCAATGGCGGTGTGAGCCCAAAGTGTGTGTAAAATGTGGAAGAACTTCTCCACTATCCTATAATTTTTAACACTGATAACCCAACATACTAAACCTCTTCAGCCAAGCAAACTCCCCACCTTTACCTCTCCCCTCACTCACAACCCCCGACCCCTTGTAAATACTTGACCCTACTAACCTCCCATATTTTTGTGACTAAGTCAATGCTGTTTAAACAAACCCCACCCATTTCATCCAGTCGCGGTAGGTTTCCTTTGAACCCCTCCTTTGACCCTAATGTGGGGATCAAAACAAACCACCGGCCACCCCTGACATCCCTCAATAATGGACTCTCCCAGTCACCCAGTTCACCGGACAGCCCCACCTAAAACCTTCATGTGGGGATGATTTCAACATCCTTTATAACTCTAGAACCTGTACATCAACTTATACTGCCTAATCACCGCCTTACTTGTCATTTTGGTATTTTTGTTGGTCGCCTTGTGAACCATACACTATCACCGATTTTGTGACTAAGAATCCCCCCCCCCTTTTTTTTTTCTTGCTCTGTTTCTCTATATGGAGGCCAGCGACCTGATGGAGGAGGCAAAGACATCACCGACAAGCCAACATCCAACAACCTCAGCAGTGGTAGACCAGACACCAGAACTTACCACCAAAGGGTCTTGTGAACAACAATCACCATAGAAAAAGAGAATAATCTCAATAATAATTCCTAAATCTTTAATATTCAAGCTATTGTTAAAACTTATGGACTAAAAGTGTAGAGACACGCTTTCCTTTCTGACCACCCATGGACACTACAAACACTGACCCAGTCAGCCTAGTCAACTGATTATGAGGCCAGTCTTTCTTGTTTTTCACAAGGCCACGTTACATAACCAAAACAACACGCTGCATTTTTATTTTTTTTTTTTTCTACTTAAGAACCTTATGAAGACCACAAGCCAAGCAGCAAATTTTTGTGATCTTAAGATGCCATAAAGTTCTTTTCTTTTCACACTGTACCATTTCAAACCCAACCATGTCAAAATATTTATGGGTTTTAGCTAGTTTATATTTTTATAAAATTTCACAAGGAAGCACTGGCAGCCTATTTCTACAGGATCAACTGAGATCCAATCTAAATATCAGCCAGAGCCACCTTTTTTATTCTTGTATTAACCTTGTCACTCTCAACCAATGATAACCCCAGGTAGACTGAAGGCTAAACATGCTAAATTCTCCATTAACTAAGACAAACCTTTTTACCAAATAAGAAATCCCCCTACGATTAAATCAACCAAGACCAAAAATCCAAAATTTTTTTTTATTAGAAAAATTCCTAAAACACATTACCCAAAAGCCTTCAGACTCCCTAAAGCCTTATCAGTATTATAAGGACTGATTGATCGAGACCTAAATAGTAAGTGCCTACCGGTACTGCAACAGCCCAAAGTGTGTGTAAAATGTGGAAGAACTTCTCCACTATCCTATAATTTTTAACACTGATAACCCAACATACTAAACCTCTTCAGCCAAGCAAACTCCCCACCTTTACCTCTCCCCTCACTCACAACCCCCGACCCCTTGTAAATACTTGACCCTACTAACCTCCCATATTTTTGTGACTAAGTCAATGCTGTTTAAACAAACCCCACCCATTTCATCCAGTCGCGGTAGGTTTCCTTTGAACCCCTCCTTTGACCCTCATGTGGGGATCAAAACAAACCACCGGCCACCCCTGACATCCCTCAATAATGGACTCTCCCAGTCACCCAGTTCACCGGACAGCCCCACCTAGAACCTTCATGTGGGGATGATTTCAACATCCTTTATAACTCTAGAACCTGTACATCAACTTATACTGCCTAATCACCGCCTTACTTGTCATTTTGGTATTTTTGTTGGTCGCCTTGTGAACCATACACTATCACCGATTTTGTGACTAAGAATCCCCCCCCCTTTTTTTTTTCTTGCTCTGTTTCTCTATATGGAGGCCAGCGACCTGATGGAGGAGGCAAAGACATCACCGACAAGCCAACATCCAACAACCTCAGCAGTGGTAGACCAGACACCAGAACTTACCACCAAAGGGTCTTGTGAACAACAATCACCATAGAAAAAGAGAATAATCTCAATAATAATTCCTAAATCTTTAATATTCAAGCTTTTGTTAAAACTTATGGACTAAAAGTGTAGAGACACGCTTTCCTTTCTGACCACCCATGGACACTACAAACACTGACCCAGTCAGCCTAGTCAACTGATTATGAGGCCAGTCTTTCTTGTTTTTCACAAGGCCACGATACATAACCAAAACAACACGCTGCATTTTTATTTATTTTTTTTTTCTACTTAAGAACCTTATGAAGACCACAAGCCAAGCAGCAAATTTTTGTGATCTTAAGATGCCATAAAGTTCTTTTCTTTTCACACTGTACCATTTCAAACCCAACCATGTCAAAATATTTATGGGTTTTAGCTAGTTTATATTTTTATAAAATTTCACAAGGAAGCACTGGCAGCCTATTTCTACAGGATCAACTGAGATCCAATCTAAATATCAGCCAGAGCCACCTTTTTTATTCTTGTATTAACCTTGTCACTCTCAACCAATGATAACCCCAGGTAGACTGAAGGCTAAACATGCTAAATTCTCCATTAACTAAGACAAACCTTTTTACCAAATAAGAAATCCCCCTACGATTAAATCAACCAAGACCAAAAATCCAAAATTTTTTTTTATTAGAAAAATTCCTAAAACACATTACCCAAAAGCCTTCAGACTCCCTAAAGCCTTATCAGTATTATAAGGACTGATTGATCGAGACCTAAATAGTAAGTGCCTACCGGTACTGCAACAGACTTCAATAATAACTTGTCTACCTCAAGGTCTGCCTTAGAGCCAATAATTGCATGTTTTAGGATAGTTTTTATTCCTTTATCTTTGTGTGAACCTTAGAGCTAGATAAATAATCCAGCCCTTGTATCCTACCACGACCTGAATTTTTCATATTCTTCTTGTCAAAATTACAAACAACACTTCTTTGACACAGTTTTGTTTTGTACTGTTTATAAATTATTCATGTTCAACCAAAAACCAATATTAAATATCTCCTTAATACTGTAAATTTTCAACTTAAATGATAAGATGTAATACCTATTATTACACATCAAACATATCGTCAGTAGACCTTTTCTCACAAACTTCCTCCTTAAAACCTTGCGTGGAATCAAGTAGGAATGTGGGGATTCGTCAGTAGACCGTTATAGGTATTGTACTTATCATATTGATTTTTCACCTTTGACTCTACCACGTAACCCAGTGTCCGAGTCTACCCACAAGCCAAGCCATATCCATAGACCAAAGGCTGGCGGTGTCAACTGCTCTCAGTGACCCCGCCTCCTCCCACTGGAGGATACGCCGTCAATCACAAGCAGCCCGCTGCATGCTGGAAATTCCTAGCAGACAATGTTTAGAAACAACTCCTCCTGCTGGAGGACATGCCCATTGATCATGAGCAGCTCACAGCATACCGGGAGTTCCCAGCAGCTATATTCAGAACCACACTGAACTCTGTGAACCCCAGTGCTATGTTTGGGATGCCCCCTACATACCTGCACTGGAGTTCCCCAGTTACTATATTTAGCTCACCTGATACTATTTTTAGGATGAGCTGGGTGAGCAGCCCCTACTATAAATACTTGTAGGTAGAGCAGCTCACCATCACTAGCATAGTATCTTTCCACCTCCATACTTCATACCTCACACACTCACGTGAGACCAAGGCCCTTGGCTCAAGGGCTAGGCTTGGACACTGTTGGGCACCTTCATACTGTATCACCAACTGTACCTCGTGGACTTCAATGAACAAAGTGGATATCAAACTGGATTCCTGTTTCGTCTGTATTCATCCTTATTCATCATTTACGGACTCGTTGACAATACATTGTCTGGTTATACTTCGAGCCATTCGAGCCATACATTTGAACCACTACATAAGTGAAAGGCCTTTCAAAAAAGTCTTGTATAATGGCCTCAGGTAGACACTTATTAAAATTTATCTGAGCTGCCTATGAGGGTATTTAGGAATACATAGCACAGCAAATAATGATACCCATCAAAAAATTACAACCACTGTTCCCTGCAAAGGAGCATACAAAATCTCATGGCTGTGTACAGGTAGCATCCATATTGCATGCTATATGATTATACAGGCCAATAAGGTACATACTTGTCAAAATGAAATAATCACCAGAATCATAGTGATGAGGGGGATTTTTCTCAAAATTTGTAAATTTACACTCATCACACTTGCCAGAACCTTTCTCACTTTGCATGAAAACCAAAAATACTCGGTACACTGTCCTGGTCTTTACAGGTACTAGTAACACCCCTGGATTTATAGGATCACCAAGAACAATGGCTAGATGTGTTCTGGATGAACTTGTAGCATGGAGTCAGATCCTGGACCCTGCAGATGTCTACAGTGCAGCTTTGGGAGGTTAGTGCCTCGGTACTTCTCAAGTTGTCTCTCTCTCTGACTCTCCCTCTATATTTTTGTGCCTTTCTCTCTGTGTCTCTGTCTTTCTCTCCCTTACTCCCTGTCCCTCTCTGCCTCTCACTCTATCTATCTCTCTGTTTCTCTCTCTATTTCTCCCTGCCTCTCTCTCTCTGTCTATCTGTCTGTTCATTTCTCTTCCTCTCTCTCTCTCTCCCTTTGTGCTTCTCTCTCTTTTTCTATCCACCTCTCTCTCTTTTTCTCTTTCTGCCTTTCTAATCACTCTCTCTGTCTTTTTCTCCCTTACTCTCTGTCCCTCACTACTTTTCTGTCTCTCTCTTTGTTTCTCTCTCTGTCTCTTTGCTCAATCTGAATATGAGACTCTTGAAGGAGAGACGAGCTGAGAGTTTCATGTCAATGCGATGGTTAAGATATGACAAATATTTCTGGACTGCTGGCACTTAAGACTGATGTTCACATCAGGATTGCCCCAAACTGAAAGCTGCTCTTTTCAACCGGAATTTCTATAGCTGTATTCCACAGGGCAGAGCCAAGTGAAATACACATAGAGTGCTATCTTTCAAAGAAACAATCAATCCAAAAGAAATATGAATTTCTCTTTCTGTTTGTTTCATTATCAAAGGAAATTTATTTATAAAACAGTGCTTGTTAACAATTAATTATAAATTGAAGTTACCTGAGCTGGAATTGTATTACTACAGTTGTAACATAGTTGTTAATTTGATTCTGACCACAAATAATGGTATAAGTTCCTTTACATCCTCTGTATATACAATCCCAACATAATTAACTTCTTTTTCTTCTGTACTGATTTTGAAATACACTGTAAAAAATATCGTTGAAATAACAGCACATTCCTCATAACAATGTTGCCTGAGATCGTTATTTTCAGAGATTTCTTGTACATATATTTGTGTATCATTGTACTACAACTTCTCGTAAAAAAATACACTGGTTCAATAGGAATTTAGTAATTACATGTAGTGGTGAGAGTGTGAATGCCTTGGCTTCCAAGTATCACACCAACTGGTTTAAATTCACTAGATTAACCCATCATTTCGGTTTAAAGTGGCTGGCAGGGATCGGTAGTTCAGCATTTGGACACCAGGGGTCTCATTTTTACATTGGCACTATGGATTAACAGAATGTGCAAAATTCAGGAAGGCTTGTCTTGAATTTGTACCCTGGATCTTCTGAGGGTAAGGCAGAAGCCCTACACATGAGCCATGGGGACTGCTGTATGTGACCACCTATATAATCTATTATGTCACCAATCTAGCCATTTCCTTATATTTGTTATTTCAATCATTCAAAACATAAGAAATATGCCTGGGACCATATGTTAATATTGTATTTACTGCAAAAATATGCATAAAATCTAAGTGCTAAAAAAGTTATGAAAAGATTTAATTACTTTTGATATAAATCTGGGGATTTAAGTGACAAATCACTATATAATCCTATATAGGGTTGAATCTTCTGTATCTCAAAAATATGCATGGGATCCCCATATTATTTTTGCACATATGAAAAGTACATATCATTTTGTGCCTATGGTAAGAATATGGCGAAAATCTAATTACTTTTAGCCTACCCCCGCCAGCCACCTTAAGGCTTGCAAATTCAGGCAAAAACTTATTGTACAGATAAGTGTACATGGTTGTAAATATGTAATTTTTTTGAAATTATAAATGCCCATTCTTGAAGTATTAAACATGAAATGGCATTACATTGTACAAAAGTAGAGAGTCAACTTATGAATTTGTCACAACACAAGGCATATTGGTACCTCAAGTCGTCCATCCCCTCACTAACCCAATAACCTAGGATTGTTGGTGTCATGTGCAGATATCCATATTGTAGGTAATGGTGCAAAATCAACTGGTAGCTGTTTGCTATCTGAAAGAAGATGACCTAGGGAGGTTGATTTAAGGTACCAACATGCCTAATGGTGGAGTTAGGGGATGAATTACCCTATCTTGAATCCTGTTTGTGCTTTGTGACAGTTTGACTTACTCAGCGTATCGTGACAGCTCTCATTGATAGACACATGAACTATAGTTGTTGTAATTTGTCAGCTGGTGACATATTGATTGTACAGATATGCCGCATAAATCATTGACCTTCTGCATGTAGAAAAACTGTTTTTGAAGTAACAGTGCAATCCTTGACCCAATGTTGTGAGATATTAAGAGAGTAATGAATGGGCTAATGTGAAAAGAAAACGTACTAGTCCCACCAGCCTGTAGAAGTTTCAGCCCTGAGCGCAATGCACTAATCACTTTACCATCGGCACACACACCTCGCCACCGATCAGCCATTGGTTTGGACTGAACGCGTCCCACAGACGTCGAGGTTATGGGAGCAGCAGCAAGAAAGCTGGGGGTCACAACCCAGACTGCAG
Source organism: Acholoe squamosa (assembly GCA_949317995.1). Lineage (NCBI taxonomy): Eukaryota > Metazoa > Annelida > Polychaeta > Phyllodocida > Polynoidae > Acholoe > Acholoe squamosa. The sequence continues at coordinate 74,472,565 of OX439045.1, read as the reverse complement.
GGTATTTTCACACCTTGAATGTATACTATGTAGTTATATGTGAGGCTCTGTATCATATCAAAGACTTATAGAGACCTGGTTCTAACCAAGCATTTCTCGTCAGTCCCTGTGGTGCACTGCATAGGGAGTTGGATTTGGGATCAGTAGAGTGCAGGTTCGACCCCTACTTCTGGCAATGAAATTTTTTTAGGTTTTAACATGTAACATATGACATGTAAGGACATGTAAGGACTGCTGATATTGTAGGGGTCGGCGAAAATGTTTTTAGGGAAACCGGGTTTCGAACCCGGGACCTCTCAGTCTTCAGACGATTGCTCTACCACTGAGCTACTTCCCCGTACGACGTTCTCTGCCTTCCACCCACGCCTGGATCGGTGTGATACCGATAGGGAACATGTGACTACCCGGTGACCCGCCCCTGCGGGTCGGCCAACCGGGCACGGGGAATCATGTTCCCCTACACAGCCCCCAACCAGCTTCGACCACCGAATTAACCAGCACTGAGTCACACACAGCTTGGGGCAAATTCCCTGTTCCCAGGAACTGACTGTATGTGCCACCTGTTTCCAAGTCTCCCAGTGCTAGCAGGTCGAAGCGCTTGCCGTATCACACCAGCCCAGGAACCGAGTTCCGTAGCCCCCCCTAACGCGGGTCAGGACTACTCGGTTTCCCTACCATTGTAGGGGTCGGCGAAAACGTTTTTAGGGAAACCGGGTTTCGAACCCGGGACCTCTCAGTCTTCAGACGATTGCTCTACCACTGAGCTACTTCCCCGTACGACGTTCTCTGCCTTCCACCCACGCCTGGATCGGTGTGATACCGATAGGGAACATGTGACTACCCGGTGACCCGCCCCTGCGGGTCGGCCAACCAGGCACGGGGAATCTTGTTCCCCTACAATATCATGGATATTAGCACTCCTAGAACATGCAATATTGACAGGTATCAAAACGGGAATATCCAGAAAAAGCACCTAAAATCACAGAAGTTGTGTAATAACTGTCGTTATTGTCACAGAGATTCCTTGTACATGTTTGTACCACTGTACTCTCACCTGGGGCTTCTTGTAAAGACTACACTGGTACTGTGCTATTCAAGTATGGTGCTCCATTCTTCAGTTTTACAAGGATCCCTGGAAGATTCAACAGTTATCTTTTACAGTGTAGTTTTATAGCACTTTAGTAACAGATCCATGACCTTTAGTGGCAAGTTGCACTCCCCAATGGGAATTTTGGAATGACTTTCATATATCACACCAAATAGTTTAAATGTACCATTGGTTAATGTGGCAAGAAAAGGTAACTTTTCAGGGACTTTGCATAGGTTAAACTTGTGAGAATGCATATACATGTAGTCATTGGGCATGCAATAATACTAATCAATACACATCATTTGGCAGATAATCGTCATGTGAATCTCCGTATATACATTGTTTTCATATGTGGACATTACGAGCAGAGTTACTCCACCCCAACTTGCCCCAAGGGCTTTAATATTTTAATTTCTAGCGACGCAAGAATGGGACAAAATATCTTGCATCCTGTTTGTGCATTGTTTACTCAGCATGTTGTGGCAACTCTCATTGATAGACACATGAATTATTGTTGCTGAGAGATTTTATTTGGCAATATCTTTATCATACAACTGTACTTAACATGAATTATTGACCCTCTACTTTTGGTAAGGTGTGAGGACATGGTATGAATAAGTGAAGTGACACTGCCCTGGATGACTAATGTGTATTGTGAATGTGTCAAAGTCCGTATTTGACATCAGAAATGGGAGCACTTAGAGCACATGAATAAGTGGTATGTTTATAAATAACTGCCTTCTACACACACTACCATACTGTTGTGTTAAAGCTCCACGGGTTGCGCAAGTGCCTGTCACAAATAACCACCAGAGGAAAATGAGTGCTAAATTTCCCCTTATGCATTCAAAATATACCTTGAATAGGTATCTGTCTTATATTAGAGCTGGTTGGGGATAAGTACCCCTCTAGGTCTATAAACACCGGGATGGATTATCACAACAATACGGTCTTTCAACTATTCATGTTTTTTTTTTATTAAATGACTTTAGAGAACTGAATAAGCCGCAGTGTACTTCAACATGTATAATAGTCAAGCTTTATGAGGATATTAATATTATGTTATGATCATTTCTGATTGAACACTTTAATAGACACTTATTAGATGGGGCATCATGACAATCGGTCGCCATAATGCACCAATAAATAGCTTCATTGGTGCATCATCAAGACCCTCCAGGAGTGTATCAACCCTGTAGGGTCAGCAAGATGGATTAATGTAGCCCAGCTGGAGGGTGTTGCTCTATCGAAAAAGGTGGTTTTACCTACAGCAATCTCCCACGTATAAGGCGCGTCTTATATGGGCAGTTTTAGTTCTCATTGGATCCACAAGGGGGACATCAAGACCTTTATTTTGATATCTTACATGCCCCCTTGGTCATAAAAGGACATAAGGGGGCCCAGCAGGGTCGGGGGAGGCCCAAGCTACACATAGGTGTTTTTAATTTTGAAATTTCATTCAATAGAACAAAAGTGATGAATTTTTTATTTTTTTGAGAATTTTTCAAAAACTCTAGGTGCGCCTTATATGCAGGCTGCACCTTATACGCGGGAGATAATGGTAAGAAGTGCTTCACCTGCAGTAGCCTCTTTCTTTGTAGTCCTAACCTTTTCTTTCTGTTGCACACAAGTGGTTAACACAAAAGCACTTGAAAGAGTGTGTGCCAAAAGTAGGTATCTCCTAGTGCAGCACACATTAGTTTTAAGCAAGGCAGGTGCCTTTTCAAACTGATATTGTGAGCAGAAGTTGAATGGTGAAGCAGAGCGTAAGTTTTATTCACCTACTCCCAGCTCTATTTAGCATACAAGCAACACCCTCCTGAGTAACTCGCCAGGATAAAGCCACCCTTAAAGTGTTCCATCAAAAAGTTAAGGAAACAGATTGAGGAATGTACCAAATCAATCCCATACAATAACAACTAATTACTATTATGAGCAGGCTGGTGGGTATGAGGAGGCAAATCTTTTCAACCCCTTGACAAGGTGGTCAAGGCAAAATTATTTTATTTGTTTTCAGTGAAAGAGCCTGTGCATTACTATAGGTTAAAAGGGCATGTTCATGCATGATTTTTGGTCCCTCCAGAGGGGGGGAATGCTGACCCTTAGCCAGGGTAGGGTAAATTTCTTTAGGCACATCCATGTGCAAACCCACCACCCACCTGCTGTCAATAAGAGACATGACGATATCCATCCATGACTTTTGGTGTGAGTGGGGCCCTTTGTTTCCCACAGCTACGTTTTACAAACATTGTACCTGGGAAAGGCAGAGTGAAGACTTCCCTTTGTCAACAATTACCTCATTTTAACATCATGCTATCTATTACTAGTCCAAGAACTTTAGTCAAAATTTGACCAAACCGGGAATTAAATAAAATTAAGCTGAAATTTTCAGGAATGACTTGACTTGATGTGCAAATTTGTGTGGCTGAGCAACCGCTTGTCCTGGCAAAAAATTATGACTGCCAGTATATTCCTTGGGTCCCATTTAGAGGGGTCAGTTAAAGTTTCCATCTTTCTCAATCAACATGTATGCTATTGTAAGAGGGATTTCCATCATTTGGAGGCCATATTGGATCATGCCATATTTTTCTGATGAAGCAAACACTGGAAGTATCAGGAGTTTAACAGGTGAAAACGTATATGCAGTCAAGTCATTCCTGAAAGTTTCAGCTTTACTTTATTTTGTTCAAGGTCAAACGCTAAAATTCCTGGACTATACTACCAGGTCCCCAGGAGGGTGTTGCACATTGGGGAAAAGGTAGTTTTGCCTAAGTACCTCACCAGCAGCAGTCACTTTCTTTTCAGTACTGACTTTTTTCTCGTGTTGCACACAAGTGCTCATGTATACATATGGACCTGCTTGTGCAATACATACGTCAGGAGGCTTTTCAGTCTAATGTGGTGAGTACAAGTTGAATGGGGAAGCAGAGCCTGGCGTTTTTAATGTGAGAGGGTACCTATTTAGTGCTCTCTTTAGCCTATATGCAACAGCCTCTAGAATAAGCACTGTTGGTATAGGGGCGTTAAAATCTATCTGAAGCACTAGAAATAGTATTCAAATAAGCACATATCTCATTTAAGCATGGGGTACAGTGAATATCCAGTCCTAGTTCCCAAGGTGTACTTAACACTACTCAAAGCCTGTCAGACTAGCCAACAGGTGGTACTTAATGAGCAGTTATATCAAGGGCGATCCAGTGAAGTGTACTGGGTTGTGATTAGATATTTCATGTTGATGCACTAGGGGCTAGCAGTGATTGGAACAATGCATTGCAAAAGAGATGAGTATTTAGACCTTTTTTGAACAAATTTGGAAATAAGTCTTATCAGCAGATATGTCAACTTTAGAATCCCTAATAAATTTTCAGATTGTCAGTATTGTTGAAATACTCCCCTGTAGGTCCGGTGCCTCATGGAAAGGAGGGAGAGAGGGAATGGGGAAGGGGTAGTAGCACTCACCCTCAGTAGGCCATGGCGAAGGTCTCATATTGACCATAGGTAAACTTACCCCTTTATGGGCTGCTGATGCAGGAGCTCACATCATGCCCATAGGTCATAATGATGCAACAATAAAGTGCTGGCAAGAATTCATTGGAGCATCATGCCAACCCTCTGGGAGTGGATAGACCCCTATGAGTCAGCGTGATGCTTGGTTTCTTACCATGGCTGCATTCATGTATTACGATGACCAATGGGCATGATGTATTAATGCTTTAACAGTCCTTAAAGGGTTAACACACATGACTGTCTCCTGCATCCCGCCACAGGTACTCACCCCCAGGTACCCATCCTGTATGTTATACCACAGACTTAATCACAAACTTCTGCACCCCTACCAATCCTACCCCTGTATAATCCTCCTGGGAAAAGCTGCCGTGAGACTTCAAACTGGATTATCTCAGGAAAGTGCAGGTCTGTGGGGGAGGTAGAGGACTGGTGATTGTGAAGGAGAAATGTCAGGAGGAGAATCCTGCAGTCAAAGGAGATACAGAGAGGAATGGTTGTGTATTTGGTGATGGTTTGGAGTAAGTCAGACCCACCATGTTGGTAAGTGAACATATTTCCAACATAATTATGTCTTTGAATGACAGAATTTTATCTTTTCTAGAAATGATGCAAAAAGTAGTAGTAAATATACACACTGAAACATGACTCACTGTGAATAGCAAGACATAACTAGAATTTGCACCGATTGATAAATTCATTCTACAATGTCGGTCATTGATAACATTGATGCTCTGGAAAAAACCTAGCATTGCCTTTTTTTATGTTTTTATTTGTCTATATTTTGCACTTATACCATTTTTTCTGCATATACCCCAACCCTTCTTGGGCTGCATGATTTCTGTCCTTGGGTTTCACGATGTACCCCTGATAGGTTAAAGCACCAGCATTGCCTTGTAGCATCGTGCCAAACTGTTGACACGATGCACCAATTGTCCCTGGATTATTTGTACTCCTGGTGGGCTGATATCCCCTTAAAAAGAAATCCTTTTGGTGGCACAGTTAACTTTGGAAATAGGATCGGGCTGAATGTCTCTCTCTCTCTCTCTTTCTCTCTCTCACTCTTTGCAAGGCCTAATCTGGATATAGAAACAGAATACGGCCGAAGGTGCAAGATTTCTATTTCTATTTTTCTTTTCTCAATACTTCATAGTAAGGTACACACTCTAAGCCTAGCCCCTCTTTCACCCCCATCCTTTCTCCTCACAAACTAGGTGTCATATCAATGTAAACATACATAACATGAATGTGTCACATGGTTCGTCCTAGGTGCTGCGCTGGTTCCTGCTGCTGGTGGTGTGTGTGTATGTGGACGGACAGGTACAGCCCTGCCCCTTCAATATATGTGACCCATCCTTACAAAATAGTACAGAAGTCGCACATACACAATGTTTAGTTATTGGCATATTCATTTACAGCTCATCAAGACCTTTTATTTGGTATCTAACAATTGCCTATTTGAACCAGGTGTTCCTCTAAGGATCTTCCGTCGGTAAATTTAGTCGGATGAATTAAAAATCGATTAAACTGAGATAATTATCATTTTAAACATATAATAATTTATGAATCCTATATAATTCCGATGTAATTCTATATAACCAAGAAAACTATAGCTATGTCTTCTAGGCATTTGGGGCCTAAATTCAGTTGAGTAGGCAAGGATTCTGAAAGATATCTACCCATAGGTTAGAAAAACAAAATATCAATTTTAGAAATATGATATTTTTGACACTATACCACTTGAGAAGCCTATATCTAGGCTTCTAAATGTGCGACTTCAGTACCACTTTGTTAGGATGGGTCACATATGTGAGTAAATATGACGCTTTGTGTAAATGTGATAGTTGTGACTTTTGATGGTAACTTACTAATACTTTAGATACTGGAGTATGTCTTTATCTAACGTCATTTCAACACATGATCTCATATCTTCAGTATATATATATATATATATATATATATATATATATATATATATATATTTATATATAAAATGAGATCTTATATTTATTAAACTTGAATGAGTTTAGTGAGACTTTAAGTGCGGTTTTTGTGTGTTTAGTGTGTTTTTTTATTTATTGTTTTTTCATGTATGTTTTGAAATTCATGTAGCAATAAAACCAACACCAACTTCCAGCTGGTGAATTATGATTTATTTTTTCTTTGAATGCAGACGGAAAACATTTGTCTACATTTATATATTTAAATTTATATGTATTCTTTATATAAAAAAATCAATATTGATTGATCAGTTAATCCATGTGCCTTGAAAAGGGAAGAAATGAAAGTCTTGATCCTGGAGTCAACAACCACAATGTTTTTGTAAGGGAGTGGTTATTATTTATCAACAGCGGGTGGGTTGTGGGTTTTCATGCAGATGCTTAAAAATCTTTTAGGCCCCCCCTCGACGACAGTCAAAACTTTTTGTGCCCCCCTGCGCCACAGGCGCGGAGAATTTTCACACCCCTCTTTGTTCAATAGTAGCGGGCAGGCTTTTTTGCTAAAAAGAGGGTAAATATTTTTAGCTTTTTTAGGCCTCCCCCTCAAATCCACCACCCCCCTGTTGATAAATAATGACCACTCCCTAAGAGAGTTGGGTCAAACATTGATTTTGCAAAAATATTTTACAGGAGTTCCTGAACAACAATTTTGCATCCTGTCTTTTGTTTTGTATTGAGCAAGAAAATTGGATCTATCATTATAAATGAACACTAATTGTTAAATAATAATATGCCTCCCATATCTGATTGTTATTTTGCTGTTCACAGGTGGACTTCCCTCAGGCACAGTGTGTCCCGCAACCACAGGATTTGGAGAAACAGGAAGTACCGGAGCCACAGGACCGCAGGGGCCAGCGGGATATACAGGTAGGCCTATAGACTCACATACCATAGTGGCCCATTTAAGGACCATGGTCTCAATTAAGCACTGGTCTCTAATAAGTGCTGGGGTACATGGATATTGAAATCAATCTTAATTACTGGAAACAGTATTCAAGTAAGGGTATGTCTCAAATAATGGCTGGGAGTAGAGAGGAAATGGTGGTGTTAAAGGGGAGAGCAAACGTGATCTACCCTTCCAAGAAAAATCACGGCTCTTTATATAGCTCAGAGTATGATCTAATTTCCTTTTCACCTGGATCCTTCCACCCCGAATCAAAGGGAAAAATTACTTTTTGGATAAGTGTATCAGGTGGGATAATGGGTATAACAACTGTGATAATTACCTTAATGCGACTTACATGAATACGGGGATTATAACTCGAGATTAAGGTGTATACAAAATCTACAGGGGGTAAATAACAACAGGGGGAAAGTGAAAGACAGGTGAAAATGAGATAAAATCTCTTCAAGTCTTTTATCTTTTCCCTCTTCCCCAAACCACACTTCTGTAAAAACGAGATTACATCTCTTTCAAGTCTTTGATTAATTTAAAACCACAGTTAAGAGAGTTATCTCAGACGTGTACATAAGGGAGAGTAAAATTTTGTTCCCTCACACTTCCTCTTGCCACCTTTATCATGGAAACACGTTGGTTGGATGCTACTGCTGCTGGTGCTGCTGCTGGGGCTACGGCTGCTGCTGGTGCTGCTGGTGCTGGTGCTGCTGACGAATACCTACCACTTGTCACACCTAAACCCATAGACATCGCAGCTCTGGCTAAAGACACTGAAGCGGGTGACCTCACAGGATATGAAGGTGGATATTTTGGTTACTACTACTCCTGATACTACTGCTGTACAACATCGCACATTATTACCACCAACACCACCACCCCCATCGCCTATGGAAAAAACTCTTCTGGCAGGAGCCTCTAACATTGGGGTACTACCTTACCTAACTACCTTACCTACTCGTATATTGTTAAAGGAGAGTATGTGTACTTGCGAACCATATTACACATGGGAAATAATAAATGCAACAGATGTGCTGTTCTTCAAAGCACCGTTGCTAAAACAAAATGTACATAAAGGACTTATTTCTAATCAGTCATTTGATTCATTGAAAGAGTGTTTCAACGGTGCTTTCTGGAAAGGGACAAATGTCTTTGTAGACAGATCGATAGGATTATATCAATTTCACAATCAAAAACCTGTCCTCTCATCAAAAAGACGGTATACGTTAGAATCTACCAACACTTTAATAATTCTTCTCAAGAAAAACTCAGATGTTTAACAGAACATATGTTGTCATGACTCTGAGAAAATATTCAACACCTTCTGTCAAGAGTGTTTAGATAGTGTGCTCTGTAGAGAGATTCATTTTGAAAATATACAGAACGCTCTACTGAGAAGTGTCATGTCCACACAAACTGAATGGCATACTTGGTATTATACTTCAGCGGATTTCTATTGTAATTTAGATGAATTGTGGACAGGAAGTATGACTTACACCATTCAGGCATTTCGGAAGAACACTTGCATGAAAACCATATACAAAGATTACACTATGTACAGTCTGGATTATAATTAAAAATGAATGTATATATAAAAATATAAAAAAATCATGTGACCACACTAATCCCCTAATTAGGTCATGTTACCATGGTTACCAGAATGCTGGTCTCTGATTGGCTAAGAGGTGGTTGCTAATCCCCTAATTAGGTCACATTACCATGGCAATGGGTCACATGACCAAATGCAGGCCTCTGATTGGCTGCATCTTGGTTAAGTAATATCCTGTAGTTAGCTATAGTCCCATTCCGATACACTGTATATACTACTGCACTCCCACATCCATGCTGACACCATGTGCGTTATCAGATTCAAATAGTCCATTGGCAATTTCAACAAATACCATTCCAACAACCACTACTTCCTCCCAAAATGCCGTTGCCATGACACAGGCGGCCATCTTCATGGCCTTAACTGTGGTCGCTGTCAGTTTTGACATGAAAATTCACTATAATCTTAGTCTTGAATGAGCGCCGGTTTTGAATAAGGGCCAGGGGTGAAGCCTGGTTGTAATCAATGAGCGGCCCGGCACTTATACAGGCCATTATGGTAAGCTGTTAACTGAGCTACAGCAGTAAAAGGTAGACTTGACAAAAGAGGAGTGAGTTTGGGGAATTCCAACTTTATGTGTGAGAAAGTGAGAAAGCAACATGATTACGGAAACCCCAAAAGGGCCTTTCATTGCTGGTTATATAATGACAGATAAACAGATAAATAGGGCAACAGCAGAATGGGGGAGGATAAATAAGTTAAGTGAGCTTTTAAACATGCAAAATCTTATACGAGTGTATTCATGCTGAATCTTGAAAGAATTCTGTAAGACTGTCTAGTTACATCAATAAAGGGCTTACACTTATACACTGCACCTGTTCAATATGGGAGACTTTGTAAAATACTACTGTATTTTCCTGCACACAACTCACATCTGCAAATCTGACGCCTCCTGCACCTTATAGCAGAAGCTTGCATTCTGTGTGTGCCTTTTAGGAGTGGTACTTCTACCGTAGACCTGTACTAAACCTTCGAACATGAAGCGCCAGGTGTGGCTTATACTGCTGCAGCATTAAGGCCCCAAAAGGTGAACACCCATCACCAAGAAAAAACATTGTACACGATTGGAAAGCTCTAAACTTGTAGATTTCAGATATGGTAGGTGTAATGAAATAAAAAAAAACAGTACTTTTGGTGAATTAGATCCTAAGAAAAACGGGTTTTTAATAATTTTTAATTCAAATTGAATCATTTATTTTTCAGAAAGATTAGTTTACCACAAAAATATTGCCTCTACCTTTGTGTCTTATGATTTAAGAATGGTAGGTCAAAGGTCAAGATGCAAATATCCGTGTAAACCATATTCAATCTTGGCACTGAAATTTGTTTACTTCTGCATCATAACTAAGAGCAACTTAGTTACAGAACATGGACCAATCAACTTCTTCCAGAGATAAAACATTTGAGTCTTATTAGGTTAGTATGTTGACTTTCATATCGGAAATATAGGTCAACTTATAGGGAATCAGTACCCTATTTTCATGATAGGGATTTTTGATAGGATTTATATAACTTGAAAAGAGTGTGTTTGTGAGGTAGTCCTCCTAGAGCAATGCACCAGACTTATCTGATGCATTTGATGACATCATCATACTATGGTGTCACTCAGTATGCCAGAATATTGCGCGATACAATATTATTAGCCAAGGTTCTGTTCTATGATTCTATGAAATGTGGAGAGTTTCAACTATTTGGGTGTAATTATTGATAGCGACTTAAATTTTAAGGTGCACTGTAAAAAGGTTGAGCCGATGGGTATATCAAAGTTGAAACAGTTGCTTAATATTGTAAAATATTTGAATCACGAAAATGCTCTATGCATCTACAAACAAATGGTTTTGCCCATACAAGAATAATGTAGTTTTATTCTAGACTCTGGTCCAAAAACCCTGGTAGATCATATAGACATTGTATAAAACCACTGCCTTAGAGCTTGCGTAAGGGTGAAAAATGTACACATAAATGACCTCCTAACAAGGTGTAAAGTGGACTCACTAAGCATAAGAAGGAAAAAGGCACTACCATGTATAATGTACCATTATTCACAAGATGATGATAATATCATAAGCCGTAGTCGTGAACTAAGAGGGAATGGGAAGAGAAAATTCAAAGAAAACAGACCAAAAACAGAATCTTAGAGGGGTAGTCCTCTATGTAGAAGCAACCAAACCTGGGAAGTGTTGTATGCTGATATACAACTGAAACCTACTATGAGTGCTTTTAAATCGTGTTTGAGAGGAGATGTACTTGTGACACTCGGTAGATTGAGATTATTGTAAAGATCTGTATGTTAATAATATAGAAAACATTACGATAAGTTCATGGAAACCACTTGGTACTATAGAAAACTCAAGCTATGATTATGACTTCGGTGGTGAATATTTATAACTTATCAGGCGACTGATTGTAACACCTCCATTTGGGGTGTTTTCTTTAGCCAATAAACAGTGTTAAAACTTCAAACTTCGATTGGGCAAAATGTATCTCTGTACTACTTGCACAGCATTGATAGGATGCCATCAGGTGCTGTCTGTATCTTTTTTTCCTGTGATTTACTTATACCTCTGACAAGTAGCACTAAATATAGAGGATGTCGGCAGAAAATACATCTTTCAGATATTTCACATTTACTACTATTTAAATTTTCAGACCATTGCAGATATTTAGATTGCTGACAGAAATTTTTGAATAAATTGCATTTAAAGGGAGTTCCAGACTTTTTTTTCCATTTTTTTGGTTACCCCCTCAGTCTCTAATTTCGACAGGTGCAGTGAGGGCTACCACATTGAGTCACAATAATACACAGGACAATACCCACTCAGCTTTGATGGAAGGCCCGGTTGAGCTCCTTGGGGTGAGCTCTACAGCCCTGGTCCCAAATAGACTAATATAAGGTACACATCATGTCTATGCGCTAAAATGCACTTTGCTTAGTGCAGATCTATGAATGGGATTCTTACAACCTATACTAGTGATATACCATTTTATTATTCCATAAATTGTAACATATTTTGTATTAATCAAAGGATATCTATGAAATTAATACATAGGTTGGTTCTAAGAGCTATAAGAGCGCTCAAACTTTGTATAAGAGCGTTCATGCCCCACTGCACACCAGCCAGGTCAGTTACAAACACTCTCTCTGACATCAAAGGCTCCGACCTAATGGTTCACTGCACAATATAATAAAAATGAGGGTCTCAGTGTGCGACCTCATGGTTCAATGCACAAATTAATAACTTGTAAGTGAATGCAACCGGCCGTCACGGGTGCCTGAGCACCGCTGACGCCATCATGAGTGTCTGAGCACTCTAATAACTGAACAATGGGTTACATAAGCACGACGCCATAACCGTCCGGTCGCTCTAGCGTCGCTTCTGAGCAAGCTAGGTCAAATATCAAAGCATTTATGGAAAGCCCATAATTAGACGGTCAAAATGAGCCCAAGATCAAGGCGGAACTCCCATTATTAGGGAAGTAATGCCATGGACACTGAAAGGAGCTCTGAGTTCCCTACAGACAAACCGGCGGGAGTTACGCACCTATCCAGCGGGCATTATAAACTTGGCATATTCAACTCCGCGCATGCGCGAAATGGCGGTTATAAACGCATAAACGACCGAGATATGAGGGTCTGAAGATGCAGAACCGACCAAGACAAAGGGGGACACAGCGGCGTCCATGGGGGTCCTTTGTCCCCCTGTGACACATGAAAGACACCCCTCAAACAATTGTAGAGTTAGGCAGATGCTGCTGGCTCCAGTCAGTCTGGAGGTGCTTTTCCAAGATTTGCTACAAATAGCCTGTCTGCACCTCCAGGAAGGCAGATCACCAAGAACCGCTCTAGAGGTAACATCTCCAGTCATCTCCTGCTACCTGCTATACCACTGCACTATGGTGAAACTATGCTAGACAGGCATTGGTTTCTAGCATTAGTGGCCAGGGGCTATCTCCTTCAAGACTTCCACCAGAGGGTAAAGTTATTCATTATTACATTATTCCTCTAAGCAGCAGGTCAGGAGCTAGGTGTGGGAACCCACCTAGAAACATGCTGGACACTGTATTATTAATACCTCACAGGTGGAGTGGAACTGAACATTGTACTTTATAAATTACTGTATGTTTACTGTATGTACAAATTACCTACATACTAACTACTGTATGATTGATATTTCTTACATGTTGCCTGAAGCTGAATAAACCAGTGACAACTGGAAATAACACTATTTTATATGAGCCTGATGTATTTACACTATATACCACTAGTCTTATGATATTTCTCATATGACAACTTGATCATGCCAATCACTAGTATGACAAAGTGGTGGAGAACATCCTACTAAGATCCCATCTCTCACAGGCTCATAAAAATTAAAGCTGGTAACACAACTAAGAACAATCATGCACACAGTAAATTAAAGCTGGTACCGCAACTAAGAACAATCATGCACACAGTAAATTAAAGCTGGTACCGCATACACACAGTAAGACCCACTCCACCCACCCAGTGACCTTGACCTTGACACCATACCCACCAAGGTCACCAGTGAGATCTCCCACAGTTCAGTGAGATCTCCCACACACCAGTGAGATCTCCCACACATCAGTGAGATCTCCCACACACCAGTGAGATCTCCCACACATCAGTGAGATCTCCCACACACCAGTGAGATCTCCCACACATCAGTGAGATCTCCCACACACCAGTGAGATCTCCCACACATCAATGAGATCTCCCACACATCAATGAGATCTCCCACACGTCAGTGAGGTCTCCCACACGTCGGTGAGGTCTCCCACACGTCAGTGAGGTCTCCCACACGTCAGTGAGGTCTCCCACAGGTCAGTGAGGTCCACCCCACACATCAAGGTCTTATCAGTCAAGCTGGCAGAACAAACACACAAAGACCTTACGTAGTCAGGGGCCTGTTGAAGAGGTCTCCCTCCCACCTAGATCTAGGAGGCCCACAGGAGGCAAACCAGCCTCCAATACAACAGACCCACACTCAGTAGACCCCACACCTCCCACCCTGTCTACTCAGAGAACAACCAGTTCTCAGGGATCCAACATTTCCCAGGGATCTCTACAGGACGCTCAACTCACGCTATCTACCTCAGGGGAAGAAGGATCTGCCTCAGGGGGTGGATCCACACCCTCATCTAGATCCTCCACCCCAGCTCCAGCCTTTGACAGCCACTCCTCCAGAGACACCTCCCCCACACCCTCCATCATGGACACCGATGAAGGCCCCCAACCTAATCAGACAGCTGAGAAGATAAGGTGTCACAGTAGTATTCCGCCCCAGTAAACCTAGGACAGCTAAATAGTCCCAACTAAAAACAGTGTTTTGCTTGGTATAATCAGTGCCAGGGGACCTTATTTTTATCGCAGATTAATAATTTTGGTACCAGAAGAAAGGTAACGATTTGGGGGGGAAAAGTTGAAAAATTTTTTTGGTCACCATGGAAACCTATTGTGTCAGAGAGGGGTCCAAGGTCACATTTGTGACTTGTCAGGGGTGCCTGTATCATGTAATTTATTCAACATGGTGGTTTCCATGGCAACTGGTGCAAAAACGGATCTGACTCCGTTATGGTTGACCATGCTAAAAAAATCAAGAATGACTTCAGCTTTAATTTAAGCCTTTATTTGTGAACGCCATCAAATTAGAACCCGATTGACGCCAGTTTTATGGTGGAAGATGGGGGGAAAATCAGAACGTCCTTGGCCCTATAAGTACCGTGACACCTTAACTGGGTGGCTGGGTGGGGTGATTTTGGCCACATTTTGGGCTCTTGTAAGGACTCAATCCAAACCAGATGAATGTTTTGTATTAAAATAGCTAAATTAAGTGTAGGAGAAGCTATTATGGTCATTTTTTCTTTGAATTTGTCTGGGATTTGCGTATAATTGACCTTTTTTCGCTCCAGATGGGGCAGTTGGGGCTACTTGGCACAGAAAGTGGTTCCAGGGCTCCTCCATAAAAATTACCTTGAAAGCCTCTAGAAATGCTAATAAATAGCACAAATTATGCTTCTTCTATTCAAAACATATGGAATATTCCTTTGAAAATAGGATTTTAGTCAAACCTCAGAATTTTTAATTGTGTAGTCAAGCGTTGCTAGGGAAAATAAACAGCCATCATCCAAAAAATACCACATTTTGCGCCAAATCATGCAGATTTTGGCCTAGTTTTGGGGACATTGCCCTTGTTTTGATTACTCTGATGCTTTTAGGTATTAGATGGGATCTTAGCCAGTTATACATTATTGTTGTCAATGTGTTAAGGCATCATATGAGGGTAGTTTGCCATAACAAAGTCAGATCCAATTTTTCGGTAGAGCAAGCCAAAGAAAGGTCCCTGTTTTTAACCCCTAAAATACAAAAAAATTGACCCCTGAGGGACCCATCACCCATATTTCAATAGGCTCCATGGTCATAAATATACAAATTTTCCATGTAAAAAGTTGAGATTCATGTCAGGGAGGTAAATATCTTTATTTCTGGGCAAACTATATATTGTCGGATAAAATGACCCCACCTGTTAAGGTGTCACAGTAGTATTCCGCCCCAGTAAACCTAGGACAGCTAAATAGTCCCAACTAAAAACAGTGTTTTGCTTGGTATAATCAGTGCCAGGGGACCTTATTTTTATCGCAGATTAATAATTTTGGTACCAGAAGAAAGGTAACGATTTGGGGGGGAAAAGTTGAAAAATTTTTTTGGTCACCATGGAAACCTATTGTGTCAGAGAGGGGTCCAAGGTCACATTTGTGACTTGTCAGGGGTGCCTGTATCATGTAATTTATTCAACATGGTGGTTTCCATGGCAACTGGTGCAAAAACGGATCTGACTCCGTTATGGTTGACCATGCTAAAAAAATCAAGAATGACTTCAGCTTTAATTTAAGCCTTTATTTGTGAACGCCATCAAATTAGAACCCGATTGACGCCAGTTTTATGGTGGAAGATGGGGGGAAAATCAGAACGTCCTTGGCCCTATAAGTACCGTGACACCTTAACTGGGTGGCTGGGTGGGGTGATTTTGGCCACATTTTGGGCTCTTGTAAGGACTCAATCCAAACCAGATGAATGTTTTGTATTAAAATAGCTAAATTAAGTGTAGGAGAAGCTATTATGGTCATTTTTTCTTTGAATTTGTCTGGGATTTGCGTATAATTGACCTTTTTTCGCTCCAGATGGGGCAGTTGGGGCTACTTGGCACAGAAAGTGGTTCCAGGGCTCCTCCATAAAAATTACCTTGAAAGCCTCTAGAAATGCTAATAAATAGCACAAATTATGCTTCTTCTATTCAAAACATATGGAATATTCCTTTGAAAATAGGATTTTAGTCAAACCTCAGAATTTTTAATTGTGTAGTCAAGCGTTGCTAGGGAAAATAAACAGCCATCATCCAAAAAATACCACATTTTGCGCCAAATCATGCAGATTTTGGCCTAGTTTTGGGGACATTGCCCTTGTTTTGATTACTCTGATGCTTTTAGGTATTAGATGGGATCTTAGCCAGTTATACATTATTGTTGTCAATGTGTTAAGGCATCATATGAGGGTAGTTTGCCATAACAAAGTCAGATCCAATTTTTCGGTAGAGCAAGCCAAAGAAAGGTCCCTGTTTTTAACCCCTAAAATACAAAAAAATTGACCCCTGAGGGACCCATCACCCATATTTCAATAGGCTCCATGGTCATAAATATACAAATTTTCCATGTAAAAAGTTGAGATTCATGTCAGGGAGGTAAATATCTTTATTTCTGGGCAAACTATATATTGTCGGATAAAATGACCCCACCTGTTAAGGTGTCACAGTAGTATTCCGCCCCAGTAAACCTAGGACAGCTAAATAGTCCCAACTAAAAACAGTGTTTTGCTTGGTATAATCAGTGCCAGGGGACCTTATTTTTATCGCAGATTAATAATTTTGGTACCAGAAGAAAGGTAACGATTTGGGGGGGAAAAGTTGAAAAATTTTTTTGGTCACCATGGAAACCTATTGTGTCAGAGAGGGGTCCAAGGTCACATTTGTGACTTGTCAGGGGTGCCTGTATCATGTAATTTATTCAACATGGTGGTTTCCATGGCAACTGGTGCAAAAACGGATCTGACTCCGTTATGGTTGACCATGCTAAAAAAATCAAGAATGACTTCAGCTTTAATTTAAGCCTTTATTTGTGAACGCCATCAAATTAGAACCCGATTGACGCCAGTTTTATGGTGGAAGATGGGGGGAAAATCAGAACGTCCTTGGCCCTATAAGTACCGTGACACCTTAAGGGCCTATGAGAAGGCCATCCAAGATGCAGTTACTGCCCTAGAGACCAACAAGTCCCAGCAGGAGGAAAGGAAGAGGATCCTCAACCAACAACTGGCAGAGAGGAATGCAGCAATAGATGCTCAACAGAAGGCCATGGAAGATCAGCAGAAGTCCCTAGAGAGACAACAACAACAGATAGCAGACCTCATGAAAATGGTATCATCCCAGACCCCACAGCCTCCCACACCTGCCATCACACCTGTTGTCCCACCATCTGCCTCTGGATCCAAAGAGGACATCATAATCTCCATGGTGTCCAACATGACCAAACTCATAGACAATAAACAGCAGGACGACAGAAAGATCAGGATACATGAGGTAACAAAACCCAAAACCTTTTCACACCCATCACCACTCATGTCCACAGCATTATTTATTGATCACAAATTCCCAGAATATCTGAAGGATAAGTACAAAGTAACAGACAGTGACACCATGGTAACATATTTACCCAAGTACCTCGAAGGACAAGCACTAGCTTGGTTTGAATCCTTCAGGGAGAGTGCCACACCTGATATGTTGACATGGACCAATGTAGTAAATAAATTAAAAGAGTATTTTGCTACTCGAGACAATATAATCTCAAGGACTGCACTCCGTGCACAAAAGATAGATGAACCTGTCCTAGACTATGCATGCCATCTCAGGAAAGTGTGTAATGCCCAACGCCAAAGCGATGAAATCCTAAGCAGGGCATTCACCCAAGGTATGAGGCCCTGGATCTCTGTGGCTCTTGAGAACAAGAAAATAGACTCCTTTGACCAAGCCCTAGACCTAGCCTTAGAGGTTGAGACCCTAGAAAGATCTAGGAAGGTAAGGGATGCAGAGTCAAACCCACAGCCTACTAACAAAAAGGTCCAGGAAATCAGCACTAGTGCAGATGAAGATGTTAACCTAATGTCTAGTGCCCATGTAAGGCAACAGGAGGCTAAGGTTGCATCAAGAGACCCTACCGGTAGATATAGAGGAAATAACTATGACCCCAACTACCAATCCAATAGAGGTAGAGGTAGAGGGGGCAACAACAACAACCGGGGGGGTCACAACAGTAGGAAAGACAACAACTCTTCTAACTCCAACAATGGTAACTCTTCATACAGTGATAGGAGAGACAGAACCCCAAGTAATGGCAGATCCTATAATAATCAAGGATCCAACAGTAGGAACCAGAGTCCACATAGGAACTACAACAGTGGATCCTACAACAACAATGGCGCCTACAACAACCAGAGATCCAACAACTCCGGTCAATACAGCAACTCTGGTCCATATAACCAGGGTTCCAACCCACGCCAGGAGGATTACAAACCTGACACAAGAGGTTACCAGGGGAACCAACAAAGTAACCCCCAAATACCACCTCATGTAATGGATCAGATCTCCAAGCTCCTGGTGGCAAGCATCTCAACCACCCCACAGAACCAGGAAAACTAGGATGTCACAGTGCCGATGGGCCAGTGCACTGTGACACCCCAAATACAAACAATCAATCAGGATTAACAAAGATCCAACCAGAGACAATTGCTAGTGCCAATCTACCATCTAACAGACAGAGACGTCCATCAGTGATACACATCACCCCACCAGATTCATCATCAAAGGATACAGGTGAGAGTACCAAGCTTTCTATTGTACTTCTTCAAAATGGCTGTATCAATGCAAATCTATATGATGTTTCAGATGTACAATGTTTAGTTGATACAGGTGCTACTATCACCTGTGTCAGACAATCATTCCTCATGGATCTCCAAAAGAGATTCCATATCCAACTGAGGAAATCTAAAATCAACATCCACTTGGCAGATGGATCGGTGTGTCATGTTAGACATTCAGCTATGCTGAACTTTAGAATCCAAGGTGTCAGATTCCAATACCAATTTGCTGTAATTCCCAACCTCACACAGCCCGTTGTTCTCGGCACAGATTTCTTAAGCACTACAAAATCTCAAATTGAATTTAATGTTGATCCTGAACAAATTCTCAAACCCATTAGGGCAGTGAGGGATTTTACCATCCCTCCATTCTCTGAACTTGCAGTATTGGGTAAAGTCACATCTACTCAATCACTGCAAGGCAAAACTGGAGTAGTAGATAACCTCCAAAGAAATAACAATGCCCCATATCTAGTTCAAAGGGCAGCAGTAACCCCCAGGGAAAATAACAAACATCCCCTAGTGTTACTCAACACCAGCAGGCGCCCACATAAAATCAAAAAGGGTGCCATCATAGCTCTATTTCAGGAAGTCAAGGAATCTGATTTAGAAAAACCTCAACAGGTGTCAGACACTACCCCACACACTGATCAATCCATCTCAGCCATACGGCCTGAGGATGTAACTCAATTCAGTGACACAGACTCAGACTGTGAGTCCACATATGCTGACCCTGAACCCAACTCAACCAGACTCTCTGAAATAGCTGCTATACATAGTGAGGCTCATGACCTCGAGCCAGAATTGGAAGAGAATGTTCCACCAAAATCTGTGCTCACATCCAAAGATCAGCATGATAGATTAGAATCACTGCTGACCAAGTATGATGATATATTTGTAGGAAAAGATGGAGACATTGGTGCCACACACCTGTATACCCACTCAATACATGTAAAACCTGAGGCAGTACCATGTTATTTCCTACCATATAGACAAACACCAGAAAAACAGGCCGCAATAGGGGAAGAGTGTGAAAGGCTAGTACAACAGGGCATTCTGAGAGAATGTGCTGAAGGCCCCTGGGCTTCCAGATCCTTTTTAGTACAAAAATCATAGGGAGGCCATAGGCTCGTCACAGATTTAGTTATTTGAACCAGAACACGATAAATCAAGCCTTATCTACACCCCGAGCCGATGACACTCTAGACATGATAGGGTCACTCAGACCAAGGGTATTCAGTAAGCTAGATGCCCAACAGGGATTTTTTCAAATTCCTATAAGACAGGAGGATCAGCATAAAACCGCATTCATAGCTAATGACAAAAAATATGTCTATGAAAGGATGCCGATCGGTTTAGCGACGGCACCGGCGGGATTCTGCCATCTAGTCACATTAATTCTGAACAAACTCAAGTACAAATGTGCCCTACCATACCTAGATGACATATTGGTATTATCACCATCAATCGAACAACACTTCCATGACCTGGAAGATGTGTTCAACAGCCTAAGAGTTGGTAAACTCAAACTGAAGAAATCAAAATGTGAATACTTCATAGACAGAATAGACTTCTTGGGAATGAGAGTGACACCCATGGGACTGCAACCATCTCCCACAAAGGTGGAGTCAATCAAAACCTTCCCAACACCAAAATCAGTCAAAAATGTCAGATCCTTCACAGGCCTATGCCAATACTTCAAAAAGTTTATCAAAGGTTATGCCCAAATTGCTAGACCATTGTATGATCTACAGACACATCTCAAAGCATTTGTCTGGACAGAAGAGGCAGATAATGCTTTCAAAACATTAAAGCATGCCCTCTGTACCAATGCTCTTCTCGGATATCCAAACTATGAGAAAGAGTTCAGTTTGGCAACTGATGCTTCCAATGTGAGTTTAGGAGCTGTACTCTCACAGAGAGATAATGAAGGAGTGCTCAGACCAGTAGCCTTTGCAGGTAGAACCCTCTCCAAACATGAGAGAAATTACAATACCACAGAGAGAGAACTACTGGGAGTAGTGTATGGAGTATTACACTTCAGACACTATCTAGAGACTAGACACTTCCAATTATACACAGACCATGCAGCCCTAATCCCGCTATTAACCAATACAGGACTCACACACAGATGGGCCAGATGGGCTCTAGACATACAACAATTTTCATTCACCATCCAACATGTGAAAGGTGATGATAACATACCACCAGATGCTATGTCTAGAAGAGAATACCCAGATTCTGGACCCATGACTAACCCTCCACCCCCACCAAGGAGAGTTAGAGCAGCCAGTAGAACCAAGTTTGCAAAAGTAACAAAGAAAGTACCATTCAAAAGGGATGATCCACCCAACACCATTGAAAGGCCAGAGACACCCATTAGGGGTATCTTGAAGCAATCTACACACTATGTGTTTTGCCACTGTGAGAGAGAATACTCACAACTCTTTCCAGATAATGACTTCGAGCCTATTGAATTCTCATCACTCAATCAGATGCTGAAGGCAACTCCTAAGGAGCCACCCTTCACCCCACCTGACTCAGATGATGAAGATCCAGAAGACACAATATATGCTATTACTCAAGCAACTTCTAAATCAGTCAGCTTCTTTGAACCAATGCAAGGAGAGGAAACATCAAACCATTTGTGTCCTATGACCACACGCTCAAAGACTAGAGAAATGATTCAGGAGGGCACACCAAAACCCCCCACACAATCACAAACTATTCTAAATGAGAAAAAGGTCACAGGAAACAAACCTACCAAAACCCCACCTGCCAGGAAAAATGTCACAAAAAACACTGCATCTACTAAGTCAAAGAACTCTGAGACAAAGAAGAATGACAAAAAGCAAATTGTGCCTTTAAAGAAAAAGGTTGCCACTCCCACCAAGGCGAGAATAGGCCCTCCAAAGGAGCCTACACACCAAAACAAGAGTGACACACCCCAACAAAAGGCACAAGATAGGCCAATAGTTGATGAAAAAGAAAAAGAAAGAGACAGAATAAAACAACATGTGCTAGATATAAATCAATTACTGGATCAGATTCCCGACACATCCATCTCAGGTTCAAACCTTGGCTTGGAACAAAGGAAGGACAAGGAACTATTGCCCCTCATACAATATCTTGAGGATGGGACCTTGCCTGCACCAAAAGCACAAGGAAATAGAATCATCAACCAAGGCCAGACATACACCTTGGTAAATGGTACATTAGTCCATATATGCCCCATAAATTGGAGAAAAACCAATACTGTACCACTTCAAATTGTTATACCACAGCAATGGGTAACAAGTACACTACAGTATTTCCATGACTCACCTACAGGCGGCCATCTTGGTTCAAGTAGGATGCTGTCAGCACTCCGACCTAGGGTATATTGGAAGTCTATGCTAGCAGACACAACAAAATATGTTTCCACCTGCCACACATGCCTCACAGCAAAAAGGCAAGTACACTCACACAAAACACCAATGACAGTGAGAGAGTACATGACTTCATCAATGAAGTTCCTAAACCTAGACGCGGTGGGACCACTTCCCACAACTGCCAGGGGAAACAAACATATACAAGTCTGCATAGATTATGCTACCAGATATGCAACAGCTTGGGCTACTACTGACTTAAAAGCTGAGACAACAGCAGCAGAGTTCTACAAGAATATAATTTGTCATCATGGAACACCAGCCACTCTTCAAACAGACAATGGAACATGTTATACAGGTGCAAAGTTCACAAAGCTGACCAAACACCTCAAGATCAAACATAAATTCTCCTCACCATACAGGCCACAATCAAATGGGCTTGTAGAGAGATTCAATGCTAGCATAGGCACAGCACTCAGAGCATTCTGCTCAAAGCACCAAAACAATTGGGATTCATTTATTGAACACATAACCTTTGCATTAAACAACACTGAATCCCAAACCACAGGATTCACCCCTTTCTTCCTACTCCATGGAAGAAACCCAGCCACCCCAATGGACTTAGGGCTGGGAATACAGGAAGACATATCCACCGTAGCAGACCATGTAGCTAACATGATAACAAATCAGGATACCTCTAGGAGGAAAGCTATAGAAAGGGTCGCCAAGCTACAAAAGGAAAGGAAAGATAGATATGATTAGAAACTTACACCACAGGAAATCAAGGTCACCGACATGGTGTACCTAAACATACCAAGAATCCTGACCAACACAGAGTGTAAGAAACTTCAACCCCTTTTTATGGGACCATATGTTGTAGTAGATAGACCCAGTTTGACAATTGCCAAACTCAAAAACTTGGACACCAATCTATTGGTAGCCAGACCAGTGCACATAGACAGACTGAAAAAGGTCGTGGCTGTCAGAAACAACGAATTTGCACACAGGCTTATTCCACATGAGGCCAAATACTACAGCAAAATTGTAAGGAACAAAAATGATATCACCCTTACAAGAGAAACCACAGGCATAGGCCCTATCAAGCCTAGGCCTGCACACCACATACTAAGAAAGACATCTAGGTGTGGTGCAGTTTCAAGAAACTAGAAACAAGATTGAGATACCAAAAGAACATAAGATTTTCAAAATGTATTACAAATTCTCTTCATCCACACATAAGACATGTGTGACTGATAATGAATTACTTAGATGTATATGAAGCCAATCAAATTTGTAAATATATCAGTAGGTTATTGCCTCTGAAAGGGTCAAAGACTGGGACCCCCCAAGTAAAGCAGACATGAAGCCCAAGAAGAGTAAGGGTAACACAATGGAGTGTCTAAAGCCTAATCCCCACATGAAAGAGCGCGCTATGCCAACACAGCAGTCTATAGAGATCAATTGACCTTATAAGCTACCCTCAGACAACTGTCTAGACGGTCATGAATGGCTGTCCTGGATGACAGGAGGAGCTAATTACCAGTACACAGACTACACAATAGACCCCACAGTTAGCAGACACTGGAGATTAATGCATTGTCTCCAGAGAAACAATACCAGGCCCACAATGGATGTGGGTAGGGTAGGCTACATAAGAAGCACTGTGGACCATAGCCCACCATCAGTCTTCATCCAGCTGCAGTCTGGAACACAAGTCTACAGGACCCCACTTGGGAATTAGCCAGCCCACTTCTCCATTAGGAGAGACTGCACTAGGATAAAGAACACACCTACTTCACCTTCAACCTGACCTTACCATTTACTGGTCAATCTCTATAGACTCACCGGACATATTGCCAAGACAGCTCAATCTTGCAAAGGTACAGTTTGAACCACTTCATTTAAAGTGTTGCACCATACACTTAGACTTTACCAGCACCAAATCACTACAAATTTGACAAGACTTTAAACAGCAAACTTGCTTTACACAAGCACCATGGGGAGACTGAGTGTTTCACCCATACTGCTAACTATGCTGTTATTATATACTATAGAACCACTTACTGCAGGTTATACACCTGTGGTGAGACAAAACATAGGAGTAGTATTCAAACCTAGCCCTCAACCATTGGTCAATGGACATGCAACCACAACACTGTTGTTAGCTATCCCCTACAAGATACCTCGGGCACCCGTTACCCAAGGATCCATAAGGGATAGAATACTCCAGTTGACCACTCCTACTCTACAAGATCATACCTCTGGCCAAATTATCCAACAAGCTAAGGAGCTAGACACCTTGCTGGAAATTGCAGACAAGGAGATAAATGAAACACTAGCCTCCATCAAATTGTTCTTATCCAACCCCATAAACACATTGGACAAGGCCAAAAGAGAGGCCATACTGGGTTTTCTAGCACCCCTGTTTCGCGGTGTGCTAGGTCTAGCCACAGTAGAAGATGTAAACCAAGTAATGGGACAGCTCAAGAACATAGATGAAATACTAAGAAAATTTGCTAAACAGGATCAGGAAGCAGCTAATCTCATTGAAAAGATCACAGACAGACAAGATAAGTTTGTTAAAGCATACATCCAAGATAAGAAGGTACTGGACAGCACAATCAACACCATAGGTGACACCATCAACCTGTGGGCCTCTAACATGTCCAGGTCACTTGACTCATATTCAAGGCACGAGAAAACTCAAAGGGAGAAAATGCAAGTATTAAATGATGCATTAATTATCATAGCAGCAAGAATGAATACAGTTCAATCACTGCAAAGGACAAATGCAGCCCTGAGGATGCTATCATCAGGGATCCTAACCCCTGATATAGTGCCACCCTCAGACCTTGCTAGATACCTAATTAACATTAATAACAAACTTAGGATTACACACCCTGGAGCACAAGTCGCAATTAATGACTTAGATTTCTATTATTCACAGAAGCTGACTTCATACACTTACTCAGCTCACCATATATATATTCATCTGGACATTATAATACAATCTACCACCTCAACCTTCAAACTGTACCAAATGATTACATCACCCATGCCTATAGACACAGGAGACCCCCACCAGAGGAGTCACCAAGTTGCAAACCACAACTGAGTGTCTAGCAGTATCTTACGAGGAATCATTATTCATCGAATTGGACTCAGCAGATATGCAGGCATGTGAAGGTACTACAGTAAAGGTATGCAGAGATGTAAATGGTAGAATCTATAAACACAGGCCTACATGCCCTGTAGCCATTTTTACTAACCAGGCTCAACAGATTAAGGAACATTGCAAGTTTACAGTTTCACCACTGCAAGCACCTACCACCCATGCTATTTCCATTTCTGAAGATGAGTATCTGGTCACTACTAATGAACCCCATTACTTTATCAACTGCCATGGTAAAACGTCTGAAACTCGAAAAGCCCAGTCCTACTCAATCATAGGTGTACCCTGTGGGTGCACGATCAGTGTAGGAGAATTTTCTCTTCCAAACACAAGGTTGCCCTGTAACTCAACCTTATCATTTCATTACATTCTCAAGACAATTAATTTACCATTCATGGCGGCACTTAACAAAATTTCTGAAACCAAACCAGATGAAAGAGAGAATCTTCCAAATTTCCCATCAGTATACCTTTCTAGAACCTTAGAAAAACTACAGGAAAATCCAATCATGGATGATATTACTCAACTAAATTTAGAGCCCTTTGCCAAAACAGTAATAAAAGATGCCTTCAACCTTAATAAGGAAATGGAAACGCGCTACGAGGAATCATACCTACGTCGAGTTACAGAGTATCCAATCTTCCAAAGCTTAGCACTCATCCTAGGGATATCAGCTCACATTTTTATAGTATACATACTACTCAAATTATACAGACTAGGAGGGACTGTAGCCTACCTGCCTACAGCCAAAGCATTCAGACTAGTCACCGACCTGCCCCTACACAAATTGCTCCCAGATAAGAATCCTACCAAATTAACCCCTACAGAGGAAACCCACACCCCTTTCCTCACAATTCAGGAAACCCACACCCTGATAATTGCTATATTATTTACCCTGACCATCTACTCAGCCTACAGAATAATGAAGTACCTTAAGAAATTTGCACAGACACACTGTGGCAAGAGAAATGTGGCCAAGCACACAAATCCCACAATATATTTTATATATATTGTGGAGACTCAAACTTCGCGCTACCCTTGAGGCCAATACCACATGAATTTGATGAGATTAAGTCAGCAGCTGCCCCTACCTATAAGGATATAGTGGTTAAAACCTTCCCACTACCTAAGGCTATATTTACCTGGAATGGACCAGCAGTTATAACAACACAGAGAGGAGAATTTGCTTATCACCTCCCTCAGGTGATACACCTACCTTGGCGCACTAGGTTCAGTACTATACCAGCCCTTAAAAACAAAGGACTGTATTACTCCATGCTTCTCCAGAATGATTGTGGCACCAGCCCGGTGACCATGACAGCACTGGAAAATACAACAGATATAATTATTGACGAACAACAGGAGGAGACCGCAAGGTCAAACATGCAGACTATTGCTAATTTTCTAAACCACCAGCCCTCCCCGGTGACTGTGGAAACAGCCTAGACTGCCCACAGCCTAGGCTGCCCCCAGTCCACCACCAGGAGACAACACATCAGAGACAGTATTCAGAACTTTTCGGACAATTTGCCGGCCCTGAAAAGGGCCTTTGGGATGGCGGGTTTTTTACACCCTAGGTTTCAGTCAGTCGGGATCCTACCACAGATCCTCGGGTTCAACATCTATGGGAGAGTCCGAGTCCGAGTCCGAGCCATACATATGGCCGTGATCCTGTTCCCACTCAACGAGCCGGGCCTCCAGCATCCCCAGTCCATACTCGGCAGCCGTGGATGGATTCCCGGATGCCGCAAGATCGAGGAGGGATGCCGCCAACAGATAATCCCATAGCACTCGCTCCCACGGCCCGAAGTTATAGTCCATGGGCCAGAAACCCATATTACCCAAGGCCCTAGTCAGAAGGGCCACAGTGGCCCCCCGACGCATGGCTGAGCCTAAGAAATAGTGGCAGGAGTAATTACAGACCAACACATCACCATGCTCAATGATCTCCTTAAAATTCCTCACTATGTAACCATAGTGGATGGTCTGGTTGGCCTCCACCAGGGCCCTAACTGGACTCCCCACCTCCATCACCTGGGGGACAGGCAAAGCAAAGAGAGCTTGTAGATGGGCCATGGTGCTACAGCAGTAATTTCCAGAGAGGAACTGATACTCCAATACCAGCCACACACTCCTTAAATGGACACACACACACCCCCCCCCACCCTGAACTGTCCACTGACACCAAGCTAGGCACTCACACAGACACATGCCAGAATCTGGCACCTAACACCTCAAGTGCCACCACTGCATGAGCACACCAGGGAGGAGACTCACATCTCACTCCTGACACACCTCCACTGTCAATGAAATTATCAAAGTATTAGAAAAAAAAAAAAAAAAATTATATACACAGCCACTTGTTGATGTATAATATGAAAATCCATGGTATTCTCACAAAATCGATGATTAATGCGCGCATATACGCGCAAAATTGCGAAATTGCAAATTACAAATTGTAAAATTGTACAAATCTAACATTAATATACATGAATGCAGGTAGATAACTAAGACAGTTTTTGTACCCACTAGCACTTGTATACTATGCCAAGGTTTACTTAAAGAAACACACTTTAGGTATCCAAGAAAATTGTTGGAAAAATGAATGAAAAAAAAAAAAAAAAAAAAAAAATTTGTTGAGAAAATTGTTGACATAAAACATGTTTACTTAAGATACTCACCAAATAAATCTCTTTCAGGGACACATACTCAAAAGGCTAGGGGAAAAGTCAATTAAGCAGCAGCCCACTGCCGAAATTGCCAATTAATACACCCATATAGCAAAATCAATGAGTAACTCAGAGACAAACAAGCCTGTTGTACATAAAGTACTTTGTTTTTCCGGCCCTCGGAAAAATTTGTCTCAAATCCCAAAAATTGTATTTTGCAGACTAGATTGTACGTTTGTACCCAATTTGCACACTAAAATTGTATGTTTGCACACCAGATTGTACGCTTGTACCCAATTTGCACACTAAAATTGTATGTTTGCACACTAGATTGTAAGTTTGTATCCAATTTACATTTGAATTGTATGTTGCACATTATACTGTATGTCGGTACCCAATTCATACACTGAAGTCAGATTTTTAGAAAATCAACATTTCTAGGTGTATCCAAGCTGTACGCAAAAATTATATATGTACATACAGAAACTATCAATTGAACGCAAAATTATATATTGGCATACTAAAACTGTCAAATGTACGCAAAAATTATATATTTGTACACCAAAAATTGCCAAATACATGCAAAATTATATATTTGCATACTAAAATTGCCAAATGCACGCGAAATTATATATTTGCACACTAAAATTGCCAAATACACGCGAAATTATATATTTGCACACTAAAATTGCCAAATGTACGCGAAATTATATATTTGCACACTAAAATTGCCAAATATACGCGAAAATTATATATTGGCACACTTAAATTGCCAAATGTACGCAAAAATTATATATTTGCATACTGAAATTGTCAATTGAATGCAATTACACGCGAAATTGTAAATTTGCACACTAAAATTGTCATTTATGTTCAATTTGCACGCTAAATTGAACATTGAATGCCAAAATTGCACACTATTTGCCAAATTGTATGTTGTACATAAAAATGGGAAATTGTACCCAAAATTGATGTCACATGAGGAAACAAGCTCGGGTATGATAAGATATAGAAACTCGGAAATGTACTTATACCCAGGAGAAAATTGTTTATACTGACAAAGCTCTACCACAAAAATTGCATTTGAAGCACTCCCCATTATTTCAAATCCTCTTACAAACAGTATATAACTCCAAAATAAGGTAAAAATTGCATAAATTGTACATTCCCTCGGCGAAATGACGGAGTTTCGCATTCTCTCGGGGGAGAGGGAGTATTCTATGATATACCATTTTATTATTCCATAAATTGTAACATATTTTGTATTAATCAAAGGATATCTATGAAATTAATACATAGGTTGGTTCTAAGAGCTATAAGAGCGCTCAAACTTTGTATAAGAGCGTTCATGCCCCACTGCACACCAGCCAGGTCAGTTACAAACACTCTCTCTGACATCAAAGGCTCCGACCTAATGGTTCACTGCACAATATAATAAAAATAAGGGTCTCAGTGTGCGACCTCATGGTTCAATGCACAAATTAATAACTTGTAAGTGAATGCAACCGGCCGTCACGGGTGCCTGAGCACCGCTGACGCCGTCATGAGTGTCTGAGCACTCTAATAACTGAACAATGGGTTACATAAGCACGATGCCATTACCGTCCGGTCGCTCTAGCGTCGCTCCTGAGCAAGCTAGGTCAAATATCAAAGCATTTATGGAAAGCCCATAATTAGCCGGTCAAAATGAGCCCAAGATCAAGGCGGAACTCCCATTATTAGGGAAGTTATGCCATGGAGACTGAAAGGAGCTCCGAGTTCCCTACAGACAAACCGGCGGGAGTTACGCGCCTATCCAGCGGGCATTATAAACTTGGCATATTCAACTCCGCGCATGCGCGAAATGGCGGTTATAAACGCATAAACGACTGAGATATGAGGGTCTGAAGATGCAGAACCGACCAAGACAAAGGGGGACACAGCAGCGTCCATGGGGGTCCTTTGTCCCCCTGTGACACATGAAAGACACCCCTCAAACAATTGTAGAGTTAGGCAGATGCTGCTGGCTCCAGTCAGTCTGGAGGTGCTTTTCCAAGATTTGCTACAAATAGCCTGTCTGCACCTCCAGGAAGGCAGATCACCAAGAACCGCTCTAGAGGTAACATCTCCAGTCATCTCCTGCTACCTGCTATACCACTGCACTATGGTGAAACTATGCTAGACAGGCATTGGTTTCTAGCATTAGTGGCCAGGGGCTATCTCCTTCAAGACTTCCACCAGAGGGTAAAGTTATTCATTATTACATTATTCCTCTAAGCAGCAGGTCAGGAGCTAGGTGTGGGAACCCACCTAGAAACATGCTGGACACTGTATTATTAATACCTCACAGGTGGAGTGGAACTGAACATTGTACTTTATAAATAACTGTATGTTTACTGTATGTACAAATTACCTACATACTAACTACTGTATGATTGATATTTCTTACATGTTGCCTGAAGCTGAATAAACCAGTGACAACTGGAAATAACACTATTTTATATGAGCCTGATGTATTTACACTATATACCACTAGTCTTATGATATTTCTCATATGATAACTTGATCATGCCAATCACTAGTATGACACTAGAGGTACATCCTGTGTTAATTCTGATTGTATTGGTGGAAGATGAACCCATCATAGTCTGCGATGATCTGCAAATATATTTTAACCATGGTGAATAACAGAAAAATTCCTTTGTCTTGCTTTTTTAAGTTCAATTAATCATAGTTCAATTACTTTAGCTGAAAGTTTTAATCACGTCTTTCAGAGTTTTTAACAGTATCTACGGATAAGTTCCTCTGAGGAAAAGGAAGTGGAAAACAACTCAGAACAATGCTGAACAAGACTTGAAATGATCCTCACCATAGCATTAATACTGTAATAGCCTTTGTAGCAATAGAACTGGTTTTCGTCATTCACCACACCTTTCGGACACAAAATAGGGATATGGGTCCCGTCTACCATACCAAAGCAATGTGGCTTCTTCGTCTTCTTATAGAAAACAGTGGCCTTGGCATTCTTGTTGTCGAAGCTGTCTGGCCAGACCACGTATTCACTGATGTGAGTCCGGAAGTACTCAGCCACGTCCTTGACTGAGCATCCCACCACGCTTTTGCTTATGCCATGGCAGTCCCCTTTTGTCTGATATGTTGCCCCAGTGGAGAAGTACCTTAAGGCAACGCAGAACTGCAAATTGAAAGAGAAAGATGGGTGTAGGCCACTGACTAAATAACTAATTAAATTGAAACAAGGCCTCCATTCATTTTTACATTATTCATGTGTTTTTCCTTTGATTCTATGTGGCCCAAGTTTTCAAGCAACGTAAACATCTAATATTATTACACAAAGAGAAAGCTGAGGGGAAAAGGAGAGAGAGAAGGGGGGGACGTGCTTAAGTCTTAGAAACTTACTCTTATCCTGTAAGGGACAGCATGTTTACCCCTCAACTCTTTCACTTTCTTTGTGGAAACCCATTTCTCTGTAAGCATCCGTACCACTGGCTTGGTCAGTCTGTAACGCTGAACAAACTTTCGGTCTGTGAAGAAAGATAAGGGATCGAGCCTTTTGTAGTATTCCCTTTTGGCTCTCTGTATCCATCGTATTGCTATGTTATCGAGTAGGTCAGAGCTTTTTCGAAATTGGCGGCCAAATAAAAACTTGGTGACTTCCGGGTCAAGGTCAGAGGTCATAACCCCACAAAGGGCTCAGAGGGAAATTACGGACACATACGGACGTTCTCCGGGTCCGCATGTGACATACGGTGGTCCGTATGACGTAAAAGAACATACGAGGGGGTACCCCACCATGATGTATTTGAGACTGTTCATACGGCGTTTCAAAGGATTTCTCGAAGTCCATAAGATAGGGAAATACAGGGTTTTTTCCATATATAAATACGGACCTCCGCATGTTGAACACAAAAGTCCGTATATATAAGGAAATACACTTAACTGAATTATATGATATACGGACATCCGTATATGACATACGGAGGTCCGCATGATAGGGAAAAACAGCCCCCAGGTGCAGGATATCCATATTGTAGGTAATGGTGCAAAATCAACTGGTAGCTGTGTTCTATCTGAAAGAAGATTACCTAGGGTGGTTGATTTAAGGTACCAACATGCCTAGTGGTGGAGTTAGGGGCGAGTTACCCTATCTTGAATCCTGTTTGTGCTTTGTGACAGTTTGACTTACTCAGCGTATTGTGACAGCTCTCATTGATAGACACATGAACTATTGTTGTTGTAATTTGTTATCTGGTGACATATTGATTGTACAGATATGCCGCATGAATCATTGACCTTCTGCACTGTAGAAAAACTGTTTTTGAAGTAACAGTGCAATCCTTGACCCAATGTTGTGAGATATTAAGAGAGTAATGAATGGGCTAATGGGCACCGAATTCGGTGTATCGTAGGATATCAAAATGAGTGTTTTTATTACAAGATTAATCAATAGATAAGCAATAGAATATCAATAACAAGTTGAAAACAAAAATCGTTCCCCTCCCCCGGGCCCGGGACTCGAAGACTGCCACACTATGTAAAAAAAATGTACTCGTCCCACCAACCTGTAGAAGCATCAGCCCTGAGCGCAATGCGCTAATCACTTACACACACCTCGCCACCCAGCAGCCGTTGGTTTGGACTGAACTCGTCCCACAGACGTCGCGGTTATCGGAGCAGCAGCAAGAAAGCTGGGGATCACAACCCAGACTGCAGGGTATTTTCACACTTTGAAAGTATACTATGTAGTTATATGTGAGGCTCTGTATCATATCAATGACTTATAGAGACCTGGTTCTAACCAAGCATTTCTCGTCAGTCCCTGTGGTGCACCACATAGGGAGTTGGATTTGGGATCAGTAGAGTGCAGGTTCGACCCCTACTTCTGGCAATGAAAATTTCGTAGGTTTTAACATGTAACATATGACATGTAAGGACATGTAAGGAGTGCTGATATCATGGATATTAGCACTCCTAGAACATGCAATATTGACAGGTATCAAAACGGGAATATCCAGAAAAAGCACCTAAAATCACAGAAGTTGTGTAATAACTGTCGTTATTGTCACAGAGATTCCTTGTACATGTTTGTACCACTGTGCTCTCAAGTGGGGCTTCTTGTAAAGACTACACTGGTACAGTGCTATTCAAGTATGGTGCTCCATTCTTCAGTTTTACAAGGATCCCTGGTAGATTCAACAGTTATCTTTTACAGTGTAGTTTTATAGCACTTTAGTAACAGATCCATGACCT
The DNA here is from genome assembly GCA_949317995.1 of Acholoe squamosa. Classification (NCBI taxonomy): domain Eukaryota; kingdom Metazoa; phylum Annelida; class Polychaeta; order Phyllodocida; family Polynoidae; genus Acholoe; species Acholoe squamosa. The sequence continues at coordinate 74,439,026 of OX439045.1, read as the reverse complement.
TTAGTGGCAAGTTGCACCCCAAGAACCCCAATGGGAATTTTGGAATGACTTTCATATATCACACCAAATAGTTTAAATATACCATAGGTTAATGTGGCAAGAAAAGGTAAATTTTCAGGGAAATTATTGACAAAGTTTTAGGACTTTGCATAGGTTAAACTTGTGAGAATGCATATATATGTAGTCATTGGGCATGCAATAATACTAATCAATACACATCATTTGGCAGATAATAGTCATGTGAATCTCCGTATATACATTGTTTTCATATGTGGACATTACGAGCAGAGTTACTTCACCCCAATTTGCCCCAAGGGCTTTAATATTTTAATTTGTAGCAACGCAAGAATGGGACAAAATATCTTGCATCCTGTTTGTGCATTGTTTACTCAGCATGTTGTGGCAACTCTCATTGATAGACACATGAATTATTGTTGCTGAGAGATTTTATTTGGCAACATCTTCATCATACAACTGTACTTGTCATGAATTATTGACCTTCTACTTTTGGTAAGGTGTGAGGACATGGTATGAATAAGTTAAGTGACACTGCCCTGGATGACTAATGTGTATTGTGAATGTGTCAAAGTCCGTATTTGACATTAGAAATGGGAGCACTTAGAGCACATGAATAATTGGTATGTTTATAAATAACTGCCTTCTACACACACTACCATACTGTCGTGTTAAAGCTCCACGGGTTGCGCAAGTGCCCGTCACAAATAACCACCAGGGGAAAATGGGTGCTAAATTCCCCCTTATGCATTCAAAATATACATTAAATAGGTATCTGTCTTATATTAAAGCTGGCCGGGGATAAGTACCCCTCCAGGTGTATAAACACCGGGACGGATTATCACAACGATACGGTCTTTCAACTATTCATGTTTTTTTTTTTTATTAAATGACTTTAGAGAACTCAATAAGCCGCAGTGTACTTCAACATGTATGATAGTCAAGCTTTATGAGGATATTAATATTATGTTATGATCATTTCTGATTGAACACTTTAATAGACACTTATGCAATGGGGCATCATGACAATCGGTCGCCATAATGCATCAATAAGAGAGCTTCATTGGTGCATCATCAAGACCCTCCAGGAGTGTATCAACCCTGTGCGGTCAGCAAGATGGATTAATGTAGCCCAGCTGGAGGGTTGGCTCTTATGGAAAAAGGTGGTTTTACCTACAGCAATCTCCCGCGTATAAGGCGCGTCTTATACGGGGGTTTTAGTTCTCATTGGATCCACAAGGGGGACATCAAGACCTTTCTTTTGATATCTCACATGACCCCTTGGTCATAATAGGACATAAGGGGGCCCAGCAGGGTCGGGGGAGGCCCAAGCTACACATAGGTTTTTCAATTTTGAAATTTTATTCAATAGAACAAAAGTTATGAATTTTTCATTTTTTTGAGAATTTTCGAAAACTCTAGGTGCGCCTTATACGCAGGCTGCGCCTTATACACGGGAGAATACGGTAAGAAGTGCTTCACCCGCAGTAGCCTCAAGCAACACCCTCCTGAGTAACTCGCCAGGCTAAACTAATGCATTAGCCACCATTAGAGTGTTTCATCAAAAACTTAAGGAAACAGATCAAGGAATGTACCAAATCAGCCCTATACAATTACAACTAATTACTTACAGGTTTGTTCATTTGCAAAGAATTTATTCCCATATTTAGAGAGGTTTAGTTATTGAGTGGTCATCAGCAGGGTGGTGGGTATGAGGAGGCAAATCTTTTCAGCCCCTTGACAAGGTGGTCAAGGCAAAATTATTTTATTTGTTTTCAGTGAAAGAGCCTGTGCATTACTATAGGTTAAAAGGGCGTGCTCATGCATGATTTTTGGTCCCTCCAGAGGGGGGGAATGCTGACCCTTAGCCGGGGTAGGGTAAATTTCTTTAGGCACATCCATGTGCAAACCCACCGCCCACCTGCTGTCAATAAGAGACGTGACGATATCCATTCATGACTTTTGGTGTGAGTGCGGCCCTGTGTTTCCCACAGCTACGTTTTACAAACATTGTACCTGGGAAAGGCAGAGTGAAAACTTCCCTATGTCAACAATTACCTCATTTTATTATCATGCTATCTATCACTAGTCCAGGAACTTTAGTCGAAATTTGACCAAACCGGGAATTAAATAAAGTAAAGCTGAAATTTTCAGGAATGACTTGACTTGATGTGCAAATTTGTGTGGCTAAGCAGCCGCTTGTCCTAGCGAAAAATTATGACTGCCAGTAGATTCCTTGGGTCCCATTTAGGGGGTAATTGGTTATCAAAGTAGAATTATACATGTACTTAAAGAGTAACTCATCAGCACTGTTATTTTGGTAATTGGTTATCAAAGTAGAATTATGTACTTAAAGAGTAACTCATCAGCACTGCATTGGTGCATCATGTAAATGTTATTCATGAATGTTTTCCTTCTTTCTATACATCAGGAGACACCTGAAGATCCTGAGGTGATCTAGGACGAGGAGGAGGAGGAACGAACGCTGGCAGGCGATGTCCCTGAGAACCCCCTCCTGCTGTCCGAGGAGGAGGAGGCCCCCATAGTGCCCGCACCACCACAGCCGCCTACGGAGGCCCCAACACAGGAGGGGGCCTCGGTTGCGGAGGCCCGGCCTGTGCGCCAGGCAGCTCGGTGCGACTCCCCAGAGAGGCGCCGAAGTAGCCTGGTCCAGGAGGCCTCCCAACTGGGGTTCAACGTGGAACTCCTCGAGGACATCGCGTAAGTATTTGAATCATAGTCCCTTCTTTTGTGTTCTCATCTGTGAAGAATCATAAATTTATAATAATTCTAAAACTAAAATTGGCCCTCAAATATTAAATTTATAATAATAATAATTCTAAAACTAAAATTGGCCCTAAAATTCTTAATCAGTAATATAAAGTGCTACCTAGTATGATTTATTCCACACTTCTATTTAACTTAATCTATGATAATATTTAACTAATTGTTATCAATTTACAGTGCCACCGTCCGTAAAGACAGTGTTCCTCAGTGAATGTAATTATCATATATGAATATAATAAATCTGAGATAAGAACAGCTTTTTCCATGTTGAATGTTTCCTTGCTTGTTGAATTTTTAGAATTAAGATTATTGTACATACTGCCATTTCAATGTGTAACGCGCTTGATCAAAATGATATATCCTGGGTTGTAGTAGCCTTACTTGGGCAAAAATGATGAATAACTGTGTTTAATATCATAGAATAAGTGTAACGCGCTTGATCAAAATTTCTAGTCGGCGGTAACGCGCTTGATCAAAATGATATCATGGGGACCCCAGGGGTGTAGTAGCCTTACATGTGTAATAGTTTTGGTCTTACGGACCTGAAGGGTTCAGGTCTTACTATTCGGGAAAGAAGAAGCAAGACGGTGATTCAAGTGTATGCCAACGGATAGTCTTTATTAAATACACACTCACGGCTACCCGGTAGTTGGTGATAGGGCAGCTGATAGTTATTAAGAGATGGTGCTACATGATCGGAGGCCAGAAGGGCCTCTGACATAGCGGCTGAGCCCTGGTCTTTATATAAGAACCTAGGTGTTCGTCGTCAGATGTCCCCACAGACCCGGATCGGTGCTGCCACCTATCAGGAACCTGAGGAACATCCGACGACTCGACTCACCCGCCACGTCAGACGGTACCCAACTCTATGGTTATGTATAAAACGTACCTCTACACATGTATCTTGTAAATAAATGGGGCATGATGAAACTGAAAATTAATAATTGTTCATTTGTTTGCAGCCTAGGTGCACAGCCCCACCACACGATACCGACCCCAGGACCGACCACCAAACCGACACCAACCACTCCTAAAAACCTGAAGAAACAGCAACGGAAGACCAACTCTCCCAGAACCAACCACTACTACTACAAACAAGGGCTACTGAACAGAGACCTGACAGAGGCACATTTACAGATCGAGGAGTTGCAGGCTCAGCTTGCCCATGCCCAGTTGAACTGTCCAACCGTTGCTGAACCTGCTGTAGCGCACAAAGAGGAGCGCGTTGCAGCAGGTGCACCGGATGGTGAACCCGCTGTAGCGGACACGGAGGAGCGCATTGCAGCAGCTGCACCGGATGGGGAACCCACTGTAGCACACGGGGAGGAGCGCGTTGCAACAGCTGCACCAGATGGGGAATCCGCTGTAGCGCACGGGGAGGAGCGTGTTGCAGCAGCTGCACAGGACCAGGTGAATCCAGCTCAGCTGTCGGCACATGACAGGAGTGTGAAGGCTGTGTTGGAAGGGTGAGCTTGGCAAAGGCCCTTGGCATGGACAGGCGGTCACTACTCAAAACCACTTCAGACCAGCCTTTTCCACGCGTGGTAAACCAGGAGGCCAAGATAAAGAGTGTGAAGGAGTTCTTGTCTGACCCGGAGAACTCCGAAATGAGACCTGGTAAGAAAGACACTAAGACCTGGAAGAAGGTGCAGCACCAGCAAATGTACCTCAGGGAGTTCATCCATGTGCTCCATAAGAGGTATGAGGTGACACACCCTCCTCACTTGCAGGTCTCCCAGTCACTCTTCTATAGCATCCGGAAGAACCACCTTCCCTGGTTCATCCCCGTGGATCTCCAAAGTACTGATCTGTGCCTTTGCTGTGCTTGCTGCCGTTGGTATCTCTTTCAAAGACGAGATGTTTGTGACAATGACCTGGGAGGATTTCGAATGGACTCTCCAGGAGAAAGCCTCCGAGACTGTCAAGTATGAATTATGGAAGAATGTGGACTATGAGTATGTGTCGACAGGCAAGGATGGAACTCAGAAGAAGACTACCATCAAGAAGCTCTGCCCTTGTACAGAGATTGCATCCAAGGCGGACTTCATCAAGTAAACCAGATTGGAGTTCCTCACCATGGCTGCCCATGTCGACCGTGCTCACAACCAACACTGCATCGTATGTGAGCTACGAGTGAGTGTGTCGTCGCTGGAAGTTACCATCGAGATGGACTTTGCAGGGAACTGGATGGTATCATACCCCGATGCCCCACAGAGTACGTATTTCACAAAGGAGCCAGTGACCCTGCACCCTGCAGTCATCCACTACTGTGATGAGGACACTGGTGTCACAAACCACTACTCTGTGGCTCTGTGCACCGATGACCGGACGCAAGACACTGGCGCCATCTTGGCGTTTCTCCGCTGCCTGGCAGCATTCATCAGGGAGAACCTGCAACCTGTCAAGGTGGTTCATTATGCTTCTGACTCACCCTCCAGCCAGTATCTCGGTGTTCTCGATACTCGTACACTACACCAAACTACTTGATGGACTTCGGGCAACATGGACCTACTTTGAGGCGGGCGATGGAAAGGGCCCCTGCGATGGCATCGGCGCTGCTGCAGAGGGCAACGCTGACAACATCGTCAAACGCAACAATGAAGGACATCCTGTCATCAATAATGCAGAGAAGTTTGCGGCCGAAGGTAACAAACTTGAAGGTCGTGTTGGCTACATCCATGTCCCTCTGCAGGATGTCACCTCCGCCCGCCTCACTCTCGGCTCAGTGGTAGCAGACAAGTCAGTAGAGGGCACCATGAGTGTCCATGCTGCCATGGTCAAACAGGAAGGAAGGTCACTCACTGTCCGTGACAAATCCTGTTTTGACCCCTACTGCTGGGTCGACCTTAGGTCCGTGACTGGCTGCTCGAATGGATTGAGCATGCACTGGTTTTCACTAAGAACAAGAAGCCTCCCCCACCAAAGCAAACACGGCAGAAGAAAACGCGGCCTGCCAGTGTTCCTGCAGAGGTGGACGACGCGGAGGCCTGTACCAGCGACCCTGATTTTGATTCTGTTGTGCGCAGCACTGTCTGCAAGCACACCAGGGACGGTTTAGTCATGGCACGTAAGCGCATTGGAAGTGACCGGGTGCCAACTCCTGCCACGGCTGACAAGGAAAACATCGTCCCATGTGCTGCACGAAAGCATGCCGCGGAGCTTGCCGTCGCTGTCCCTACAACCAAGCGAGCACGACAGGATCCACCAACCTCGACCCTCCCTCAGGAGGATGTATAACCAACAGACAGTGTAGGGAAGTTGGTACTGGTGCAGGATGAGTACCATGTAGGTGACATTCTTATCACTGCCAGCCTGGCCAGTACCAAAGTACAAGTGGTTTATGGGTAAGGTGGTAGCCAAGTACAATGACTTCTACCAAGTGCACTTCATGCTGCGCTACATGGTTTTGGACAAGAGAAGCTTCAAGTGGGGGAAGGAGATCATCTCAGCTAGGGTCCACCCCCTCAACGTTCTTGGCAGAGTCACTCTGCCCAAGCCAAGTCGTTATGGCAACACTGAGAACGCTGTCTACAAACTCGATCCCCTCACCATCCAACTGGCTGATCGGAAGCTTCTCAAGTACCGCAGCGAGTGCACTGGTTAGATGTCATTGATCCCGGTTATCACCTGTTTTACTTTGCCCACTATAACTACGACCCAAACTATGCCCAATCGAAGGATCCCGGATGGATGCAGACCCAGGAAACCCAATGGACAAATCTACATCTTCCCATCTTCTCCAGGGCACAACACACAGCGACGCGGCTTGCCACTGCCAAGTCCTTCGACCGCCGAATGGATCTGCAGACAAGCAGCTAAAACCCCAACACCCCGAAGTATATTAGCATTGTACAGCAGACCCACTACACTGGTGGGCTGCTATAGTTCATTATATATATTGTATATTATTCATAACCACTATAACATACCTATGTTTAAGTGCATGACCTTGCGTGTAACACGCTTGACCGATATCTGTTATGGTATTGCTTCAATGGTCATGGTCAACCTGAGAGTTGTCTGAGCTATACTACTGCTATCTCATCTGTTACTAGACATGTGTGGCTGGTAATTTAGGCCTGTTTGGATACTCCTAGTTAATTTTTGGACATTCTGGTTTGATTGATGTAAAAAAAATTAGTCGCAAAAAAGTGCAATTTTATTTTCTGAGCCATAAAAGAGACCCCAGGAAGGTATTGAATGTACATTTCTTGGTGTTAAACAGAAGTCCCATTGCTTAAGTAGTTGTGTATAAAGCAGCAGTATGATATGAAAGGTCTAAGTACCTCTATGGAGCCTCTATCTATGAGTGACTGTGTGTAACGCGCTTGACCGGTATCCGCCTACGCGGAGGGCATTTGACATGGTATTGCTTCATTGGCTGTGGTCAACCTGAGAGTTATCTGAACTGTACTACTGCTCTCTCATCTGTTACTAGACATGTGTGGCTGGTATTTTAGGCCTGTTTAAATATTCCTAGTTGATTTTTGGACCTTCTGGTTTAATTGATGTAAAAAAATGAGTCGCCCAAAAAATGCAATTTTATTTTCTGAGCCATACAGGAGACCCCAGATGGGTATTAAATATACATTTCTTGGTGTTAAACAGTAGTCCGATTGCTTAAGGAGTTGTGTATAAAGCAGCAGTATGATATGAAAGGTCTAAGTACCTCTATGGAGCCTCTATGTATGAGTGACTGTGTGAAACGCCCTTGACCGGTATCCGCCTACGCAGAGGGCATTTGACATGGTATTGCTTATTTGGCTGTGGTGAACCTGAGAATTATCTGAGCTGTACTACTGCTATCTAATCTCTTACTAGACATGTGTGGCTGGTATTTTAGGCCTGTTTGGATACTCCTAGTTAATTTTTGGACCTTCTGGTTTGATTGATGTAAAAAAATTAGTCGCAAAAAAGTGCAATTTTATTTTCTGAGCCATACAGGAGACCCCAGATGGGTATTAAATGTACATTTCTTGGTGTTAAACAGTAGTCCCATTGCTTAAGTAGTTGTGTATGAAGCAGCAGTATAATATGAAAGGTCTAAGTACCTCTATGGAGCCTCTATCTATGAGTGACTATGTGTAACACGCTTGATTTGGCCAATTATGAGTAGATTTGGACTGCTGCCCACATATAGAAAATACTGTAGGAGTGGAAGAAGGATGATTGTTTAAGAAAGTATAAACCATGAAGAAATAATCCCTTGAATATCATGCATACCCAATGCATATTAAGCTTGTGAGAGTAAAGTTAAGGTTTTGTGTTTTTTTAAAAATCTAAATATTCTTAAAACGTTATGTCTCATATTTTCGATAGTTTTCAAGACTCAGTCCTAATTTTTGGTACACTTATTCATAACTACTTTACAAGTTTGGACATGCAATATGGTAATCACAGAGACATTATTGATGAAGTTTTATGAATAAGAAGTTATATCAATCAAGCGTGTTACACAAATTATACCTTTTTACTGCAACTGTGATAAAAACTGACTTCCAGGGAGTTAATGACTTGAATGGACCTTTTCATACAGCCAAGATATAGGGTTATCAATAAAATAAAGTCTTAAAATGTAATTCTGAGTTTGTCATGTTTGGCCCCTGACCCCCAAAGGTGGGGCAGTTCACAAGAATCACCCAAATATAAAATGCTGGTAGCCATGGTGTTCAAGACTTTTTTGCATACACTTCTCAAATGCATCAAAATTAAATATTTGCAATAAATCGCAATATTGAGAGAAAAATTGTGTTAATTGCCATAGAAAAAAGGTTGATGTCAAAGCCATCCCTACTAGTTGCCAATTCTGCATCAATAAGAATTACCAGTACAGGTTTGCATGAAGTTTTGAAACTTTTTATCAAGGGAAACATTAAACTGAAATCTGAAAAATGCCAATTTGGTACTACCAAACTGGAATTCCTAGGTTTCAACGTAGACCGTCATGGCCTGTCACCATCACCGGACAAGATCGGCCCAGTCAAAACCTTCTGCCCACCCAAAAACATCCACGACCTGAGATGTTTCAATGGGATGGCATAGTTCTACAAAAGGTTTATCAGAAGTTTTGCCCACATGATGAAGCCACTTTACGAGGCAACCAAGGGCACCTTCAAATGGACCACTGAGTGTCAGAGAGCTTTTGAAAAAATCAAATCTGCTATCTGCACTGAGGCTGTGCTCAAATTCCCAGACTTTCACGGACTCAAGCAAATACAGTTTGGGAGCCGTGATCACACAAGTTGATGACTATGGCTTTTATAGACCCATAGAATTTGCAGGGAGAGGTTTGACTCCCCAAGAATCCAGATATGGGATAACTGACAAAGAACTACTAGGTATAGTTTTTGCATTGAAAAAGTTCCACCATTATGTGGATGGAACACACTTCAAAGTGTATTCAGACCACACTGCCCTAGTCTCCTTATTCAACAAAAAAGAAAACATCACAAATGGGAGACTGGCCAGGTGGGTTGATACCGTCATGTCATATGATTTTGAAGTCAGATACCTGCAAGGCAGAGCCAACATAGTGGCGGACTTTCTTTCCAGAAGGAAATACCCACCAAGCTCTGATGACCCAATTCCTATTAGAACCCAAGGAAAAATGAAACTTCCACCTAAGTCAATCAAATTCTCAGATATCACAATGACAAAGGCCTTCAGATCCAGCGACCCAATTCTAAAAAAAAAACCGTCCTGATGGGACCTCCAAGGTCCATAATTAAAGGCGGACAAATTTGGGGTAGCACCAGCAAAAAGACCAAGGAGTGTCATCGCCAAAAAGGGCAGCTCTGAGAGAGAAAGCATCAATGCAATTTTCTCCGACCCTGAAATGTGTGTACTGACACGCTCAAAGACACAGAAGGCCAAGTCTGACACACCCCCAGCACCCAGCAAACCACAAAGAACCACCCAAATCTAGGTCATCCAAAGTATCAGTGAAGGTAGCAAATGCCAGGAGGGCCAAGCTATCCCACAAAGTACTTCCCATGGCTGACCAGCCAAGGGCACAAGGTGGATCGGATCTCTCCCCCGTCCTCGTGGCTCAGTACCAGAGACTGGGGCCAAGGTGATGGGACTACTAAAATCCCCATCTCTTAATAAATCTGATGATCTTATATTGGGCGCGGTTTGATTAGCTGGCGCAATCAGATGGTCGTCAGTTGTAGCGTCCAACCCTACTGTAGACACTTCGCTCCCGGAATCCAGTGTCTCGGCCTCATTCCGAGATGGATCCCTATATTCCTGATAGGCTAGGCCCGGGGCACCATGGCTTCCCGGAGACCCACCTTCCGGACACTGATTTTCCTCTTGTTCAGACAGGGCTGCGCACTTCCGAAAACCGAATCCTGGTCATGGCACCAGTGTAATGTATGACCGTTGGTGGTTCGGAAAGGATCACGAATACAAGGATATCCGGTTTCAAAAGGCAACAAGTCTTTATTCAGTATCCTAAGTTACAGGGAGCTAAATAGATTCCGTATGGTAAAGGGACTGTTCGGAAAGCTCGGATTTACAACTACCAGGTAAGGCTTCGGAGTCAGTAAAGTTCAGATGGTATTCCTAAGGAATCCGGTAGGATTCTCCTCGTCCTAGGTTCCGACCCGACTATTATATAGCCACAGGGGTTGGGTGGCGACCTCTCGTGTTTAACCCACACAGCCCGGAGGGTGGTGCTGCCACCGCTCGCCAGGTGTACCAGGCTCTTAACCCGAAAGGCCGCTCCGCTCAGAACCTAGGCAACCCGTAAGCCATAAACACTACTACTAAACCGTGCCCCTACAATAGTATGCACGTTCGATCCTATGGTGAGTGGTGTCGGGGGTATCTGGGGTTGATCCACCTGACCTTGGAACCAATCATCATAGCTTCATTCAGATCCTGATCGAAGCCAAGTCAAGAAGTCTCCAGCATTTGATTGTCGCATCAGTGGGGAAACTTGTTCCATACCTTGAGGACCAATCCGGGACATGATCTCTTTGAGGGTGGGGGAACGCTTCCTCTCTGATGCCTCTGGTGGTGCAGGTGACTGCGATTCAGATCTCAAATGCTTCTTGTCTTTGTGGCGAGGGCCGACCCCGGGGTGGGGCTTCACCAGGGTATCCCGGTCCAGGGTATCCCGGTCTTTCCTCATGACCTTTACTTAGAAGTGACTTTCAGGGGTCATGTCGAACCTATGGGACTTCACGTTCCTCATAAAATAGGCATCTTGTTGGCCCTCGGTGACATGACAGAAGTACTCCGTGGTCATGAGGAGTTCATTACGCTTTTTCTGCGTCAAATCGTACCAAGCTGACATGAGCTTGGTATGCAACTTCTGAACCGGAGACATGGCTTCCTCAGCTTTCAGTCCATGCTTCTTGACAATGTCTCTGTCAGGCGTCCACGTCGGCGGGTGACATAGCCATTGCACTTCTTATTCTCATTTTTCTCATTTGTGCATTGGTAGATCAGTGCATGATGCATGTGGGCCTCCACGAGATGTCGATAGAAGCAATCCTTAGTGGGCCACTTTTTCTCACTCTCATGCAGGTTTACACATACCTCGAATAGGCACGTTCTCTGTTGGCTACTATAGTTCGAAGCAGCGTATTAGAGCTTCAGCCTATGTTCATAGACCTAGTACGTCCTCTTGGTTTCACTCAAGGTGGCTACCCATACGTGGTAGAACTTCAAAGGTACTGGGTCGTCTGTACTTGATCTCATCTAGTCCTCGTCATCACTTTTGTCATGACGATTCCTGGCAGGCGGGATCGAGTACAAGTCAGCATATCATTCACAATGGCCGAAGAACCTCAGGGTGAACGTCTTAAAGCCAGACCTGGTGTTAGACCAGATCTCACCCTCCTCCGTGACTTCGAAGGCAGGGACCAGTGGTAGAGCCTTTGCCTTCTTCAGAGTGGAAGACTTAAAAAATGCACTGGCTGCCTCTGGTTCAGGTGAGGTCGATTTGGTCGTTTTCGAACCCCATCTGTTCCGAGCTCGGGAAGACCTGGAAGATGCACCAGAGTCCTCACTGTCTTTCTTAGAGAGTCGTTTCTTGTTTCGTCAAGGTTTGATCTCTTCAAAACCTTCCTTCTGATCTTTTTCCTTCTTGAGTTTTTCAATATTTTTCCTCAAGTCGGCCTTTTTCTTGAGGAGTGCTTTCCTGTCTCATTCCATCTCGGCCTGGTCCTCTAGGTTTTCATCAAGAGGGTCAGGTTGAATGGCGTCAGGTATGGCATCGGCGTCCTCGCGAGAAGACTCCTTTGCCATTCGGGCATCCTCCTTCACCAGTTCTTCATCCTTCAACAGCTTGTCTTCGGATGGTCAAACTGGCAAGCTGGCCATCTGGTACACATAGATCCGCTCTCGGTTTTGGATCGGGGGCCACTTCTGTCCCCAGCGGTAAATGCTGGGAAGTCACTCATCTATCGGCAGTAGTCCATAGAGCAGAGGAGTATCGAGGGACATTCGAATCCGCTCTTCCTCCACAATGTCATTGACTACTTGAGTCAGTGCGTCCGGGCCACACATGGCCTCAGCAAGGCTGAAGTAGTCGCACAAGTAGGTATCCCTACCGATGTCGTCAATTTGGTTATCGGACACTCCTTTAACCAATCGCATCTGCAAGTCCATAGCTATGCAGTCGGGTGGCAAAGCTCTGCCTCCAAGCATCCATGGTGCAATCCAGTGGTCTTTTCCTGAAGTGGTACGGATGTAGCCAGCGTAACGTTTATAAATCCCCTCAGTGCTGGGTCAAGTCTGGGGACAGTGACTGGCACTTCGAGGATAGCGTCGGTCAGTTCAGGCATAACTACCTCCACTCAGGATTCTGTTCCTAGGCTCAAATGAACTTCAGAACCATGACTTGGTCCCTCAGCAGTCTGTGGGGCTGGCTTAAAGCCATCAGCGGCAGTCAATGTCGAGGCAAGGACCTCCAAAATGTCCATTGCTTCCTCAGATTCGGTAGCTTGGACGGGGTGTCCCTCGGGGTCGATGTTAAAGGTCGCCGTCACCTGGCTCTGGGCCAATATGACGGGCCCAAGAGAAGTCAGTGCTTCTTTTCCCTACTTCGATAAGCTTTCGATTCACCGCTTTGCTAAAGAATTGTAGTTAACCCGCTTGGAACTATCCAATTGCCAAAAGCACATCCGTCTCGTAAAGATAGGTACGCAGGCTGTGAGCGAAAAGGGGTGCACAATAACACTTGAAGTCACAGTGCGCATGCACACGGGGAGACTGTACCACTCCGGTTTTTAACCGGCACGCCACCTTTCCCGCCGTGGCAAAAACTAGTACTACATCGGGCAGTGCCTGTGGTAGTTCGAGGGTTCTTCTCTCCGTTTGATCATTGCGTTGGTGGGTACCTACACTGTTCATATCATCTGGAGTTTAACAGAAAAACATGCAGTATCGTACGTGCCACTGAACCTTCGTTCGGGACTCATAGTTGTAAACCAATCCTAAATTGGACTTCAGTTGGTCAATCCAAATTAGGTAGAATGTACAAACTGGTGAATCATTAGGGCTAGTCTTCATCCACTCCTCATCATCACTATCACGGTCCATATTGACGGCACCCGGGGACATGTAGTGGATTGTGTCATATGCACAATCCGTGAAGCAGCGAGGGACGCGTTCTTTAAATCCCTCGGCTGCATTCTTCCACATCCATTTCTGGTTTTTGTCTTTTGAGACGTCCGTGGTCATGTCTTCCCACGTCATCACTGACTCCAACTCAGATCTGGCTGACTCGGCAGCTCAGGATCGCTGTCGCTATCCAACTAGCTGCTCGAGTAGATGCCTGCCCCATTGACCTCCGTTCTACCGGATTCCTTCCTTTTACCCTGGGTGCTCATTCAACTACTGGTGGTAGAGTCAGTATCCAATGTAGCACTTGACTGAAGCTAGGCATGCTGCTTGCGATGGGCATGGCGGGCAGCAGTCAGCTCCTTCTGCTGGGCGTTAAGCTCACGGCGCTTAGCCTACACAGCAGCCTGCTGACGAGTGATGTCCTTGTCAGAGATTGAACCGGCCGCCTTTGGTATACTAGTACAAGGCTCACTTTCAGATTTGGACCTCTCGACAGCAATCTGAACGTCCTCGTCCTCAAGGTCCGACTCGGTCAATGGTCCCTTCAGTGTAGGCTTATGAACCAATTTCTTGGTTCGCCCAGTTTCCACCAATGAGTGGGTGATGGTAATGTCGGATTCCAACTCCCTCAACTGTGTTACCCTCCGGATAATCCCTTCGGATAACAGCACAGTTCGTGCCAAGTCCTCGTCCACCTTCATGGCTCCAGCCAACCGCTTGTAATTGCGGAGCCATGACACTGGCATACGTTCAGCCAGCTCGTCAGAACACGAGTCTATCACCAGTGATTTGAAATCATCCGGGATCGCCTCTGGCTCTCCAGGCACCACAGCCAACGCACTGCATCGAAACATGGATGGGTGCATTGGGATGCACGTACCCCACCTCATGTAGAGGATTCCCGCTTTCTCGTCCACATGTGCGAGGCATTCAGTCCTCGTCTTGAATCCCGAAGGATACAATGGAATGTCCAAGACATCCATGTCAATTCCTGTCAGGTCGGTAGTGTCCGTTTAACCTGACGCAGAAGTTGCTGGACCCGAAGGTGGTGGGGGAGGCATCCATTCCCTGTCTGTCGCTGCTGTTGACAATGCAGCGAGGCAGTTAGCGGCCTCTTCCACTTCTGGTCCTTGTCGGAGGCCAGCATCAGAGGTCTCCATAGTCTCCTCTAACCAAGACACGGCCATTGGGGCCTCGTCTTCGTCCAACTCAACTTTGGCAGTTTGATGCATGGCGTCAATTGTCCCCTGTCCCATTACGGCGAGACAATCTTCCAATTAAAAATTGGCAGTAATGGCGTTGGACTCCTCCCGAAGGATTCGTCCAAAAAAGAATAGTATGTAGGCACAGCTTAAAGCTGCCTGGGGACGCAAAATAACCAGAGCAAAACCAATGGCGTCTTACCACCACAATTCCGCTCTAGTTATAACTGGGTCAAACCAACATGGCGTCATACCTCTCGTCTCGCGATATCCCGCTGTGAGCTATCCGGTGACCTAGTTGCAAATCTTCCCGCCACCCCTGTGGCGCCCTCTAGGAGACTCGATTCGGACTAAGGTTTGGCTCGGTATACGAGACGCATGTTACAACCGGGTTGCTATCATCTGGAGCTTGGTTGTATATACATCGCTATAAAGCGAATGTACCGGTTAATCCGACCATCACTCATGGGATACGACTACCCAGGGAACATGTTTGACGCCCTTGCCGCGATACATATGTCATTCGCCTACGGCGAACCACACACAGGTGCTTGTTGTGTACTGGGTTAGGTAATGGCAGACCTCAACTGAGGACTGCGTCTGACGCCTTTGGTCAGCATTTTATTTCTCCTGGCATTACCCACAGCATTCTCCGGGTCCCGTGCAGCCACAGCAGGACCTTTCCCATGTGTAATGCCTTCACTCAGCGAGACATTTTTCCAATTCTTACGATTTGGCCGTTTCCGACCCATCTTCTTCTTCTTAGAAGCTACCTTCAGCTCCCGATGCTTCCTAGGCCGACCTCTGGGGCGTTTCTGAATTACCATCACCTCAGGCCTACTTGACGCTGGGTGTAGGTACCCGTACTCTCTCTCTCTGCTGCTTCGCGTCCCTTCCAGGGCCTAAGATTTCCTACATTGGTCTTCCATTTTCTACCAGTAAAGCAATCCTGCATCATCACTGTCGATTTAGAGATGATGCACACAATTTTAAATGGGCCCTCCCAAGGTGTTACAAGCTTCAACCGATTGAGCGGCTCGTAAGACCTCAGTAACTTCCCAAAATGGCCACTTGTTTCTATGACAACAATACATGATATCCCTTCTCATTGAGGTGGGAATTAGATTTGCAATAGCTTATTGCCAGTGGAAGTAGTCTTCGACCTACACAATTGAGCTATAAATCGCCTTGTCTCTCTGTTTTGGTCTCACCAGCTTAATACCTTTCCGTAAGTATTCCAAGATGCGTGCAGTGGTGGGATCCAACTGTTGGAACTTCTTGATAGTCTCTGTGGACAAATTGAGATACCTACACACAGCCTCCTGCCAGGGGATATGGGGGGGTGGTTTAGTTGTATACCAACCCGGCAATAACAGCATTGTGGGCCCCGCAGTCTTCACAAGTGGCATTTTGGCACTTTTGGATTGGCCTTCGTGATAAGGCATCCTCCTTTATATGCTTTTCACCTGGACGGTGCTCAATCTGCTTGTGCTCCAATCCAAATTCGAATAGATGAGCTAACCACCGTCCAATCATCCCCTCGGCGTCCTTAAAGTTAAGGAGCCATCTTAGAGATGAATGGTTGGTGCGCAAAGTAAAGTCAGTTCCCTAGAGGAAATGCTTATACTTCTTCGTATACACCACTACTGCCGAGAGTTCTCTTTTAGTGGTATAATAATTACGCTGGGTCTTGCTTAACGTGTTGCTAGTGAATGCCAATGGGACTTCGACTCCATTCTGGACCTGAGAGAGTGCAGCCCCTATAGCATTATTGCTAGCATCGGTGTCTAGTATGAAATATCCCTGGGGTGTGGGATATTTCAGTACTGGTGTGTTTCTAAACAAATCTTTTTATTTTATTAAAAGATTCTTCTTGCTCACTGGTCCATGGGAAGGGTTCCCGTGCCCTACCCAGTGTCCAATGAGCTATGCATTGCATATGAAAACTTACACGAGAGTAATTTGGTATGAAATTACGGTAGTAGGAACAAAATCCTAAAAATGATCTAACCTCCTTAGCACTTTTGGGTCTTTCCCAATTTTCTACTGCTTCTAGCTTCTCCGGATCCGCACTTACCCCGTTGTTGATGATTATCCTTTCTAAGTATGTAATTGTTTTCTTAAACAAAAATTACATTTCTTAGGCTTAAGTTTTAGGCCATTGGCTAGAATCCTATCCAGGACCAGCTGTAGATTTGCGTGGCATTCCTTGAATGACTTGCCGAACACATCATCATCCAAGTAAACCAAACACTTTTTCCACAACAAGTCACTGAGGAGGGATGCCATCATAGCCTCAAATGTAGCTGGTGCATTACACAATCCCAATGGTAAGACATTATACTCGAATAGTCCCAAAATGGCTAGAGAATGCAGTTTTCTCTATGTCTTTGTGATGCATCCGTATTTGCCAATACCTGGACTGTAAATCCAGGGTGCAGAACCATTGGTTCCCACCCAAGCTATCTAAGGTCTCGTCTATCCTTGGCAAAGGATACAAGTTCTTCTTTGTCATACCATTTAGTTTCTAGTAGTCGACACAGAAACGGATGGTACCGTCTATCTTGGTGGTCATACAAACAGGGCTGGACCAGGTGCTCGAGCTCAGCACGTTAACCCCTAGTTCCAACTGTTTTTGTATTTCCTGTTCACATGTTAACTTCTTCTTAAGAGGAAGTCTGCGATACCATATTTTCAAAGGCCTCTTGTCGCCCACATCAATAGTGTGAAACACCTCATCGGTTCTACCTAAGGGTCCTCCCTCTGTACCGAAGGCATTTTCATACCTTCAAAGGAGATCCCCTAGGTACCGTTTATCCACTGTATTCTGTAAATCTGATTTATCAATCAGTTTCTGAAATTCTTCATCCAAAGGATTCTTACTATCAGGGTTTAAAGGTTTCCTAAACTCGGCTTCGGCGACATGTTCCACTGAACTCATCACCCTTACGCCGTCACCTCGTTTTAAGTAAATCATTGAACCGGTTTGGTTAGTTATGGGTAGTACAGTCCTTGCTGCATTCGCCACTAACATATCCACTGAGTCCAACCAGATGCTCGATAAATGTATCGTGTCGGGTTCAAAGACTCCAGTCTCACCCTTCTGGGCCATTGATCCGCCGCAAATCTGCTTCGGGTACGGCTTTGGCTTCATAATTAGCCGCCATTACTGGCTTTGCAGCAGTACACTCTGGCACCTTAAACATTTCACAGTTCGGCGATCCACTCTTGGTCTCGACCGTCTGGCTTCTAGTGCATCAGTTATTTTCTTGCACATATCTTCCATTACCTTTGTCAAGTCCGGAGACTGACCACTCACTTTAAAGTGCTCTCGGCAGGCTTATGAGCCTTGCCATTGGATCTAGGCGTACCTAAAGTCTCGGGTGCTGGTTTAGCATCCTTCGACTTGTTAAACACCTTCCTCGGAATGTATTTCCTACCGGAAGTGTTCTTTCTTAATTGCATAGCGCAGAAGGTACCATCCTCCTGCTCAATGTCAATCAACTCGAAGTCATCAAAGGTACTAGTGTCCTCAGATTGATGCATTGCAGCTGCTACTGGGGTCTGTCCTTTTACATTAGGAATATCCCAGGCTAACATGGTTCGTTTCTTCAAGGCCATATCTATACCATTAAATATGCCGTGCAATGTGGACCCTTCTTCCAGGCATCCCTTGCAGCTATCTGCTCATCTCGGTCTTGTAGCCTTTTGATGAATTGGGTTATCAAATCATCCATAAACCAGTCCTGGTTGTCTGTCCCGGGTCTGGCTTTACTCAATAGGGCATGGAGTTCCATCCCATATGCTCTAAATGCCTCTGTAGGCTTCTGGGTCCATTTTCCTCCTTGACCATGTTACACAATAGCCCACTAGCAGTTTCAACTAACTACTCGAAACTCCCAACGAGGCCATACCAGGTTCGCCATTGCTCTACAGCCATGCGACCCGGGCCAGCCTTTAGACATCTAACAAGATGTGGCCTCACCTCGTATGGGGTCCACCCATTACAGTTCATCACGTCAATGAAATCTTCAAACCATTCCTTCCATGGTCGAGTACTGTCATATTCCTTTGGAATGACGGCTACCCTTCTGGCTGAGTTATGAGCATACATCAGTCTACCACACTGTTGTTTACTCCATTCAATCACCTTGGTTTCATTCAAGGTTCGATTGCCTCCTAAACCACAAAAACTATTATTATTTGGTGGTGGGGTAGGTGGTTGATTATAACTCCACTGTGACTGATAAGGCCCAGTGTTTCCTCCACCACCAGCATTGGGGTTGGTACCTGAGGTACCACTAGCCCCCTGACTGTTTGCATTTGCAGTTCCATTCTGATACCAGCATTCGGCATGCTACCTGCTTGACTTTGCTGGCCATCCCCCTGTGCATTGTTTGGATTGCCTGGGTTAGCCACATCCAATCCGACAATGTCTGTCTGATCCACGGTTATCTGGAATCCGCCGGCACTTGCGTCGGAACAGTCCCTCTGGACGAAGTACGGTCCAGATTATGGACAATTGGGACCTTGCTAATGCAAACTCTATTACTCTGATCATTTTCACCCTGAGTCCTGACATAGACTCCTTCTTGGTCTACATTTCAAGATGCATTATCGTTTACAAACGGATTGTATGAACCTGCCGGCTGCTTCAGTGTTGATCAGGTGACGAAGTTGCCCTGTTTAACAAAGGTAAGATCTTGACTAGGATCCGAGCCCGTTGGAGGTGGTTTAGTCTTTTCCTTATCCTGCAAGTAGCTTTCCATGGCCGACTTGTTTAGAGTTAGAGGTGCCACATCAGTGGTCAGATTCCTCTGTTCTTCTCTTAACTGAGCATTCTTGGACAAGATTTTGGATCGAATCCTTTCATTGTCCTAGACTGCTCGGTCGCGTTCTAATTTGGCTACTGGCGCCTATTTTTTCAAAGTATCCTTTAGTAGACCATACTTCTCACTTTTTTCTTTCTGAGACGTGTGGTACTCAGTTGTTTCCCTACGGATCTCATCTTGTTCTGAGACAATTTTGGATTCCGTTTTGGCTTTACAAAGTTAAAGTATTTTCAGCTTCTCTTCCATTGCACTTAGCTCAGATTGTAATCTATTCACATCCTGAGCTTTGGCGACCTCTTCTGCTCTAGCTTTATCAATAGCTCTCGGATTATTGGCTTCCTATTCCTCTAATTCATCCAACTTACTCTCCCTTGCCTTTTTTTCAGTCGTCTTTAACTCCACCCAGTGGGCAATTTTCTTTTGTGCAGCTATGAACAATTCAAGTTGCCTGTTGCTCTACCTGATCCCTGACTTATATCAGGGACCTATACCGCATCCATGCCTGGATTTACAGCTTCCTCCCGGATTGAATACTGAATCCGACAAGGCTTTGTCTAGAGATAGTCCCAGGGTATACATTTCCGTATTTCTCGGCAATGTATCCTGGTAAGTATCCCGCTGGGTTAGGGCGGACCCACTGGGGTCTTTACCATCCCCTCCATCATCGCTATCGTGATCCGATGATGTCATTAAAGGTCTATCCTGCCTTATTCGGGTAGACCTATGTAACCCCTGTCCACTAGGTGTCTCTGTCCTTTGGATAGGACTTTGGGCCTTAGGGGTCTTCAGTGTACTAGCGGTGCTCACCAATATGCCCGCCTCCAATCCGCGCCTACTAGTTATTATCTGAGACCAATCGCTCAAGTCCAACCGGGCGGGTTTAATTAACCCACTCAGCAAGCCTGTATCCGAAGCCAAATGGCTAGGGGAACTCGGGTACAATTTAACATATCATGTTTTAGGTTCAGTGATTGGTATTTTGTCAAAAGTGTGTACCGAAAATGTAAATTTATGTTTTATGGGCAATTTTTTACATCAGGGAACATTGTTTGGTGTAGTCCCACCATACTGGCTGAAGCTTGAGGCCATAATCCTGGTCCATAGGCAGGTACAGGTTTATGTGTCACATTTATTTCTCTGCCAACATTGAGCCCTGTACTCAATCTCCTAGGGCCATGTACCACAAAGCAACACCTCATTAGGGTGAAATGTGCCCTCCTCTTTTACATGGATGGACTTTTAGTACATTTTAATACATATTCCCCACTTCCAGTCCTTCCCAGTATCTGAGACAGGTTACATTTTTCAGAATTCCTTCCATTACCCTCCCTAATGCTGTCAATATCTGTAGCGACAGGCCCATTTGTGTTCTATTCCCTCTCTACATCACCTGTGCATCAATTCTGTATGTTAAAAGCTGATGTCTTACGGTTATACACCCCTAGATGGGCACATAAGTACATCTCCTCATGAATGTGACCATCATTACAGCGATGATATCTTTTTTTTTCTAAATACCTGCTGTAGCTGTAGTCATGGTCAATAATGCCCTTTTGCTGGGTTTGTGGGTTCCATATGTACCTTTTCTATTATTTGATGCATATAGGCATAAAATCAAAAATGACCATACTTAAAATGGCTATACCTTCATACAGATATGTCTTTCATAAACCATTGACGCCCTACCTTTTGTACAATGTAAAGATACATCATTGATTATTCAGAGCTAAGTGACACCCTGCCGGATGACTAATATGTATTGTGCATGTGTCAGAGTCCATATTTGACGTCAGAAGTGTGAGCACTTAGAGCACATGAATAATTGGTATGTCAGCCTTCAGAGTTATGTCCCCCCCTATCTTCTACACACCCTATTTCACACAAAGTTCATCAAAAATTAATTTTCCATACAAATTTTAAGTAAGTATATATTGGCGTTATTAAGCTTTATCCGACAATCAAGGTGGTCACATTTTTTGATAAGATGACTTTGGAGAACTCAATAAGCCTAAATATACTCCAATCATGTATAAAAGCCAAGCTTCATGAGATGGAATATGCTATGATGCATTCAGACTCAACATTTTAATGGGTACTAATGAAGTGATGCATCATGCCCATAATCATACCCATGATGCACTTCATTGATGCAACATGACGACCCATGAGGAGTGTATCAACCTAATATCAGGGCTATATCAAGACTGGAGTTGTTTTGGGTAAATGCTTGCTTAATAGTCATCACCCCACCATTTGATGCGATGTTACACTGCCATATAAGCCTTCCCATTCCCTACACAACTGCACGGGGTGGTGGAGCCTTGGGGAGATGTTAGAAATGTCCATTTCCCTGTGTCTTAACAGTCAAAAAGCCATGGCTTATACACAATGTTTTATGCATTTTTTTTTTGTTTTTTTTTCTTCTACCAAACACTAGAACTGGACTGAAAATATTATTTCGACCCCATTACATGAACACAACAATTTTTTTTTTAGGCATTATAAGTCAAGAACTAAACTTTTCATAGAAACAGAAGTCTAACCTCTGCTCTCTACCTGTACTGTTGTCTTTTGGACGCCGCTTTTCCTTCACCAGGATCTGTAACTCCTCGTTTATAAGTCTTGCGACTGTTGAGGGCACTGCGGGCCCTTAAGTACACCCTGTCATCTTCCTTATTCATAAGGTGCAGATACTGGGCCGGTAACCTGACTAAACTATTCAGCTCTGGGAATGGCATCCAAGGCCTCGGACTCACCAAAGGGACAGGAAAAGGGAACAGGCTCTGATAAGCTTCCTGCTCTGCCATCGTGTACCTAGTGAAAATAAAGAAAATATGTGAACATGGAGCGAAAGAGATAAGACACAGTTTTCAACAACAGAAGACACTGTAATAGATATATTGCATAGGGAAAAAAAAAGATTTCCTGTGCATAAGGCAGTGCTTAGGGGGGTTGAGGGGGCGGCATAAAAATTTGAGGCACTTCCGGAAGACGGGAGATAATATGTATCCCCCCTACCTACCACCGAGCTCCCTTAACCAAAAGTAACAAAACACAGAGAACTACCTTCACGTTTGAGAAGGGAACACTGCTCGGTCAGAAACCTCAAACATTAGGAAACTCCTACTACATGTGGCTTCAATTTAAAACAAGGAAGAGAGGGCAAAGAAGAAAGAAAAAAACTGCAGCGAAATAAAGGTGTCAATGTAAGGGAAGGGGGGAAGAGCCTCAGGGTCAAGGTAAGTTCCACACTGGCCCTGTGTTCTTCGTCAAGACATCGATCAGAAAGCTTCGAGCCAGGTTTCTGACTGGGCGAAGAAACAAGAGGAGGAGGGGGAACGCTGAGTTTAAAACAAACAAGAAAACTTTCGAAAGCAAGGAAAACCCTATTTCTACATGGACAATGGCCCCCCCCCCTACCCCTAAATTTGGCTTCGTCGAGCAGAAAAGATGAGAAACTCAACGTAACTTACCGCCAAAAGTCGACCAATGAACCGGAAAAGGCTAGGCCTGGAGCTGGTGATGGCCAAGTGGGGAGGTAGTTCCAAAAAGAGACTGTAGGGGCCGTTTCGCGTCATGGAAGAAAGGGGGGCCGGGGGAAGGGTGGGAGGGAGAAAAATAATCTCTTCAGGTAGAAGGAAAGGGAAAACTTACTACAGGACCCCTGCAACAGAGTTGAATAGTGGAATTGAAGAGGCAATGGGAAGGAGTAAGAAGGGGATTTGGCCGGGTCAGAAACCTCTTTGGGAGATTGGGTGTTCTGGAAAATTTTCCTGCTCAGTCACTTCCTTAGACTGGAAAGAAAAAAAAGCAGAGGGAACAGAAGGAAAAAGATGGGCCATTGGGTTCTGATTAAAAACCAGTGAAAGAGGGAACAGGAGAGCCCAGGGAAGCATCTTGAGATGACCGGTCAGAAACATTGATGCCATAAAGAAGGGGAAAAAGGGGGGGGGGAAAGAGACAAAAAGGGGGAGGGGAGGACTGAGAAGTGGGACAGACATTAGGAAAAAGATTTTCTCTCTATCAGCTGCAGGAAAAACCTGTTAAAAATGCTAGGGTACACTCCTAGGATTGTCAAGAGAGGAGAGACCTGTTCCAGGAGAAAGGGACAAAAACAGAGGACGCCCTGTGGAGGAGCAGCACAGGGAGCCCTCTGCAGTCATTTAATTCGTAAGATTACTGATAGCTATTTTTTTATGTTGTCCAATGTCTCTGGGTATGGAAAAGTGATGTTTGACCAATGTAAGCTCATGCAGTCACTGAGAAATCTGCAATTCTTTACAACCATCTTTTGAAATTTTAGCCTCGTTTTTTGAGAGCTAAAATACACATTGGTCTACCTGTTCTGGCACTAATATTCATCTTACATCAATTCCAATGGTAGCTACCCCCCTAAATTGGACCCAAAAATCACATTGCAGCTAACCATTTGTTGCTAGGACAGACGGTTACCTAGCAACAGCTGATTTTAGCTAGCAACGGACCCTTTCCGAGACAAAGAAAGACCTTTCCTAGGAATGATTTACAGAATGGAGATCATGGCTATTGCTTCTCATTTTGGTACTGAGAAGGTCCATGCCATTGTAGAAAATGCAATATTGTACCAAAACACAGTGTGCTAATCAGGGAATGTAGAAAAAAAATGATACAGCAAGTATGATGAAAACTTGCAACTTCAGCATTATCTTCTATTGGAAAAATATTATATACTGGATAATTGTAGTTTACATCCTCAAAAACACCTGAGGCTTTCACTTTACTCCTAGAGTAGCTGATTGACTAGCAACAACAAATTTACTTAGCAACCTATATTGACATAATGCGTAATGCATATTGCACGTCAATATGAACTAGCTACAAGTTACTGGATGAATGAATATATTGTTTTTGGATTATAAGTTCTCTTGAGCTTAAGCTGTATGTCAATGCCCTTGTTTCTATCATATGTCATAATTGCCTACTTACATACCTCATTGTCCTTGTGTGTATGTAAAAATTCGATTGTTTGATCTAATGAATATCAAGTAACAGCTGATGTGATGGTTTATATAGTTAAAATTGGAAGTAATTGTAATATTGAGATTCATGCTGCAAGCTGGACTTCAATTATCCACATTGTAATTTTGTGAGAAGTTCAAATAAACACTTTTTCAAACCTAAGAAAATTGAGAAGTATATTCATTAAAAAAACATTTGGATTGATGAGAATTAAGCATCCATGAACTCAATGTATTTGAAAACAATTATACCTCAAAATACCCCCCAAAATAGGAAATAATTATATTTAACAATTGTGCAGTTGGTTATTGTTTAGAAAGTACTAGCTTTTGCAAAGCAAGTAGCCTACCAACTGACACACAGATGCCCCAGATATGAAAAGATATTACTGCCAGGTATTCTAGTGATCACAGGTTCTTTTTTTAAACTAAGGATGTCTATTGCTGGGCAAGAGACATTATGGGTGTATTGTTTGTAAACCAACCACATTCCAAGGACCATGTGATAGCCAAGTTCATGTACATGTGTATATGTAGATCCAATGAGATGAGATTCAAACATTAGTCAGCTGTATTTGCTTGAAATATATGATCCTATCATAAAATGCCCCCATGGGTGCTTGTTAACAAGTAATTATAAATTGAAGTTACCTGAGCTGGAATTGTATTACTACAGTTGTAACATAGTTGTTAATTTGATTCTGACCACAAATAATGGTATAAGTTCCTTTATATCCTCTGTATATACAATCCCAACAGAATTAACTTCTTTTTCTTCTGTACTGATTTTGAAATACACTGTAAAAAATATCGTTGAAATAACAGCACATTCCTCATAACAATGTTGCCTGAGATTCATCGTTATTTTCAGAGATTTCTTGTACATATATTTGTGTATCATTGTACTACGACTTCTTATAAAAAAAAAAACACTGGTTCAATGCTATGATATTATGGTGGTCCACTGTTCAGTTTTACAAGGATGCCTGGAAGATTCAACTGTTATTTTTTTCAGAATAGTTCTATCACACTTTAGTAACAGATTCATGACCTTTTGATGGCAAGTTGCACTCCAAGAACCCCAATGGGAATTAAGTAATTACATGTAGTGGTGAGAGTGTGAATGCCTTGGCTTCCAAGTATCACACCAACTGGTTTAAATTCACTAGATTAACCCATCATTTCGGTTTAAAGTGGCTGGCAGGGATCGGTAGTTCAGCATTTGGACACCAGGGGTCTCATTTTTTATATTGGCACTATGGATTAACAGAATGTGCAAAATTCAGGAAGGCTTGTCTTGGATTTGTACCCTGGATCTTCTGAGGGTAAGGCAGAAGCCCTACACATGAGCCATGGGGACTGTTGTATGTGACCACCTATATAATCTATTATGTCACCAATCTAGCCATTTCCTTATATTTGTTATTTCAATCATTCAAAACATAAGAAATATGCCTGGGACCATATGTTAATATTGTATTTACTGCAAAGATATGCATAAAATCTAAGTGCTAAAGAAGTTATGAAAAGATTTAATTACTTTTGATATAAATCTGAGGATTTAAGTGACAAATCACTATATAATCCTATATAGGGTTGAATCTTCTGTATCTTAAAAAAAATTCATGGGATCCCCATATTACTTTTTGCACATATGAAAAGTACATATGTGCTATGGTAAGAATATGGCGAAAATCTAATTACTTTTAGCCTACCCCCGCCAGCCACCTTAAGGCTTGCAAATTCAGGCAAAAACTTATTGTACAGATAAGTGTACATGGTTGTAAATATGTAATTTTCTGAAATTATAAATGCCCATTCTTGAAGTATTAAACATGAAATGGCATTACATTGTACAAAAGTAGAGAGTCAACTTATGAATTTGTCACAACACAAGGCATATTGGTACCTCAAGTCGTCCATCCCCTCACTAACCCAATAACCTAGGATTGTTGGTGTCAGGTGCAGGATATCCATATTGTAGGTAATGGTGCAAAATCAACTGGTAGCTGTTTGCTATCTGAAAGAAGATGACCTAGGGAGGTTGATTTAAGGTACCAACATGCCTAATGGTAGAGTTAGGGGATGAATTACCCTATCTTGAATCCTGTTTGTGCTTTGTGACAGTTTGACTTACTCAGCGTATCGTGACAGCTCTCATTGATAGACACATGAACTATTGTTGTTGTAATTTGTCATCTGGTGACATATTGATTGTACAGATATGCCGCATAAATCATTGACCTTCTGCATGTAGAAAAACTGTTTTTGAAGTAAAAGTGCAATCCTTGACCCAATGTTGTGAGATATTAAGAGAGTAATGAATGGGCTAATGGGCACCGAATTCGGTGTATCATAGGATATCAAAATGAGTGTTTTTATTACAAGATTAATCAATAGATAAGCAATAGAATATCAATAACAAGTTGAAAACAAAAATCGTTCCCCTCCCCCGGGCCCTGGACTCGAAGCCTGCCACACTGTGAAAAAAAAACGTACTAGTCCCACCAACCTGTAGAAGCTTCAGCCCTGAGCGCAACGCACTAATCACTTTACCATCGGCACACACACCTCGCCACCTAGCAGCCGTTGGTTTGGACTGAACGCGTCCCACAGACGTCGAGGTTATGGGAGCAGCAGCAAGAAAGCTGGGGGTCACAACCCAGACTGCAGGGTATTTTCACACCTTGAATGTATACTATGTAGTTATATGTGAGGCTCTGTATCATATCAAAGACTTATAGAGACCTGGTTCTAACCAAGCATTTCTCGTCAGTCCCTGTGGTGCACCGCATAGGCAGTTGGATTTGGGATCAGTAGAGTGCAGGTTCGACCCCTACTTCTGGCAATGAAAATTTTGTAGGTTTTAACATGTAACATATGACATGTAAGGACATGTAAGGACTGCTGATATCATGGATATTAGCACTCCTAGAACATGCAATATTGACAGGTATCAAAACGGGAATATCCAGAAAAAAAGCACCTAAAATCACAGAAGTTGTGTAATAACTGTTGTTATTGTCACAGAGATTCCTTGTACATGTTTGTACCACTGTACTCTCACCTGGGGCTTCTTGTAAAGACTACACTGGTACAGTGCTATTCAAGTATGGTGCTCCATTCTTCAGTTTTACAAGGATTCAACAGTTATCTTTTACAGTGTAGTTTTATAGCACTTTAGTAACAGATCCATGACCTTTAGTGGCAAGTTGCACTCCAAGAACCCCAATGGGAATTTTGGAATGACTTTCATATATCACACCAAATAGTTTAAATGTACCATTGGTTAATGTGGCAAGAAAGGGTAACTTTTCAGGGAAATTATTGATAAAGTTTTAGGACTTTGCATAGGTTAAACTTGTGAGAATGCATATACATGTAGTCATTGGGCATGCAATAATACTAATCAATACACATCATTTGGCAGATACTCGTCATGTGAATCTCTGTATATACATTGTTTTCATATGTGGACATTACAAGCAGAGTTACTCCACCCCAACTTGCCCCAAGGGCTTTAATATTTCAATTTCTAGCGACGCAAGAATGGGACAAAATATCTTGCATCCTGTTTGTGCATTGTTTACTCAGCATGTTGTGGCAACTCTCATTGATAGACACATGAATTATTGTTGCTGAGAGATTTTATTTGGCAACATCTTTATCATACAACTGTACTTAACATGAATTATTGACCCTCTACTTTTGGTAAGGTGTGAGGACATGGTATGAATAAGTGAAGTGACACTGCCCTGGATGACTAATGTGTATTGTGAATGTGTCAAAGTCCGTATTTGACATCAGAAATGGGAGCACTTAGAGCACATGAATAATTATAATAATTATAAATAACTGCCTTCTACACACACTACCATACTGTCGTGTTAAAGCTCCATGGGTTGCGCAAGTGCCTGTCACAAATAACCACCAGGGGAAAATGAGTGCTAAATTTCCCCTTATGCATTCAAAATATACCTTGAATAGGTATCTGTATTAGAGCTGGCCGGGGATAAGTACCCCTCTAGGTCTATAAACACCGGGACGGATTATCACAACGATACGGTCTTTCAACTATTCATGTTTTTTTTTTATTAAATGCCTTTAGAGAACTGAATAAGCCGCAGTGTACTTCAGCATGTATGATAGTCAAGCTTTATGAGGATATTAATATTATGTTATGATCATTTCTGATTGAACACTTCAATAGACACTTATTAGATGGGGCATCATGACAATCGGTCGCCATAATGCACCAATAAAAAGCTTCATTGGTGCATCATTAAGACCCTCCAGGAGTGTATCAACCCTGTACGGTCAGCAAGATGGATTAATGTAGCCCAGCTGGAGGGTGTTGCTCTTATCGAAAAAGGTGGTTTACCTACAGCAATCTCCCGCATATAAGGCGCGTCTTATACGGGCGGTTTTAGTTCTCATTGGATCTTCAAGGGGGACATCAAGACCTTTATTTTGATATCTTACATGCCCCCTTGGTCATAAAAGGACATAAGGGGGCCCAGCAGGGTCAGGGGAGGCCCAAGCTACACATAGGTTTTTTTCAATTTTGAAATTTCATTCAATAGAACAAAAGTGATGAATTTTTCATTTTTTTGAGAATTTTTCAAAAACTCTAGGTGCGCCTTATATGCAGGCTGCACCTTATACGCGGGAGATTATGGTAAGAAGTGCTTCACATGCAGTAGCCTCTTTCTTTGTAGTCCTAACCTTTTCTTTCTGTTGCACACAAGTGGTTAACACAAAAGCACTTGAAAGAGTGTGTGCCAAAAGTAGGTATCTCCTAGTGCAGCACACATTAGTTTTAAGCAAGGCAGGTGCCTTTTCAAACTGATATTGTGAGCAGAAGTTGAATGGTGAAGCAGAGCATAAGTTTTATTTACCTACTCCCAGCTCTATTTAGCATACAAGCAACACCCTCCTGAGTTACTCGCCAGGATAAACTAATGCATTAGCCACCCTTAAAGTGTTCCATCAAAAACTTAAGGAAACAGATTGAGGAATGTACCAAATCAATCCCATACAATAACAACTAATTACTATTATGAGCAGGCTGGTGGGTATGAGGAGGCAAATCTTTTCAACACTGTGACAAGGTGGTCAAGGCAAAATTATTTTATTTGTTTTCAGTGAAAGAGCCTGTGCATTACTATAGGTTAAAAGGGCATGTTCATGCATGATTTTTGGTCCCTCCAGAGGGGGGGAATGCTGACCCTTAGCCGGGGTAGGGTAAATTTCTTTAGGCACATCCATGTGCAAACCCACCGCCCACCTGCTGTCAATAAGAGACATGACGATATCCATCCATGACTTTTGGTGTGAGTGGGGCCCTTTGTTTCCCACAGCTACGTTTTACAAACATTGTACCTGGGAAAGGCAGAGTGAAGACTTCCCTATGTCAACAATTACCTCATTTTAACATCATGCTATCTATTACTAGTCCAGGAACTTTAGTCAAAATTTGACCAAACCGGGAATTAAATAAAATTAAGCTGAAATTTTCAGGAATGACTTGACTTGATGTGCAAATTTGTGTGGCTGAGCAACCGGTTGTCCTGGCAAAAAATTATGACTGCCAGTATATTCCTTGGGTCCCATTTAGAGGGGTCAGGTAAAGTTTCCATCTTTCTCAATCAACATGTATGCACAGACTCTACAGAACAGTTGACACCAATAACTATGATGACCATAGATGCCCAACGAACTGCGTCGGCCTGGGCAGAAACACACACCGCTGATACTCGATGATCCTTAGATGCCTTGAACGTTTTGGTATTCATCATAGGAGGTTCGAGAAATGTTAAACAAGCAGCAGCCGATTACTTGCGCGAGCAGGCTAAGCTAAGAGACGAGGCCATAAATAAAGTCCGATGACACCAGGGTCTACCAAGAGTCGAAGAAAGGTCTTGAGACTCCGGAACCTGAAAAAAACAATGTGACCAGTATGAAACTGATTAACAATGGCTGATGAATAATATTGAGGAATTGGAAGAAAGAACAGGAGAAAAAAAACACAATTAAACCGAGACCTCGAACGACAAATGTATGTTATCCAAAGGAAACTCAAACTTGCTAAATCAGAGTGGGAAAACGAGAAACTCAAGCAAGAAGTTGACCTAGAAGAACAAGAAGCCACTTCCACAATTCGAAACATTGAATTGAGAAAAGAGACAGATCGAATAAAGGCTGAAATGGATCGATATAAATACGAAGCAGATAAGCTTTTACAGATTTGAGATCAATGTATCTTAAAGAATGAGGACAAAATGGAATCCATGAAAGATAGTAATCAAGATCTATTTTTGAAACAGCAAGAGCTGTGCCTCGAAATTGCCAACCTGACAAAAAGGAAAACTGCTCTGGACACATACATGTCGGGAATAGAGGATCATGCTACAATTACTAAGACATGCTGCGAGGAGCAAGACAAATCTTTCGAAACTGACAAGAGTGCATCGGTTACACAAATGGATCTAAAGTATTGACAAGAAATGTTGGATAAGGATATACCTTCTGATGCGACCTTTATAAAGGGCACCACACCATTAGTAACCTCGACACCAGCTGAAGCTTTGAAGAATCCAGATCAATACGACCTGTTTGTAAATGAGAATGCAGAGGCACATGTTTTGAACAATGGTGTTTATGACCCCATGCATCAGCCTAGCTGAGATGAGTCTGAAAAACGTCAAATAAGATTCAGCTTGGCTGAAGAATTCTTGGGTAAAGAGGATGAGATCAATATAGAATACAACCACACCCAATATGGGGAGGATGGACACTTTGAGTCGTCATATGACAATGACTCAGTGAACGAGCCTGAACCTTTAGGTACGGGGAATCAGGGTGCGACTGGGGGTGGCACAGCCAGTGCCGCCAGAGGACCGACACCTCCCCCACAAGGAGCTAGTGGTGCCGCGGGGGGAACTTCGAGGGGCAGATCCCGAAGTAGCGTGTTAGAGGATATGTTGAATCGTTCGGCTAACACTTCGAACACCACACATAGTGAAGAGACCATCAGTGAATGGAGTGTCAACCAATGTCAGAAGTTGGTGCGCACTAACAACGCAGCCAGATGACAAGCCATCCTTTCTTAAATTTACGAAGGGGTAAAAACCTGGAAAGAATGGTTTTCAAACTTCACTGATGACATGCAATGTAATGCATGGACCCCCTAGGAGGCCCTGCCACATCTGATTCGCTGCCTCAAACACAGTCCAGGTAGGATTGCCGTCGAGAAATGGAACGAAGTATACTTCGAAAGAGGGACATTCCAGCAGCTAGTCGAGATTGCCAGCATTTTGCTGTACAACCTAGTGAGTGAAGATCCTTTCATGCTCTTCAAGAAACAAACCCAGAAACCTCAAGAATCATTTTGAGCTTTCGGATATGAGCTACAGTCTCTGCTACAGAGGGCCCATCCAGGCACCAATCGTTCAGACAAATATTTTCTGAACGATTTGTTACCACAATTCGTACAGGGACTTCGAGATGAAGATCAACAACACGCAATTTTAGATGTTTGGAAGGGTAGAAACCCTCCACTCATGGACCTGTTCGAAGGGATTGAGTGCTGGACGGTGAAGAAGACCCTCATGGCAGGGAAAGTAGAGATGAAGACCTTGAATACAAAGGTCTGCACGAGTACTACTACAACTACAACTCCCATGTCAGGGATACACCAACTGACTCACCCCGAGATAGTAGATAATGATTTCGAGATCATTGAGATTGAGGAGGAGGATGGAAGCATCTACAACGTACAGGTAAAAAGAGATGTCAAACAGAATTATATTCCCCGGAGAATATACAATCAAAATGCCAACGGACCTCGAGGGGAGACTAGACCTACCTCAGATACTCGAAATGCAGAGATGGCTATAAGCCGCCCTCCGAGGCAACCCGTAGCGAGAGCCCCAACTCCAACAGAGCCTCTAGACATGAAAAAGATGATGGAAGATTTCATGAAGACGTTCAGGGAAACGATGTACACTAGACCTGAACGATGACGTGTAGAACAAAGCAGGCTACGCTGCTACCATTGCGAAGAAATGGGGCATTATGCTCATGAGTGCATGGCTCCAAAACCCGTGCTATCCCGAATTAATTATGTAGAGGAGAAGCCAGAACAGGAAAACTAAAGAGGGTCACATGATGTCATCCGTAGTTCGAAAATCTGCCAAAATGCCACCACTGGTGAGTCCGAGTTAGTTAGAGAGTCAGTACCTTCCGGGGGACTGGTATGTGGGAAGGATCCTCCCACCCCAGTCCGGGCCGGCGGCTTCGACGGGGTAAGGACGATTGAGGGTCGGAACCCAGGGGAGAGATCCTACGTTGAAGAAGAGGGAGGTTGGGCTGAAGAGTTGACACGTGTGAGTGTGGCACACCTCCCCCCGAACCATACATGCGTAACTTTTTTGAAGGGTTTTGGATGGGTGATTCTCAGGAATGATTCACACAGAACTCCTCTCCTTTGGAGGGGAGGCGTTGGTACATTGCTGTATCGGTGAAGGGGCGGACTGGAGAATTTTTGATTGATACTAGTGCCAGCCATTTGTGTGTCTCAAGAAAATTCTTCGATCTGGTGTCCATCAACCATGAAACACTACCTATTGGTGTTAATGCTTGCACGGCCGACGGTAGCCAGATGCAGACTTTTGGTAAGACATTCATACAGATTGGAATGGGGGGCTACGAGTATGTGATGAGTCCCACCATTGCTGACATAAGTGACGATGGAATAATCGGTTCGGATTTCGCAAGCTTGTATCGTGCTGTGTTGGATCCCTGTTTCGGCATGTTGAAGATTCGGCAACCCTACAACTGCGAGATTCCATGTATATTGAGACATGTGTCTTCGGTAGCCACCGCAGTACAGACTGTGAAAATTCCAGCTGGAATGGCCTGTGATGTTCTGTGTTATTTGAACAGCGCTCTTCGAGGTTTGGATGCTGTATTCGAACCCAACTATGAGGTATTATCTAGCATACAGCTAGAGTCTGCTGACACTCTAGTGGGAAATGGATAGTGGACAGTAGTTCCAATTATGAATAGAGGGCAAACCCCTATCTATTTGAAGAAAGTTGAAAAAATTGGCGAAATGTTCTTGACTGAACATATTTTGGAAGCTCAATTCCAGACTGAACTGGCTGAAAGCACAGTCCGAGGATTACCGGATGACCTGAAAAAGTTGGTGGAGGATGCCTCCCTGACAAGTAAGTCAGAGAAGGAACGACTTTGAGCTTTGCTTGCCACCTACTATGATGCCTTTGGGAAACCTGGAGATTTGGTAGGTCGAACTAGCAAGGTGTTGCACACGGTTGACACTGGCGATGCGAAGCCATTCAAAATACCTTACCGGAGATTACCTCTGAAGAAGAAAATAGATGCTGAAAGGCAAATCCTTGACCAGTTGGAAAAGGGGGTTATTGTGTCCAGCATGAGCCCTTGGTCCAGCCCCGTGTGCATGACTACGAAGAAGGACGGATCCATCCGGTTCTGCATAGATTACTGGAAGTTGAACGGTCTAACTAAAAAGAATTCTTATCCTTTGCCGAGGAAAGACGAGACCTTGGACTCACTAGGGGGAAACAAATATGGGCTTGTTTTAGTATGTTTTACCTTTTGGGCTGTGTAATGCACCAGCCACTTTTGAGGTTATGATGGAGAAGATGCTAAGTGACCTTCTTCTCGAGCACTGCACTCACAACCTCCAGTTAGTCCTAGAAAGGATACTAGCTAATAAACTGAAGTTAAAAAAATGTAATCTATTTAAAACATCTATTACTTATCTTGGTTGTATCATAACTCCCGACAGTGTAAAAGCTGACTCTGAAAAGCTCCAGACAGTGTCTGAGTAGCAGAAACCCATAAATGCAAAGGAAATAAGATCCTTCCTAGGGTTTTGCTCATACTATCAAGATTTCCTCCCGAATTACTCCAAAGTGAGCTATCGTTTACGGATATTAGCACATCGGACTCCAGGTAGGGCAAAAGAGTGCTTTCCCTGGGGTGATGAACAAAATGCAGCCTTCGAGCAAATAAAACACCCTTTGCCAACACGCCAGTATTGAGATATCCTACAGTGGATGATCATTTAATATTGGATACGGACGCTAGCATTGATAAGATCTGTTACAGGTCCAGGACGGAGTCAAAGTACCTATTGCTTTTGCTAGTAACACACTGAATATGGCACAAGGAAACTATTGCACCACCAAACGAGAGTTGCTGGCTGTTGTGGTGTATACCAAAAAGTTTCGACACTTCCTATGGGGCACTGATTTTACACTTAGAACGGACCATTCCTCCCTGAGGAATGATTGGCCGTTGGCTGGCACACCTGTCAGAATTTGGGTTTGAGCATAACCAGATCCAACAGCGAGCGGGTTGGAAGCATGTCAATGCAGATGCCCCATCCTGAAGGCCTATTAGAAAATGCCAAAAGATTGATTGTGATGATTGTGGAGCCCAGAATGTGGTAGTTGCTGTAGTTCAAAATGGACAGTTTGAACCCCTATCGTATGGCTGTATGGAAAATGTTGTGGAATGGCCAACAGGGACCATCCAACAGTTCCAAGAAGCTGACCCCACTATCAAGAGAGTGATTATGCTCCCGAACACCAATGCTAAGCCCAAACGGCCTGCATTATCCCTCAAAGACAGAGAAACTTGTAAATTCCTAGCCCAATGGAGATATTATGTCCTACTGTCATGGACATAAGACCAATGGACACTTTGGGAAGAAGAGGACCCTAGAACGCCTGGCTTGTAGGTATTACTGGCCAGGCATGCACAATGACATCACAAGATGGGTGACGACCTGCCCCAAATGTGGTAAGACCTGGTCCTGGAATGGGAAATATACCCCTGATGTAGGAGCTCTTTGGTGTCCAATTTGCTCGAGTAGCAATCGATATCATCAGCAGAATCGAACCTACTCCACATGGGAATACTTGTATGATGGTAGTGACCGCCTACTACACCAAGTACACTCGAGTATACCCTTTACCCTACCACAAAGCTGCCACTTGAACTAGTGCCTTCTTGAGAGTTCTACACTTAGGGGCACCATTAATGATGCACAGTGACCAAGGGAGAGAATTCGAATCTAACTTGTGGCAATAAATGTGCCATTATCTAGCCATCTTCAAAACTCAAACTAATCCATACAGACCACAGTGTGTTGGACAGGTAGAGAAATTCAATCGAACATTGATACAAGTCCTAAAACCCTTGATAAATTCTTGCCAGGACGATTGGGACGAACAATGTGATTTTGTGGTACATGCTTACAATAGCACTGTACATTCTGCAACGAACTGCTCTCCAAACTTATTAGTGTTTGGGGAGGATATCATAATGCCCGCAGATCTAGTAAATGGAGTTATAGGGGTAAGCCCGGAAGCCCCATGTACTGTGATGTTTGTGGAATCTCTTAGATATCAGTTTAAGAGAGCATATTAAATAGTTCTAAACGAGCTACTAAATAATGCAAAGTGGCAGAAAGTCGGATATGATACTAACCTGAATATGCGCCAATTTAGTGTTGGCAATCGAGTATTCAGAATACACAAACCTTTATGAAAGTACAGTGATGCTTATGAGTTAAGCAAATGGCTGAATAAATAAGTCCAATGTATGCAGACTGAGAAGATGGAGAGGGCGCGATGCCGCTAACTTCAAGTGTGCGAAAATTTCAATAAAACTGGATGAAGACAAAGACAAGATCTTAATGAAGGCCAACGAATTAGCAAGAATACTGAAGTAGGACAGCCCGAGACGGAAAAGGGGCTGACCCTGTAAAGGAACAGGTGATGTGAAGCGTAAGAGGGGACGACCGAAGAAGGTCAACACCGACACAAATTTAAAACCTAATCGTTTTTAAAAAAGTCTCAGCGGAATGGAGAATCCGAGATAGGGGGAAGACGTTGGTACTTCCACTGGACCTTCTCGAGATTTTCAGTTGAAAAACAAAGATAGAGAGGTGAGGCGTAGTCCCAGAATTGCTGGGCAGACTGCCGTTACTTAATGTTCCAAAATCACAACGAGTGTATAGTCCTGTCCACATGTTTTGTTATGTGTTTGGAGGTTGAGATACCTCGTGCACGATTCAAAATACAAACACGATGCATATTACCACCCTGTTTATGGTTCCTGTGGTTCGCAGACAGCTAGCCTGGCGTGTATGCATGATGCTACATGTTCTTCTGCCAAACTTCCATCAAAATAAACAGAGAAGGAGGTAGTTCCACCAACGGCCAATGGAGAAACCAAGCCTCGAACCTTGGTTATCCAGGGTAGTACTGACGCCTGCCACAAGCGGGAAAGGGGGGGCCTGGTGAGCCGGGGAACCGGAGTGGCGCAGTGCAGTGGCGCATGGGCATTGGTCCCGTTTCGCTTGTTGTGACCCCAATATCGCTCACAGCATGCAAACCGTCTTACAGGGGTAAGACGTGCCGCTGTTTTCTCCTATAGAAAAGAAGTCCAGATACCACCGATTAACTTGCACCCACTTAGTCTCTGCATGAAGGAGGGCAAACCCTGAACTGTCTGAGCCCAAAATATGGCTCAGTCGGCCATGATGGCTAATCCTGATGGGCACCCAACCCCACTTCGAGCCCAGGATGAGGCACCTCGAAGTCCAGCAGTTGAGCTGATGGACACCACTGAAATGGAGTCACCTCTCCCCGAGTCGACTCCAGATACCTTGAACATCCCCATGGGTGCAGAATTAACCACTCCACCGACACCCCGATCGAAGGCGTCTGAAGGAACCACACCTTCGGTCATCATCAAAGTCCCAGTGACTCTTCCTGACCGACCTCCAGCCGTCGGATACATGAATGCGACCAAAGGTCTCATCCAATATTGTCCCCAGAGTTATCTAGGACTCAAGGAAGAGCCACCACATCTGATCCCCTACGACCTGCAGACTAGAATCTGTCGAGGATGCACCGAGTAAGGGGCTTCTGACGTTACTGACATCTGGTTCGAAAACTACTTCGGACTAGCTGAAGCCATGTGCATCAGCGATGGCCTAGTCTCCGTCATTAACGCGATCTGTCAGGACGACCGAATTAGGTCACCGGCTGTTTACCCACTGCGGAACGGCCTAGTGGCTTTCGAGGAGCGCTTGCCAAGCATCCACTCACCTGAAGTCCTGCTACCACAAGGACCGATCAAGGAACGCCCTTATGCGTTCATGTCGGATTCCCAGAAAAATTCTCCGGTGAGAGAGGAAGAAGATGCCTTACTGGCAGACCCCGAGCTCGAAAAGGAGGAGCGACGAATGATGAACGAGACAGCTCGTAATGGTGACGCTGCCAGCAGAATCCCCGATGCTGCCTCAAGCATGGAAGATGCAGCCTGTTACTCCACTAAAGTGACCACTGCCCACACTTCCAACAGGAGGAGATCGACAAGGAATGTAAAGAGCTCATGAAGCGGAAAACAAAAATAAGAAAGGAAGTCGAAAAGGCTGTGAAAGAATCCAAGAATAAGCCCAAGACTAAAACTAAATCGAGCCGCCAGAAAAAGAAGGGGGTAAAGGAGAAGGCGGAAGACAGTGGCGACTCCATAGCCATGGCTTTGTCTCAAAGTTCGGGGAGTCAAACTCGAGGCAGTAAGACTACCAAGAGAGATGATTCTCCATCTCCGGGTAGTTCCACCTGCTCAAAAACCACCCGAAAAGACATTCCGGTACCCCCCGAGCCTGTCAGTAGCACTGCAGTCGAGGAGGAGGAGCTTTAGGAAGATCCCAAAGATGGAACAGTGATCGAGACCAGCAGGTCGCAGAGATGAGCCGGGAATTGCTGGAAAATATCGACTCTTTGGAGGAACCCCTGAAAGATGCTCCTGATGAATCCAGTCTGAATAAATGGGTTAACGTCCGGACTGGATTCCCCGACAACACTCCGAAATGCTTCATGGACTGCCAGCGCTACACTGACAGTTATTCGATTCCTCCCGCTACCAACCGTGATGGTGAAAGTGACGACGAGGAATGGATGAAAATCCTCAGAAAAGATGCCAGCCCCGCAAAATTTTATCGCGTGTGGGTGGCAAAGACACCCAAGTCTTACTATGGCTTTGAACACCGTACGATATGCACCATGCCCTGGTGTATAGGTGTACCAATGAGAAGAATCAGAACCAGAGATGTCAGGGCCTAAAGACCATGAGGTGAGGATGCATGGCATTTAGCTCAGGTCCATGGTCTCAAAGCCAGTGATGCCAGACTGAAAGCTCTCAAACTCAACAAGCACTTAATGACCAAATGGGAACAAATGAACACAGACGAAAGATACTCGATCACCTTGAGGACTGACCATTTTGCCACTCAATCGAGGGGAAGCAGGATGCCTACTTCCTCAAAAACAGACGCTCCCATAGATTCGACATGTCTGCAGAGATGCACTGGCATGTCAAAGTACAGAGGAAAGACCCCGATGCCATAAACCGCAATGGGAGGCCACATCCGCACCCTGGCAATGACCCTAGACTTGGTTCGAGGGGCGGACCACGCTGTCTCATTCCGATTGGATGAGAGGCGACGTGGATGCCACCCCACGATACCAGGGTACCCCAGCAGATGATGCCTTGCTCAAGGAGCTTAAGGAGGCTCCCGACCCTGACAACTTCCCAACACTGACTGGTGTCCAGAAACCAGGTCCCGAGTCCCAGACCCCACTACCATATGGGAAACCAAAGCCCATGGGCCCACCTGCTAGTCCTGCCACCACCTCTGGCCATGGACGGACTCGACCAGTGGACCTGAAACGACCAGGCAAAGAACTGGTGATGAAGGGCCCCACCCAGCCATTACCCGAGGCTGGAAGGGGGCATGACATCACCATCGACGAAAGCGGAGCTTTTGTGGGATCGTCTCGACGACCCGCCACCGATAGCCCATCCCCGAGTGCCACTGCCAACTTCAAGCTCTGCCTACAAGAGCGGTTTGGATTCTCACATGACTCCCCAGACAGCTCCTCCAGTCAGGAACATGAGAACCACCAACGTGCTACACCTGGTGAAATCAAACCTCTAACTGGAGGATCCTGATGATCAAACAGCAAACACAGGAGTCCTGTGAGATCCAGGCCGATGTCTTTAAGGCATGGCAAGACCTACATATCAGTCAGGCTACTGGATACCTTCGTGGTGTGCCCGAAGGCGTTTTTGGATGCCTGCACAAGATTCAGAGACGGGAAATAGCCCGGATCTCCCAAGACATGCAGGGACAAGCGAGAGATCAACTTCAAGCCTCGCTCCAGTGTGAAAACGAGGCGAAAGCCATGAAACTGAAGTATGAGACTGAACTTCAGGAGCTACGGAGTCAGTATGACCACTAGAATGTCCGATTCATGGCAGTATTCGGCTGCTTCATGAAGGACTGGGATGGCACTCTGGAAAGTGCATTCGAGAAGCTCCAGAGTAAACTCCAGGAGGCTAGACAGCTTGAGGCGGACATAGAATCCTTTGGATTCATGAGTGTGTCCACCCCAAAGCACTCTACCACTGAGCCTGGAGACCCAGCAGAACCTCGAAGGGAAACCGAAGCTGCTACTGCTGCCCCGACTAATGCCACAGCTAGCTCAACCGACACCCCGAATCCAAACCCCGAAATAGTCACTGCGGCTGCTATCCCAGATTCAGCCTCAGTAGTCCACAACCTGATAAGTCAGAAACCAGCCCTGGTGAGACGGTGGTGGAGAAACCCAATGGATTAATCTACATCTTCCCATCTTGATCAGGGCACACCACACAGCGACGCGGCTTGCCACCGCGAAGTCCTTCGGTCACCGATTGGATCTGCAGACAAGCAGCTAAAACACCAAAGACACCCCGAAGTATATTAACATTGTACAGCAGACCCACTACACTGGTGGGCTGCTATAGATTATTATACTGTAATTTATTCATAACCACTATTACCTACCTGAAAATATTTTTGTAGGTATTACTATAAAATTGTTAATTGGCGCTACAAACCTAGGAGATCTGTAACTCAAAGTATATATTTTTTCTTTAAAAGTACTTCTCAGGTACCAACCTTGTGTGTTCACTAAATAGTTCGGGTTAATA
Source organism: Acholoe squamosa (assembly GCA_949317995.1). NCBI lineage: Eukaryota > Metazoa > Annelida > Polychaeta > Phyllodocida > Polynoidae > Acholoe > Acholoe squamosa. The sequence continues at coordinate 74,398,514 of OX439045.1, read as the reverse complement.
GTGGTAGATATAAATGTAAAAACCCACAGTTACTGTAAACTGTGTTAAAAAACCTTGTATATAGGGTTCATACGTGAACTATAAAAATTTTCTTTTCGGGTTATGTACAAACATATATTACAATGTTATTAATCATACACATTAATATTCTAATGTACCGATTGGAACTTGTTCTTTTGAACTTTCATACTGTTAAGAGGTCACACAAATAACATATCACGTTCTACTTCGAACTCTTGTTAACTACTTTGAGGCCTTAGTGTATAGGTGTCCTCTGTTACTGGTAGCGTCACATGTAGTTTGTGGACGACACCTATTGCTTGGTGACGTCAGATATGGCTTGGGAATGTAACAAATGGCTTGGGAACAACACTAATGGCCACTGATGTGTGGGAGGCTTCACTGGTGACCTTTTGAAAATGGTGGCAAGGTCACTGGGTGGGTTGCGTGGGTTTTGCTGTGGGTGTGGTATTTCCTGGTAATACTGCCAGCTTGATTGTTACGAGCTTGTGTAATTTGGGATCTTAGTAGGATGTTCTCCACTACTTTGTCATACTAGTGATATGTGTATGATCAAGTTGTCATATGAGAAATATCATATGACTAGTGGCTATAGTGACTAAAGATATCAAGCTGTTATTATGTATTCCAGTTCTCACTGGTTTATTCAAGGTGTAGGCAGTATTTATGTATCAGTAATACACATGTCAATACACAGGTAATTCACACACAGTGAATATAATATGAGTACAAGTAAGTGTTCCACTCCTATGTGTAATAGTAATAATACATTGTACAATATAGGTTCTAGGTGGTGGGAACACTCCTGGCCTGCTGATAGAAGGATAATATAAAATATGCAACTTTACCCTCTTGTAGGTAGATGGAAGAAGATAGCCTCTGGCAACAAGTGGGGTGTAGTCCTATGTCTGTCTGACATAGTCTAACCCAGCAGAGTGTTCTTGTGGAAGATGCATAGCAGGCTCAGGAGAGCTGGACTGCACATGTTGTCACTGAGGTGGTTCTCTGGATACTAGCTGGGTGGAAGGTAGGGTTGAGCTTAAATAGCCAACCCTAACATCCTTCCTCTAGACTAGCTGGAGCCAACAGCAACTACCACTGCTGTTGTCCATTAGAGTTGAGTCTTTCATGTCCACAGGGTTACATAGGGCACCCCCATCATCAATAGGGCAACCCCATTGTCCCGGTTGGTTCGGCATGTTCAGCAGCCCATAACTGCTCATGTGGGAAGGGGAATATGTCAGCTCCCTGTACCCTGCTGCACAAGTCGCACCAGTTTGTCGGTGGCACACCAGGAGCTCAAACACTCTCGATGGCCTAACTTCCTTAATATTGGGACTTTTGACACTAGATTAAGATTGCGAGATGTGCCTTGTCCATGCTTATCTGGGCCATGCCGATATCCAGGCCAGGATGTCCGTGAGATTGCATAACCATCACCAGAAGTTCACAACGCGGTCACCTCTATAGCCTATTGTAAGTGTATGGTGTTCAGTGGCCTGTGACGGCGGTCTGGATTGTTCATGATCATACAATTATATGTTACAATTTATGGCATTATTGAAGTGTACATGATAGATCTCATATACCTCCATGATCATGCCAACCTTCCGAAAATGTATCAACCCAGTATGATTCATGGATCACTGGGGCTGCAGTTATGCATCATAACAACCAATGAGCAAAGGGTTAGAGCATGAAAACCGGGTAGGTGACTATTCAAAAGACCACATCTCACTCTGAATGTTGGCATGTTAAAGGATAGAGTAGTTTGGTTGAATTATTTAGTGTTATGTTTTCTGTATCTAACATATTTGCCCTCATGACCTGGGAGATTTGCAACAGCACTACATTGAAAAAAGACAAAAGATTCTTCAGTTTAACAAAGAATACCACCTGTTGATTAGTTCAAGCCCTTTTGTATTCTCAAACAATCACCCATTTTACAATTAGTCAATAGCCATCATGCTACCTATTGCACAACTGAAATCTTCACATATAAGGGACGAGTCATGTATTGCTAAGTGGGAAGGGGCTTGTTAGATATAGAGGGCCACTTGGTGGGGGGGGCAAAATCCAATAAACCTTCACACTGGGGGGTCAACACTGATTGAGCAATTCAAATACGCATCGCACCGCATCATTCTATGCCCGTATCCAATTTTTGGGGGTCATATTGCAAAATCAGTGGGGGGTCGCAATCATTTTTGTCATAGTAGTAGTGAGGTCGGGAAAAAAAACTGCCGATCTGGCCAAATCCATCAAGTCCCCCCAGTTAGCAATAAGCGCCGCATCATTCTATGCCCGTATCCAATTTTTGGGGGTCATATTGCAAAATCAGTGGGGGGGTCGCAATCATTTTTGTCATAGTAGTAGTGAGGTCGGGAAAAAAAACTGCCGATCTGGCCAAATCCATCAAGTCCCCCCAGTTAGCAATAAATGACTCTTCCCTAAGAGGCATCTTATAGGGAGAGTTGCCACTATGGCTTGGATCATAGTGTTTGATTTCCTTTGTGTTGGATTTGACACTTTTTCATGAAATCATCTCACAGCTATTGGTCATTCTCTATACTGACCTTGGTTTGCTATCGACAAAAAGCATTTCTTTTTGTAACTCCATAATGGAAAACTAAATCATTCAATATCCCAAACCATTGATGCCATCTCCCCATTATTGCAAAGCTATGGATCCGTTCACAAAGCCTGCATGAATGATTAGGATGCTGTTTGGGAGGCGGCAGGTGTGACTGAGTGTTCTGTTCTGCTCTGAAGCCCAAGATGGGGGGATCAAAACTGGGTAGCAACTGCAGTACTATCCCAGAAAAGTGGTTCCTTTAAATGCATTGAAAAGGAAAAAAATGGGGCTGTCAATTACATGAAAGTCATGGGGTTATCGATACCTGTTCTAACTGATGTACTCCTATATATATATATATATATATATATATATATATATATATATATATATATATATATATTTCACATTTATTCTCATTCAACAGCTGTGAAATGTTTTAATACATTGTAAACTGATGAAAAAAAAGTTATCAGGAGAGTGGCCCAATCCTTGTCTCAAAAAGATCTGTCTTTACTTTCACAGAGATTCTTTGCACATTTCTGTACCACAGTACGGCCACCTGGCTTCTTGTAAAAACTACACTGGTTCAATGCTAGACCATCACTATCGTCCACAGTTTTACAGGGATCCCTTGTAGATCTAACAGTTACATTGTACAATGTATTCTTGCCAAAGAACCAAATCAGCCCTGAAAAGGTGAACTTTATCTTAACTCTTGAAAATGTAAAGAGGGGGAGGTTAAATACTCTGCAGCTTTATGAGAAGGTGGCTGTCAAATGGCAAAAAAGCAGATGTTGTAGTTTTGCAGTAAGTACCTATACTAAAGGGCCTAGCACCTCCCCCTACCGGCTGGGCAGGCTTACCCATAAAAGGTATAAATCCATCCATTGTAACCAGTCATGTACATAGCACTGTACCTGAGGTATCTGCTCATTAGAGTAAATATTCGTTGAACATGGATTTCCTCTTTAGAAAAATTCTGTTGTTATTAGCCCTTGTGAACAACATAAAGTGCAAAGGTGAGTTTTTTATATTCATTTTTACTGATGACTTTTTTAATTTTAATGGAAGTAGGCGGAAATTCATTGCGAAGATGGCTCATGTACTCCAAATTCAAAGTTGGGAATGAATTAGCTTGTACATTTCCCTACAGCAGCTTTCACTTTAAAGTGGCATACGTCTGTCTCTGTGCTAGTATCTACTATACATGTATACAGTGCACGCCATTTACAAGGTGCACATAGGTGGTTTCAGACTGATCCAGTTATTGAAATTAAACTTGAACATGAAGATTAAACACAAGTCACTATAATAACTGAAATTGGAACAGAGACAGAAGTAAGCAATAAGTAATCAATTGATCAAAGTTTTCTTACAATATGTGGTTCAAGTTTCATGTAAGTTCCATATAATCTGGTTTCAGTGGCGTATATCCTTATACAAATAGGTTTCAGTGCCATATATCCTCATATAATTAGTTATTAGTGTCATGTTTCTTTATTCAATTAAGTTTAAGTGTCATACATCTTCATACAATCAGATTTCAGTGCCATATATCTTCATACAATGAGGTTTTAGTGCCATATATCCTCATACAATTAGGTGTCAGTGTCATTTATCTTCATACTATCTGATTTCCATGCCATATATCCTCATATGATTAGCTTTCGGTGTCATATATCTTCAAATTATGTGGTTTCAGTGCCAAATATCTTCAAACCATGTTTTTACGTTTCAGTGCCGTACCAGGCGCTCCCTGCTCCTGACTTTTACTATAGTTTTAATGAAGCTAACGGGACCAAACTACCTGGTATACCTGTAGAAGCTGACACTGCTGGAACACTTGTCTTTGAACAAGGTAATTTCTCTTCATTTTATTTATTGTTCCCATCCCATATATTCAAGGTTGGTATTCAACCATGTTATATTTCTGATATGTCTTCTTGTAATAATCCTGCTGTAGGGAATCGAGTATCTATTTCAAGACTACTATGTATTCTAGACTATTACTTCTATGAGAATAGCATGGGATAAGACATCCTTCAGGATCGATTCCTGAATTATTTTTGGAAGGAAACTACTGATGGCCTCCAGCATGTGATGTACAGAAGGACCCAGGGGATGCTCAGAGCAGACCTGATTAACTGTAAAGAGTAATACACAACCTGCCATTGACATACTATCTGGGGGAGATATCACCCTACCAAATAGGGATCCAGTACGCTCTAGGAAGTCAGGGGTGTAGGAAAAGGAAGGGGGGTAAGAGGGGGCCTGGACCCCCCAAACTTAAAGGAGGTGGGGTCTAAGTATATATCTGGGCCCCCCAAAATCTACCATAAATTCATGATAAATTATACAAGAAGCTAAAATGTCAGTAGTATAGTATGTATCAGAACCGGACTATAGCTAATCTAAGGATATTACTCACTGGGGATGCAGCCAATCACATAACCTCTATTATGCAAATAAGGTCACAACACCCTAACTTGAATGGACCAATCAGAGTTCGTCATTTTGGTGGGAAATTTGAAAAATTTGGTGATGTGACTCTATTCTTTTTTTAATCGGCTAGGGGCGGGTTTAGTTAAAGTAAAATTTACATAAGGTAGTTAAAATATTAAATAGAAAACCAATATAACCCACATATGGAGTAGTACACATTCCACTTTTTATTTGTCATAATCTCATTTCATTTTTTTCACATACAAACTATCTTGGTGTCTTATCTATACATGAATCATGATTCATTGTGGGTGGTCTTTGGTTGGTTCATATATGTTGTCCGTGGTGAATCTACAGTGGTGTTTGGTGTATATATGTTGTTAATCATTTATCTACTGTGTCCTCCGACGTTACAGCGTTAGAAAACACAGAAGGTGCTTGTTCAAAAGGAAAAACTCCTCCACACTTATTTCTGGAAAGCTGCAACACGTAGTCCAGAAAGCTCAATTTGTTCAACATTTCAGTCAGCAAAGTTTTGCTCTGTGGACTTAGATTCATACCTTCTGAGGCCAACAGGCAGGTAGGAGAATGTCTAAAATGCTCCACGGCGATGTCGTCACTTTCTAACCATGTGTGTATAGCGACTTCACATTGGTAGCATTGAACAACGTCCTTACCTCCGATGTAAAAGAATCCGTGGGCGGTGAGTTTTTCTGTGAAAGGATGGTGTTTATTCCACATAACTGTGTCGAAAGTGTTGAGTCTCCTAGATAAATCGACAAAACATACAAACTTGACCTTTCTCACCACGCCCTTCCACAATTACTCTCCACATATTGATCTCTTTTTCTTTGTTTTAAAAGTGAAGCAATATAAATCTGGCCATGTCAAACCTCTGCATGTCATCCATCAGCACTCGAATGAGCTGATGATGTGTACTGTTGGGTTTAGCTTGCCACATTTTTAACACTTTGAAGGGCGAGAAGAGACATATCTTCTTCTGGTTGTTGAGCAATTCTTTTTAGCTTTCAGACGTCAAACCTAAATACGTCCCCACATCTTTCCACTCCCTGAATAGAGATTCAGACATGGTGACAAAGTACCTCTCCATTAAAAACTGGTCTGGTTGTTGTAATCCAATGTGTACATCTTGAAAAAGCTCTGCGACTGAAGTAACAGATCTTGTCGATGAACACTCATGTAGGTGTGGTGGAGTTCTCTCCATCTGGCATGAGCCGTAGTTTTAGACCACCAAGTTTGGAACATCTCCATACACATATCCTGCACCGTCTTTATAATGACCATCTCCTGCAGATGCTCATAGGGGATGTCCAAGTAGATTCCCAAATTCTTCCATGATCCAATTAACAGTCTTCCTATATCATGAAGCAAACGATCGCTATATGTAAATTTCATTTCACACATGACATCCTGTACACTCACTTCACATAAGTCAGAGTCAGATACAGATATAGATACCCTACCAAGTGAGGATCTCTGTGATCATAGGATTAGAGCTCTTTTCTAAAAAGCTATCAAAAGTCTACTATGATCCTGCTGGAACTTTCTTTTTTTTCCACCTACCCTTTTATGATTTAAGAATGGAGTGAAGTTTTTATCCGGATTCTTCTATTGTTTATATCCCCTGTGGAGGACAGATGAAAACTGGATTCATAGGACTCTTACTGAGGGAGGACCTCTTCTGTTGTGACTACAGGATTAATCCTCTTTTCTAAGAAGAGACGTCAAAGCCACCTTTTATCTATTCAAACTGCACTAAGCGACTTATCTTCAGAGGTGTATATAAGGGAGGGAGAAAAATTTCATTCACTCACACTCTCTTTGCAACCCTCACCATGAGTAGAAGACCGTCTAAGCTACAGCTCTCAAGGAAGACAAGAAGGACCAACAAGACTTTATTGTCTGCTGAAGATGCTACTACTACAGTTGCTCCTGCTTACAACCCATGTGGTGTAACGGGTGGTGGTGGTGCTACTGGTGCTGCTGCTGCTACTACTGCTGCTGATAACGTCGGAGCTGCTGTTGACGGTGGGTCCTATACATCTCCTTACTGGACACCGATGTTTTAAACCCCCGTTGCTGCTGCTGCTTCTGCTGCTGCTGCTGCTGCTGCTGCTGCTGATGCTGATACTGTTATTACTTTTGATGCTGGTGCTGCTACTGCTATTGATGCTGATGTTAATGCTGATGCTGATGCTGATGCTAACGCTGGAGAAGTCTGTGCTGGTGCAACTACAGCTGACATAGACACACATGATTGCACTCATACGGATTATTTGGAGACCCGCCAGAGGAAGGGTGGGAGGAGGAGGAGGAGGAGTTGAAGCCACTGGCAGTCCGGATGACTGGAGCACCTTCTTCCGTGCCCCATCCGGACACAGTGCATGGTGGGCCGGTGAAGGATCATCCGGCAAGTGCCCCACTTACAGTGAATCCATGGCAAAGTTCCCTGCAATGGGACCAGCGGGACCCGAATCAGAGGTCCTAACCCCCTTGGGCCGATCCAAAGCTCGGGGTAGAGGCCGTGGTGGAATTGAGTCCACCCGAGCCCCCCCCCGAGCTACGGCCGAGGCCGAGGAGGCACAACTGTTGAGGGTCCCACGGTCCCTCCAGCAGGCGCCTCGCCTGTCACTGTGCAGGCTGCTGCACCGCCTCCAGCTATAGTCCCACCCGCGGCCCCTTGGGTGCCTGTTATGGGACTAATAGCCAGCACCCTGTCAGGTCTTCAGGATCCGAATACGTTCGTCGACCACAGAGACGTTTGTACTGCCAAGATCCAGAACGACCTGATGGCGGAATGGCAGTCACTTCACTGCCAAAGGTCCGTCGACTACTGGCGGACAATGACTGAAGCAACCTTCAATCTGGTTTACGAAATCCAGAGGAGGGAGGAAGACAAGATTAGTGAGCAGGAAACAAAGAAGGTCGAGGAGGCCCTTCAATCCTGCCGGAGACAGCAGAGGGAAGCTGAAAAGCTTAAGGAGTTCCACCGCGCTGAGAATGCCGGGTACATTCACAAGTACAAGGAGGCTGACCTTAAGTTTTTCCTCTGCTTCGGCAAGCACCTGGATGAATGGGACGGCTCCGCGTCGTCCCTCTCCTTTCCTTTGGGTGCCCCAGCCGAGGCAGTTGATAGTCCCTCTGAGGGGATGGGTGCTCTGAGCTTGCTCAGCGACATGAGCACCGAAGCCCCTAAGCTGTTAACCACTAGTAGCAGCAGCAGCTCGGCTCCTTCTACCAACCCGGAGCCAGCTGAGAAGATGGACACTGATCCCGAGGATCTGTAAGTGTCCATCTGCTGGTGTCAATTTGTACCTGAGGGTAAAGGCATATACAATGCCAGAGGGTTACATCCTCGAATTGGACCCGACAGACTGGAGCTAAAACCTGCAGCCAAGATGGACGCTACCCGAAGTACCAATTGGATTACCAACTACACCAAACCGGGGCTCCATCTTCCCATCTTCATCAGGGCACATCACAACAGCAACGTGGCTTGCCACCACTTGTATGTCACCGAAACCAGTTGTTCCAGATTCGCCGGAAGTCCATATATTGTAAGGGTGATCCTGCTACCCTGGTAGGACACCTCTTTATTTAATATCATATTTTGTGTAATTTATTTTTCTATAGAAAATTTATTTTTGTAAAAATCTAATTTTTTTCTCGGGTTACCTACCCCCTCAGGTCATGTACTTTCTATTGTAAATATTACTACTGCTGTATCATTCCATGTAAATCCACTATTTTTAACACGTCATTAAATATAATAACACGGTTACATATTTATATACCACCATAGGTCGATAGTGCATAAGGCACCACTTCCTATATTTGTTATTATATAGTTACTTCGGGTTATATGCGACGATGCCTACTATTATGTACATATCATTTATAATGCCCATTTAATGTTATATATTCTATACGAACATTATCGTTATAGACTTACCTATGTATATATTGTTGTATAACTTTAACATTAGGTATTTTTAACACCAACCCTAGGTAAAGTCTAGGGGGGGTGGTGAAGGGGCCGGCATTGTTGTATATATATTAGTGCGGTTCATCCGAGAGACGTGCTCGTGTGGTACTCGTTTCTTCTATGCCAACCAGGTGTCGCTTCGCGATACCCGTTTGGTACAAGAGGGGGCAGCACCATGCCTTGCGTCCAGCTTCTACTAAGAAGCCGGACGATCCGCAGAAGGGGACTGGACCTAGTCCAGTCAAGACGTATGTCAGGAGCCGGGAGTACGTGAATAAAGGCCTACCCGAGCGGTAGGGGTCATCTGGGGCTTTGCCCAACCCGAATCTCTTGTGTTGTGTTGGTACCTTTAGTGATAAGCGAGCCAACGAGCCACCCAACTTTTAAGTCAATAGGAACCATTACAATATTACTTATCAAAATAAAAAAAATAAATTTGTTCGTTAAGTTTTTATTTTTACACCAAGATTACACCATATACAGTCTGAATTATGACAAACAAAAGTTGAATGTGTACATCTCAATGTGTGGGTTCTGTCATGTTCCTCTCCGATAATCGTCAATATTATATAGAGAGTGTAAATTTGTATTTAGCAACTCAAAAATAATAAAGTGTAAATATTATTTATCAAAAAAAAAGAGTCACGTCACCAAATTTTTCAAGTTTCCCACCAAAATGACGACCTCTGATTGGTCCTTTCAAATTAGGGTCATGTGACCTTATTTGCATAATAGAGGTCATGTGACCTAAACAGCCAGCCAATCAGAGGGTGCCATTTTGGTGGCACATCACAGGGGGTTTGGGTCATGTGACCCACATTGGAATTCCCCGCCAAAAGGGAGGCCTCTGATTGGCTGCATCCCCAGTGAGTAATATCCTTAGATTAGTTATAGTCCCGTTCCGATACATACTATACTACTAATTTTGCATCTCAAAGTAGATTGATATAGTAAAGGAATAGGGAAAATTGGGGCTTCAACCTCAAATCAGATCTAAAATTAATTAGAAATTACTTTTCTATACAAATTTTATATGAGTATGTATATAAGCGCTATTGCGCTTGCGCCGACAATTCAAATTGGTCAAGGTGGGGCCCCCCAATGAAGATTTGCTTCCTATAAACCTCTGTAAAGGCCTCATGACTGTTCTGTAAACAATGAGTGCACCGATGAAACATCCCTGAATAGCCTACAACTACTTTGGAATTCATGGAAAACATTGGGAAGTTTTTGCCTTTGAATTTTCCTTATCCTATAAGGCACACCAGGGGCTTATCCTCACGTATAAGGAGCGTCTTATATGCCAGTTATTAAGGTAAGTCTTTTTCTGAACCCTCTTTTTGAATCTAATAGCTATTAATCATATCAATGCCTACACTATTTTAGCTGTACTGGGACAAGGACTCCATCTAAATGAGTATGGTACGTATGACAATGACTACATCAACTTGGGAAATCAACGAGATAAATGTCCTGGAAATCTGAACCTCTGCAACAATGGACTGACCATAGGCTTTTGGGTATGTCAGGAGAACTAAATCCACTTGTTTCTTTTGGATACATTCATATCTATTCTTAACAATTATATGCATGCACGCTTGGCCTATCCAAGTATCATTCCTTTTGCACCATATCTCGAATACATTTCAACTCATTACATAGAAGATGACAAAAAAGGCGATTGTGACCGGCGTTTTTTTATGCACATTGGCACAACAATATGACGTCACAGTATTAAGAAAACCTTGATGAATGAAAGATGATATATGTATCTAATATTGCTTATCAACCTTTAGATTCATCATAAATTTATTGGGCCTAAACTCATTAACCTTATAGTTTCATTAAAATTCAAAACCAAATGAACGTATGTATATATGGTCAGGGGGGGCCTGGATCAAGAATCTACAAACTCAGTATTTCTTAATAACATTATATTTTATTGATAGCCCTATATCTTGGCTTATTAAAAAGTTTCATTGAAGGATCCAACCCCTAGGGGGTCAGTTTTTATCGCAGATGCCGTAAAACCTTCTAAAAAGGGGGTACGTTAATGATCGTAATCAATCAAACATGAATAACACCACTAATAAGAGGCCTGGAAACACCAAATATTGTGGCCAGACTGGTACAATACATGACTTTATGTATACCAAAAAGCTAAAGTGAGGTCCGAAAACTCTTGAAGTTACGCATAGGTGGATAAATTGGAAAATGTGAAAATTTGTGAATTTATTTTACCAATTTTTAACTTTAGCCTAGCTCATTCAAAATCCTTCATACAATGACTATATTAACTGTCCATTGTCTCTAGTAGACCTACTGTACATAATAATTAGAATTGGCCCGATATATCATACCTATACTTCATAGTTGGTGCTTGCGTAAAGGCCATTATATTACACATATTATCATTAACGTACCCTATTTGTTAACCTCTCAAAGAATGGCCACAGCTCATCTATACATCATCATATGCCATTGTTATCACATAAACCATCACAAGAGAGGTTGTACTACCTATCTAGAGTCATTTAACCCTGCATAAGGCCCATCTTGGGTGTTTAATATCACTTTGAAAATTAAAAATCACCAAATTTCTACACTTCTCGCAAAGCATGCATGCCATGGGGTGCTAAAATGCATCTTTATATACACCAAATAGTATTTTCTCATAAGCCAAACATGTCTATAATTGAATACAAATAATGGAAACACCATACAAGATGATAGGCTGGCACTATAACAATAGAACTTTAACCATCTCAAAATTAACGTACCCCATTTGCTAACCTATCAAAGAATGGCCACAGCTCACCTATACACTATCATATACCATTGGCATCACACAGATAATGAGTAAAGAGCTTGTACTACCTATCTAGAGTCATTTAAACATACATAAGGCCCATCTTGGGTTTTCAATATCACTTTGAAAATCACAACTTTTTCAACACTTCTCGCGGCCTTCGCTTGCAGCACAGTACAAAAATATACACTTATATACCTTAAATACTCTTTCCTGAGGGTAAATGAGATCATAATACATATATAGAGTCATTTAACCATTGATAAGGCCCATCTTGGGTGTTTAATATCACTTTGGAAATTAAAAATCACAAAATTTCTACACTTCTCGCAAGGCGTGCATGCCATGGCGTACAGTAATATGCCTCTACATACCTTAGATACTCTTTTATAATAAGCCAAACATCACTACTATTGAATAGAAATGATACAAAAACCATATTAGGTCACAGGTTGAAAAAATATAATTGTAACTTTGTTCATCTCTTAATCCTCGTACCGTCATTAACGTACCCCCGTCTTTAACCTATCAAAGAATGGCCACAGCTCAACTATACACCATCATATACCATTGTCATGGCACACACATTGACAAAAGAGATTGTACTACCTATCTAGAGTCATTTAAACATATATAAGTCCCATATTGGGTGTCCAATATCACTTTGAAAATTAAAAATCACAAAATTTCTACACTTCTCGCAACATCTGCATGTCATGGAGTGCTAAAATGTATCTTTATAGACACCAAATAGTATTTTTTGATAAGCCACACACCTCTACAATTGAATAGAAATGTTAGAAACACCATACCATGTCATAGGTTGACAATATATAATTTTTACTTTGTTAATGTCAAAATTGCTCTTACCGGTCATTAACGTACCCCAGTCGTTAACATGTCAAAGAATGGCCACAGCTTATCTATACATCATCATATACCATTGGCTTTGCACATACATTGACAAAAGAGATTGTAATAGCTATCTAGAGTCATTTAAACATGTATAAGGTCCATCTTGGGTGTCCAATATCATTTTAAAATGGAGCACTGCATTAGTGCATCGTGCCAACACTACAGTGCTAATGCACTCCTTTTTTGATAATCCACAGATATCATCATCATATAGCATTCAGATACTCTTTTATAATAAGCCACACATCACTACTATTGAATAGAAATGATACGAAAACCATATCAGGTCACAGATTGAAAAAATTTAATTGTAACATTGTTCATCGCTCGTACCGGTCATTAACGTACCCTAGTCATTAACCTATGAAATAATGGCCACAGCTCAACTATACACCATCATATACCATTGGCATTGCACACACATTGACAAAAGATATTGTACTACCTATCTAGAGTCATTTAAACATATATAAGTCCCATATTGGGTGTCCAATATCACTTTGAAAATTAAAAATCACAAAATTTCTACACTTCTCGCAACGTCTGCATGTCATGGAGTGCTAAAATGTATCTTTATATACACCAAATAATATTTTTTGATAAGCCACACAGCTCTACTATTGAATAGAAATGTTAGAAATACCATACCAAGTGATAGGTTGAATTCAGAAAGGGAAAGACACATTAAGTAAACTGTCACACTGGCGAGTTACTCGCAGCAGTGTTTTGACTTAGCATTTACAGTATCTGTCCCTTGAAATTTGTATACTTATTAACATTCTTAATCTCACATCACAATAAAATGTTACCACCAGAGTAGCAGATTTTGAGGCACCACAGAGACTGAGAGGTCTGATACACATAATGTGAGAGCTTTGTTGGCCATGAGGATATAACCTCAAACACCGTAACGTATCCACTTTCACAAGATGTCTATTGAATTCATTGACCTTGCAGATGTGCAGTGACTCCAGCTACTGTGTATATAAATTGTGAGACTAAGTGATAACAAGCATTTCCCCTGCAAGGTAGGCCCAAAGGTATATAAAAAAAAATGCAGTCAGTCAAAATAGTACAGTTAAATATGACTTTTGATGTACAGCTTAAAGAAATGTTTCTTTTTACCTTGATTATATGCTTTTAAATTGAGCATGTAAATTATGCATTCAATAGGTGCATTCAATGAATTTCAATAATAATGGAAAATTATCAAACCTTGTTCTCGTTTTTCCTCTCCCGGTATGCCTTCTTCCAGGCATGGAGCATCTCGCGCTGCCGCTGTTCCTCGGCAGGGTCTTTCGCCAGTCTCTCCTTATCCTTCTCTCTCTGGCCGCGCGAGATCTCCGCCCGGTGGGCATCGTAGGCGGCCGCCCCCATCTCCTGCTGCAGCTTGGTCTCGTATCGTGCAGAAGCTGCGGCATGGAGCCGGGCCGCCTTCTCCCGGTCCTCCAGGTCCTCCTGGTCCTCCGGGTCCTCCTGGTCCTCCAGGTCCTCCTGGTCCTCCAGGTCCTCCTGGTCCTCCAGGTCCTCCTCCACGTCCGGGGCATCAGCGGGCTCCCGCACACTCCTCTTAGGGCGACGGGGGGGTCGCCCCCACCGCCACTGGGGGCTACGTCAGCCATCTGCAAAAATGAGAAGAAATACATTAAATAAAAAGGTAAATAGTGATTAAACAAGTTCCTATATGCTGACAAAGGATGTACAACAACGCCAAAGATTTTATCAGAGGTTTTTATGCTGATATGGTAATTCATAGTGAGGAAATCAGTAGATTTTAAGATAATAAGGAATTTTTTAGTGTTTGAATACTGATAAGATATACATAAATAAATAGGAAAAAAATATTCATCATGTTCCTATATGCTTACAAATGATGTACAGTAACCCCGGAAGTTCAATCAGCTGATTATTTGCTAAAATGGAAATTTATACTGACAAAATAAGAAAAATGCTGAAATATACCCACCACAAAAATTCTTTGGAAAAAAAGTATTCAGTATCTAACCAATGGCACTTGTGTGAGTTAGAGGTACCATAGGGGCATGTCATGGTGAAATATGATGGAGCTATGTGCACTGGAAGTGCCACTTGTGTGGAAAATACAGAATAAGAAGGGGGGGTACGTTAATGATCGCAAAGGTTTATAACCACTCAGCAGTGGGGGCTTTGTGCAAGGGTGAGCTTACCTGGTCAACACAACAGAGGGGGGACATGTCAAACATACCCACCATAAAACATTCCCCTGAATCCAAGACGGCGACCAGTAGGCAGGCATCTTGCCACCGGGGTACGTTAATGACCGACGAGCACTATCTCCCTAAATTTGGCCACTATGGCTATGCTTTCGATCCCACAGGAGGATTAACACACCAAAATGCCCAAATAGAGGTAGGAGAAGGAATATAACCCCAAAAAAACATGAGATAAGCACAATTTTGGCCGTGAGGGGGCCTAAAAGTTCACGACGAGGCAGAAATTTGGCCATTCAAGCCAAAATTGAGGTGGGGGGGTCATCTCAAAACACCCAAACATGGCCCAAAATGCATCTTACACACGTAGGGTGTCCTATTCTAAAGGATTATCATCAATTTAGACCCAAGGGTACATCATCTCGGCCAGGAGAGGCCAAATTCTGCATGCCGAGCGAAAAATCATTAACGTACCCCAATTTTGAAAATACAGCCCGGGGTGGCCAAAGCTTCACCCTGGGGCCCCGGGCTGCATCGCAGGCCTCACCCGGCAACACATTTTACCCCCTAGTATCCAAAATACATCGTTTCGGTACACAAAAAGAGATCTACGGCCCCCCACAGACATCTCCAACAATATTTCATCGGAATTTCATGGAATTTCGTGGAATTTCCTTACCTTTTTCGCGAATTTGGGGTTCCTTTTGCAGTAGAACTCTGCCTAGGGGTAGCTATAAACAAGCTGTGACCTCCTCTGAGCTGAAACACGGTACCCGGATGCAGGCCACTTCCGCCGGGCAACAGGAAGTCGTTTTTCTCTTCCCGCACTGTTTTTCCCCCATGCCGATCATTAACGTACCCCGCTTACGAAGAGACCCCCCATACAGCCAAACCAGACTGTATTTGGCCACAATTCTTGTTCAGGCATGATGTATTTACTCTAAAAGTGGCCATAGACTGTGGGAATTGTATGTATTTGGTTTATTTTATTCTATTTAGAGGCAAAAGCCGGGGGTAAGTTAATGATCGCGGTGTGCATTGAAAATCACTTATATGTGCCTGGCAAGGGTAATTCCCGGAGTACATGAAAATTTTTTTTATGGAAGACTCCCCCCTAGGGTACCTCTTAATTGCATATAATAAGAACACTGATAATATTCCCTAACCAGGTTAGATAGGCTCTATCATTAACGTACCCCACGTGAAAATTTATAATTAAATGTATATAGAAGATAAATTATGCCCCAAGACCCACCCAAACCATATGGAAATCTTAGCTGTGACCCCCCACTAAGGAATAAAAATATTATTGGTGGTGTAGAAGTGTTTCCCTTGCTATTATATGCCCAAGAAGCCACCTGACCAGTAAAACCTGGAATGACCCATATATATACATATATATATATATTCATAAAACATGGAAAGTGGGGATTTACCTCAAACCACAGGAAAGCGGGGACTTCTTTAATAATCATCACAGAGCATTGACATTTAACACGGAAACTGCTGCTACTCTAGGGAACTTAAATATAACTTTCGTGGTCTCAAGCAAAGTGTAGGACAAAGTGGGGACAAATGTGGGGACCAATATATCCCACCAGGTAGCAGCAGTGCATAGGGCAGATGATATATATAAAGCATTGAGGGGACCAAAGTGGGGACTTTGTAAAAACATGTTTTCTGGGCCTCCCATGTGAAAGTAAGCAAGTCCCCACTTCTAGGTCCCCACTTCTCAAGAAGTCCCCACTACGTGGGTCAAAAACAGTAAAAACACCCCACTTTACATGGATTTTAAAACTATATATATATATATATATATATATACATATTATATATATATATATGTATATCGGAGTCCACTATTGTAATGGTGAAGTATCACACAACTCGGCTTCTTTAATTAATGACACTTTATTTCCTGGCATCCTCTGCCACACCAGCTAAGTATCCTTGTGTAAATCCTAGCCTAAGGAGGGGAAGCCTGAAGATGTAGACACCAGCACCCGTGGATCCAGACTGACTCATGGTGTCGATCCCCTCCTATTTATACGCTTCCTGTTTCTCCTACGCTGGCGTCTCTGACAGAGACCAAGCGTCGGAGGAAACCCCCTCCGAACGCAGGTAAATAGAATGTTTCGGTGTGACTCCGAGGTCGGCGGCTCCTCCGCCCCCGCACCAGGACGGTTTAGGCATCGCCCCCGACCCCTCGGTCTACCCCGAAATACATATATGGTAATAACAGAACATCTGACGTGACTCCGGGGCCGGTGGTTCCTCTGCCTCTGCAACAGGACAGCTCCGCCACCAACCCCGACCCCTCGGTCTACGCCACACTATCCCAAACTAATTAATAGCGTACTGGGTGAAATTGATATATGACCCTCCTGCAGATGGGTTTCCAATTTTGAATAAAATATACACCATGGCCCATGGGTGTTTACGTGTTATCATTATTTATATGTACATACAATCATCTAGTAAACTTGAACCGTATGAACTTCCACCGTAGTGCCTTAGTATGGCCTATAGTAACGTGGTCGGTAGCGACCTTCTTATAACAATGTCATTCTGGTCATCCTGTAGGATCGGTGGCCCCCTGGCGGTGGCGCCCCCGTCCTCCGACACCTCCGACACCTGCGTCTATCGCCCTTAATCCACATACTGTAAACTCCACCTCCGTTTCCCGTAATCCTCTCCCCGGCCGTCGCCGGTACATCTATATACATACTCTTATCGTAACCCCAAGTCCTCTTGTATAAAGTCAAAACCGCCCATCTCGTAAATCACCAACAAGGCGTATATATACACTTTGTACTCCGTAGTTACGTCCTCCTCTGGCAGCCACCAGTCCCCATCCGGAACCCTCAACCGACCGCCTCTGGGCTGATCCCTCCGTGCTCCTCCTTTGGCACCCTCCATCTGGACTCCCCGGTCCGTTACTGCAACAACAAGGTGAGTAGCCCTTCATTACTACCGTTCCCCTGCTCATGCTTTCGTCTGAGCTGCTTCCCCTCGATCTTCTCAGTTTCTGGGCCTGTACTGGCCAGCGACCCGTGGACTCGGCTGTCGCTACCTTCACGCCCCCCTTAACCTTACGAGACAGCTCCCTCCTACCCAGCAGCACCTCCGATGTCTTCCGTTCCCCCCGCTTCTGTGGAAACGCCGCGCCCCTGTAATAGGGCCTTCCCGTCAGCCCTGCCCCCAGAGCCTGCCACGTAGTGTCACTTACCCTACTCACTAGTGGTGGACGCGTCAGCTCCTGCCGTCTGCGTCTCGGCGTCCTCCTCGGCCTCCTCAGTCGGGAGCTCGGTAGCATCTACCTCCGCCCCCTCCGTCTGCTCCGTCTACGCCTCGTCTGTTGCCTCTTCTGCTTTCGTGCCTTTAGGCCACCTCTGGCCACACCGACTGCATAATCCTTTGCCCGTGCTGTCCCCATAGCGTGTCCTCGTTACCTGCACCAGCTCGAAATCTCCGTTAGCGAGACTCTGTATGGAGGCGGAGGCCATTCCTCCTGGGATCACTCGCAGGTCCGGCCCCATGTAGGTTGGCTGCCGCAGCTGCTTCGCGTAAGCCCGGAGGGCCTCTGGTCCTGTGTAGTCCCTATGCCACGGCATCAGTCTGGCCCTAACCGACTCCCCCTCCTCCTCCGTATCCTTCCTTTTCACTGGCTCTGCTTTCTTGATTACCTCCTGTATAGAGACTACCCCCTCCGTCGAGGCCACACTACCCCCTGCAGCCTCATGTAGCTGGCCCCCCCTCACCAGGACTAACCTATCTGTCTTGGGTACGGGCAGAATTCTGTCGCTGTTGATGTCTTCCTGAATCGTCTCCGTCCCCTCGGGGACGAGGACCATAGTGTCGGCCATACCTCCTTCCTCCCCCCCTTCTATCTGGAGGAGAAACTCGCCCCTAGGGGACTTCACTATTAGTCCATCCAGTCCAATTGTCTTTGGTGGAGGGGGCTGCCTCTTCCCCCCTGACACCTTTTTACCTTTGGTCGGGGTAGTCCTCTCCGATCTTGATGTGCTTGCCTTCGCCTCCGGATAACGTCCAGCCGTATAGTCCCCCGTCCCGGGGGTTTCTACTGACCTCTTCCGTCTTTCTGGGGAGGTATCGGGCTTGCTCTCCGGCGTAGATCTTGACCGTAAGAGGTCCTCCGTGCTTCGTCTAGGCATCCTGGGGACTCTTTCCACCTCTGTTCGGGGCAGGGTCCAGGACAGACCGACCCCCTCCAACATTTCCTCAAGTCCCGTAGTCCTGGCACTTTTATTCCCCCGGGGGCTCTTCTGCTGTTTAGGGGGGTTCTTCTCTCTCTTCGCGGCCTCTCTCTTTAGCTTATCCTTTTTCTCCTTCTCCCTCTTGGCTTCCTTATCTGCTAACACCCGGAGTCGCTCTGCCTCCACTCTGTCATCCTCCTCCTTCTTCCTAAGTTTTTCTACTCTCTCCGCCTCTTTCCTATCCTCCTCCGCTTTCCTTTCCTTCTATATTCTCTCCTTCTCCGCCTTCTCCTCCGCCTCTTTCTTTTCTTTCTCTGCAGCTAACTGTCTCTGCCTCTCCTTCCCGCGTCTGATTATTTTGAGGTACTCTCTGGTACTCCAGCACCACCTCAACCTCCTCTTTGTCGGGTTGGCCAGTCTGGGGCTCTGTCACTTCCTGACCAGTCTCCTCCGCCTCCGGCTGCCACACGGTGTCCCCTTCTCCCGCCTGAACTGCCCCGGTCTCCTCCGTCCCTGTGTCTGCCTCGTCCTCCTTCCCCTCTGAGAGGATGGAAGCATCTCTGGTGGTGGAGGTGTCCTTCTCCTCCAACTGCAGGGAGGTACTCTGTATTGACTGTTCCTCCTCCTCCGATGACTCCGAGCCGTCGGCGTCCCTACGCACTGGTGGTTTAGGGTCCTGCCTGTCTGGCCCCCTGTCTGTTGTCCTCTGTGGAGACTGTGGTGAGTCTATCCTCACTTGCTTCTTGGCCACGCCCATGCCGGTGAAGAGGATGGGCTTGGGCTTCTCCCCGACTATGGTGTATTGGCTCACCTTCTCTGGGCTGGAGTCCAGCCCCCCCAAGATGGTGTGTTCCCCCCTCCCTTCTCCGGGCTTGACTCCTCCTCCTCACTCTCCCCCGACCCTGATACATCGTCAAAAAGTCCGCTCTTTAACAGGGTTCTCTCTTAGGGGCTGCCCTGTTTTGGTAGCCTCATAGTCCTGTTCGATTTTCCTCATATCCAGGGAGCCTGGGGGTAACTCTGTCTTCAGACGGACCAGCATGTGAGTAGGAGATTCTTTCTCTTTCCCATATACTCCCATGAGAACGTCCAACACATACCCGACCCGCTTCTGCTCCGCCTCCGTCAAGAGCCGCGGGCTACCCTTCTCCACAGTCCTCCTCTCCCACCTCCTTTTTTCTCAGGGCCACCACCGGTTCTTCTGCCGGCTTCCGGGGGGACCGCCATGCTTTCTTCCCAGGGAGGGCCTCCGCCTCCTCCAGCTCCTTCCTCTTCAGGCCCTTTCCCCCAGAGCCACTCCGGGTGACTACGCCCTCCGGGACTGCCTGGGGTGGGGTCCACAGACCTGCCAATTCCTCCAAGAACTTGGAGGCCTCCAGGAGTCCTTTCTCAACCTCCTCCTCCCCTATCCCGATGCCCGGAGACACCAGGGACGACGTGGTGGAAGCCGGGGAGGTCGCCCCTCCGGCCGCCCACATGCTGGGCTGCAGACAAGACGAGGTGCTGGGTTGCTGGGTGGCTGCTCAGCCTTCCTCTTCTTCGGCCCGGAGGGCGATGTCCTAACCGCCTCCACTGCTCTCTCTGCTTTTTTTCTATCTTCCTCCGCCAAGATCTTCTCCGCTTTAGCTTTCTGTAGCCCCAGGGGTAGGGACATGGCTTCCTCGGGCTGTACCCATGGACCCGTCTCTGGGTGGTGGCGCCCCACCTGGCGCTGCATATCATCGCCCCGGTCCTGTGCCACCATCTGCAGGCA
Organism: Acholoe squamosa; assembly: GCA_949317995.1. NCBI lineage: Eukaryota > Metazoa > Annelida > Polychaeta > Phyllodocida > Polynoidae > Acholoe > Acholoe squamosa. Next base: position 74,377,584 of record OX439045.1, on the reverse strand, counting down.
CCCGGCCTCCGGGCACCTGTAGCCATCCTGATAATTTTTGTGCCTTTTCAGATGTCTTGTCATCCCATCTTTCCTCTCAAAGTACCAGACTCTTCCGTCCGCCTTCACCCTGCACTGGTCACACTGGAACTTCAGGATCTATTCCCTGTCAACTAGCTCTGTCTTTATGGGCTTGCCCTGGATGGTGTGCTGTCTTCTCATGATGATCGTCTTCGGCCACTCAGCGGTGGGTTTTGTGAGATCAATTGAGTTCTCGCCATCCTTATATTCCCGGCCTCCGCCCGCCACCGCCATCCTGGCTCCTCCCCTTCTGTCCTCCTGACCAATCAGCGGCCGCAGTCCTCCTTCCTCCGCTTTATCACTGCTCGGGGGCGCCACCTCCCTTGGCGTTTCTGTTTTCAATGGGGTTTTCCTCCCTTGCCCACTCGGTGGCACCACTGTCGCGTCCCGTGATGCTCTCTGATCCGCCATAGTTGCTGCCTCCGGCACCCTTGGGCCCCTGAGGTCACGGCGTACTCTCTTCCGTGCCTCCCTTTCTTCATTGGTGGCATTCTCGTACTCCGCTTCCTCCAGCATTTCGTATACCCGCCATCTCTCTGCATGCCGCCCCCGTATGGCCTTCCTCTCCGGATCTTCGCGTCTTCTCCTCCATTCTGCCCTTTTTACGTCATTCCGGGCCCGGAGAGCAACTCTCTCTGCTTCGCACGTCTCTTCATCGGCCTCCTCCAGGGGAACGATGTATTCCTCGTCAAGTGGGGACTCGTCCTCGGGGCATTCGCCCCTCCAGTGAGCCATAGCTCCCCATCTGGCTATCTTCCTCTCTCCCTCCACCCACTCCTCATACCATGAACTAGTATCCGTCGCCATCTTGCATGCTTTGGGAGTGGACGCCGCCTCTGCCTCCGCCCGGCTGTCCCCGGGGGCATCTCTCTTCAAGTCCCGGATGACCGCTCTTACCACCCCCGCTGACTCCTCCGCCTCCGACTGGGCTGAATCCGTCTCCTCATCTGGCCCCTGGCTCTCCTCCCCCAGTTCCTCCTCCTCTGATGAGTCCTGGCCCCCATGGAGTGGCCCTGGGGGAACCTTCTTGAGGGCGTCATAGTGCACCAACATGGTGACCTTCCCTTTTTTTATTTTATATACCGCTTCACCGATTCTGGCCATTATCTCCCATGGTCCTGTCCAGTAGCTTTGCAGCTTAGGAGTCAACCCCTTCTTCTTCAGTTGGTGGTAGTAGAATACTCTTCCCCCGACGTCAAAGGTGCCCTCCTCGGCCCTCGCGTCATAGTTTCTCAGTTGCCTCTCCACCGCTCGCCCCAGAAGGGCTGGCACTGTCTTGTAGGCCCGGCTCATGCCTTCTTGGAGTTTGGCCACATATCCCACGCCCGCCTTGCACTGTTCTCTAATGGGTAGATCAAGTCCAGGGGTACGGCTGTCTCCCTCCCCAACATCATTGCATTGGGGGACACCCCCGTTGACGAGTGGACTGATGATCTATAGGCCGCCATTACAAACGGCAGCTGCCGATCCCAGTCCCTCTGCGTCTCCGCCACCACCGTCGCCAGGAGCATCTCAATTGTGCGGTTCGCCCTCTCCACCATCCCGTCACTTTGTGGTCGGAATGCAAAACTTCCACAAACTTCCTAGCGATGGTGGGCGCCTCTTGGTTGGGGAGGGCATAGGCCTCCGTCCACTTGGTGAAGTAGTCAGCCACCACTAGGATAAACTAATTCCCTGCTGATGTCATGGGGAGTGGTCCAATCACATCCATGGCAATCCTTTGCAGTGGGAGTCCTGCCCCTACATGTCCCATCCGTGCTCTGTGCGGGGGAGGGCCTGCCTTTCTCATGATGCAAGGTTCACACCTTTAGCACCATAGTTTCACGTCCCTCCGGAAGTCTGGCCAGTAGTACCCGCCCTGTAGACGCCTGATGGTTTTATTACGTCCCAGGTGGCCGGCCAGTGGTTCTCCGTGCACCTCTTGTAACACCGTCCTCCGCTCCTCTGTTGGTACGGCAATTCCTTCCTGCCTCCGCCATCCACCACCGACCCACGACCCCCTTCTCCACGGACATCCTGGTTGCCTGAGCATGGTCCCAGTCCCTCCTCTCTTCTTCCTCCTCCGCTATATCGAGCTGCCAGTAGCCGCTCGCCAGATCCAATGACGAAAACCAGGCAGCCCCCGCCATGGTGTCTAAACAGTCCTCCACCCGGGGAAGGGGGTAGGCATCTGGTTGCCTTGTTGAGCCGGCGATAATCCACGCAGAAACGTGTGGTTCCATCTTTTTTTTTTACTAGGACCACCGGCGATGCCCACGGGCTCACTCAAGGTGACTGTTGTGGCCATCCGCCGTCAAAGGTGGAGGTTCCTACTGAGTGGTTTTGTTTAATTCCACTCGTCGAAGCATCCCCAGCATTTCCTGTACCTGAACCAAGAGGTTTCGAGGTATTATCCGTAAATCTAACCTGATGGCTCTTTACTTCTTCGCAACGAGGTACAGTTTTCTCTGTTGCCTCGTCTTCACCCCTCAAAGAGTTACATGTCGTGTTTAGGGCAATTCCTGAAACAATGAAGTCTGGTTTAAGAGTGCCTACTGAACGACCAGTATCCTCTAGATACTTTGACATCTGGACGGCTTTAGCTTCCAGTTCAGAATAATCATCCAGCATTTTTGTCTGCTTAGCAGTCAAGTTTGCGGATTCACGTATCCATTGACCTCTGAGTTTTTCATGCTCTTCGGTTTGTTTATGATACGAACTTTGTGCATCTTTGAAGGCTGATTCTATTTTCTTCAGCTCTTCTTGATACTTGCCATGGGCCGATAACGTTGAATTTAACTCTTGTTTAGTTTAATTCAACTAATCACACGAGGCTCTGTATTCCAGATCCGCTGTGTATAGTGCATCACGATACTGTCCGTGCTAGAGTTGGAAATCTTGTTTTTCCTTTTCCATCTGATCCAAAAACAGTTGTTTTTGGCATCTACAACTCTGATCATAATCAAGACGTTCTGACATCAACTGTTTGTTTTCAGTCAGAATTCTGTCTCGAGTCCCGGTCAGTGTAATGGATCCTTTTGGATCTTCTCGTATTCAGCTCTCAGCTCTCTGGATTCCCCCACTACACCGGAAGACCTAGGTCTGAGTCCCACAGGTACATGAACGTATAAGTGTAAATACCATACCCCTTCATATACATATTGGAACCTATTCAGACTTGACATACTACTATATTAAGGTACTAGGTACATATTCTACACAATGTCAAATGCTAGAGAAGGATCTCAGACTAGGAGGAAAGCGAAAGAAATGCTGCCGCTAGAAGCCACACTAAAAGACATTATTGCTGCTGTCAACTCGATTGACAAACGAGTCAAGACGGTGGAGGAATTACAGCTTGATATGAAGCACAGTATCGATGAGTATATGGACTCTATAAATACACTGGATGACACCACCACCATAAATTCTACTGTAGATGGTATAAAGACCAGACTCAACTCCACAGAAGGAATCCTAGATACGGTATCTACCACTGTCAAGGAAACTGGGGAGCCATGACAGCTCACACACAGAATAATCAAGCACAAACTGACCTTTTGCTTAAACACACACAGAGGTTCGAAAAAATCAACGAGGACATTACAAGGAAAATAGTCATAATCAAAGGACTAGAAGAATCTGATAATGATTTTGGCACAGAAAGTATACAAAGTTGCAGTCGCGAAGGAACATCAAAAACAAGAAACCAAGATGGCGGCGCCCATGTGAATAACAAGAAGACCTTTCGACTGATCAAACTAGTGTTCAATAACATCTATACAAAGGCCAAATTAATGAAAGTCCTGAAGAACCTGAAAGGCAAGTACTTATAATAACATGTATCAATAGGGGATGAGCTAGGAGAAGTAGAACAGCACGAATTTAATGACCTACGTGCTATGCACTACTTGGCGAAAAGGTTGGGATACAATACACAGTTGAGACAGCGCAAGATCATAAATATGATAAAAAGAATGCTAGATTTGCAATGTCCAGTTAAAAGTTTTAAATTTGTCGACAAGCCTAGTCCATGGACGTCTAATGATATTATCTCTTGGCATAGGGCCAGAGACTGCAGATATGAAGTAAACAGAGAAATTGAATGCGCCAAAGAGACTTATTATTCTAATCTTTCTGAGATCTACAAAAATGAAACAAAAAAATTCTGGAGTACTATGAAAGAAATTTTTCCCTCGAAAAAAGGCACCAACAAATCTATTATGTTAACAGGTGAAAATGGCCAGGTAATCTCGATGAATGATACATCTACCTATATTAATAATTTCTTGGCAGAAATAGGACCTAGACTTGCTGAACAACACCAAACTATATTTAATTTTAAAGGTACTTGCTGCGAGGTAGCGATGCCAAATATGAACTTCACTGACGAAGAAATTATAAAATGTCTTTATGATATTGACACATCTAAGTCATCTGCTATCGTTTATTTATCTATGGATATATTCAAAAAGACAATGTTGAAGTTTCCTCAAAAATTTATTAAAATTATTAATTTGATTACAAATACTGGCCTAATTCCAAATAGCTGGAAGATAGCTACTGTGACTCCTTTACCAAAAGGTGGCGATCCGTCCAATATATCTAATCTCAGGCCAATAAGTGTTCTACCTGTTCCAGCCAAAGTATTAGAGAGACTCATTCACAATAAACTAAGCTATCACTTAGACAGATTCAATATTTTATCAAAAAATCAAGGTCGCTATCGAAAATGTAAATCTACACTACACTCTATTTCAGTACTGGTTGATGATGTATTAAATAATAGAAATGAGGGTAATGTGACAATGGCTGCCTTTATAGATATAAAAAAGGCTTTTGATTCAGTTAATCACTCAATATTATTACATAAACTCGAACAATATGGAATTAGAAACAGAAACCTAACCTTAATTGAGAATTATCTCTAAAAATGATGTTCACAAAACATTGCTATATGCGGATGACTCTGTCCTATAAGTATCAGGAAAAACATTGATTTATTATCAAATGAACTTACAACTGCACTGAACACTTTCTATCTTTGGTCCTCGGCTAACAAACTAACAATGACTGAATCTAAAACTAAAAAAATGACCTTTGCTTCTTCAATTATGTTGAAAAGAATGCAGCCAAAAACTGTTCTGAATGGAAAAACTCTAATGAACATCTCATCATATAAATATTTAGGGGTTACCTTGGACCAAGAATTGAACTTTAACATGTATGTGAGAAATGTTATAAAAATTGCTCGCTTTAAATCAATAATTTTGTATAAAACTAGAAAATATCTGTCAACCACTGCAAGAATAAGAATGTATAAAATGCATATTATACCTATTTATGATTATTGTGATATACTTTACAATGGAGCCAAAGCTGAACTATTACTATAACTACAGCGACTGCAAAACAAATGTCTAAAAACTTGCTTAGACGTTCATTTATTGACACCAACCAGTTTTGTCCATAGAGAAACTGGTACTCCCATGTTAGAAGCTAGAAGACTTCATCATATTAAAATGCTAGCTTTTAAAAGATCTACAATGGAAGAATATATTAAACTGACTGTAAGAAATACCAGATTTTCCAGTGCACCTGTATTGAACTATGAAAAAATCAATTGTACAGCATATACTTAGTCACCTAAATGTCTATGTGCCCAATCCTGGAACAATCTAGAAACTGATATAAGAAATTTGAGAGAAATGGATAAATTTAAGGCTATATCTAAGAAAGTCTTAACCGACTCTATCAATGTATAATTTAAATCTGATCGTACCAATGCATGCTGTAAAATTCTATTGTAAAATGTTTAGGGGAGGGAAATAATTATTATTATTGTAGTTAAAGTAGATCAAAGTGTTCCAAATTGTTCAAAAATTGTTATTATACAGTCATAATTCTATGAGGAGTGGTAGGAGTTTATGTGGCCAGATCATAACAACATTTTCCAAATGACAATCTGGTCATTAACTGTTTGGTCATGTTATTATTACAAAAATTACCTTATAAATGGGTAATTAGATATTGTATTTCTGTATGTGCATGGGCCATTTTATATCAATGGTATTATAATCTGATCACGTGAATATGTATACACCGTGCCTATGTTAACATGATGAAACATCTCTAGACCAAATAAAGTTTAAATGTGTTAAAAAAAACAACCCTTGTGAACCATATCAGTTGTTCTATGCTAACAAATGGTTTCTGTTCTGTTATCTTTTATCACAGACCTACTTTAGATGAGGCACCACTTGCTCGCTTCACCCTTTTTTATCCAACACCATCACCACACTCATCCTCGCAAACAGGCATCCTAGAATACATTGTTGATGATGATGTGTACAAGTCACAAAAAAAAAAAGAAGTTGTGTCCTTTAGTCTAGATCCACAGACATATATACCCTTCATACTTTGCATTCTCACCTTACACTCAGAGTTTGACATGTTTTTCACAGCTAACATTTGAAAGAAAAGTAGCATTTATTTTATCTCCCCTTAGCATGTTGCACACACAATATGTGAATGCTTGTTGTGATCACAATATCTGAATGAATTAAGTACAAATAAAGTAGTAGTGGGGTGTTCGTGGTAGTAGTGCCTCCCTCAAGTTGTCAAATGTTATATTACAATCTTCACAATGATAAACTACTGACATCTTCTCCTCCGTCATCCTCTTTCATGCGGCATTATCTCCAAAATCATCCTTTTAATATCCAAAAATTTTATACCCAGTAAAGATCCACCCTTGCCCCAAAGGGGCAGGATAGGTTCACTAATTAAAATAATTAATTTTCCAAAAAAAAACTAAAAGGCCCCTAATTTTTTTTTTGGCAAGCTTTTAACACTTTAATATCTCTTCTCGAGAAAAACTCAGACATTTTGTGCATAATTTTGCCCCTTGTTTACAAACAATTGGTCACATGACTACACCACATGATCAACAGGGCTTGGTTTATTATTTAAATGAGGATTAATCCCTTAATTAGGTCATAATGGACGCAACAAGGGGTCACGTGACTACACCACATGATCAAGGGGCTTGGCCTGTTATGCAAATGAGCACTAATCCCCTTTTAGGTCATAAAAGTCTCTACTCATTAGCATAAAGTGTGTGACCTATTATGCCAATGAGTGCTCATGTGACCAAATGGAGGTATCTAACTGGCTAAAGGGGCCTGGCCAGCACAGGAGGTCCAGGTCACTAATCCTCTAATTAGGTCACATGGTGGTCATGTGACCACCTTTAAAGGTCACATAGTGATCATGTGATAACCTAAGTATGTCACATGGGGGTCACATGACCAAATGGAGGCCTCTGATTGTCTGCATCTCGGGTGATTAATAACCTGTAGTTAGCTATAGTCCCGTTCCGATACATTATATACTACCAGCAGCACACATGTGTACCTTACTTGATGTAATAAACACCCCCCTCCCCTTTCTGGAGAATTTTCTCATGTTAGAGCACTTATTACGTTAAATATGGTAAAGGCCTACAAAGATCTGAAAAGCACCCTCCATGACTTTGATGAGGGTTAAATATGCAGTAATCATATCAGCATATTAAAAATTATGATACCCTTTAGGCCAGAAAAATTGGCAAATGGTAGGCTGACATGAAAGGGTTGCTTTTTGTTCTAGTTTTTCACTCATTTCTAAAAGTTGTGTTGACTAAAAATTTTCCGTAGTTCTATTAAAAAAAAGAAATTCTAATTGTTTTGTTATACAAATTTCACCCACTCCCTTCCACTCCTTGTTGTTATAAAAGACCACCCCTAGGGGGCCATCCATAAAAGATGACATGCCAAATTTTACTATTTTCGTCCCTGATTCCTCCCCCTCAGCATGTTCTTTTTTTTTTTTGCTAATTTTGTAATGCTGAAGGATTAATGGAAAATTAGTGCCCTTATGCCAGGCCTAACCCCATTGCCCTTTCTCTATCCCTTTTTTCCTCATCGTCATCCATCACTGTATTTCATTGACATGTATGTGTTTAGGGTGGGTGAACACTATGTCTTAAAATGTGATATTGGATTGATTTGGTTTTTGACAATATATGTCCAGAGATAACCGCATTGATGGATGTGTTTCTCAGAGTAAAAGGGTATGATTTGTGTCAGGGATGTGATTTCATTTCAGCCAATGTGTAGGAACCTTAATCAGACAACATGGCTGTGGCTTATTTAGTGCTCCAAAGCCTAAAAATCCTAAAGACAGCCCCCTCCCCCCATAAATGTTAAAAAGTTTTTTTTATTGAATCTGTGAAAATCACGAGGGTCAACCTTTTGAACCTCAAGTGTAGGAAATCCTACAGATGTAGGAGAAATCACATCCCTGAGTGTTCCCGATTCCGGTCTGACATCATTTGAGGATGTTGTGAATTTGACTGATAGTCACAGATTGTTGTCAAATAGGTAAGCAGGGGGGTCAAAAATAAATATATAGCAGTAGGGTGGAATTCCTTTGGGTACATATGTTTGGCTATGGACAACATATATTGGGGAAGGTTGAACATATATCTTAGCATACCATTATCACAATGTCAAATTTCATGCCCATGCCATTGTATTTATTCACCACAACTCAGAGATGCAATGAGACAGAATATCCACACTAACATGCAATGTTCCTCTTACATCAAAGTATAAGACACACATGATAGTTATTGTTAAATATCAAGGACCTTGCAGTATGACTATATGCATGGCCATAGAGGTGTCTCTAGTCATAGACGTGTCCATGCGCTTGTCTTCAATGCTATAGCTCAGTGATCCCATCAGGGAGAACAACCAGACTTATATACAATGTTCCCCTCATATCAAGGTGTGATTAACATAAAGCAAGGGCAGTTAAGTACCAAGCACCTTGGGATAAAACTGTAGACATGTCCATGGTTGTAGGGTCACAAATCATAGAAAGTGTGCATATGGGGCCTTACCTGTCATTAGCCCAGACATGTGCCCACAAAAAGAATTCTTATAAGTATGCTTCTTTAACAATAGCAAGGACACATCTGACATAATTGGTAATGTGATTTTCTTAATCTACAGGTCAAAAAAGTCTAGACTGGATTCTCATGGAGGTATGAAGATTGTTTCTGTAGAAAATTAAGCCCTCAACATGACTTGTAACTCAAATGTCATTTGCCCAGACAATTTTGGTCAGTTTGTACACATTTTACCCCCCATGGAGCCCAAAATATGCATATTGGACCATCAAAACCAATATGTAACATGAAGATCTTATCCAGCCTGATGCTTAGAGCCAAAGAAATAGAGGGGGAAACTATAGTTCAAAGAGTAGGGACTGGAACACCTCCTAATTCGTCATATACAAACCTTCTATGATTTTTGACCATAGACGTGTCCATGGTTGTAGATGTGTCCACACTCTTGGATTTTATGCAATAGCTCCAAGGTTCAGTAAGACAGAATATTCACACTAACATGCAATGTTCCTATCATGTCAAGGTACAATTAGTGCATAATGAGGATAGTTAAATATTAAGCACCTTTCAGTAAGACTGCATATGTGGTTGTAGACGTGTCCATGCCTAAACTACCCCAAATCCAAAGGATGGACCCTGGAATGGACAATTATTCAGCACGCTTCAATATTTCCTGTGTGTTATATAGGTGTATATTATGTCTCTACATAGTACACTTAATACGTCTAATACCAGTAGCATGCAGGTATTTTTTCACACTAAAAAGAGGTCAAATTTCCAGACCCCCCACACACAAGAGGGGTCAGATTTTTTATGCCCCCCAGGAGGGGTCTGCAATTTTTAGGGCCCCACCCTCAAACCAACCACCCCCTCCCCTGTTTATGTAGTCTGGAATGTTATCACTAAAGTGTGTGAAATTTTTGCCAAACAACTAGCTATAATTTACATGGGAGCCTACAGTAGTCAGACTGCAAAATGGAGGATGTAAAAGCAGCTCTGTCACGGAACAGAAAAGTCCACCCTGAAGTTGAGTAAAAAATTGAGCTAAGCCTACATTTTGAAGGGCTGTGAAATGGCAAAAAAGGAGGCTGTAGCTTCGCTGTTGGAACATATACTAGAGCCCATCAATTAATTATGTCACACAATTTTTGGCCATTTTCAACAAGGTCCCCGAGCCCTCATCACATGGGGGAAAAGCAATGATCATACGCCAGTCTTCGCTGGCCTCGCCAGCGAGTGCGCCTTTGGCGCAGATCGGTGTAAAAATGTCTTCATGTTGTTTTGATGTGTGATGTCATTAAACCAGTGTTGTTATCCGGTTTTAAGGCATTTATTTTAAGTGTCTTATGTTGATGACTGTTGTAGTTTATTCATAAAGTTTTCACCTAGTTCTCTTTGAAATCGTCTACTAATGGATCAAATGATACTTTAAAGAATTACCTGCAAAAGCATATCCTTGATGAACTATCTTTTCTCATCATTAGAAATGAAAAGAACACTTTCAATCAAATACTTTTTGTTATTATTGGAAATTATTTACAAAAAAAAACACTTTTTTTCTAAATGTAGGTAAAGTTCCCTCGCATGCCATCAACATCAACTGAGCAGTTTATTGTGATCACCACAGGAGCCCATGCATCGAGCTCTCATGGCATCTTCTACGGGTTGACCAACTTTGAGGCCAGAGTCTCGTTTAAAACAGACAGCAACTCTTACTGGATAGAACAAGAGCTCAGTAGTTATTCAGGTCAGAAAACTACCCTATCATTAATCCTTTAAGGGCCATTAATTTATTAATGCAACATGCCCATTGGTCGTAGTGATGCATTTATCATGCTGACCCTACAGGGTCCTATGTCTCAAATAATGCTCCACTGATGCTCCAATGAAGTAGCAGTAAGCAGTCTTGTGATTATTTCATTAGTGCATCATGCCGACCATGTAAAGTGGCCCAAAATCTTGAAACAAACAAAAATTAAAATGAAAAAGAATATATTTGAATAAAGTAAAGTATATGGAAAATCAAAATAAATTAAAAAAAAAAATCAAATCAAATTTCTTTCACAATGTCAAAGTGGAATGAAAAAGGGTTTTAAGGTTTATATGATATCCTCCGGATATACTTCTCTTACAGTTGATGTGTGGTACCACATCATATTTACATTCTCACTCACTTATGGACCATCCTTCTACATGAACGGTAAACAGGCAAACTACACCACGATCCATACAGCTGTAAATCCTGTAGGCCCAACCACCTCTAATGATTTTGTCATTGGTAAGGAGAACTGACCATAAACAACATGCACTGTAAAAAAAAAGTCTCAAAATTGTCAGAGATCTGCTGTTATTTTCACAGAGATTCCTAGGAAATTTGTGTTATACCAAACTGCCACCTGGGGTTTCTTGTAAAAACTAAGATGATTCACTGCAATACAATTATGGTGGTTCACGGTTCAGTTTAACAAGGATCTCCGCTAGATTAAACAGTTGCTTTTTACAGAGTGTGTTTGGGATTATACCCATTAATTATCTAATTAATGAGTGCACAGCCCTGAAACCCATGCTATCCCGAGTTAATTATGTAGAGGAGAAGCCTGAGGAGGAAAACTAAAGAGGGTTACATCCAGGGCAAAGGATGTGATCCGTAATCCGAAAATCTGCCAAAATGCCACCACTGGTGAGTCCGAGTCAGTTCGAGAGTCAGTACCTTCTGGGGGACTGGTATGTGGGAAAGATCCTCCCACCCCAGTCTGGGCCAGGGGCTTCAATGAGGTAGGGACAGGTGAGGGTCAGAACGCAGGGGAGAGATCCTACGTCGAAGAAGAGGGAGGTTGGGTTGAAGAGTTGATGTGTGTGAGTGTGGCACACCTCCCCCCGAACCATCAATGTGTAACCTTTTTGAAGGGTTTTGGATGGGAGATCGGTGATTCTCAGGAACAACTCAGATTTGCACAGAACTCCTCTCCTTTGGGGGGAAAGCATGGGTACATTGCTGTATCGGTGAAGGGACGGACTGGAGAATTTTTGATTGACACTGATGCCAGCCATTCGTCCAGCCCTGTATGCATGACTACGAGGAAGGACGGATCCATCCGGTTCTGCATAGATTACCGAAAGTTAAACGGCTTAACTAAAAAGAATTCCTATCCTTTGCCGAGGATAGATGAGACATTGGACTGGCTAGGGGGAAATAAATACTTTTGTACCCTGGACCTCCAATCCAGGTATTGGCAAATCGGGATGGACCCGATGGATATGGATAACAGCATTCTCGCACCATATGGGCTTGTTCCAGTACAATGATTTCCCTTTTGGGCTGTGTACTGCACCAGCCACTTTCAAGGCTATGATGGAGGAAATGTTAAGTGACCTTCTCTGGAAGAGTTGCTTGGTGTATCTCGACAACGTCATAGTATTCAAGAAGACTTTCGAGGATTGTACTCACAACCTCGAGTCAGTCCTAAAAAGGATACTAGCTAACGGTCTAAAGTTAAAGGCTAAGAAATGTAATCTATTTAAAACATCCATTACTTATTTTGGTCGTATAATAACTCCCGACGTTGTAAAAGCCGACCCTGAAAAGCTCCAGACAGTGTCTGAGTGGCAGAAACCCATAAATGCGAAGGAAATAAGATCCTTTCTAGGGTTCTGCTCCTATCGAGATTTTCTTAAGAATTACTCCAAAGTGAGCTATCCCTTGCAGATATTAGCACATTGGACTCCAGGTAGGGCAAAGAAGCGCTATCTCCTAAATATCCTACAGTGGATGATCATTTCATATTGGACACGGATGCTAGCAATGAGAGTATTGGTGCAGCTCTGTCGCAGGTCCAGGATGGAGTCGAAGTACCTATTGCTTTTGCTAGTAACACATTGAACAGGGCACAGCGAAACTATTGCACCATTAAATGAGAATTACTGGATGTGATGGTGTATACCAAAAAGTTTCCACACTTCCTGTGGGGCACCGATTTTACACTTCGAACCTACCATTCCTTCCTGAGGTGGCTCCTTAACTTCAAGGACGCCGAAGGAATAATTGGCCGTTGGCACATCTGTCAGAATTTGGGTTGGAGAATACCTAGATCCAACATCGAGCAGGTTCGAAGCATGTCAATGTGGACACCCTATTCCGAAGGCCTATTAGAAAATCCCAGAAGATTTGCTGCAGTTCGAAAAGAACAGTTCGAACCCCTATTGTATGCCTGTATGGAAAATATTGTAGTATGGCCAATAGAGACAATCCAACAGTTCCAACAAACTGACCCTGCAATCAAGAGAGTGATTTCATTCCTGACCACCAATGCTCAGCCTGAATGGCCTGCATTATCTTTAGAAGACAAAGAAAATTTTTAGCCCAATAAGCCGAGCTAGAAGTTCGAGACGGGTTACTGTGTCGATGGAAAAGCAGGATCCTTGACGCTGCTTTGACCATGGAAGGTGGAGCTTGTTACTCAACCAAGGTGACCATAGCTCATGCTTCTAAGGAGATGAGCCTTGAAGAGCTTAATGTGCGACAAGAGGAGATCGACAAAGAACGTAAGGAGCTCATGAAGCTGAAAACTAAGATCCGGAAGGAGATCGAAAAGGCTGTAAAGGAATCTAAAGATAAGCCCGAGACCAAAACTAAATCGAGCCGCTGGAAAAAGAAGGTGGTGGAGGAGAAGGCAGAGGACAGTGATGACTCTGTAGCCTCGGCTTCGTCTCGAAGCTCCCGGAGTCGAACTCGAGGCAGCAAGACTACCAAAAGAGATGATTCCCCTTCTTCAGGTAGATCCACCTGATCGAGAACTACTCGAAAGGTCACTCCTGTACCTCCCGAGCCTGTCAGTAGTACAGCAGTCAAGGAGGAGGAATTTAAGGAAGAATCCAAAGACGGCAATGGAGATTGAGACCAGCAGGTCTCAGAGATGAGCCAGCCAACTGCTGGAAAACATTGACTCTTTGGAGGAACCCTGAAAGACGATCCTGGTGAATCCAGTCTGAACAAATGGGTTAATGCTCGGACTGGCTTCCCTGACTACACTCCGAAATGTTTTATGGACTGTCAGCGCTACACCGTCAGTTATAAGATTCCTTCCACCACCTACCGTGATGGTGAGAGTGAAACGAGGAGTGGATGAAAATCCTCAGAAAAGAGGATGTGGGTGGCTTCATTAGGCGACATGTTTAAGACACTTAAGTCTTACTATGGCTTTGAGCACCGTACGAAGCTGCAGTATGCTGCTTCGAACTGGACTCCCACTAACTCTGCCTGTCCATTAGAGATTTGTGTCAACAAATCAGAAAGAGAGAGAGTCTGGCCCAGCAAGTTCTCCTTTTTCCGACACCTTGTATAGGTGCACAAATTAAAAAAATCAGAACCAAAGGCGTCAGGGCCTAAAATCCATGAGGCCAGGTTGCATGGCTGAGCATTTAGCTCAGGTCCATGGTCTCAAAGCCAGTGATGCCAGGCTGAAAGCTCTTAAACTCCATGAGCACTTAATGACCAAATGGGAACAGGTGACAACCAATGACCGGCACATGATTACACTGAGGACCAATCACTTTTGCCATTCTATTGAGGGGAAGCAGGATGCCTACTTCCTCAAAAATGTACGGTCACATCGATTCGACATGTCTGCAGAAATGCACTGGCGTGTCAAAGTTCAGAGAAAAGACCCTGATGCCATCGACCGTAATGGGAGGTCGCTTCCCCACCCTAGCAATGACCCTCGATCTCGGGATGCTAAGCGACCAAGATCCGAGTCCCAGTCGCCAGCCCCAACACCTGATCATAAAAAGAGATCTCCTGACCCGAGTAAAATCTTGGGAACATCATCTCGAGACCTAACGAGTTTAGAGCAAGTCTTACCTGTAGACTCGAGCTGCTACCGACCTTCAGGGGGACCAGCGACTGGAAATTTTCAGACTTGGTTCGAGGGGCGGACCAAGTTGTCTCATTCTGATTGGATGAGAGGCGATGTGGATACCACCCCACGATATCAGGGTACTCTGGCGGACGATGCTCTGCTCAAGAAACTTAGGATGCTCAAGAGCCTGAAGACTTTCCAACACTGACTGCTGTCCAGAAACCAGGTCCCGAATCCCAGACCCTACTACCTTCTGGGAAGTCAAAGCCCATGGGCCCACCTGCTAGCCCTGTCACCACCTCTGGTTGTGGACGGACATGACCAGTGGACCCAAAGAGACTAGGCAGATAACTGGTAATGAAAGACCCCACCCAACCATTACCCAAGGCTGGTAGGGGATGTGGCATCACCATAGATGAGAGAGGGGCTGTGGTAGGATCATCTCGACGACCCAACACCAATAGCCCATCCCCGAGTGCTACGGCCACCTTGAGCTCCGCCTATGAGAGCGGCTCTGATTCTCACCCGATTTCCCAATCATCACCTCCAGTCAGGAACATGAGAACCACCAATGTATTGCACTTGGTGAAGTCGAACCTCGAACTGGAGGACCCTGATGATTACATCAAACAACAAAAACAGGAATCTTGTGAGATCAAGGCCGATGTCTTCAAGGCATGGCAAGACCGACATATCTGTCAGGCGACCGGATACCTTCGTGGTGTAACCGAAGGTGTTTTTGAATGCCTGCATGAAATCCAGAGGCGGGAAAAAGCCCAAATATCTCAGGACATGTAGGGGCAAGCAAGAGACCAACTTCGAGCTTCGCTTCAGCGTGAAAATGAGGCGAAAGCCATGAAATTGAAATATGAATCTTAACTCCAGGATGTCCGATTTATGGCAGCATTCGGCTGTTTCATGAAGGATTGGGATGGTACCCCTGAAAGTGCATTCAAGAAGCTCCAGGGTAAGCTCCAGGAGGCTAGACAGCTCGAGGCAGACATAGAATCTTTTGGATTCATGAGTGTGTCCACCCCGAAGCACTCTACCACTGAGCCTAGAGACCTAGCAGGACCTCGAAGGGAAACTGAAGCCACTACTGCTGCCCCAACTACTGCTTTAGATATTTCAGCCGACACCACAAACCGAAACCCTGAAATGGTCCCTGCGGCTGCTGCCTCAAGTTCAGCTCCAGTAGTCTAAAACCTGATAAGCCTAGACTCTGACCCGGAAACCACTCCTGGTGAGATGGTAATGGAGACCAACCTGTAGTCCATGATATATTGATTTATAAGTGGTGAACCGATTTCTTTTTTAGGGAACCAATGAACATATTGCTTTATGTAGACCCGCACTGTGCCGAACTGAAGGACATCGGATGAATGTAGACCCAGGAAACCCAATGGACTAATCTACATCTTCACATCTTCACAGGGCACAACACACAGTGATGCGACTTGCCACCGCCAAGTCCTTTGATCGCCGAATGAATCTGCAGACAAGCAGCTAACACCATAGGCAACCCAAATTTTTTCTATTATTGTACAGCAGACCCACTTCACTGGTGGGCTGCTATAGCTTAACACATTGTTCATTATTCATAACCACTATTACCTACCTATGTATAAAAGTTACTCTATATACATATCGAACCTAATATACTCTACTAAGTTTGATCTCACAAATGTTAATTGGTGCTACAAACCTACAAGATCTGTAACTCAAAGTATATTTTTCTTTCAAGTACATTACATATTACATAACACTCAGGTACCAACCTTATGTGTTCATTAATTAGTTCGGGTCAATAGTGGTAAATATAAATATAAAAAACCCACAGTTACTGTAAATTGTGTTAAAAATAATATTATATAGGGTTCATACGTGAACTGTAAAAAAAGATTTCTTTTCGGGTTATGTACAAACATATATAATTATAAATAACTACCAACTTGGTATGTCATTAATCGTACATGTTAATACTTTAATTGTATGTACAGATTTCAACTTGTTCTTTCAAACTTACTTCAATCCTTTTCTACTCATGTTCATACTGTGTTGTTATAGTTGATTTACCTTAAACTTTATGTGGTCGACTCGTATTAATTAGACGTCACACAAATAACATATCACGTTCTACTTCAAACTCTTGTATCCTACTTCGAGCCCTAAGTATAGAATAATGAAACTGTTCTACTAAATTTAATATGTTTTTGTACACCCCGTTCCTTATTCTAGTACGGGTAGTGTATCATATACCATTTTATTATTCCATAAATTCTAACATATTATTGTATTAATCAAAGAATATCTAAGAAATTAATACATAGGTTGGTTCTAAGAGCTATAAGAGCGCTCAAACTTTGTATAAGAGCGTTCATGCCCCACTGCACACCAGCCAGGTCAGTTAGAAAGAGGTTATGACATCAAAGGGTCCGACCTAATGGTTCACTGCACAATATAATAAACCTGAGGGTCTCAGTGTGCGACCTCATGGTTCAGTGCACAAACTAATAACTTGTAAGTGAATGCAACCAGCCGTCACGGGTGCCTGGGCACCGCAGATGCCGTCATGAGTGTCTGAGCACTCTAACAACTGAACAATAGGTTACATAAGCACGACGCCATAAACGTCCGGTCGCTCTAGCGTCGCTCCTGAGCAACCTAGGTCAAATATCAAAGCATTTATGGAAAGCCCATAATAAGCCGGTCAAAATGAGCCTAAGATCAAGGCGGAACTCTTATTATTGAGGAAGTTACGCTATGGAGACGGATTCGACCTCCGAATGCACTACAGACAAACCAGCGCAAGTTACGCGCCTGGCAAGGGAGCATTATAAACTTGGCATATTCAACTTTGGGCATGCCCAAAATGGCGGTTGTAACGGCCTAAACTTTTGAGATATGGGGGTTTGAAGTTACAGAACCGACCAAGACAATGGGGGACACAGCGTCGTCCATGGGGGTCCTTTGTGCACCCAGTGACACATGAAAGACTCCCCTCAAACAATTGCAGAGTTAGGCAGATGCCACTGGCCCCAGTCAGTCTGAGGTGCAATGCCAAGATTTGGTACAAATAGCCTGGCTGCACCACCTAGAAGGCAGAACATCCAGAACCGCTCCAGAGGTAACATCTCCAGTCATCTCCTGCTACCTGCTATACCACTGCACTATGGTGAAACTATGCTAGACAGGCATTGGTTTCCCTCATTAGTGGCCAGAGGCTATCTTCCTCAAGACATCCACCAGAGGGTTAAGTTATTCATTATTACATTATTCCTCTAAGCAGCAGGTCAGGTGCTAGGTGTGGGAACCCACCTAGAACTATGCTGGACATTGTATTATTATTACCTCACAGGCGGAGTGGAACAGAACATTATACTCTATGAACTATTGTATATTTACTGTATGTACAAATTACCTACAAACTAACTATTGTGTGATTGATATTTCTTACATGTTGCCTAAAGCTGAAGAAACCAGTGATAACTGGAAATAACACTATTTATAAGAGCCTGTTGGAGTCATATGATATTTCTCATATGACAACTTGATCATGCATAATTACTAATATGACAAGTGTAGGGGCTCGTAGATTGTGATATAGTGTGATCGTCTTCCTCGAGAGGGCGTTTCGAGCGGTGCGCCCATCACAGGTAGTCACTAGAGGTCCTCACGACCCCTGGTCGCTGCGGGGTGGTGGCAGCACTGTTTGCCTCGCTCCAGCTCCTACCTGGGGCCGAGAAGGTGTTAGTTTGGCTCTGCCTGCCAACAGAGTCGGACCACTATCCACTGAGCTTTTTATCACATTGAGCGCATAACTTCAAGGTAGATGTAAACCTACGATGAAACAAATACGTGCCTGTTGCACTAACCCGAGATACCTTGTCTGGTTATACTTCGAGCCATTCGAGCCATACATTTGAACCACTACATAAGTGAAAGGCCTTTCAAAAAAGTCTTGTATAATGGCCTCAGGTAGACACTTATTAAAATTTATCTGAGCTGCCTATGAGGGTATTTAGGAATATATAGCACAGCAAATAATGATACCCATCAAAAAATTACAACCACTGTTCCCTGCAAAGGAGCATACAAAATCTCATGGCTGTGTACAGGTAGCATCCATATTGCATGCTATATGATTATACAGGCCAATAAGGTACATACTTGTCAAAATGAAATAATCACCAGAATCATAGTGATGAGGGGGATTTTTCTCAAAATTTGTAAATTTACACTCATCACACTTGCCAGAACCTTTCTTACTTTGCATGAAAATCAAAAATACTCGGTACACTGTCCTGGTCTTTACAGGTACTAGTAACACCCCTGGATTTATAGGATCACCAAGAACAATGGCTAGATGTGTACTGGATGAACTCGTAGCATGGAGTCAGATCCTGGACCCTGCAGATGTCTACAGTGCAGCTTTGGGAGGTTAGTGCCTCGGTACTTCTCAAGTTGTCTCTCTCTCTGACTCTCCCTCTTTATTTTTGTGCCTTTCTCTCTGTGTCTCTGTCTTTCTCTCCCTTACTCCCTGTCCCTCTCTGCCTCTCACTCTATCTATCTCTCTGTTTCTCTCTCTATTTCTCCCTGCCTCTCTCTCTCTGTCTATCTGTCTGTTCATTTCTCTTCCTCTCTCTCTCTCTCCCTTTATGCTTCTCTCTCTTTTTCTATCCACCTCTCTCTCTTTTTCTCTTTCTGCCTTTCTAATCACTCTCTCTGTCTTTTTCTCCCTTACTCTCTGTCCCTCACTACTTTTCTGTCTCTCTCTTTGTTTCTCTCTCTGTCTCTTTGCTCAATCTGAATATGAGACTCTTGAAGGAGAGACGAGCTGAGAGTTTCATGTCAATGCGATGGTTAAGATATGACAAATATTTCTGGACTGCTGGCACTTAAGACTGATGTTCACATCAGGATTGCCCCAAACTGAAAGCTGCTCTTTTCAACCGAAATTTCTCTCGCTGTATTCCACAGGGAAGAGCCACGTGAAATACACATAGAGTGCTATCTTTCAAAGAAACAATCAATCCAAAAGAAATATGAATTTCTCTTTCTGTTTGTTTCATTATCAAAGGAAATATATTTATAAAATGGTGCTTGTTAACAATTAATTATAAATTGAAGTTACCTGAGCTGGAATTGTATTACTACAGTTGTAACATAGTTGTTAATTTGATTCTGACCACAAATAATGGTATAAGTTCCTTTACATCCTCTGTATATACAATCCCAACAGAATTAACTTCTTTTTCTTCTGTACTGATTTTGAAATACACTGTAAAAAATATCGTTGAAATAACAGCACATTCCTCATAACAATGTTGCCTGAGATTCATCGTTATTTTCAGAGATTTCTTGTACATATATTTGTGTATCATTGTACTACAACTTCTCGTAAAAAAATACACTGGTTCAATGCTATGATATTATGGTGGTCCACTGTTCAGTTTTACAAGGATGCCTGGAAGATTCAACTGATTCAACTTTAGTAACAGATTCATGACCTTTTGATGGCAAGTTGCACTCCAAGAACCCAAATAGGAATTTAGTAATTACATGTAGTGGTAAGAGTGTGAATGCCTTGGCTTCCAAGTATCACACCAACTGGTTTAAATTCACTAGATTAACCCATCATTTCGGTTTAAAGTGGCTGGCAGGGATCGGTAGTTCAGCATTTGGACACCAGGAGTCTCATTTTTATATTGGCACTATGGATTAACAGAATGTGCAAAATTCAGGAAGGCTTGTCTTGGATTTGTACCCTGGATCTTCTGAGGGTAAGGCAGAAGCCCTACACATGAGCCATGGGGACTGCTGTATGTGACCACCTATATAATCTATTATGTCACCAATCTAGCCATTTCCTTATATTTGTTATTTCAATCATTCAAAACATAAGAAATATGCCTGGGACCATATGTTAATATTGTATTTACTGCAAAAATATGCATAAAATCTAAGTGCTAAAGAAGTTATGAAAAGATTTAATTACTTTTGATATAAATCTGGGGATTTAAGTGACAAATCACTATATAATCCTATATAGGGTTGAATCTTCTGTATCTCAAAAATATGCATGGGATCCCCATATTATTTTTGCACATATGAAAAGTACATATCATTTTGTGCCTATGGTAAGAATATGGCGAAAATCTAATTACTTTTAGCCTACCCCTGCCAGCCACATTAAGGCTTGCAAATTCAGGCAAAAACTTATTGTACAGATAAGTGTACATGGTTGTAAATATGTAATTTTCTGAAATTATAAATGCCCATTCTTGAAGTATTAAACATGAAATGGCATTACATTGTACAAAAGTAGAGAGTCAACTTATGAATTTGTCACAACACAAGGCATATTGGTACCTCAAGTCGTCTATCCCCTCACTAACCCAATAACCTAGGATTGTTGGTGTCAGGTGCAGGATATCCATATATGGTGCAAAATCAACTGGTAGCTGTTTGCTATCTGAAAGAAGATGACCTAGGGAGGTTGATTTAAGGTACCAACATGCATAATGATGGAGTTAGGGGATGAATTACCCTATCTTGAATCCTGTTTGTGCTTTGTGACAGTTTGACTTACTCAACGTATCGTGACAGCTCTCATTGATAGACACATGAACTATAGTTGTTGTAATTTGTCATCTGGTGACATATTGATTGTACCGATATGCCGCATAAATCATTGACCTTCTGCATGTAGAAAAACTGTTTTTGAAGTAACAGTGCAATCCTTGACCCAATGTTGTGAGATATTAAGAGAGTAATGAATGGGCCAATGTGAAAAAAAAACGTACTAGTCCCACCAACCTGTAGAAGTTTCAGCCCTGAGCGCAATGCACTAATCACTTTACCATCGGCACACACACCTCGCCACCTAGCAGCCATTGGTTTGGACTGAACACGTCCCACAGACGTCAAGGTTATGGGAGCAGCAGCAAGAAAGCTGGGGGTCACAACCCAGACTGCAGGGTATTTTCACACCTTGAATGTATACAATGTAGTTATATGTGAGGCTCTGTATCATATCAAAGACTTATAGAGACCTGGTTCTAACCAAGCATTTCTCGTCAGTCCCTGTGGTGCACTGCATAGGGAGTTGGATTAGGGATCAGTAGAGTGCAGGTTCGACCCCTACTTCTGGCAATGAAAATTTTGTAGGTTTTAACATGTAACATATGACATGTAAGGACATGTAAGGACTGCTGATATCATGGATATTAGCACTCCTAGAACATGCAATATTGACAGGTATCAAAACGGGAATATCCAGAAAAAGCACCTAAAATCACAGAAGTTGTGTAATAACTCTCGTTATTGTCACAGAGATTCCTTGTACATGTTTGTACCACTGTACTCTCACCTGGGGCTTCTTGTAAAGACTACACTGGTACTGTGCTATTCAAGTATGGTGCTCCATTCTTCAGTTTTACAAGGATCCCTGGAAGATTCAACAGTTATCTTTTACAGTGTAGTTTTATAGCACTTTAGTAACAGATCCATGACCTTTAGTGGCAAGTTGCACTCCCCAATGGGAATTTTGGAATGACTTTCATATATCACACCAAATAGTTTAAATGTACCATTGGTTAATGTGGCAAGAAAAGGTAACTTTTCAGGGAAATTATTGATAAAGTTTTGGGACTTTGCATAGGTTAAACTTGTGAGAATGCATATACATGTAGTCATTGGGCATGCAATAATACTAATCAATACACATCATTTGGCAGATAATCGTCATGTGAATCTCCGTATATACATTGTTTTCATATCTGGACATTACGAGCAGAGTTACTCCACCCCAACTTGCCCCAAGGGCTTTAATATTTTAATTTCTGTTTGTGCATTGTTTACTCAGCATGTTATGGCAACTCTCATTAATAGACAAATGAATTATTGTTGCTGAGAGATTTTATTTGGCAACATCTTTATCATACAACTGTACTTAACATGAATTATTGACCCTCTACCCTGCTGGGCCTCCCCCGACCCAGCAGGGTCGGGGGAGGCCCAAGCTACACATAGGTTTTTTCAATTTTGAAATTTCATTCAATAGAACAAAAGTGATGAATTTTTTATTTTTTTGAGAATTTTTTTTGAGAACTCTAGGTGCGCCTTATATGCAGGCTGCACCTTATACGCGGGAGATAATGGAAAGAAGTGCTTCACCTGCAGTAGCCTCTTTCTTTGTAGTCCTAACCTTTTCTTTCTGTTGCACACAAGTGGTTAACACAAAAGCACTTGAAAGAGTGTGTGCCAAAAGTAGGTATCTCCTAGTGCAGCACACATTAGTTTTAAGCAAGGCAGGTGCCTTTTCAAACTGATATTGTGAGCAGAAGTTGAATGGTGAAGCAGAGCGTAAGTTTTATTCACCTACTCCCAGCTCTATTTAGCATACAAGCAACACCCTCCTGAGTAACTCGCCAGGATAAACTAATGCATTAGCCACCCTTAAAGTGTTCCATCAAAAACTTAAGGAAACAGATTGAGGAATGTACCAAATCAATCCCATACAATAACAACTAATTACTATTATGAGCAGGCTGGTGGGTATGAGGAGGCAAATCTTTTCAACCCCTTGACAAGGTGGTCAAGGCAAAATTATTTTATTTGTTTTCAGTGAAAGAGCCTGTGCATTACTATAGGTTAAAAGGGCATGTTCATGCATGATTTTTGGTCCCTCCAGAGGGGGGGAATGCTGATCCTTAGCCAGGGTAGGGTAAATTTCTTTAGGCACATCCATGTGCAAACCCACCGCCCACCTGCTGTCATTAAGAGACATGACGATATCCATCCATGACTTTTGGTGTGAGTGGGGCCCTTTGTTTCCCACAGCTACGTTTTACAAACATTGTACCTGGGAAAGGCAGAGTGAAGACTTCCCTTTGTCAACAATTACCTCATTTTAACATCATGCTATCTATTACTAGTCCAAGAACTTTAGTCAAAATTTGACCAAACCGGGAATTAAATAAAATTAAGCTGAAATTTTCAGGAATGACTTGACTTGATGTGCAAATTTGTGTGGCTGAGCAACCGCTTGTCCTGGCAAAAAAATTATGACTGCCAGTATATTCCTTGGGTCCCATTTAGAGGGGTTAGTTAAAGTTTCCATCTTTCTCAATCAACATGTATGCTATTGTAAGAGGGATTTCCATCATTTGGAGGCCATATTGGATCATGCCATATTTTTTTGATGAAGCAAACACTGGAAGTATCAGGAGTTTAACAGGTGAAAACTTATATGCAGTCAAGTCATTCCTGAAAGTTTCAGCTTTACTTTATTTTGTTCAAGGTCAAACGCTAAAATTCCTGGACTATACTACCAGGTCCCGAGGAGGGTGTTGCACATTGGGGAAAAGGTAGTTTTGCCTAAGTACCTCACCTGCAGCAGTCACTTTCTTTTCAGTACTGACTTTTTTCTCGTGTTGCACACAAGTGCTCATGTTAGTCAGGTACAAGTACCTTTCAATGAAGATGATAGCTACTCAAAACAAGAGGTATACATATAGACCTGCTTGTGCAATACATACGTCAGGAGGCTTCAGTCTAATGTGGTGAGTACAAGTTGAATGGGGAAGCAGAGCCTGGCGTTTTTAATGTGAGAGGGTACCTATTTAGTGATCTCTTTAGCTTATATGCAACAGCCTCTAGAATAAGCACTGTTGGTATAGGGGCGTTAAAATCTATCTGAAGCACTAGAAACAGTATTCAAATAAGCACATATCTCATTTAAGCATGGGGTACAGTGAATATCCAGTCCTAGTTCCCAAGGTGTACTTAACACTACTCAAAGCCTGTCAGACTAGCCAACAGGTGGTACTTAATGAGCAGTTATATCAAGGGCGATCCAGTGAAGTGTACTGGGTTGTGATTAGATATTTCATGTTGATGCACTAGGGGCTAGCAGTGATTGGAACAATGCATTGCAAAAGAGATGAGTATTTAGACCTTTTTTGAACAAATTTGGAAATAAGTCTTATCAGCAGATATGTCAACTTTAGAATCCCTAATAAATTTTCAGATTGTCAGTATTGTTGAAATACTCCCCTGTAGGTCCGGTGCCTCATGGAAAGGAGGGAGAGAGGGAATGGGGAAGGGGTAGTAGCACTCACCCTCAGTAGGCCATGGCGAAGGTCTCATATTGACCGTAGGTAAACTTACCCCTTTATGGGCTGCTGATGCAGGAGCTCACATCATGCCCATAGGTCATAATGATGCAACAATAAAGTGCTGGCAAGAATTCATTGGAGCATCATGCCAACCCTCTGGGAGTGGATAGACCCCTATGAGTCAGCATGATGCTTGGTTTCTTACCATGGCTGCATTCATGTATTACGACGACCAATGGGCATGATTTATTTATGCTTTAGCAGTCCTTAAAGGGTTAACACACATGACTGTCTCCTGCACCCCGCCCCAGGTACTCCCCCCAAGGTACCCATCCTGTATGTTATACCACAGACTTAATCCCAAACTTCTGCACCCCTACCACTCCTACCCCTGTATAATCCTCCTGGGAAAAGCTGCCGTGAGACTTCAAACTGGATTATCTCAGGAAAGTGCAGGTCTGTGAGGGAGGTAGAGGACTGGTGATTATGAAGGAGAAATGAGAGGAGGATAATCCTGCAGTCAAAGGAGATACAGAGAGGAATGGTTGTGTATTTGGTGATGGTTTGGAGTAAGTCAGACCCACCATGTTGGTAAGTGAACATATTTCCAACATAATTATGTCTTTGAATGACAGAATTTTATCTTTTGTAGAAATGATGCAAAAAGTAGTAGTAAATATACACACTGAAACATGATTCACTGTGAATAGCAAGACATAACTAGAATTTGCACCGATTAATAAATTCATTCTACAATGTCGGTCATTGATAACATTGATGCTCTGGAAAAAACCTAGCGTTGCCTTTTTTTATGTTTTTATTTGTCTATATTTTGCACTTATACCATTTTTTCTGCATATACCCCAACCCTTCTTGGGCTGCATGATTTCTGTCCTTGGGTTTCACGATGTACCCCTGATAGATTAAAGCACCAGCATTGCCTTGTAGCATCGTGCCAAACTGTTGACACGATGCACCAATTGTCCCTGGATTATTTGTACTCCTGGTGGGCTGATATCCCCTTAAAAAGAAATCCTTTTGGTGGCACAGTTAACTTTGGAAATAGGATCGGGCTGAATGTCTCTCTCTCTCTCTCTCTCTCTCTCTCTCTCTTTCTCTCTCTCACTCTTTGCAAGGCCTAATCTGGATATAGAAACAGAATACGGCCGAAGGTGCAAGATTTCTATTTCTATTTTTCTTTTCTCAATACTTCATAGTAAGGTACACACTCTAAGCCTAGCCCCTCTTTCACCCCCCTCCTTTCTCCCCACACACTAGGTGTCATATCAATGTAAACATACATAACATGAATGTGTCACATGGTTCGTCCTAGGTGCTGCGCTGGTTCCTGCTGCTGGTGGTGTGTGTGTATGTGGACGGACAGGTACAGCCCTGCCCCTTCAATATATGTGACCCATCCTTACAAAATAGTACAGAAGTCGCACATACACAATGTTTAGTTATTGGCATATTCATTTACAGCTCATCAAGACCTTTCATTTGGTACCTAACAATTGCCTATTTGAACCAGGTGTTCCTCTAAGGATCTTCCGTCGGTAAATTTAGTCGGATGAATTAAAAATCGATTAAACTGAGATAATTATCATTTTAAACATATAATAATTTATGAATCCTATATAATTCCGATGTAATTCTATATAACCATGAAAACTATAGCTTTGTCTTCTAGGCATTTGGGGCCTAAATTCAGTTTAGTAGGCAAGGATTCTGAAAGATATCTACCCATAGGTTAGAAAAACAAAATATCAATTTTAGAAATATGATATTTTTGACACTATACCACTTGAGAAGCCTATATCTAGGCTTCTAAATGTGTGACTTCAGTACCACTTTGTTAGGATGGGTCACATATAAGAGTAAATATGACGCTTTGTGTAAATGTGATAGTTGTGACTTTTGATGGTAACTTACTAATACTTTAGATACTGGAGTATGTCTTTATCTAACGTCATTTCAACACATGATCTCATATCTTCAGTATATATATATATATATATATATATATATATATATATATATATATATATATATATATATATATTTATATATAAAATGAGATCTTATATTTATTAAACTTGAATGAGTTTAGTGAGACTTTAAGTGCCGTTTTTGTGTGTTCAGTGTGTTTTTTTATTTATTGTTTTTCATGTATGTTTTGAAATTCATGTAGCAATAAAACCAACACCAACTTCCTGCTGGTGAATTATGATTTATTTTTTCTTTGAATGCAGACGGAAAACACTTGTCTACATTTATATATTTGCATCCAATTTATATGTATTCTTTATATAAAAAAAAATCAATATTGATTGATCAGTTAATCCATGTGCCTTAAAAAGGGAAGAAATGAAAGTCTTGATCCTGGAGTCAACACCCACAATGTTTTTGTAAGGGAGTGGTTATTATTTATCAACAGCGGGTGGGTTGTGGGTTTTCATGCAGATGCTTGAAAATCTTTTAGGCCCCCCTCGACGACAGTCAAAACTTTTGTGCCCCCCCTGCGCCACAGGCGCGGAGAATTTTCACACCCCTCTTTGTTCAATAGTAGCGGGCAGGCTTTTTTGCTAAAAAGAGGGTAAATATTTTTAGCTTTTTTACTCCTCCCCCTCAAATCCACCACCCCCCTGTTGATAAATAATGACCACTCCCTAAGAGAGCTGGGTCAAACATTGATTTTGCAAAAATATTTTACAGGAGTTCCTGAACAACAATTTTGCATCCTGTCTTTTGTTTTGTATTGAGCAAGAAAATTGGATCTATCATTATAAATGATCACTAATTGTTAAATAATAATCTGCCTCCCATATCTGATTGTAATTTTGCTGTTCACAGGTGGACTTCGCTCAGGCACAGTGTGTCCCGCAACCACAGGATTTGGGAAAACAGGAAGTACCGGAGCCACAGGACCGCAGGGGCCAGCGGGATATACAGGTAGGCCTAAAGACTCACATACCATAGTGGCCTATTTAAGGACCATGGTCTCAATTAAGCACTGGTCTCTAATAAGTGCTGGGGTACATGGTTATTGAAATCAATCTTAATTACTGGAAACAGTATTCAAGTAAGGGTATGTCTCAAATAATGGCTGGGAGTAGAGAGGAAATGGTGGTGTCAAAGGGGAGAGCAAACGTGATCTACCCTTCCAAGAAAAATCACGGCTCTTTATATAGCTCAGAGTATGATCTAATTTCCTTTTCACCTGGATCCTTCCACCCCAAATCAAAGGGAAAAATTACTTTTGGGATAAGTGTATCAGGTGGGATAATGGGTATAACAACTGTGATAATTAACTTAATGCGACTTACATGAATAAGGGGATTATAACTCGAGATTAAGGTGTATACAAAATCTACAGGGGGTAAATAACAACAGGGGTAAGTGAACGACAGGTGAAAATGAGATAAAATCTCTTCAAGTCTTTTATCTTTTCCCTCTTCCCCAAACCACACTTCTGTAAAAACGCTATTAAATCTCTTTCAAGTCTTTGATTAATTTAAAACCACAGTTAAGAGAGTTATCTCAGACGTGTACATAAGGGAGAGTAAAATTTTGTTCCCTCACACTTCCTTTTGCCACCTTTATCATGGAAACACGTACCACTCTACAGACTATCAACTCTGACAACCCAAAAACTGCTACAGCATTACCATATTCCCCCATGGAGATCAACATCCTTGCTGATCGGTTCACAGGTGACGCTGACGTCGAATCTTATATCGACACGTACGGATGGTTGGATGCTGCTGCTGCTGGTGCTGCTGCTGGGGCTACGGCTGCTGCTGGTGCTGCTAGTGCTGGTGCTGCTGACGAATACCTACCACTTGTCACACCTAAACCCATAGACATCGCAGCTCTGGCTAAAGACGCTGAAGCGGGTGACCTCACAGGATATGGAGGTGGATATTTTGGTTACTACTACTCCTGATACTACTGCTGTTCAACATCGCGCATTATTACCACCACCACCACCACCCCCATCGCCCATGGAAAAAACTCTTCTGGCAGGAGCCTCTAACATTAGGGTACTACCTTACCTAACTACCTTACCTACTCGTATATTGTTAAAGGAGAGTATGTGTACTTAATCATGGGAAATAATAAATGCAACAGATGTGCTGTTCTTCAAAGCACCGTTGCTAAAACAAAATGTACATAAAGGACTTATTTCTAATCAGTCATTTGATTCATTGAAAGAGTGTTTCAACGGTGCTTTCTGGAAAGGGACAAATGTCTTTGTAGACAGATCGATAGGATTATATCAATTTCACGATCAAAAACCTGTCCTCTCATCAAAAAGACAGTATACGTTAGAATCTACCAACACTTCAATAATTCTTCTCAAGAAAAACTCAGATGTTTAACAGAACATGTGTTGTCATGACTCTGAGAAAATATTCAACACCTTCTGTCAAGAGTGTTTAGATAGTGTGCTCTGTAGAGAGATTCATTTTGAAAATATACAGAACGCTCTACTGAGAAGTGTCATGTCCACACAAACTGAATGGCATACTTGGTATTATACTTCAGCGGATTTCTATTGTAATTTAGATGAATTGTGGACAGGAAGTATGACTTACACCATTCAGGCATTTCGAAAGAACACTTGTATGAAAACCATATACAAAGATTACACTATGTACAGTCTGGATTATAATTAAAAATGAATGTATATATAAAAATATAAAAAAATCATGTGACCACACTAATCCCCTAATTAGTTCATGTTACCATGGTTACCAGAATGCTGGTCTCTGATTGGCTGAGAGGTGGTTGCTAATCCCCTAGTTAGGTCACATTACCATGGCAATGAGTCACATGACCAAATGCAGGCCTCTGATTGGCTGCATCTTGGTTAAGTAATATCCTGTAGTTAGCTATAGTCCCATTCCGATACACTGTATATACTACTGCACTCCCACATCCATGCTGACACCATGTGCGTTATCAGATTCAAAATAGTCCATTGGCAATTTCAACAAATACCATTCCAACAACCACTACTTCCTCTCAAAATGCCGTTGCCATGACACAGGCGGCCATCTTCATGGCCTTAACTGTGGTCGCTGTCAGTTTTGACATGAAAGTTCACTATAATCTTAGTCTTGAATGAGTGCCGGTTTTGAATAAGGGCCAGGGGTAAAGCCTGGTTGTAATCAATGAGCGGCCCGGCACTTATACAGGCCATTATGGTAAGCTGTTAACTGAGCTACAGCAGTAAAAGGTAGACTTGACAAAAGAGGAGTGAGTTTGGGGAATTCCAACTTTATGTGTGACAAAGTGAGAAAGCAACATGATTACGGAAACCCCAAAAGGGCCTTTCATTGGTGGTTATATAATGACAGATAAACAGATAAATAGGGCAACAGCAGAATG
The DNA here is from genome assembly GCA_949317995.1 of Acholoe squamosa. NCBI lineage: Eukaryota > Metazoa > Annelida > Polychaeta > Phyllodocida > Polynoidae > Acholoe > Acholoe squamosa. The sequence goes on along the minus strand of OX439045.1, from coordinate 74,347,219 downwards.
GGGGAGGATAAATAAGTTAAGTGAGCTTTTAAACATGCAAAATCTTATACGAGTGTATTCATGCTGAATCTTGAAAGAATTCTGTAAGACTGTCTAGTTACATCAATAAAGGGCTTACACTTATACACTGCACCTGTTCAATATGGGAGACTTTGTAAATTACTACTGTATTTTCCTGCACACAACTCACATCTGCAAATCTGACGCCTCCTGCACCTTATAGCAGAAGCTTGCATTCTGTGTGTGCCTTTTAGGAGTGGTACTTCTACCGTAGACCTGTACTAAACCTTCGAACATGAAGCGCCAGGTGTGGCTTATACTGCTGCAGCATTAAGGCCCAAAAAGGTGAACACCCATCACCAAGAAAAAACATTGTACACGATTGGAAAGCTCTAAACTTGTAGATTTCAGATATGGTAGGTGTAATGAAATAAAAAAAACAGTACTCTTGGTGAATTAGATCCTAAGAAAAACGGGTTTTTAATAATTTTTAATTCAAATTGAATCATTTATTTTTCAGAAAGATTAGTTTACCACAAAAATAATGCCTCTACCTTTGTGTCTTATGATTTAAGAATGGTAGGTCAAAGGTCAAGATGCAAATATCCGTGTAAACCATATTCAATCTTATAAGTGGCCAGGGCACTGAATTTTTTTTTACTTCTGCATCATAACTAAGAGCAACTTAGTTACAGAACATGGACCAATCAACTTCTTCCAGAGATAAAATATTTGAGTCTTATTAGGTTAGTATGTTGACTTTCATATCGGAAATATAGGTCAACTTATAGGGAATCAGTACCCTATTTTCATGATAGGAATTTTTGATAGGATTTATATAACTTGAAAAGAGTGTGTTTGTGAGGTAGTCCTCCTAGAGCAATGCACCAGACTTATCTGATGCATTTGATGACATCATCATACTATGGTGTCACTCAGTATGCCAGAATATTGCGCGATACAATATTATTAGCCAAGGTTCTGTTCTATGATTCTATGAAATGTGGAGAGTTTCAACTATTTGGGTGTAATTATTGATAGCGACTTAAATTTTAAGGTGCACTGTAAAAAGGTTGAGCCGAAGGGTATATCAAAGTTGAAACAGTTGCTTAATATTGTAAAATATTTGAATCACGAAAATGCTCTATGCATCTACAAACAAATGGTTTTGCCCATACAAGAATATTGTAGTTTTGTTCTAGACTCTGGTCCAAAAACCCTGGTAGATCATATAGACATTGTATAAAACCACTGCCTTAGAGCTTGCGTAAGGGTGAAAAATGTACACATAAATGACCTCCTAACAAGGTGTAAAGTGGACTCACTAAGCATAAGAAGGAAAAAGGCAATACCATGTATAATGTACCGTTATTCACAAGATGATGATATTATCATAAGCTGTAGTCGTGAACTAAGAGGGAATGGGAAGAGAAAATTGAAAGTAAACAGACCAAAAACAGAATCTTAGAGGGGTAGTCCTCTATGTAGAAGCAACCAAACATGGGAAGTGTTGTATGCTGATATACAACTGAAACCTACTATGAGTGCTTTTAAATCGTGTTTGAGAGGAGATGTACTTGTGACACTCGGTAGATTGAGATTATTGTAAAGATCTGTATGTTAATAATATAGAAAACATTATGATAAGTTCATGGAAACCACTTGGTACTTTAGAAAACTCAAGCTATGATTATGACTTCGGTGGTGAATATTTATAACTTATCAGGCGACTGATTGTAACACCTCCATTTGGGGTGTTTTCTTTAGCCAATAAACAGTGTTAAAACTTCAAACTTCGATTGGGCAAAATGTATCTCTGTACTACTTGCACAGCATTGATAGGATGCCATCAGGTGCTGTCTGTATCTTTTTTTCCTGTGATTTACTTATACCTCTGACAAGTAGCACTAAATATAGAGGATGTCGGCAGAAAATACATCTTTCAGATATTTCACATTTACTACTATTTAAACTTTCAGACCATTGCAGATATTTAGATTGCTGACAGAAATTTTTTGAATATATTGCATTTAAAGGGAGTTCCAGACTTTTTTTTCCATTTTTTTGGTTACCCCCGCAGTCTCTAATTTCGACAGGTGCAGTGAGGGCTACCACATTGAGTCACAATAATACACAGGACAATACCCACTCAGCTTTGATGGAAGGCCCGGTTGAGCTCCTTGGGGTGAGCTCTACAGCCCTGGTCCCAAATAGACTAATATAAGGTACACATCATGTCTATGCACTAAAATGCACTTTGCTTAGTGCAGATCTATGAATGGGATTCTTACAACCTATACTAGAGGTACATCCTGTGTTAATTCTGATTGTATTGGTGGCAATTTAATTAGTGACAGAACTACTTTAGTATTGTATTGTGCCATGTGGTCATAAGGAATCTCAAAATATTCATATGAATGCAGAGATCATAGTTTCTTCTGTCAACCCATGTAATATCATCCATATATAACAAAATTAGGCCCTTATTTCACCTCAGGATACCCCCTATATATCTGCACTGCACTAAAATACAGAGCACACACTGCAGAGATTGTCACCTGCATCAAAATATGAATATGATAATGAATGAATTGTAAATAAATCTTGAAGAATACATTACACCAAACATTAAAGAGTGATATCGGTCTTTACAAAGAAACAGCCCATAAAGAGCCATATCCAGAAAAACGCCTTCTTTTACCCCTTCAAATCTTAATAAACAGTAATGCATTTTGTTTTAGGTTGTAAAACCCTTAATAATTGCAATCCATGAAACCCAAAATGTAGCAAAGGTCCCAAGATTATAGCGAGACATTTGATCCCAGAGTCTGGTCATTTCTGCAGGCCCGGCAGCTATGGCCTTGGTCCCACGAGTTTTCATATTGACTGGTTTGCGTCTGCTGACTGAAATTCTGGTGTATATTGCATAGAGTAAGGAGACCTATTAAAGCTGGTATAAAAGCTAATATAGTGTGGACTGATATGTATGTCATAGGAATATATACCCCTTTCCATGTCATAGGGTGCCACTTATTAAGGCACAATATGGCTCATTATGTGCACATCATTGGACTTAGTTCCAGCTGGTCTAACCACTTGGTTAATTAGTTCTGGTCACAGTCTCATGGCGGCAGCACTGAGTGGTGTCTGCTCTGCTGCCAGGCATCCAAATTGAATTCACCACCATAATAGAATACTCTGCTTTATGGCTTCAGATGGAGCCACTGTGCTGGTACAATCAAGACTACTTGTTGAGATACATAAAATGCTGGAAACATTTTATTTCTACACACATACATGCTTGAATGTGACATGGTTAGAATGCACTGAATAGATTGAAATTTTGGCAGGACACTTTCACAAGTGGGGTGATGATAGATTTGCAGAAATTGGAAAGTCTATATATTTCAGATCTTGTCCCAGCTTTAACCCATGGAATTATCAACATGATTGTATTTTCCAATATCATTTGAGTTACTTGTATGTAAAGGTCAAATTGTCAGATCCAACCCTTGTGAACCTATGTCCATTTATTGAAAGATGCAAATATAAAATGCTGGTTGCCAAGATGTTCAAGACGTTTTTGCATACACTTTTCAAATGCATCAAAATTAATAAATATTTGCATAAATCGCAATATTAAGAGAAAAATCCTGATAATCACCATAGGAAAAAGGTTGATGTCAAAGATATCCCTACTAGTTGCCAATGCTGCATCAATAAGAATTACCAGTACAAGTTTGCACCCCTGATAGAACTAAAGGTAGACCTGTCACAAGGTCTGTAGTACATACATATAGTAAGCAGAAGATGACCTATTTTAGGACTCTGACCTTTGACCTACTGACCTAATTCATCTCAAATTATGATCCCCATGTTAAACACATGTTTTTACACTGATTCAATTATATATAGTTGCATTATTTGATGAAATGAATTAATTTGAATTAAAAATGATTTAATTATTTTTATTCTTAAAACTCATATTGTGAAAAATACTGTTTTTGAATTTTTTTTACACCTGGCATAGCTGTAATCCTGAGATTCTAAGCTTTAATTTGGTGTATAGCATGTTATGTTTTTCTTTGATGATGGGTACAACCTGAAAAAGAGGTCGTACCTCAGCCATGCTGCAGCAGTATGTTCAAATTAAATCCTGCGAGGGGTGTCTCAGTGTTCTCCGTATATATGGAAATTCACTAACATATACTTAATAACACTTTAGAAAAAACTATTTATACAACAGATAACCACTGGAAAATAATCTATAGGTCCATAAATGTGCAAGTAGGGTGCCTAGAAAATGATATTTGATATTGTTGTTTCAACTCCCTGGTCAAGCACTATCACCCTTGTTTAAGTCTCCACTTCCTATCACTCTTTTGCAGATAGTGGGGCAGATTAAGTGAGAATATGGGACAAATCATTCACATTGTGATACAAGCACCAAATTTGGACTGGCTACTCTCTATAGTTAGTGTTTTCAGGAAAAAAGTGATCCGTGATGACCTTGAGCAGGGGTCAAAGGTCAAAGATCACCAAAAACCTGATTTTTACATTTTTTTTCCCTCATTGTTCTGCTTCTATGAAGGGCAGCAAACTTCAAACTTGGTCCACACATGCCCCTACATTGGCCCTATGACCTGTCTAAATATGAATGACCTTGGCCCAAGGTCAAGGTAATTTCAAGGTCAAATATCATGAAAAAAAACTGAATTGAAGCACATTTCACCCTTTCGTAAACATGATAATACCTAGTCTTTGAGAGATGTTTATGACATATTCATATGCTCTGATACATCTTCTTTCCATTCATACCAAATACATTCTTGTGAACTCTAGACATCTGCATCAATGGAAGATGGGAAAGAACACTTACTGACTACTTTTTGAGATTCCTGCAAAATAATCATCCTTAATCCAGCATAATTGGAATCATAGTGAAAATGCTAAATGGTATGTAAACATTATCCAGATCATGATGGAAACACCAAATTTAAACTGATTACCTTTTATATGATGAGTTTTAAAAAAAAAGGGTTAGCCACCCACAAAGTGACCAGAATAAAACAATTATGACCTTGAGTAGAGGTCAAAGGTCAAAGGTCTGCGAAAACCGGACTTTTACAGTTTTTGCCTCATTATTCTGGTTCTATGAAGTCCAGCAACATCAAATTTGGTCCAGACATGCTCCTTCATTGGCTCAATGACCTGTCTGAGTATGAATGGCCTCAGCGAAAGGTCAAGATCATTTCAAGGAAAAAAAAAACAATGAATGAGAGCACGTTTTACTTTCTCACAACCATGATAGTGTCATACTAGTAATTATGCATGATCAAGTTGTCATATGAGAAATATCATATGACTAGTGGTGTATGGAGTAAATACATCAAGCTCATAGAAAATAGTGTTATTTCCAGTTATCACTGGTTTATTCAGCTTTAGGCAACATGTAAGAAATATCAATCACACAGTAGTTAGTATGTAGGTAATTTGTACATACAGTAAATATACAATAGTTCATAGAGTATAATGTTCTGTTCCACTCCACCTGTGAGGTAATAATAATACAATGTCCAGCATAGTACTAGGTGGGTTCCCACACCTAGCTCCTGGCCTGCTGCTTAGAGGAATAATGTAATAATGAATAACTTTACCCTCTGGTGGATGTCTTGAGGAAAATAGCCTCTGGCCACTAATGATGGAAACCAATGCCTGTCTAGCATAGTTTCACGATAGTGCAGTGGTATAGCAGGTAGCAGGAGATGACTGGAGATGTTACCTCTGGAGTGGTTCTTGGTGTTCTGCCTTCTAGGAGGTGCAGCCAGGCTATTTGTACCAAATCTTGGCATTGCACCTCAGACTGACTGGGGCCAGTGGCATCTGCCTAACTCTGCAATTGTTTGAGGGGAGTCTTTCATGTGTCACTGGGTGCACAAAGGACCCCCATGGACGCCGCTGCGTCCCCCATTGTCTTGGTCGGTTCTGTGACTTCAAACCCCCATATCTCGGAAGTTTACGCCGTTACAACCGCCATTTTGGGCATGCGCAAAGTTGAATATGCCAAGTTTATAATGCCTGCTTAATAGGCGCGTAACTTGCGCCGGTTTGTCTGTAGTGCATTAGAAGGTTGAATCCGTCTCTATGGCGTAACTTCCTTAATAATAGAAGTTCCGCCTTGATCTTAAATCATTTTGACTGTCTTATTTTGGGCTTTCCATAAATGCTTTGATATTTGACCTAGGTTGCTCAGGAGGGACGCTAGAGCGACCGGACGGTTATGGCGTTGTGCTTATGTAACCCATTGTTCAGTTATTAGAGTGCTCAGACACTCATGACGGCGTCTGCGGTGCCCAGGCACCCGTGACGGCCGGTTGCATTCACTTACAAGTCATTAGTTTGTGCACTGAACCATGAGGTCGCACATTGAGACCCTCAGGTTTATTATATTGTGCAGTGAACCATTAGGTCGGACCCTTTGATGTCATAAACTCTGTGTAACTGACCTGGCTGGTGTGCAGTGGGGCATGAACGCTCATTTACAAAATTTGAGCGCTCTTATAGCTCTTAGAACCAACCTATGTATTAATTTCTTAGATATTCTTTGATTAATACAGTAATATGTTACAATTTATGGAATAATAAAATGGTATATAATAGAATACTCCGTCTTCCCCGAGAGAATGCGAAACTCCGTCATTTTGCTGAGGGAATGTACAATATATATATTTTTACCTTATTTGGAGTTATATACTGTTTGTAAGAGGATTTGAAGTGATGGGGAGTGCTTCAAATGCAATTTTTGTGGTAGAGCTTTGTCAGTATATATAATATAATAGTATCTATATCTTACCATACATGGGTGCATTTGCTTATGTATCATCAATTTTGGGTACAATTTTCCAATTTTATGTACAACATACAATTTGGCAAATAGCGTGCAATTTTGGCATTCAATGTTCAATTTAGTGTGCAAATTGAACATAAATGACAATTTTAGTGTGCAAATTTACAATTTCACGTGTAATTGTGTTTAATTGACAATTTTAGTATGCAAATATATAGTTTTCGCGTGCATTTGGCAATTTTAGTATGCAAATATACTATTTCGCGTTCAATTTACAATTTTAGTATGCCAATATACAATTTTGCGTTCAATTGATAATTTTAGTATGCCAACATACAATTTTGCGTTCAATTGATAATTTTTAGCATGCAAATATACAATTTTGCGTTCAATTGATAATTTTTGTATGCACATATATAATTTTGCGTACAGTTTGGTTACACATGAAAATCTTGATTTTTGTAAAAAAAATCCGATTTAGTGTATGAATTGGGTATAAACGTACAGTATAATGTGCAACATACATTTTAGTGTGCAAATTGTGTACAAGCGTACGACCTAGTGTGCAAATAGCAATTTTAGTTTGCAAATTGGGTACAAACGTACAATCTAGTGTGCAAACATACAATTTTGGTGTGCAAATTGGGTACAAATGTACAATCTAGTGTGCAAACATACAATTTTGGTGTGCAAATTGGGAACAACATACAATCTGGTGTGCAAACATGCAATTTCTAGTGTGCAAATTGGGTACAAACGTACAATCTGGTGTGCAAACATACAATTTTAGTGTGCAAATTGGGTACAAACGTACAATCTAGTGTGCAAACATACAATTTTGGTGTGCAAATTGGGAACAACGTACAATCTGGTGTGCAAACATACAATTTTAGTGTGCAAATTGGGTACAAACGTACAATCTAGTTTACACTATACAATTTTTGGGATTCGAGACAAATTTTTCCGAGGACCGGAAAAACAAAGTACTTCATGTACAATAGGCTCGTTTGTCTCTGAGTTACTCTGTGATTTTGCTATATGGGTGTATTAATTGGCAATTTCTGCAGTGGGCCGCTGCTTTTAATTGACTTTTCCCTAGCCTTTTTGAGTATGTGTCCCTGAAAGAGATTATTTGGTGAGTATCTTAAGTAAACATTTTTCATGTCAACAATTTTTCTCAACACATTTTTTTTTTTTTCCATTCATTTTTCCAACAATTTTCTTGGATACCTAAAGTGTGTTCCCTTAAGTGAACCTTGGTATAGTATACAAGTGCTAGTGGGTACAAGAACTGTCTTAGTTATCTACCTGCATTCATGTATATTAATGTTAGATTTGTATAATTTTACAATTTGCAATTTGCAATTTGCGCGTATATGCGCGCATTAATCATCGAATTTGTGAGAATACCATAGATTTTCATATAATACATCAACAAGTGGCTGTGTATATTTTTCTTAAATCAATTTTTTTTTCTTTCAATACTTTGATAATTTCATTGACAGTGGAGGTGTCTCAGGAATGAGATGTGAATCTCCTCCCTGATGTGCTCATGCAGTGGTGGCACTTGAGGTGTTAGGTGCCAGATTCTGGCATGTGTCTGTGGCAGTGCCTAGTTGGTGTCAGTGGACAGTTCAGGGTGGGGGGGGGGTGTGTGTGTCCATTTAAGGAGGGGGTGGCTGGTATTGGAGTATCAGTTCCTTACTGGAAACCTTTGCTGCAACATCATGGCTCACTTTCAAGCTATCCTTGAATTGCCTGTGTCCCAGGTGATGGTGGTGGGGAGTCCGGCTAGGGCCCTGGTGGAGGCCAACCAGACCATACACTATGGCTATATAGTGAAAAATTACAGAGAGATCTGTGAGCATGGTGATGTGCTGGTTGACATGTACTCCTGCCACTACTTTTTGGGTTCAGCCTTACGTCGGGGGGCCACTGTGGCCCTTTTGGCCAGGGCCTTGAGTAATATAGGGTTCTGGCCCATGGATTCTAACTTCGGGCCGCGGGAGCGAGTGTTGTGGGACTATTTGATGGCAGTCTCCTTCATTGATCTTGCGGCGTCCGGGGACCCATCTATGGCAGCTGAGTACGGACTGGGATCGATGGAGGCCCGACTTATTGAGTGGGATCACGACCACTGCCACATGTATGGATCGGACTCCTATTCTCCCGTCAGTGTTGAACCCGAGGCTCTGTGGTAGAAACCCGACTGACTGAAACCTAGGGTGTAAAATCCCGCCATCCCAAAGGCCCTTTTCAGGGCCGGCAAATTGTCCGAAAAGTTCTGAATACTGTCTCTGATATGTTGTCCCCTGGTGGTGGACTGGGGGCAGTCTAGGCTGTGGGCAGCCTAGGCTGTTTCCACAGTCACCGGGGAGGGCTGGTGGTTTAGAAAATTAGCAATAGTCTGCATGCTTGACCTTGCGGTCTCCTCCTGTTGTTCGTCAATAATTATATCTGTTGTATTTTCCAGTGCTGTCATGGTCACCGGGCTGGTGCCACAATCATTCTGCAGAAGCATGGAGTAGTATAGTCCTTTGTTTTTAAGGGCTGGTATGGTACTGAACCTAGTGCGCCAAGGTAGGTGTATCACCTGAGGGGGGTGATAAGCAAATTCTCCTCTCTGTGTTGTTATAACTGCTGGTCGATTCTAGGTAAATATAGCCTTAGGTAGTGGGAAGGTTTTAACCACTATATCCTTGTAGGTCGGGGCAGCTGCTGACTTAATCTCATCAAATTCATGTGGTATTGGCCTCAACGGTAGCGCGAAGTTTGAGTCTCCACAATATATTTTAAAATATATTGTGGGATTTGTGTGCTTGGCCACATTTTTCTTGCCACAGTGTGTCTGTGCAAAATTCCTTAAGGTACTTCATTATTCTGTAGGCTGAGTAGATGGTCAGGGTGAATAATTTAGCAATTATCAGGGTGTGGGTTTCCTGAATTGTGAGGAAAGGGGTGTGGGTTTCCTCTGTAGGGGTCGATTTGGTAGGATTCTTATCTGGGAGCTATTTGTGTAGGGGCAGCTCGGTGACTAGTCTAAATGCTTTGGCTGTAGGCAGGTAGGCTACAGTCCCTCCTAGTCTGTACAGTTTGAGTAGTATGTATACTATAAAAATGTGAGCTGATATCCCTAGGATGAGTCCTAAGATTTGGAAGATTGGATGCTCTGTAACTCGACGTAGGTGTGATTCTACGTAGCGTGTTTCCATTGCCTTATCAAGGTTGGAGGCATCTTTTAATAATGTTTTGGCAAAGGGCTCTAGATTTAGTTGAGTAATGTCATCCATGATTGGATTTTCCTGTAGTTTCTCTAAGGTTCTAGAAAGGTTTACTACTGGGAAATTTGGAAGATTCTCTCTTTCATCTGGTTTGGTTTCAGAAATTTGGTTAAGTGCTGCCATGAATGGTAAATTAATTGTCTTGAGAATGTAATGAAATGATAAGGTTGAGTTACAGGGCGACCTTGTGTTTGGAAGAGAAAATTCTCCTACGCTGATTGTGCACCCACAGGGTACACCTATGATTGAGTAGGACTGGGCTTTTCGAGTTTCAGACGTTTTACCAAGTTGATCAAGTTGTCATATGAGAAATATCATATGACTAGTGGTGTATGGAGTAAATACATCAAGCTCATAGAAAATAGTGTTATTTCCAGTTATCACTGGTTTATTCAGCTTAAGGCAACATGTAAGAAATATCAATCACACAGTAGTTAGTATGTAGGTAATTTGTACATACAGTAAATATACAATAGTTCATAGAGTATAATGTTCTGTTCCACTCCACCTGTGAGGTAATAATAATACAATATAATACAGCTCCTGGCCTGCTGCTTAGAGGAATAATGTAATAATGAATAACTTTACCCTCTGGTGGATGTCTTGAGGAAGATAGCCTCTGGCCACTAATGATGGAAACCAATGCCTGTCTAGCATAGTTTCACCATAGTGCAGTGGTATAGCAGGTAGCAGGAGATGACTGGAGATGTTACCTCTGGAGTGGTTCTTGGTGTTCTGCCTTCTAGGAGGTGCAGCCAGGATATTTGTACCAAATCTTGGCATTGCACCTCAGACTGACTGGGGCCAGTGGCATCTGCCTAACTCTGCAATTGTTTGAGGGGAGTCTTTCATGTGTCACTGGGTGCACAAAGGACCCCCATGGACGCCGCTGCGTCCCCCATTGTCTTGGTCGGTTCTGTGACTTCAAACCCCCATATCTCAAAAGTTTACACCGTTACAACTGCAATTTTGGGCATTTTTATAATGCCCTCTTGATAGGCGCGTAACTCGCGCCGGTTCGTCTGTAGTGCATTCGGAGGTCGAATCCGTCTCTATAACGTAACTTCCTTAATAATAAGAGTTCCGCCTTGATCTTAGGCTCATTTTGACTGTCTTATTTTGGGCTTTCCATAAATGCTTTGATATTTGACCTAGGTCGCTCAGGAACGACGCTAGAGCGACCGGACGGTTATGGTGTCGTGCTTATGTAACCCATTGTTCAGTTATTAGAGTGCTCAGACACTCATGATGGCATCTGCGGTGCCAAGGCACCCGTGACGGCCGGTTGCATTTACTTACAAGTTATTAGTTTGTGCACTGAACCATGAGGTTTCACACTGAGACCCTCAGGTTTATTATATTGTGCAGTGAACCATTAGGTCGGACCCTTTGATGTCATAAACTCTGTGTAACTGACCTGGCTGGTGTGCAGTGGGGCATGAATGCTCTTATACAAAGTTTGAGCGCTCTTATAGCTCTTAGAACTAACCTATGTATTAATTTCTTAGATATTCTTTGATTAATACAGTAATATGTTACAATTTATGGAATAATAAAATGGTATATGATAATAAGGTAGAGTGACCTTGAGTCGTCCAGGTACCTTGAGTCGTCCATTTTGCATGTTTAGTGGTGCAAAATTGGAATTATCAATGATCCCTTAGAGGATTTTTTGCTCTTTATATTGGAAAAGGGTTGGGAGATGCAGCTATCTGCTATCTTACCATCTTTGGCACTTTGGATGTACCACCTTCCACAGGCTATCAAAGAGAGCATGTTTGGGATGATATCCATGCAAATGGAGATGGGTTTCCGACAATGTGTGAACCACTTATATTACAGTGTAACTAGTAAATGAGAATAAACTTGCAATACCACCCAAGGAGTCACCAAAGAGAGTTAGCCTTAACTAAATATTGTACATTGATTACATTCACACCCTGTCAGTTATCAGTAAACCTGAAATCTGCCCTTTTCTTGCATTAAGTACACAATAGACACTCTCCTACACAGTAATTGATTCATGAAATGTTGTGGCTGACTCAAGGTACTTGTGGCCGACTCAAGGTACTGATGAAGGAAAATACACATCACTAGGATAGTGACGGCCTATAGAGACTGATGGGCATACATATAGGAGTTGTAACCCTATTTGCTGAAAAGACAAATACATCAGGGTGATTTTCATAACCATTTTTTGATGCCCCCCACAAGTTAGCTTACTATAGCACAGACCTTAGAAAAAGTCAGAGGTTGCACAGAGGTCCAAGTGGACGACTCATTGTCACTTTACCCTAATAGCTATTCTCAATCAAAGAACATTGGCTGACTTATTTTTCTAGGTTCTTTGTAAGTAAATCATTGATAGCCCAGCACAATTGGAATCATGGTGAAAAAGGATGATGGGCTGGAAGCACCAACTACAATCTGAAAGCACTCGATAAGTTTGTTTCAAGAAAAACTGTAAGCCAACCGAAAATTGACACCCAGCAATGTGAGCTAGGGTCAAAGGTCACTGGAAAATTTATTTTCAAAGTTTTCCCCTCAATATCATAGTTCTAGAAATCTTTAAAACTTGTCCAGACATGTATATGCATTATGACATATTTTTAGAAGAACTTCCTAATAGAGAATAAACATAAGCTCGTTCAACACATGAAAACAAATAATCTTTATTCATCATTTCATTATTCATTGAGCTATTAATAGATGTTGATGGATAAAATGTTGCGTTAATTTTTCAAGTCTGCCAGCTCATGTATTGGGATCCAGCATATGTAGGCACCTTGACCAAGCGTATGTAGGCACCTTGACCAAAAGGTCTTGCAAATATGACAGTGTGGATAAAGCTATTATCACCACATCAGTGTCATTTGCATGTTTTACAACTGCCTTGCTCCCATGCTCTACCATATGTTTTGCATGAACAAAGATCCTGCTGTCAGCTTCTTCTTGTGTGCATGGGGATATTATGTTTAGCCCGATATCAGTGTTGCTTAAAACATCTTCTCCTTTTTTAAGAAGAGGGGAGGGGTTATTAGATCCTGGTGTAATCAAATATGATAATTTTAAAGGACAGTCAGTGAGATGAAACTGGAAAATGTTGCAGCCAAATTGTTCACAGAAAATGTATATTGGAGCCAATCTAAGTTATCCCTCATGCATATTGGTGAGCTTGTTCCTAATCGGACAGCAGGAGCACAGTGGGTCTCCCAGGGTGAGGGGCCTGTGTTAAGTCTATGGGAGCCAACTTGTGAGCCCCCTTTTGAAGGCCCAATTCTGCTACTCATGGCTAGAAAAATTATGGGCATATAGGGGATATGCCTTTTGTTATCTGTGTTGAATTTTATATGAAAGGTAGTCCTACTGATATGATACACATACTGACCCACATAGAGCAAACTGTGAGTGTATGGTTTGTTGTCCGTTCCCGAACCCCTATCTCCCTGGTGGTCAAGGAGTCAGCAGTCAGGCTTCCTCTAGTGGTACCAAAGGTACCAACCATAGTTTCGCAAAGAGCGCCGCCTACAATTGATATTCCCGACTTTAGGTGCATGCTGGAATAACTCCGACCTTGGGTATTCAGGTTTATTCATCAACTTAGTCCCTTTGCAGGATGTAGAATGTTGTGTCAGTTTGGGGACAAAAACGGCAATTTGGTCATGAGGTTATGACATCATAGGCAGTCATGGCGGCCAGTTTTCAGGTGTAGTCGGCTGCTAGTGTGCCGTGATAGTGGAATTAAAACGATTAGGGATGAATAGTGAACCAAATGATCATACTGCAAGCTGTAATAGAACTAGAAACAGTTAAAGGGCTAATGATACTGTCCCTACGCTGTCCGTCAGTGACTGACAGCAGTCAGTTGGTCGTGAATCGGCAGTTTTAATGTATTGACATCCTTGAGATCAAGTGCCTCTACACTGAAAACCTACAAGATCCAAAACTCGTCAATTCTGAAGACTTTAGGTCCTCAGGTTGACAATACCTAAATCTACAGCTTTAGGTCGTCAAGGGGTCATCATAGGTGATGACTTTGGGTCATCACTTTTGGTGCCTTTTACAGCCATATCATTCTGTGCAGAAATTATATACCTTCTAGTACTGTTCTTAACAATTAACCAATGATATTGATTTTTCCTTTGTTTGGTAATGGATATCTTATCCCCTCACCCATCAATCAGTATTTCTTCTTGTAAACCCACTATCATGGGTTTAACTAAACATAATGTAGTGCATCTACTATGCCTTCGACTCTCAATAGATATAGATATAACCGAGTCGTATCCATAAGAGAGGTGTCATTAGCAGAACGATATATTTCCCTTTCTACATTTCCATTTAAACATTTCCATCTTTTTACAGATATATCTTTATCAAATTCAGTAATACTTCCCTTTCATAGTAACAATATAATTAGAACAATATATATTTATGAGAGTATATACAACCCACTATACATTATTTGTATTGTAGGGGTCGGCGAAAACGTATAGGGAAACCGGGATTCGAACCCGGGACCTCTCAGCCTTCAGACGATTGCTCTACCACTGAGCTACTTCCCCGTACAACGTTTTCTGCCTTCCACCCACGCCTGGATCGGTGTGATACCGACAGGGGACATGTGCCTACCCGGTGACCCGCCTCTTCAGGTCAGCCACCCTGGGCACGAGGACTCACATAGTCACGTTCCCCTACACAGCCCCCAACCAGCTTCGATCACCGAATTAACCAACACTGAGTCACACACAGGGAAGGACCTGGCCTGTGGGCACCCCAGCGCTAGCAGGTCGAAGCGCTTCCTGTATCACACCAACCCAGGAACCGAGTTCCGTAGCCCCCCCTCACGCGGGTCAGGACTACTCGGTTTCCCTACCACTGTAGGGGTTGGCGAAAACGTTTAGGGAAACCGGGATTCGAACCCGGGACCTCTCAGCCTTCAGACGATTGCTCTACCACTGAGCTACTTCCCCGTACAACGTTTTCTGCCTTCCACCCACGCCTGGATTGGTGTGATACCGACAGGGGACATGTGACTACCCGGTGACCCGCCTCTTCAGGTCAGCCACCCTGGGCACGGGGACTCACATAGTCACGTTCCCCTACAGTATCATAGAAGTGCATAGTGGGGACCTCTTATGGCACACACCCAAACTAGTAGGAAAAGCCAGGGTCCTCAGTATGATGACTTAGGGTAGTCTTGAAGGCCTGATGACCCTCTGACGACCCTAAACTCGTCATATATGACAATAATAGAGCCCGGACAATAATAGGAGCCTCTAAGTTAATGTACACATAGCTACACAGAAATCCATCCACAGTGTTACTTTCCATGCATCCCTCTAGTGTCATTCATACTGCATTGGTTAATAAATACTGGTGAGGATCAACATGGCCGAAAGGACCTCCACAAGGAGTCTCACAGGGATTCCTTTTAGCTTGTTCACATATAGTTCTCTTGAAGCATAATATTGTACTAAACATTTAATGGTTAATGATGACAACCTGTTTAAAACTAGTTTTAGTCTTACTTACAGTAATCAGGCAGGCGTTTGGGCTATCCATAATTAATCTGCATCTCACCAACCTGGTTCGGGATATCCTGTATATACCCCTGTACCAGGTAAAATCTGAGCCCTGGACTATGTTCTTGTGCTGCATATTTACCTTGCCATGGGAAATAAGTCAGGACTGGCAAATATTCCGGTGCTCCCACACCTGCAGTAATCTCTTATCAGTCATCACTATGATAACCAGGAGATAAGACTGTTCACTGAGGGTTGGACTTCAACATTGAGGAGATACATATATATTATTTAGCGTTTAATGTATGTTATGGGTACGCACGAGTGGGTTTATGGGTTAATAATCCACGAGCCCGAAGGGCGAGTGGATTATTAACCCATAAACCCACGAGTGCGTACCCATAACATGCATTAAAGCGTTTATCGAACATATTTCCCCATTTTGTATTAATTTCTTACCTTATAACCCAAGAATTAATCCAGGAGAAGAGATTTTGTTAATGCATACGATCCGCTCGGTTTGCCAAGCCAGCGTAGCCATTGTTTTTACTCCACCCGTCAAACCCTCGTATATCCAACGAATTTTCGGGTATAATCCAAGGATGTCAAGCTCTGTTATTCTAGCAGCGCCAAATATACAATCTCTAGTTGGTGTTCGCATACATTTTGTCTCCATTTTCTTCGAAATAAATGAGAATCCATTGATTTTCCATACCGATCCAACGCACACGGCCCGGTACACGGCCATTGCTTCTTGTTGACATAGCGGGGAGGTGCCCGGATGTAAAAACTAGGTCAGCCACGCGTCGAGCAAGGAATGGCCGGACGGGGCGGGTCCCGACTCGTATCGATGTGGAAAATCAATGGATTCTTATTTATTTCGAACAAAATGGAGGAATTTGGCATGGCATGTTCATCTAGGATATCTAAGGATGGTTCTGTGTTAATAACTCCACCAGGCTCCATATATTCTAGGCTATCGAGGTGTGTAAACTTCAGGTATGTCGGACAACTTTTTCAAATTCTTGATGTAGATTCATTTCTACCACCGGTCGGCTTGGTATAGTGGACAGCGAGCTCGCCTCCTGCCATAGCGGCCGGGGATCGATTCCCCGTTGAACCTAAACGGTTTTAACTGGAAAACTATGGAGGAGTTGACTTTGTATATTCCTCAATTTATTAACATGTCCGGATTGAAACCAGCAGCCTCTTGAAGACGAACAAAAGGTCTGAGAGTGCGTTATGGCTGGATAACGCACTGGGGTTATGAGCAAAAAAGCACAGTTGGGGCCCAGATAGTTAGATAAATGTAGATATTCATGATATATCATAATGATGAACTGGTACATATTGTACCAAAATACTATGTATTGTGTGGGAAAACACATTTTATTCACCCTGCATTTATTAGCCTGTGTGTTTCAACCAGTAAAATCATTTCTATTCCATATTTCTCAGTTGTGCATGCATGGATCTGCTCGATACTTTGCAGTGTTATAGAATGGGTCATCTTCAGTTTAGAAACTAGAACTGGGTGCACAAATTAGTAATTAGTTGCACAAATCAGTAATAAGTTGCACAAATTATCATATTGATTTAAACAGTACTGGTGTTTGATGTGAACACCAGCTTATGAAAATCACAATTTTGTTAATGAAAAAGATGGATTTGGCTCCATCAGAAAGTGAAGCTGGATATCTGACACCTTAGACAGAGTTTCCTCACAACCTGATTTAACCACTCCCACATGATCAATGGGCAACACTCATCAAGTGAGAAAGGCTGGATGAATAATGGGAAATAATCAAGGAAATCAAGCCACTTTGGTGTGAAGAAAGAATCACAGAAAAGTCACAGAAAATTTCTTGTGACTTTCTTTCGTTATCCTGATTTAAGCCTTCTCTTCAAGTTTACCATATTGCCCAAAGATGATTGCATTCATACACACCCTGTGCCTCCTTTCATATTGCCTGTCCCAGGGTACAGTAGCTACTTGTATTTACCTGCATACTTAACAACTAGCTCAAAGAGGCAGTTCACTACCGATGCTGATGCTAGACCTGGAGAACCAGATGAGGATGGCCAGCATTCTGGACATGTACCACCTAACATAAAGTGGAACAGTGGATCTCCACCAACATGGGGAGCTTACCCCATATATACAACCCTTATAGTGCAATCACTCCTCAATGGCCTAAATAAAGCAGCTCCCCATCAGAGGTTTTCAACACAAGATGTCCCCCAAGCTTGTCAGCTTCACATCTGATGCAGGGTATCTACAGGATTGGTGTTCTGTACCACCCTCAGACACTGATATGTTATCAACAAAGGTTCAAGTTTAGGAAGGCATGCATGGCGATGTCAGATATTATATAAGATGACTGTCAGAAGTACAGTTCATCATTCATCGCTATAAAAGCCACTTTGTATATCTATACACCTTCCCTCATGATTCTTCCTCAGTTTTTTCCTTGATGATATATGAATTCACCACTGTGAGTAGATTTGTAATGGTTGTTTGCACTTGCTGTGGTTCCCCAATGATGTGCTAGGATAAAGGGTGCATCTGATGTTGGAAGTGTGTGTCTGTGACATTATCGGGAAATTCACCCCATACACGCCCGTAAAGTTGGTTTGATCATACATGATCTAAACACAACAACTATCCATCACAGGCCTATGTTGTTATTGCATGATGCCTCTCCCTAACCTTGGCTTGTCAGCCTTACATCTCCCGAAGGGTACCAGGGTTTCGAGTTCCTCTCTGCACATAACACACACTACATAGATTTGTTATCAACAAAGGCACTATGGGTTGAGTTGAGGAAGGCACGGATGGGAATGTCATACTATGGTCGAAATGGTAATGTGATTTACATGAATTGTTCTCGCTGCTTCAGAGACCTCTCCTAATACTTCCATATATTCACTTGTGGCTATATTAAGCCCTATCATGTCAATGTCAATCATTGGTGATATGGAGTTCACAGATAATATAGGGCTTTATTGTCTACCCTTCTGCCCATGTACAGGGTTGTTCCTGATGTGTGACTGTATCCGTGTTTTCCTAAGACACATATCGATAATGAGCTCAGTCCCTCCATATATTCACTTGTGGCTACATTAAGCACTACAATGGAGACTATGTCTTCTAGTCCACACTCTATTAACTTCCAGCTACCAACCACCTATGGTGCCGTTAATGCACACAACCAGATCTACTCCCTTGAATAAAATACTAAAGGGCACAGAATTTGATAAAAGACATTCTAAGACTCTGGAAGCTCTGTTTTGCAAAAGTCCCCCGCCCAGTGGTGATATATCTTTTAGTAGGGGCAATATGGCCAGTGTCAGTGAAGCAGTATACCAGTACAATTATTTGTGACCACACGATGCAGAGCTGTTACATGGCATTACAGTGAGGGATACAACTAAGATTTGAAGGTCTCTAGTCAAACCATTTTAATGAATTCATGGCTAAATTCTGAAGTAATTATAGTCCTGAGATGTGTGTGAGGGTAGTGGAAATGCGTAAATCTTCAGAAAAATGAGGTGTCACAACCACATTACTGGCCAAAATGGGGCAATTGATTCATTAATCAAAGTTCTGCAGATCTTTTTTCTGTAGTTTGAAGTGATGTGATTTGTAGGGAACACCAAGTGGATGGTTTCATTATCAACCCTTTAAGGACTGATGCAGGAGTGATGCTCAAATAGATACTGATGAGTCTGCTCGCCAGCGCTTTGTTGGTGCTTCATGATGACTTTCTGGGGTGTATTAATCTCATGGGGTCAGCATGATGCTCAGATGTAGCCCTGGCAGGTTATTTGGCAGGGCTACATTCATGCATCATGACCAAAGGGTGTGATGCATTTATACATTGGCAGGCCTTTCATGGTTCAATATATTAATCATCTTAGGTTTCTGTCTTGTAGTGACTCTTGGGATTGGATCTAGATTTATTATGTTGTATTCTTTCATATTCTGCATGTTTTCCTTCAAACCTAACAACCTCATTTCTGTCAATTCAGAGTTTTATGAGTCTAAAGTAAAGTGATATGAAATACAAAAGTTCAGACTAAAGGTGAGCACTTCCCCTTTATTTCCCAATTCAAATCCAAATCTTATGCATTTTGTGGGGGTATAGTGTTGATCTATGTAGCAAAGCTTTCACACAAAATTGGTCAGGAACTGTTATTTTGTCCAAACACAGAGAAATCAAGAAATGCCATTAATTAATTCCATGTCAAAGCAGCACATAACCAGCTGCTTGTTCCCAGTTGGTCATAATTAATCATAGTTGGCTCCTGCTGGTTCTGATCATAAAGAGCATCTACCTTTTTAAGTTACCTTCATACAGTTGTTCTTTTCACCAACACATGCACTCAAAACTAAAGGCAAGATGTGTTATTTATTTCAATTGTTCACTCTATTTCCATTGCAGCAAAATAATGAGACCATTTTTATTTAACAGGTTCTATGTAAAGTATTCTTTGTAATACACAGCAAAAATCAAATAATAAATCAATTCACATGTTCTCCTACCCAAACAATAAAGGTTATTACACTTGTTCCAATCAATTAAAGGTCAATCTCACAATTCACCAAAAATTAAAATTAGGCTCAGGTCTCCTTGACATTTCTCATATCAAACCTTTTGTAATACAGAGTCCAGTTGTACAAAAACAGTATGAGAGGTTTTTTGGTCCAGAAAATGGGAAGGCTGCTATATGATCCTAAGATTGAGGTGGTATCCCATGCACTGACTATCTCGTAATGTCATCATAACCATACATTATTGCCAAAATCAGATGTCTGGATGTGACAGCTGCAAATATTCTCAGATCAGTGTAGGATATAAGATATATCCATAGCACTTTTTACATACGGAAGAGTATTAGAGCTGTAATGCTGACACCCTAAATGGCTTTGGAAAGTCTGCATTAAAAGGCACCTGTCAAAACAAGCTATCAAACCAGCCTGGTCTGACAGGTAGTATCTACTTAGACACAACATTCATTAGGATGTAATGTGTATGTGTCCCCTATTGCTGTCATTGGTATGACATACCCTTCTGCCCGATTAACCTTCATCTTCACAATGTGTGCCATATTGATGTCCCTGGCATGACATACCCATCTGCCTGATTACCCCTCATCTTCACCTACCGTAAAACAGGAAATACCCTGCCTACATACATCGATCATATCTCTGGAATAATCAACATCTTATTTATTGTGCTTGGCTGTTGACTTGTGAAAGGGACTTCATCTAATTGTCTATCCATCTTATAACATGAGAATCAAAGGAAAAGGCAACAGTAGAATAGGATGTGATAGGACAAACTTTGCTGGTGGAAATTCAATTTTACATTAGTGTCATATGTAAAAACATGGGTCATGTTTAAGTCTTATCTTGTCCAGCAAATGTCAGAGTGGGCACAAGCCATAGCATTTGACACTGCCTTATTGTCCAAGATCTAATTACATCAAGCCTGATGTTATGTGTTGTGAATTAAACACCAAACCACCCCTGCAGGCGATGTAGAAAAAGCTGTAAGATCCAATACACACAACCCATGTTAGTTAGCAAATACCTTGGTCAGCGCAAACTGTACATTGTAAACTTCAGTGAATAAAACTTCCTGACTGCATTACCAGAGCAAAGGAGATTATCTTTTTTTCCTTTCTTAAAATATGCATGATTTACGCTGTCTTGGAGAGCTTAATTCTAAAGTCATATTTCAGCAAGATTCACTTAAGTGGGTTGTCCATTATAGCCCATTTAAACTTCCGCTGGGAACTGTCCGGCAGAATTAAGGTGCCCTAGGTATTTTTGATTTTAGAAAGAATTTTAAAAGAAAACATTGTGTACAATTTTCTACCTGAGCTTTTTTATTGGCCATAAGGGAGGACCCATTTGAAGTACAACTATGAAAATGACCAAATGGGCTCAGTGAAGCTCCATGCATGCAGATCTATGATAATAAGGTGCAGTATCATGCACCTCTATGGTTGGTGCTTAGGATCTTCTGACCACCTCCTCTTGTCGGCCTGAGAATGTTGTGTCGTATCACTATTCATAGGAATGCTGATAGAATGCTAAGGACTGAAAACTGCATTTATGTGCCATGTCCGTAGGGCAGCATGTTTCATGCTGTGTCCATACATCATAGCGCACCCTGTAGGTAACACCGATGTAGTGTTAATGAGTAGAATAACCATCATTGCATTTGCCAATCATAGCCAAGGGCATTATAACATTACATAGAGGTTGGTCTACAGCCACCATGAGCCCCCTTCAAGGTTTAACTGACCCCCTACAATAATCATATCCATTTGGGTTATGTGAAGGACTTTATGCACAATCTTATAAATAGCTCGGTAACCTGATCAACAGCCTTCTACATAATGCCTTCATATCTAAGTATGTTGTCATCATAATACACCGATGCTCTGCTTGGGAGTCTATTTACGAGCACTGACAAGGTTACTAACTTTGCTCACGAGCTTGCAACAAACATGTACAACAAACTGAACAGTATTGAAGGGTCTGTCTCAGGGACATCCCCTATGCAACAGCAATATCCGGTCACTGTACACACAAGACTGTATGTGTAAACCACTCTGTAATAACTCTATTATTCTGTATCATGACCACAGGAGATGGGTATTACACATTTAAGAAATAGGTTTGGCCTGCTCACTAGAAAACACTCAACATAAAACCTGCTGTGTATCCTCATCTGTTGGTTCATCTTAACACAAAAGAGATCCTTGAACTAATTTGTTTCAGCTATGCCCTTGATATTAGAAGTGGCTGGGTGTTTAACCTCAATTTACTGAAATACAAAGTGTATCTTTTTTCCACTTCATAATGCCCTACCACAACCTCTTCTCTTAACTGGCCCAGAACTTTTATCATCATAAGGGCAATACTTGTATTCTATAGGTATAGAATTTTTAGTATACTTAATACGAGAAAAGTGTCCATCTGCCATACAGTAATCTATAGAGAAATAATCAGTCAATGCAGATCACGAAAGTTTGTTTGAATTTAAAAAAAAGAATTAGAAAATATGTACAAAAGCAAGACATGAAAGATGTTAGTTTCAAGCAAGATTCTCATCATTTGTTCTAAATGGTCAATATCACACAGTTAAAACCTGCTAACCACCACCTCCAAAATGGTCAACGTGTCCATGGATATGGCAATATATCGCTTCCTTTAAAACACCGAGAGACAATGCAAGTATTCCGACACCACCCATTGGCCTCAGATGGATTTGGAATGATCATAATCCCATGTAATCTCTCCTTGTATTACATGATCCTGTGTTGCTGAGACAAAGGACGATATTGAATATTCTAGGGGACTGTCTGTAATGAAGCGGAAACTTCAATTGGCCTTCTTAGTTTCAGCAGTAATGGAGATGGATGTGGGTCTATTAGTTGTTGTCTCATTTTCACACATTCTGTGTTTCTTATTCAGATGTTTATAGAATTGATAGGTAGAGTGACTTTAGTCAAAGACACATCCTTCATCTCTGGTAGTAATTGATTGGTGAGTGCTTACTTCTTATCTACATTTGTTTGTGGTTTCTAAGATCTCTCCTATGGTAAATTACTCAAAAGTATGAATTTAGCTGTGACCCTCTGATTCTGAAAATGTTTATTGTGAACCGCTTTGAAACTATGAATTGCATTTACTGTAGGGACTGTATTTAGCATGTGGGCATAAAGTGAATTTGTGATATGGAAGTGTAAAATTGATGTAGTTCAATTGTATGGCAATCATTTTGAAGATTTCCAAGAAATAAGCTAACTTAATTAAACTAAAACTAAACAGGACAGTATTATTTTCTTTTAAGGGATGACTCATTTATGGCCATGTTGCATGGTGGAATCGTGTCCCCCCATCAAGCCCCCTCCCCATCTCCCCATGTCCCTGTAATAGTTCGAGTTCTTATCTAACTTTGATCTAGTTTGAGAGATGTCAATGTCAAGCAAAACCAGAGGAGTGGTTCATATCTGTTCAGGTGCTGTCCTGGCTGCAGCCAGAGACCAACTGAGATCCCTATGCAGTCCCAGGTAGGGCAAAGACTAGTGCTGCCACCACCTCACAGCGGCCAGAGATCCTACCGGTGGTAGCCGCACCGATCGACCTGCCCTCTCAAACAGGGAGCAAACACTATATACAATGCTCCACCAGCCCCTACACCCCTTTGGAAATAAATGATTCAGCCAATAAAACTTGCTTGGGTATTGAGTACCTTCATTTCCCTAATCATCCTATCCTTTTCAACTAGCTATGAGTACTGTAATATCCATTAGGACCTTACTAGGAATAGGAATTAAACTGGATAGGCTCAACAATACACTTGACAGCTTAATTAAATTGGGAATTACTTAATTGAGACTTGATGCTGAGTTAGTTTGATTTTTTTTCCCTCCAGACACTGAGGTACATTGTTTTCCTTAATGCGTGTGTTTAAGTATTGTTCTTTTTCTTCCCCTTGGTGCTGTCTTCTTCAAATTTATCCAACTGAAATGAATCAAATTGAAGATGCTTGATCTTACTCAACCTACAGAATGTTCTATTGTAAATCCAGCACAGATGCTCAGAGTCATAAATAATTTAAATGACTAAGAATGCATTTAAGACATCCATGTTTTATTTAGATAAATGTACACCTGAATTAGTATATCTGTTTTACTTCGACATTAAGAATACATATCTTACAACCCTCGTTTATAGCCAAACTTCACATAGCTCACGTTAAAATACTTTGGGTCAAATATGCCATCTGTAAAATGGCCCCACGCATGCTCGCTATCAATGAAGTGTCCCTTGGAGACACTTAAATGATAGCTTGTACACTAACGGACCTTTTGCAGCATAATGCTGTTCTTGAATGATTAATGTTGATAACCTGTGTAAAAGGTAGATTCAGGTGGCTAGGGATTTAGCCAGGTTTTATCTTGTCTTACACCCAGTAATCTGGTATGAATAAGACGCCCTTAATAAATCTGCATTATGCTAGCAGCTCAGTTCGGAGGAGAACCTTGGGGTGTTTGTGTTGAGGTGGGCAAAATGCATCTGGATGCATGGGCGGCATCAATCTCAGATGGACAAGTCTCATGAAGTGGGGTCACAAGGTGAAGAAAAGAACCACATGGGCTGCATGTCTGTTCCCTATACATCCCATTCATGGGTTACCTATAATGTTATGAGAAGCTAGTGAAACAAGTAATTTGATGAACTAAGTGGAAGTGATGGAATTGGATGGACTAGGTGGAAATGATGGAATTGGATCGACTAGGTCAAATTGATGGAATTGGATGCACTAGGTCGAAATATGGAATTGGATGGACTAGGTCGAAGTGATTCATCTGAAATCTACGATGAGATGAAGTATGTAATGTTTGGCACATTATGGTTTAATGTGGTCTGTGCCACGTTTACAAATAATGGTTTACATTTTCATATCTACAAAGTAGACTGTATGACTCATCTGGAACTCTTAGCCAATACCTCACTAGTCTCCTAAATAAATAGAACTTTACAAATTTTAATTTCCCTCATTGATTGGGGAAAGGAAATGTGGGGCACATCACAGTGGGCACATGTAGTTATTGACTGTGGAACCCCATTTTGCGAGAATTGAACAGATGAGGAAATCCATTTATTCTGCCATATATGGCAGACTCTTTAATGACTCAGTTTTTCTTATATGTTGTGTGTGTAGGCGTCGTTAAAGAGATTATTTTTTAATAATGCTGCATTATGTAAATACAAAAGGGTTCAGTACCAGGGAGCTAGGATTTAGCCTATTGGCTGTTACTGCATGTTGTACATTCGCCCTTTAGGTTATAATTAAGACATAGACTCATTCGTCTCAGTCAATCTTAGAATGGAGCTTTCCCAATTCATATCAATATGTTCTCCCTTTTGTCCTAGCTGATATCTGGTTGTATCATGTCATGAAATGGATGTTGATATAGCATGCTCACTAGCATATTTCATATTCATGTTTGGGGACAGACTTTGCTATAACGGAACTATTTCTATGAGACTGTCTTGGTAGGATCTACATTATTTATTCATGCATCAGCATTGACCGAACAGTTTTGTACACCTTATTACTAAACTATTTTTTCTGAGGCTCCTATTATGGAAATTTCATATTCATACATACCTTTCTGGAGGCTACAATTCCTGGAAGCAATAAAAGGAGAGTATACACTCACTGTTGTTTCAGTCCCTACCTACTCTAGTTAGGGGCTGTGGTCCTCATTTCCAATTGGCTGAGTGGTGGAGGCAGTGAGTGGTTCCCTTCCTGCTTTACTCTCCAGGTGGCAGAGTTGTGCAGTGTTGGGAGGCGTGAACCCTTTCGGGGAGAAACGGTATGATCGGAAGTGTGTCAGTGGTTCCGGTGGGAATGTGAAAGTCTACTGCTCATATTTTACAAGCGAAAATGGCGCCACGTTAGCGCTTCTCCCCAAAAGACGTAACCGTTGGGAGGCATTGGATGTATGTACCTCTCTCCTGCACCACTAGGTGGCTGTAGTGAGTAGGTATGAAGTAATGTTTGTGGATTACATCCACCTACAGTAGAGGGAGGTGTGTGCAGAACGAAAATGATGAAGGAAAAAACCTACATCAGGCACTGACCTCACAGCCATTAGAATAAGTTTAATAAGAGTACTGTCTTATTTGTTTAATTCTAATTTGAAGGGGAAAAGAGGTCTGAATGCATACTTATCCCATCTGGGGTAAGTGTGGTTGTCTGGGTTTCAGCCCTCCGTGGGCCTCATCAGGTTAACCTTGCGGGTATTAAAAAATAATACGAGTGTGCTGTGGTATCCCCTGGTATCTACCTGAGGGTTCCTGAACCACTGTAGGAGGCTACTTTATAACAGTCTGTTCATTGGTATTGTAATAAATAAGGATGAACACCGAGTTACGAGTTAACGACTTAAATACTTTTATTCATGGGCCACATCCCGGCCCGCCCTGTGGGCTTAGGTACACCGATCCCGTGTGACGACGGCTCGTGCGGCGGCAGCTAACCCTCTCTAGCACTTCCGGCGGCGAACCCACCCTCAGTCGGATCCCGGCGTCTCGGCTACTACTGGCTTCCTGCTGCCTCACCGTGCGTCTTCCCAGCTTTCTCCCTAGTCAGTCCGACCCCCGACTCCTCCTGAGCTCGCCCTTATATACCCCCCCCGATGTTCCGGTGACGTCACACTACCAAATATGGTCTAACTCGCTAGCCGCGGCGCCACCCGGCGTCGGCCGCTGCAACTAACGTCCGGCCTCTCCGCCGAACTCGCCCGCGTATTCCACCGGAGCCGACTCCATTACACTCCTCCCACCTTAATCACAACCACCGGTGGATCAATACGGAACGGGCGTATCCCGGGGCGCCGACCTTGATAACTTCTTACAGTAAACGTCATAACAGCCATATTATATAATACCGAATAATATCCTCCTGATGTTCCGTTAGGTCCGTATCAGCCTCGTAACTTCTATTAACATCAAACAATATCTCACCGGCCCGTCAGATCTATATCTACATCGCGACTCTATTAACATCAGGTATGCTCCATAACGCTTAACTTCTAAGCCGTCCCGCCCGGCGTCTGGCATTCCTCTTACGACGGCGTTTCCACAACATCGCCCTCATCGGATTAACGAACGGGTATGTTGTCACAGCACTTAACATCTCGATACTATCAGCATATATATACCATCTTAATCCTTCAGATCACACAAACATGTATGTCTCAATAACAATTAACGTTCGGATACTATTAACCGATACACAATGACAATTAACGTTTTGATATTATTAACCGATATACAATAACAATTAACGTTTGGATATTATTAACCGATATACAATAACAATTAACGTTTGGATATTATTAACCGATATACAATCATCAACATATATACACTCTCAGTCTTCCTGCACTCTAGGTGCCACCCTGGGACAGGATCACTGCGGGCATCTGTCGGCAGCGGACGGATGTAGCCGCGTCCTCGCTAGCGGGGTTGCCTAACGCCGACCGTCCTGGCTCGCCTCCAGCACTGGGGGTCCCCTGATGGCCTGCCCGTCGGCGGCCGTCTCCCCTCCAACCGTTCCCTCCGGCGGGCCGTCCCGGCTCCGGCTCTCCTGCAACACAAGATACACCGTCAGACTAGGACCCTAGGCCATCCTCCTTGTCTCCCCTCTTCTCCCGCTCCTGAGGCCTTCCCGACGTTCCCCGCTCTTCGACTGCTACCCCCTCCTCCAGCCCGCTACCCTCATGTCTCCCACGTTCCCTGTTACTCGGATACCGCCACCTGCTCTACTCTGCCAACATGCATTTGATCCGTTCGTCTACTGACAGCTGTTGTATCTGCTGACCACTATACCTCTCTACCCGTTCTTGGTCTATCACAAGCGTATTCTTTGTGGTACTCACCCTCCGGCGGTAGACCGTCTGGTACAACTGGTTCACCTGAACCAGATCTCCCCCGAGCACGTCCTCCCACCGGTGGTGGCGCCCTGAAACCGGCACAGTGGGACCCCACTCCTCGTTGGGCCTATTTCCCGTCCTCCACCTCTCTGCCGCCGTGCCTCCCTCCTCTAACCACGGGATGGTCACAGGGCCCCTGGGGAACCCATCTCCCCTCCCCGGGAATGGCCTAGGGAGCTGTCCTCCGATGTCCGGGCCCATTGGTAAGACCCCCGCCGCTGCAGCCAGCCCTCCCGGTGGTCTCGGCGCTGGCCCCCTGACCCCGGCGTGGCGCGACCCGGCGTCGAGCTGGGACTCATCGCTACTGGAGGGCCAGTATTCTTTCCCCTCCCTCTCTCTCTGTCTCTCCCTCTCCGCCCAACGCCTGTCTTCGTCCTCCTCCTTCCGCCTTTTTTCCTGGTCTTTCTCCCGGCGCTTCCTCTCCTCCTTCTCTCTTTCCAACCTCTTCTCTTCCCGGCGTTTCTTTTCCTCTCTTTCCTCCTTTCGTTTCTTCTCCTCTCTCTCTTCTGCTAACCTTTTCTCCTCTTTCCTCTTCTTACTCGCCTTCTCCTCTGCCAGTTTCTGTTCCTCCCTCTTCCTTTTCTCCTCTTTCTCCTCCGCTACCCTCCTGCTCTCTTTTTCCTGCCTTCTTTTGTTTTCCTCTGCTTCCCTCTTTCTCTTCTCTTCCTCCTCCCTCTTTCTCCTACTGGCCTCAGCCACCCGCCTTTCCTCCTCTGCCTTCCTCTGTTCCTTCTTTGCCTTCTCGGCTTCCGCCGCCTTCCTTTTTTTATCCGCTTCGGCCGCCCGCTTCTCCTCTTCCGCCTTCTCCTGTTCCTTCCTCTTCCTGTCGGCTTCCGCCGCTCTCCTCTCTTCCTCCCTCTTTTTCTTCTCGGTCTCCTCCTCCCTCTTTTTCTTCTCGGCTTCTGCCTTCTTCTCCTCCTCCCTCTTCTTCTTCTCGGCCTCCGCTACTCGTTTCTCGTCCATTTTCTGTCTCTCTCTCTCCTCCCGTGGCGCCTCAGGCCCAGCCACTTCCCCCGCCGACTGCTGGTCCGCCGACCGGTCGCCCCCTGTCCCGGCGGATGTCTGCCCATCCTCTGCCTCCCTGAAGGACTGTTCCAGGGCTACCAGGGGCCGGGCTTTCCTCCTCTCCACCGCTGACGTCGCCCCCTCGTCGTCGCCCCCCCCGGCCATCCTCCGCTGGTAGCTTTCTCTCTTAGCCTGGACTTCCTTAGCGAGGTCACCTCTCGCTCTGGGGGTCCTCGGGCGTGTGGGCTCCACCGGTGTCATCTCCTCCGGCGTTGGGAGCACCGGGGCCTCTGCAGTGACCACCCTCCTGCGGTCCTCCCCGCCGACGAGGTTCGCGTCCAGCTCGCCTGCTGGGCCGACCGGACTGGTCTCCAGCTGCGGGGTGACCTGCTGCGAATCGGACCGGTGTACCGGCGAGGTAAACCGCCTCTGTAGCCGTGGCGGGTCCCTGGCGGAGTCATCTCCTGGGGAGGCCGCTTGCCCGGAGCCCCCGCCGGGGAGGGAGGTTAGACCATGGCTAGGATCGGGTGGTCCACCGGCAGGTGGTACATGGCCGCCAACCACTCCCGATGCTGCTGCTCCGTGGTGCCTCCAGACACCGCCGTCCCCCCGCTTGTGGCCTTGGCCGGCACCTCCAGCACATCCGTCACCCCGCCCCCCAACATCTCGCTCAGGACCGCCTCGTCTATCGGTCCTCCTCCCCCCACCGACGCGGCTGGGACCCCCGCGGCTTCGTCCCTCTTCGGCCTCTTTGGCGCTGCGGCCGTAGGCCCTCCGGAGCCCGATCCCTTCAGGGATGCGGCGACTCTCGCCGTCAGAGGGAGGTCGTCGGCGTCACTGCCCTCCCCGATGTCGCAGACCGAGTCCTTCTCCCAGCTGCTTTCCCGCGATGTGGACGGGCCCCTCTTCTCACCCCTGCTGCGCTGGCCCACCTCCACCGATTTCCCAGGGGCCGGCACCACCACCTTACTCGCCACCGCCGGGCGGGGGGACCTGGAGCCATCGTCCTCATCCTCTTCCTCCCCCTCGGACTGGGTGGCCTCTGGTAGCTTCCGACGGTACTGAATCTCCGTCGGGTCCGGGATCTTTTCATAGATGCTCCAGGGGTGCGTTGGATGTTTGGCGCACATGTGCTTCCAGAGCTCTTTGTGCCTCTTCCCCCTCACCTGCAACTCGCAGCCCTCCGCCGGGCAGTCCCATCCTGGTCCTGCCCCGGCGTGTAGGCTCAGATGCCTCTTCAGGGTGTCCAGCCGCCCCGTCGTGACCATACACCCCGGTTCCGGGCATGTATGCCGCTTCTTAGCTGGCGACTTCTTCTTGGGGGTCCTCGCCACCCCACTCCGTCCTCTTTCGCCCTTTTTAGGCCCCATTTCTGTCGCAAAGTCCGTGTTACTCTCGCTCCGCCGATCGTGCACCGTTGGCCGGTTTGAAAATGAAGATGGACGCGAGCCTCGTTCTGGGCGGTGACCTACATCCGCCCGCGGAAATAGGTCACGGCGCCAGACGTCCTCCCGATAGGGCTCCCGGCGGTCCCAGATGTGCCTACGGCGGTCCTCCTCCTCGTGGCGCCGCTTCTTTCCTAACACTATGTCTCTCACCCTCATAGACATTGTGCGGGGGCTCTCTCCCTCCTGTCTCATATACCAATCCCCTCGCAACTGTGGCGGTCGCTCCACCGGAATCCACCGTACCACTTCCACCCCCCGGCACCTCGGCCTGAAACGAATCCACTCCTCGTCGCTCTCCTCCCACCTCTGCTCGACCAACCCCACCGGGACAGAAGTAGGGGTCCTGGCGTACCGGCCCCCTACCTGGCAACAATCCCCTCGTCCGCCTCTGGGGGCACCGTGTCCTTTTCCAACTTGGCACCGATCCTTCCAGCCGCCTCCGGGGGCCCCGCGCCCTTTTCCGACCCCTCTACTGTTCAGTCCCCTTCCCACACCGGGCACCACGGTAAGTCTGTTTTTCTCCCCTCCGGGCTCCACTCCTACCCCTCTGTTGCTGATTTCCGGTACCCTTGCTAATTCTCCTTTTTCTCTTTCCAGGAACCAGGGAATGTACGAGGCCCACAACCGCCGTCCTCGACCTGCTCGTACCCCGTCTGTCTCCGCCATCAGTGACGTCACCCCCCGCAGGGCGGGAAAACGGTAAGTACCCGGATCTCCGCTTGTCCCCGGTGAGTTCGGGTCGGAACGCAGCACCCGAACGACTTCCCGCGCAGGTTCCCGGCGTGGAACCTTCTTCAGTAGGTCCCTATGTACCACTTTCGTTACCCGGCCGTCCCGGATCTCGAATACCGGCCCCCCCAGCGCCCTACTCACGGTCCACGGTCCGGTGTATGGGAGCAGGAGCTTAGACAACTTCCCAATCTCCCTCTTAGGTACCAAATAATAGACCTGATCGCCTACCTCCAAAGTCTCCCCCCTCACTCGGCCGGAGTATGAGCGCTCCTGGCGCCGTACGCTCGCCCCAGTCCGTTCCCGTGCATACTGATGGGCCTGAGCCATCCTGAACTGCAACTCGGCCACAAAGTCCTGCGGATCCACTGGCCGGCCCGGGGCGCGGTCCGGGTACAACAAAGCCAAAGGCGCCTGAGTCTCCCTCCCCAACATCAGACAATTAGGCGTCTGGTTGGTAGAGGCCTGCACCGAGGACCGGTAGGCTGCCATCACAAAGGGGAGCTGCAGGTCCCAATCCTTATGGTTGCTGTCCACCGTCATCGCCAACATGGCTTCCAAGGTCCTATTGAACCTCTCCACCAAGCCGTCTGACTTGGGGTTGTATGGGCATGTTCTAGTCTGGGCCGTGCCCAGCAGGACCTGTACCTCTCGAAATAGGGCGGATTGAAAATTCCTGCCCTGATCGGTGTGGATGACCGCCGGGGGGCCCAGGCGGCACACGAATTCGGTAACGAAACCCCTGGCCACCGTAGCTGCCTCCTGGTCCGGCAAAGCCACGGCCTCCGCCCATCGAGTAAAATAGTCCATTATCACTAGAATGTGCCTGTTGTCTCTCGGGGTTCTCGGGAGGGGGCCCAGCAGGTCCATAGCCACCCTCTCCAATGTACCTCCCACCGGTTGGTGCCTCATCATAGCCTTCGCAGGGTGGGTGGGCTTCTTCCGGCGGAGGCAGTCCGGGCAGGTGGCACACCATAACGTCATATCTCGGCGGTAGTCCGGCCAGTAGTACGACTGCTGGAGGCGCCGGATGGACTTATCTCGCCCGAAATGGCAGGACAAGGGTACGCCATGGGACTCTCGCATCGCCTCCTCCCTCCTAGAGGCTGGCACCAGTATTTGGAAGGTGGACCTCCCCCCTGGCTCCCACCAGATGCGTCCCAGGCAGCCGGCCCTCGTCTCCAACCGCCCCAACTGTGCCACCAAGGCCCTCACCTCGTATGGCTCCTTCGCTAAATCGTTTGCTCCGGGGACTTCCTCCCCCTTCACCCAGGCACTCACCCGCGAGAGGAGGGGATTCTTCAGCTGCTGACACCTCCAGCCCCCTTCCGTATCATCCTCCACCGGTCCCTGGGCTCTCGTTACTACCCGACAACATTCCCCCTAGACCTCCTCCGACCTACCCCACCCACACTGGCGGCAAGGGCGCCGAGACAGCCCGTCGGCGTTGCCGTGTAGCCGGCCCGGCCGGTGCTCAATGTGGTAGTCGTAGGTTCCTATCAGCTGAAGCCAACGGGCCACCTGTCCCTCCGGCTCTTTGAAACCCAACAGCCAGCGGAGCGCCGCATGGTCGGTCCGAATCTTTATGTGCCTCCCCACCAGATAGTGTCGAAACTTCTTAAGCCCGAATACCACGGCCAGCATCTCCCGCCTAGTGACGCAATAATTCTTCTCCGGCCTAGTCAGGGTACGGCTGGCGTAGGCCAGTACCCTCTCCACTCCTCCTTGCTCCTGGGATATCACCGCTCCTAGGCCTAGATCGCTGGCGTCGGTGTCCAGTGCCAGGGGCCCCTCGCCGGATGGGTACGCCAACACTGGCGCCGCCACCAGCCTGGCCTTCAGGGTATGGAAAGCCTCCGCGCAACTCCGATCCCACCGGAAAGTTTTGTTCTTTTCGGTGAGGAGGGACAGCGGCTTGGCCACCGACGCAAAGTCGGCCACGAAACCCCGGTAATACCCGCAAAGCCCCAGGAAACTCCTGACTTCCGAAATAGAGGTGGGAACCGGCCACTCGGCGACCGCCGCCACTTTCTCCGGGTCGGTGCTCACGCCCCGCTCATCCACTATGTGTCCCAGAAAAGATACGCTGGGACGGACCAGCTGACACTTGGAGGGCTTGATCTTCAGGCCGGCGCCTTCCAGACGTTCCAACACGGCCTCCAACCGCCGGAGATGAGTGGGGAGGTCAGGCGAGAACACAATGATGTCGTCCAGATATACTAAACATTCCGACCACTGCATCCCCTCCATAACCACTTCCATGAGGCGCTCAAATGTGCTGGGCGCATTGCAGAGCCCGAATGGCATCACCCGAAACTGGTAGAGCCCTCTGTGTGTGGAAAAGGCTGTCTTCTCCTTATCCTGAGGGTCCATTTCCACCTGCCAGTATCCCGATGCCAGATCCAAAGTGGAGAACCATTTGGCCCCCGCCATGGAATCCAGGGAATCATCGATCCTAGGCAACGGGTATGCATCCTTCCTGGTCAAATCATTTACTCTACCGTAATCTACACAGAACCTCATTCGCCCATCCTTTTTCCGTACCAGCACAACGGGGGAGGCCCACGGCCCCTGGCTCCTTTCTATCACCCCCTGGGCTAACATGGCATCCACCTCAGCGTCCACTATCTCCCGGCGGTGAGGTGCCAGCCTCCGTGGTGGCAACTTGACCGGCGCCGCCCCCCCGGTATCAATCCGGTGGGAGACTAGGGTGGTGTGCCCCAACTCGCCGGCGGTCAACTGGAAGGAAGCCCGGTGGCGACGCAGCATGGCCACCCATGGTCCCTTATCCTCTATCGGAGAGCCGGCCAACAACTCGGTGCACCAGGCGTCTCCGTCCTCCGGGGGTCCCCCGGCCGTGGCAATCATCTGCACCTCCTCCCCGCGGTCCACCGTCGACGGCATCTCCACCCCATCGAGCGTGGCTAACCCCATCCCCTCGTAAAGGGTCACCGGCTCCTGTCCGGGGTTGAAGACCAGTATCGGCACCGTAGACTCATCGGGGCTCACCAGAGTGCGCCCCACCCGGAATCCACGATTCATCTCTACTCCGTCAAGCCCCTCCACTAGGCCTGTCCTACCGGGGGACCACTGCCCCTCGACCCTTCCTTCCACTATGACTTCCCGCCGGCCCGGTACTACCGCCGTGCCGCTACTAACGACCCGACATCTGGTGTCGCCAAAGTCCGCCCACAGCAGCCTTTTGCCGGCCAGATCCACGACCGCTTTCTCCTGCCGGACGAACTCAGCCCCTAGGATACCCTCCGCCCCAATATCCGCTACCAGGAAACTAACGGGCCGCTCTGCGCCTCCTCCCATCAGCAACGCCGTCACTTTACCCTCTACCTCAATAGGTGTCCCGTCCGCCGTCGTCAATCTCCCCTTATGCGGCTGCAGCTCTCCCGGCGATCCGGCACCGTGCCACCACTTGGCCGACAGCAAATTCACCGTGGCTCCGGTGTCCACCAGGAGCTGTATACCCTTACCCCACAACCCGCCTGTCAGCTCCAAGCCATTACCCGTGCGCTCCCGGCGCCCGATCCATTCCTTCGGCCTGTCTACAGAGGCCTCTTCTCGGCCACCAGAAGAGACCCTCCCCAGTTTCCCGACACCTGATTCACCTCCGCGGCATTGTCTCCGGCCCCCGCCCTCTCCTTAGCTACCCTCGCCCTGAACTGGGGGCAATTGCGCTTAAAATGTCCCTCGTCCCCGCATTCAAAGCATCCCCTCTGCCGTGGCGGGGGTCGGGGCCGGGTGGTGTTTTCCTGGAACCGAGCCTCCAGAGACGCCATGAAGCCATCCAGCTTGGTTTTCAGCCACTCCTCCATAGCCGACCCCGGCCCGCCGGTAGGCCCCCCCGGAGGATCCTCCACCGACCGGACCCGACTATCCAATGTCTGATTGTCGTCGAGAAACGCCTGACCCTCAACCGCCGTCTCCAGTGCCTCCGACAGCTTCCGCGGCCTAGTCTGGAAAATCCACGCCTTTAACTGGGGATCCCTAAGACTCTCCAGGAACCGATCCTTCGCCATCGTATCCTGGGTCGCCGCATCGGCCGCCGGATAGGCCAGCCTGGTCAGGCGTGCCACGTCATCCGCCAGATTATGCAGTGTCTCGCCCTTCTGTCTGTAGCGTGTCCTCCAGAGAGCCTTATAGCTTTCCACCTGATTGGGGGGCTGAAATCTGTTAACCAGGGCAGCCCGTAACCGAGCGTAACCTCCCCCCTCCGAGGGGTTCACCGATGACAACAAGCGACGAGCAACCCCCGAGAGGCTAATGCCTAAAAACACTCCTGCCTCCTCGTCCGTCCACTTGTTGGCACGCACGCACAAATCAAAGTGCGCCAGAAACTCGTCCAGGTTAGTAGTCCCATCGAACTTCCCCGGCATAACCGCCGGTTTCTCCACCCGTCGGGGCACGAACCCCTCCTCTAGTCTCCCTGAGGGTCCCTGTGGGATAGCCGCAAGCAGCTGTCCCCCCACTGCCGCATTCTGTGACCGACTCACCCCGGACAAGACCCGATCAGCTTCACTGTCGGTGGGGGCCCCATCCCCCTGGTCGACCGCCTCCCCGGAGCGCCAGGTCCGTCTAGCCGGGCTATCGGTGGGCCCCCTCTTCCACGCTTCATAGACCTCCTGAAACCGACTCCTACTCCCCTCCCGCCTTTCCGGCGGAGGCCCCGGCTCTTCGCTTCCGGTCGAACTTCCCTTATTATCGCCCAGCCCCGGGCGGCGTATCACCACCCCTTCCTCCGATACATCGAGGAGGCTGCCCCGTTTACCCGCCCCCAAATACTCCTCCAACCGGGTCCCCGCCGACCCCGGCGTTCGTTTCGATGCCATCCTTAAATATAGCGCGCAGCCCCAGGGTTCGAACCAGCAACCACCGGATACGCGCCACCGCTGTCACCAATGTAATAAATAAGGATGAACACCGAGTTACGAGTTAACGACTTAAATACTTTTATTCATGGGCCACATCCCGGCCCGCCCTGTGGGCTTAGGTACACCGATCCCGTGTGACGACGGCTCGTGCGGCGGCAGCTAACCCTCTCTAGCACTTCCGGCGGCGAACCCACCCTCAGTCGGATCCCGGCGTCTCGGCTACTACTGGCTTCCTGCTGCCTCACCGTGCGTCTTCCCAGCTTTCTCCCTAGTCAGTCCGACCCCCGACTCCTCCTGAGCTCGCCCTTATATACCCCCCCCCCGATGTTCCGGTGACGTCACACTACCAAATATGGTCTAACTCGCTAGCCGCGGCGCCACCCGGCGTCGGCCGCTGCAACTAACGTCCGGCCTCTCCGCCGAACTAGCCCGCGTATTCCACCGGAGCCGACTCCATTACAGTATGTAGTGATTTGAGCAGCCTACAATGACATTTATTTTGGGAATTTTTTTCTCTGGGGTGTCAGACCCTAGATTTAGTAAAAAAAGAAATTCCGATGTGGCATTTGGTCTCCCCAACCCCACTGGGTGTGGGCTAAATACATACTTTTGAGTAATTTACCATAGAAGAGATCTTAGAAACCACAAACAAATGCATATAAGTGAATATCCTTTTATCTAGCCATCGTAAGGAAAAATTTGAAAAGTGAAAATACAGTTTTATCCAAAAGATTTCAATTGCAAATATGAATCTTTGCATCTTGGTATCTTAATGACATATACAAGAAGTAAGCACTAACCAATCAATTACTACCAGAGACGAAGGATACCAAACATTTCTTTAAACATCTGAATAAGACACACAGAAAGTGTGAAAATGAGACAACAACAAAATAGACCCACATCCATCTCCTTTACAGCTGAAACTAAGAAGGCCAAATGACACCCTTTTTATATAACAGATTCTATGTAAAGTATTCTGTAATACACAGCAAAAATCAAATAATAAATCAAGTCACATCTTCTCCTACCCAAACCCTGAAAGGTATCACTGTTGTTCTAATCAATTAAAGGTCTAGCTCACAATTCACTAAAAATTAAAATTAGATTCAGGTGTCCTGAACTTTTTTTACAAAAAAACCATTCTTACTACAATAGTCTAATAGAACAAAAACAGTAAGAGAGCTTTTTTTGGTCCAGAAAATGGAAAGGCTGCCATATGATCCTAAGATAAAGGCGGGATCCCATACTGACTATCTCATAATGTCATCATAGCCATACCTTATTCCCCAAATGAAAGGTCTGGATGTGACAGCTGCAACTATTTTCTGATCATTGAAGGTAATGAGATATATCCACCACAATATTGCATATATAGGCACATCAAAGCTGCCATGCTGAATGCATTACGATGGCTTTGCACAGTCTGCACTAGAAGGCACCTGTCAAAACGAGCTATCAAGGCAGCCTGGTTTGGCAGGTTGTATCTGGGGGGATTCACTGAGCGATGTATAGGCCTATTTTGGGTATTATTTAGCTTTGGGAAGCTATAGTATAAGTGTAGATCACCATTCTCCCTTATTCTAATGACATTTGATAGAAAACATCTTGAGCTTCAAGCAGAGGGCAGATTTATGTATATCGGCCTATGATTTGATGAGTTACGGAGTCTTGAAGTTGGATGACACACCAAAAATGCCATTTTTGGCCAATTTTTTATCCTTCCCACCAATATTTTATCAAGGTAGACAGTGTTAAAGTACCATGAACCTCTTTAAAAATAGCTGGGGGTTGTAGCCATCTATCAAAAATGCTTTGGTCATGTCACAGACTCAACCCTCTGTCCCACATGTCTTATAATATGGAACTACTAGTGACCTCACGTACGTAACCTTTTTTTATGCCCCTAACTGCCATAATAATAATGTATCCTCCCTTCCTCTATTAATTGTGTTCAACAGGGGAGTTCTGATGTTAAATAAATAAAACTGCTGGTCTGTCGCAGATACAAGCTAGATCTTATAAACCAAAATTCAACTCCTGACAATGTTACGTACGTGAGGTATACTTTTACAAGTCTACTTGCTACATAAATTTATAATTCTTCATTTCTAGTCTATTTTGGTTTAGTTTAAATATAATTGGAATAATTGAAGCAGAAATCAAAGCCACAGACCGTGTAGTATGGCCACAGTGGGTGTCTTTCTCTTGCTCGCGGCAAAAATCACCTACATAACGAAATCTTATAGTGCCAAACGAAGACGCTTCCTGTTAACCGGGCGGAAGTGACCCACATCCCGGAACTTATGCAAGACACTCAGAGGATCCCGGACTTGCAAGGAGTGAAGTTTTCTTGTCCTTGTTTCATCCTAAAACCACAAAAAAGGTAGGTCATTCCCATGAAAGTGTGATGGAATATCAATTGTTATGTATGTGAGTGTCCGTAGATGGCTCTGATTGTGCAAATAATATGCAGAAATGATGTAGGTGGATGTAGAATCGACCAGAGTAAAATTTCCTAGCCAGCTCGGCTGGTTGACGCCATTTTGTTTGGCCCCGGACCTCCCTGAACTTCGATTTTTTGTTTTTTTATCACGTATGTAACATTTTCGCCAGGTTGTGGAAATGGCTCTGCTGAGCAACTCACGCTGTATATTTAGCCCCAAATCATTGTTATATGTTGAAATTAGGGTCTACCTTTACTACTATGGTGCATTAGACCATCTTTGGATATTTTTGGATGACCCCCCAGCTTCTTTGGAGGGAGCAGTGCAGATTTTTTGTTGAATTGTTCACTCGCAACCCCCCAAATGGCAGTATTTTGCAGAATAACCGTTTTTACCATGGTGTATGTGCCCCTAGACCTACAATCAATCATTCCAGTTCATATAAGCTGACATTTGGTATGTTTTTTGTCAGCAATGACCATTTTTCATCCTTCCTCAAATTTCGTTACGTACATGAGTCGTTATCTAGATATGTTGCCCTATATACCTCCATTTTTCAATTAAATTGCTTCATAATCTACACCATAGTGCCCATACATAATATGCTAGACAGAATTAAAGCACTTACCACCTTATTTTATGCAAGTTTTACACAAATTTGAAAACGTTACGTAGGTGAGGTTTTGTTTGTTTTGATTGCTATATGTACCTCAGACACACCCAGACTATTTTAAATTCACCATTAGATGCGCCTATTGGCCCCTCATCCTAAATGATGTTGGTTGTAGAAGTTCTGAAAAAAAAAAATCCTAACATTTTTCATGGTGGCCATTTTTAGGGTACGGCTGCACTACTGGACAGTAATGACCTGTCTATTGTTCTATCCATACACAATTTTTTACTCCTACTTTGTCATCATCATCCATACATATTCTGTTAATATAGAAGTATTTTTCATTGAGCTTACACACCTTGGTTGTTCGATAATTTGTCCTTATGTTTGGCAGTATGTCTGCGACAGACGGTGACAAGCCACCCAATTAATGGAGCTGATGACCAGAAGAAAAAGAAGAAGGTCCCCGGCCGAGTGGGCAGCAAAGCATCGTGCCAAAGTGAGAGCCGAGAAAGGAGAAGTGCAGGATAAGGCTGATGAAACAAAAAGGCAGAAGGACCTGCGTAAACGACTGAAGAAGGAGGGTGACCCTAAGCCGCCAAGAAGAGGGCACAGGCCGCCCTCCGCCAAAAGACCAAGAACTGGCGTGAAAGGATAACTATTTGTTTATATTTCCCTTAATTGCAACATATGTATCTGTTGTTATCTGATATAGCTATTACGATTTATGTTGACATTATTATTATTATTATTATTATTATTATTATTATTATTATTATTATTATTATTATTAATATTATTATTATTATTATTATTATTGTTGTTGTTGTTGTTGTTGTTATTATTATTATTATTATTATTATTATTATTATTATTATTATTATTATTATTATTATAGATAGGATAATAAAGTTGTGTTACCTGTCTATCCCGGGAAATTTGACATGGGAAATGCGTATTACTCATCAGTCTCATAATGTACATGCAGTAGCTAGAGGTAGTGCAAACTGATGGGTTCCCCTGAGTTTGAATAGATATGCTGTGACTGTGGCCAATGAAGCTTTCACTTCATATGTATTGGAACCTCTCAGACTTGTGTTACTTCAATTTGCTACTATGTACCCTTTACGTAATGTGATATTAAGAAGGTAATAAGTATATAAATTGAATATTTTTAAAGTTCAATAGCAATGCGGGTATGTCATTTGCTATCATTGCATTCATTTTGTATTCAATGCTACTTCAGGGGGTTGTTACCCTTCCTGGCACTGAGGGCACCTAGCAGGCCAAGTGACACCTGCCACTGACCCTGGAGAGGGCTCCTCCACAGGACCAGCAGCAGAGGCACCTACTCCTCAGGCCACGGGGGTGAGTAAGACACCTGCAGGTAACGTGGGTAAAGGGAAGGGCGGTGGTAAGACGAGCGCCACGCCTGCGGGCCGACCCAGCCAAGGCTGGGGCTCCCGCAGGCCTGTGGCGCTCTTCACCCATGGTTCTACCCGGCGCCCACGGTTCCAGCAGGTGTCGAGCACCCACAAGGAAAAGGACACTACTGGTGTAAGTGAGAATTAAGACAGCCTTCAATAATTCATATGCATTATCATTTTTAAATAAGGATGCTTTGTCATTTGAAAGGATTCATGTTCATTCAACTTCATGATGAAACTAAATATTCAATAATCTATACATTTTTCAATGTTGTGATTTAAATGGCACAATTGATCTAAATGAGTTCATGAAACTAGATATTCCATAACCTGTGTTGTTCAGGTGTATAAGCTATCCTAATGTGTTTTTTAGATTTCAGGATACTCTGCAGAACCCATTACTCCTGTCATCAGAGGATGAGGAGGCACCCATGGTCCCCGCCGCAGCCAAGGCAGCAGATGCAGGTGTGGAGGACGAGGGCGCATGCGCCCGTACATGACCCGTCTGGCAGGCTGCAATCCCCCCCCCTAGGAACGGAGAAGCAGCAGCAGATCGACCGGCCAACTGCCGCACGATGCCTCTCCTCCACCGCCTGACAACCTGCCCCTGATGGAGGAGATAGTGTAAGTATT
The DNA here is from genome assembly GCA_949317995.1 of Acholoe squamosa. Classification (NCBI taxonomy): domain Eukaryota; kingdom Metazoa; phylum Annelida; class Polychaeta; order Phyllodocida; family Polynoidae; genus Acholoe; species Acholoe squamosa. Next base: position 74,305,850 of record OX439045.1, on the reverse strand, counting down.
ATAGAATTGCCCTTGCTACATTGATGCATCATGCTGGTCTTATGGGATTGATGCACCAATGAAGTGCTGGCATTATAATATATTTCTGACTTATCAACCTTATAGTAAATGTTTAATGTTGCAATTATTTACAGGAAGACCATCTGTAAAAATGCTAGTGATAAGTGAAATGTAGTTATCCATAGTTCTAGTAAATAGTTAGAAAGCATGTTCAATAGTTGCATGTTGAATTATTACCTTACCTACCTGTTAAATGAGTTCAATTGTTTCAAAACGTTCTGTATGTGAGGTGTCGTTACATATGTGAGGTTTCGTTACGTATGTGAGGTTTACGATAAGCACTTATTTTAAACATCAGAGATCATATGAATCACTATTTGACATTGTTAAGCATTTATCTATGGTTTTTCAACTGTAGAATATATTTCTTTGATTGGAAACATATTGACAGTGTAACAGTGCATGAAATAATCAGACTGCTTGAATTGACTTCATCCTTTCAATATGCCATGATTTATCACTAATGTGTACTCTATACCTTCTAGCCCACACATATGGATTGGTGAAATGACAACCCCAGGACCGCCCCCCGACACGACCGAGAACACCCCACCAAACCTGAAGTATACATTATGTAAAACTACAACCCCAAGAACAAACCGGCGCAACTACCAGAAACGGTTGCTCGGAAGGCGGGCGGAGGAAGCTGAACAGAAGTTGGTGAAACTGCGCACCCAGATTGCCAAGGCCACTCGCACCCCCGGTGTTGCACAGAGTGATAAGCGTGTTGCACCTGACGGCGAACTACCCCTGGCTGTAGCACATAAGGAGGAGAATGTTGCACCTGACGGCGAACTAGCCCCGGCTGTAGCGCAAATGGAGGAGCGCATTTCAACCGATGGCAAACTACCCCACAATTCAGCTCCGCCAGCAGTCTGTGACATTTTGCTGCAGGGCATCACACAGTTGGACAGCCGTGCCAAGATTAACCTTCTCCGCCAAGCACTGCCACTCGAAGTCCGTAAGGAAAATGCTAAGGACTTGGTAGGGATTATGGGGGTTGATAAACGCACTGTTGCCAAAGCCCCTGTGGACAAACCTAACAAGCGTTTGGTGGACCAAGAGGCAAAGGTCAGGCGCGTGGTGGAGTTCTTGTCAGACCCAGAGAACTCCATCATGCTGGCAGGGAAAAAGGACTATAAGACAGTCAACGGCATTCAGCACCAAAAGAGAAATCTGCAGGACTTTGTGTATGTACTCGCAGACAAGTGCAATGAAGCCAACCCTGACCTGACCATTGGCTGCACAACCTTCTACAAAATCAGACCAGCCGGTCAATGAGTGCCTGTGCGTAAAGCACCAGAACTTTGTGCTCAGGCTCCCAGCTGCTGGCATAAATGACTGTCCGGACAACCTTGTGACATCTACCACCTTAGAGCAGTTCACACACAGATTGATCACCAAGGTGCGCAAGGAGACCATCAAGTACATGACTTGGATGCATCGGGATGTTGTATATAGGAAGGACAACAAAACAGTGATGAAGCTCCGCCCACATGTTGTTGAGGCAGAGTCTAGGGCTGAATTAATCCAAAACCTCCCCAATGTGTTTTGCACCATGGCTGAACATGTGTCCCGTGCTCGTAACCAACACCGCGTCATGCAACAGCTGAGGGAGACCCTGTCTTCAGTGGAGGTTACGATCCCAATGGACTTTGCCGAAAACTGGCTCGTAACATACCCCAAGTCGCCACAGAGTGTGTACTACTCCAAGGAGCTGGTGACACTACACCCTGCAGTCATCCACTATAGAGATGAACCTACTGGCACAACCAAACACCACTCTCTGGCACTCTGTACTGACAACAGGAAACATGACACTGGTGCCATCCTGGCCTTTCTACAAGTCCTGGCAGTGTTCCTCCGTGAAAACCTGTCCGAGGTCAGGATGGTCCACTACGCGTCAGAGTCTCTCTCCAGACAGTACCGGAACATTTCAGTGTTCTCGTTGCTGGTACACCACGAAGAGCTACTTGGCAGTCTCCAAGCAACTTAGACTTACTTTGAGGCGGGCTTTCATACTAGTAATTGTGCATGATCAAGTTGTCATATGAGAAATACCATAAGACTATTGGTATATAGTGTAATTACCTCAAGGCTCTTATAAATAGTGTTATTTCCAGTTGTCACTGGTTTATTCAGCTTTAGGCAACATGTAAGAAATATCAATCATACAGTAGTTAGTATGTAGGTAATTTGTACATACAGTAAATATACAGTAATTTATAAAGTATAATGTTCTGTTCCACTCCACCTGTGAGGTAATAATAATACAATGTCCAGCATAGTTCTAGGTGGGTTCCCACACCTAGCTCCTGACCTGCTGCTTAGAGGAATAATGTAATAATGAATAACTTTACCCTCTGGTGGAAGTCTTGAGGAAGATACCCCCTGGCCACTAATGATAGAAACCAATGCCTGTCTAGCATAGTTTCACCATAGTGCAGTGGTATAGCAGGTAGCAGGAGATGACTGGAGATGTTACCTCTAGAGCGGTTCTTGGTGTTCTGTCCTCTTGGAGGTGCAGACAGGCTATTTGTAGCAAATCTTGGAAAAGCACCTCCAGACTGACTGGGGCCAGTAGCATCTGCCTAACTCTGCAATTGTTTGAGGGGAGGCTTTCATGTGTCACTGGGTCCACAAAGGACCCCCATTGGCGCCGCTGTGTCCCCCTTTGTCTTGGTCGGTTCTGTGACTTCAGACCCTCATATCTCGGTCGTTTACGCCGCTATAACCGCCATTTTGCGCATGCGCGGAGTTGAATATGCCAAGTTTAAACTGCCCGCTGGATAGGCACGTAACTTGCGCCAGTTTGTCTGTAGTGCACTCAGAGCTCCATTCAGTCTCCAGGGCGTAACTTCCTTAATAATGAGAGTTCCGCCTTGATCTTGGGCTCATTTTGATCGTCTAATTATGGGCTTTCCATAGATGCTTTGATATTTGACCTAGCTTGCTCAGGAGCGACGCTAGAGCGACCGGACGGTTATGGCGTTGTGCTTATGTAACCCATTGTTCATTTATTAGAGTGCTCAGACACTCATGACGGTGTCAGCGGTGCTCAGGCACGCGTGACGGCCGGTTGCATTCACTTACAACTTATTAGTTTGTGCACTGAACCATGAGGTCGCACACTGAGACCCTCATTTTTATTATATTGTGCAGTGAACCATTAGGTCGGAGCCTTTGATGTCAGAAAGTGTGTTTGTAACTGATCTGGCTGGTGTGCAGTGGGGCATGAATGCTCTTATACAAAGTTTGAGCGCTCTTATAGCTCTTAGAACCAACCTATGTATTAATTTTATAGATATCCTTTGATTAATACAAAATATGTTACAATTTATGGAATAATAAAATGGTATATCATAGGGCCATGGAAAAGGTCCCTGTGACGTGGTCGGGGCTGCTGCAATACATAATGCAGATAACCTCGTTGCCAGGAAACACCTTATCAGGATCACAACGGAAGTTGTCGACAAGGGAAACCAACTCGACAGCCTTGTCCCCTTCGTCTGCGTTCCAGTTGTAGACATCGCTGCCGCCCGCCTGACCATGGTCTCAGCAAAAGCAGACAAGGCAGTGAAGGGCACCATGCATGTCCATGCCGCTGTCCCTGCCGAAGCTGGAAAGTCACTCGCTGTCCGTGACACATCATGCTTTAGTAGCTGCTGCTGGGACCATGACACCTGTGAGCCCAAACGTGGATGTCAGGGATGGGTGACACATCAACTCAAGTTCACCAAGAAGGACTCTCCCCCACAAAAGCAGACATGAGGCACACGGAGGAAAAACAACCGACCCGTCCGTGCCCCTGCTACGGTGGACGTCGCGGATGTCACCACTCCTCTCCCACCAAAGCAGGTGGACCCTGACTACAATCCGGTCACGTGTAACAAGCGCCCTAGGGAAGGCTCACCAATTGTGGTACGTAAGAGCACTCGAAGTGAACGCGTGCCTACTGCTGCCACAACCAACAAGGAGAATGGGGGCCGCACGAAAGCATGCCCTCGCTGTCCCAATCAAGCGAGCGCGACTGGATTTACCAACCTCCCCTCCAGGACTTGATGACGCAACGCCCGTGGCCATCGATCATGCCCAGATTCTATGGCAGGAGGAGTATGACTATGGTGACTTTGTCACTGTGCCCTTCCTGCATTAATCTATTCCTCAGAAGGACACCTGGTACTTGGGGAAAATGATATGTAGGCATGACGCCGGATATGAGTTCAGCATGATGGTGCCGCACGAGAAGGACGCTACTGCCTTCCATTGGCTGCGGGAGAAGAACATCTGGTGTCTGCACAGTGATGACATCATGGGAAGGGTACAGTATACCCCAAAGTGGTTTGGCACCTCATCACGCACTGTCTCATACCAGATCGTAGGCCTCACCATCAAAATTCCCAACATAAAGCTGAAGAAGAAGCGCAACGATTTGACCTCCTAACCGGCTGTCATGCTTCATATCACATCATTCTCCCAGATCAGTTGTCTGTCATTCACAAGTGTATTTTTATAATGCAGATGTTCTATGATTTCTGGAATTCTATCGAATACCTCACATACGTAACGTTTTAGACATGTCAGAGTAGAATGAACAATATGGTCCTGATTGATGTTGTATATTAATTTTCCTGTTTGCAATTATTAATAACGTTTTTTCGGCATTCGGAAGGGTACTCGCAAATTTGGACAATACCTGCCATATCAAATATTGTTGCAAAAAAGCAACATATCTTGAAAGTATGAACATTCTAGATGATGGAGATTCATTTTCAGACAGATTTAGTGTTTTTTTTGAAGGTATGAGGGTAAAGTTAAGAATACTAATCTACATTTTAAAAAGTTTTGATAATCTACAAAGTTGGCGATGAAGTGTGGCAAAAGAAGTTATTAACTGAGGGATTTGATTTTCACTACACTTGAATACATATATTGTACCATTATAGACATGAAATATTATGTAGATAGCATGATATTTAATAGCTTTAATGACTGTCTGATTAAAAACGTTTACGGATGTGAGGTAAAAAATCTATGGTTTAACGCTGCAGGCTATAAAAACTGACCAGTTTGAAGTTGGTGACTTGAATCAACCTTTCTAATAAGCCAAGATATAGGGCTATCAATAAATAAAAGTGTCATAAAGTAATATTGAGTTTTGAATTTATTGGTTCTCAGGCTGGTGAACATCGCTCACTGAATTGCACCATCTGCATAGGCACAATAATCATGAAGATCTAATGTACATGTGTCCATTAATACTGTCCCTGGTATGACACTCCCATCAGTCAGATTACCCCTCATCTTCACACACCATCACACAGGAAACACCCTGAGAGCATACATCAATCTCATTTCTGGAATTGTCAACATCTGACATATCATGCTTGGGTGTCAACTGTTGAAAGGTACTTTATCTGAACCTCTATAGGCCTACCTCTTACAGCATTGTCATATATATGACGTAAAATTTCAAGGCCCCATTCAGCAGCCTCAATTATGGAATTACCTTAGGCTACTGTCAAACTAAGGCTTCATATGAATTGAATATGCCAGGTTGTATCTACTCAAGCACAAGTTGCATTAAGAGAAAATGTGTGAGTTTGCCACAATTCTGTCCCCTTGACTACCCAGATTCTCCTACACAGACACCTACCCTACCAACTCCAATCAATGCTGCCTCCGTACATGTTGCTATTTTCCCTTCTATGCCTTACCATTCACTGGGGAATAGATATAATTACATCGAAATTGAATTATTGGCATAAGAAAAGAAGCACTGGAATAACATGTGCCATATTTTGAGAGTTATGGCAGGGAATGCTACAATAGCAGTGAATATGGAATTTCCCATAATATCAAGGACACTTCATGAGATATTCTTTGGTATTGGAAACCTACATGTCTTTATAAATATGAATGCAGGTCTTCTCAAAACCTTATGCCATTTCTATATGTCATTATCTCACGATTCTGGCCTCTACAGTGCTTTTTTGCTCATAACCCCAGTTCCTTATTCAGCCATAACGCACTCTGAGACCTTTTCTTCGTCTTCAAGAAGGTGCTGGTTTCAATCTGAACATGTTAATAAATTGGAGAAGTATACAATGTCAACTCCTCCATACATTTCCTGTTAAAACTGTTTAGGTTCAACGGGGAATCGATCCCCAGCCGCTGGGGCAGAAGGCGAGCTCGCTGTCCATTATACCAAGTCGACCGGTGATAGAAAGCAATGTACATCCAGTATTTGAAATTTTTTTCCCACATACCTGATGTTTACAGACCTCGTTAGCATAGATTTCAAAGGGGGCCAGGTGGAGATATTAACAGAGAACCATCCTTAGATATCCTAGATGAACATGCCATGCCTAATTTCTCCATTTTCTTCGAAATAAATAAGAATCCATTGATTTTTCTATAGCGATACATGTCGGCACCCGCCTCGTATGGCCATTCCTTGTTCGACGGGTGGTTGACCTAGTTCATACATCCGGGCACCTACCCCCTTCATCAACAAGACGCAATGGCCATGTACCGGGCTGTGTGGGTTGGATCGGTATGGAAAATCAATGGATTCTTATTTATTTTGAAGAAAATGGATACAAAATGTAGGCGAACACCAACTAGAGATCGCATATTTGGCAGTGTTAGAAGTACAGGACTTGACATTATTGGATTATACCCAAAAAAATGAGTGTAAAGGTGGAGGTATGTTGGACAGAGTGACCGCATGGCCACGGCGGGTTGGCAAAGCGTGCAGATTGCATGTACTTACAAAATGTCTTCTCCTGGATTAATTCTTGGGTTATAAGGTAAGAAATTAATACAAAATGGAGAAAAATGTGTGATAAGCGCCTTTATGTATGTTATAGGAACGCACTCGTGGGTTTATGGGTTAATAATTATTAACCCATAACTTTCATGCTTTCCCATAACATACATTAAAGGCATATTAACATATGTGTTGGTACTACAGTACATTTCTCTTACACAATTTCCTTCTTTATCTAAATCAGATTGCTGATGATGATTATTATTATCCTTTTGTTTTATTTTCCTGACTGAGTCGGCTGAGAGCGCATTGAGTGCTGTTGAAGCAGTCAACAGCATCTCGTCACTTCCAGAACAGACTAGTGCGCAGAGGACTTGGCAGGAATTAATGACTAAGACCAGAGACGTGCTACCGAGCAGGACACCTGTGAGGTCAGGAAATAAGTAGACTATAAAGTCCCTAAGGAGGGGATAGTCTTGTCACCTTGGTAAGTGATGACAGCAGTGATGATGAGGAATGGTTCTGGGACGAAGGACATCCTATCAGTTGGTACCTGAGGAAAATTGAAAGGGTTGTCAATGCTTCCCAAGAATCAGGTATTCCATTGAAGGAATGCCACAGGAATGGATTCGGCGCATTTTGAATCCTGGACAGGAGTGCTGCTTTTTTGGATGTACTCCCGAGAGTCAGATTCCTCAGAAATACAGTAGTGACCATCAATATGCCCGGCACCTGGTCAAGCATCATCTAGCCATATGACCCCAATTTGGTTGCTCTTTCTGGAAGGGACAGGCTGTGTGTTTTCAGCATGGGCACGATTCTACAAAAGGCCCCTTTGTCAACACTCAAAGGGGACTATTTGTACGACATCTGTGGGAAGGTGAACCACAGCCCCACCGGTATTCAACTAAATTGGCGGTGCAGTTGGTCCAATGCCTTGTCACCAATGTAGAGGAGAATACTGCTGGTAATCTTCTGTCCAAAAAGTTTTACTACCTTTCGGAAATTAATACTAAGGACAATCCTTGATGCTTCTTTCTGAAAAAGGAACTTATGCCGGCCTTCTTTGGAGCTTATCCTGATTATAGGAGAGAGCTGCAGGAAAGGCGGTCAGGCAGCATCCCTCGACAGGCCTCGAGAGGGCTACGGGAGGTACTGGAGCCTCTAAGCAGACACACTTATACTGTAACGAGACGTGCAAACCGTGTGTCATGGAAAGGTGTAGGTTGACTTTACCTCAATGTTTTGGAAGGTGGACTTATCAGGATAACTCGGTTTTTCAGGTTCTGAACTCTCACTTTACGGGTGGTGTAAACAGCAATTTGTATATCATACAAGTTCTCTAACGTGGATAAGTCCTAATGATCAAACCTGGAAAGGTTTCAGGTTTCGCAGTGGAATCGAACTGACACAACAATTTTGAAGCATGTTTGCCAGTCTTGTATAAGTGAAAGGATATGCAGCAAAAGACGCATAACTTGTCCCTGTTGGGAAAATCTTACACACCTCCTCTCTTTTTAAGTTGACCTGAATGGGTAACACTGCCCCCTATGAGGAATTCCCTGGGTCCCATGTAAACGCAAAAGTTCAAATTGGTGGAAAAAAAGAACTTTCCACTTGGTGTCAGAGTCGCAAAGTTTCTGTACTTCTTCGGAAGTGACAGTGTTTTCCATGACGGACAGAAGCTCTTCCAAAGTTTCTGAATGAGTTATGGTGGGGAGGGGTTGTAAAAGAGTCGTGTTGTTTTGGGAGACATGAAAGTACTGTAGCTTGTTTCTGTTTTCTATGTGACAAACCCACTTTGTATCTCAATCTTTGTGTGATGTGAATCTGAAGCATAGTATCTACAACGTCACTCAACTCACCGGTTGGTAGTCTTAAAGTTGTTACACTCACGCAACTCCCATGTGTCCTTACTCCTGTTTCTATTGCAGGCCAATTCCTGGTGAACATTTCCTCACCCTCAGGTGATTTTTTTGCAATTTCCTTCGCCGCATGGAGGACAAAATATAGGTATTACCATACATTGTTCCACGTGTCTGTCGTAATTGTACACCCTTTTAAATTTTTTGAAACACTTTTCACAGATATGATGATCCATTTTCACTGATTTATTTACATGTGAATTTACCTGTACACTTATATACGCAACATACCTACACAAAGTATATACACCTACATACATGTCATATAAAACATATGTCAGCACTATCTCACACACGTCTGAATCAAATTTTATCAAGAAATTCAAGGATAATCTCTTTTTTGGTCACCCAGTTCTTACAGTGCTTTGGTCAAAAGCGTACCACCGTCCTGTGTCGGAGTATTCTGGGGTCCTTCGTACCTGCGCAAGTGGATGACGTTCTTACCCTTGTAGTAGCTCACAGCAACATACAGCGTGCTTTCCGGATCCAGGACGATGAACCATGTGTTGTAATTTGGTAGTCCTTGGGAAACCGCTCTGTCACGTATCCCTACCTCCTCTTGGACATCTGAGATGGTGGCTATTAGCTTGAGGAGCACGTCAGTGGTGAAGTTTACTTTTATGGTGAGCAATGAGGTGCACTTTACAGCGCTGTAGCGTTCCTCTTCGAGCCAGATCTCCAGCTTCAAACTGTCAATGAAGAAATCCAATCTGGGGACTGTTGAAGGTGTTGGTGGTTCACATTTCACTACGGCTTTTCTCTTCTTGGACGCCTCTTTGTAATACTCCTCTTGATACCCGTAGAGGGTTTCAAAGTAAGAAGAGTAGTGCCACCATCAGTGAGCTGAATCAAGAGCAGAACCAGCAACAGGAGCAACGCTCGCATCAGTATCTCTGGACTTTTGAAAAAAGGATAACCACACACTGTCGGTCGTGGTTGAGTAAGTCGAAGAGGAAAGAAAAAAACTTGCTCTAACTCTGCTTGACATCAGTGTCCCCTGGTGGATAGCAGAAGCCGGTGGTTCTTAGAGACTTCACGATAGCGGTGGTGAGTAGATCGGGTGATCTTTGAGCAACCGCTGGAGAAGTCTTCCTCCTCCTCCTCCTCTTCCTCTGTTTCTACCAAGTGGTGGGTCTCCAAATAATCCTTGTGACTGCAATTGTGTGTGTCTACTTCAGCTGTAGTTGCACCAGCACTGACTTCTCCAACGTTAGCATCAGCATTAGCATCAGCATCAAGATTAGTAGCAGCATTAGCATCAGCAGCAGCAGCAGCAGGAGAAGCAGCAGCAACGAGGGTATAAAACATCAGTGTCTAGTAAGGAGATGTATGAGACCCACTGTCAACAAAAGCTCCGTCGTTATCAGCAGCAGTAGCAGCAGCAGCACCAGTACCAGCAGCAGTACCAGCAGTAGCATTAGCAGCAGAAGCAGCAGCAGCAGTAGCAGCAGAAGAAGCAGCAGCAGTAGCAGCAGTAACACCACCTCCTGTTACACCAGGTGGGTTGTAAGCAGGAGAAACTGCAGTAGCAGCATCTTCAGCAGCAGGAGAAGACAATAAACTCTTGTTGGTCCTTCTCGTCTTCCTCGGGAGCTGTAGCTTAGATTGTCTTCTACTCATGGTGAGGGTTGCAAAGAGAGTGTGAGTGAATGATATTTTTCTCCCTCCCTTATATATGCCTCTGGATATAAGTCGCTTAGTGCAGTTTGAATAGATGAAGGAGGCTTTGACGTGTCTTCTTAGAAAAGAGGATTAATCCTGTAGTCACAACAGAAGAGACCTAGATAGGTAGGACTCCTATGAATCCAATTTCACTTTTAGAAAAGAGCTCTAATCCTATGATCACAGAGATCCTCACTCGGTAGGGTATCTATAAATCTAATTTTACCTGCCCTCTACATGTAAACCAAACCGTAGGAGGATCCAGATGAAAATTTGTCTAAATAGGATTAGAAAACTTCAAGGAGTAGTTGGTCGCAATTACACATCTCCTGTTAACAAGGGGAGAAGTAAAAATTAAAGAATCTCATAATACCTTAATGAGTGAGCCTGCCTCACACCTGTAAAGTGGATTAAGCTAATCATCACAGTTTTAACTCCCTGTAATTCCACCAAAATACAGTTATCAAAATACCTTTCCACCTGTTTTATGTCAACAGTTCTAAAAGATAAGTCGCTACACAGAATGAAAGCAATCAACCCTAATTTCACCAAAAACACTTGTCACAGTGTCTTTCCTCCTGTTTGATGTTAACAAATTCAAAAGGCTCATGCTGATAAGACGCTACACAGAAAGGAAAAGGTGGTGGTAAGTATCCAGCTGGAAATCACTGCTGACCACTAAGACTACCGCGCCTACCGCCACTTCCTTTACCATCACCAGCACCACCTACCCGCCGGCTGGCTGCCTAGCTGCCCACCTACTGACCTTCATCAAGTGATTTCTGAAGTTTTTGCAGATGAGATAAGTCTTGAAAATACTCCCTCCCTATATTACTCTGACGTATTTTAAGTGAATGAAGAGGATATCATGTGTGAAATGAAATTTACATATAGCGCTCGTTTGCTTCATGATATAGGAAGGCTATTAGTTGGATCTTGGAAGAAATTAGGAATCTCCTTGGACATCGCCTATGAGCATCTGCAGGAGTACTCCACCCTGCCTACATGAGTGTTCATCCACAAGATCTGTTACTTCAGTTGCAGAACTTTTTCAAGACGTACATTGGATTACAACAACCCCAAACAGTTTTAAATGGAGAGGTACCTTGTCACCATGTCTGAATCTCTATACAGGGAGTGGAAAGATATGGGGACGTATTTAGGCTTGACGTCTGAAAAGCTAAATAGTACTGCTCAACAACCGGAACAAGATATGTCTCTCCACGCCTTCAGAGTGTTGAAAATGTGGCAAGCTAAACCCAACAGTACACATCATTAGCTCATTCGAGTGCTGATGGATGACATGAGGAGGTTTGATGTTGCCAGTTATATATTCCTTCACTTTTAAAACAAAGAAAAAGAGATGAGACATGGAGAGTAATTGTGGATGCGCATGGTGAATTATGTAAAGGAGGTGGAGGTGTGAACCATGGGAATCACATCTACACAGGAACATGGTGGAGATGGAGAGTATGCAGGGGATTAAGCACATCTATATGAACCACTTACGTCACGTCTCTGGTGTCTCATTTACCACCTTGCCTACCACTGATACGTCCACACTCGACACTACCACCGCCGTCACTGCTCCCACCACGTTACCTACCTACCTACCTAAGAGAATGGTCAAGTACATACATTTCGTCGATATATCAAGGAGACTCAACACTTTCAACACAATTATATGGAATAAACCCGGTCCTTTCACAGAGAAACTCGCCGCCCAAGGATTCTTTTACATCAGAGGTATGGACCTTGTTTAATGCTACCGATGTGGAGTCGCTATACACACATGGTTAGAAAGTGACAACATCGCCGTGGAGCATTTCAGACATTCTTCTATCTGCCCATTGGCCTCGGAAGGTATCATCCGAAGTCCACAGAGAAAAATTTTGCTGATGGTGAAGAAATTGAACTCTCTGGACAAAGAGTTGCAGCTTCTCAGAATATTGAATATACCGGAAAGAAAACAATCATGAATACATATTCATAACCAAATGCACCAATCTGGACTTAACGATTGCCAGATTCAGATTAGGTATACGGGGTAAACTACCAGGATAGTAGAGTACCTTACAATCATGTTCAGAACAGTAATCTTAATACACAAATAGAGATGATATGATGGGACAATTAATGTATTGTTCATGAAAGTCTCTGAATATAGTGTTGTCCTGACTCATGTAGAACTCCTCACCCGCAGGCAGTGGTAGGACCTCAAATAACACAGCATTCCTAACAGCTACCACAGATCAAGATAGTCCCTTGGGCGAATGTCCATAGTCTGGACCTCCTTCATCCCGGATTGTTGATTCCTGATATAAGCAGGGTTTGGCTGCACGCCTCACTATTCCAGGTAGGTACGCATATCATAAGTTTCAGAATCATACTATTCACAACGATATCGTATCAACTTAACCTTCCATTTCCACATCATCATCTTTATCCTTTTCACTCTCCCCATTTTCAAGTTTGAGACCATAATCCGACGTCATCTAACAGCTCCTTGACGAGCCTACGGGTTCCATCCCAAGCATCCATGGGTTTCCCGAACGCCTCCATGAATCTCATGCTCAACAAATCGGTTTCTGACCTTGCCTTACCAGCTTCCGACTTCCAATAGTCATTACTCTTATTTATCTTCTTTTCCTTACTTGCCAACTCCTTCATCTTAAGCTCATGTTTCTCATCCTTCTATTTCTCCAACCTAGACAACTCCAGACTCTAAACATGTTGGGTCAGCTGCATCACTGAAGATACTACGTCATTCAGATATGTGACCAACCTCTCCTGATGTTGCTGCTCCCAATTTCGAACAACGTACTCCTAAACCTTGAATGATTCATCTGATATCTTATCAAACTCATACACAGAAGCATTCTTAGTTTCCGGAGTTCTCACCGTGTATGAGCCACTGTCTGATTCAGGACCAGAAGATTCTGAAGGGTGTTTTCGGCGTCTTAATCCCGAACTCATTACTGTACTTAACACTTCTCCTGATGTAGTACTCGGATCTTTATATCTTATATCCTGAGAAGCATACCAAACTTCCCGAAGTGTCTTAAATTCGGAAGAAGCAGAGTGTGCCGGCGTAACTTCCTTCCTAACACCTGACTCTCCCTACCAGGTGTTCCCAGTAATGGGAAGTCTTTCTTACTTGATTCATCAAACTTGGGAGGAGCTGCACCCTTCAGAGGACCCAACGAGGAACGATGTTCCATACCGGACGTAGACGGAGCAGGTGAGGGATTCCCACTACTGATCCTTCCCGAAACCAAACTTACACCCTAGAACCGTGCTGGGCTGGGCCTCTGAATGCCCCGGAAACTGAACTTCCCAACAGATTTCGTAAGGGATTGCTTTGCAACAGTGGCTCCCTTTGCATCACGGTAGGCCACATCCCCCCTGTACTTTCTCATCTCCGCAAACTGTTCACCATCTATATTCAACTGACCTGACCACATCTTAACGTCAAATGCCGCTTCAAACTTTGAATTTAAATGCTTTGTCACCTGACAGAATTTGGCAACTTTAGCAGTCAGACTTCCGAAGTTCTCAATCTTCCAACTATCCCACTTGGCTATCAACATCTGATTTAGTTCCGACACCTTCTCAACTGCCGAAAATACTCCCATCTGATGATCTCCCTTTAGATGCCTTACCATCTCACTCATCTGACATGTTCTGATACCGGAACACACAGCTCCTGTCCGACCCTTGTCCATATAGCACATCTACACTGGGTGATGGTGCATGTGCTCCTCAACTATGTGTTTGATGAATCGGATGTGGCTGGAGAACCCAATCAGAATGCCCTTACAGTTGGTAACCGGACACTTATCATTAGTCTTCTCTTCCCACATATCAATCGCCCACTTCAGCTTGATGTAGGCGTCAAAGTCATAATACCTATCGTTCCAATTGTCTAGTGTTTATTCAACCCAATTTACGTAGAACATACAGGTATTCTTATCCTTTCTAGTCATCTTCATCCATTCTTCCAAATCGTCTTCCCCATTCGCATCTATAAGAGGAGGACACTCGAAATACTTCTTATTCCGTTTGTGCTCTAACAGACAATTCGGAACAAAATCTCTGAAACCTGACTTAACGTTAGCCTGAATTCTCTTCTGATCTATCGTTAAATTTGGATCATTATCGTATTGCTCAGGGTGTTGGATGTCCACGGTCCAATCCCAATCCAGATTTGATCCCGTGTCTATCTCTCATCTGTCTCCATTTCCAGATCCCCTTCCGAAGCTTCCGATTGAGAGTCGGACGCTATGACCTTACTCTGATTTCCCAACTTATCCTCCACAGCCTTTGCCTTCTCAACTTTCTCCTTTTCAAGCTTCTTTCTATCCTCCTTCTTTCTTTTCTTCAGAAGATTCCTAGCTCTCTTAGTCACAGTTACTTTAAACTCATCATCCGATAGATTCTTAGCGGGCACATGGGTGGTTGAGTTTTGTGCCAACCGAAGCCTCGCCATGTCCCCCTTATTCTTCTCATCCATTTGGATTGCTTCCAACTCAGTCTTTTGCTTCAGGAGAACCTGATCTTGCTCCTCAATCTTATCCTTCAGTTCCTTTTCCCGAATTGACTCATTCTGAATCCATCTTTCCTCCTTCTGTAATTCGGTCTCTCCTAACCAGGTAAAGGATGGGTCATGAGGTGCAGTAGTTGACCTCATACTCATCCGACCTACAGGAGTTGCTTCCGGTATTAATTCATCCAACTTCTTCGTAGTGGTTGTGCCAGGTCCACCGAAGTAGAACAGGGTGTCAGAGACCTCCTTGTTCAGGTGGGTACTGTCCCGACTTTTCTTAACGGATTCGCAGATCTGATAAAACATGGAACATTTCGCCATCCCCGTAGCAATGTCCATGTAGTTTGTATACCAGAGACCCGGAATCGTCAAACCTTTCGGAATCATATGCCTGATCAACCTACTTCACTTCTTATTAATCTAATGTGGCTTACTCAATTTCTCATCCCAGATAAACACCATGTCGCCATTTGGCCACTGGATAACACCGGTCTCATAGTTCAGGCACCCCTGCTCCTTCTCAGGATCCAAGATGGTGGCATAAGTCTCCTTCGCCTGCGCACCTTCTTCCTTTCTGAGTGATTCATTCCAAATAGCGATGTTTTCCTGAATAGTGGGCTCTCTACTTCCAAATCGACTTCCGAGGAAACATTCATATCTTTCTTTTTCTTCTGTGTCCATACTAGTATTCTGACCGCTGACCCCAACAATCGCCTTAACCGCCGTCGCCTCTTCCAACAACCTCTTGTCCTTTGAGTTGACCGGACTGACCCGGCCTTCTCTGACTTCCATCTTAACTTCTTCGGACAACATACTTTGCGCCATTACAACCCACAACAGAAGCCAGAGCACCCGCAGGTACCTTATTTCTCGGAAAAACACTTCCCAAGTTGCCCGTAACGTGCTGACGCTGCCGGCCACAAATGCTTGATTTGACAAGATGGCGGGTCTCTTGCGAGAACCCTAATTACAGGGTCAAAGGTCATACCTACTTTCTTAACCTCGTTCCTGAATCTAGGTCAGGCCCCACACGTGCGTGCACACTTGTAAACAGAACGATCCATCAAAGTCATATCACCACTATCAACTAAATCTCATCAGGATTATCTATGGAGAGTGCATGTAGCATTATACTGACACATCAGATTTATTTGTCCATCACCCACGGGAACCATCAAGTCGCAGACGACAGAGCAAGTTAAAGCGATTCTGTTCACTCGGTACCGCATTCCTCATCATGCTGTCAACAGAGTTGACACCGCTACTGTCATAACACGTAACAATAAATACACGTAAACATATATAGACATTGTACAGGCTAATACATCGTTGTGTTTCAGGATTCAATACATACTAGAACTTCAGATAGGGCTTAATTAGGTAACACCGCTTCTCTGTGCGATCCTAGCACTACGGCGTACGCCCTCCTTGTCAGGTCTGTTCTTAGCATTGGGTGACGTAGCTTCGTTCCCGGAATCTGACCTAGCCATTTGGGTTCCCGGTTGCTTAGTCGTTCCAACTCCTGCCGAGACTTTCCTATTCTTAACATTTTCCTCTCTATGTACCTCCACCAGATTCTTCTTCCTATGTCTCCTCTTCTGAGTACCTAACATAGGCATTTTCCTCGGTTTCTTCTTCCTCTTTTCAGAATCCACAATTTCATCCGGAACGGTTTCCCTACCTTCATCCTCATCCTTCATGTCAGGTAAGTGTTCCAATTCGGGTAGATCCACAATCTCAGGTAACTCCATAACATTGGGACCTACTCCATACATTTCTTCTGCCAACTTCCTACCCTGATACGGTCTTAACACTTCCACATGACATCTTCTCACATTACCGTTCAGATGTTTTATAAAACATGTAGTTTCCGAAATAAGTTGGGTTATGACATGTGGACCATCCCAACTAGATACCACCTTCAATCTATCAAGAGGTTTATAGAATCTAAGGACTCTATCACCCACCCTGAAAAACCTCAGCTTTAATCCAGTGTCATATACCACTTTCTGCCAACTCGCTGATTTTTCTAACCAGTTCCTGATAAGTTCATAAGCCTTCTTAAAATTGTCCCTTAGAGACTCCACAATGTCTTCACCATAAATCAACATATTCGGAGTGCAATTAGTTACAAAATTGCATTGAACATCCCAATCATCCTGATACTTATTTCCCAATGGTTTCAGGACTTGCAGTAAGGTCCTATTGAACTTTTCTACCAAGCCATCCGACTGAGGACGATACGGATTCGTACGCGTCTTACAGATAGCCAGGTAATTACACATTTCCTGAAACAATCCAACCCAAACTCCCTTCCTTGATCACTGTGAAGCATCAGGGGAACCCCAAACTGTAACACCCAGCCTCTTAAAAATGTTTCCGCACAAGTAACAGCTTTATGATCCTTCAGAGGGAACACCTTTGTATACTTCGTATAATAATCGCACACCATCTTACAAGTTTTATCCCTAGGGGTTGTAGTAAACCTACTAACAATATCAATTGCAATTCTGGCAAAACGTACTCCAAATAACTCCTGGACCAAGGGATTTTTACTTAATCCCACTCCAGGCTTATTCTTATAGCAATCAGGACAAGTGGCAATCCACCTAAGTAAATCTCCACTCATCCCCGGCCAATAGTATTCTTTCCAAAATGACCACTTGTCACGTGGCCATGGCAATAATACATAATATCCTGATGTATAGCGCTCAGAATAACAATCTGAAGTATCTTATTAATCAGACTTATCTTCCACCTACATAAAATTCCATCTCTAACTTCCCCATTGAGCCAAAAATCTTCTCATCTCCCTACTCTCCATGCTAATAGCAGGCCTTACAGGTTTTATCTCACATGGAACTGTTTCCAGGAGCTTCTTAATGGTAGGATCCTTATATTCTGAAACTGAAGAATAGTCTCTAGTCACCACTCAATCAGTGTTTCCAGATGATCCCTATATTGGTGCAATAGTTCTTCGGAGCCTTATTCAGAGTGTTGCTAGCAAACACAATCGGAACCTCACCATCCTGGACCTGAGACAATGCAGCTCCGATGCTGTCATTGCTAGCATCTGTGTCTGAAATAAAGTGCCCAATTGCCGTGGGGTACTTCAATACCGGAGTATCCATAAACAAAGCTTTCAACTTAACAAATGCTTTCTCCTGATCATCTCCCCACGGGAATGGTTCCTTAGTCCTTCAAGGTGTCCAATGTGCAATGCTTTGTATGGAAAACTCAGTCTTGAGTAACCCGTAATAGAATCCCTATAATAGCTACAAAAGCCTACGAATGACCTCACCTGCTTAGCAGTCACAGGTCTTTCCCAGTTCTGCACACTCTCCACCTTTTCAGAATCAGCCTTAATCCCTTCTGGAGATATTATTCTTCCCAAGTGCGTAATGAAACTCCTAAATAACTCACATTTCTTAGCTTTCAGACGCAATCCATTGGACATCAGCCTCTTCATAACCTCTTCCAAATTATTCAGACATTGATGGAATGTTTTACCAAAAACAATCACGTCATCCAAATATACCAAGCATTTCTTCCATAACAGATCACTCAACAGAGCTTCCATCATGGCCTCAAATGTGGCTGGCGTATTGCACAGACCAAATGGCATAACCTTATATTCAAACAATTCCAAGTGACTAGAGAACGCTGTTTTCTCCATGTCACCAGTGTTCATCCCAATCTGCCAATTCCCGGATTGTAAATCCAACATACAGAACCAGTTGTTCCCTCCTTACACATCCAAGGTTTCATCGACCCTCGGAAGAGGGTGCAAATTCTTCTTAGTCATGCCATTTAACTTCCTATAATCCACACATAATTGGATACTAAAATCCTTTTTGGTGGTCATAACGACCGGGCTGGACCAGGGACTAGTACTTGGTACTATTACTCCCTTCTCCAGCTGGTCAAAAATCTCATTCTCACAAATAATTTTCTTCTTCAGAGGCAGTCATCCGTACGGAATCTTGAAAGGTTTGGCATCTCCAGTATTGATATTGTGTAACACCTTATCATTCCTACCTAAGGGCCCAATCGAGTAACCGAATACATCCTCATACTTTTGTAACAGATTCCAAACTTCAATTTTCTGGTAACTATTCTCCTTAATAATTTTAACTAGTTGTTTATCCAGTTTCACCTTTCCTGATGGAACCACTTCCTCTTCAGATTTGCCAGCCGAATGAACAACCGTGTTCACCAAAGTCACTGCCCCAATTTCCGAAACTTTCCTTAGATAGACGGTATCCATCCCTTGATTCATAACTGGGAGCACATTCCAAAATGGATTTCCCACCAGGGTATCCACCGATTCCAATCCAATGCTGGCCAAATGGACAGTATCCGGCTCAAACAGACTTTCCTGACCATTCAGGGATCTATAAGTAGTACATAGCACATCACAGGAAACACCCGGGAGGATCTTAACTGTGTCCACTACGCTGGCTACTGAACTGATCTGACCGAGCAAACATACAACCTGTATATATTGTACGGTTTCTTGATACTCAAAATGCCTTGACTCGGGTTCAACTCTGCCTCAAATAGGCTCCAGAGTCTAATCTGAGTAAACCATCATCCTTCACCTCAGCTATTATTGGACATAGGACAAATACTCTCTGCCCGATCTCCACCTTCATAAATGCCTTACCAACCACCTGCATACCTGCATTTTTCAAAACCCCCCACCCACTGCCTAACTTTGGCACACATCAGCCAACCCCCCTCAAAAATAAGGTCACTCTTGGCTGGACCCCCCCCCCTTTAGCCATTCTATCGACTCTGCTCAGTTTCAACATGAGTCCATGGGTCTTAAAACTAATTTTTGAAAATGTAATGTCACAAAATCCTTGACACCCCTCACCCCCTTGTCACACTTTGTCACAATCAGAAAATACCCCCCCCCCCCACCACCACCACCCCTCCTGTGTGATGTAATTTATGGACCGCCCCTTAGGAGGCAAAGGGCAAGGGCCCCAGGTGAATCAAGTTTCATGGTAAAGAAGATACAGGAACTACAGATTATGTGTTTTGTGTTTAGTTCTGAAAGGCCATGACTACAGAATAAAAGATTATGTAGAGGGAAAGGAGGGGAGGAGATATTTTGGATTGGGAAGCTGATTCAGCCTGTATATGACACGGACTTAGGACACACCTTTTCTTCTTTTTTTTTAATTTAAGCACATTTTATCAGAGTGGTGCTGAGTTTCTGCCTGTCTCAGTTTTAATTCACCTTCCCTATCACATATTCAGATAACCCACCAATGATAACGTATGACGGGAGAGTGGGCTCACATATGCACGTCCAACACTTTCCAACCTGATGGAGTGGGAGAGTAGCAGGAGTGGACTTGTGGGTAGATTTTAAGCCTGCATACTCAGCACCATCCTTTCACAACCCTATCATCAACCAGCTGATCTAACACCCACCCCTACACGAGGGACCCCTGTAGGGGAGTGCTGGAACATCACATTCCAGCCACTAGGAGTGGGTATGGCAGCACAGGGCAGGGCAGAGAGTGTAGGTATTGGACCACCAAAACATTCTGCACTATAATTTTATGTAACTCATACACCCGTAAAAGTGGAATTTCACCTTTTAAACACACCAAATCACTCAAAATCATGAAGAGGCACATTTTACCCCTCTCTGGGTGCCAGATCCAGAGGTCGTTTGAACCCATCCCCATTTTGGCCTATTCTGCACATAATAAGTGATTATTTCCAACCCTTTTTTTAATAAATATTTTGGGATCTTAGACAAAGGAGCTGTCCCTTGTACTCCATATATTCTGAATCACAACAGGTTAAACATTTTATCTATGCTTTATTTAAAAGTCTGCAGTGATTTTGAACTCTAATATAGACCAATCACAGCCCTCCAAGTCCTAAATCTGTACATCTTGGTGTATTACCGGCAGTGATGTCATCATCAATAGTTGAACGATACCTGTAAGCTGTAACCTGGTTCCCAGGCTGCAGCCAGCGCCAGGCGAGTACTCACCCAGGTATTATCCCACTCTGGAATGGCCTTCACACTTGAATATCTAGTTGTGTATTCTAACTCATTACTCCTAATACATTTATTGCCACTTTTGATGTAGATAAAAATCTCTTGGATGTGTACTGGCAACCCTGTCAAATCCTTACTCCCCCATCATCACCTTCTTAGTATATTACACATAAAGCGGACATGCATCCCCTGACTGACACTCCTGTCCCCCATTGACTAATTGGGATTTGCTCAGCGATTCTACTAAGGACCCTGTGGAGGATTATTCAGTAGGGAAAATCTGTCTGTAGTGTATGTATGGAACACAAGTAGTTCTTCAGACTGTGAAAGCTGAAACTGTGAATGTGGTAGGGGTATATATTTTTAGTCATGTCATTGCACCACTCAGAACCAGTGCCATAGCTAACCAAATATAGCTACAAACTGTAGTGCACAGAAAAACGGGATCTTCAAAGTGAGAGACATAGAATAAATTAAGCAAAGGCAGGCAGTGCAGTCCTTGTTTACCCTACCAAAGGCATACTAAAGTGCATTGGGAAGAAAAAATATATGAGTATTCCATGTCTCTCCGGGCAATGCTCCTCATTGGCCTAAACTTTAGCCCTTTGCAGGGTCAGTTTAAAACATAATAGTCCTGAAGGATAGGAGGGCCCCCAGAGTAAGATAAGATCCCTGGAGGCTCTGAGAGAGTGCAAAACCAAACACAGACATTTTGCCAGTGAGCAGAGCTCAGTTTGTGTAAGTGCCTACTAAAGGAGTGATGTTTCTCTTTTCAACAATGGGGAGGGGGGATTTCACACTGAAGCACAAAATGTACAGCCCCCCCCCTTTAGCTTCAACTTTTTTTTTGCCTCCCACTGAAGGTAGAGAAGAGTTTGCCTCTCTGGTCAAGAAATATTGGCCCCCTATATACCCGCCTCTCTAAATTTGCAGGCGCGATAATTAAGTTATAGGAGTTGTGCCAGCAGGGATCCATGCCCTGACCCTCCACTTCACTATAATAACTTAATACTTTGGGACCCCCACCCTGGCAGGTGAAACAAACTGACATCCTACCGAGGAGAATCTCTGTGACTATGGGATAAGACCCTTTAAGTCTTTTATCTTTTCCCTCTGGGAGCAACCACACTTAATGATCTAAGGGACCCATGCCTACAGCAAACGGTAGCTGAAAATCAAAAGCAGACAGATACCCTACCAAGCTAGGGTCTCTGTGAAAATGGGATTAAATCTCTTTTAAGTCTTCGATCTATTTAAAACCATAGTTAAGAGACTTATCTTGAATGGGTACATAAGGGAAAGTAAAATTTTGTTCCCTCACACTTTCTCTGCCACCTTCATCATGGAAACACCAACCTCTCTACAGACTATCAACTCTGAGAACCCAAAAAGTTCTACAGCGTCATATAAAATTGTTCTATTTATATTTATATATCTCATTTGCATAATTAGCCTCACCCCATTGTTTACCAATAAGTGACTACATGGCTTGGTCATTTGTTGTTTACAAACAAGGGGTCAACTGATCGCACCAATCTCCTAATTAGGTCATGTTATCATGGTAACCAGAATGCCGTCCTCTGATTCGCTGAGAGGTGATCACTAATCCCCTAATTAGGTCAAGGGGTGTGGCCTATTATGCAAATGAGGTCAAGGTGAAGGTCACATGACCATATATGGGCATGCCCCACGGGGGGTCCAGTGATGTCACAGGTCACATGACCAAATGGAGGCCTCTGATTGGCTGCATGCCCAGTGAGTAATATCCTTAGATTAGCTATAGTCCCGTTGCTATACAGACTATACTACTATTGACCCTTTAAGGGATACTGATACAAGAATGCATCATGCCAATTGATTGCCATTTCATGACACACAAATTAAGTGCTTGGGAGACATCTGACAAGCACTTCATTGAGCAGTGCATCCTCGAGGGTGTATCAACCCTGTACGGTTGGCATGGCCAGTTACTCACATGGACAGACCAATGGATATGATGCATGAATGTATTAGCAACCCTTAAAGGGTTATAAGAGTATGGAATCCTGGTAGGCGACAATTCAAAAGAGGTGCATTACTATGTTTCACTCTGAATGCAGCCATGTCAAAGGACAAATTATTGTTGTGGAATTATTAAGTGTTATGTTTTCTCCATCCAACCTATTTGACCTTATCATCTGGGAGGCTTACAAAAACACTACATTTCAAGGATCTCTTATGTATGATTTCTTTTGTGTTAGATGTGACACGTTGTCATAGATAACCTCACAGCTATTGATCATTCTCTATACTGACCTTGGTTTGCCATTGACGCGTAGCATTTCTTTTTTTTTAATTTCATAATGGAAATCATTTAATACCCAAACCATTGATGACATATCCAAGTTAGCAAAGCTTACTGTGGTCCGCTTATAAAGCCTGCATTAATAATTAGGATGTTGTTTGGAAGCAGACAAGTGAGTCTTTTTATTTTACTGATGATTGACTCCTAAGTTGATATATTCCTGCGTCATTATGCACATCAATTCATAACAAGTGAAAAAACCTAATGTTGCCACATTAAGCAGGTATTCTAGCTAAGATGACAGACAAAAATCAGCCAAATTGTAATCAGATTTGAAATAATGGATCAAATTTCACAATTTTGATGGTATCTTTCCAATGAATTTCACCAAAAAATCGGACAAATTAATTCTTTTTTTTTATTTTGAATGGAAGAAGCCAGAAATGCATTTGGAAGAAAGTCGATCTACTCACGATTCAAAAACCAGATAGGCCTCTGTCCATGTGCTACTACCTTGCCTAAAATTAAGTTTCAGCGTGATATATCTTCATACATTGTGGTCCTACTGTAGTGTACAGTATGTGATATCCATGGCATGGTGGTATGATGTTGTTGATTCAGTTCATAGATTTGCTTATTTATCTGCCATATAGCATCGTCCAGAATTTTTTGTCTTGTGTCATTCGCATTATTACACCATTTTCCTAGTTGCATTCCTTTCATAGGAAAAAAAATAATGCATTGTCCAGGATGTATTGTGTATAGAGTCTCCATATTGTCTATTATCATGCCTGTCATATACATCTCTAACTGTTCCGCTGTTACCAAGTCAAAGGTATTGTAGGGACTCGTAGATCATGATATAGTGTGAGCGTCTTCCTGGAGAGGGCGTTTCGAGCAGTGCGTCCATCACCGGTAGTCACTAGAGGTCCTCACGACCATTTTCCTCCAAGCTTAATATCACTTTAGGCATCCAACATCGAGGTAGATGTAAAACGTACACCGAAATAAATATGTGCCAGTTGCACTAACCCGAGATACCTTGTCTGGTTTTACTTCAAGCCATTTGAGTCATACATTCTAACCACTACACTGGTGCCGTGACCAGTTCTTGGTATTAGTGTGCGGCCCTGGAGGCTGAACACAAGCACGATGGATCCAGAGATAGACGTTTGAGCACCTCGGGATCCACAATGAATGAAACTGATCATACTGATGGCGCAAGCCAAATTCGAATGAAAGGGTACACTTCAATAAGTGGACAAAAAGGGGAAAGAGTATTTCGAAACCTCCAACCAAGAGAAATGCTTGCTCCAGTCATGAATTCTACATATAGAATAAGCACAGACTCTACAGAACAGTTGACACCAATTACTATGATGACCATAGATGCCCAACGAACTGCGTCGGCCTGGGCAGAAACACACACCGCTGATACTCGATGATCCTTAGATGCCTTGAACGTTTCGGTATTCATCATAGGAGGTTCGAGAAATGTTAAACAAGCAGCAGCCGATTACTTGCGCGAGCAGGCTAAGCTAAGAGACGAGGCCATAAATAAAGTCCGATGACACCAGGGTCTACCAAGAGTCGAAGAAAGGTCTTGAGACTCCGGAACCTGAAAAAAACAATGTGACCAGTATGAAACTGATTAACAATGGCTGATGAATAATATTGAGGAATTGGAAGAAAGAACAGGACAAAAAAACAATTAAATCGAGACATCGAACGACAAATGTATGTTATCCAAAGGAAACTCAAACTTGCTAAATCAGAGTGGGAAAACGAGAAACTCAAGCAAGAAGTTGACCTAGAAGAACAAGAAGCCACTTCCACAATTCGAAACATTGAATTGAGAAAAGAGACAGATCGAATAAAGGCTGAAATGGATCGATATAAATACGAAGCAGATAAGCTTTTAGAGATTTGAGATCAATGTATCTTAAAGAATGAGGACAAAATGGAATCCATTAAAGATAGTAATCAAGATCTATTTTTGAAACAGCAAGAGCTGTGCCTCGAAATTGCCAACCTGACAAAAAGGAAAACTGCTCTGGACACATACATGTCGGGAATAGAGGATCATGCTACAATTACTAAGACATACTGCGAGGAGCAAGACAAATCTTTCGAAACTGACAAGAGTGCATCGGTTACACAAATGGATCTAAAGTATTGACAAGAAATGTTGGATAAGGATATACCTTCTGATGCGACCTTTATAAAGGGCACCACACCATTAGTAACCTCGACACCAGCTGAAGCTTTGAAGAATCCGGATCAATACGACCTGTTTGTAACTGAGAATGCAGAGTCACATGTTTGGAACAATGGTGTTTATGACCCCATGCATCAGCTACAGAGGGCCCATCCAGCACCAATCGTTCAGACAAATATTTTCTGAACGATTTGTTACCACAATTCGTACAGGGACTTCGAGATGAAGATCAAAAACACGCAATTTTAGATGCTTGGAAGGGTAGAAACCCTACACTCATGGACCTGTTCGAAGGGATCGAGTGCTGGACGGTGAAGAAGACCCTCATGGCAGGGAAAGTAGAGATGAAGACCTTGAATACAAAGGTCTGCACGAGTACTACTACAACTACAACTCCCATGTCAGGGATACACCAACTGACTCACCCCGAGAAAAAAGAGATGTCAAACGGAATTATATTCCCCGGAGAATATACAATCAAAATGCCAACGGACCTCGAGGGGAGACTAGACCTACCTCAGATACTCGAAATGCAGAGATGGCTATAAGCCGCCCTCCGAGGCAACCCGTAGCGAGAGCCCCAACTCCAACAGAGCCTCTAGACATGAAAAAGATGATGGAAGATTTCATGAAGACGTTCCTGGAAACGATGTACACTAGACCTGAACGATGACGTGTAGAACAAAGCAGGCTACGCTGCTACCATTGCGAAGAAATGGGGCATTATGCTCATGAGTGCACGGCTCCAAATCCCGTGCTATCCCGAATCAATTATGTAGAGGAGAAGCCAGAACAGGAAAACTAAAGAGGGTCACATGATGTGATCCGTAGTTCGAAAATCTGCCAAAATGCCACCACTGGTGAGTCCGAGTTAATTAGAGAGTCAGTACCTTCCGGGGGACTGGTATGTGGGAAGGATCCTCCCACCCCAGTCCGGGCCGGCAGCTTAGACGGGGTAAGGACGATTGAGGGTCGGAACCCAGGGGAGAGATCCTACGTTGAAGAAGAGGGAGGTTGGGCTGAAGAGTTGACACGTGTGAGTGTGGCACACCTCCCCCCGAACCATACATGCGTAACTTTTTTGAAAGGTTTTGGATGGGTGATTCTCAGGAATGATTCACACAGAACTCCTCTCCTTTGGAGGGGAGGCGTTTGTACATTGCTGTATCGGTGAAGGGGCAGACTGGAGAATTTTTGATTGATACTAGTGCCAGCCATTTGTGTGTCTCAAGAAAATTCTTCGATCTGGTGTCCATCAACCATGAAACACTACCTATTGGTGTTAATGCTTGTACGGCCGACGGTAGCCAGATGCAGACTTTTGGTAAGACATTCATACAGATTGGAATGGGGGGCTATGAGTATGTGATGAGTCCCACCATTGCCGACATAAGTGACGATGGAATAATCGGTTCGGATTTCGCAAGCTTGTATCGTGCTGTGTTGGATCCCTGTTTCGGCATGTTGAAGATTCGGCAACCCTACAACTGCGAGATTCCATGTATATTGAGACATGTGTATTCGGTAGCCACTGCAGTACAGACTGTGAAAATTCCAGCTGGAATGGCCTGTGATGTTCTGTGTTATTTGAACAGCGCTCTTCGAGGTTCGGATGCTGTATTCGAACCCAACTATGAGGTATTATCTAGCATACAGCTAGAGTCTGCTGACACTCTAGTGGGAAATGGATAGTGGACAGTAGTTCCAATTATGAATAGAGGGCAAACCCCTATCTATTTGAAGAAAGATGAAAAAATTGGCGAAATGTTCTTCACTGAACATATTTTGGAAGCTCAATTCCAGACTGAACTGGCTGAAAGCACAGTCCGAGGATTACCTGATGACCTGAAAAAGTTGGTGGAGGATGCCTCCCTGACAAGTAAGTCAGAGAAGGAACGACTTTGAGCTTGGCTTGCCACCTACTATGATGCCTTTGGGAAACCTGGAGGTTCGGTAGGTCGAACTAGCAAGGTGTTGCACACGGTTGACACTGGCGATGCGAAGCCATTCAAAATACCTTACCGGAAATTACCTCTGAAGAAGAAAATAGATGCTGAAAGGCAAATCCTTGACCAGTTGGAAAAGGGGGTTATTGTGTCCAGCATGAGCCCCTGGTCCAGCCCCGTGTGCATGACTACGAAGAAGGACGGATCCATCCGGTTCTGCATAGATTACTGGAAGTTGAACGGTCTAACTAAAAAGAATTCTTATCCTTTGCCGAGGATAGACGAGACCTTGGACTCACTAGGGGGAAACAAATATGGGCTTGTTTTAGTATGTTTTACCTTTTGGGCTGTGTAATGCACCAGCCACTTTTGAGGTTATGATGGAGAAGATGCTAAGTGACCTTCTTCTCGAGCACTGCACTCACAACCTCCAGTTAGTCCTAAAAAGGATACTAGCTAATAAACTGAAGTTAAAAAAATGTAATCTATTTAAAACATCTATTACTTATCTTGGTTGTATCATAACTCCCGACAGTGTAAAAGCTGACCCTGAAAAGCTCCAGACAGTGTCTGAGTAGCAGACACTGTCTGGAGCAAAGGAAATAAGATCCTTCCTAGGGTTTTGCTCATACTATCAAGATTTCCTCCCGAATTACTCCAAAGTGAGCTATCGTTTACGGATATTAGCACATCGGACTCCAGGTAGGGCAAAAGAGTGCTTTCCCTGGGGTGATGAACAAAATGCAGCCTTCGAGCAAATAAAACACCCTTTGCCAACACGCCAGTATTGAGATATCCTACAGTGGATGATCATTTAATATTGGATAATATTGGTGCAGCTCTGTCACAGGTCCAGGACGGAGTCAAAGTACCTATTGCTTTTGCTAGTAACACACTGAATATGGCACAAGGAAACTATTGCACCAACAAACGAGAGTTGCTGGCTGTGGTGGTGTATACCAAAAAGTTTCGACACTTCCTATGGGGCACTGATTTTACACTTAGAACGGACCATTCCTCCCTGAGGAATGATTGGCCGTTGGCTGGCACACCTGTCAGAATTTGGGTTCGAGCATAACCAGATCCAACAGCGAGCGGGTTCGAAGCATGTCAATGCAGATGCCCCATCCCGAAGGCCTATTAGAAAATGCCAAAAGATTGATTGTGATGATTGTGGAGCCCAGAATGTGGTAGTTGCTGTAGTTCAAAATGGACAGTTTGAACCCCTATCGTATGGCTGTATGGAAAATGTTGTGGAATGGCCAACAGGGACCATCCAACAGTTCCAAGAAGCTGACCCTACTATCAAGAGAGTGATTATGCTCCTGAACACCAATGCTAAGCCCGAACGGCCTGCATTATCCCTCAAAGACAGAGAAACTTGTAAATTCCTAGCCCAATGGAGATATTATGTCCTACTGTCATGGACATAAGACCAGTGGACACTTTGGGAAGAAGAGGACCCTAGAACGCCTGGCTTGTAGGTATTACTGGCCAGGCATGCACAATGACATCACCAGATGGGTGACGACCTGCCCCAAATGTGGTAAGACCTGGTCCTGGAATGGGAAATATACCCCTGATGCAGGAGCTCTTTGGTGTCCAATTTGCTCGAGTAGCAATTGATATCATCAGCAGAATCGAACCTACTCCACATGGGAATACTTGTATGATGGTAGTGACCGCCTACTACACCAAGTACACTCGAGTATACCCTTTACCCGACCACAAAGCTGCCACTTGAACAAGTGCCTTCTTGAAAGTTCTACACTTAGGGGCACCATTAATGATGCACAGTGACCAAGGAAGAGAATTCGAGTCTAACTTGTGGCAATAAATGTGCCATTATCTAGGCATCTTCAAAACTCAAACTAATCCATACAGACCACAGTGTGTTGGACAGGTAGAGAAATTCAATCGAACATTGATACAAGTCCTAAAACCCTTGATAAATTCTTGCCAGGACGATTTGGACGAACAATGTGATTTTGTGGTACATGCTTACGATAGCACTGTTCATTCTGCAACGAACTGCTCTCCAAGCTTATTAGTGTTTGGGGAGGATATCATAATGCCCGCAGATCTAGTATATGGAGTTATAGGGGTAAGCCCGGAAGCCCTATGTACTGTGATGTTTGTGGAATCTCTTAGATATCAGTTTAAGAGAGCATATTAAATAGTTCTAAACGAGCTACTAAATAATGCAAAGTGGCAGAAAGTCGGATATGATACTAACCTGAATATGCGGCAATTTAGTGTTGGCAATCGAGTATTCAGTATACACAAACCTTTATGAAAGTACAGTGATGCTTATGAGTTAAGCAAATGGCTGAATTAATAAGTCCAATGTATGCAGATGCCGCTAACTTCAAGTGTGAGAAAATTTCAATAAAACTGGATGAAGACAAAGACGAGATCTTTATGAAGGCCAACGAGTTAGCAAGAAAACTGAATTAGGACGGCCTGAGACGGAAAAGGGGCTGACCCTGTAAAGGAACAGGTGATGTGAAGCGTAAGAGGGGACGACCGAAGAAGGTCAAAACCTCATCGTGTTAAAAAAGTCTCAGCGGAATGGAGAATCCGAGATAGGGGGAAGACGTTGGTACTTCCACTGGACCTTCTAAAGATTTTCAGTTGAAAAACAAAGATAGAGAGGTGAGGCATAGTCCCAGAATTGCTGGGCAGACTGCCGTTACTTAATGTTCCAAAATCACAACAAATGTATAGTCCTGTCCACATGTTTTGTTATGTGTTTGGAGGTTGAGATACCTCGTGCACGATTCAAAATACAAACACGATGCATATTACCACCCTGTTTATGGTTCCTGTGGTTGGCAGACAGCTAGCCTGGCATGTATGCATGATGCTACATGTTCTTCTGCCAAACTCCCATCAAAATAAACAGAGAAGGAGGTAGTCCCACCAAGGGCCTATGGAGAAACCAAGCCTCGAACCTTGGTTATCCAGGGTAGTACTGACGCCTGCCACAAGCGGGAAAGGGGGGGCCTGGTGAGCTGGGGAACCGGAGTGGCGCAGTGCAGTGGCGCATGGGCATTGGTCCCATTTGGCTTGTTGTGACCCCAATATCGCTCACAGCATGCAAACCGTCTTACAGGGGTAAGATGTGCCGCTGTTTTCTCCTATAGAAAAGAAGTCCAGATACCACCGATTAACTTGCACCCCCTTAGTCTCTGCATGAAGGAGGGCAAACCCTGAACTGTCTGATCCTAAAATATGGCTCAGTCGGCCATAACGGCCAATCCTGATGGGCACCCAACCCCACTTCGAGCCCAGGATGAGGCACCTCGAAGTCCAGCAGTTGAGCTGATGGACACCACTGAAATGGAGTCACCTCTCCCCGAGTCGACTCCAGATACCTTGAACATCCCCATGGGTGCAGAATTAACCACTCCACCGACACCCCGATCGAAGGCGTCTGAAGGGTCATCATCAAAGTCCCAGTGACTCTTCCTGACCGACCTCCAGCCGTTGGATACATGAATGCGACCAAAGGTCTCATCCGATATTGTCCCCAGAGTTATCTAGGACTCAAGGAAGAGCCACCACATCTGATCCCCTACGACCTGCAGACTAGAATCTGTTGAGGATGCACCGAGTAAGGGGCTTCTGACGTTACTGACATCTGG
The DNA here is from genome assembly GCA_949317995.1 of Acholoe squamosa. Classification (NCBI taxonomy): domain Eukaryota; kingdom Metazoa; phylum Annelida; class Polychaeta; order Phyllodocida; family Polynoidae; genus Acholoe; species Acholoe squamosa. The sequence continues at coordinate 74,274,762 of OX439045.1, read as the reverse complement.
TTCGAAAACTACTTCGGACTAGCTGAAGCCACGTGCATCAGCGATGGCCTAGTCTCCGTCATTGACGCGATCTGTGAGGACGACCGAATTAGGTCACAGGCTGTTTACCCACTGCTAAACGGGCTAGTGGCTTTGGAGGAGCGCTTGCCAAGCATTCACTCACCCGAAGTCCTGCTACCACAAGGACCGATCAAGGAACGCCCTTATGCGTTCATGTCGGATTTCCAGAAAAATTCTCCGGTGAGAGAGGAAGAAGATGCCTTACTGGCAGACCCCGAGCTCGAAAAGGAGGAGCGACGAATGATGAACGAGACAGCTCGTAATGGTGACGCTGCCAGCAGAATCCCCGATGCTGCCTCAAGCATAGAAGATGCAGCCTGTTACTCCACCAAAGTGACCACTGCCCACACTTCCAAGGAGATGAGCCTCAAAGAGCTTAATGCTCAACAGGAGGAGATCGACAAGGAATGTAAAGAGCTCATGAAGCGGAAAACAAAAATAAGAAAGGAAGTCGAAAAGGCTGTGAAACAATCCAAGAATAAGCCCAAGACTAAAACTAAATCGAGCCGCCAAAAAAGAAGGGGGTAAAGGAGAAGGCGGAAGACAGTGGCGACTCCATAGCCTTGGCTTTGTCTCAAAGTTCGGGGAGTCGAACTCGAGGCAGTAAGACTACCAAGAGAGATGATTCTCCATCTCCGGGTAGTTCCACCTGCTCAAAAACCACCCGAAAAGACATTCCGGTACCCCCCGAGCCTGTCAGTAGCACTGCAGTCGAGGAGGAGGAGCTTTAGGAAGATCCCAAAGATGGAACAGTGATCGAGACCAGCAGGTCGCAGAGATGAGCCGGGAACTGCTGGAAAATATCGACTCTTTGGAGGAACCCCTGAAAGATGCTCCTGATAAATCCAGTCTGAATAAATGGGTTAACGTCCGGACTGGATTCCCCGACAACACTCCGAAATGCTTCATGGACTGCCAGCGCTACACTGACAGTTATTCGATTCCTCTCGCTACCAACCGTGATGGCGAAAGTGACGATGAGGAATGGATGAAAATCCTCAGAAAAGATGCCAGCCCCGCAAAATTCTATCGCGTGTGGGTGGCTTCTCTTGGTGACATGGCAAAGACACCCAAGTCTTACTATGGCTTTGAACACCGTACGATATGCACCATGCCCTGGTGTATAGGTGTACCAATGAGAAAAATCAGAACCAGAGATGTCAGGGCCTAAAGACCATGAGGTGAGGATGCATGGCATTTAGCTCAGGTCCATGGTCTCAAAGCCAGTGATGCCAGACTGAAAGCTCTCAAACTCAACAAGCACTTAATGACCAAATGGGAACAAATGAACACAGACGAAAGATACTCGATCACCTTGAGGACTGACCATTTTGCCACTCAATCGAGGGGAAGCAGGATGCCTACTTCCTCAAAACAGACGCTCCCATGTCTGCAGAGATGCACTGGCGTGTCAAAGTACAGAGGAAAGACCCCGATGCCATAGACCGCAAAGGGAGGCCACATCCGCACCCTGGCAAAGACCCTAGACTTGGTTCGAGGGGCGGACCACGCTGTCTCATTCTGATTGGATGAGAGGCGACGTGGATGCCACCCCACGATACCAGGGTACCCTAGCAGATGATGCCTTGCTCAAGGAGCTTAAGGACGCTCCCAACCCTGACGACTTCCCAACACTGACTGGTGTCCAGAAACCAGGTCCCGAGTCCCAGACCCCACTACCATATGGAAAACCGAAGCCCATGGGCCCACCTGCTAGTCCTGCCACCACCCCTGGCCATGGACGGACTCGACCAGTGGACCTGAAACGACCAGGCAAAGAACTGGTAATGAAGTATGATATACCATTTTATTATTCCATAAATTGTAACATATTTTGTATTAATCAAAAGATATCTATGAAATTAATACATGGGTTGGTTCTAAGAGCTATAAGAGCGCTCAAACTTTGTATAAGAGCGTTCATGCCCCACTGCACACCAGCCAGGTCAGTTACAAACACTCTCTCTGACATCAAAGGCTCCGACCTAATGGTTCACTGCACAATATAATAAAAATGAGGGTCTCAGTGTGCGACCTCATGGTTCAATGCACAAATTAATAACTTGTAAGTGAATGCAACCGGCCGTCACGGGTGCCTGAGCACCGCTGACGCCGTCATGAGTGTCTGAGCACTCTAAGGACTGAACAATGGGTTACATAAGCACGACGCCATAACCTTCCGGTCGCTCTAGCGTCGCTCCTGAGCAAGCTAGGTCAAATATCAAAGCATTTATGGAAAGCCCATAATTAGACGGTCAAAATGAGCCCAAGATCAAGGCGGAACTCCCATTATTAAGGAAGTTATGCCATGGAGACTGAAAGGAGCTCCGAGTGCACTACAGACAAACCGGCGCAAATTACGCGCCTATCCAGCGGGCATTATAAACTTGGCATATTCAACTCCGCGCATGCCCAAAATGGCGGTTATAAACGCATAAACGACCGAGATATGAGGGTCTAAAGATGCAGAACCGACCAAGACAATGGGGGGCATAGCGGCGTCCATGGGGGTCCTTTGTCCCCCTGTGACACTTGAAAGAGTCCCCTCAAACAATTGTAGAGTTAGGCAGATGCTGCTGGCTCCAGTCAGTCTGGAGGTGCTTTTCCAAGATTTGCTACAAATAGCCTGTCTGCACCTCCAGGAGGACACATCACCAAGAACCGCTCTAGAGGTAACATCTCCAGTCATCTCCTGCTACCAGCTATACCACTGCACTATGGTGAAACTATGCTAGACAGGCATTGGTTTCCTACCATTAGTGGCCAGAGGCTATCTTCTTCAAGACTTCCACCAGAGGGTAAAGTTATCCATTATTACATTATTCCTCTAAGCAGCAGGTCAGGAGCTAGGTGTGGGATCCCACCTAGAACTATGCTGGACATTGTATTATTAATACCTCACAGGTGGAGTGGAACTGAACATTATACTTTATAAATTACTGTATGTTTACTGTATGTGCAAATTACCTACATACTAACTACTGTATGATTGATATTTCTTACATGTTGCCTAAAGCTGAATAAACCAGTGATAACTGGAAATAACACTATTTATAAGAGCCTTGAGATAATTACACTATATACCACTAGTCTTATGATATTTCTCATATGACAACTTGATCATGCCAATCACTAGTATGACAGAAGGACCCCACCCAGCCATTACCCGAGGCTGGAGGGGGGCATGGCATCACCATCGACGAAAGCGGAGCTTTTGTGGGATCGTCTCGACGACCCGCCACCGATAGCCCATCCCCGAGTGCCACTGCCAACTTCAAGCTCTGCCTACAAGAGCGGTTTGGATTCTCACATGACTCCCCAGACAGCTCCTCCAGTCAGGAACATGAGAACCACCAACGTGCTACACTTGGTGAAATCAAACCTCGAACTGGAGGATCCTGATGATCAAACAGCAAAAACAGGAGTCCTGTGAGATCCAGGCCGATGTTTTAAAGGCATGGCAAGACCTACATATCAGTCAGGCTACTGGATACCTTCGTGGTGTGCCCGAAGGCGTTTTTGGATGCCTGCACGAGATTCAGAGACGGGAAATAGCCCGGATCTCCCAAGACATGCAGGGACAAGCGAGAGATCAACTTCAAGCCTCGCTCCAGTGTGAAAACAAGGCGAAAGCCATGAAACTGAAGTATGAGACCGATCTTCAGGAGCTACGGAGTCAGTATGAGAACTAGAATGTCCGATTCATGGCAGTATTCGGCTGCTTCATGGAGGACTGGGATGGCACTTTGGAAAGTGCATTCGAGAAGCTCCAGAGTAAACTCCAGGAGGCTAGACAGCTCGAGGCGGACATAGAATCCTTTGGATTCATCAGCGTGTCCACCCCAAAGCACTCTACCACTGAGCCTGGAGACCCAGCAGAACCTCGAAGGGAAACCGAAGCTGCTACTGCTGCCCCGACTAATGCCACAGCTAGCTCAACCGACACCCCGAATCCAAACCCCGAAATAGTCACTGCGGCTGCTATCCCAGATTCAGCCTCAGTAGTCCACAACCTGATAAGTCAGAAACCAGCCCTGGTGAGACGGTGATGGAGAAACCCAATGGATTAATCTACATCTTCCCATCTTGATCAGGGCACACCACACAGCGACGCGGCTTGCCACCGCAAAGTCCTTCGGTCACCGATTGGATCTGCAGACAAGCAGCTAAAACACCGAAGACACCCCAAAGTATATTAACATTGTACAGCAGACCCACTACACTGGTGGGCGGCTATAGATTATTATACTGTATATTATTCATAACCACTATTACCTACCTGAAAATATTTTTGTAGGTATTACTATAAAATTGTTAATTGGCGCTACAAACCTAGGAGATCTGTAACTCAAAGTATATATTTTTTCTTTAAAAGTACTTCTCAGGTACCAAACTTGTGTGTTCACTTAATAGTTCGGGTTAATAGTGGTAGATATAAATGTAAAAACCCACAGTTACTGTAAACTGTGTTAAAAAACCTTATATATAGGGTTCATACGTGAACTATAAAAATTTTCTTTTCGGGTTATGTACAAACATATATTACAATGTTATTAATCATACACATTAATATTCTAATGTACCGATTGGAACTTGTTCTTTTGAACTTTCATATTGTTAAGAGGTCACACAAATAACATATCACGTTCTACTTCGAACTCTTGTTAACTACTTTGAGGCCTTAGTGTATAGGTGTCCTCTGTTACTGGTAGCGTCACATGTAGTTTGTGGACGACACCTATTGCTTGGTGACGTCAGATATGGCTTGGGAACGTCACAAATGGCTTGGGAACAACACTAATGGCCACTGATGTGTGGGAGGCTTCACTGGTGACCTTTTGAAAATGGTGGCAAGGTCACTGGGTGGGTTGCGTGGGTTTTGCTGTGGGTGTGGTATTTCCTGGTAATACTGCCAGCTTGATTGTTACGAGCTTGTGTAATTTGGGATCTTAGTAGGATGTTCTCCACTACTTTGTCATACTAGTGATATGTGTATGATCAAGTTGTCATATGAGAAATATCATATGACTAGTGGCTATAGTGACTAAAGATATCAAGCTGTTATTATGTATTCCAGTTCTCACTGGTTTATTCAAGGTGTAGGCAGTATTTATGTATCAGTAATACACATGTCAATACACAGGTAATTCACACACAGTGAATATAATATGAGTACAAGTAAGTGTTCCACTCCTATGTGTAATAGTAATAATACATTGTACAATATAGGTTCTAGGTGGTGGGAACACTCCTGGCCTGCTGATAGAAGGATAATATAAAATATGCAACTTTACCCTCTTGTAGGTAGATGGAAGAAGATAGCCTCTGGCAACAAGTGGGGTGTAGTCCTATGTCTGTCTGACATAGTCTAACCCAGCAGAGTGTTCTTGTGGAAGATGCATAGCAGGCTCAGGAGAGCTGGACTGCACATGTTGCCACTGAGGTGGTTCTCTGGATACTGGCCTGGTGGAAGGTAGGGTTGAGCTTAAATAGCCAACCCTAACATCCTTCCTCTAGACTAGCTGGAGCCAACAGCAACTACCACTGCTGTTGTCCATTAGAGCTGAGTCTTTCATGTCCACAGGGTTACATAGGGCACCCCCATCATCAGTAGGGCAACCCCATTGTCCCGGTTGGTTCGGCATGTTCAGCAGCCCATAACTGCTCATGTGGGAAGGGGAATATGTCAGCTCCCTGTACCCTGTTGCACAAGTCGCACCAGTTTGTCGGTGGCACACCAGGAGCTCAAACACTCTCGATGGCCTAACTTCCTTAATATTGGGACTTTTGACACTAGATTAAGATTACGAGATGTGCCTTGTCCATGCTTATCTGGGCCATGCCGATATCCAGGCCAGGATGTCCGTGAGATTGCATAACCATCACCAGAAGTTCACAACGCGGTCACCTCTATAGCCTTTTGTAAGTGTATGGTGTTCAGTGGCCTGTGACGGCGGTCTGGATTGTTCATGATCATACAATTATATGTTACAATTTATGGCATTATTGAAGTGTACATGATAGATCTCATATACCTCCATGATCATGCCAACCTTCCGAAAATGTATCAACCCAGTATGATGCATGGATCACTGGGGCTGCAGTTATGCATCATAACAACCAATGAGCAAAGGGTTAGAGCATGAAAACCGGGTAGGTGACTATTCAAAAGACCACATCTCACTCTGAATGTTGGCATGTTAAAGGATAGAGTAGTTTGGTTGAATTATTTAGTGTTATGTTTTCTGTATCTAACATATTTGCCCTCATGACCTGGGAGATTTGCAACAGCACTACATTGAAAAAAGACAAAAGATTCTTCAGTTTAACAAAGAATACCACCTGTTGATTAGTTCAAGCCCTTTTGTATTCTCAAACAATCACCCATTTTACAATTAGTCAATAGCCATCATGCTACCTATTGCACAACTGAAATCTTCACATATAAGGGACGAGTCATGTATTGCTAAGTGGGAAGGGGCTTGTTAGATATAGAGGGCCACTTGGTGGGGGGGCAAAATCCAATAAACCTTCACACTGGGGGGTCAACACTGATTGAGCAATTCAAATACGCATCGCGCCGCATCATTCTATGCCCGTATCCAATTTTTGGGGGTCATATTGCAAAATCGGTGGGGGGGTCGCAATCATTTTTGTCATAGTAGTAGTGAGGTCGGAAAAAAAAACTGCCGATCTGGCCAAATCCATCAAGTCCCCCCAGTTAGCAATAAATGACTCTTCCCTAAGAGGCACCTTATAGGGAGAGTTGCCATTATGGCTTGGATCATAGTGTATGATTTCCTTTGTGTTGGATGTGACACTTTTTCATAAAATCATCTCACAGCTATTGGTCATTCTCTATACTGACCTTGGTTTGCTATCGACAAAAAGCATTTCTTTTTGTAACTCCATAATGGAAAACTAAATCATTCAATATCCCAAACCATTGATGCCATCTCCCCATTATTGCAAAGCTATGGATCCGTTCACAAAGCCTGCATGAATGATTAGGATGCTGTTTGGGAGGCGACAGGTGTGACTGAGTGTTCTGTTCTGCTCTGAAGCCCAAGATGGGGGGATCAAAACTGGGTAGCAACTGCAGTACTATCCCAGAAAAGTGGTTCCTTTAAATGCATTGAAAAGGAAAAAAATGGGGCTGTCAATTACATGAAAGTCATGGGGTTATCGATACCTGTTCTAACTGATGTACTCCTATATATATATATATATATATATATATATATATATATATATATATATATTTTACATTTATTCTCATTCAACAGCTGTGAAATGTTTTAATACATTGTAAACTGATGAAAAAAAAGTCATCAGGAGAGTGGCCCAATCCTTGTCCCAAAGAGATCTGTCTTTACTTTCACAGAGATTCTTTGCACATTTCTGTACTACAGTACGGCCACCTGGCTTCTTGTAAAAACTACACTGGTTCAATGCTAGACCATCACTATCGTCCACAGTTTTACAGGGATCCCTTGTAGATCTAACAGTTACTTTGTACAATGTATTCTTGCCAAAGAACCAAATCAGCCCTGAAAAGGTGAACTTTATCTTAACTCTTGAAAATGTAAAGAGGGGGAGGTTAAATACTCTGCAGCTTTATGAGAAGGTGGCTGTCAAATGGCAAAAAAGCAGATGCTGTAGTTTTGCAGTAAGTACCTATACTAAAGGGCCTAGCACCTCCCCCTACCGGCTGGGCAGGCTTACCCATAAAAGGTATATATCCATCCATAGTAACCAGTCATGTACATAGCACTGTACCTGAGGTATCTGCTCATTAGAGTAAATATTCGTTGAACATGGATTTCCTCTTTAGAAAAATTCTGTTGTTATTAGCCCTTGTGAACAACATAAAGTGCAAAGGTGAGTTTTTTATATTCATTTTTACTGATGACTTTTTTAATTTTAATGGAAGTAGGCGGAAATTCATTGCGAAGATGGCTCATGTACTCCAAATTCAAAGTTGGGAATGAATTAGCTTGTACATTTCCCTACAGCAGCTTTCACTTTAAATTGGCATACGTCTGTCTCTGTGCTAGTATCTACTATACATGTATACAGTGCACGCCATTTACAAGGTGCACATAGGTGGTTTCAGACTGATCCAGTTATTGAAATTAAACTTGAACATGAAGATTAAACACAAGTCACTATAATAACTGAAATTGGAACAGAGACAGAAGTAAGCAATAAGTAATCAATTGATCAAAGTTTTCTTACAATATGTGGTTCAAGTTTCATGTAAGTTCCATATAATCTGGTTTCAGTGGCGTATATCCTTATACAAATAGGTTTCAGTGCCATATATCCTCATATAATTAGTTATTAGTGTCATGTTTCTTTATTCAATTAAGTTTAAGTGTCATACATCTTCATACAATCAGATTTCAGTGCCATATATCTTCATACAATGAGGTTTTAGTGCCATATATCCTCATACAATTAGGTTTCAGTGTCATTTATCTTCATACTATCTGATTTCCATGCCATATATCCTCATATGATTAGCTTTCGGTGTCATATATTTTCAAATTATGTGGTTTCAGTGCCAAATATCTTCAAACCATGTTTTTACGTTTCAGTGCCGTACCAGGCGCTCCCTGCTCCTGACTTTTACTATAGTTTTAATGAAGCTAACGGGACCAAACTACCTGGTATACCTGTAGAAGCTGACACTGCTGGAACACTTGTCTTTGAACAAGGTAATTTCTCTTCATTTTATTTATTGTTCCCATCCCATATATTCAAGGTTGGTATTCAACCATGTTATATTTCTGATATGTCTTCTTGTAATAATCCTGCTGTAGGGAATTAGAGTAAATATTCGTTGAACATCCCGTTGAACAACATTCGTTGAACATCCCGTTGAACAACATTCGTTGAACAACTACAGCATCTGCTTTTTTGCCATTTGACAGCCACCTTCTCATAAAGCTGCAGAGTATTTAACCTCCCCCTCTTTACATTTTCAAGAGTTAAGATAAAGTTCATCTATTTCAAGACTACCATGTATTCTAGACTATTACTTCTATGAGAATAGCATGGGATAAGACATCCTTCAGGATCGATTCCTGAATTATTTTTGGAAGGAAACTACTGATGGCCTCCAGCATGTGATGTACAGAAGGACCCAGGGGATGCTCAGAGCAGACCTGATTAACTGTAAAGAGTAATACACAACCTGCCATTGACATACTATCTGGGGGAGATATCACCCTACCAAATAGGGATCCAGTACGCTCTAGGAAGTCAGGGGTGTAGGAAAAGGAAGGGGGGTAAGAGGGGGCCTGGACCCCCCAAACTAAAAGGAGGTGGGGTCTAAGTATATATCTGGGCCCCCCAAAATCTACCATAAATTCATGATAAATTATACAAGAAGCTAAAATGTCAGTAGTATAGTATGTATCAGAACCGGACTATAGCTAATCTAAGGATATTACTCACTGGGGATGCAGCCAATCACATAACCTCTATTATGCAAATAAGGTCACAACACCCTAACTTGAATGGACCAATCAGAGTTCGTCATTTTGGTGGGAAATTTGAAAAATTTGGTGATGTGACTCTATTCTTTTTTTAATCGGCTAGGGGCGGGTTTAGTAAAAGTAAAATTTACATAAGGTAGTTAAAATATTAAATAGAAAACCAATATAACCCACATATGGAGTAGTACACATTCCACTTTTTATTTGTCATAATCTCATTTCATTTTTTTCACATACAAACTATCTTGGTGTCTTATCTATACATGAATCATGATTCATTGTGGGTGGTCTTTGGTCGGTTCATATATGTTGTCCGTGGTGAATCTACAGTGGTGTTTGGTGTATATATGTTGTTAATCATTTATCTACTGTGTCCTCCGACGTTACAGCGTTAGAAAACACAGAAGGTGCTTGTTCAAAAGGAAAAACTCCTCCACACTTATTTCTGGAAAGCTGCAACACGTAGTCCAGAAAGCTCAATTTGTTCAACATTTCAGTCAGCAAAGTTTTGCTCTGTGGACTTAGATTCATACCTTCTGAGGCCAACAGGCAGGTAGGAGAATGTCTAAAATGCTCCACGGCGATGTCGTCACTTTCTAACCATGTGTGTATAGCGACTTCACATTGGTAGCATTGAACAACGTCCTTACCTCCGATGTAAAAGAATCCGTGGGCGGTGAGTTTTTCTGTGAAAGGATGGTGTTTATTCCACATAACTGTGTCGAAAGTGTTGAGTCTCCTAGATAAATCGACAAAACATACAAACTTGACCTTTCTCACCACGCCCTTCCACAATTACTCTCCACATATTGATCTCTTTTTCTTTGTTTTAAAAGTGAAGCAATATAAATCTGGCCATGTCAAACCTCTGCATGTCATCCATCAGCACTCGAATGAGCTGATGATGTGTACTGTTGGGTTTAGCTTGCCACATTTTTAACACTTTATTGAGGAAGTTACACTATGGAGACGGATTCGACCTCCGAATGCACTACAGACTAACCAGCGCAAGTTACGCGCCTGGCAAGGGAGCATTATAAACTTGGCATATTCAACTTTGGGCATGCCCAAAATGGCGGTTGTAACGGCCTAAACTTCCGAGATATGGGGGTTTGAAGTTACAGAACCGACCAAGACAATGGGGGACACAGCGGCTTCCATGGGGGTCCTTTGTGCACCCAGTGACACATGAAAGACTCCCCTCAAACAATTGCAGAGTTAGGCAGATGCCACTGGCCCCAGTCAGTCTGAGGTGCAATGCCAAGATTTGGTACAAATAGCCTGGCTGCACCACCTAGAAGGCAGAACATCCAGAACCGCTCCAGAGGTAACATCTCCAGTCATCTCCTGCTACCTGCTATACCACTGCACTATGGTGAAACTATGCTAGACAGGCATTGGTTTCCATCATTAGTGGCCAGAGGCTATCTTCCTCAAGACATCCACCAGAGGGTTAAGTTATTCATTATTACATTATTCGATTAAGCAGCAGGTCAGGAGCTAGGTGTGGGAACCCACCTAGAACTATGCTGGACATTGTATTATTATTACCTCACAGGCGGAGTGGAACAGAACATTATACTCTATGAACTATTGTATATTTACTGTATGTACAAATTACCTACATACTAACTATTGTGTGATTGATATTTCTTACATGTTGCCTAAAGCTGAAGAAACCAGTGATAACTGGAAATAACACTATTTATAAGAGCCTGTTGGAGTCATATGATATTTCTCATATGACAACTTGATCATGCATAATTACTAATATGACAAGTGTAGGGGCTCGTAGATTGTGATATAATGTGATCGTCTTCCTCGAGAGGGCGTTTCGAGCGGTGCGCCCATCACAGGTAGTCACTAGAGGTCCTCACGACCCCTGGTCGCTGCGGGGTGGTGGCAGCACTGTTTGCCTCGCTCCAGCTCCTACCTGGGGCCGAGAAGGTGTTAGTTTGGCTCTGCCTGCCAACAGAGTCGGACCACTATCCACTGAGCTTTTTATCACATTAAGCGCATAACTTCAAGGTAGATGTAAACCTACGATGAAACAAATACGTGCCTGTTGCACTAACCCGAGATACCTTGTCTGGTTATACTTCGAGCCATTCGAGCCATACATTTGAACCACTACATAAGTGAAAGGCCTTTCAAAAAAGTCTTGTATAATGGCCTCAGGTAGACACTTATTAAAATTTATCTGAGCTGCCTATGAGGGTATTTAGGAATACATAGCACAGCAAATAATGATACCCATAAAAAGATTACAACCACTGTTCCCTGCAAAGGAGCATACAAAATCTCATGGCTGTGTACAGGTAGCATCCATATTGCATGCTATATGATTATACAGGCCAATAAGGTACATACTTGTCAAAATGAAATAATCACCAGAATCATAGTGATGAGGGGGATTTTTCTCAAAATTTGTAAATTTACACTCATCACACTTGCCAGAACCTTTCTCACTTTGCATGAAAATCAAAAATACTCGGTACACTGTCCTGGTCTTTACAGGTACTAGTAACACCCCTGGATTAATAGGATCACCAAGAACAATGGCTAGATGTGTACTGGATGAACTCGTAGCATGGAGTCAGATCCTGGACCCTGCAGATGTCTACAGTGCAGCTTTGGGAGGTTAGTGCCTCGGTACTTCTCAAGTTGTCTCTCTCTCTGACTCTCCCTCTATATTTTTGTGCCTTTCTCTCTGTGTCTCTGTCTTTCTCTCCCTTACTCCCTGTCCCTCTCTGCCTCTCACTCTATCTATCTCCCTGTTTCTCTCTCTATTTCTCCCTGCCTCTCTCTCTCTGTCTATCTGTCTGTTCATTTCTCTTCCTCTCTCTCTCTCTCCCTTTGTGCTTCTCTCTCTTTTTCTATCCACCTCTCTCTCTTTTTCTCTTTCTGCCTTTCTAATCACTCTCTCTGTCTTTTTCTCCCTTACTCTCTGTCCCTCACTACTTTTCTGTCTCTCTCTTTGTTTCTCTCTCTGTCTCTTTGCTCAATCTGAATATGAGACTCTTGAAGGAGAGACGAGCTGAGAGTTTCATGTCAATGCGATGGTTAAGATATGACAAATATTTCTGGACTGCTGGCACTTAAGACTGATGTTCACATCAGGATTGCCCCACACTGAAAGCTGCTCTTTTCAACCGGAATTTCTCTAGCTGTATTCCACAGGGCAGAGCCACGTGAAATACACATAGAGTGCTATCTTTCAAAGAAACAATCAATCCAAAAGAAATATGAATTTCTCTTTCTGTTTGTTTCATTATCAAAGGAAATATATTTACAAAATGGTGCTTGTTAACAATTAATTATAAATTGAAGTTACCTGAGCTGGAATTGTATTACTACAGTTGTAACATAGTTGTTAATTTGATTCTGACCACAAATAATGGTATAAGTTCCTTTACATCCTCTGTATATACAATCCCAACAGAATTAACTTCTTTTTCTTCTGTACTGATTTTGAAATACACTGTAAAAAATATCGTTGAAATAACAGCACATTCCTCATAACAATGTTGCCTGAGATTCATCGTTATTTTCAGAGATTTCTTGTACATATATTTGTGTATCATTGTACTACAACTTCTCGTAAAAAAATACACTGGTTCAATGCTATGATATTATGGTGGTCTACTGTTCAGTTTTACAAGGATGCCTGGAAGATTCAACTGATTCAACTTTAGTAACAGATTCATGACCTTTTGATGGCAAGTTGCACTCCAAGAACCCAAATAGGAATTTAGTAATTACATGTAGTGGTAAGAGTGTGAATGCCTTGGCTTCCAAGTATCACACCAACTGGTTTAAATTCACTAGATTAACCCATCATTTCGGTTTAAAGTGGCTGGCAGGGATCGGTAGTTCAGCATTTGGACACCAGGAGTCTCATTTTTATATTGGCACTATGGATTAACAGAATGTGCAAAATTCAGGAAGGCTTGTCTTGGATTTGTACCCTGGATCTTCTGAGGGTAAGGCAGAAGCCCTACACATGAGCCATGGGGACTGCTGTATGTGACCACCTATATAATCTATTATGTCACCAATCTAGCCATTTCCTTATATTTGTTATTTCAATCATTCAAAACATAAGAAATATGCCTGGGACCATATGTTAATATTGTATTTACTGCAAAAATATGCATAAAATCTAAGTGCTAAAGAAGTTATGAAAAGATTTAATTACTTTTGATATAAATCTGGGGATTTAAGTGACAAATCACTATATAATCCTATATAGGGTTGAATCTTCTGTATCTCAAAAATATGCATGGGATCCCCATATTATTTTTGCACATATGAAAAGTACATATCATTTTGTGCCTATGGTAAGAATATGGCGAAAATCTAATTACTTTTAGCCTACCCCCGCCAGCCACATTAAGGCTTGCAAATTCAGGCAAAAACTTATTGTACAGATAAGTGTACATGGTTGTAAATATGTAATTTTCTGAAATTATAAATGCCCATTCTTGAAGTATTAAACATGAAATGGCATTACATTGTACAAAAGTAGAGAGTCAACTTATGAATTTGTCACAACACAAGGCATATTGGTACCTCAAGTCGTCTATCCCCTCACTAGCCCAATAACCTAGGATTGTTGGTGTCAGGTGCAGGATATCCATATTGTAGGTAATGGTGCAAAATCAACTGGTAGCTGTTTGCTATCTGAAAGAAGATGACCTAGGGAGGTTGATTTAAGGTACCAACATGCATAATGATGGAGTTAGGGGATGAATTACCCTATCTTGAATCCTGTTTGTGCTTTGTGACAGTTTGACTTACTCAACGTATCGTGACAGCTCTCATTGATAGACACATGAACTATAGTTGTTGTAATTTGTCATCTGGTGACATATTGATTGTACCGATATGCCGCATAAATCATTGACCTTCTGCATGTAGAAAAACTGTTTTTGAAGTAACAGTGCAATCCTTGACCCAATGTTGTGAGATATTAAGAGAGTAATGAATGGGCTAATGTGAAAAAAAAACGTACTAGTCCCACCAACCTGTAGAAGTTTCAGCCCTGAGCGCAATGCACTAATCACTTTACCATCGGCAAACACACCTTGCCACCTAGCAGCCATTGGTTTGGACTGAACACGTCCCACAGACGTCAAGGTTATGGGAGCAGCAGCAAGAAAGCTGGGGGTCACAACCCAGACTGCAGGGTATTTTCACACCTTGAATGTATACAATGTAGTTATATGTGAGGCTCTGTATCATATCAAAGACTTATAGAGACCTGGTTCTAACCAAGCATTTCTCGTCAGTCCCTGTGGTGCACTGCATAGGGAGTTGGATTAGGGATCAGTAGAGTGCAGATTCGACCCCTACTTCTGGCAATGAAAATTTTGTAGGTTTTAACATGTAACATATGACATGTAAGGACATGTAAGGACTGCTGATATCATGGATATTAGCACTCCTAGAACATGCAATATTGACAGGTATCAAAACGGGAATATCCAGAAAAAGCACCTAAAATCACAGAAGTTGTGTAATAACTGTCGTTATTGTCACAGAGATTCCTTGTACATGTTTGTACCACTGTACTCTCACCTGGGGCTTCTTGTAAAGACTACACTGGTACTGTGCTATTCAAGTATGGTGCTCCATTCTTCAGTTTTACAAGGATCCCTGGAAGATTCAACAGTTATCTTTTACAGTGTAGTTTTATAGCACTTTAGTAACAGATCCATGACCTTTAGTGGCAAGTTGCACTCCCCAATGGGAATTTTGGAATGACTTTCATATATCTTACCAAATAGTTTAAATGTACCATTGGTTAATGTGGCAAGAAAAGGTAACTTTTCAGGGAAATTATTGATAAAGTTTTGGGACTTTGCATAGGTTAAACTTGTGAGAATGCATATACATGTAGTCATTGGGCATGCAATAATACTAATCAATACACATCATTTGGTAGATAATCGTCATGTGAATCTCCGTATATACATTGTTTTCATATGTGGACATTACGAGCAGAGTTACTCCACCCCAACTTGCCCCAAGGGCTTTAATATTTTAATTTCTGTTTGTGCATTGTTTACTCAGCATGTTGTGGCAACTCTCATTGATAGACACATGAATTATTGTTGCTGAGAGATTTTATTTGGCAACATCTTTATCATACAACTGTACTTAACATGAATTATTGACCCTCTACCCTGCTGGGCCTCCCCCGACCCAGCAGGGTCGGGGGAGGCCCAAGCTACACATAGGTTTTTTCAATTTTGAAATTTCATTCAATAGAACAAAAGTGATGAATTTTTTATTTTTTTGAGAATTCTTTTTGAGAACTCTAGGTGCGCCTTATATGCAGGCTGCACCTTATACGCGGGAGAT
This sequence comes from Acholoe squamosa, assembly GCA_949317995.1. Taxonomy (NCBI): domain Eukaryota; kingdom Metazoa; phylum Annelida; class Polychaeta; order Phyllodocida; family Polynoidae; genus Acholoe; species Acholoe squamosa. The sequence continues at coordinate 74,258,833 of OX439045.1, read as the reverse complement.
AATGGAAAGAAGTGCTTCACCTGCAGTAGCCTCTTTCTTTGTAGTCCTAACCTTTTCTTTCTGTTGCACACAGGTGGTTAACACAAAAGCACTTGAAAGAGTGTGTGCCAAAAGTAGGTATCTCCTAGTGCAGCACACATTAGTTTTAAGCAAGGCAGGTGCCTTTTCAAACTGATATTGTGAGCAGAAGTTGAATGGTGAAGCAGAGCGTAAGTTTTATTCACCTACTCCCAGCTCTATTTAGCATACAAGCAACACCCTCCTGAGTAACTTGCCAGGATAAACTAATGCATTAGCCACCCTGAAAAGTGTTCCATCAAAAACTTAAGGAAACAGATTGAGGAATGTACCAAATCAATCCCATACAATAACAACTAATTACTATTATGAGCAGGCTGGTGGGTATGAGGAGGCAAATCTTTTCAACCCCTTGACAAGGTGGTCAAGGCAAAATTATTTTATTTGTTTTCAGTGAAAGAGCCTGTGCATTACTATAGGTTAAAAGGGCATGTTCATGCATGATTTTTGGTCCCTCCAGAGGGGGGGAATGCTGATCCTTAGCCAGGGTAGGGTAAATTTCTTTAGGCACATCCATGTGCAAACCCACCGCCCACCTGCTGTCATTAAGAGACATGACGATATCCATCCATGACTTTTGGTGTGAGTGGGGCCCTTTGTTTCCCACAGCTACGTTTTACAAACATTGTACCTGGGAAAGGCAGAGTGAAGACTTCCCTTTGTCAACAATTACCTCATTTTAACATCATGCTATCTATTACTAGTCCAAGAACTTTAGTCAAAATTTGACCAAACCGGGAATTAAATAAAATTAAGCTGAAATTTTCAGGAATGACTTGACTTGATGTGCAAATTTGTGTGGCTGAGCAACCGCTTGTCCTGGCAAAAAAATTATGACTGCCAGTATATTCCTTGGGTCCCATTTAGAGGGGTCAGTTAAAGTTTCCATCTTTCTCAATCAACATGTATGCTATTGTAAGAGGGATTTCCATCATTTGGAGGCCATATTGGATCATGCCATATTTTTTTGATGAAGCAAACACTGGAAGTATCAGGAGTTTAACAGGTGAAAACTTATATGCAGTCAAGTCATTCCTGAAAGTTTCAGCTTTACTTTATTTTGTTCAAGGTCAAACGCTAAAATTCCTGGACTATACTACCAGGTCCCGAGGAGGGTGTTGCACATTGGGGAAAAGGTAGTTTTGCCTAAGTACCTCACCTGCAGCAGTCACTTTCTTTTCAGTACTGACTTTTTTCTCGTGTTGCACACAAGTGCTCATGTTAGTCAGGTACAAGTACCTTTCAATGAAGATGATAGCTACTCAAAACAAGAGGTATACATATGGACCTGCTTGTGCAATACATACGTCAGGAGGCTTTTCAGTCTAATGTGGTGAGTACAAGTTGAATGGGGAAGCAGAGCCTGGTGTTTTTAATGTGAGAGGGTACCTATTTAAGGATCTCTTTAGCTTATATGCAACAGCCTCTAGAATAAGCACTGTTGGTATAGGGGCGTTAAAATCTATCTGAAGCACTAGAAACAGTATTCAAATAAGCACATATCTCATTTAAGCATGGGGTACAGTGAATATCCAGTCCTAGTTCCCAAGGTGTACTTAACACTACTCAAAGCCTGTCAGACTAGCCAACAGGTGGTACTTAATGAGCAGTTATATCAAGGGCGATCCAGTGAAGTGTACTGGGTTGTGATTAGATATTTCATGTTGATGCACTAGGGGCTAGCAGTGATTGGAACAATGCATTGCAAAAGAGATGAGTATTTAGACCTTTTTTGAACAAATTTGGAAATAAGTCTTATCAGCAGATATGTCAACTTTAGAATCCCTAATAAATTTTCAGATTGTCAGTATTGTTGAAATACTCCCCTGTAGGTCCGGTGCCTCATGGAAAGGAGGGAGAGAGGGAATGGGGAAGGGGTAGTAGCACTCACCCTCAGTAGGCCATGGCGAAGGTCTCATATTGACCGTAGGTAAACTTACCCCTTTATGGGCTGCTGATGCAGGAGCTCACATCATGCCCATAGGTCATAATGATGCAACAATAAAGTGCTGGCAAGAATTCATTGGAGCATCATGCCAACCCTCTGGGAGTGGATAGACCCCTATGAGTCAGCATGATGCTTGGTTTCTTACCATGGCTGCATTCATGTATTACGACGACCAATGGGCATGATTTATTAATGCTTTAGCAGTCCTTAAAGGGTTAACACACATGACTGTCTCCTGCACCCCGCCCCAGGTACTCCCCCCAAGGTACCCATCCTGTATGTTATACCACAGACTTAATCCCAAACTTCTGCACCCCTACCACTCCTACCCCTGTATAATCCTCCTGGGAAAAGCTGCCGTGAGACTTCAAACTGGATTATCTCAGGAAAGTGCAGGTCTGTGAGGGAGGTAGAGGACTGGTGATTATGAAGGAGAAATGAGAGGAGGATAATCCTGCAGTCAAAGGAGATACAGAAAGGAATGGTTGTGTATTTGGTGATGGTTTGGAGTAAGTCAGACCCACCATGTTGGTAAGTGAACATATTTCCAACATAATTATGTCTTTGAATGACAGAATTTTATCTTTTGTAGAAATGATGCAAAAAGTAGTAGTAAATATACACACTGACACATGATTCACTGTGAATAGCAAGACATAACTAGAATTTGCACCGATTAATAAATTCATTCTACAATGTCGGTCATTGATAACATTGATGCTCTGGAAAAAACCTAGTGTTGCCTTTTTTTATGTTTTTATTTGTCTATATTTTGCACTTATACCATTTTTTCTGCATATACCCCAACCCTTCTTGGGCTGCATGATTTCTGTCCTTGGGTTTCAAGATGTACCCCTGATAGATTAAAGCACCAGCATTGCCTTGTAGCATCGTGCCAAACTAATCTGGATATAGAAACAGAATACGGCCGAAGGTGCAAGATTTCTATTTCTATTTTTCTTTTCTCAATACTTCATAGTAAGGTACACACTCTAAGCCTAGCCCCTCTTTCACCCCCCTCCTTTCTCCCCACACACTAGGTGTCATATCAATGTAAACATACATAACATGAATGTGTCACATGGTTCGTCCTAGGTGCTGCGCTGGTTCCTGCTGCTGGTGGTGTGTGTGTATGTGGACGGACAGGTACAGCCCTGCCCCTTCAATATATGTGACCCATCCTTACAAAATAGTACAGAAGTCGCACATACACAATGTTTAGTTATTGGCATATTCATTTACAGCTCATCAAGACCTTTCATTTGGTATCTAACAATTGCCTATTTGAACCAGGTGTTCCTCTAAGGATCTTCCGTCGGTAAATTTAGTCGGATGAATTAAAAATCGATTAAACTGAGATAATTATCATTTTAAACATATAATAATTTATGAATCCTATATAATTCCGATGTAATTCTATATAACCAAGAAAACTATAGCTTTGTCTTCTAGGCATTTGGGGCCTAAATTCAGTTTAGTAGGCAAGGATTCTGAAAGATATCTACCCATAGGTTAGAAAAACAAAATATCAATTTTAGAAATATGATATTTTTGACACTATACCACTTGAGAAGCCTATATCTAGGCTTCTAAATGTGCGACTTCAGTACCACTTTGTTAGGATGGGTCACATATGTGAGTAAATATGACGCTTTGTGTAAATGTGATAGTTGTGACTTTTGATGGTAACTTACTAATACTTTAGATACTGGAGTATGTCTTTATCTAACGTCATTTCAACACATGATCTCATATCTTCAGTATATATATATATGTATATATATATATATATATATATATATATATATATATATATATATATATTATATATAAAATGAGATCTTATATTTATTAAACTTGAATGAGTTTAGTGAGACTTTAAGTGCCGTTTTTGTGTGTTCAGTGTGTTTTTTTATTTATTGTTTTTCATGTATGTTTTGAAATTCATGTAGCAATAAAACCAACACCAACTTCCTGCTGGTGAATTATGATTTATTTTTTCTTTGAATGCAGACGGAAAACATTTGTCTACATTTATATATTTGCATCCAATTTATATGTATTCTTTATATAAAAAAAAATCAATATTGATTGATCAGTTAATCCATGTGCCTTGAAAAGGGAAGAAATGAAAGTCTTGATCCTGGAGTCAACACCCACAATGTTTTTGTAAGGGAGTGGTTATTATTTATCAACAGCGGGTGGGTTGTGGGTTTTCATGCAGATGCTTGAAAATCTTTTAGGCCCCCCCTCGACGACAGTCAAAACTTTTTGTGCCCCCCCTGCGCCACAGGCGCGGAGAATTTTCACACCCCTCTTTGTTCAATAGTAGCGGGCAGGTTTTTTTGCTAAAAAGAGGGTAAATATTTTTAGCTTTTTTACGCCTCCCCCTCAAATCCACCACCCCCCTGTTGATAAATAATGACCACTCCCTAAGAGAGCTGGGTCAAACATTGATTTTGCAAAAATATTTTACAGGAGTTCCTGAACAACAATTTTGCATCCTGTCTTTTGTTTTGTATTGAGCAAGAAAATTGGATCTATCATTATAAATGATCACTAATTGTTAAATAATAATCTGCCTCCCATATCTGATTGTAATTTTGCTGTTCACAGGTGGACTTCGCTCAGGCACAGTGTGTCCCGCAACCACAGGATTTGGGAAAACAGGAAGTACCGGAGCCACAGGACCGCAGGGGCCAGCGGGATATACAGGTAGGCCTATAGACTCACATACCATAGTGGCCTATTTAAGGACCATGGTCTCAATTAAGCACTGGTCTCTAATAAGTGCTGGGGTACATGGATATTGAAATCAATCTTAATTACTGGAAACAGTATTCAAGTAAGGGTATGTCTCAAATAATGGCTGGGAGTAGAGAGGAAATGGTGGTGTCAAAGGGGAGAGCAAACGTGATCTACCCTTCCAAGAAAAATCACGGCTCTTTATATAGCTCAGAGTATGATCTAATTTCCTTTTCACCTGGATCCTTCCACCCCAAATCAAAGGGAAAAATTACTTTTGGGATAAGTGTATCAGGTGGGATAATGGGTATAACAACTGTGATAATTAACTTAATGCGACTTACATGAATAAGGGGATTATAACTCGAGATTAAGGTGTATACAAAATCTACAGGGGGTAAATAACAACAGGGGTAAGTGAACGACAGGTGAAAATGAGATAAAATCTCTTTAAGTCTTTTATCTTTTCCCTCTTCCCCAAACCACACTTCTGTAAAAACGAGATTAAATCTCTTTCAAGTCTTTGATTAATTTAAAACCACAGTTAAGTGAGTTATCTCAGACGTGTACATAAGGGAGAGTAAAATTTTGTTCCCTCACACTTCCTCTTGCCACCTTTATCATGGAAACACGTACCACTCTACAGACTATCAACTCTGACAACCCAAAAACTGCTACAGCATTACCATATTCCCCCATGGAGATCAACATCCTTGCTGATCGGTTCACAGGTGATGCTGACGTCGAATCTTATATCGACATGTACGGATGGTTGGATGCTGCTGCTGCTGGTGCTGCTGCTGGGGCTACGGCTGCTGCTGGTGCTGCTAGTGCTGGTGCTGCTGACGAATACCTACCACTTGTCACACCTAAACCCATAGACATCGCAGCTCTGGCTAAAGACACGGAAGCGGGTGACCTTACAGGATATGAAGGTGGATATTTTGGTTACTACTACTCCTGATACTACTGCTGTTCAACATCGCGCATTATTACCACCACCACCACCACCCCCATCGCCCATGGAAAAAACTCTTCTGGCAGGAGCCTCTAACATTAGGGTACTACCTTACCTAACTACCTTACCTACTCGTATATTGTTAAAGGAGAGTATGTGTACTTAATCATGGGAAATAATAAATGCAACAGATGTGCTGTTCTTCAAAGCACCGTTGCTAAAACAAAATGTACATAAAGGACTTATTTCTAATCAGTCATTTGATTCATTGAAAGAGTGTTTCAACGGTGCTTTCTGGAAAGGGACAAATGTCTTTGTAGACAGATCGATAGGATTATATCAATTTCACAAACAAAAACCTGTCCTCTCATCAAAAAGACAGTATACGTTAGAATCTACCAACACTTTAATAATTCTTCTCAAGAAAAACTCAGATGTTTAACAGAACATGTGTTGTCATGACTCTGAGAAAATATTCAACACCTTCTGTCAAGAGTGTTTAGTGTCTGTAGAGAGATTCATTTTGAAAATATACAGAACGCTCTACTGAGAAGTGTCATGTCCACACAAACTGAATGGCATACTTGGTATTATACTTCAGCGGATTTCTATTGTAATTTAGATGAATTGTGGACAGGAAGTATGACTTACACCATTCAGGCATTTCGAAAGAACACTTGTATGAAAACCATATACAAAGATTACACTATGTACAGTCTGGATTATAATTAAAAATGAATGTATATATAAAAATATAAAAAAATCATGTGACCACACTAATCCCCTAATTAGTTCATGTTACCATGGTTACCAGAATGCTGGTCTCTGATTGGCTGAGAGGTGGTTGCTAATCCCCTAGTTAGGTCACATTACCATGGCAATGGGTCACATTACCAAATGCAGGCCTCTGATTGGCTGCATCTTGGTTAAGTAATATCCTGTAGTTAGCTATAGTCCCATTCCGATACACTGTATATACTACTGCACTCCCACATCCATGCTGACACCATGTGCGTTATCAGATTCAAAATAGTCCATTGGCAATTTCAACAAATACCATTCCAACAACCACTACTTCCTCCCAAAATGCCGTTGCCATGACACAGGCGGCCATCTTCATGGCCTTAACTGTGGTCGCTGTCAGTTTTGACATGAAAGTTCACTATAATCTTAGTCTTGAATGAGCGCCGGTTTTGAATAAGGGCCAGGGGTAAAGCCTGGTTGTAATCAATGAGCGGCCCGGCACTTATACAGGCCATTATGGTAAGCTGTTAACTGAGCTACAGCAGTAAAAGGTAGACTTGACAAAAGAGGAGTGAGTTTGGGGAATTCCAACTTTATGTGTGACAAAGTGAGAAAGCAACATGATTACGGAAACCCCAAAAGGGCCTTTCATTGGTGGTTATATAATGACAGATAAACAGATAAATAGGGCAACAGCAGGATGGGGGAGGATAAATAAGTTAAGTGAGCTTTTAAACATGCAAAATCTTATACGAGTGTATTCATGCTGAATCTTGAAAGAATTCTGTAAGACTGTCTAGTTACATCAATAAAGGGCTTACACTTATACACTGCACCTGTTCAATATGGGAGACTTTGTAAATTACTACTGTATTTTCCTGCACACAACTCACATCTGCAAATCTGACGCCTCCTGCACCTTATAGCAGAAGCTTGCATTCTGTGTGTGCCTTTTAGGAGTGGTACTTCTACCGTAGACCTGTACTAAACCTTCGAACATGAATCGCCAGGTGTGGCTTATACTGCTGCAGCATTAAGGCCCAAAAACACCCATCACCAAGAAAAAACATTGTACACGATTGGAAAGCTCTAAACTTGTAGATTTCAGATATGGTAGGTGTAATGAAATAAAAAAACAGTACTCTTGGTGAATTAGATCCTAAGAAAAACGGGTTTTTAATAATTTTTAATTCAAATTGAATCATTTATTTTTCAGAAAGATTAGTTTACCACAAAAATAATGCCTCTACCTTTGTGTCTTATGATTTAAGAATGGTAGGTCAAAGGTCAAGATGCAAATATCCGTGTAAACCATATTCAATCTTATAAGTGGCCAGGGCACTGAATTTTTTTTACTTCTGCATCATAACTAAGAGCAACTTAGTTACAGAACATGGACCAATCAACTTCTTCCAGAGATAAAATATTTGAGTCTTATTAGGTTAGTATGTTGACTTTCATATCGGAAATATAGGTCAACTTATAGGGAATCAGTACCCTATTTTCATGATAGGGATTTTTGATAGGATTTATATAACTTCAAAAGAGTGTGTTTGTGAGGTAGTCCTCCTAGAGCAATGCACCAGACTTATCTGATGCATTTGATGACATCATCATACTATGGTGTCACTCAGTATGCCAGAATATTGCGCGATACAATATTATTAGCCAAGGTTCTGTTCTATGATTCTATGAAATGTGGAGAGTTTCAACTATTTGGGTGTAATTATTGATAGCGACTTAAATTTTAAGGTGCACTGTAAAAAGGTTGAGCCGATGGGTATATCAAAGTTGAAACAGTTGCTTAATATTGTAAAATATTTGAATCACGAAAATGCTCTATGCATCTACAAACAAATGGTTTTGCCCATACAAGAATATTGTAGTTTTGTTCTAGACTCTGGTCCAAAAACCCTGGTAGATCATATAGACATTGTATAAAACCACTGCCTTAGAGCTTGCGTAAGGGTGAAAAATGTACACATAAATGACCTCCTAACAAGGTGTAAAGTGGACTCACTAAGCATAAGAAGGAAAAAGGCAATACCATGTATAATGTACCGTTATTCACAAGATGATGATAATATCATAAGCCGTAGTCGTAAACTAAGAGGGAATGGGAAGAGAAAATTGAAAGTAAACAGACCAAAAACAGAATCTTAGAGGGGTAGTCCTCTATGTAGAAGCAACCAAACATGGGAAGTGTTGTATGCTGATATACAACTGAAACCTACTATGAGTGCTTTTAAATCGTGTTTGAGAGGAGATGTACTTGTGACACTCGGTAGATTGAGATTATTGTAAAGATCTGTATGTTAATAATATAGAAAACATTAGGATAAGTTCATGGAAACCACTTGGTACTATAGAAAACTCAAGCTATGATTATGACTTCGGTGGTGAATATTTATAACTTATCAGGCGACTGATTGTAACACCTCCATTTGGGGTGTTTTCTTTAGCCAATAAACAGTGTTAAAACTTCAAACTTCGATTGGGCAAAATGTATCTCTGTACTACTTGCACAGCATTGATAGGATGCCATCAGGTGCTGTCTGTATCTTTTTTTCCTGTGATTTACTTATACCTCTGACAAGTAGCACTAAATATAGAGGATGTCGGCAGAAAATACATCTTTCAGATATTTCACATTTACTACTATTTAAACTTTCAGACCATTGCAGATATTTAGATTGCTGACAGAAATTTTTGAATATATTGCATTTAAAGGGAGTTCTAGACTTTTTTTTCCATTTTTTTGGTTACCCCTGCAGTCTCTAATTTCGACAGGTGCAGTGAGGGCTACCACATTGAGTCACAATAATACACAGGACAATACCCACTCAGCTTTGATGGAAGGCCCGGTTGAGCTCCTTGGGGTGAGCTCTACAGCCCTGGTCCCAAATAGACTAATATAAGGTACACATCATGTCTATGCACTAAAATGCACTTTGCTTAGTGCAGATCTATGAATGGGATTCTTACAACCTATACTAGAGGTACATCCTGTGTTAATTCTGATTGTATTGGTGGCAATTTAATTAGTGACAGAACTACTTTAGTATTGTATTGTGCCATGTGGTCATAAGGAATCTCAAAATATTCATATGAATGCAGAACAAAATTAGGCCCTTATTTCACCTCAGGATACCCCCCATATATCTGCACTGCACTAAAATACAGAGCACACACTGCAGAGATTGTCACCTGCATCAAAATATGAATATGATAATGAATGAATTGTAAATAAATCTTGAAGAATACATTACACCAAACATTAAAGAGTGATATCGGTCTTTACAAAGAAACAGCCCATAAAGAGCCATATCCAGAAAAACGCCTTCTTTTACCCCTTCAAATCTTAATAAACAGTAATGCATTTTGTTTTAGGTTGTAAAACCCTTAATAATTGCAATCCATGAAACCCAAAATGTAGCAAAGGTCCCAAGATTATAGCCAGACATTTGATCCCAGAGTCTGGTCATTTCTGCAGGCCCGGCAGCTATGGCCTTGGTCCCACGAGTTTTCATATTGACTGGTTTGCGTCTGCTGACTGAACTTCTGGTGTATATTGCATAGAGTAAGGAGACCTATTAAAGCTGGTATAAAAGCTAATATAGTGTGGTCTGATATGTATGTCATAGGAATATATACCCCTTTCCATGTCATAGGGTGCCACTTATTAAGGCACAATATGGCTCATTATGTGCACATCATTGGACTTAGTTCCAGCTGGTCTAACCACTTGGTTAATTAGTTCTGGTCACAGTCTCATGGTGGCAGCACTGAGTGGTGTCTGCTCTGCTGCCAGGCATCCAAATTGAATTCACCACCATAATAGAATACTCTGCTTTATGGCTTCAGATGGAGCCACTGTGCTGGTACAATCAAGACTACTTGTTGAGATAAATAAAATGCTGGAAACATTTTATTTCTACACACATACATGCTTGAATGTGACATGGTTAGAATGCACTGAATAGATTGAAATTTTGGCAGGACACTTTCACAAGTGGGGTGATGATATATTTGCAGAAATTGGAAAGTCTATATATTTCAGATCTTGTCCCAGCTTTAACCCATGGAATTATCAACATGATTGTATTTTCCAATATCATTTGAGTTACTTGTATGTAAAGGTCAAATTGTCAGATCCAACCCTTGTGAACCTTTGTCCATTTATTGAAAGATGCAAATATAAAATGCTGGTTGCCATGATGTTCAAGACGTTTATGCATACACTTTTCAAATGCATCAAAATTAATAAATATTTGCATAAATCGCAATATTGAGAGAAAAATCCTGATAATCACCATAGGAAAAAGGTTGATGTCAAAGATATCCCTACTAGTTGCCAATGCTGCATCAATAAGAATTACCAGTACAGGTTTGCACCCCTGATAGAACTAAAGGTAGACCTGTCACAAGGTCTGTAGTACATACATATAGTAAGCAGAAGATGACCTATTTTAGGACTCTGACCTTTGACCTACTGACCTAATTCATCTCAAATTATGATCCCCATGTTAAACACATGTTTTTACACTGATTCAATTATATATAGTTGCATTATTTGATGAAATGAATTAATTTGAATTAAAAATGATTTAATTATTTTTATTCTTAAAACTCATATTGTGAAAAATACTGTTTTTGAATTTTTTTTACACCTGGCATAGCTGTAATCCTGAGATTCTAAGCTTTAATTTGGTGTATAGCATGTTATGTTTTTTCTTTGATGATGGGTACAACCTGAAAAAGAGGTCGTACCTCAGCCATGCTGCAGCAGTATGTTCAAATTAAATCCTGCGAGGGGTGTCTCAGTGTTCTCCGTATATATGGAAATTCACTAACATATTCTTAATAACACTTTAGAAAAAACTATTTATACAACAGATAACCACTGGAAAATAATCTATAGGTCCATAAATGTGCAAGTAGGGTGCTTAGAAAATGATATTTGATATTGTTGTTTCAACTCCCTGGTCAAGCACTATCACCCTTGTTTAAGTCTCCACTTCCTATCACTCTTTTGCAGATAGTGGGGCAGATTAAGTGAGAATATGGGACAAATCATTCACATTGTGATACAAGCACCAAATTTGGACTGGCTACTCTCTATAGTTAGTGTTTTCAGGAAAAAAGTGATCCTTGATGACCTTGAGCAGGGGTCAAAGGTCAAAGATCACCAAAAACCTGATTTTTACATTTTTTTCCCCTCATTGTTCTGCTTCTATGAAGGGCAGCAAACTTCAAACTTGGTCCACACATGCCCCTACATTGGCCCTATGACCTGTCTAAATATGAATGACCTTGGCCCAAGGTCAAGGTAATTTCAAGGTCAAATATCATGAAAAAAAACTGAATCGAAGCACATTTCACCCTTTCGTAAACATGATAATACCTAGTCTTTGAGAGATGTTTATGACATATTCATATGCTCTGATACATCTTCTTTCCATTCATACCAAATACATTCTTGTGAACTCTAGACATCTGCATCAATGGAAGATGGGAAAGAACACTTACTGACTACTTTTTGAGATTCCTGCAAAATAATCATCCTTAATCCAGCATAATTGAAATCATAGTGAAAATGCTAAATGGTATGTAAACATTATCCAGATCATGATGGAAACACCAAATTTAAACTGATTACCTTTTATATGATGAGTTTTAAAAAAAAAGGGTTAGCCACCCACAAAGTGACCAGAATAAAACCATTATGACCTTGAGTAGAGGTCAAAGGTCAAAGGTCTGCGAAAACCGGACTTTTACAGTTTTTGCCTCATTATTCTGGTTCTATGAAGTCCAGCAACATCAAATTTGGTCCAGACATGCTCCTTCATTGGCTCAATGACCTGTCTGAGTATGAATGGCCTCAGCGAAAGGTCAAGATCATTTCAAGGAAAAAAAAAAAAATGAATGAGAGCACGTTTTACTCTCTCACAACCATGATAGTGTCATACTAGTAATTATGCATGATCAAGTTGTCATATGAGAAATATCATATGACTAGTGGTGTATGGAGTGAATACATCAAGCTCATAGAAAATAGTGTTATTTCCAGTTATCACTGGTTTATTCAGCTTTAGGCAACATGTAAGAAATATCAATCACACAGTAGTTAGTATGTAGGTAATTTGTACATACAGTAAATATACAATAGTTCATAGAGTATAATGTTCTGTTCCACTCCACCTGTGAGGTAATAATAATACAATGTCCAGCATAGTACAAGGTGGGTTCCCACACCTAGCTCCTGGCCTGCTGCTTAGAGGAATAATGTAATAATGAATAACTTTACCCTCTGGTGGATGTCTTGAGGAAAATAGCCTCTGGCCACTAATGATGGAAACCAATGCCTGTCTAGCATAGTTTTACGATAGTGCAGTGGTATAGCAGGTAGCAGGAGATGACTGGAGATGTTACCTCTGGAGTGGTTCTTGGTGTTCTGCCTTCTAGGAGGTGCAGCCAGGCTATTTGTACCAAATCTTGGCATTGCACCTCAGACTGACTGGGGCCAGTGGCATCTGCCTAACTCTGCAATTGTTTGAGGGGAGTCTTTCATGTGTCACTGGGTGCACAAAGGACCCCCATGGACGCCGCTGCGTCCCCCATTGTCTTGGTCGGTTCTGTGACTTCAAACCCCCATATCTCGGAAGTTTACGCCGTTACAACCGCCATTTTGGGCATGCGCAGAGTTGTATATGCCAAGTTTATAATGCCTGCTTAATAGGCGCGTAACTTGCGCCGGTTTGTCCGTAGTGCATTCGAAGGTTGAATCCGTCTCTATGGCGTAACTTCCTTAATAATAGGAGTTCCGCCTTGATCTTAAATCATTTTTACTGTCTTATTTTGGGCTTTCCATAAATGCTTTGATATTTGACCTAGGTTGCTCAGGAGGGACGCTAGAGCGACCGGACGGTTATGGCGTTGTGCTTATGTAACCCATTGTTCAGTTATTAGAGTGCTCAGACACTCATGACGGCGTCTGCGGTGCCCAGGCACCCGTGACGGCCGGTTGCATTCACTTACAAGTTATTAGTTTGTGCACTGAACCATGAGGTCGCACATTGAGACCCTCAGGTTTATTATATTGTGCAGTGAACCATTAGGTCGGACCCTTTGATGTCATAAACTCTGTGTAACTGACCTGGCTGGTGTGCAGTGGGGCATGAACGCTCATTTACAAAATTTGAGCGCTCTTATAGCTCTTAGAACCAACCTATGTATTAATTTCTTAGATATTCTTTGATTAATACAGTAATATGTTACAATTTATTGAATAATAAAATGGTATATAATAGAATACTCCGTCTTCCCCGAGAGAATGCGAAACTCCGTCATTTTGCCAAGGGAATGTACAATATATATATTTTTACCTTATTTGGAGTTATATACTGTTTGTAAGAGGATTTGAAGTGATGGGGAGTGCTTCAAATGCAATTTTTGTGGTAGAGCTTTGTCAGTATATATTATATACTAGTATCTATATCTTACCATACATGGATGCATTTGCTTATGTATCATCAATTTTGGGTACAATTTTCCAATTTTATGTACAACATACAATTTGGCAAATAGCGTGCAATTTTGGCATTCAATGTTCAATTTAGTGTGCAAATTGAACATAAATGACAATTTTAGTGTGCAAATTTACAATTTCACGTGTAATTGCGTTTAATTGACAATTTTAGTATGCAAATATATAGTTTTCGCGTTCATTTGGCAATTTTAGTATGCAAATATACAATTTCGTGTTCAATTTACAATTTTAGTATGCCAATATACAATTTTGCGTTCAATTGATAATTTTAGTATGCCAACATACAATTTTGCGTTCAATTGATAATTTTTAGCATGCAAATATACAATTTTGCGTTCAATTGATAATTTTTGTATGCACATATATAATTTTGCGTACAGTTTGGTTACACATGAAAATCTTGATTTTTGTAAAAAAAATCCGATTTAGTGTATGAATTGGGTATAAACGTACAGTATAATGTGCAACATACATTTTAGTGTGCAAATTGTGTACAAGCGTACGACCTAGTGTGCAAATAGCAATTTTAGTTTGCAAATTGGGTACAAACGTACAATCTAGTGTGCAAACATACAATTTTGGTGTGCAAATTGGGTACAAACATACAATCTAGTGTGCAAACATACAATTTTGGTGTGCAAATTGGGAACAACGTACAATCTGGTGTGCAAACATACAATTTCTAGTGTGCAAATTGGGTACAAACGTACAATCTGGTGTGCAAACATACAATTTTAGTGTGCAAATTGGGTACAAACGTACAATCTAGTGTGCAAACATACAATTTTGGTGTGCAAATTGGGAACAACATACAATCTGGTGTGCAAACATACAATTTTAGTGTGCAAATTGGGTACAAACGTACAATCTAGTTTACACTATACAATTTTTGGGATTCGAGACAAATTTTTCCGAGGACCGGAAAAACAAAGTACTTCATGTACAATAGGCTCGTTTGTCTCTGAGTTACTCTGTGATTTTGCTATATGGGTGTATTAATTGGCAATTTCTGCAGTGGGCCGCTGCTTTTAATTGACTTTTCCCTAGCCTTTTTGAGTATGTGTCCCTGAAAGAGATTATTTGGTGAGTATCTTAAGTAAACATTTTTCATGTCAACAATTTTTCTCAACACATTTTTTTTTTTTTTTCCATTCATTTTTCCAACAATTTTCTTGGATACCTAAAGTGTGTTACCTTAAGTGAACCTTGGTATAGTATACAAGTGCTAGTGGGTACAAGAACTGTCTTAGTTATCTACCTGCATTCATGTATATTAATGTTAGATTTGTTTAATTTTACAATTTGCAATTTGCAATTTGCGTGTATATGCGTGCATTAATCATCGATTTTGTGAGAATACCATAGATTTTCATATAATACATCAACAAGTGGCTGTGTATATTTTTCTTAAATCAATTTTTTTTTCTTTCAATACTTTGATAATTTCATTGACAGTGGAGGTGTCTCAGGAATGAGATGTGAATCTCCTCCCTGATGTGCTCATGCAGTGGTGGCACTTGAGGTGTTAGGTGCCAGATTCTGGCATGTGTCTGTGGCAGTGCCTAGTTGGTGTCAGTGGACAGTTCAGGGTGGTTGGGGGTGTGTGTGTCCATTTAAGGAGGGGGTGGCTGGTATTGGAGTATCAGTTCCTTACTGGAAACCTTTGCTGCAACATCATGGCTCACTTTCAAGCTATCCTTGAATTGCCTGTGTCCCAGGTGATGGTGGTGGGGAGTCCGGCTAGGGCCCTGGTGGAGGCCAACCAGACCATACACTATGGCTATATAGTGAAAAATTACAGAGAGATCTGTGAGCATGGTGATGTGCTGGTTGACATGTACTCCTGCCACTACTTTTTGGGTTCAGCCTTACGTCGGGGGGCCACTGTGGCCCTTTTGGCCAGGGCCTTGAGTAATATAGGGTTCTGGCCCATGGATTCTAACTTCGGGCCGCGGGAGCGAGTGTTGTGGGACTATTTGATGGCAGTCTCCTTCATTGATCTTGCGGCGTCCGGGGACCCATCTATGGCAGCTGAGTACGGACTGGGATCGATGGAGGCCCGACTTATTGAGTGGGATCACGACCACTGCCACATGTATGGATCGGACTCCTATTCTCCCGTCAGTGTTGAACCCGAGGCTCTGTGGTAGAAACCCGACTGACTGAAACCTAGGGTGTAAAAACCCGCTATCCCAAAGGCCCTTTTCAGGGCCGGCAAATTGTCCGAAAAGTTCTGAATACTGTCTCTGTAATGTTGTCCCCTGGTGGTGGACTGGGGGCAGTCTAGGCTGTGGGCAGCCTCGGCTGTTTCCACAGTCACCGGGGAGGGCTGGTGGTTTAGAAAATTAGCAATAGTCTGCATGCTTGACCTTGCGGTCTCCTCCTGTTGTTCGTCAATAATTATATCTGTTGTATTTTCCAGTGCTGTCATGGTCACCGGGCTGGTGCCACAATCATTCTGCAGAAGCATGGAGTAGTATAGTCCTTTGTTTTTAAGGGCTGGTATGGTACTGAACCTAGTGCGCCAAGGTAGGTGTATCACCTGAGGGGGGTGATAAGCAAATTCTCCTCTCTGTGTTGTTATAACTGCTGGTCCATTCTAGGTAAATATAGCCTTAGGTAGTGGTAAGGTTTTAACCACTATATCCTTGTAGGTCGGGGCAGCTGCTGACTTAATCTCATCAAATTCATGTGGTATTGGCCTCAAGGGTACCGCGAAGTTTGAGTCTCCACAATATATTTTAAAATATATTGTGGGATTTGTGTATTTTTCTTGCCACAGTGTGTCTGTGCAAAATTCCTTAAGGTACTTCATTATTCTGTAGGCTGAGTAGATGGTCAGGGTGAATAATTTAGCAATTATCAGGGTGTGGGTTTCCTGAATTGTGAGGAAAGGGGTGTGGGTTTCCTCTGTAGGGGTCGATTTGGTAGGATTCTTATCTGGGAGCAATTTGTGTAGGGGCAGCTCGGTGACTAGTCTAAATGCTTTGGCTGTAGGCAGGTAGGCTACAGTCCCTCCTAGTCTGTACAGTTTGAGTAGTATGTATACTATAAAAATGTGAGCTGATATCCCTAGGATGAGTCCTAAGATTTGGAAGATTGGATGCTCTGTAACTCGACGTAGGTGTGATTCTACGTAGCGTGTTTCCATTGCCTTATCAAGGTTGGAGGCATCTTTTAATAATGTTTTGGCAAAGGGCTCTAGATTTAGTTGAGTAATGTCATCCATGACTGGATTTTCCTGTAGTTTCTCTAAGGTTCTAGAAAGGTTTACTACTGGGAAATTTGGAAGATTCTCTCTTTCATCTGGTTTGGTTTCAGAAATTTGGTTAAGTGCTGCCATGAATGGTAAATTAATTGTCTTGAGAATGTAATGAAATGATAAGGTTGAGTTACAGGGCGACCTTGTGTTTGGAAGAGAAAATTCTCCTACGCTGATTGTGCACCCACAGGGTACACCTATGATTGAGTAGGACTGGGCTTTTCGAGTTTCAGACGTTTTACCATGTATGATCAAGTTGTCATATGAGAAATATCATATGACTAGTGGTGTATGGAGTAAATACATCAAGCTCATAGAAAATAGTGTTATTTCCAGTTATCACTGGTTTATTCAGCTTTAGGCAACATGTAAGAAATATCAATCACACAGTAGTTAGTAGGTAGGTAATTTGTACATACAGTAAATATACAATAGTTCATAGAGTATAATGTTCTGTTCCACTCCACCTGTGAGGTAATAATAATACAATATAGTACAGCTCCTGGCCTGCTGCTTAGAGGAATAATGTAATAATGAATAACTTTACCCTCTGGTGGATGTCTTGAGGAAGATAGCCTCTGGCCACTAATGATGGAAACCAATGCCTGTCTAGCATTGTTTCACCATAGTGCAGTGGTATAGCAGGTAGCAGGAGATGACTGGAGATGTTACCTCTGGAGTGGTTCTTGGTGTTCTGCCTTCTAGGAGGTGCAGCCAGGCTATTTGTACCAAATCTTGGCATTGCACCTCAGACTGACTGGGGCCAGTGGCATCTGCCTAACTCTGCAATTGTTTGAGGGGAGTCTTTCATGTGTCACTGGGTGCACAAAGGACCCCCATGGACGCCGCTGCGTCCCCCATTGTCTTGGTCGGTTCTGTGACTTCAAACCCCCATATCTCAAAAGTTTACGCCGTTACAACCGCA
The DNA here is from genome assembly GCA_949317995.1 of Acholoe squamosa. Classification (NCBI taxonomy): domain Eukaryota; kingdom Metazoa; phylum Annelida; class Polychaeta; order Phyllodocida; family Polynoidae; genus Acholoe; species Acholoe squamosa. The sequence goes on along the minus strand of OX439045.1, from coordinate 74,240,624 downwards.
ATTTTGGGCATTTTTATAATGCCCTCTTGATAGGCGCGTAACTCGCGCCGGTTTGTCTGTAGTGCATTCGGAGGTCGAATCCGTCTCTATAACGTAACTTCCTTAATAATAAGAGTTCCGCCTTGATCTTAGGCTCATTTTGACTGTCTTATTTCGGGCTTTCCATAAATGCTTTGATATTTGACCTAGGTCGCTCAGGAGTGACGCTAGAGCGACCGGACGGTTATGGTGTCGTGCTTATGTAACCCATTGTTCAGTTATTAGAGTGCTCAGACACTCATGACGGCATCTGCGGTGCCCAGGCACCCGTGACGGCCGGTTGCATTTACTTACAAGTTATTAGTTTGTGCACTGAACCATGAGGTTGCACACTGAGACCCTCAGGTTTATTATATTGTGCAGTGAACCATTAGGTCGGACCCTTTGATGTCATAAACTCTGTGTAACTGACCTGGCTGGTGTGCAGTGGGGCATGAATGCTCTTATACAAAGTTTGAGCGCTCTTATAGCTCTTAGAACCAACCTATGTATTAATTTCTTAGATATTCTTTGATTAATACAGTAATATGTTACAATTTATGGAATAATAAAATGGTATATGATAATAAGGTAGAGTGACCTTGAGTCGTCCAGGTACCTTGAGTCGTCCATTTTGCATGTTTAGTGGTGCAAAATTGGAATTATCAATGATCCCTTAGAGGATTTTTTGCTATTTATATTGGAAAAGGGTTGGGAGATGCAGCTATCTGCTATCTTACCATCTTTGGCACTTTGGATGTACCACCTTCCACAGGCTATCAAAGAGAGCATGTTTGGGATGATATCCATGCAAATGGAGATGGGTTTCTGACAATGTGTGAACCACTTATATTACAGTGTAACTAGTAAATGAGAATAAACTTGCAATACCACCCAAGGAGTCACTAAAAAGAGTTAGCCTTAACTAAATATTGTACATTGATTACATTCACACCCTGTCAGTTATCAGTAAACCTGAAATCTGCCCTTTTCTTGCATTAAGTACACAATAAAAACTCTCCTTCACAGTAATTGATTCATGAAATGATGTGGCTGACTCAAGGTACTTGTGGCCGACTCAAGGTACTGATGAAGGAAAATACACATCACTAGGATAGTGACGGCCTATAGAGACTGATGGGCATACATATAGGAGTTGTAACCCTATTTGCTGGAAAGACAAATACATCAGGGTGATTTTCATAACCATTTTTTGATGCCCCCCACAAGTTAGCTTACTATAGCACAGACCTTAGAAAAAGTCAGAGGTTGCACAGAGGTCCAAGTGGACGACTCATGGTCACTTTACCTAATAGCTATTCTCAATCAAAGAACATTGGCTGACTTATTTTTCTAGGTTCTTTGTAAGTAAATCATTGATAGCCCAGCACAATTGGAATCATGGTGAAAAAGGATGATGGGCTGGAAGCACCAACTACAATCTGAAAGCACTCGATAAGTTTGTTTCAAGAAAAACTGTAAGCCAACCGAAAATTGACACCCAGCAATGTGAGCTAGGGTCAAAGGTCACTGGAAAATTTATTTTCAAATTTTTTCCCCTCAATATCATAGTTCTAGAAATCTTTAAAACTTGTCCAGACATGTATATGCATTATGACATATTTTTAGAAGAACTTCCTAATAGAGAATAAACATAAGCTCGTTCAACACATGAAAACAAATAATCTTTATTCATCATTTCATTATTCATTGAGCTATTAATAGATGTTGATGGATAAAATGTTGCGTTAATTTTTCAAGTCTGCCAGCTCATGTATTGGGATCCAGCATATGTAGGCACCTTGACCAAGCGTATGTAGGCACCTTGACCAAAAGGTCTTGCAAATATGACAGTGTGGATAAAGCTATTATCACCACATCAGTGTCATTTGCATGTTTTACAACTGCCTTGCTCCCATGCTCTACCATATGTTTTGCATGAACAAAGATCCTGCTGTCAGCTTCTTCTTGTGTGCATGGGGATATTATGTTTAGCCCGATATCAGTGTTGCTTAAAACATCTTCTCCTTTTTTAAGAAGAGGGGAGGGGTTATTAGATCCTGGTGTAATCAAATATGATAATTTTAAAGGACAGTCAGTGAGATGAAACTGGAAAATGTTGCAGCCAAATTGTTCACAGAAAATGTATATTGGAGCCAATCTGAGTTACCCCTCATGCATATTGGTGAGCTTGTTCCTAATCGGACAGCAGGAGCACAGTGGGTCTCCCAGGGTGAGGGGCCTGTGTTAAGTCTTTGGGAGCCAACTTGTGAGCCCCCTTTTGAAGGCCCAATTCTGCTACTCATGGCTAGAAAAATTATGGGCATATAGGGGATATGCCTTTTGTTATCTGTGTTGAATTTTATATGAAAGGTAGTCCTACTGATATGATACACATACTGACCCACATAGAGCAAACTGTGAGTGTATGGTTTGTTGTCCGTTCCCCAACCCCTATCTCCCTGGTGGTCAAGGAGTCAGCAGTCAGGCTTCCTCTAGTGGTACCAAAGGTACCAACCATAGTTTCGCAAAGAGCGCCGCCTACAATTGATATTCCCGACTTTAGGTGCATGCTGGAATAACTCCGACCTTGGGTATTCAGGTTTATTCATCAACTTAGTCCCTTTGCAGGATGTAGAATGTGTTAGCGTCCATCTTCACTGCAGGTTCCGTCCCAGATTAACGAGTCCAGCGTAAGGATCAGTGCCTCTGGCATATTAAATGCTTTTACCCTCAGGTACAAAGAGACACCATCAGATGGACACTTAGAGATCTTCCGGATCCGTGTCCATCTTCTCAGCCTACTCCACTGAGGCAGATGGGGCCGAGCTGCTGCAACTGCTCACAGAGAGCAGCGTGGAAGCCTCGCTGGGCGTGTCGCTCCCCAGGCTCAAAGCTCTCATCACCGCGGATGGACTGTCCAGTGCCTCGGATGCAGGTGAAGCAACTGTGGCAGCTGGGGCAGTCCGGGCGAAAAGAGCAGCCGGAAGTGGGGGAGCTGCCGGAACCGGCAGAGCAGCCGGGACCGGTGGAGCAGCCGGAACCGGTGGAGCACCCGGGACCGGTGGAGCATCCGGGATGAAGATTAGGGACGACGGAAGGACGTCCCACTCCTCTAGGTGTTTCCCGAATGCCAGGAAGAATTGGAGGTCAGCCTCCTTGTACCTGTGAATGTACCCGGCGTTCTCAGCGCGGTGGAACTCCTTAAGTTTTTCAGCTTCCATCTGCTGACGCAGGCAGGATTCGAGAGCCTCCTCGACTTTCTTCCTTTCCAGCTGCCTGATCTTCTCTTCCTCCCTCCTCTGGATTTCGTAAACCAGATTGAAGGTGGCTTCAGTCATCACACGCCAGTAGTCGACCGACTTCTGGCGGTGCAATGCCTGCCATTCCGCCATCAGGTCATTCTGGATCTGAGCCGTTTGGACATCGCGGTGGTCAACAAACGTGTTCGAATCCTGAAGACCTGACAGAGTTCCGGAGATTAGCTCCATAAGGGGCACCCGAGGGGCCGTTGGTGGAACTATCACTAGTGGGGGCGCGATGGCCTCCACTGAGGCAGGCGGGGTGCCTGCTGGAGGAGCAGCTGGGCCCTCAACCGTGATACCACCTCGACCCGGGGAAGCTCGGGTGGACTCCAGCCAACCACGGCCTCTACCACGGGGTTTGGTCCGGCCCAGGGAGGTTAGGACCTGCGACTCGGGTCCAGCCTGTCCCATAGCAGGGAACTTCGCCGCGTACTCACTATACGTGGGGCGCTTGCCGGAGGATCCCTCTCCAGCCCACCAAGATGAATACCTGGATGGGGGAGCGAAGAGTTCGCCCCCATCATCCTGGCTGCCAGAGGCTTCGCCCGGGCGTTGTTCTGCGGGTGCAGGAGTCGAAGTTGTGGCCAGGGTGGCCGCCTGGCTAACCGTCCTATGGGCCTGGTTGCTAGGCATATCCAGAGCCGAGACCTGTTGTTCCGACTCACGACGATCAGCTGGGTTGGCTGGCCTGGGCTGGTCCTTGTTACCCGAAGGGCTTACGGACCGGTCTGCTCGGGTCCTTTTGGAAGCACCTGTAGTTGTGGCTGTGCCTCCGTTAGGACCCTTAGAGCGGGCTTTGGCCTTCTCCCGTTTATCATCTCCTCTCCACTTCTTCACTTTCAGGTGCACCTCGCTGGGCATCCCGAACTTTGTGCAGGAGAAGTTGATCTGGAAGAAGGTCAACAAGTTGCCACTCTTCCACGAGCAGAATCCGGTCTCGAATGCCTGCTCCTTTATGTCCTCTACGCTCAACGAGGCCCAGTTAGCTAGGAGCTCGTTGAAGCACTTGATGGCCCGCTTCCTCGTCTTCTCCAGGCCGATACCATGGGCTTTCTGCAAGTGCAGAGCCATGGTGAGTGTTGAACGAGCCATCACATAACTTGCTGGGACGGTCTCCGAGCACGCACATCATCACAGGTTTGTGGTGCATGTGATGCTCGACTATGTGCCGAGTGAAGCGGGGCTTCATCTCGAACACTTTTCACCCGTGAGAGCCAGCTGGCACGACTCGAATGGGCACCTTCGGCGGTTGCCGGTTGGTCCCCATTGGGTCATCGCCCACTGGACTTTTGTCCGGGCCTCATAACTGTAGATAGACCCCAATTTGGATTTCAGCTGGTCAATCCAAATGAGGTAAAATTTACCTACTGGCGTATCCGAGGGGCCGGATTTCATCCACTCCTCGTCATCGCTATCACCGTCCTTATTGACGGCGCCAGGACACATGTAGTGGACCGTGTCATAGGCACAGTCGGCGAAGCAGCGGGGAGTCCATTCCTTGAACCCCTCGGCTGCATTCTTCCACATCCACTTCTGATTGTCGTCCTTTGGGACATCCGTGGTCATTTCTTCCCACGTTGTCACGGACTCCAAATCAGATTTGGCTGACTCAGGCAGCTCTGGGTCGCTTTGGCTTCCCTCACTGTCCGTGTAGATGCCTGCTCCCCTATGGCTGGCTCGGCTGGTGGTGGTAGTACCAGCCGGAGCCTTGGTAGAAGACTTGGCGCTTGTCCCGCTGGTGCTGGCAGTGGAAGCTGCAGTAACCGAGGTGGCTACCGTGGTGGTTGTGGTGGTGGAGGCGGGCGCCTTTGGTTTGCCCTTGCCCCTCGGCTTGGTAGGGGGCGTGGGCTCTGCCGGAGACGCTTTCGCTCCATTTTTCTTTTTCCGGCACTGAACCTTGGGTGGCTGCGCCGGCACCTCAGGACTGGAATCCGACTCCCGTGGATTCCTGTCCTCCGTACGAGGGCTCCTCCTACCGCTGACCGGGGAGTCAGAGTCGGAAGAGACCTTAGATTTGCTTTGGGCCTGCTGTTTGCGGTGGGCCCGACGAGCTGCGGTGAGCTGCTTCTGCTGCTTGGCGAGCTCGGCTCGCTTGGCTTCAACAGCAGCCTGCTGACGCGAGATGTCCTGTTCCGAGATCTCGCCAGGCGCCTCCGGAATGTCGGTACCCGGTTCTGCCTCGGTCATGGACCTCTCAATGGCGATCCTCACGTCTTCAGCCTCCAGGTCACTCTTGGTGAGAGGACCCTTTGGCGCAGGTTTATGGGTCAATCGCTTCACCCGGCCGGTTTCCACCGAAGAGAGGGTTACTGTAGAGTCTGTCTCCATGTCAGACTCTCTTAACTCTGCGGCCTTTCGGGTGATGCCTTCGGAGATCAGCACTGCTTAGGCCAAGCTCTCGTTGACCGCCATCTTCTCCCCCAACCTTTGATAGTTGCGGAGCCAAGAGACTGGCATACTGTCAGCCAACTCATCACTGCACGAGTCCATAACCAGAGTCTTGAAGTCGTCTGGTATGGCCTCGGGCATGCCTGGTTTCGCCGCCAGCGGTCCGTAACCGAACATGGAGGCGTGCATGGGGATATAAGTCCCCCAGGAGGTGTATACAACACCGGCCTCGCAATCGACGTGTGCCATACGTTCGATACGAGTCTTGAATCCCGGAGGATACAGGGGAATGTCCAAGACATCCATACTGCCACCCGAAGCTGCTGCCGTAGACGCGGGCTCTGGGCGCGGTGGTGGTGGAGGTGGCATCCTCTCCCGGTCGGTGGCCTCGGCCATCGCCGAGAGCGTCCGGGCTGCCTCCTCAGTAGAAGAGTCCATAGACTCCTCGACCCGAGACGGGACCTTCGGGTCCTCGCCTTCCTCCAACAAAACGTTGGCAGTTTGACGCGAGGCGTCAATCGTCCCCTGTGCCATGGCACTGAGGGCGACTTCCAATAAAAATTGGCAAATGTGTTGGACTCCTCCCGAAGGATTCGTCCAACAAAAGGGGTTTGTTAGAGCAAGCTAACTCGACAGCTAGGGGCTGTAAACCACCAACACTAACTAGAGCCAAAGCGGGTGGCGTCTAACCACCACGAGTCCGCCCTAGTTATGACCAGTATGACGTCAGACCTCTTGTCTCGCGAGATCCCGCCGTGGCTATCCGGTGACCTAGTTCCGCGTTTCCCACCGCACCCGCGGCGCCACCTAGGGAACTAGATCCGAACTAACATTCGACTCGACATGCGAGACGCGGCCTACTACCCGAGTGCTATCGTCTGGAGCTTGGCGGTGTATACAACGCTTCAAAGCGAATGTACCGGTTAATCCGACCGCCACTCATGGGATACAGCTACCCGGGGAGGGCGCGTTCGGCATCTCCAGCCGTGGAACGTATGTTACCCGCCTACGGCGGACAACACGCAGCAGCTCGTTGTGTACTGAGTTAGGTTACAGCAGACCTTAACCGGGGACTGCGTCTAACGCCTTCGGTTAGCCTCTTATTTTTCCCGGCTTTACGTACGGCCTTTTCTGGGTTCCGCTTAGCCACTGCGGGACCTTTCCCATACGTAATGCCTTCACTCAGCGAGACATTTTTCCTTTTCTTACGATTAGGTCGTTTCCTGGCCTTCGTCTTCTTTTTCACCATAACCTCGTCTCCCGGCGTCTTTCTCGGCCGGCCTCTAGGGCGCTTCATTGGCACTACCACGCTCGGTCCGCTAGGGACAGATGCTGGTGGTTTGTAACCGAACTCCCTCTCCGCCTCTTCGCGTCCCTTCCAGGGCCGAAGTTTTCCGACATTCGTCTTCCATTTCCTACCAGTTAGGCAGTCTTCCATCATCACCGTAGACTCTGAGATGACGCGGATAATTTTAAACGGACCTTCCCAAGGTGTTACGAGCTTCAGCCGTTCTAGCGGCTCGTAGTACCTTAGTACTTTGTCCCCAACATTAAAACGAATTCGTTTAGCATTGGTGTCATAACCCACCTTCTGCCACTTCGCACTCTTCAGCAGCTCTTTCCGAACGGCCTCGTATGCCTGTTTGAACCTATCCCTTAACGACTCTACAAACAACACAGTGCAGGGCGCCTCCGGGTCTATCCCAACCACTCCATACACTAAGTCGGCGGGCATTATGATGTCCTCGCCGAACACTAGCATGTTTGGAGTGCAATTAGTAGATGAATGGACAGTGTTGTTGTAGGCATGTACTACAAACTCGCACTGTTCATCCCAGTCGTCCTGGTGGGTATTGACCAGGGGCTTTAGCACTTGTATCAGGGTTCTGTTGAACCGCTCTACCTGCCCATCCGACTGTGGTCGGTATGGGTTTGTTCGAGTCTTACAGATGGCTAGGTAATGGCACATTTCCTGCCAAAGCTCCGACTGGAACTCTCTTCCTTGGTAGCTGTGCATCATAAGAGGAACACCCAAATGTAGCACCCAGCCTTTCACAAACGCCTCCGCGCATGTGGCAGCTTTGTGATTAGGAAGAGGGAACACCCGAGTGTACTTGGTATAATAGTCGGTTATGACCATCATGCAAGTATTGTCTCGGGGCGTTGTCTTAATTCCACTGATGATGTCTATCGCCACTCTAGCGAATCTGACACCAAATAATTCCTGGGATAAGGGTTGCTTACCCAGGCCGGGTCCCGGCTTGTTTTTACAACAATCCGGGCAAGTGGCGATCAACCGGAGCAGGTCGCCTCTCATACCGGGCCAGTAGTAACGCCTTTGTAGGCGCTCTATTGACCTCTTCTTACCGAAATGGCCACTCGTTTGATGGCCATGGCAATAATACATGATATCCCTCCTCATCGGAGCGGGTATCACTATTTGTAACAGCCTACCGTTGGTGGGAGTTGTCTTCCACCTACATAGTATGCCATCTCGGATCTCTAGCTCGGTCCATTGAGCTAGCAATCGCCTCGCTTCCCTATCTTCTAGGGATACTAGCGGCCTTGCCAGTTTAATACCTGACCGTAGGTATTCCATCATGCGCGCAGTGGTGGGATCCGACTGTTGGAACTTCTTGATGGTCTCCGGGGACCAATCAAGATAGCTACATACAGCCTCCTCCCAGGGGATACGGGGGGTGGTATAATTGAATACCAACCCGGCTACCACAGCATTGTGGGCTCCGCAGTCTTCACAAGTGGCATTTTGGCACCTTCGGATAGGTCGCCTCGACAAGGCATCCGCATTGGTGTGTTTAGCACCGGGTCGGTGCTCTATTTGTTTATGCTCCAATCCGAATTCGGATAGATGAGCTAACCATCGTCCAATCATCCCCTCGGCGTCCTTAAAGTTAAGGAGCCACCTAAGAGACGAATGGTCTGTTCTTAAAGTAAAGTCACTTCCCCAGAGGAAATGCTTAATCTTCTTCGTATACACCATCACCGCGAGAAGTTCCCGCTTGGTGGTACAGTAATTACGCTGGGTCTTGCTTAGCGTGTTGCTAGCGAATGCTATTGGGACTTCGACTCCCTTCTGGACCTGAGAGAGAGCTGCCCCGATGGCATCATTGCTCGCATCGGTGTCTAAGATGAAATGTCCCTCTGGAGTGGGATATTTCAACACGGGTATATTCCTAAACAAATCTTTTATTTTATTAAAAGATTCTTCTTGCTCGCTGGTCCATGGGAATGGGTCCCGTGCCCTACCCGGGGTCCAGTGAGCTAAGCACTGCATGGGAAAGCTAACACGAGAGTAATTCGGTATGAAATCACGGTAATAGGAACAAAATCCTAGGAATGATCTCACCTCCTTAGCACTCGTGGGTCTCTCCCAATTTATCTACAGCTTCTAATTTTTCCGGATCCGCGCTCACCCCGTTAGGGGTGATGATCCTTCCCAAGTATGTAATTGTCCTCTTAAACAAATTACATTTCTTGGGTTTCAGTTTAAGACCGTTTGATAGTATCCGATTGAGGACCAGTTGCAGATTTGCATGGCATTCCTTGAACGACTTGCCGAACACGACCACGTCGTCCAAGTAGACCAAACATTTCTTCCACAAGAGGTCACTCAACAAGGATTCCATCATGGCCTCGAACGTAGCGGGGGCGTTACACAATCCGAAGGGTAGGACATTGTACTCGAATAGCCCCATATGACTGGAGAACGCTGTTTTCTCCATGTCATCAGGGTGCATCGGTATCTGCCAGTATCCGGATTGTAAATCCAAGGTACAGAACCATTGGTTCCCGCCCAAGCTATCTAACGTCTCGTCTATCCTTGGTAGGGGATACGAGTTTTTCTTTGTCATACCGTTCAGTTTTCGGTAGTCGACACAAAAGCGGATAGTACCGTCTTTCTTAGTGGTCATACACACAGGGCTGGACCAGGGACTCGAGCTCGGCACGATGACCCCTAAGTCCAACTGTTTACGTATTTCCTCTTCACAAATTAACTTCTTCTTAAGAGGAAGTCTACGATACGGGATCTTAAAAGGTTTCTCGTTGCCCACATCTATGGTGTGCAAAACCTTATTGGATCTACCCACCGGTCCTCCTTCCCTACCAAAAGCACTCTTGTACTTTTGTAGGAGTTTCGCCAGGCAATCCTTATCCTCCGTATCCTGTAGATCTGATTGATCAATCAGCTTTTTGAATTCTTCATCCAAAGGATGCTCACTAACGGGGTTTAGTGGTTTATTGAACTTAGCCTCGGCGACGTGTTCAACCGAACTCATCCTACCCACACTGTCGCCTCGCTTCAAGTAGACCACCGAACCACTTCGGTTAGTCATGGGTAATACAGTCCAAGCTGCATTAGCCACCAATGTATCCACTGAGTCCAACCCGATACTCGACAAATACACCGTATCGGGTTCGTAGACTCCAGTTTCATTTTCTTTGGGCCATTGATCCGCCACAAAGGACATCGCAAGTGGTACCCGGTGGGATCTTCACCGTGTGTATCACTGATGCAACCGAAGACACCTGTCTCAATACGCATTGGACATGCAAGCTATACGGGTTCCGTATACTCATCATACCATCCCTCGGGTCCAAGACGGCCCCGTATAAGCTTACAAAATCCAGTCCGAGGATTCCGTCATCACTAACCTCTGCTATAGTCGGCGAAAGAACAAATTCTTTGCCTCCTATACGGATAGGCATAAACGTCCTACCAAAAGTATGCATACTGCTTCCGTCGGCTGTGCAAGCATTTACCCCCGTTTTGAGGTTCTCATGGCTGCCGGCCACCGAGTCGAAAAATCTTTTGGACACACAGGAGTGGCTGGCTCCAGTATCCACTAAGAATTCTCCTACCCGGCCTTCCACAGATATGGGTACATACCACCGTCTCCCCCCTAAAGGAGAGGGGTTACTGGTAAACTGGTGAAAGTCTCCCGAATCACCAAGATTCAATCCGAGTCCTCTCAAAAATTCCAGACACGGATGACTTGGGGGAAGGCGTGTCCCACACACTCGGATCAACTCTTTGATCCATCCTTCCTCTCCCCCAGTGCGGCCACTCGCCTCCATATGCTCACTCCCATACACATAAGCACTAGGGTCCCTGGCCCCGGCCAAGGTGCAGGGGTGCGCACCCACAGCCACCCGGCCTCCAGGTGTATTTGATTCGAAATCTTCCACCGGTTCACCCCCGGTAGCATTTTGGCATTCTTTCTTCCTTGGGGTCATATCAGATGCCGTTGACACAACCCCAACTAGTTTTCCACCTTGGTGGAATCTACAGCGTTCTCCCTTCCTTCGCCGTTATCCTCGGCTTCGTAGAAGGCAGCCATTACCGGCTTAGCAGCGGTACATTCGGAAGAATAGTGTCCCATGCGCTGACACCTGAAACACTTAACCGTTCAGCGATCCACTCTGGGTCTTTGCCGACTGGCTTGGAGGGCATCTGTAATTTTCTTACACATATCCTCCATAAGTTTGGTCATATCCGGAGATTGACCCTTCGCTTTATCAGTGCTTACAGGAGGCCTGGAGGTATTCTCGCCACCTTTCGGGTTATTCTTGACATCGGGTGATGGTCTAGAATCCCTTGGCTTGTTAAACGCCTTCCTTGGAATATTATTCCTACCTGAAGCATTTTACCTTAGCTGCACTGAACAGAAGGTGCCGTCCTCCTGTTCGAATTCAATTAGCTCAAAGTCGTCCGAGGTAGTATTTGCCTCGGACTGCTGGACTACCGATGCTAGAGGAGCCGAGCCAGTGGCATTCGGTATGTCACCTGCTAGCATGGTTCGCTTCTTCACGGCCATATCTATACCATTAAATATGCCGTGCAATGTTATGCCTTCTTTCCAGGCATCTCTTGCAGCAATCTGCTCATCTCGGTCTCTTAAACCCTTGACGAATTGAGTAATCAAATTGTCCATATACCAGTCCTGGTTTTCTGTACCGGGTCTGGCCTTGCTTAGCAGGGCATGTAGTTCCATGCCATATGCTCTGAAAGCTTCGTTAGGCTTCTGAGTACGTTTTTTAAAGCGGACCATCGGATCCTCCTTGACCATGTTACATAACAGTCCGCTAGCAGATTCCACTAACTGCTCGAAACTCCCAACGAGGCCGTACCAGGTCCGCCATTGCTCTACAGCCATGCGACCTGGCCCGCCTTTCAAACACCTTACTAGGTGCGGCTTGGCCTCGTATGGGGTCCACCCATTACAATTCATCATGTCAATGAAATCTTCAAACCACTCTTTCCATGGCCGAGTACCGTCATATTCCTTAGGGATGACGGCTACCCTTCGGGCAGAATTATGAGCATACATCAATCTAGTGCATTGCTGTTTGCTCCATTCAATCGCCTTGGTTTCATTCAAGGTTCGATTGCCCCCTATACCACCGAAGCTCGTGTTGCCCGGTGGAGGTGGTGGCGGCGGCTGTGTATACGTCCACTATGAACCACTGTGGTTCGTATAGCCCGCACCACCCTGGTTAGGGCCGGTACCCGAGGTACTACTATGGCCTGTGGTACCCGGAGCACTTCCCCCCCCTTGTGCGCCTTGGTAACCGCCGTCAGACGGCTGGTTTCCCGCTGGCTGACTGCCATCGTTCGATGGATTGGGTTGGCTGCTGTCATTACCAGCTCCCAACCCCACACTATCAGTCTGATCCACATGTATGTGGAATCCACTAGTCTCCGCACTACTGTCGGAGGCATCCAGGGGTATATGGTCCGGGTCCAAGTTGTGGACTATGGGGACTTCACTTATCCGGACTCTACTAGTTCAGCCATGCTTATCTTGGGTTCTGATATAGACTCCCCCTTGATCTACATTCCGCGTCGCATTATCATTGACAAAAGGATTATACTGCGGATGCTTCGGCGTGGAACAGGAGACTGGGTCACCCTGTTTAACGAACGTCGAGTTCGGGTTTGTATCCCTACTCGCCGGAGGGGCATTCGCTTGCTCCTGCTCCTGTAAATAACTCTCCATAGCAGACTTATTTATTGTGAGGGTAGCTACATCTGTAGTCAGGTTTCGCTGTTCCTCCCTTAGCTGTGCGTTTTCTGATAAGATCTCGGATCGAATCTTTTCATTTTCCGCCACAGCACGGTTTCGTTCTTCTTGAGCGGCCAACGCCTCTCGCTTAAAAGTATCCTTAAGTAGGCGGTACTTTTCACCCTTCTCTTTCTGAGACCTCTGGTACTCATTGGTCTCTTTCCTGATCTCGGCTTGTTCCGAGGCCATTTTGGCCTCTGTCTCCGCCTTCCGGAGTTGAAGTTTCTTTAGCTTCTCCTCCATGGCATGCAACTCGGATTGTAGTCTGTTTACATCCCGGGCCTTAGCAACCTCCTCGGCTCTAGCCTTTTTGATTGCTCTGAGTCTATTGGCTTCCTCGAGTTCCAACTCGGCCAATCATTTCTCTCTTTCTCGTTTGTCTCTCTCCTTTCGCTCTAATTGGTGGGCTACGGAAGATAGACGGTATTTCAGGTCAGATTCTTTTAGAATCGCCTCCTGCTCAACGGACCGTAATTTTCCGATCCGAGACTAAGTTTCCTCTTCTATTTTTAATTGGGCTGCCATGAATTGTTCATGTTGCCTCTTAGCCTGTAACTCTACCTGTTCTTTGGCTTTCAAATAGGCCGAGGTTGTTTTATACCCGGGACCCATTCGACGTCCGTAAATCGACTTGCGGCTGCCTCCAGGGTTAAACATGGAGTCAGACAAGCCTTCGTCCAAAGATAGGCCTAGGTGATGTTTTTCCGAGTTTCTCGGTTCAGCATCCCGAGGCTTAGTCTTCAGATTTACTTTCGGGACCAGTGGGTCCGTTATGGCTTTACCATCGTCGCTGTCATGGTCCGACGATGTCATTAATGGGGCTATTGCGTTTGCCCCCTCTGGTACCGCTCCCGAGGGGGTTGCAGTACGCTGCATAGGGCTTTGTGCTATTGGTGTACCCAAGCTGCTAGCCGAGCCTGCTGGTACAATAGGACCTAGCTGGCGTCTGCTAGTTATCACTTGGGACCAATCGCTTAAGGTGTCACGGTACTAATAGGACCAAGGACGTTCTGATTTTCCCCCCATCTTCCACCATAAAACTGGCGTCAATCGGGTTCTAATTTGATGGCGTTCATAAATAAAGGCTTAAATTAAAGCTGAAGTCATTCTTGATTTTTTTAGCATGGTCAACCATAACGGAGTCAGATCCGTTTTTGCACCAGTTGCCATGGAAACCACCATGTTGAATAAATTACATGATACAGACACCCCTGACAAGTCACAAATGTGACCTTGGACCCCTCTCTGACACAATAGGTTTCCATGGTGACCAAAAGATTTTTGCAACTTTTTCCCCCCAAATCGTTACCTTTCTTCTGGTACCAAAATTATTAATCTGCGATAAAAATAAGGTCCCCTGGCACTGATTATACCAAGCAAAACACTGTTTTTAGTTGGGACTATTTAGCTGTCCTAGGTTTACTGGGGCGGAATACTACTGTGACACCTTAACAGGTGGGGTCATTTTTTCCGACAATATATAGTTTGCCCAGAAATAAAGATATTTACCTCCCTGACATGAATCTCAACTTTTTACATGGAAAATTTGTATATTTATGACCATGGAGCCTATTGAAATATGGGTGAGGGGTCCCTCAGGGGTCAATTTTTTGTATTTTAGGGGTTAAAAACAGGGACCTTTCTTTGGCTTGCTCTACCGAAAAATTGGATCTGACTTTGTTATGGCAAACTACCCTCATATGATGCCTTAACACATTGACAACAATAATGTATAACTGGCTAAGATCCCATCTAATACCTAAAAGCATCAGAGTAATCAAAACAAGGGCAATGTCCCCAAAACTAGGCCAAAATCTGCATGATTTGGCGCAAAATGTGGTATTTTTTGGATGATGGCTGTTTATTTTCCCTAGCAACGCTTGACTACACAATTAAAAATTCTGAGGTTTGACTAAAATCCTATTTTCAAAGGAATATTCCATATGTTTTGAATAGAAGAAGCATAATTTGTGCTATTTATTAGCATTTCTAGAGGCTTTCAAGGTAATTTTTATGGAGGAGCCCTGGAACCACTTTCTGTGCCAAGTAGCCCCAACTGCCCCATCTGGAGCGAAAAAAGGTCAATTATACACAAATCCCAGACAAATTCAAAGAAAAAATGACCATAATAGCTTCTCCTACACTTAATTTAGCTATTTTAATACAAAAAATTCATCCAGTTTGGATTGAGTCCTTACAAGAGCCCAAAATGTGGCCAAAATCACCCCACCCAGCCACCCAGTTAAGGTGTCACGGTACTAATAGGACCAAGGACGTTCTGATTTTCCCCCCATCTTCCACCATAAAACTGGCGTCAATCGGGTTCTAATTTGATGGCGTTCATAAATAAAGGCTTAAATTAAAGCTGAAGTCATTCTTGATTTTTTTAGCATGGTCAACCATAACGGAGTCAGATCCGTTTTTGCACCAGTTGCCATGGAAACCACCATGTTGAATAAATTACATGATACAGACACCCCTGACAAGTCACAAATGTGACCTTGGACCCCTCTCTGACACAATAGGTTTCCATGGTGACCAAAAGATTTTTGCAACTTTTTCCCCCCAAATCGTTACCTTTCTTCTGGTACCAAAATTATTAATCTGCGATAAAAATAAGGTCCCCTGGCACTGATTATACCAAGCAAAACACTGTTTTTAGTTGGGACTATTTAGCTGTCCTAGGTTTACTGGGGCGGAATACTACTGTGACACCTTAAGTCCAAAGTTGGGGGTCTTAATACCCCCCTAAACAATCCTGTATCCGGTGCCCCCGTTTGAGGTGTACCCGGATACAGTTTTACGATGCCATCACCGGTGGCACCGTCCATCAGACTGGGTGTCGAGAAAACACTCCTGACACCCTCTGGATTGTACATTTGTTGTTGACCGGGTTTCCAGTCTAACAACAGATGCTGGGATGTAAAGTCATCCTCTTCGAATCCCTCTAGCCCAGGGCTGGGGGGATCCGCTTCGGGTTTCCCGAGGCTTTCGGCCAATGTGGCCGCGCACCACCCCCGAACCAACTGGTCACGGCACCA
This sequence comes from Acholoe squamosa, assembly GCA_949317995.1. Lineage (NCBI taxonomy): Eukaryota > Metazoa > Annelida > Polychaeta > Phyllodocida > Polynoidae > Acholoe > Acholoe squamosa. Next base: position 74,224,787 of record OX439045.1, on the reverse strand, counting down.
GTGTAATGGTTCGTTTCGACTTATATGTTGGGTGGCTCTTTGGCTCGCTTGCCACTAGATATACCAACACAACACGAGTAGTTCGGGTTGGGCAAAGCCCCAGAAACCCCTACCTCTCGGGTAGGACTTTATTCAACTTGGTCAGTAGCTTATGTTGAGCGTCTGGACTGGACCAGGTCAAGTCTCCTTCTGCCGCTCGCCCGGCTTCTTCGTAGAAGCTGGACGCGAGGCATGGTGCTGCCCCCTCTTGTACCAATGAGGTATAGCAAAGCGACACCTAGCTGGCATAGAAGGAACAAGCACCACACAAACACGTCTCTTGGATGAACGGCACTAATATATAAACGACGATACCGGCCCCTACACCTTTGAGTAATTTACCATAGAAGAGATCTTAGAAACCACAAACAAATGCAAATAAGTGAATATCCTTTTATCTAGCCATCGTAAGGAAAAAGTTGAAAAGTGAAAATACAGTTTTATCCAAAAGATTTCACTTGCAAATATGAATCTTTGCATCTTGGTATCTTAATGACATATACAAGAAGTAAGCACTAACCAATCAATTACTACCAGAGACAAAGGATACCAAACATTTCTTTAACCCTTTAAGAGCCGCTGATGTATTAATGCATCATGCCCATTTGTCGTCATGATACACCAATGAAGTGCTGGCAAGTCTGCTCGCCAGCACTTCATTGAAACATCATGACCCCCTTGGAGTATATGTGTCAACCCCGTAGGGTCGGCATGATGCTCCAATGAAGTGCTGGCGAGCACTCTCGCCAACACTTCAATCATGATGACTAATGGGCATGATGCACTCCTGCATCAGCGGCCCTTAAAGGGTTAAACATCTGAATAAGAAACACAGAAAGTGTGAAAATGAGACAACAACAAAATAGACCCACATCCATCTCCTTTACAGCTGAAACTAAGAAGGCCAAATGACACCCTTTTTATTTAACAGATTCTATGTAAAGTATTCTGTAATACACAGCAAAAATCAAATAATAAATCAAGTAACATCTTCTCCTACCCAAACCCTGAAAGGTATCACTGCTGTTATAATCAATTAAAGATCTAGCTCACAATTCACTAAAAATTAAAATTAGATTCAGGTGTCCTGAACTTTTTTTTACATAAAACCATTCTTACTACAATAGTCTAATAGAACAAAAACAGTAGGAGAGCTTTTTTTGGTCCAGAAAATGGAAAGGCTGCCATATGATCCTAAGATAAAGGCGGGATCCCATACACTGACTATCTCATAATGTCATCATAGCCATACCTTATTCCCCAAATGAAAGGTCTGGATGTGACAGCTGCAACTATTTTCTGATCATTGAAGGTAATGAGATATATTCACCACAATATTGCATATATAGGCACATCAAAGCTGCCATGCTGAATGCATTACGATGGCTTTGCACAGTCTGCACTAGAAGGCACCTGTCAAAATGAGCTATCAAGGCAGCCTGGTTTGGCAGGATGTATCTGGGGGATTCACTGAGTGATGTATGGGCCTATTTTGGGTATTATTTAGCTTTGGGAAGCTACAGTATAAGTGTAGATCACCATTCTCCCTTATTCTAATGACATTTGATAGAAAACATCTTGAGCTTCAAGCAGAGGGCAGATTTATGAATATCGGCCTATAATTTACTGAGTTACAGAGTCTTGAAGTTGGATGACACACCAAAAATGCCTTTTTTGGCCAATTTTTTATCCTTCCCACCAATATTTTATCAAGGTAGACTGTGTTAAAGTGCCATAAACCTCTTTAAACATAGGTGGGGGGTCGTAGCCATCTATCAAAAATGCTTTGGTCATCTCACAGACTCAACCCTCTGTCCCACATGTCTTATAATATGGAACTACTAGTGACCTCACATACGTAACCTTTTTTTATGCCCCTAACTACCATAATAATAATGTATCCTCCCTTCCTCTATTAATTGTGTTCAACAGGGTCCCTAGGGGAGTTCTGATGTTGAATAAATAAAACTGCTGGTCTGTTGCAGATACAAGCTAGATCTCATAAACCAAAATTCAACTCCCAACAATGTTACGTACGTGAGGTATACTTTTGCAAGTCTACTTGCTACATAAATTTATAATTCTTCATTTCTAGTCTATTTTGGTTTAGTTTAAATATAATTGGAATAATTGAAGCAGAAATCAAAGCCACAGACCATGTAGTATGGCCACAGTGGGTGTCTTTCGCTTGCTCGCGGCAAACCTCACCTACATAACGAAAACTTATGGCGCCAAACGAAGACGCTTCCTGTTAACCGGGCGGAAGTGACCCACATCCCGGAACTTATGCAAGACACTCAGAGGATCCCGGACTTGCAAGGAGTGAAGTTTTCTTGTCCTTGTTTCATCCTAAAACCACAAAAAAGGTAGGTCATTCCCATGAAAGTGTGATGGAATATCAATTGTTATGTATGTGAGTGTTTATTTATCACGTATGTAACGTTTTCACCAGGTTGTGGAAATGGCTCTGCTGAGCAACTCACGCTGTATATTTAGCCCCAAATCATTGTTATATGTTGAAATTAGGGTCTACCTTTACTACTATGGTGCATTAGACCATCTTTGGATATTTTTGGATGACCCCCCAGCTTCTTTGGAGGGAGCAGTGCAGATTTTTTGTTGAATTGTTCACTCGCAACCCCCCAAATGGCAGTATTTTGCAGAATTACCTGTTTTTACCATGGTGTATGTGCCCCTAGACCTACAATCAATCATTCCAGTTCATATAACCTGACATTTGGTATGTTTTTTGTCAGCAATGACCATTTTTCATCCTTCCTCAAATTTTGTTACGTACATGAGTCGTTATCTAGATATGTTTCCCTGTATACTTCCTTGTCACATTTTTCAATTAAATTGCTTCATAATCTACACCATAGTGCCCATACCTAATATGCTAGACAGAATTAAAGCACTTACCACCTTATTTTATGCAAGTTTTACACAAATTTGAAAACGTTACGTAGGTGAGGTTTTGTTCGTTTTGATTGCTATATGTACCTCAGACACACCCAGACTATTTTAAATTCACCATTAGATGCGCCTATGGGCCCCTCATCCTAAATGATGTTGGTTGTAGAAGTTCTGAAAAAAATAAAAACCCAACATTTTTCATGGTGGCCAATTTTTAGGGTTCGGCTGCACTACTGGACAGTAATGACCTGTCTATTGTTCTATCCATACACAATTTTTTACTCCTACTTTGTCATCATCATCCATACATATTCTGTTAATATAGAAGTATTTTTCTTTGAGCTTACACACCTTGGTTGTTCAATAATTTGTCCTTATGTTTGGCAGTATGTCTGGCAGTATGTGGAGTTCTTGTCAGACCCAGAGAACTCCACCATGCTGGCAGGGAAAAAGGACTATAAGAAAGTCAACGGCATTCAGCACCAAAAGAGGAATCTGCAGGACTTTGTGTATGTACTCGCAGACAAGTGCAATGAAGCCAACCCTGACCTGACCATTGGCTGCACAACCTTCTACAAAATCAGACCAGCCGGTCAATGAGTGCCTGTACGTAAAGCACCAGAACTTTGTGCTCAGGCTCCCAGCTGATGGCATAAATGACTGTCCGGACAACCTCGTGACATCTACCACCTTAGAGCAGTTCACACACAGATTGATCACCAAGGTGCGCAAGGAGACCATCAAGTACATGACTTGGATGCATTGGGATGTTGTATATAGGAAGGACAACAAAACAGTGATGAAGCTCCGCCCACATGTTGTTGAGGCAGAGTCTAGGGCTGACTTAATCCAAAACCTCCCCAATGAGTTTGGCACCATGGCTGAACATGTGTCCCGTGCTCATAACCAACACCGCGTCATGCAACAGCTGAGGGAGACCCTGTCTTCAGTGGAGGTTATGATCCCAATGGACTTTGCCGATAACTGGCTCGTAACATACCCCAAGTCGCCACAGAGTGTGTACTACTCCAAGGAGCTGGTGACACTACACCCTGCAGTCATCCACTATAGAGATGAACCTACTGGCACCACCAAACACCACTCTCTGGCACTCTGTACTGACGACAGGAAACATGACACTGGTGCCATCCTGGCCTTTCTACAAGTCCTGGCAGTGTTCCTCCGTGAAAACCTGTCCAATTCAGGATGGTCCACTACGCGTCGGAGTCTCTCTCCAGACAGTACCGGAACATTTCAGTGTTCTCGTTGCTGGTACACCACGAAGAGCTACTTGGCAGTCTCCAAGCAACTTGGACTTACTTTGAGGCGGGCCATGGAAAAGGTCCCTGTGACGTGGTCGGCGCTGCTGCAATACATAATGCAGACAACCTCGTTGCCAGGAAACACCTGATCAGGAACACAGCGGAGTTCATCGACAAGGGAAACCAACTTGACTGCCTTGTCCCCTATGTCTGCGTTCCAGTTGTAGACATCGCTGCCGCCCGCCTGACCATGGTCTCAGCAAAAGCAGACAAGGCAGTGAAGGGCACCATGCATGTCCATGCTGCTGTCCCTGCTGAAGCTGGAAAGTCACTCGCTGTCCGTGACACATCATGCTTTAGTAGCTGCTGCTGGGACCATGACACCTGTGAGCCCAAACGTGGATGTCAGGGATGGGTAACACATCAACTCAAGTTCACCAAGAAGGACTCTCCCCCACAAAAGCAGACATGAGGCACACGGAGGAAAAACACCCGACCCGTCCGTGCCCCTGCTACAGTGGACGTCGCGGATGTCACCACTCCTCCCCCACCAAAGCAGGTGGACCCTGACTACAATCCGGTCGCGTGTAACAAGCGCCCTAGGGAAGGCTCACCAATTGTGGTACGTAAGAGCACTCGAAGTGAACGCATGCCTACTGCTGCCACAACCAACAAGGAGAATGGGGGCCGCACGAAAGCATGCCGCGGAGGATGCCGTCGCCATCCCAATCAAGCGAGCGCAACTGGATTTACCAACCTCCCCTCCAGGATTTGATGACACAACGCCCGTGGCCATCGATCATGCCCAGATTCTATGGCAGGAGGAGTATGACTATGGTGACTTTGTCGCCGTGCCCTTCCTGCATGAATCTATTCCTCAGAAGGACACCTGGTACTTGGGGAAAATGATATGTAGGCATGCCGCCGGATATGAGGTCAGCATGATGGTGCCACACGAGAAGGACGCTACTGCCTTCCATTGGCTGCGGGAGAAGAACATCTGGTGTCTGGACAGTGATGACATCATGGGAAGGGTACAGTATACCCCAAAGTGATTTGGCACCTCATCACGCACTGTCTCATACCAGATCGTAGGCCTCACCATCAAAATTCCCAACATAAAGCTGAAGAAGAAGCGCGACAATTTGACCTCCTAACCGGCTGTCATGCTTCATATCACATCATTCTCCCAGATCAGTTGTCTGTCGTTCACAAGTGTATTTTTATGATGCAGATGTTCTATGATTTCTGGAATTCTATCGAATACCTCACATACGTAACATTTTAGACATGTCAGAGTAGAATGAACAATATGGTCCTGATTGATGTTGTATATTAATTTTCCTGTTTGCAATTATTAATAGATATATGTGCCTTGTATAAAAAGAGTATTTGAGTTACCCTAGTCTGTATTTAGGTAGGACTGGACTCCCGCTCAATGTTGGAAGTGTTGCAAAATTGGAAGAATTTATTTTCCGAGCAGTCATAATGACCCATAATACACTCAAAGTGTCTGGATATGGCTTTAAAATAGCAATTTAATTCATTCTGTACAAGATAAAGAGACGAAGATGCTCTGTGATGTTTAAAAGTACTGCTGAGGTGGACTTGGAAAGTTCTACGGAAAACCTCACGTCCGTAACGTTTTTTCGGCATTCAGAAGGGTACACGCAAATTTGGACAATACCTGCCATATCAAATATTGTTGCAAAAAAGCAACATATCTTAAAAGTATGAAAATTCTAGATGATGGAGATTCATTTTCAGACAGATTTAGTCTTTTTTGAAGGTATGAGGGTAAAGTTAAGAATACTAATCTACATTTTAAAAAGTTTTGATAATCTACACAGTTGGCGATGAAGTGTGGCAAAAGAAGTTATTAACTGAGAGATTTGATTTTCACTACAGTTAAATACATATATTGTTCCATTATAGACATGAAATATGATGTAGATAGCATGATATTTAATAGCTTTAATGACTGTCTGATTAAAAACGTTTACGGATGTGAGGTTAAAAATCTATGGTTTAACGCTGCAGGCTATAAAAACTGACCAGTTTGAAGTTGGTGACTTGAATCAACCTTTCTAATAAGCCAAGATATAGGGCTATCAATAAATAAAAGTGTCATAAAGTAATATTGAGATTTGAATTTATTGGTTCTCAGGCTGGTGAACATCGCTCACTGAATTGCACCATCTGCTTAGGCACAATAATCATGAAGATCTAATGTACATGTGTCCATTAATACTGTACCTGGTATGACACTCCCATCAGTCAGATTACCCCTCATCTTCACACACCATCACACAGGAAACACCCTGAGAGCATACATCAATCTCATTTCTGAAATTGTCAACATCTGACATATCATGCTTGGGTGTCAACTGTTGAAAGGTACTTTATCTGATCCTCTATAGGCCTACCTCTTACAGCATTGTCATATATATGACGTAAAATTTCAAGGCCCGATTCAGCAGCCTCAATTATGGAATTACCTTAGGCTACTCTCAAACTAAGGCTTCATATGAATTGAATATGCCAGGTTGTATCTACTCAAGCACAAGTTGCATTAAGAGAAAATGTGTGAGTTTGCCATAATTCTGTCCCCTTGACTACCCAGATTCTCCCACACAGACACCTACCCCACTAACTCCAATCAATGCTGCCTCCATACATGTTGCTATTTTCCCTTCTATGCCTTACCATTCACTGTGGAATAGATATAATTACATCTAAATTGAATTATTGGCATAAGAAAAGAAGCACTGGAGAAACATGTGCCATATTTTGAGAGTTATGGCAGGGAATGCTACAATAGCAACGAATATGGAATTTCCCATAATATCAAGGACACTTCATGAGATATTCTTTAGTATTGGAAACCTACATGTCTTTATGAATATGAATGCAGGTCTTCTCAAAACCTTATGCCATTTCTATATGTCATAATCTCACGATTCTGGCCTCTACAGTGCTTTTTTGCTCATAACCCCAGTTCCTTATTCAGCCATAACGCACTCTGAGACCTTTTCTTCGTCTTCAAGAAGGTGCTGGTTTCAATCTGGACATGTTAATAAATTGGAGAAGTATACAATGTCAACTCCTCCATACATTTCCTGTTAAAACTGTTTAGGTTCAATGGGGAATCGATCCCCAGCCGCTGGGGCAGAAGGCGAGCTCGCTGTCCATTATACCAAGTCGACCGGTGATAGAAAGCAATGTACATCCAGTATTTGAAAATTTTTTCCCACATACCTGATGTTTACAGACCTCGTTAGCATAGATTTCAAAGGGGGCCAGGTGGAGTTATTAACAGAGAATCATCCTTAGATATCCTAGATGAACATGCAATGCCTAATTTCTCCATTTTCTTCGAAATAAATAAGAATCCATTGATTTTCCATAGCGATACATGTCGGCACCCGCCTAGTACGGCCGTTCCTTGTTCGACGCATGGTTGACCTAGTTCTTACATCCGGGCACCCACTCCCTTCATCAACAAGGCGCAATGGCTGTGTACCGGGCAGTGTGCATTGAGATCGCATATTTGGCGGTGTTAGAAGTACAGAACTTGATATTATTGGATTATACCCGAAAAATGAGTGTAAAGGTGGAGGTATGTCGGACAGAGTGACAACATGGCCACGGTAGGTTGGCAAAGCAAGCGGATCGCATGTACTTACAAAATGTCTTCTCCTGGATTAATTCTTGGGTTATAAGGTAAGAAATTAATACAAAATGGAGAAAAATGTGTGATAAGCGCCTTTATGTATGTTATAGGAACGCACTCGTGGGTTTATGGGTTAATAATTATTAACCCATAAACCCACTCATTCTTTCCCATAACATACATTAAAGGCATATTAACATATGTGTTGGTACTACAGTACATTTCTCTTACACAATTTCCTTCTTTATCTAAATCAGATTGCTGATGATGATTATTATTATCCTTTATGTTTTATTTTCCTGACTGAGTCGGCTGAGAGCGCATTGAGTGCTGTTGAAGCAGTCAACAGCATCTCGTCACTTCCAGAACAGACTAGTGCGCAGAGGACTTGGCAGGAATTAATGACTAAGACCAGAGACCATCGTGCTACTGAGCAGGACACCCGTGAGGTCAGAAAATTAGTAGACTATAAAGTCCCTAAGGAGGGGATAGTCTTGTCACCTTGGTAAGTGATGACAGCAGTGACGATGAGGAATGGTTCTGGGACGAAGGACATCTTATCAGTTGGTACCTGAGGAAAATTGAAAGGGTTGTCAATGCTTCCCAAGAATCAGGTATTCCATTGGAGGAATGCCACAGGAATGGATTCGGCGCATTTTGAATCCTGGACAGGAGTGCTGCTTTTTTGGCTGTACTCCCGAGAGTCAGATTCCTCAGAAATACAGTAGTGACCATCAATATGCCCGGCACCTGGTCAAGCATCATCTAGCCATATGACCCCAGTTTGGTTGCTCTTTCCGGAAGGGACAGGCTGTGTGTTTTCAGCATGGGCACGATTCTACAAAAGGCCCCTTTGTCAACACTCGAAGGGGACTATTTGTACGACATCTGTGGGAAGGTGAACCACAGCCCCACCGGTATTCAACTAAATTGGCGGTGCAATTGGTCCAATGCCTTGTCACCAATGTCGAGGAGAATACTGCCGGTAATCTCCTGTCCAAAAAGTTTTACTACCGTTCGGAAAGTAATACTAAGGACAATCCTTGATGCTTCTTTCTGAAAAAGGAACTTATGCCGGCCTTCTTTGGAGCTTATCCTGATTATAGGAGAGAGCTGCAGAAAAGGCGGTCAGGCAGCATCCCTCGACAGGCCTCGAGAGGGCTACTGGAGGTACTGGAGCCTCTAAGCAGACACACTTATACTGTAACGAGGGAGACGTGCAAACCGTGTGTCATGGAAAGGTGTAGGTTGACTTTACCTCAATGTTTTGGAAGGTGGACTTATCAGGATAACTCGGTTTTTCAGGTTCTGACCTCTCACTTTATGGGTGGTGTAAACAGCAATTTGTATATCATACAAGTTCTCTTACGTGGATAAGTCCTAATGATCAAACCTGGAAAGGTTTCAGGTTTCAAATGAAAGGATATGCAGCAAAAGACGCATAAATTGTCCCTGTTTGGAAAATCTTACACACCTCCTCTCTTTTTAAGTTGACCTGAATGGGTAACCCTGCCCCCTATGAGGAATTCCCTGGGTCCCATGTAAACGCAAAAGTTCAAATTGGTGGAAAAAAAGAACTTTCCACTTGGTGTCAGAGTCGCAAAGTTTCTGTACTTCTTCGGAAGTGACAGTGTTTTCCATGACGGAGAGAAGCTCTTCCAAAGTTTCTGAATTAGTTATGGTGGGGAGGGGTTGTAAAAGAGTCGTGTTGTTTTGGGAGACATGAAAGTAGCGTAGCTTGTTTCTGTTTTCTATGTGACAAACCTACTTTGTATCTCAATCTTTGTGTGATGTGAATCTGAAGCATAGTATCTACAGCATCACTCAACTCACCGGTTGGTAGTCTTAAAGTTGTTACACTCACGCAACTCCCATGTGTCCTTACTCCTGTTTCTATTGCTGGCCAATTCCTGGTGAACATTTCCTCACCCTCAGGTGATTTTTTTGCAATTTCCTTCGCCGCATAGAGGACAAAATATAGGTATTACCATACATTGTTCCACGTGTCTGTCGTAATTGTACACCCTTTTAAATTTTTTGAAACACTTTTCACAGATATGATGATCCATTTTCACTGATTTATTTACATGTGAAGAGAATTTTTTTTTCAATATTTTTCATTTATCTTTTTATCTAACTAGCTATCTATCCATCAATCAATCTATCTTTCTTTCTATCTATCTATCTATCTATCTATCTATCTATCTATCTATCTATCTATCTATCTATCTATCTATCTATCTATTTACCTGTACACTTATATACGCAACATACCTACACAAAGTATATACACCTACATACATGTCATATAAAACATATGTCAGCACTATCTCACACACGTCTGAATCAAATTTTATCAAGAAATTCAAGGATAATCTCTTTTTTGGTCACCCAGTTCTTACAGTGCTTTGGTCAAAAGCGTACCACCATCCTGTGTCGGAGTATTCTGGGGTCCTTCGTACCTGCGCAAGTGGATGACGTTCTTACCCTTGTAGTAGCTCACAGCAACATACAGCGTGCTTTCCGGATCCAGGACGATGAACCATGTGTTGTAATTGGGTAGTCCTTGGGAAACCGCTCTGTCATGTATCCCTACCTCCTCTTGGACATCTGAGATGGTCGCTATTAGCTTGAGGAGCGCGTCAGTGGTGAAGTTTACTTTTATGGTGGGCGTTGAGGTGCACTTTACAGCGCTGTAGCGTTCCTTGGAGATCCTAACCTCTTCGAGCCAGATCTCCAGCTTCAAACTGTCGATGAAAAACTCCAATCTGGGGACTGTTGAAGGTGTTGGTGGTTCACATTTCACTACGGCTTTTCTCTTCTTGGACGCCTCTTTGTAAAACTCCTCTTGATACCCGTAGAGGGTTTCAAAGTAAGAAGAGTAGTGCCACCATCAGTGAGCTGAATCAAGAGCAGAACCAGCAACAGGAGCATCAGTATCTCTGGACTTTTGAAAAAAGGATAACCACACACTGTCGGTTGTGGAGGGTGAGTAAGTCGAAGAGGAAAGAAAAAAACTCGCTCCAACTCTGCTCGACGTCAGTGTCCCCTGGTGGATAGCAGAAGCCAGTGGTTCTTAGAGACTTCACGATAGCGGTGGTGAGTAGATCAGGTGATCTTTGAGCAACCGCTGGAGAAGTCTTCCTCCTCCTCCTCCTCTTCCTCTGTTTCTACCAAGTGGTGGGTCTCCAAATAATCCGTATGACTGCAACCGTGTGTGTCTACTTCAGCTGTAGTTGCACCAGCACTGACTTCTCCAACATTAGCATCAGCATCAGCATTAGCATCAGCATCAAGATTAGTAGCAGCATTAGCATCAGCAGCAGCAGCAGGAGAAGCAGCAGCAACGAGGGTATAAAACATCAGTGTCTAGTAAGGAGATGTATGAGACCCACCATCAACAAAAGCTCTGTCGTTATCAGCAGTAGTAGCAGCAGCAGCACCAGTACCAGCAGCAGTAGCAGCACCAGTACCAGTACCAGCAGTAGCATTAGCAGCAGAAGCAGCATCAGCAGTAGCAGCAGAAGAAGCAGCAGCAGTAGCAGCAGTAACACCACCACCCGTTACACCAGGTGGGTTGTAAGCAGGAGCAACTGCAGTAGCAGCATCTTCAGCAGCAGGAGAAGACAATAAACTCTTGTTGGTCCTTCTCGTCTTCCTCGGGAGCTGTAGCTTAGATTGTCTTCTACTCATGGTGAGGGTTGCAAAGAGAGTGTGAGTGAATGATATTTTTCTCCCTCCCTTATATATGCCTCTGGATATAAGTCGCTTAGTGCAGTTTGAATAGATGAAGGAGGCTTTGACGTGTCTTCTTAGAAAAGAGGATTAACCCTGTAGTCACAACAGAAGAGACCTAGGTAGGTAGGACTCCTATGAATCCAATTTCACTTTTAGAAAAGAGCTCTAATCCTATGATCACAGAGATCCTCACTCGGTAGGGTATCTATAAATCTAATTTTACCTGCCCTCCACATGTAAACCAAACCGTAGGAGGATCCAGATGAAAGTTTGTCTAAATAGGATTAGAAAACTTTAAGGAGTAGTTGGTCGCAATTACACATCCCCTGTTAACAAGGGGAGAAGTAAAAATTAAAGAATCTCATAAAACCTTAATGAGTGAGCCTGCCTCACACCTGTAAAGTGGATTAAGCTAATCATCACAGTTTTAACTCCCTGTAATTCCACCAAAATACAGTTATCAAAATACCTTTCCACCTGTTTTATGTCAACAGTTCTAAAAGATAAGTCGCTACACAGAATGAAAGCAATCACCCCTAATTTCACCAAAAACACTTGTCACAGTGTCTTTCCTCCTGTTTGATGTTAACAAATTCAAAAGGCTCATGCTGATAAGACGCTGCACAGAAAGGAAAAGGTGGTGGTAAGTATCCTGCTGACCACTAAGACTACCGCGCCTACCCCCACTTCCTTTACCATCACCAGCACCACCTACCCGCCGGCTGGCTGCCTAGCTGCCCACCTACCGAACTTCATCAAGTGATTTCTGAAGTTTTTGCAGATGAGATAAGTCTTGAAAATACTCCCTCCCTATATTACTCTGATGTATGTGAAGTGAGTGAAGAGGATATCATGTGTGAAATGAAATTTACATATAGCGATCGTTTGCTTCATGATATAGGAAGGCTATAAGTTGGATCTTGGAAGAAATTAGGAATCTCCTTGGACATCGCCTATGAGCATCTGCAGGAGTACTCCACCCTGCCTACATGAGTGTTCATCCACAAGATCTGTTACTTCAGTTGCAGAACTTTTCCAAGACGTACATTGGATTACAACAACCCCAAACAGTTTTAAATGGAGAGATACCTTGTCACCATGTCTGAATCTCTATCCAGGGAGTGGAAAGATATGGGGACGTATTTAGGCTGAAAAGCTAAATAGTACTGCTCAACAACCGGAACAAGATATGTCTCTCCACGCCTTTAGAGTGTTGAAAATGTGGTAAGCTAAACCCAACAGTACACATCATCAGCTCATTCGAGTGCTGATGGATGACATGAGGAGGTTTGATGTGGCCAGTTATATATTGCTTCACTTTAAAAACAAAGAAAAAGAGATGAGACATGGAGAGTAATTGTGGATGCGCATGGTGAATTATGTAAAGGAGGTGAAGGTGTGCACCATGGGAATCACATATACACAGGAACATGGTGGAGATGGAGAGTATGCAGGGGATTAAGCACATCTATATGAACCACTTACGTCACGTCTCTGGTGTCTCATTTACCAGCTTGCCTACCACTGATACGTCCACACTCGACACTACCACCGCCGTCACTGCTCCCACCACGTTACCTACCTACCTACCTACCTAAGAGAATGGTCAAGTACATACATTTCGTCGATATATCAAGGAGACACTTTCAACACAATTATATGGAATAAACACTTTCAACACAATTATATGGAATAAACCCGGTCCTTTCACAGAGAAACTCGCCGCCCAAGGATTCTTTTACATCAGAATCCTTGGGCGGCGAAAGTTAGAAAGTGACGACATCGCCGTGGAGCATTTTAGACATTCTCCTATCTACCCATTGGCCTCGGAATGTATCATTAGAGAAAAATTTTGCTGATGGTGAAGAAATTGAACTCTCCGGACAAAGAGTTGCAGCTTCTCAGAATATTGAATATACCGGAAAGAAAACAATCATGAATACATATTCATAACCAAATGCACCAATCTGGACTTAACAATTGCCAGATTCAGATTAGGTATATGGGGTAAACTACCAGGATAGTAGAGTACCTTACAATCATGTTCAGAACAGTAATCTTAATACACAAATAGAGATGATATGATGGGACAATTAATGTATTGTTCATGAAAGTCTCTGAATATAGTGTTGTCCTGACTCATGTAGAACTCCTCACCCGCAGGCAGTGGTAGGACCTCAAATAACACAGCATTCCTAACAGCTACCACAGATCAAGATAGTCCCTTGGGCGGATGTCCATAGTCTGGACCTCCTTCATCCCGGATTGTTGATTCCTGATATCAGCAGGGTTTGGCTGCACGCCTCACTATTCCAGGTAGGTACTCATATCATAAGTTTCAGAATCATACTATTCACAACGATATCGTATCAACTTAACCTTCCATTTCCACATCATCATCTTTATCCTTTTCACCCTCCCCATTTTCAAGTTTGAGACCATAATCCGACGTCATCTAACAGCTCCTTGACGAGCCTACAGGTTCCATCCCAAGCAGCCATGGGTTTCCCGAATACCTCCATGAATCTCATGCTCAACAAATCAGTTTCTGACCTCGCCTTACCAGCTTCCGACTTCCAATAGTCATTACTCTTATTTATCTTCTTTTCCTTACTTGCCAACTCCTTCATCTTAAGCTCATGTTTCTCATCCTTCTATTTCTCCAACCTAGACAACTCCAGACTCTAAACATGTTGGGTCAGCTGCATCACTGAAGATACTACATCATTCAGATATGTGACCAACCTCTCCTGATGTTGCTGCTCCCAATTTCGAACAACGTACTCCTTAACCTTGAATGATTCATCTGATATCTTATCGAACTCATACGCAGAAGCATTCTTAGTTTCCGGAGTTCTCACCGTGTATGAGCCACTGTCTGATTCAGGACCAGAAGATTCTGAAGTGTGTTTTCGGCGTCTTAATCCCGAACTCACTACTGTACTTAACACTTCTCCTGATGTAGTACTCGGATCTTTATATCTTATATCCTGAGAAGCATACAAAACCTCCCGAAGTGTCTTAAATTCGGAAGAAGCAGAGTGTGCTGGCGTAACTTCCTTCCTAGTCCTCCCATATTGGTCTAACACCTGACTCTCCCTACCAGGTGTTCCGAGTAATGGGAACTCTTTCTCACTTGATTCATCAAACTTGGGAGGAGCTGCACCCTTCAGAGGACCCAACGAGGAACGATGTTCCATACCGGACGTAGACGGAGCAGGTGAGGGATTCCCACTACTGATCCTTCCCGAAACCAAACTTACACCCTAGAACCGTGCTGGGCTGGGCCTCTGAATGCCCCGGAAACTGAACTTCCCAACATATTTCGTAAGGGATTGCTTCGCAACAGTGGCTCCCTTTGCATCACGGTAGGCCACATCCCCCCTGTA
Source organism: Acholoe squamosa (assembly GCA_949317995.1). Classification (NCBI taxonomy): domain Eukaryota; kingdom Metazoa; phylum Annelida; class Polychaeta; order Phyllodocida; family Polynoidae; genus Acholoe; species Acholoe squamosa. The sequence continues at coordinate 74,209,773 of OX439045.1, read as the reverse complement.
CTTTCTCATCTCCGCAAACTGTTCACCATCTATATTCAACTGACCTGACCACATCTTAACGTCAAATGCCGCTTCAAACTTCGAATTTAAATGCTTTGTCACCTGACAGAATTTGGCAACTTTAGCAGTCAGACTTCCGAAGTTCTCAATCTTCCAACTATCCCACTTGGCTATCAACATCTGATGTAGTTCCTTCTCAACTGCCGAAAATACTCCCATCTGATGATCTCCCTTTAGATGCCTTACCAACTCACTTATCTGACATGTTCTGATACCGGAACACACAGCTCCTGTCCAACCCTTGTCCATATAGCACATCTACACCAGGTGATGGTGCATGTGCTCCTCAACTATGTGTCTGATGAATCGGATGTGGCTGGAGAACCCAATCGGAATGCCCTTACAGTTGGTAACCGGACACTTATCATTAGTCTTCTCTTCCCACATATCAATCCCCCACTTCAGCTTGATGTAGGCGTCAAAGTCATAATACCTATTGTTCCAATTGTCTAATGTTTCTTCAACCCAATTTACGTAGAACATACAGGTATTCTTATCCTTCCTAGTCATCTTCATCCATTCTTCCAAATCATCTTCCCCATTCACATCTATAAGAGGAGGACACCCGAAATACTTCTTATTCCGTTTGTGCTCTAACAGACACTTCGGAACAAAATCTCTGAAACCCGACTTAACGTTAGCCTGAATTCTCTTCTGATCTATCGTTAAATTCGGATCATTATCGTATTGCTCAGGGTGTTGGATGTCCACGGTCCAATCCCAATCCAGATTTGATCCCGTGTCTATCTCTTATCTGTCTCCATTTCCGGATCCCCTTCCGAAGCTTCAGATTGAGAGTCGGACGCTATGTCCTTACTCTGATTTCCCGACTTATCCTCCACAGCCTTTGCTTTCTCAACTTTCTCCTTTTCAAGCTTCTTTCTATCCTCCTTCTTTCTTTTCTTCAGAAGATTCCTAGCTCTCTTAGTCACAGTTACTTTAAACTCATCATCCGATAGATTCTTAGCGGGCACATGGGTGGTTGAGTTTTGTGCCAACCTAAGCCTCACCATGTCCCCCTTATTCTTCTCATCCATTTGGATTGCTTCCAACTCAGTCTTTTGCTTCAGGAGAACCTGATCTTGCTCCTCAATCTTATCCTTCAGTTCCTTTTCCCGAATTGACTCATTCTGAATCCATCTTTCCTCCTTCTGTAATTCGGTCTCTCCTAACCAGGTAAAGGATGGGTCATGAGGTGCAGTAGTTGACCTCGTACTCATCCGACCTACAGGAGTTGCTTCCGATATTAATTCATCCAACTTCTTCGTAGTGGTCGTGCCAGGTCCACCGAAGTAGAACAGGGTGTCAGAGGCCTCCTTGTTCAGGTGGGTACTGTCCCGACTTTTCTTAACGGATTCGCAGATCTGATAAAACATGGAACATTTCGCCATCCCGTAGCCATGTCCATGTAGTTTGTATACCAGAGACCCGGAATCTTCAAACCTTTCAGAATCATATCCCTGATCAACCTACTTCACTTCTTATTAATCTAATGTGGCTTACTCAATTTCTCATCCCAGATGAACACCATGTCGCCATTTGGCCACTGGATAACACCGGTCTCATAGTTCAGGCACCCCTGTTCCTTCTCAGGATCCAAGATGGTGGCATAAGTCTCCTTCACCTGCGCACCTTCTTCCTTTCTGAGTGATTCATTCCAAATAGCGATGTTTTCCTGAATAGTGGGCTCTCTACTTCCAAATCGACTTCCGAGGAAACATTCATATCTTTTTCTTCTGTGTCCATACTAGTATTCTGACTGCTGACCCCAACAATCGCCTTAACCGCCGTCGCCTCTTCCAACAACCTCTTGTCCTTTGAGTTAACCGGACTGACCCGGCCTTCTTTGACTTCCATCTTAACTTCTTCGGACAACATACTTTGCGCCATTACAACCCACAACAGAAGCCAGAGCACCCGCAGGTACCTTATTTCGCGGAAAAACACTTCCCAAGTCGCCCCAAATGTGCTGATGCTGCCGGCCACAAATGCTTGATTTGACAAGATGGCGGGTCTCTTGCGAGAACCCTTATTACAGGGTCAAAGGTCATACCTACTTTCTTAACCTCGTTCCTGAATCTAGGTCAGGCCCCACACATGCTTGCACACTTGTAAACAGAACGATCCGTCAAAGTCTTATCACCACTATCAACTTAATCTCATCAGGATTATCTATGGAGAGTGCATGTAGCATTATACTGACACATCAGATTCATTTGTCCATCACCCACGGGAACCATCAAGTCGCAGACGACAGAGCAAGTTAGAGCGATTCTGTTCACTCGGTACCGCATTCCTCATCATGCTGTCAACAGAGTTGACACCGCTACTGTCATAACACGTAACAATAAATACACGTAAACATATATAGACATTGTACAGGCTAATACATTGTTGTGTTTCAGGATTCAATACTTACTAGAACTTCAGATAGGGCTTAATTAGGTAACACCGCATCTCTGTGCGATCCTAGCACTACGGCGTACGCCCTCCTTGTCAGGTCTGTTCTTAGCATTGGGTGACGTAGCTTCGTTCCCGAAATCTGACCTAGCCATTTGGGTTCCCGGTTGCTTAGTCGTTCCAACTCCTGCCGAGACTTTTCTATTCTTAACATTTTCCTCTCTATGTACCTCCACCAGATTGTTCTTCCCAAGTCTCCTCTTCTGAGTACCTAACATAGGCATTTTCCTTGGTTTCTTCTTCCTCTTTTCAGAATCCACAATTTCATCCGGAACGGTTTCCCTATCTTCATTCTCATCCTTCATGTCAGGTAAGTGTTCCAATTCGGGTAGATCCACAATCTCAGGTAACTCCATAACATTGGGACCTACTCCATACATTTCTTCTGCCAACTTCCTACCCTGATACGGTCTTAAAACTTCCACATGACATCTTCTCACATTACCGTTCAGATGTTTTATAAAACATGTAGTTTCCGAAATGACTTGGGTTATGACATGTGGACCATCCCAACTAGATACCACCTTCAATCTATCAAGAGGTTTATAGAATCTAAGGACTCTATTACCCACCCTGAAAAACCTCAGCTTTAATCCAGTGTCATATATCACTTTCTGCCAACTCGCTGATTTTTCTAACCAGTTCATAAGCCTTCTTAAAATTGTCCCTTAGAGACTCCACAAACATTATGCTACATGGGGTTTCAGGACTAATTCCTATCACACCGAACGCCAGATCTGCTGTCATTATGATGTCTTCACCATAAATCAACATATTCGGAGTGCAATTAGTTACAAAATCGCATTGAACATCCCAATCATCCTGATACTTATTTCCCAATGAATTCAGGACTTGCAGTAAGGTCCTATTGAACTTTTCTACCAAGCCATCTGACTGAGGATGATACAGATTTGTACGCGTCTTACAGATAGCCAGGTAATTACACATTTCCTGAAACAATTCCTACCCAAACTCCCTTCCTTGATCACTGTAAAGCATCAGGGGAACCCCAAACTGTAACACCCAGCCTCTTAAAAATGTTTCCGCACAAGTAACAGCTATATGATCCTTCAGAGGGAACACCTTTGTATACTTCGTATAATAATCGCACACCATCATACAAGTTTTATCCCTAGGGGTTGTAGTAAACCTACTAACAATATCAATTGCAATTCTGGCAAAACGTACTCCAAATAACTCCTGGACCAAGGGATTTTTACTTAATCCCACTCCAGGCTTATTCTTATAGCAATCAGGACAAGTGGCAATCCACCTAAGTAAATCTCCACTCATCCCCGGCCAATAGTATCTCCGGGAAAGTCTTCCCGGAGATATATTCTTTCCAAAATGACCACTTGTCACGTGGCCATGGCAATAATACATAATATCCTGATGTATAGCGATCAGAATAACAATCTGAAGTATCTTATTAATCAGACTTATCTTCCACCTACATAAAATTCCATCTCTAACTTCCCCATCGGCCCATTGAGCCAAAAATCTTCTCATCTCCCTACTCTCCATGCTAATAGCAGGCCTTACAGGTTTTATCCCACATGGAACTGTTTCCAGGAGCTTCTTAATGGTAGGATCCTTATATTCTGAAACTGACGAATAGTCTCTGGTCACCACTCAATCAGTGTTTCCAGATGGTCCCTATATTGGTTCAATAGTTCTTCTGAGCCTTATTCAGAGTGTTGCTAGCAAACACAATCGGAACCTCACCATCCTGGACCTGAGACAATGCGGCTCCGATGCTGTCATTGCTAGCATCTGTGTCCGAAATAAAGTGCCCAATTGCCGTGGGGTACTTCAATACCGGAGTATCGGTAAACAAAGCTTTCAACTTAACAAATGCTTTCTCCTGATCATCTCCCCACGGGAATGGTTCCTTAGTCCTTCCAGGTGTCCAATGTGCAATGCTTTGTATGGAAAACTCAGTCTCGAGTAACCCGTAATAGAATCCCTATAATTGCTACAAAAGCCTAAGAATGACCTCACCTGCTTAGCAGTCACAGGTCTTTCCCAGTTCTGCACACTCTCCACCTTTTCAGGATCAGCCTTAATCCCTTCTGGAGATATTATTCTTCCCAAGTATGTAATGAAACTCCTAAATAACTCACATTTCTTAGCTTTCAGACGCAATCCATTGGACATCAGCCTCTTCATAACCTCTTCCAAATTATTCAGACATTGATGGAATGTTTCACCAAAAACAATCACGTCATCCAAATATACCAAGCATTTCTTCCATAACAGATCACTCAACAGAGCTTCCATCATGGCCTCAAATGTGGCTGGCGTATTGCACAAACCAAATGGCATAACCTTATATTCCAACAATTCCAAGTGACTAGAGAACGCTGTTTTCTCCATATCACCAGTGTTCATCCCAATCTGCCAATTCCCGGATTGTAAATCCAACATACAGAACCAGTTGTTCCCTCCTTACACATCCAAGGTTTCATCGACCCTCGGAAAAGGGTGCAAATTCTTCTTAGTCATGCCATTTAACTTCCTATAATCCACACAAAATTGGATACTAAAATCCTTTGGTGGTCATAACGACCGGGCTGGACCAGGGACTAGTACTTGGTACTATTACTCCCTTCTCCAGCTGGTCAAAAATCTCATTCTCACAAATAATTTTCTTCTTCAGAGGCAGTCGTCCGTACGGAATCTTGAAAGGTTTGGCATCTCCAGTATTGATATCGTGTAACACCTTATCATTCCTACCTAAGGGCCCAATCGAGTAACCGAATACATCCTCATACTTTCGTAACAGATTCCAAGCTTCCATTTTCTGGTGACTATTCTCCAAAAAGAAGACTCCTTAATAATTTTATCTAGTTGTTCATCCAGTTTCACCTTTCCTGATGGAACCACTTCCTCTTCAGATTTGCCAGCCGAAAGAACAACAGTGTTCACCAAAGTCACTGCCCCAATTTCCGAAACTTTCCTGAGATAGATGGTATCCATCCCTTGATTCATAACTGGGAGCACATTCCAAAATGGATTTCCCACCAGGGTATCCACTGATTCCAATCCAATGCTGGCCGAATGGACAGTATCCGGCTCAAACAGACTTTCCTGACCATTCAGGGATCTATAAGTAGTACATAGCACATCACAGGAAACACCCGGGAGGATCTTAACTGTGTTCACTACGCTGGCTACCGAACTGATCTGACCGAGCAAACATACAACCTGTATATCGTACGGTTTCTTGATACTCAAAATGCCTTGACTAGGGTTCAACTCTGCCTCAAATAGGCTCCAGAGTCTAATCTGAGTAAACCATCATCCTTCACCTCAGCTATTATTGGACATAGGACAAATACTCTCTGCCCGATCTCCACCTTCATAAATGCCTTACCAACCACCTGCATACCTGCATTTTCAAAACCCCCCACCCCCTGCCTCACTTTGGCACACATCAGCCAACCCCCCTCAAAAATAAGGTCACTCTTGGCTGGACCCCCCCCCCCCTTTAGCCATTCTATCAACTCTGCTCAGTTTCAACATGAGTCCATGGGTCTTAAAACTAATTTTTGAAAATGTAATGTCACAAAATCCTTGACACCCCTCACCCCCTATCAGAAAATACCCCCCCCCCACCACCACCACCACCCCTCCTGTGTGATGGTATTTATGGACCGCCCCTTAGCAGGCAAAGGGCAAGGGCCCCAGGTGAATCAAGTTTCATGGTAAGGAAGATACAGGAACTACAGATTATGTGTTTTGTGTTTAGTTCTGAAAGGCCATGACTACAGAATAAAAGATTATGTAGAGGGAAAGGAGGGGAGGAGATATTTTGGAATGGGAAGCTGATTCAGCCTGTATATGACACGGACTTAGGACACACCTTTTCTTCTTATTTTTTTAATTTAAGCACATGTTTTTCAATGTAACTGGCTGAGTACAAGTTGAAGGGTAAAGGAGATCATGATATTGAAACTGCAATATTTATCACAATTATTGGTGTTTCATCAATAGCTTCAAGCAAGAGAAATCATATTTTACTCGGACGGTGATAGTTACTCACTATTCAAGTGACCCAACTGTATATGTGTGGAAAGGTTCTAAGCATCCTGATCATCATTAATGTTAAAGAGTTGGAAAGCTTTGGTCAGAGTAAGCTCAGATGGTGTTACACAAATGTATAATCTATAGAGAAATTAAATTGTAAAAATGTGCAAAATGGTTCTAGATTGGAAACCAATATAATTTATCTATAAATGCAAACACACCACCCATGGCAATTCAAGCCCCCCTGTACAGAGGAGGAATCTCTGTCTTCTCCCAATGACGTCATCGGGTCAATCTGCAGTAGTGGATTCCCAACAGTATGGGTAAGTCCTTCTTCAATTAGAGTTAGAGTATTATCTCCAATTTCGACTATGCTAGTTTCCAAGTCTAAGACTAGTTTTTTATTCTCAGGGGAGCTAGTTTGTGAACTAGGGGATGTTGATTCCTGACTATCACTATGACTCCTTTTCAAACCTGGCGTAGCTATCCTCGAGTTGTCTGATTCAGACATAGCAACAAGGCCTCTACAAATTTGTCAAGTTTACAAAGACTAAGTACAATCCTTCCCTGCTCTAGATACAATACATACTTCTCTTTATGGTCTTCTGTCTTGGTCTGAAACTAAACAGTCTCAGGTTGAACAATTAGATATAATAAAGGCTCCTCTATATGCGCCCGAAACCTTTTAGGTAGCTCAGTACTACCATAATAGCGATGTTTTTGTCTGAGACTGAACAGTCTCAGATTGAACAATTAGTGGGTTTCGATTACTTTGGGATGTCTGATACTTAACAAACCCAGGTTAAACAAAATACAGCCCTTTTCCGCTATAGATACGATACGTGCGTCTCTATGTGCGCCCGAAACCTTAATAGCGATGTCTTTGCGTCTTTGTCTGAGACTGAACAGGCTCAGGTTAAACAATTAGCAGGTATTCTTTTTGGTATGTCGCAAAAGTGCCGTCAACCGTTATTATACATATGTATGTCGTAAAATCTAAAATGTTATTATTTCTTCGCCAAATTCATCGAACCCAGGTTAAACAAAATACAGCCCTTTTCCGCTATAGATACGATATGTACGTCTCTATGTGTGCCCGAAACCCTATATGTAGCTTCAAAATACCATAATAGCGATGTATTTGCATTTTTGTCTGAGACTGAACAGGCTCCTTAGGGTTGTACTCCTATAAAAAGGTAGTCAAAGGTATATCATAACTCTTCTGATTTGTCAATTTACCTGGAGCTATTCTCACACAACTCTTCACTCGGCCATAGCGCTCTCTCGTCATAGATAACCTCACAGCTATTGATCATTCTCTATACTGACCTTGGTTTGCCATTGACGCGTAGCATTTCTTTTTTTTTAATTTCATAATGGAAATCATTTAAAACCCAAACCATTGATGACATATCCAACTTAGCAAAGCTTACTGTGGTCCACTTATAAAGCCTGCATTAATAATTAGGATGTTGTTTGGAAGCAGACAAGTGAGTCTTTTTATTTTACTGATGATTGACTCCTAAGTTGATATATTCCTGCGTCATTATGCACATCAATTCATAACAAGTGAAAAAACCTAATGTTGCCACATTAAGCAGGTATTCTAGCTAAGATGACAGACAAAAATCAGCCAAATTGTAATCAGATTTGAAATAATGGATCAAATTTCACAATTTTGATGGTATCTTCCCAATGAATTTCACCAAAAATCGGACAAATTAATTTTTTTTTTATTTTGAATGGAAGAAGCCAGAAATGCATTTGGAAAAAAGTCGATCTACTCACGATTCAAAAACTAGATAGGCCTCTGTCCATGTGCTACTACCTTGCCTAAAATTAAGTGTCAGCGTGATATTGTCACACTAGTAATTGTGCATGATCAAGTTGTCATATGAGAAATATCATATGACTAGTGGTATATAGTGTAAATCCAACAAGCTCTTATGAATAGTGTTATTTCCAGTTATCACTGGTTTATTCAGCTTTAGGCAACATGTAAGAAATATCAATCACACAGTTGTTAATATGCAGGTAATTTCCACATACAGTAAATATACAATTGTTTATAAAGTATAATGTTCTGTTCCACTCCACCTGTGAGGTAATAATAATACAATGTCCAGCATAGTTCTAGGTGGGTTCCCACACCTAGCTCCTGACCTGCTGCTTAGAGGAATAATGTAATAATGTGTAACTTTACCCTCTGGTGGATGTCTTGTAGGAGATAGCCTCTGGCCACTAATGGTTGAACCCTATGGCTGTCTAGCATAGTTTAACCATAGTGTAGAGGTATAGCAGGTAGCAGGAGATGACTGGAGATGTTACCTCTGGAGTGGTTCTGGAGATTCTGATTTCTAGGAGGAGCAGCCAGGCTATTTGTACCATTTCTTGGCTTTGCACCTCAGACTGACTGGGGCCAGTGGCATCTGCCTAACTCTGCAATTGTTTGAGGGGAGTCTTTCATGTGTCACTGGGTGCACAAAGGACCCCCATGGACGCCTCCATGCCCCCCATTGTCTTGGTCGGTTTTGCAACTTCAGACCCTCATATCTCAGTCGTTTACGCCACTATAACCGCCATTTTGCGCATGTGCAGACTTGAATATGTGAAGTTGTCAACGCCCACTTTCTGGGCGCTTAACTCACGCTGGTTCGTCTGTAGTGCATTCAGAGGTTGAATTAGTCTACATAGCATAACTTCCTAATAATAAGAGTTTCGCCTTGTTCTTGGGCTCATTCTGACCATCTAATTATGGGCTTTCCATAAATGCTTTGATATTTGACCTAGATTGCTCAGGAGCGATGCTAGAGCGACCGGAAGGTTATGGCGTCGTGACTTATGTAATCTATTGTTCAGTGTTTGGGTGCTCAGACACCCATGACGGCATCAGCGGTGCCCAGGCACCCCTAACGGCCGTTTGCATTCACTTACAAGTTATTATATTGTGCACTGGGTGATGTAACTTGTGTATATTTGATATAGCTGGTGTGCAGTGGAGCATGAACGCTCTTATATAAAGTTTGAGCGCTCTTATAACTCTTATAACCAACCTATGTATTAATTTCTTATACCTTCTTTGATTAATACAATAATATGTCACAATTTATGGAATAATAAAATGGTATATGAAAATATATTGTCAATGTCTCGTTACATGTCATGAAGTGAGGTAACAGGAGTCCAGACAATTCAGTTGATGATCCAGCTTTATTGTAAGATTGGCATGATGAGTAACTGATACAGTGTACAATATAGTACTCGCCAGTCTGACCAAGCTATATCCCAAGCCAAGGTACCTGAGTGTCGTAGGGTCTAGGTTGGAGAAGAATAAGATGCTGAGGCTTGATCCTGACTAGGTTATATAGTCAGGAGCAAGCCCAGATGACGTCGTGTCTATTTCTGTACTTTCTATTTTTAGTATAGGGAGCGACTCAAATATGCTGAGTCGGTGGTTCTGCTCAGTCCCAATCTGTGGTAGGAGGGGTGAGCTGCTCCTATTGGCTAGGTGAATCTAAAAATAGTTGAGTTCTCCAGTGGGGGATCCACAGGAGGGAGCCTGGGGATTTCCCACTGGAGGAGGGCAGGTGTGAACTCTTCACCCTGCCAAGCTAAAAATAGGTTGACCTTGGTTTGAACTAGGGGGTAGCTTGGCCAGTTTGGTTTGAGTATGTCGTTCATAATTATAATACATAGAATAGTCCATTGACATATCCCCACATTCCCACTCATCTCTGCATGAGGTTAAAGGGAGTATAATTATAAGGAATGAGAGTCTATATCAAGTCCATTGACATGCTCAAGTATAAGATGTGGAATAGGGGGCTGAAAAGATGTTCAGCGCTGGGTAAAGATTGATATTACCAAGTTTCTTGTGAAAAGGGGGTACAATATGTGGTTCTACCGGTAGTAGTTGGTACAAAACATAGGAGCTTGGATAACAGCTGATATTTTTCTTAGCTAAAACTACTTGAACTTGCGTCCTCTCAATTGAGGCAAACTCTATGAACTAATTCAAAATAATCTGGCTTGAACACTACAAAAATAGATGCTAAGGGTACTAAGACTGCTCTGGCTGAGCAGGGTAGTAGGGGCATGACTAGGTCTGTCTTGTTCATCATACATTGTCAAAATACATTTTCTATATCCAGTATAAAAATATACGGTATAAAATTACAAATACATCAGCGGTATAAAAGCACGGATTGTTTAAAAGAGGTTTTAAATAAGGTGAAAATATGTGCATGCTGTCCTTACATACAAGGTTTTAACAAATAAGTTAATGATTGAGCTGGGCAGTAGTGGTATCACTGCTAAGCTACATATATGGGCGAGGTGACGATCATCAGTGACATACAGTAAGATGTGACCGAAGATCTCTTTTGGACTAGCTTGTACATAAAATAATTGAAAACACAAACTTGCATGCAAGGAGAAACTGTTCACCCAGAGCCGAGAGGTTGGTGAAAATGTGAAATTTCTAAAAAAAATTTTGGATTTTTGGAAAAGGGGGCATTTGGCCCGAGGTAGTTGTCACTTGTTACTTTTGGGGTTGAAAGGCTTGCCGAGGTGGCATTCTGTAGAATTTTAGTAGTGGAAATTACAGGCTCTGGATGTTCAACATCTTGAGACAATAAATATTTCAAAAAATTTTTCACACATGGTTTTCTACTGAGGCTAAAACCCATAAATACAATGACATGGTTGGGCTTGAAAAGAGGGATGGGGGCTCTGTGGCACCTGAAAGCTAGGGTTGATCTGCCAGCCAGGTCAACTCTAAGCTTACACAGAGTTTTTACAAGTAAATGCATGGTGGTTTATTGGTTAAGATGGTACAATATGAGTTTGGTTTTATTTTTACAATCGTGGAGAAATCGTGTAAACCTTGCAGATCGAATTAAAGGTCACATACAAATGAAAGCGGTACTGTGGTTCTTGGGGGGGGGGGCGTTTTAAATTGTGTCCCTACAATCGATAAATATGGAAGGAAGGTAAGAATAACACTGATTTGTAATTGAATTCGGAGGGGTTTACATGACTTTCTGAATATTAATGTTTCCATGCTTTACTGTCTCCAGCACTGACACTGGAGGGGGGTAGGTTAGGGTGGGGTCTGGGGGTTCTTATGTAGAATCTGCCTCTTGCCCACTTCCTTCTGAGTGCAGCTCTTTTAATAGGAGTGCTGGGGTCTAAATCTATGTCTCTAAAATCCTCTTCCACCGAGGCCAGGTTGCCTGGTTCGGCAGAAGTAGAGGTTGAAGAGTCAGAGTCTTCAGACTCGGAGCTATTGTCATTTTTGTTGTCCTGGTGATCTAGGTTTGAGGTGCTATTGGTGAAGGTGGTGGTGGTGTAGTGTCTCTGGGATACTAGGGGTCTGAACTTGATGCCTGTGTAGGAGCAGGGGCAGACAAAGCCCTCAGGGGTGCTGGAGCACAGTCTGCATCCTGCTATTAGGCATTTTGGCCTTGCTGGGGTGCGGGGGTTGCTCCTCAAGTTGTAGCGGGCCTCTGGGATGGGGGTGTCGGCCCTTCTGCTGCGTGTATTTCCGCCATTAGGGTTCGTTCCTCCTGAGTATTGAGGGTAACTGGTTTCCTGACCTGGGTATTTTTCGGCTGAGGAGGTTTCTGGTCTTTCAGGGCCGGCTTCGTCGGTGTTGGACTGGTCCCAGTCATCTCGCGTTGACCTGTTCAGAAAACAACATAGAGCCGAGAAAACAAGGCATTAGAGACCGTGTCAGGGTTGTATGGTTCACAATCAGGTCCGCAATAATACTAAGATTAACCCATGGTGCTAAATTTTTAGTCAAGTCGACACTTAGGAGTACCATACAGAAGCAAAGGTTTTGGTTTGGAGCTAGGCGGGAGGCCGTATCCAAGGACTCTATGTTAATTTCAATGCTACACACCTGGCGGCGCCAGCGGACGGTCGCTGGGCCGTACGCTGCTCCGTCTCGGATTTTAGTTCGGAAAAATAACACCAAGAGGCGCCACTGCGCCAGCGTCTGTACAGCATTTGGTTAATGTATGGGATTTACGTTAAGGCCTATGAGTTTACGGTAAATGAGAGATGTAGACTTGCACCAACCCTTCAGGGTTGGGACGGGGGCTGGGGAGGTTTACTTTGTATTTTAGGTTGGGGGGGGTTTGGTTTGGGTTCAAGGATTTTGGAAAGCGGCTGGAAAGGTTTGGATTTTTGAGGTTCGAAAATTGGGCCGAAAAATGAGCTTAAGGTTCCCGCGGCTAGACCTAGTATAAAAGGGGAAGACGCCGTTTTTGGCGTCAGAGACTGCGGAGATTTTGAGCCGGAAAGGCCGTGTGGAGATTTGCCTATTTTTGGTTGCTTTGGAAATTTTTGGGCGGCCGGCCAGGAGAGAAAACATGGAGATCGGAGTTACCGTCTGTGTTTTGGCCGACGAGGCTGTTTGCCTCAGGATCCGGGTTGTTGAACCAGTGAGGTGAGTGGAGTTCTAGGCTTGCAGGGATTCGACTTGTCAGTTAGCTGTTGCGAAAAAAAAACTATTGAGGTTTGTTTAAAAGGGGTTTCTGGTTTCTGTCTAGGGTCCGTACCATCTACGTGGTGATCGGATGGGTGCCGTACCTTTGCCGTCCCCGCCGGGGACCAGGTGAGGGGCCCGCCGGTGGATCAAGTGGGCCCTGTAGCGTGTGGATGTAGATGGGTGGCCCGGTTCAGATGGAGGCGGAGGAGGTGGGTGGTATTATAGTGTTTTAAAAGTAAAGGAAAGAAAAAAAAGAATTTTTCGGTTTAGCTGAATTTCTCGTTTGCTGTACGAATTTTACAGGCCAGGTTTTTTGTTTGTTTTTGATTCAGGGTGGACTATTGCTTGGGCATCTTCTAAGGATGTAGACGAGGAGTGAGAGAAAAGGACTAGATCCAGAAGGTGGCAAGGCCTAATGCGCTATGTGATTGACTGTGATTTCCCTGTGATTTATTATTGTGATTACGGCATCAACAGCCAGAAGGGCTCGGATCAACCTGTGATAAGTGACTTTGATAATATGCTTGATTCCTCGTGATTTTAATGTGATTGGCGCCAGAGAACCTGATTAATTTGTGATATTTGCTAATAATATAGAAAGTCCACCACCAGTTTAGAGTTTTGTTATGGATTTTGGGGCTTGTAAATTGGGTGCCGGTGTTATCTGACTTAGATTGGCATAGTGATCGGGGAGTGGAAAGTCGGGGTATGTTGCAAGTCTACTGTAATATAAACACGTGCATATGTTATTGTATTGGCGTGCACACCACGTGTGGACGTTTATTTGGTTTCGGTACTGGGGACGCTCGGCGACGTCATGACGCTGCGCTTGGCGCGAAAATGCCCAGACGCAGCGTCAGCACTTGACGTCTGTGATCAGCTATATAAATTCAAAATTGGGTCAGTAGGGCTGCTATTGTATAGGTATGTGGCGGTATGTTTGTTTTAATGGGGCTATGTTTGTTATGCTGATAAGACTGACGGGGTATGGGATGGGAGTCTGGGATTAGATGAGGCTTGGCTCGGCATCGCCGGGCTGGGTTATCTGTGGGGTAGGGGGGGGGAGGTGGGGTATCCCCACATAGGATGTGTTATCCTGTGTGTGGCTATCCGGTCGTGTGCTGTGGTATGGTTGGTCGGTTCCATTATATGAGAAAATAGGGGTGGCCGGTGGCTGTAGAACGATTTTGGCTACAAAGACATGTGGGTATCCCCACATAAATCAAGACACGGACCTTAAGGATTTTGAACGGAAAAATAAACATACCGATTTCTGGTGGGAATTTGGTAGATATATCCTCCAGGGCGGGGTCGAACACGTACATATCCCTAGGGGGTTGGTAATCCTTTGGTGTGAATTTAGTTAGCTCTACCTGGCCGCTGGGTTTTCGGGTGCCCCTGGGCCTGGGGCTGGGGCTGCTGGGGGCCTGGATCCTGGGGATCTCTGGGATGTTGGTGTCTTCGATCGTCTCATATCCTGGGGTCAGCTGGAAATCTGGCTGGGTTTTGGATTTGATGACCAGGGTCATAACATGTGGCCTCCCATTTAGGATTCTGTAGAGGGGTAGTCTCCAGAAAAGAGGGCAGCGAGGGTATCTCTCGAGCTGCACCACTCTCAATTGGGCGCCAATTATGAAGCTGACCTTGGCCTTCCAGTTGAGATCCAGGTGACGGCCAAAGAGCATAGTGAGGCGGGGCTTTCCAATTTTAGGGGCCTTAATGAAGGGTGGCCATAGGTTGGAGCCGAAAATCATGGTTCCCACAACAAACTCGTATGTTCTGCCCTGGGAGTGGATGCGGAGGACAAACTGGGGCAAGCCATCGGATTCGTCTTGCCTACAGTGTGGCCAGTGTCTGCAGCATCTGGAGATGAAGAGGCGGGCCAGGTACAAGATGATCAGGATGGAGCCGATTGCCCACATCACATCGTAGCGTCCAGGAGTCTGGATAAATTCCAGGCTTTGCTCCACGGGCTGTTGTGTGGGTGTCGAGGGCCAGTTGTTGTTGGCCTTGTTGATCAGATCCTTAAGATTCTGCCAAGTCGCCGCATCCGCCATTCTGGGTGTGTTGAGTGCTAAATGGACTGTCACCAACTGAGCCAGGCGTGACACGCGCATCTGGATCTGGCATGTCATTGCACAACAGAGGATGGCAATCAGAGGGGTCACTAAGTGGAACCAGATCGAATATTCCAAATGGTAACCAAGGTGTGTTAGTGATCTTGCTGACAGAAGAGAAGACTCATCTGACAGACCTTTGGCTGCTCGTCTGAGGGTGAGTACGCTTTTAATTAAGGGTACTATTTTTTGGTTGTGTAAGGATTTGAGACGCTGGAAGTTAGGTAGTTCCAGGGATCGTGGCACGGTTGTCATGGTAACGCCTGATATGTTAGCTGGAGGTGAACCAAAATGTCGCCATAGTGGTAAGTTTATGGGGCTCATGGCCATGGGTTCCAGTGTTATATTTTGTACGCAGGTTATATTTGAATTGATCATAACCATGCCTGCATTCTTAATAGAGCATAGGCATGGTACTGACATGACTGAGTATGCTGCATTGATCATTGGGATTTGTCCCGCATTGTGACACTGTAAGTAAGATGGCGACTTACTAGTAATCATAAGATATGCTGACCTAGAAATGGGTTTGATAAGGTTGGGTATGGGTGCAGCCATGTGTGCAGTGAAACTGCAGGTGTGGTGCACTGCATCTGGTAGGTCCAGAAGTAGGGACAGAGTGCAGGTGGGGTGTAGGGGTGACAGTAGGGGGAGAGGTAGGTTGCAGCTGATAAAGGCGTCTTGTGTACATAGGTCCATGTCTGCCTGCTTGAGCTCCATGAAATGGGCGTGGCTGGGGGACATGGCTATGTAGGGGGGTAGGGGCTGTACCAGGGTGTAACCTGTAGAGTTAACATCTGATGTGTCAAAGGGGACTGGAAAGGTTTCAGTTCTGAATAGGGTGTAAACATTATCCCCTAGTCCTATGGGTATGGGTAGTGAGATGAAGAGGGTGGAGGGGTCACTCCACTGGGCACTTACTCGTCTTTTATAGTAATGACCTATGGGTATGTCAAGGATTGATATGCCTTGGTGGGCGCTACTCAAGGCGTCGGAGAGGTTGTTTAGGCCTGACCTGAGGGTGTCATGGGAAATTAAGTTGGGAGGGAGCTCGCCCTCCATTAAGCTGTTTATGGCACTTAATAAAATATCTAGATCCTCCTGAAGGTCGATTAGTGACTCAATTTGTGAGTTTGCTGCAGAAAATAACATGGAATAAAAGGTGTCCTGTCTGGCTTGGGATTCTAAATTTAAAATAATGTTTGAAAAGTTGGAATCTAATGTTTTTAGATTTTGGGCCAGCAGGGACAGTGCGTCGTCAGTATCATTTTGGAATTCAGATAGGATGTTTAGGGAATTGTAATTGTACTCTGAGATATTTAATAGAAAATGGGTGGCTAATTCAACCACATGTATTTTAGTGGCCAATCTTCTGTCAATGTCAGAAATGTCAGCGTTTAGAAGGTCAATTTCAGGTTGGGTTCCCAGGCCTAGGGTTGCTCTGAGAATATCGCCAATGATTTGTCCTGGGGCATTTCTGGCCTGACGGTTCCTGGGGTTGGAAATTAAATTAATCAAAAGGTCTAATGAATTTTGGGTTTTGTCAAATAGGGTGCTAATCAATGTGTCCAGATTGTTGGCTGTTTGGGTAATGTATGGTGGGGTGCCGGGCTTAAGTAGGGGTGACACTTTATCAGGTCTTTGGAGGTTGGGGGACAGGGAGATGTTCAGACTGAAAACTAGGGGGTAGTCCATGAAATTTGAGATTAGGGGCTGTGGTAACTGGGTAAACAGTGTTCCATAATTTGGTCTGAATACGATCCTTTGTGGTAACTCCTTGTCCTGTGATCCATTGGTGAGGTTGAAGAGGATACACAGCACTATTAGAGGTACTGCGGCTCTGTAAAAGAGATGTGATGGGGGGATTGAGTTTGTGAGTCATATCAGCAATTGGGTTATGTGGTGGGGGATTTTATGGTCGATTGTGTGGGAGGTGTCCTCCTGTGAAAGGGGACTGTAGGCACACCTAGGTGGGTGTAGTGTGGTTTGTTTAAACAGTGGGGGGTGGTTGCTTGGCGAGGGTGTGAGGGGGGTATGATGGAGATGTGACTGGACCTGTGGTATTAGTAGGCTAAGACTAAATGGGGGGGTTGTGAGAGTAAAAAATTTTGTAGCTTACCCTGTCAGATTTATTTCAGCAATGGGCTGTAGGTGGGAGTTTAGACAGGTTATTGGACCACATGTGGGTCTCAAGAATGGCTTTCTGAACTACAAATTCTATGGCGTCCCTGATGACCAAAGCTCTGCCCGTCCCACTAAAGTATCTGGGAAGGTCTTTTAAAGGTTGGTCAGAGACCAGAAGTGTGCGCGCGCACAGCAAGGCTATATAAGCGGCTGTTTTAGGTTTGAAGGTGCTCCAATCTGGAGAAGTTGGCATGTCACAACAGACATAAAGTAACATCCTCTTGACGAGGGTAGAGACCAACGGGTTTGATAGCGGCAGTTCCTTGTGGACTGCGGGGTCATTCAGGTAATATGCTAAATGTCTAGAAGTCATATTGAAGACCAAATTTTGGTGGTGTACAATGAGCTGCCTAAACTCAAAAATGTCTCTTCCTTCTTTCAATAATCCAACCGGTCCAAGGAGGTCGTAGATTGTCCAATTTTCACTGAAGAGAAGTTTTAATTTGAGTAAGCTACTTTTTTGAATAAGCTGTAAACCATACAGAGGGGTGAGTATAGGGGCACAAACAATTGAGTCAGGTATGGGGCGCGAAGTGAACAATCAAACTTTTTACAGGTATTCTAGTACTCACACTGCCATTGGTTAATAGAGGTACCTGGGTAGCATGACATCAGATTATGTCATTGACCATATAAGAACGACTGATAAAACTAGTACTGGTTAATGGGCACATAGGACAGGCCTACCTGGGCTTATTGCACGTCGTAAACGCCATGGTGATCCCTGGTCCAGGCACTTGTTCACTTGGAACGCTGATATGGTGTGATCTGGTTGATATTGTGGAGTGGCTAAGGTGGGGGTGGGCTAAGGCTTATAAACCCATCCGTGAGGGTGGCTATTTCTCACTTTTGGATATCCCTATAGTGGTATGTCTTGCCCTAAAAAGGCTGGGCCTGATTCTATTGGATGGCTGCAGTTTGGGCATATGTCCCTTATGCAAATTTGGAACCTATACCCCGGTAATAAGCTTATAATTGGAATTCCTGGGGTCAGGTTTGAGATAAGGCGGGAGTGGAGAGGTCAGTTCACATGTCTAAAAATTTGCTGACCATGAATACATGTGTGTGAGAAACATCATGCCTGGGGTACCGAGCTGCTCTTAATTGACAGCTCATAAATATGGGGTTCTACCTGTATCAGCGCCCTCGTGCTAAACAGAGGTACAAACATGGGTGGGCATGGGGGAATACGAGCACCTACAATAGGCGTGTCAACTGGTAAATAGGAGCCCTGAAAAGCTATCTAGCCGGTGTATGCATGATTTTTCTTTAAATGAAAAACATGTACCAGAGGATACACTGCTGCCGTGGGCAATTTATGTGGCTACCTAACCATAGCTGGACAAAATTGTGTGCATATGCTGCCCTTGAGTGGTTGACAGTGCGGCTGGTTGAAGGGTTTGATCCTGGGGTCAAACAGTGTATAATTGGGCTCATTGGGCCTTTGATAAATAATTTAAAGGAAAAATAAAATTGGTTTGAGAAAAACGAGATATATATAATAAAAGGATAAATATAAAAACAAAAGGCGTGCGAGGTGATAAGTTAAGAAGTGAGTGTTAGTAAATCTTCAAAGAAGAGAAAAAGGGGGTACCTGATGATATGGGGTGCCGCTGAGGGAATTTGTTATCATCAGGTCGGGGCTTTGAGGTCGGTGGTCACATGTGTAGGGTGGGTAATTGGCCTAGGTGTGTGTGAGTGCGGGTGTCCCTGTAGATAGCAGGGGTGTGGCACGTGGCCTGAGTGTGGGCCAACAGCCGTGGTGAGTGTTGGTATGTGTGTGTGTATGGGGGGGGGGTCGGGGTTGAGAGGTGTTTCTGTGTGTGGGGGGGGGTATTTGTGCTATCTCTATATGTGATTTCAACGAAATTTCATTGCTTCCTTTTCTTTGCCCTTTTCTTGGGTGATGGGGCAAAGGTGATGATACCTTTCTTTGCCGGCCTTCCTCTCTTTTTCTTGAGGGGAGGGGCTGGTGTATTGGTATCAGCAATTATGCTTGAATCAGGGTCGAAGAGAGTTTGTACAGGACCAGTCTGGAGCCTTTTTATGATGGCTTTGGCGCTGGCCCTTGTAATTGGTCTTCTCAGCCTGGATACATGTACTGCCTTTTTAAAGACATGTCCATCCTGCAACCTTTTTAAAATTGCAGTCACTGATGAGGTCATCTTAACTATGATGTAAGGGCCAGAGTATGTGGGTTGCAGCTTTTTGGTGGTGTGTTTTACCAGGAGGTTAGGTATATGTAAGTACACCAACTGACCGGTATTGAAGGTGGCTACCTCTGCAGAGGCGTCATGCTTGGCCTTCATCTTTTTGTGGGCCTTTATCATGTTTTCTGCTGCCTTCATTTGAATTTCATCCCTGAGATTTAATAAATGAGTGGCTACATTTTCTTTTTGTGCCGGGTCAACATCTTCTGTTGCTGTGATCAGTGCTAATGCGGCCTCTGTGGGTAGATGGGTTTGTTTTCCAAATACCAGGAGATTGGGTGAGTAACCCAAGGCACTGGAGACTGTGTTATTCATGCTAAAAATCACAGCTTGGAGGAAGGTTGACCAATGTTTTTGTGATTTAGACACAAAGGCTCTGAGGGATGATTCTATTGTCTGGTGTTGGCGTTCACATAGACCTTGAGATCTGGACCAGTGTGCGCTCCCTGTGACATGCTTAATACCAAATTTATTGCAGAAGAGGGCAAAGAATTTTGAAGTGTATTGTTTAGCATTGTCAGTGTTTAAAACTGAGGGAGTGCCATGGATGCAGATCACTCTCTGAAAGAAACCAAGGGCTACCTCAGCGCTTGTGTTGTCTTCTGTGCACCATGCTGTTACATGTCTAGTGGCGTGATCTGTGACCACATGTATGTGGTGGGATCCATTAACAGCCTTGTTAAATGGTCCTATTGTATCCATGGTGACATGAGAGTAGGCTGTGAGTACAGGTTCACGGAGTGTCATTGGTGATTTTAGGTTTTTCGGCCTCTTTTTGGTGGTAAGGCATGTGTGACATGTGCCACAGTAATCAAACACCTGTTTGAACATTGAGCGCCAATAGTACCGTGACCTGATAGCTGCATATGTTTTCATTGAACCCAAGTGCCCTCCTAATGGGGAGCAGTGTGTGGATTCAATTAATGATTCTGCCCACTTTTCTGGAATCACAATTTGAAGGGAGGGGTCTAGGGATTTACCCATGACTGTGTCAGTGATTCTGAAAAGTACCTCATCTAGTATGATGAACTGATCATGATTGGCTAAAATCTGATTTGTCAAGCCTTGATCTGGTGGCAACTTTCCATCCTGAATGTAATTTAGCATTGATGAAGCAAAAAGATCTTCTTTTTGTGCTTTAATCAATACTTCTCTAGAGGGTGTGAGTGAGGGGTGCTTGCAAATTTTGGTGATAGCCCTCTCAGCCAAAGGTAACACTTTGTGTGACAGCTTGGCGCGTCTGGCATTGGCTGCCTTAACTGATACCCTGGGTGACCTAGACTTGGGAGGTCGACCTCTTGGCCTTGAACCAGCTGGCTTGACCTTTGTGGGTCGGCCTTGTTTGTTTACAGCGGTTCTGGACCGTGATTGGCTGGGGGCTGGGGGTGTGTCTTCCTGGGAGTTCTGTGACTGTGCCCTGGTCAAGACGCACATCTCCGTTGGCGCTGCTAGTGAAGCTAAGTGGTTTCTTTCAGAGCTATTTTTCTTTGCAATTACACCTTTGGGTGGTTTGCCTGTGCTTCCCCAGATTTTACCTCCTTTTAGAATTGATCTAGGGGGTCCCATCTGGATTGGGTTCTTGGGTACTGGCTCGTTGGACCTAAAGACTTTGGTCATGGAGATATCAGAGAAAGTTAATTTCTTGGGGGGGAGACTAATTTTCCCCTGGGATCTAATTGGCACTGGGTCATCAGAGCTGGGTGGGTAGGATCTCCTGGATAGGAAATCTGCCACAAAATTTGCTCTGCCTTGCAGATACTTCACCTCAAAGTCGTAAGACATGACTGTGTCTACCCACCTGGCTAGTCTCCCATTAGTAATGTTCTCTTTTTTATTAAAAAGGGAGACCAGGGCAGTGTGGTCTGAGTACACTTTGAAGTGGGCTCCATCCACATAATGGTGGAACTTTTTAACTGCAAAGACGATGCCTAGAAGTTCTTTGTCTGTTATTCCATATCTCGTCTCCTGTGGTGTCAAACCTCTACCTGCAAATTCAATTGGTCTATAGAAACCATTTTCATCTACCTGTGTGATCACAGCTCCCAAGCTATAGTTGCTTGAGTCTGTAAATATGACAAATGGCTTGCTGTAGTCAGGGAATTTGAGGACAGCTTCAGTGCAAATTGAAGCTTTGATTTTCTCAAAGGCGCGCTGGCAACTAGTGGTCCATTTAAAGGTCCCTTTGGTGGCTTCATATAGAGGTGCCATTATGTGGGCAAAACCTTTAATAAACCTTTTGTAGAATTGTGCCATGCCATTGAAACATCTAAGGTCGTGGATGTTTTTAGGTGGAGGGAAGGTTTTGACTGGCCAGATTTTGTCTGGGGAAGGTGACACACCGTGTTGTTCTAGAGAAAATCCCAAGAAATCCATCTTGGTTGTGCCAAATTCACATTTTTCTGATTTCAGTTTGATATTTCCCTTGATGAAAAGTTTGAGTACCTCATCTAGGTCCTGCAGGTGTCTTTCCCAGGTGGGGCTATAAATAGCCACATCGTCAACATATGCTACTGCATTTCTGTACTTGCATTTCATGAGCAATTGCTCCATGACATTCATGAAAGACAAACCTGAGGTTTTGAGTCCCATTGGGAGAACTTTGGCCATGTATCTGGTTCCATTGGCTGAAAAGGTGGTAATAGGCCTAGATTCTTCCGCCAGGGGAATTTGATGGTAGGCACTATATACATCTAATTTTGAGAAATATTTTGCACCTGTTCTGCCAACTTGTTGCATGAGGTCGTCTGCTCTGGGGAATTGGTAGGAAAAAGATTTGAGGTTTTGATTAACCCATCTGTAATCCACTACCACTCTCCAGCCTGAGGCTACAGATCTGTCCCCCTGAGGTTTGGGTACTAAGAAAGCTGGTGAATTCCATTCACAGGGCTTGGTACATTCCTCAATGATTCCCTGTTTTAAATGTTTATTTAGGAGCTCTCTTTGGAAAATTTCTTTATGAGGGGACATTCTGTATGAGGGCCTGTTGCAGGGCTTGAAATCTGGAATTAATTCCAGCTTGACCTCATTCTCGGTGTTGGAGCCAATGGCGCTGTCATCAATCACAAAAGCCTGCCTATTCTGTTCAACAATTTTACGTACCTGCGTTTTTTGAGTCTCAGTGAGCTGCTCACAAATTTTGTATTGTAGGGGTTCATTACCCTTGGGAAATTGCTCCAGGGGGTCTTCACCACAATTTATTGGAAAAAGCTCGCTGGCAGGTGAGACATGGTTCAGTGAATGATGAGTGTCCAGGGGGCCTATTGGTATAGCCTTTTTCATGTTGAAAGGTTTGAAAATACCTAGAGGTGTGTGTTTCTTCTTAAAATGCAAAGGAAAATCATTTGGATTTGCCACAGTTACCGGTATTAATTTTGCACTAGTCTTGGGTTTAACCAAGGCGTGCTTAATCAAGAAAGGTAGGGCTGGTTTGATATTTTCAGTGATGCCTGTCAATTTATTTAAATTTTCTGAACCGTTGACAATAGCATTGAGAGTGGTTTCAGAGTTTGGTGGTATTGTGATATTTTCAGCAGGCCTGATTGTGTTTATGGAGGGAAGCTTGGGGCCAAAACTAAGCTTAGCTTTGTACTTGGTCATGAAGTTTACTCCAAGAATGATGGGGTGATTTAATTTTGGTACAACATGTAATCTTGTAACAAATTCTTTGCCTTCGATTAGGAAGCTGAGTGTAATGGCATGGTTTACCTGTACTGTGGATCTGTCTGCTAGGAGGACATTCATACGTGAGCGTCTTCCATGTTTAAAGTTTGTGGTGTGTATTACCTTATCTGCCATTTTTTGACTGATAAAAGATAAGGATGCTCCAGAGTCTACCAAAGCTCTATAGGGGTGGTCATTTATGTCGACAAAGACTGCACCTTTAGTTAACTCGGTATTAATGCGAGAGACCTTACCTTGCTGCCCATACTTATCTGACTTGATTCTCAGTTGAAGCCGTGCCACTCTGCTACTGCTGTCCTCGTAACAGTCTTCGCTGTCTGAAGAGGAGCTGTCACCAAAATCCAGGTTGTTGTCCTTGGAAAAATCCATTTTTGGCCGCTGTAGGGAGTTGATTTCTGCATCACTTTGAATATCAGTTGGGTGGTGGCTGGCGGGGGGCGTTCCAGATTTCATATCCACTGTGGTGGGGGCGGGGTGGTTTGGTGCTTTGCATCCTTCCCCTGAAACCTATTCTTCATCATCATAGTCTGTGTCTTCATCAATGAAGTCTTCATCACCATCGTTGTGATCATGATTGTCTTCATCAATATTATGTAGGTCAGCGTTGCCCTCAGGTTCCGTCGGATCACTTTCATTGTTATTCCTGGGGAATCTGCTGGGTGTGGGGTCTCTGGTCCTCCTATTCTGGTAAGGGGGACTATTGCTGTTTATGATATCAGCCTCATGTGTGACCTTTTTAAAGGAAACCTGTTTATTGTTTGCTGGGGCTGTGGCCACTGTGATGACTTTTTTGTTGTCATCCCTGGAGGTAGGATTTCTGGAGGCGCTTTGTGATCTAGCTCTTTGCTGAGGTGGTTTATTTCTTCCTCCAGAAGCATCCTGAGACCTTGACCTTCTGAACCTTCTGTAATTGGGGTCAGATTGGTTGCTGGAGCCGTTTTGGGTCCTGGTCTCATACTGCCTGTTGTAGTTGCCACTGGGGTACCTGTCATACTTTTTATTGTTGGAGTATTGGTTTTCCTTTCTGGGTGTGCCACTATTGTTTTTGTTACTGTTCATGGCACAGAGGTCTGCTTGTTGGGTCCCAGCCATGGCCATTTTATGTGCTTCTATGCGCAATTCCTGTGTAAGGGCCATTTTCTCTGCATCAGCTATGGTTTTGGGCATGTCAGGGAGGATTACTGATTTAATTTGAGGCTTAAGCCCATTAATCAGGTAATCCACTTGAACTGACTCCTCCAGGTTGCTGTTTGCCAAGAGCAGGGTCATGTCTTCTAAGTACTGTTCCACTGTCTCATCTGGCTGTTGTGTCCTGTTTCTATAACCTTTGCTGATGGTTGCAGGGTCAGGGGTGCCAAAACGCTTCAGGAAGGCTGCATATACTGCCTCATTGTCATACATGATGGGCTTCTCAAAAATATTGGCGAAGAACCATTGAGCTGCCCTGCCCTTTAGGAAGGTGTATAGGCAGGAGGCGTGCAGGTGTTGGTGGCGGGGGTATACATTCCTGATCCAGAACTTAAATTCTGTGATGAATTTGGCGGCAGACCTGTACTCAGTTGGTTTGTCAAATGTCTCAGGCTTATTAAAAGAGCTGAGTTGGGCTGAGGAGAGTTTGTCATCACTCAAAGTCATTTGACCCAAACCACTGGCGATGTGAGATTGGCCTATCATTGGTATCATAGGGGTGGAGTGGTCGTATGCCTGGCGGTGTCCTGTTGGATGTGCACCTGTGCTTTGAGAATACAGGGTTTGCATGGGTATAGGCATGTTGCTGGGTGTACGAGCATGAGCAGGGATATAGATACTACCTGCCACTGTACCTAATGTGTTAGCATTGGCCTGCACTGGGGTGGTGGCTGGAGCTGCCATCTGGCGAGTAGCGGAGACACTAGGAATATCGTCTCGGGTTGACCTGTGTGAGGTGGGCGTGGCACCCAATAAACCAGCTGGAGTGTTGTTCTGGAAGGCGCTGGGTGGGCTTAACCTTATGTCATTGCCAGCATGTTGGTAACCTGGCATGGTAGGTGCACTGGGGGTCTGTGAGGCGTGAGGTATACCCAAGTTTGCCGGTGAGGCGTGGGCAGGAGGGGGCTGGAGTGGGGGCCTGTGGCCATAAACTGAGCAAATCTCTCTCCTAACATCATCCATGTTCCTGTTGATGCGCTCAGAGATATCTGCTGCCATCATTTCAGATCTTCTCAGGACATCTGCATTATCTTCTGCAGCTCTCCTGTGTGATTGTATCAAGTCGCGCTCCATCTGAGCCTTCCAGGTGTCCATGTTGTCTAACCTGTTGTTGACTCTGTTTAGATGGCTGGTGTGCTCCTGGCCTACCCTTTGGATTTCAGCTGATAGGAGATTAATCTGGCCAGTCAGTAAATTGCTTAAGGAATCACTGACTGCCTGTGTACATTCTCTTACCAGATTCCTGGCCAGGTCGTCCTGATCATACCTGGGAGGATGTGTAGTGGGTGTCCTGCTGTCCATCCTGCCTCTGCGTAGGTGAGGGAAGGTGATTTCAGGATCGTCCTCAGAGGTTAGGCTGTCTTCTGAGGTGCAGTATGGGGTGGCTCTTCTCCTGAAGATCTGGGAGGTGGCTCCTATAGCACCTGCTACTGCCAAGTCTATGCTCCTCAATACCCTATAGTAGGGGGGTGTCTGCCTTCTAAGAGGTGAGGTAGACTGTGCCCTCCTTCTCCTGGGGCTAGGTAGGGGTGTATAGTCTGAAGAGGTGGCCCCTGTGTCAAGGTTTGGGGTATTGAGAGTGTTTGGTGGTGTTGGGGTAGCCTCAGGGGTCGGGGTATTTAGATATGACCTGAAGGGGTCACTAGATGTGGTGGCGTCAGGCCACTGCTCCTCTAGTATTCTATTAATGCGACCTAAAAATGCTGAGGGACTTTCACCACACTGTGTACTGTGAGTGTTGGGGGCTGGTGCCTCCTGAGCTCTATTTGTCCTTACTGATCTCCACCTATTGATAGCTGATCTTATCCTTTGTCTCCAGAGATCAGATTCAGGTGGTAATGTAGGGTCAGGGGGAATATAACTGTCCCAGGTGAGTTCAGAAGGGTTGGGGTGTGTAAAACCAGCTGGGGGTGAGGTGGTGTCTGTACCGGTAGCAGGCTGCCGAGGTAATGTAGGTATGCTTTCTAAGGCGGCCTGTAATCGTGGTGACCTGGGCTCTAGGTGTGAGTGCAGGTCCAAGTGGCTTGGTGAAGCTACAGGTGTAGATGATGTTTCACCTGGTAGACCAGCAAGTCTTAGGACTGGGGATTCAGCACTTGAAAAACCAGGTAAAGTCAGATTAAGTCCTGGTGCCTGTGATGTGAGTGGGGTGCTGGTCTGTGTACCGGTATTATTGTCATCAATTGTTGATGAGAAAGTTTTGTTTCTACTCACAGGTGTTGGCTTGGGTGTTAGAAATGATGGTGGTAGGATTGGATCCAACAGAAAGGCGTCAGGTGACGAGTCAGATGACGGAACAGTCTGCTGCTGGTCTGGGGCTGCTGCTGGTGCTGCTGCTGCTGCTGCTGCTGGTGGGGGCGCGTCTAGCCCTGGGGATGTAACGGCATCTTCTGTAAATGGCTCTTTGGTTGTTGTCTCACTTTGATTCATGGCTCATGAGAGGTGAAAACAATGGGATGTTACAAATAGGGTTCTCCACCATTGTCAATGTCTCGTTACATGTCATGAAGTGAGGTAACAGGAGTCCAGACAATTCAGTTGATGATCCAGCTTTATTGTAAGATTGGCATGATGAGTAACTGATACAGTGTACAATATAGTACTCGCCAGTCTGACCAAGCTATATCCCAAGCCAAGGTACCTGAGTGTCGTAGGGTCTAGGTTGGAGAAGAATAAGATGCTGAGGCTTGATCCTGACTAGGTTATATAGTCAGGAGCAAGCCCAGATGACGTCGTGTCTATTTCTGTACTTTCTATTTTTAGTATAGGGAGCGACTCAAATATGCTGAGTCGGTGGTTCTGCTCAGTCCCAATCTGTGGTAGGAGGGGTGAGCTGCTCCTATTGGCTAGGTGAATCTAAAAATAGTTGAGTTCTCCAGTGGGGGATCCACAGGAGGGAGCCTGGGGATTTCCCACTGGAGGAGGGTAGGTGTGAACTCTTCACCCTGCCAAGCTAAAAATAGGTTGACCTTGGTTTGAACTAGGGGGTAGCTTGGCCAGTTTGGTTTGAGTATGTCGTTCATAATTATAATACATAGAATAGTCCATTGACAATATCTTCATACATTGTGGTCCTACTGTAGTGTACAGTATGTGATATCCAGCAGGAACACCACCAACTGCTACACCATTTGGGTCATAAGCAAGAGCATCTGCGGTAGCATCTTCAAAAGCAGGAGAAGACAATAAACTCTTTGTCCTTCTCATCTTCCTCAAGAGCTGTAGCTTAGTCGGTCTTCTACTCATGGTGAAAGTGTGAGTGAATGAAATTTTCTTCCCTCCTCTGGAGATAAACCCCTTACTGCAGTTTGACTAGATGAAAGGTGGCTTTGACGTCTCTTAGAAACGAGGTCAATCCACTGAAAGTGGGCACTTGTCTTTGGGAGAGGGTCATTTTTGGAAACTCAGAATTAGATCATGAAACCTAATTTTTAACTATATCTTGGCTCTTCGGTAAGGTTCATTCAAGTCACTAACTCCCAAGTGGTCAGTTATTATTGCAGATATTCAAAATTATGAAAATGTAATGGGTATGAGCAAAATGAATTCTTATCTAAATCACAGAAACTACATGATTTTCAGTTAGCTTATTTGACAAAAGGTCCCAAAGAAGCACTATGAAGAAAAAATTGACAATACATAAGGAAGTAATATGAATGTAATGGGCGTGAACATAATGGGCGTGAGCAAAACAACTTTTCAAGGCTTCAGACAGCCACTGAGTAATATAACCTCAACCAGCATTAATCTAGGTAAAAGAAATAATATAAGAATACATATAGGATGCATAGGATGTTGTAGCTGACGCTTTCCGGATCCAGGATGACGAACCATGTGATGTGAATGGGGAGTCCTTGGGAGACCGATCTGTCGCGTATCCGTACCTCCTCTTGGATGTCAGTGATGTTTGCTATAAGCTTGAGGAGTGCGTCAGTTGTGAAGGTCACTTCCCTGGTGGGCCTTGAGGTGCACTTTATGGTGCTGTACCATTCCTTGGAGAGCCTAACCCCGTCAAGCTAGATCTCCAGCTTCAAACTATTGACGAAGAACTCCAATCTGGGGACTGTGGAAGGTGGTGGTGGTACACATTTCTCTAGTGGTTTTCTCTTCTTGGAAGCCTGGTTGCCACCCTTGGTAAAACTCCTCCTGGGTTTCAAAGTAAGAAGATTAGGGCTATCAGTGTGAGCTGAATCAACAGCAAAACCAGCAACAGGATAACCACACACTGTTGGTCTTGGAGGGGGAATAAGTCGGGGAGGTAGGAAAAAACTCGCTCCAACTCTGCTCGACATCGGTGTCCCTGGTGGATTAGCAGAAGCCTTGGTTCTCAGAGACCACACGATAGCGGTGGTGAGTAGAACAGGTGATCTTTGAGCAACCGCTGGAGAAGTCAACTCCCCCTCAGTCTCCTCCTCCTCTCCTTCTGTTCCTGCAACATGCTGGGTCTGCTGATCTGTATGAGGCTCCAAATAATCCGTATCACTGCAATCGTCAGTGTCTGCCTCAGCTATAGTTGCGCCATTACCGTCTTCTCCAGCGTGAGGGTCAAGATGATTAGCAGCAGCAGCAGCAGCAGCAGTAGCAGCAGTAGTAGTACCTGAATCAGCAGCAGCAGCGGGGGTATAAAACATTGGTGACCAGTAAGGAGATGTATGAGGCCCTCCATCAACAGTAGCGCCGTTGTCATCAGCAGTAGCAGCAGCAGCAGCAGTGGTAGCAGCAGCAGGAACACCACCAACCACTACACCATTTGGGTCGTAAGCAAGAGCAGCTGCGGTAGCATCTTCAAAAGCAGGAGAAGATAATAAACTCTTGGTCCTTCTCGTCTTCCTCAAGAGCTGTAGCTTAGTCGGTCTTCTACTCATGGTGAGGGTTGCAGAGAAAGTGTGAGTGAATGAAATTTTCTTCCCTCCTCTGGAGATAAACCCCTTACTGCAGTTTGACTAGATGAAAGGTGGCTTTGACGTCTCTTAGAAACGAGGTCAATCCACTGAAAGTGGGCACTTGTCCATGGTAGAGGGTCATTTTTGGAAACTCAGAATTAGATAATGAAACCTAAGTTTTAACTATATCTTGGCTCTTTGGTAAGGTTCATTCAAGTCACTAACTCCCAAGTGGTCAGTTATTATTGCAGATATTCAAAATTATGAAAATGTAATGGGTATGAGCAAAATGAATTCTTATCTAAATCACATAAACGAGGTCTAATCCTGTAGTCACAGAGAGCCTCGCTCGGTAGGACTCCTATAAATCCTATTTCACCTGTCCTCCACAGGGGTAATAAACAATAGGAGAATCCAGATGAAAAAAAAGATGAGAAAACTTCACTCCACTCTTAGATCATTAAAGGGAAGGCGGTCCAGAGAAAAAAAGAGTTCCAGCATGATCAAAGTCGGCTTTTGATATCTTTTAAAAAAGAGCTCTAATCCTATGATCACAGAGATCCTCACTCGGTAGGGTATCTATAAATCTGATTTCACCTGCCCCCACAGGTGAACCAAACTGTAGGAGGATCAAGATGAAAGTTTGTCTGAATAGGATCAGAAAAATTCAAAGAGTAGTTGGTCCCATTTACACACCTCCTGCTAACAAGGGTAGAAATTAAGGAATCTAATTATACCTTAACGAGCAAGCCTGCCTTACACCTGTAAACCACATTACGATAATCCCACCTAAATACAGTTATCACAATACCTTTCCCCCTGTTTTAGGTCAACAGATCTAAAGATAAGTCGCTACACAGAGTGGAAGCAATCACCCGTAATCCCACCAAGTACACTTGTCACAGTATCTTTCCTCCTGTTTTATGTCAACAAATCCAAAGGGTCATGGTGATAAGTCGCTAGATAGAAAGGCAAAGGTGGTGGGGAGTATCCGGATTTCTCTTGGAAGGATATATCACTGTTGACCCATATGACTACCGTGCCTACCACCACTTTCTCCACCATCACCAACTCTGTCACGTCACCTACTCGCCGGCTGCCTGCCTACCTGCCTGCCTACTGACCTTCATCGAGTGCTTTCTGAAGTTTTTGCCAACGAGATTAGTCTTGAAAATCCTTCCTCACTGTCTTCCTCTGAAGTATGTGAAGTGAGTGTACATGCTGGAGGTATCACCGGTGAGATGAATTTTGGATACAGTGACCATTTGCTTCATGAAATAGGAAGGAAGCTAGTTGGATCTTGGATGAAATTGGGAATCTATTTGGGGATTTTCTATGATTGTCTGTAGAAGCTGGTCGTTATAAAGACGGTGCAGGAGATTTGTATGGAGATGTGTATGGAGATGTTCAAAACTTGGTGGTCTGAAACTATGCCTTAGACCAGATGGGGAGAACTTAACCATACCTACATCAGTGTTCATCAACAAGATCTGTTGCTTCAGTCGCAGAACTTTTTCAAGATGTACAACTTGGATTGCAACAACCCCAACCTGTATTTAATGGAGAGGTACTTTATTACCATGTCTGAATCTCTATCCAGGGAATGGAAAGATATAGGGTTGTATTTAGGATTGATGTCTGAGAAACTAACTAGCATCGCTCAACACAATCAATCTCTCCACTCCTTCGAAGTGTTGAAAATGTGGCAAGCTGAACTTAGCAGTCTACATCATCAGCTCATTTGAGTGCTGATGGATGACACGAGAAGGGTTGACATGTCCAGATATATATTGCTTCACTTTGAAAACAAAGAAAAAGAGATGACGCATGGAGGATGATTGTAGAAAGTCAATCAATTTTCATGATTTAAGGCAAACTTACATATATCAAGCACACCCTTCTAATACAGAAACCAAAGACAGTTTCCACCTGTGGGAAGGGAGTGGTGTATTATATAAAGGAGGCAGAGATGTGCACCACAGGAATCTGGATCTTAAGTCACTACACAGGAACGTGGTGGTCGTGATAGAGACTGGGAGTATGCAGCTGGAAAGCACTTATATAATACACTCACGTCTGAGGTGTCTCATTTACCACCTCGTCTGGCACTGGTACGTCCACACTTGACACAGCTACTACCATGGTCGTCACTGTCCCCACCATGTCACCTACCTAACTAACTACCTACTACCCGCCTACCTACCTACCTTTTTGCCCATGTGCGACAAGAGAATGACCAAGTACGTACATTTTGCCGATTTATCGAGGGGACTCAACACTTTCAACTCATTTATGTGGAATAAACCCAGTCCTTTCTCAGAGAAACTCGCCAGCCACGGATTCTTTTACATTGGAGGTAAGGACGTTGTTCAATGTTACTAATGTGGAGTCACTATACACACATGGTTAGAAAGTGATGACGTCGCCTTGTAATATTTCAGACATTCTCCTACCTGCCCGTTGGCCTCGGAAGGTATGAGTCCACTGAGCAAAAATTTGCTGACGGAAATCCGAAAGAAATTAAACTCTCTGGACAATGAGTTGCAGCTTCTCAGAATGAACCAAGAAGTGGGGAAATACATCTTTCCTTTTAGACAACCAACGTTGGAGGACACAGTAGATACATGAGGAACAACATATGTACACCAGACAACACCGTAAATTCACCAGGGACAACATATATGAACCGGACAAGGACCTCCCACAATGTATCAGGATTCATGTATTCATAAGACACCAAGGTAGTTTGTATGTGAGCTTGTATTCACCGACTTGTAAATATAATTGAACAAAATGAACAATATGAAATAAAATTATAACACATAAAAGTTAAATGTGTACTGCTCCATGTGTGGGTTCTATCTTATTCCTACCCTATATTAAACTATGATATGTAGAGAGTGTGGACTTGTGTAAATATAATCGCTCGAAATTGAAATCATGACAAATAAAAGTGGAATGTGGGTTCTATTGTATTCCTTTTTAATATTTAACTACCTTATGTAAGTTTTATTTCCAGTGGACCTGCCCCTGCCCCAAGGGGCAGGTCTTTGGTTAAATTATTCAATTTCCCCGAAAAAAGGGCCCCCCAAAAGCCCCCCCAAAAGCCCCCCCAATGTTTTTCAAATTATTTTTTTCTGGTGAGCTTTTAGCTTTTTTTTCCATTTATAAAAAAATATCTCACTATAGTCACACCCTCATCTACATAATAAACCAAACCTCTTTATGCTAATAAGGTCATGTGACTACTTGCATACAGCTGATGGTATGACGTGTGGACAGCCAACCAATCAGAGGTCTCCATTTTTGCATAAAATTTTAAAATAAAGTCACGTAACCAAATTTTAAATTTCCCACCAAAATGACGACCTCTGATCGTCCATTCGAATTAGGGTAATGTGACCTTATTTGCATAATAGAGGTCACATGACCTAAACAGCTAGCCAATCAGAGGGCGCCATTTTGTCAGCACACCACAGGGGGTCTGGGTCACGTGACCATTTTGAATTTCCCGCCAAAAGGGAGGGTTCTGATTGGTCCATTTTGGCACCACACCACAGGGGGTCTAGGTCACAGGACCCCCATTTGCATTTCCTGTCAAAAGGGAGGCCTCTGATTGGCTGCATCCCGGGTGAGCAATTGCCTTAGATTAGCTTTAGTCCCTTCAGTAACTACTTGCATTCCATGAGGAGTCAAACTCCTATCTGTTTGCACTCTTTGCCAGGGTTAGTCAGTGCCTGTGACGAAGCTTTCTGCAGGAGCTTCAACAGGAGCAGGAACGAGTCGATAAGGAGCTGTAGAGACCATCGCAGATGGACCCAAGAGTATTAAGATTTTTTTTTTTTTTTTTGGACTTGCTCATTGCATTAATGAACTGCTATGTTCATTTAAATAATGCTATAGAGCAGACCAAGTTTTATTTATTTTTCAAAGGAAAGTCTAAAATGAAACAGTACAATAACTTCATGGATCTTGACAAATGCCAATATGAACACAATCAGCAGATGGAAAAATAGGGACTGGCAATATTCACTCAATAGGTTATTAACATAGAAAATACAGACAATCAAATTAAAAGCAAAAAGAGATAGATAGTAAATAATATGTCATACATAGAGATTTGTGTGTCTACACATTATTTCAGTACATCATGATTACAGCTAAATACACCTTGTCTTTAGTTCAAATAAGTGATAATTAGAATTGGTAGTATATATGCTGTTATATGCATATGGGAATATTAGCAATATCAATACGGATGTAAACATGAAAAAGGATATGAATGTGAGTATAAATATGAATATAAATATCAAGCGGCGCAGTTTCTACACCTGCTTCTCATTATCAATTATAACCCAATTTCAGGTTCAACCTTATATTTTCTATCTGTATTACACCCTCTTTGAATTTTACCTTTGTCGTAGCTTTCTGAATCTCCTGAGGTAGAGTATTCCAGAGAGCCACCCCTCTGTACCATGGCGATCTTTTATAGTGTCTAGTAATAACCCTAGGTAGTTCAAAAACAATCTTCTTTTGAAACCTTGTATTATAAGATTGTGGTCTATTTAACACAGTCTTTGATTTCTTTTACATTAAGCATAATAATAGCATGTCAATTTTTTTCTCTAACACTGGAACCTTACAAATTTCATGCAACTCCTTCACACTATACCGTCTAATATTGCATTTCAGACAAACTCTAAGAGCTCTATTTTGCAGTCGTTGTAATGCCGCAAGACCAACACCTGTTGAGGTTTTTTCTAAATCAGATTCCTTGACTTCCTGAAATAGAACTATGATGGCACCCTTTTTGATTTTATGTGGGCGCCTGCTGGTGTTGAGTAACACTAGGGGGTGTTTGTTATTTCCCCCCTTTCCCCCCAACCACAACCTATCTTACCTTAGACTAACCTCACTTTAATATTATTCAACAGCCTTGATGCTCCTGAGATCAAACATGGACTCAACTCCAGGTGGACCATCCATAGTCTTTTAGGCCCAAATGGCATTAGAAGCAAGGCCATGGATCTGTTCGAGATTAGACTGACCATTATGATGCATAGATACATGTTCACTAACATAAGCAGAACCGACCTTAAACTCTACTTGTCAAATAAAACCCTGCAGAGGGAACTTAACCCTTGGGACCCAATCGCATCCTCAGCTGCCAAAGCTATAATTCTAGCTCTGTTTGGTGACCATCCCACTGTACCACAGTGGAATAGATTCAGCAGTGTAACCTCCAGTTACATTGCACTACTTTGTGCACGTACACTAATTGCTTCAGAGAAGCCCCTACATGAATTACTACTCATGGGTCAGCAGACAGAGTGTTATAGTACACTCCATCAACCTTCAGGAACAGCTGGCATTTTCTGAACTGTTCAAACATGCACCACCATTAGTCAGGCACTCCCACCACTGAAATGACCCGTCTCTTTATTATGTATCGACCAAATTGAAGTCAGGGTAAGATGCATCAGTTACATGTTACTAGACTAGCCTAGCTACCAACCCTGTTTTAAGAAACATTCCCATAATGTCTTACTAACAAGTTCATTCCCCCAACCCCCTAATGTATAGTACTCAACCCCTTCCATCACTCATCAAACACACATCACCTCACACAAGCCAAGCACAACCCCCACCAACCCCCATCACCCTTCAAAGAAAAAAGAATTACTAAATTTTAACAATTCAAAATCTCACACATATCCTTAATTCTTTTTAGGGTAGCAGTCCCTTTGGCAATAATCATCTTCATCTTCATAGTGCAAATCCATCATTCAGGCACTCAAGATCTCATAAGAAATCCAGGAACCATTTTTAGACCCAACTATGGTGTCCTGTTCACAGAACCACCACAAACTTTACCCCCCAAAAATCACTCCTGTTATTAATCAACCTTTTATCACACTAGAAAAACCCGCAACCCCAGGGGAGCCCCAGGACAAATAATTGGAGATATTTTAAGAGCTTCAATAGGCCTTGGCACCCAACCAGAAATAGACTTTCTCAACTCTGAGATGACTGAATTAGAACAAAAACTGGCCACCAAAATGCATGTAGTAGAACTAGCCACACATTTCTTATTAAACATCTCTGAATTTAACTACAAATCACTGACTGCTTCT
This sequence comes from Acholoe squamosa, assembly GCA_949317995.1. Taxonomy (NCBI): domain Eukaryota; kingdom Metazoa; phylum Annelida; class Polychaeta; order Phyllodocida; family Polynoidae; genus Acholoe; species Acholoe squamosa. Next base: position 74,174,331 of record OX439045.1, on the reverse strand, counting down.
CCAGCATCCAAAATGATGCTGACGATGCACTGTCCTTAATTGGCAACAAACTCCAGCATTTAAACAGCAGTATCTCAAACATACTGCTCAACCTGGAATTACAAACCAAACAGAATACATTCTACTTTATGCTTTTTTCGGCAGCAAACTAACAAATTGAATCCCTCATAAATTTACAATCAGCTTTAGACCCCCTACTGGACTCATTTTACTTCTTAATGGATGGTGATCTCTCTCCAAACTTAATTCCCCATGACACAATGGAAATGGGTCTTAATAACCTGTAAGTAGCGCTCAATAATGCCCACAAGGGAGCTATGGTTCTCAGCATACCAATAGGTTTCTATTGCAGGAGGTACATGCACTGGCAGTAGCTAGGATAACGAGACTTGAAATACTTCATTGACTGTATCATGTATTTAATGTAAGAAAGAGTTAATAAAGTGGTTTCTGGAACTGCACTCAATTTACTCCTATCTTATATATGTGGTAGACTGTAGGTGGCATTTCAAAGTACCCTTTCCAGGAAAATGAACCTGTCAAAATTACCACCTGGTATCTCCATTCAAATTGTCATAGTGGTCACAAGGTGGTGCCACTGGGTGCAGAGAGTCCACTGCTACAATTGGGTGTTGGAACTTGATTGCTGTTTAAAGTATTATATCATACCCCTAGGTGGCAGCAGCTCTCAGCATGTTCCCTGCCTAAGGAGTGTATCTTAAATGGAATGTATCTACAAATAAATCCCCAGAACACAAATGTGGCATGAAATATTGCTATGAATCAAAGGGTTATGTTCATAGTTAGTGTTTGGCCTACGTATTGGTGGGGGTTCAATGGGGGTGGTCTATAATAGTAAGCTAGTTACACCATAATCCTACCAGAAATAGTGTCCTAGGTTGTTTTTTTTTGGACTTGCTCATTGCATTAATGAACTGCTATATTCATTTAAATAATGCTATAGAGCAGACCAAGTTTTATTGATTTTTCAAAGAAAAGTCAAAAATGAAACGGTACAATAACTTCATGGATCTTGACAAATGTCAATATGAACACAATCAGCAGATGGAAAAATAGGGACTGGCAATATTCACTCAATAGGTTATTAACATAGAAAGTACAGACAAACAAATTAAAAGCAAAAAGAGATAGATAGTAAATAATATGTCATACATAGAAATTTGTGTGTCTACACATTATTTCAGTACATCATGATTACAGCTAAATACACCTTGTCTTTAGTTCAAATAAGTGATAATTAGAGTTGGTAGTATATGCTGTTATATACATATGGGAACATCAGCAATATCAATATGGATTTAAACATGATAAAGGATCAAAGAGACATGTGGGTGTTAGCAATCATAAATTAATTTCCCTATCTAAAATTACCCTTTTTATTGAATGAACCAATTGTAACATTACATGTTCTAAAGATTTGGACCCCTCCTGTACTATTAATAGGCTATAATGTGCCCTACATCCATTAGAGACAGTTCAAGGCATGTATAGAGTTGAGGTATTTAGCACTATGACATATGTGGAAGTTAATGTTGAATGAAAGGCTGTCCACCCTACTGGCAGAATCATAACACAGGACACATCACTGTACCAATACCCATAGGACCTACTCTATTTATAGAACAGAGGCCTTCCCAGTTCTGTTTGATACAACCAATGTCAACTCCACAGGGCATGCATTGGTACAAGTGCTACCAACCTACATAGCCATGTCTTAATCCAACAAACAATAGATTGATGTGGACCACACAGACATGGATATGTGTGAAATTGGTGTTTTTGTAATGGAAAACCTCTGCGGAGCTAGAGGATTTGCCACAAAACCACCGAAGCGAAGCCTACACCTTGGCTCTGGTAATAGCACAGAAAGACCAGCCGGATTTCTAACTAATTCCGTGCGATGGTTAGGTCTCTACCAGCTTCACCCCAGTGTCACCATTACAACCCAGGAGAGCACCCCCAAAAAGGGCTGGAGATGCACAACCATCGACAAGCCGGATTGACCGGAGGGAGATAGCATTACTAAAACCCAAAGAGGCCCAGCCTCCGAAGGATAAGTTCTTGTTTAACCCCACACTGGCTGAGAGCTCCACTGATTCCTTTGATGGTAGGTTTTTCTATGTGGAATTTCTAAAGATTTTTAGTTTCGACTCATGTGGGAATCGTGCAGGGTCCCCGACCATCTTTCCCTGAAAGACACTACCGGCCACCCCTAACCCCTCCCAAAATGGACCGGCCCAAAGGTTAATCTAAATGTCCACTAAGCTTGGACCGTACCATCTGCCTTATGTGGGGATGACACAGCGGCACCGGATAGAGCACCGGATAGCTCATAAGAAGCTGATGTGGGGATCCGCCTCCAGTCTACCGTCCCCGTCACAGTGCCCCCTGGCCCCCATCGTGAACCCCAACACCCCAACACCTGTCTACCATATCAGTCTATGCCCCCCTCACCCAACTAATTGCTCCCAATCACTAGATAAGCTAACCACAACTAATGTTTTACATGAAGTTAAATCAGTGTTTGCTCAATAGGTGCTGGCCGCAGCGTCTGGCTGACCCCTTTTCCTGCCAAGCGCTGCGTCTCGTCGCCATCTTCAGTAAACACCCTAACATCAAAATGACGGCCGTCACAGCCGTCACCATGACAACAATCAGTCACAGACACCCACACACAATGTAAGTGTCAATACAATAACATTGAGACGTGCTATCAAGTAAACTTGCTCTAAATCATCCAGCTACCTTAGCTAATAGCTGTTCTCAGCCCCAAATGGCACAACGGTATACTGGATGTGGAGGATGCTGTAAAATCAAAAAAAAATTTCCTTTTAGAAACTTTATTCATCAAACAAATTCCAAATTCTAAATTTACCAGAAATCATGGACCAAACACCTACCTTTCGGCCGACATGGTGATTACCAAATGTAGCACGACCCCATTGGGAAATACAAGGTCGACCTCAAACACATCCATGGTGGATGATTATATAACCTGTGATGTAAAAAACGCTGGCAGGCCACTGTTATAGTGCATTAACTGAGCGTTCAAAAATTCTGACAATTTTCTGATTTTCCTATTTTTTTATTTTATTTCAAAATTCAGAAATTCCCACATGCCCCCGCCACTACCAACTTCTATACACAAAAAAAGTTTACCTGGCCGACCGGGAGCAGAATCGGAGCTCATCTGAGCAAGTCTAATTTGATACATGAATCTCGCCATCATGGCACCGCACCAGCTCGGTGCAGCCAACGTTACCTGCAAACTAATCTATGTGTCCTTGGTTTCCAAGGCCCGCGCCTTAAAATGGTTAGGCCGCCTTGTGGCACATGTCAGCTGTCCCATTGCTAATGGACTGGCCCCTGTTCTCCGTTTTCCGTTACCTACAGACCAATCATAAGACGTGGAGGCAGCCCTAACAGCCGAAGCCCCAGCCCCGCCAGACAAACAAGTCATGTTAGGCCAGTAGCTCCGCCTCGCCACAGGCCACAACACCGCATGCCAACCCACAGAACCACCATTTCAGCAGCCTGCAGGCCAGGCACACCAATGCCAATAACCTCCCAGCATTATAACAATAACTTCTGCACTGCAGTGAGGGGACAAACCTCAGCTGCAGCGCTCTGTGTTACCTGCTACCACAGGTCCGAGGGTTTCCTATGTCCTTGTGCCTACAACAAAACAGTGCACCCTACAACAAACAACAGCCACCAGAGGTCACCACCGAGGTTGGCATGGAGACCCATGCCAATTTGCTGACCATCTCCTACAAGATCACCAAGTGATTCAGATAGTAGAGACTCAGTGACATCAGAGCCTCTGTCGAGTTGGACTTCAGTGACTTGACACTATCCATTTTCCGCCCCGGCAAAAGCACAAAAGAAGATCTGAGTGCAGTTTTATGCATAGAGGCCCTAGGCAGCACCCTGACCTGCCCCCCAACAGTTTCCACCCTTGGTGGCAAATCAGGCGCTGCCAATGAAATCTTTGCAATATAAACATTCTGTACCTTTTTTATTCAAGATTGTAGGATACAATTCATGTACCCCCCAAACACCTTTACATCTGCTCTTAATTTTCAATGAAGTCATACATTCTTTTGCAAACACCTCTCACTGATAAGCCTGTACACTTTTGGCCAACCTTTGTTTCAAAAAGAATCTTATGAGTGACATTACAACGTGACCTTGTCCTGATCCCACCCACTCTGCATTTTTCAAACTCAACTATGTACTGTATTTATGAGTTTTAGTCAGTAGCTATTCTGTTTAGTCAGTAGAAGCATCTTTGTTTTTCTTTTGGTTTTTTCCTCTTTTGGCACACCTTAACTGTAACGAGGTCAACAGTCTTAAAGAATACTACCTCAACCACCCTTTTTTTCCCTCACTTATCCTTTGGCACTCAAAAACACCAGCTAGGCTCAACAGTCCTAATGAATACATACTCGACCCCCTTTTTTTTTAATTGAGACTGGCTTGTATTTTGTAGTCTCGACAGCTAAAATGCAGATGTTTTTTTTGGTGCCAAGACTATAAATTCGTGTTTAAACGTCACACCTTTTATTTTATGCCTGTACCTTTACCCTGATCATAAGTTCAATTAATCATGCATGTATCATGCAATTAACGTTTATCTAGCCAAATACTCAAGGATTACCAGCACCCAACTGCCTCAGTAGCTTAGTAATTTTTGTAGGAATAGCAAATTATATTTTCCTTTGATCCTGCAAATATATGGATGTTCCCTATTTTATCCTTTAAGTCTCCTTTAAAAGTGAGCATTTTTTTTCTGTACACATCGTTACAATGTATCCAACTGAACCATATCATAACATTATTGCATGAGTTCCATAATACCCAGAGCTGTCAATGGACTCAGCAAAGCCCTATATAATTACATATTTTTCTCCCTTTAACCTCGTGCAGAGACGGGTAGGAATGTGGGGATTTATCAATGAGCTATTCCGGGTATTATCATTATTTTACACCTTTATTAATTTCTTCTCCATACAGGATCTAGCTCTGTCCACAAGCCTACCACCAGCCCCTAGCTATATACTCAATAGTAGGCAGGGTCACTAAAACACTGAACCCTGCCTCCTCCAGTGGGATCCAGTGAGCTGATCATATGTCATCCCAACACGGATGTCATTATGATATACCATTTTATTATTCCATAAATTCTAACATATTTTGTATTAATCAAAGAATATCTATGAAATTAATACATAGGTTGGTTCTAAGAGCTATAAGAGCGCTCAAACTTTGTATAAGAGCGTTCATGCCCCACTGCACACCAGCCACAGTCAGTTAGACAGAGTTTATGACATCAAAGGCTCCGACCTAATGGTTCACTGCACAATATAATAAAAATGAGGGTCTCAGTGTGCGACCTCATGGTTCAATGCACAAATTAATAACTTGTAAGTGAATGCAACCGGCCGTCACGGGTGCCTGAGCACCGCTGACGCCGTCATGAGTGTCTGAGCACTCTAAGGACTGAACAATGGGTTACATAAGCACGACGCCATAACCTTCCGGTCGCTCTAGCGTCGCTCCTGAGCGACCTAGGTCAAATATCAAAATATCTATGGAAAGCCCATAATTAGACGGTCAAAATGAGCCCAAGATCAAGGCGGAACTTTCAGTATTAAGGAAGTTACGCCATGGAGACTGAATCGACCTCCGAGTGAGCTACAGACAAACCGACGGGAGTTACGCGCTTATCCAGCAGGCATTATAATTTTGGCTCATTCAGCTCCGCGCATGCCCAAAATGGCGGTTATACAAGCATAAACGACCGAGTTATGAGGGTTTGAAGATGCAGAACCGACCAAGACAATGGGGGCCATAGCGGCGTCCATGGGGGTCCTTTGTCCCCCTGTGACACTTGAAAGGGTCCCCTCAAACAATTGTAGAGTTAGGCAGATGCTGCTGGCTCCAGTCAGTCTGGAGGTGCTTTTCCAAGATTTGCTACAAATAGCCTGTCTGCACCTCCAGGAAGACACATCACCAAGAACCGCTCTAGAGGTAACATCTCCAGTCATCTCCTGCTACCTGCTATACCACTGCACTATGGTGAAACTATGCTAGACAGGCATTGGTTTCCTACCATTAGTGGCCAGAGGCTATCTTCTTCAAGACTTCCACCAGAGGGTAAAGTTATCCATTATTACATTATTCCTCTAAGCAGCAGGTCAGGAGCTAGGTGTGGGAACCCACCTAGAAGTATGCTGGACACTGTATTATTAATACCTCACAGGTGGAGTGGAACTGAACATTATACTTTATAAATTACTGTATGTTTACTGTATGTGCAAATTACCTACATACTAACTACTGTATGATTGATACTTTTTACATGTTGCCTAAAGCTGAATAAACCAGGGACAACTGGAAATAACACTATTTATAAGAGCCTTGAGATAATTACACTATATACCACTAGTCTTATGATATTTCTCATATGACAACTTGATCATGCCAATCACTAGTATGACAAAGTGGTGGAGAACATCCTACTAAGATCCCATATCTCACAGGCTCATAAAAATTTAAAGCTGGTAACACAACTAAAAACAATCATGCACACAGTAAATTAAAGCTGGTACCGCATACACACAGTTAGACCCACTCCACCCACCCAGTGACCTTGACCTTGACACCATACCCACCAAGGTCACCAGTGAGATCTCCCACATACCAGTGAGATCTCCCACATACCAGTGAGATCTCCCACACATCAGTGAGATCCCCCACACATCAATGAGATCTCCCACACATCAGTGAGGTCTCCCACACATCAATGAGATCTCCCACACATCAGTGAGATCTCCCACACATCAATGAGATCTCTCACACAACAGTAAGATCTCTCATATATCAGGGAGGTCTTCCAAAACGTCAGTGAGGTCTCCCAAAATGTCAGTGAGGTCTCCCAAACGTCAGTGAGGTCTCCCAAACGTCAGTGAGGTCTCCCAAACGTCAGTGAGGTCTCCCACACGTCAGTGAGGTCTCCCACACGTCAGAGAGGTCTCCCACACGTCAGTGAGGTCTCCCACACGTCAGTGAGGTCTCCCACACGTCAGTGAGGTCCACCACACACATCAAGGCCTTATCAGTCAAGCTGGCAGAACAACACACAAAGACCTTACGTAGTCAGGGGCCTGTTGAAGAGGTCTCCCTCCCACCAAGATCTAGGAGGCCCGCAGGAGGCAAACCAGCCTCCAATACAACAGACCCACACTCAGTAGACCCCACAACACCCACCCTGTCTACTCAGGGAACAACCAGTTCTCAGGGATCCAACATTTCCCAGGGATCTCTACAGGACGCTCAACTCACGCTATCTACCTCAGGGGAAGAAGGATCTGCCTCAGGGGGTGGATCCACACTCTCATCTAGATCCTCCACCCCGGCTCCAGCCTTTGACAGCCACTCCTCCAGAGACACCTCCCCCACACCCTCCATCATGGACACCGATGAAGGCCCCCAACCTAATCAGACAGCTGAGAAGATAAGGGCCTATGAGAAGGCCATCCAAGATGCAGTTACTGCCCTAGAGACCAACAAGTCCCAGCAGGAGGAAAGGGAGAGGATCCTCAACCAACAACTGGCAGAGAGGAATGCAGCAATAGATGCTCAACAGAAGGCCATGGAAGATCAGCGAAAGTCCCTAGAGAGACAACAACAACAGATAGCAGATCTCATGAAGATGGTATCATCCCAGACCCCACAACCTCCCACACCTGCCATCACACCTGTTGTCACGCCATCTGCCTCTGGATCCAAAGATGACATCATAATCTCCATGGTGTCCAACATGACCAAGCTCATAGACAATAAACAGCAGGACGACAGAAAGATCAGGATACATGAGGTAACAAAACCCAAAACCTTTTCACACCCATCACCACTCATGTCAACAGCATTATTCATTGATCACAAATTCCCAGAATATCTGAAGGATAAGTACAAAGTGACAGACAGTGACACCATGGTAACATATTTACCCAAGTACCTCGAAGGACAAGCACTAGCTTGGTTTGAATCCTTCAGGGAGAGTGCCACACCTGATATGTTGACATGGACCAATGTAGTGAATAAATTAAAAGAGTATTTTGCTACTCGAGACAATATAATCTCAAGGACTGCACTCCGTGCACAAAAGATAGATGAACCTGTTCTAGACTATGCATGCCATCTCAGGAAAGTGTGTAATGCCCAACGCCAGAGTGATGAAACCCTAAGCAAGGCATTTACCCAAGGCATGAGGCCCTGGATCTCTGTAGCTCTTGAGAACAAGAAAATAGACTCTTTTGACCAAGCCCTAGACCTAGCCCTAGAGGTTGAGACCCAAGAGAGATCTAGGAAGGTAAGAGATGCAGAATCCAACCCACAGCCTACTAAGAAAAAGGTCCAGGAAATCAGCACTAGTGCAGATGAAGATGTTAACCTAATGTCCAGTGCCCATGTAAGGCAACAGGAAGCTAAGGTTGCATCAAGAGACCCTACCGGTAGATACAGAGGAAATAACTATGACCCCAACTACCAATCCAATAGAGGTAGAGGTAGAGGGGGCAACAACAACAACCGGGGGGGTCACAACAGTAGGAAAGACAACAGCTCTTCCAACTCCAACAATGGTAACTCTTCATACAGTGATAGGAGAGACAGAACCCCAAGTAATGGCAGATCCTATAATAATCAAGGATCCAACAGTAGGAGCCAGAGTCCACATAGGAACTACAACTCTGGATCCTACAACAACTCTGGATCCTACAACAACAGCCAGGGTTCAAACAACTCTGGATCCTATAGTCAAGGATCCAACAGTAGGGGCCAGAGTCCACATAGGAACTACAACAGTGGATCCTACAACAACAATGGCGCCTACAACAACCAGAGATCCAACAACTCCGGTCAATACAGCAACTCTGGTCAATATAACCAGGGTTCCAACCCACGCCAGGAGGATTACAAACCTGACACAAGAGGTTACCAGGGGAACCAACAAAGTAACCCCCAAATACCACCTCATGTGATGGATCAAATCTCTAAGCTCCTGGTGGCAAGCATCTCAACCACCCCACAGAACCAGGAAAACTAGGATGTCACAGTGCCGATGGGCCAGTGCACTGTGACACCCCAAATACAAACAATCAATCAGGATTAACAAAGATCCAACCAGAGACAATTGCTAGTGCAAATCTACCATCTAACAGACAGAGACGTCCATCAGTGATACACATCACCCCACCAGATTCATCATCAAAGGATACAGGTGAGAGTACCAAGCTTTCTATTGTACTTCTTCAAAATGGCTGTATCAATGCAAATCTATATGATGTTCCAGATGTACAATGTTTGGTTGATACAGGTGCTTCTATCACCTGTGTCAGACAATCATTCCTCATGGATCTCCAAAAGAGATTCCATATCCAACTGAGGAAATCTAAAATCAACATCCATTTGGCAGATGGATCGGTGTGTCATGTTAGACATTCAGCTATGCTGAACTTTAGAATCCAAGGTGTCAGATTCCAATACCAATTTGCTGTAATTCCCAACCTCACACAGCCCGTTGTACTCGGCACAGATTTCTTAAGCACTACAAAATCTCAAATTGAATTTAATGTTGATCCTGAACAAATTCTCAAACCCATTAGGGCAGTGAGGGATTTTACCATCCCTCCATTCTCTGAACTTGCAGTATTGGGTAAAGTAACATCTACTCAATCACTGCAAGGCAAAACTGGAGTAGTAGATAACCTCCAAAGAAATAACAATGCCCCATATCTAGTTCAAAGGGCAGCAGTAACCCCCAGGGAAAATAACAAACATCCCCTAGTGTTACTCAACACCAGCAGGCGCCCACATAAAATCAAAAAGGGTGCCATCATAGCTCTATTTCAGGAAGTCAAGGAATCTGATTTAGAAAACCCCCAACAGGTGTCAGACACTACCACACACACTGATCAATCCATCTCAGCCATACGGCCTGAGGATGTAACTCAATGCAGTGACACAGACTCAGACTGTGAGTCCACATATGCTGACCCTGAACCCAACTCAATCAGACTCTCTGAAATAGCTGCTATACATAGTGAGGCACATGACCTCGAGCCAGAATTGGAAGAGAATGTTCCACCAAAATCTGTGCTCACATCCAAAGATCAGCATGATAGATTAAAATCACTGCTGACCAAGTATGATGATGTATTCGTAGGAAAAGATGGAGACATTGGTGCCACACACCTGTATACACACTCAATACATGTAAAACCTGAGGCAGTACCATGTCATTTCCTACCATATAGACAAACACCAGAAAAACAGGCCGCAATAGGGGAAGAGTGTGAAAGGCTAGTACAACAGGGCATTCTGAGAGAATGTGCCGAGGGCCCCTGGGCCTCCAGATCCTTTTTAGTACAAAAATCATCGGGAGGCCATCGGCTCGTCACAGATTTTCGTTATTTGAACCAGAACACGATAAATCAAGCCTTATCTACACCCCGGGCCGATGACACTCTAGACATGATAGGGTCACTCAGACCAAGAGTATTCAGTAAGCTAGATGCCCAACAGGGATTTTTTCAAATTCCTATCAGACAGGAGGATCAGCATAAAACCGCATTCATAGCAAATGACAAAAAATATGTCTATGAAAGGATGCCGATGGGTTTAGCGACGGCACCGGCGGGATTCTGCCATCTAGTCACATTAATTCTGAACAAACTCAAGTACAAATGTGCCCTACCATACCTAGATGACATATTGGTATTATCACCATCAATCGAACAACACTTCCATGACCTGGAAGATGTGTTCAACAGCCTAAGAGTTGGTAAACTCAAACTGAAGAAATCAAAATGTGAATACTTCATAGACAGAATAGACTTCTTGGGAATGAGAGTCACACCCATGGGACTACAACCATCTCCCACAAAGGTGGAGTCAATCAAAACCTTCCCAACACCAAAATCAGTCAAAAATGTCCGATCCTTCACAGGCCTATGCCAATACTTCAAAAAGTTTATCAAAGGTTATGCCCAAATTGCTAGACCATTATATGATCTACAGACACATCTCAAAGCATTTGTCTGGACAGAAGAGGCAGATAATGCTTTCAAAACATTAAAGCATGCCCTCTGTACCAATGCTCTTCTCAGATATCCAAACTATGAGAAAGAGTTCAGTTTGGCAACTGATGCTTCCAATGTGAGTTTAGGAGCTGTACTCTCACAGAGAGATAATGAAGGAGTGCTCAGACCAGTAGCCTTTGCAGGTAGAACCCTCTCCAAACATGAGAGAAATTACAATACCACAGAGAGAGAACTACTGGGAGTAGTGTATGGAGTATTACACTTCAGACACTATCTAGAGACCAGACACTTCCAATTATACACAGACCATGCAGCCCTAATCCCGCTACTAACCAATACAGGACTCACACATAGATGGGCCAGATGGGCTCTAGACATACAACAATTTTCATTCACCATCCAACACGTGAAAGGTGATGATAACACACCACCAGATGCTATGTCTAGAAGAGAATACCCAGATTCTGGACCCATGACTAACCCTCCCCCCCCACCAAGGAGAGTTAGAGCAGCCAGTAGAACCAAGTTTGCAAAAGTAACAAAGAAAGTACCATTCAAAAGGGATGATCCACCCAACACCATTGAAAGGCCAGAGACACCCATTAGGGGTATCTTGAAGCAATCTACACACTATGTGTTTTGCCACTGTGAGAGAGAATACTCACAACTCTTTCCAGATAATGACTTCGAGCCTATTGAATTCTCATCACTCAATCAGATGCTGAAGGCAACTCCTAAGGAGCCACCCTTCACCCCACCTGACTCAGATGATGAAGATCCAGAAGACACAATATATGCTATTACTCAAGCAACTTCTAAATCAGTCAGATTCTTTGAACCAATGCAGGGAGAGGAAACATCAAACCATTTGTGTCCTATGACCACACGCTCAAAGACTAGATAAATGATTCAGGAGGGCACACCAAAACCCCCCACACAATCACAAACTATTCTAAATGAGAAAAAGGTCACAGGAAACAAACCTACCAAAACCCCACCTGCCAGGAAAAATGTCACAAGAGACACTGCATCTGGCACATTCCCTGTTAAGACAGGAACCTGTGTCCAAGTATTTCTATGGGCTGTAAGTAATCAATGATTGGAATTTCTATTACATTTTTGACATTTTTAGGAAACATATGTGAACAAAGATTTTTGGGGGCTATTAATGCTGATCTGGCCATAGTCACGTGACTGTAGGTTTAAATGTAAAAGGGGTAGCACCAAAAATACCCCATGTCCGAAACGATGGTATTTGTGTTCAAAGGATAAAAAAATCATTAAAAATGGAAGTATATGCTATATTATTCAAATCTATAATCGAACTGTCATTCATCATTGAAAAAAAAAATTAATCACGATTATAGTCATTGAAGGTCTTCTGATAGGCCTGCAAATGTCAGTGTCCAGGATTTTAGGGTGACCTCCGTTACCAATGGTTTTGTTGTCAAAGGCATTTATAGAAAACCCAAAAATCTTATAGGTATGGCCTTAAAGTGTTGTTCTTATATGGATAAAAAACTGACACAGACAAGGATTCAGTAGGCATGGATTGCTATCCACAGACCCTTTCCATGTCTCAACTTCTCAGACAGTTTATTTAAGAGAGTGACCTCCGTTACCAACATTTATAGTCCATAGAATGCTCTAGATTGAAAACAAGAAATCCACATGATAAATATAGCATATGCAAAGGTCGACACCAAAAATCATGTTGATTGGTTGGATAATTACCTCTAGAGGAGGAAAAACGTTGCTTTGCGTGACCTCTGTTACCGTGATCTCCGTTACCCTCCCCTGGCCACTGCCCCCTGTCCGCTTTCCCTCCAGCTCTTGCACGAGATGGCAGCACAGTTCCATGAACACTGCCATCTGGAGAGAAAGCAGATACCTACAATCACCAAATAGAAGTTCAGTGGATTCCCGCTCAGCTTCTGACATTCCACAGATGCAGACGATCCCAGACGATCATCAAACTGGACTGTTCCAGCTGTATTGAGTAAGTAAATTTATTGTTCATTATAGGTGTGTTCAGGTTCATTATAGGTGTGTTCAGGTTCCCAAAAAATATGTTGATCTGTTGAATACACACTTGCGTTGGCTTTTTGACAGGTTGTTAGTTTGATGTGCCAAACTTTTCTGCTATTGAAACACGTACAAATCTTCAAAACCCCTCATTTTATGCTATGGTAATTTCTAAACGGCAATAAAATCATATCCCAAACATTGTAGTAGACTCATGCTTTTGATTTATAAGTGGCTTAATCCATAGATGTGGGAGCAACGGGGATTTAACTAAAGAAAAAGTATGCGAAAACGTTTGGCGGTTGGGGAACCGAACCCGGGCCGCCTGCATGGGAAGCGATCACGTTGCCACTGGACTATTCTCGGTGCCGCAGGCAGTGGTGCTGACTAGGGATACTCAACTTGAAGGGTGCAGGGGACAGTCCTGATTAGCTTACCATAAAATTTTGCCTATATAAGTCAATTTCTTTGAGCATTTATATTTTTGTAAATGTAGATTTTTTTGGCTCCAAGTTGGGGGTTGACATAAGGCTAGGTAACGTTTTGAAAAAAAAATGATATCAATGGTGGTGGTTCCAATACCGGTAGGCTAGTTCTTTTAGCCTTGAATACATCACAGGAATGGTGTAACATTTTCTTAACATCTTTAACGTCTTTAATTGGCTTTATAGCTAAGTGTAAGGGATAATCTGTCATTTCAAACATACACTGTAAGAAAGGTATTTAATCATACATGCCAAAAATTCTAAATGGCATGTGATTCCTAAACACATAGAATATCCGCACACATTAAACTAAACGCCATTCACTTCTAAACACATGTTCCAGTATTCAAATACTTGCTTCCTACACACCTAAACACTTTGCCCACATGTGTTTAGGCATTTAGATTTGCACGCTAATGATTCTCAAGTGTTCACTTTTAAACATATTCATCATTATTAGTGTTTGATCCTAAATACAAGTTTTTAGGTCTTGGGTTTTAATTACTAGTATAGCAAAGGTAAATTATTTGAATTACACAATTTGCTCACTGATATTTAACCCAGAAGTTTAGGAAAGCAAAAGAATTCATTCAGACCCCTAAAAAAAAAACAGAAGAAGAAAGAGAAAGGGAATTCTTAAGAATTTCCGAAAAAAGGAAGCCCAAGAAGGATGGTGACTATAATATTAACCTAAACTCTTGCATGGATGCTGTACAGTACACTGTGTAGGTTTACCACTCTTGTTTGAGCGAGTGGAAAAATATCATGCAATATTGCCCCCTGGCTCTGCCCATGGCTTTGACACCTACCACTCACTAACGGTTGTATTCTGGGGGGGGGGGGCACTTCCTGTATGTTCTACTATGTATTATATCAACCACATGGGTACACTACCCTCTAATTGAAATACCTTTAAATGCAAAAATAGGGCTCAATAACTCAATATATTTCCATATGTTTTTTAACATAAAAAGTGGTGGAAAACCTGTTGAAATTGTCAAACATTGGTGATAGGGAGAGGGTCTGGAACCCACAAATTTCTCAAGTTGGGGGGTCAATTTTTAGGGTGAGGTTTTATGGTAGCTCCTATTTCCAGGTAATAGATTTTGCACAGAGGAGAAACATGCTATATTATGATATGAAGGATCAATTGTATTTCACAGAGTTTGTCCTGCAGGTTAAAATGGGGAAGGAATATCCACCCCATGTTTTTTTTTATAAGCTTAATAATACTTCTGACTCTGGCCATACTGGGGAAAGAGTTCTCTCCAAAATCCTTGTTTTTTTTCTAATTGGTTCAGATTAATATTGTGGACCATAGGTTAGTAGGCCTATCACGTAACATCACTCAATAGGAATGCTAGGCTCCCATTTACAAGACAGATAGATTAACGTTTAGGGGGAATTTTTCTTTTTGAGTTACCCTGTCATCACATTGCCATTGATTATACATAATTGAAATAACATTTATAGAGAATGCATATGAATATAGTGGGTCTAGATCCCTAAATTCAACACAGCAACAAGGGCATTTCTTAAATTCGCCATGGCGACATGGGCATTTCTTAAATTCGACAAATGACATCAGACCCTATAGACAAATGCATCATCTTTTCTTAAAATCGAGAAACAACATAATTATAGCCTTTAGGGACATAGTAACAGTCCAGCCAAGATCATGTTGAGGGGGTGACTGAGGTAGGGTTTGGCTCACAAGTGCCGTGGGACCATCAGGAGCGGTCAGCGTTGGTACGGGAGTAGTAGCCACCATAAGCAGCCCTGTCTCACGGACAAGGAATGACCATGATGGAGAGACGATACTCAGTCTACAGGGGTTGAGGCTGAGGCTATAAAAAGTCACCGAGTAGGGCTTATACACAACCACCGACCCCGGTGCACCAACATGAGCCTTTAGATACATTGTAAAAGATATTCTACTATCCTGGTGCCTTGAAGTAGGCTTATGATGTTGAAGACTGGCAACTGTACAGGCCTACACATATTCCAAGCGTAAATTTACAAGTAGACCTGTATCCATATAGTCTATCTTTACAGTAAACATGCCAAACATATGCCTAAACCTAAAATACAGGAAAACATGCTATCGTCAGGTTGCAGCTAACCAGGAAAACTACTATGAGTTCAAGGGGGGGGGATTCGACCTAAAACTGTCACCTCACAATATGATTAAATGCACTCTATTCGTCTGTCACTGTAACATTAAATTGAATGGCAGAATAAGCCAGGTGCACCTCATAGGTAATTGTATCTTTCTTATCAACATCCAAGAATAAATCATTTCATTGTCACTGTGGCAAGGTTAGTGTTGTGGCTTACATGCAGGAGTTTATTACAGCTCCAGTCAACAAAAAAAATGTTGCAAAACATTTCAGAATGTTTCCCTAGGACTCTTTTTTATACCCAAACATTTTGAAATGTTAAAAATGAGTGAATAACGTTTTGTTTTGTGTGTTGACTGAGTTACTGTGAGTTACTACCCAGGAGCTACATGTAATCATTAAATCAAATGTTTGAGGGATGATTAAATCTTCGCTTCATAGATTTCCCGCAATGATAACCGTTACTGCTGTAGTCAAACTGGCGGGTGGGAGGAGGGATTGGGGTAGGGATTGAGGGGGGGGGGGGCATGTTGCTATAATGCTAGGGTGTTTGCCATAAGCATTAATGTTAAAATGACTCAGGAATCTATACATGGACCAAACCTGATTGTATGTATTAGGACTTGTCTGGTATTTTGGGTTGGTTCCATGTCTTAGCAGTCTTAATGTCAATGTAATTCTAACATCCAATTATATTTTTCAGCTATCTCTGATACTGTAGGCCTACATCATGTACCAGATCCTCAGATGTTAACTCAGTCATAAATGCAAGCCTCTTAAACCATCCACAGTAAAGGTATGTATCACTATTTATTGATTATATCCCACATATAAACCACACCTATACCATAGTACCTTGTGATCTTTGTGGAGGTTTCAATACATGTGCAAATGACTTCCAAATACCAGTATTTTGAGTTCATGTGTTTTGTGAGGTTGGGAGGTTTATTACAAATACAGTTGATGTCTAATTACCAGTTCAATAAAGTAACATAAAGGGACACTCTGTGCTCATACCCAATCAGCAATGGAGCATTGGGCCATGCTTGACCCAATATAAGCCGACATTGGCCCAATATAAGCCAACATTGGCCAAATGTATCCTTGCTACCAGGGTAGGCTCTACATCAAGCTCTGATAAGAATGCCGACCAGCCCTCCACCTGCAGGTGAAATAAGAATAGATAAGAGCTCCAGGACACCTCCATTAGGGTCCCTTCTAGTGGCCACTGGGTTACTTGGCTAGGCCTATATAATTTTCTTTGATAGTCCTGTGTGTAACGTGGGGCCTCTGATACTGCTAATTCCCGTATATAAACTGCACCCCTAACTTTAGAAAGAGCTGTAAACCATTACTAAGATTTGAGTGGTGTGAGGCAAAAGATTGTGTAAAAGCTGCTCCACCAACTATGTGAGAAGCTGCTCTCTTGGATTATAGGTTGTTCAGTGACTTAATACTAAAAAAAGCTGTACATGTAAGGGTGTGAGTGTGACATCCCTATGGGACCATCCATTACACACTTTTTAGCCAAAATTTGACCCCCCACCCCCTGTTGCGCTATGTACTCATTGGGTCTAACCCCCCTCCCCCTTGCATACATACTCAAGTCACTAGACCTCCCCCCTCCAACTGAATATCAATGGATTGTTAGAAATGGCTGGAGCCACTAGGGTAAAAACACATAGATTGTATACCCGGGTATTTGATTTGTTTGTGGAAATCAATACTTGACAGACAAAGATTATGCCCCTCTAATAAATTCCAACCTCAAAGTTAACTGAAATTGACCTCAAAGTGTCCCAGTGCATACACAGTGTGTATGGTAAAGTAGCCCAAGATAATTAATGGATGGTCCCTATCCACTGTGTTTCACCCCCGCCCCTCCATCCCATACACCGACCTAGCGGGATGAAAACCTTTTAGGGTGTATTATTATAACATCTGATGCCCATCAGTGGCTGTTATTAGTGCTTATGTCATGGCTGATATGATCATTACTATAGAATAGTACTAGAATGGCCGTATTCATTTTTTGTCATTCAAAAGCAAATAATCCCCCCCTAAGCCATGACATAAATGCAAATTTCCACTTCCATGGGATTTTTTACATCGTATTCCCCGGGGTGGGAATACAATGTAAAAATATCCCATGGTCGTGGACATTTGCTTATTTATCTCTCTGGTTCCAGATTGAGCGGGCTTCCCTAGCACACTAAAAAGGGTCTCTATCTCCTCTTTTCTATCCCCTCAGATGTGTCTGGTGCACATATGCGCAGGTGCTGACACATTTCTCTGAAATTGTTTAATGTAGTTCTCACCATGAATATGACCTTGAAATGGTTTTAAACATCTATTACTCACTTACTCACTCAACAAATTGACTGTACCTCTGGTGTCTTCTGGTGTGTATACAACACAACCTGACTTTTGGGTAATCCCATAAGCCGCACCTCTGGTTTGGTTTCTGTATAAGCCATGGCTTATGTGTGAGAGTTTAGTGAGGACACGTCTGTTCATGAAGATGAATATCAGTTGCATTTTGTCTATACATCGACATGTACTACTTATATATGTTACATTATTATTCATTTGTTAAAAAGCAGGGAGTATGGTGGAGGGTCACTGGACCATCACCTCCTGAGCAGGGAGGTCCAGGGGACATACAACGAAACACTTTGGATGTGTTTTGCTGATAAATAAGATTTTTTTGTTAGCTGGGTTTTTAGAATTATTCACTCCCAATATGGATTAAGGAAACCTGAATGGGAGGACCTAGTTTGTGCAGCTATTCACACCCAAATATTTTCACAGCACAGAGGGGAGGATAATGAAATAGATAGCTTTCTAACAATTTCCATTAAAAATTATAATGTGAATTGATTTTACATCTACTTATCTAACTTCTTTCAGTATGGCAATTTCAAGAGCAGAGATACAAAAGGCGTACCGGGAGAGGAAGAGAAAAAAAGACCCTGTTGGCTTCAAGAAGAATCAAGCAAAAATGAAAAGAGACAAGTACGTTCCTATTGCCCAGCAAAGTAAAAAGGATAAGAAGAAGGCCCGCAAGCGAAGTGCAGCAAGTTCCAAAAAGTACAGGCAGAAAATTAAGGCAAATGATTCACTTTCTAATACCCTTACAGGCAAGGTTGAGAGAGCAAAAGCTGCGACAAGAAAGCGGACAAGTAAGGCTGTTGCAAAGCTGAATAGGGAGCTCAAGAAAAATGAGGTGAAATTGTTGAAGGCAAAGAGAAAGGCAGATGCCCTCAGAAAAAAACTAGAGAGAATTGAAGAGAAGATGAAGAAGAAAAAGAAGGCAAAGAATACCCCTAAAGGAAAAGCAAGAGCCAGTATGGCTAGGAATGGTCTATCAATAAAGAAACATGCCAAGTTATACAAAGACTTACTCTTCTTGTACACACTTGTTGGAGAAATCAAGAGCAAAAACACCAAAAGGAAAAGTCTAACAAAGAGATCTTGGGAACGTTGTCTGGCTAGCAAACTGATGCGAAAGTATGGTCTGCTTGGTCACCTTGCAAAACACACAGGTATGAATAGAAACAATTTGTCTTTGAAGAAAATATCCAGAAAGAAAAAGACTAGACTAGTGCCACAGAGAACAGCCAAAAAGGCAAAGGTAGAAGCATTTTACCAGCGCGATGATGTGTCTCAGCCAATGCCAGGAATGCGAGACTTTGTTAGGATTGAAGGGGAAAAGGTGCAGACAAGGGTTCTGGTCGATTACCAGAAGATCAACTACATGAAGTTTAAGGCAGAATATCCATTTGTTGATGTATCACAGACCTTATTCTCTCAATGGCGACCACACAATGTTCTCCTCAAACGGTACAGACCACTAGAAACTTGCTTGTGTATCTACCATGAGAACATTGTGTTGAAACTGAATGCCATTGGGATAACAGGATCTGTGGACTACTTGGTAAAAACCAAAACAAACAAAGAAATCCTACAATTGGCCTCTCCTATGGGGATTGTGTTTTATGAAGAGTGGATAAAGACGCCGGAAAAAACAGAACGATTAGAGAAAGAGCTCAGTTTCACTTCATTTCTGGCGAAGCTAAAAGTTGAACTCGATGAGTTCCGTGAACATGCATGCCGTGTAGCTGCTCAGTACCAAGCTGTCCGTGAGCTAAAGGAAGATTTGTCAGCATCTGAAGTCTTGGTGCAAATGGACTTTGCTGAGAATTTGACTCTTGAACCACAGAAAGCAGTGCAGTCTGCATACTGGAGCCAAGGGCAGATCACTGTTCATCCCACAGTGTGGTATCGGAAGCAGTCAGGAAGCCCTGAGCTCCAGCATGAGAGTCACATATACCTAAGTGACAGCCATGCTCACAACACCTCATCCATATTTGTGATCCTACAAAAAATCAATCAAAGCATACCCGAAGACATTGACACTATACATTACGTCACTGACTCCCCGCCATCACAATATCGCAACCGAACCATGTTCCACCTCATTGGTAACCATGAGATGCTTTTCAGAAGAAAAGCTACATGGACTTACCTTGAGGTGGGGCATGGTAAGGGCCCTTGTGATGGGGTCGGAGGAACCTGCAAACGCCAACTGAGGGAAGCAATCAAGAGTGATAAAATACGTATTCGTAATGCAGAAGAGGCTGTCTGGTACATGAAGTCAAAGCCAGGTACCACTATGAGCTTCCACTTGTACACTCAAGAAGAAGTGGATAAGGCCAGACAAGAGGTTGTTGAGATGGACGCACAAGGAATCCCTGCGATCATGAAGCTTCATGCTGTGAAGTCAACAACAAGTGGAGGGCAAGTATTAGTTAAAGAGACATCATGCTTTTGCACAAACTGCAAAGCTGGTTCAGGCTGCCCTGGTTGGAGGTCGCTTGCAGTCAAGGATGAAACTAAGCGGCCACGGATCATAAAAGTGAATGTGAGAAAGGGACAGTTTGTAGCCTTTGTACAAAATGAAAACTATGCCTTTGGCATGGTAACTGACGATAAGAAAAAAGAAGCCAAGATAGTTCAGCTAAAGGTTAGTTCCTTCAACTCCAGTCTGGTGCGGCTCCCAAAGAAAGGGGAGGAAAGTTCCCCAATTGCCATCCCGCATCAGCTTCTGCTGTGCAACATCAAAGTCCAGGAGCAACAGACTGGGCCATTCCGAGGTACGTTTAAACTGTACAACAATGAGGAACAACGTGTGAAGGACCTGTTAAAAAGGAAACTAAATTCAATGAAACCTCAAAATGAACAGTGACCCAGTAAACAAGGCCATGTTTGGTGACGCTGTGCCACCACATTACCACATTCATTAAGAGTTCACAACATATGACACACCTTGTCACCCCACCGGACATGGCTCAATATCACCGCACATGATGGACCTCTGTAGAACTGCCACTCCCAACTCCCTGCTGGGGTCCCTTGAGCTGTTAGGATAGGGCAGGGTAGGGGGAATGTTGGTCAGGAAAACAAAAGTTGCTATGGTGATAATGGCATGTGAAGAGATGGGTGCATCTTGTATGACATTGATGGCAGTTCTTTATTGACTTAAAAGATTACATCAGTGATGGCAGTGATTGTTCTGGTGCAATCATATATGAATGTTTCATTCAAAGGCAATGATGAAATGAATTTGTAGGACAAGTCTGAATAAATTATTGGTGAGTGTGATGTCCATACAAATATGTACATAAGATGAATGAATTTCAGAAATTTGGAGAAAGATATCCTGTTGACTATGTTGAGGTGATATTCTATATGGAAGTACATTTATTTTGATGAAAAGAACATCTACATATTTCAATGAAATAAGTGGAAGGAGAATAACAGCAACTATCTCCAAGAGGTGTGATTAAATGTGCTCCTATCTGCTGTGATATCTGCCTGTTTTCTAAAGCACATGAGAGGTACTTTTAAATGATTAATACTGATAAGATGATAATCATTCTTAAAGTATCCAACAATACATATATGCCTGGCTTAAAATTCAAGTACCAATACATATATGTTATACCAGCATTTGAACATTTTAAATGGGAAATTACACTGGGAGGGGATTGTTTACCAGTTATCACACCAACTGACCCCTCTCAGCTTTTATTGCAGCTGTAGATACTTTGTGTGATGTAGATAGTGGATTATGTCATATCACAGATATTGACTATGTATAATATTTACTGCAATAAATGTATATTGTACCCAAAAGTGCATCATGTTCCTCAGGAGAATATACCTCTTAGAGATAATATACAATTCATGAATACAAATCCAAAGGACTATAACATTGTAGCCTTAAGTCCCTTGCTGACCTAACAGAATTTAGGTGTTTGACCTTGGAAAAGATTACATAGTCTTTGGCCGAGGTAATCCATTTTATGACTGAGAAAACACAGTGAAAAATTGAATTTAAGCCAATTTCATGGACATAAACCTGATTTGCTAGCTAATTTCAGCTGAATCTAGGTGTTTGACCTTGAAAGTATGACATTGCTCTTGGCCAAGATAAACTATTGTATGACTTAGCAAAGGCACTCAATGAGTAGACCGTTTCGGGATTTTAAGGTGTGTCAAAAAAGTGAATTTTAGCCACTTTTATATCCATAAACCTGATTTCACTGTTAATTTCAGCTGAATTTAAGTGTATGACCTTGAAAAGGCTGACCTTGACCTTGGCCACGGTCAACCATGTCATGACCTTGAAAAAGCACTTGAAGAGTAGATCTTTTTTTTTCAGTTCAAAAGTGTGTCAAAAATGAATTTAAACCAATTTTGTGGCTCATTAAGTGATTGATATATCTGTTTCCCCACATTGCTTTATTGGTTGCCATGGCAACCAATAAGTTGCCATGGCAACCATTGCAGCCAGACAAGAAAATATGCTACTTTGAATGATGGGTCCTATTTTTCCTGGAAATGTTTGAAAACAACTTGGGGTCAATGAAAGGTGCAATATTTTCCATTCTAAAAAGAATTTTTCAATAAAGGGAGAAAACGGATATGGTAGAAAAAAATCCAACCTCAACCACACTTGCCTAGGAGGCTGAGAGCGGATCGTACGACCCATATTCAATGGCCCATATTTTGACAACTAAGAAACATTTATGTTTGATTTTTTTTTTCATAAGTATCAGCATGACTTTAATTTTTCAATGGTACCTCAGACTTGCCTCTGTGATGACATCCTGTTTTCAACATTTTTCCACCCCATTTGCAAGACTTAACATGGAATGTGCCATCTACTAAGTCAAAGAACTCTGAGACAAAGAAGAATGACAAAAAGCAAATTGTGCCTTTAAAGAAAAAGGTTGCCACTCCCATTAAGGCGAGAATAGGCCCTCCAAAGGAGCCTACACACCAAAACAAGAGTGACACACCCCAACAAAAGGCACAAGATAGGCCAATAGTCGATGAAAAAGAAAAAGAAAGAGACAGAATAAAACAACATGTGCTAGATATAAATCAATTACTGGATCAGATTCCCGACACATCCATCTCAGGTACAAACCTTGGCTTGGAACAAAGGAAGGACAAGGACCTATTGCCCCTCATACAATATCTTGAGGATGGGACCTTGCCTGCACCAAAAGCACAAGGAAATAGAATCATCAACCAAGGCCAGACATACACCTTGGTAAATGGTACATTAGTCCATATATGCCCCATAAATTGGAGAAAAACCAATACTGTACCACTTCAAATTGTTATACCACAGCAATGGGTAACAAGTACACTTCAGTATTTCCATGACTCACCTACCGGCGGCCATCTTGGTTCCAGTAGGATGCTGTCAGCACTCCGACCTAGGGTATATTGGAAGTCTATGCTAGCAGACACAACAAAATATGTTTCCACCTGCCACACATGCCTCACAGCAAAAAGGCAAGTACACTCACACAAAACACCAATGACAGTGAGAGAGTACATGACTTCACCAATGAAGTTCCTAAACCTAGACGCGGTGGGACCACTTCCCACAACTGCCAGGGGAAACAAACATATACAAGTCTGCATAGATTATGCTACCAGATATGCAACAGCTTGGGCTACTACTGACTTAAAAGCTGAAACAACAGCAGCAGAGTTCTACAAGAATATAATTTGTCATCATGGAACTCCAGCCACTCTTCAAACAGACAATGGGACATGTTATACAGGTGCAAAGTTCACAAAGTTAACTAAACACCTCAAGATCAAACATAAATTCTCCTCACCATACAGGCCACAATCAAATGGGCTTGTAGAGAGATTCAATGCTAGCATAGGCACAGCACTCAGAGCATTCTGCTCAAAGCACCAAAACAATTGGGATTCATTTATTGAACCCATAACCTTTGCATTAAACAACACTGAATCCCAAACCACAGGATTCACCCCTTTCTTCTCACTCCATGGAAGAAACCCAGCCACCCCAATGGACTTAGGGCTGGGAATACAGGAAGACATATCCACAGTAGCAGACCATGTAGCTAACATGATAACAAATCAAGATACCTCTAGGAGGAAAGCTATAGAAAGGGTCGCCAAGCTACAAAAGGAAAGGAAGGATAGATATGATAAGAAACTTACACCACAGGAAATCAAGGTCACCGACATGGTGTACCTAAACATACCAAGAATCCTGACCAACACAGAGTGTAAGAAACTTCAACCCCTTTTTATGGGACCATATGTTGTAGTAGATAGACCTAGTTTGACAAGTGCCAAACTCAAAAACTTGGACACCAATCTATTGGTGGCTAGACCAGTGCACATAGACAGACTGAAAAAGGTTGTGGCTGTCAGAAACAATGAATTTGCACACAGGCTTATTCCACATGAGGCCAAATACTACAGCAAAATTGTAAGGAACAAAAATGATATCACCCTTACAAGAGAAACCACAGGCATAGGCCCTATCAAGCCTAGGCCTGCACACCACATACTAAGAAAGACATCTAGGTGTGGTGCAGTTTCAAGAAATTAGAAACAAAATTGAGATACCAAAAGACATAAGATTTTCAAAATGTATTACAAATTCTCTTCATCCACACATAAGACATGTGTGACTGATAATGAATTACTTATATGTATATAAAGCCAATCAAATTTGTAAATATATCAGTAGGTTATTGCCTCTGAAAAGGGTCAAAGACTGGGACCCCCCAAGTAAAGCAGACATGAAGTCTAAGAAGAGTAAGGGTAACACAATGGAGTGTCTTAAGCCTAATCCCCACATGAAAAAGCGCGCTATGCCAACACAGCAGTCTATAGAGATCAATGGACCTTATAAGCTACACTCAGACAACTGTCTAGACGGTCATGAATGGCTGTCCTGGATGACAGGAGGAGCTAATTACCAGTACACAGAGTACACAATAGACCCCCACAGTTGCAGACACTGGAGATCAAGGCCTTGACTCCAGAGAAACAATACCAGGCCCACAATGGATGTGGGTAGGGTAGGCTACATAAGAAGCACTGTGGACCATAGCCCACCATCAGTCTTCATCCAGCTGCAGTCTGGAACACAAGTCTACAGGACCCCACTTGGGAATTAGCCAGCCCACTTCTCCATTAGGAGAGACTGCACTAGGATAAAGAACACACCTACTTCACCTTCAACCTGACCTTACCATTTACTGGTCAATCTCTATAGACTCACCAGACATATTGCCAAGACAGCTCAATCTTGCAAAGGTACAGTTTGAACCACTTCATTTAAAGTGTTACACCATACACTTAGACTTTACCAGCACCAAATCACTACAAATTTGACAAGACTTTAAACAGCAAACTTGCTTTACACAAGCACCATGGGGACACTGAGAGTTTCACCCATACTGCTAACTATGCTGTTATTATATACTATTGAACCACTTACTGCAGGTTATACACCTGTGGTGAGACAAAACATAGGAGTAGTATTCAAACCTAGCCCTCAACCATTGGTCAATGGACATACAACCACAACACTATTGTTAGCTATCCCCTACAAGATACCTCGGGCACCCGTTACCCAAGGATCCATAAGGGATAGAATACTCCAGTTGACCACTCCTACTCTACAAGATCATACCTCTGGCCAAATTATCCAACAAGCTAAGGAGCTAGACACCTTGCTGGAAATTGCAGACAAGGAGATAAATGAAACACTAGCCTCCATCAAATTGTTCTTATCCAACCCCATAAACACATTGGACAAGGCCAAAAGAGAGGCCATACTGGGTTTTCTAGCACCCCTGTTTCGCGGTGTGCTAGGTCTAGCCACAGTAGAAGATGTAAACCAAGTAATGGGACAGCTCAAGAACATAGATGAAATACTAAGAAAATTTGCTAAACAGGATCAGGAAGCAGCTAATCTCATTGAAAAGATCACAGACAGACAAGATAAGTTTGTCAAAGCATACATCCAAGATAAGAAGGTACTGGACAGCACAATCAACACCATAGGTGACACCGTCAACCTGTGGGCCTCTAACATGTCCAGGTCACTTGACTCATATTCAAGGCACGAGAAAACTCAAAGGGAGAAAATGCAAGTATTAAATGATGCATTAATTATCATAGCAGCAAGAATGAATACAGTTCAATCACTGCAAAGGACAAATGCAGCCCTGAGGATGCTATCATCAGGGATCCTAACCCCTGATATAGTGCCACCCTCAGACCTTGCTAGATACCTAATTGACATTAATAACAAACTTAGGATTACACACCCTGGAGCACAAGTCGCAATTAATGACTTAGATTTCTATTATTCACAGAAGCTGACCTCATACACTTACTCAGCTCACCATATATATATTCATCTGGACATTATAATTCAATCTACCACCTCAACCTTCAAACTGTACCAAATGATTACATCACCCATGCCTATAGACACACAGGAGACCCCCACCAAAGGAGTCACCAAATTACAAACCACAACTGAGTTTCTAGCAGTATCTTACGATGAATCATTATTTATCGAATTGGACTCAGCAGATATGCAGGCATGTGAAGGTACTACAGTAAAGGTATGCAGAGATGTAAATGGTAGAATCTATAAACACAGGCCTACATGCCCTGTAGCCATTTTTACTAACCAGGCTCAACAGATTAAGGAACATTGCAAGTTTACAGTTTCACCACTGCAAGCACCTACCACCCATGCTATTTCCATTTCTAAAGATGAGTATCTGGTCACTACTAATGAACCCTATTACTTTATCAACTGCCATGGTAAAACGTCTGAAACTCGGAAGGCCCAGTCCTACTCAATCATAGGTGTACCCTGTGGGTGCACGATCAGCGTAGGAGAATTTTCTCTTCCAAACACAAGGTTGCCCTGTAACTCAACCTTATCATTTCATTACATTCTCAAGACAATTAATTTACCATTCATGGCAGCACTTAACAAAATTTCTGAAACCAAACCAGATGAAAGAGAGAATCTTCCAAATTTCCCAGTAGTAAACCTTTCTAGAACCTTAGAAAAACTACAGGAAAATCCAATCATGGATGATATTACTCAACTAAATTTAGAGCCCTTTGCCAAAACAGTATTAAAAGATGCCTCCAACCTTAATAAGGAAATGGAAACGCGCTACGAGGAATCATACCTACGTCGAGTTACAGAGCATCCAATCTTCCAAAGCTTAGCACTCATCCTAGGGATATCAGCTCACATTTTTATAGTATACATACTACTCAAGTTATACAGACTAGGAGGGACTGTAGCCTACCTGCCTACAGCCAAAGCATTCAGACTAGTCACTGAGCTGCCCCTACACAAATTGCTCCCAGAGAAGAATCCTACCAAACTAACCCCTACAGAGGAAACCCACACCCCTTTCCTCACAATTCAGGAAACCCACACCCTGATAATTGCTATATTATTCACCCTGACCATCTAGTCAGCCTACAGAATAATGAAATACCTTAAGAAATTTGCACAGACACACTGTGGCAAGAAAAATGTGGCCAAGCGCACAAACCCCACAATATATTTTAAAATATATTGTGGAGACTCAAACTTCGCGCTACCCTTGAGGCCAATACCACATGAATTTGATGAGATTAAATCAGCAGCTGCCCCTACCTATAAGGATATAGTGGTTAAAACCTTCCCACTACCTAAGGCTATATTTACCTGGAATGGACCAGCAGTTATAACAACACAGAGAGGAGAATTTGCTTATCACCTCCCTCAGGTGATACACCTACCTTGGCGCACTAGGTTCAGTACTATACCAGCCCTTAAAAACAAAGGACTGTACTACTCCATGCTTCTCCAGAATGATTGTGGCACCAGCCCGGTGACCATGACAGCACTGGAAAATACAACAGATATAATTATTGACGAACAACAGGAGGAGACCGCAAGGTCAAACATGCAGACTATTGCTAATTTTCTAAACCACCAGCCCTCCCCGGTGACTGTGGAAACAGCCTAGACTGCCCACAGCCTAGGCTGCCCCCAGTCCACCACCAGGAGACAACACATCAGAGACAGTATTCAGAACTTTTCGGACAATTTGCCGGCCCTGAAAAGGGCCTTTGGGATGGCGGGTTTTTACACCCTAGGTTTCAGTCAGTCGGGATCCTACCACAGATCCTCGGGTTCAACATCAATGGGAGAGTCCGGGGCCGAGTCCGAGCCATACATATGGCCGTGATCCTGCTCCCACTCAGCGAGCCAGGCCTCCAGCATCCCCAGTCCATACTCGGCAGCCGTGGATGGATTCCCGGATGCCGCAAGATCGAGGAGGGATGCCGCCAACAAATAATCCCATAGCACTCGCTCCCGCGGCCCTAGGTTATAATCCATGGGCCAGAAACCCATATTGCCCAGGGCCCTAGTCAGAAGGGCCACAGTGGCCCCCCGACGCAAGGCTGAGCCCAGGAAATAATGGCAGGAGTAATTACAGACCATCACATCACCATGCTCAATGATCTCTTTGAAATTACTCACTATGTACCCATAATGGATGGTCTGGTTAGACTCAACCAGGGCCCTAGCTGGACTCCCCACCTCCATCACCTGGGGGACAGGCAGAGCAAAGAGAGCTTGTAGGTGGGCCATGGTACTACAGCAGTGACTTCCAGAGAGGAACTGATGCTCCAATACCAGCCACACACTCCTTAAATGGACACACACACACCCCCCCCACCCTGAACTGTCCACTGACACCAAGCTAGGCACTGCCACAGACACATGCCAGAATCTGGCACCTAACACCTCAAGTGCCACCACTGCATGAGCACACCAGGGAGGAGACTCACATCTCACTCCTGACACACCTCCACTGTCAATGAAATTATCAAAGTATTAGAAAAAAAAAAAAAAAAAATTATATACACAGCCACTTGTTGATGTATAATATGAAAATCTATGGTATTCTCACAAAATCAATGATTAATGCGCGCATATACGCGCAAAATTGCGAAATTGCAAATTACAATTTGTAAAATTGTACAAATCTAACATTAATATACATGAATGCAGGTAGATAACTAAGACAGTTTTTGTACCCACTAGCACTTGTATACTATGCCAAGGGTTACTTAAAGTAACACACTTTAGGTATCCAAGAAAATTGTTGGAAAAAATGAATGAAAAAAAAAAAAAAAAAAAAATTTTTGTTGAGAAAATGGTTGACATAAAACATGTTTACTTAAGATACTCACCAAATAAATCTCTTTCAGGGACACATACTCAAAAGGCTAGGGGAAAAGTCAATTAAGCAGCGGCCCACTGCCGAAATTGCCAATTAATACACCCATATAGCAAAAAAATCAATGAGTAACTCAGAGACAAACAAGCCCATTGTACATGAAGTACTTTGTTTTTCCGGCCCTCGGAAAAATTTGTCTCAAATCCCATAAATTGAATAGTGTAATCTAGATTGTACGTTTGTACCCAATTTGCACACAAAATTGTATGTTTGCACACCAGATTGTACGCTTGTACCCAATTTGCACACTAAAATTGTATATTTGCACACCAGATTGTACGCTTGTACCCAATTTGCACACTAAAATTGTATGTTTGCACACCAGATTGTATACTTGTACCCAATTTTGCACACAAAGATTGCATGTTTGCACACTAGATTGTAAGTTGTATCCAATTTACATTTGAATTATATGTTGCACATTATACTGTATGTCTGTACCCAATTCATACACTGAAGTCAGATTTTTAGAAAATCAACATTTCTATGTGTATCCAAGCTGTACGCAAAATTATATATGTACATACAGAAACTATCAATTGAACGCAAAATTATATATCTGCATACTAAAATTGCCAAACATACGCGAAATTATATATTTTGCACACTAGAATTGCCAAATATACGCGAAAATTATATATTTGCACACTCAAATTGCCAAATGTACGCGAAATTATATATTTGCACACTAAAATTGCCAAATATACGTGAAAATTATATATTTGCATACTGAAATTGTCAATTGAACGCAATTACACGCGAAATTGTAAATTTGCACACTAAAATTGTCATTTATGTTCAATTTGCATGCTAAATTGAATATTGGATGCCAAAATTGCACACTATTTGCCAAATTGTATGTTGTACATAAAAATGGAAAATTGTACCCAAAATTGATGTTACATAAGCAAATAAGCTCAGGTATGGTAAGATATAGAAACTCAGAAATGTACTTATACCCAGGAGAAAATTGTTTATACTGACAAAGCTCTACCACAAAAATTGCATTTGAAGCACTCCCCATTACTTCAAATCCTCTTACAAAACAGTATATAACTCCAAAATAAGGTAAAAATTGTATAAATTGTACATTCCCTCGGCGAAATGACGGAGTTTCGCATTCTTTCGGGGGAGAGGGAGTATTCTATGATATACCATTTTATTATTCCATAAATTCTAACATATTTTGTATTAATCAAAGAATATCTATGAAATTAATACATAGGTTGGTTCTAAGAGCTATAAGAGCGCTCAAACTTTGTATAAGAGCGTTCATGCCCCACTGCACACCAGCCACAGTCAGTTAGACAGAGTTTATGACATCAAAGGCTCCGACCTAATGGTTCACTGCACAATATAATAAAAATGAGGGTCTCAGTGTGCGACCTCATGGTTCAATGCACAAATTAATAACTTGTAAGTGAATGCAACCGGCCGTCACGGGTGCCTGAGCACCGCTGACGCCGTCATGAGTGTCTGAGCACTCTAAGGACTGAACAATGGGTTACATAAGCACGACGCCATAACCTTCCGGTCGCTCTAGCGTCGCTCCTGAGCGACCTAGGTCAAATATCAAAATATCTATGGAAAGCCCATAATTAGACGGTCAAAATGAGCCCAAGATCAAGGCGGAACTCTCAGTATTAAGGAAGTTACGCCATGGAGACTGAATCGACCTCCGAGTGAGCTACAGACAAACCGACGGGAGTTACGCGCCTATCCAGCAGGCATTATAATCTTGGCACATTCAGCTCCGCGCATGCCCAAAATGGCGGTTATACAAGCATAAACGACCGAGTTATGAGGGTTTGAAGATGCAGAACCGACCAAGACAATGGGGGCCATAGCGGCGTCCATGGGGGTCCTTTGTCCCCCTGTGACACTTGAAAGGGTCCCCTCAAACAATTGTAGAGTTAGGCAGATGCTGCTGGCTCCAGTCAGTCTGGAGGTGCTTTTCCAAGATTTGCTACAAATAGCCTGTCTGCACCTCCAGGAAGACACATCACCAAGAACCGCTCTAGAGGTACATCTCCAGTCATCTCCTGCTACCTGCTATACCACTGCACTATGGTGAAACTATGCTAGACAGGCATTGGTTTCCTACCATTAGTGGCCAGAGGCTATCTTCTTCAAGACTTCCACCAGAGGGTAAAGTTATCCATTATTACATTATTCCTCTAAGCAGCAGGTCAGGAGCTAGGTGTGGGAACCCACCTAGAAGTATGCTGGACACTGTATTATTAATACCTCACAGGTGGAGTGGAACTGAACATTATACTTTATAAATTACTGTATGTTTACTGTATGTGCAAATTACCTACATACTAACTACTGTATGATTGATACTTTTTACATGTTGCCTAAAGCTGAATAAACCAGGGACAACTGGAAATAACACTATTTATAAGAGCCTTGAGATAATTACACTATATACCACTAGTCTTATGATATTTCTCATATGACAACTTGATCATGCCAATCACTAGTATGACATCATGACAGCCAAACTGGATTATTCCGGCCACAACCCCACTGGAGGTATTGCGACATACCAGTGGATGCTTTTTTTGGGACCAGGGCATACCTGAATGACACACCCATGTCCCTCATTGGTCCACATGGTGAGCTGCTCTCCGACTGGTATTGCACCACCAAGGTTGCACCTGACGGAGAGCAGACATCATCATTACGAGGAGCTGCTCAGCTAAGTATATAACAACCGGCCCAAGCAGCTCCAAGTATCTCTTCCTTACATCTCTTCACACCATACCTATACGTAATATCAGGATCCAGGACAGGTTGAGCTATAGGCTCAAGGACAGAGCTTGGACACTGGCGAGTGTATCATTGTTACCACCTGTATGAACACTCATGTCAACTGTGCAATAAAGAATTTCAAATGAACTTCTCTGGATTCAGTGTTTATCACTTTACCCAGTTGTAACATAACCAGATAAAGTCCACTATTCTCTTTTTGTATAAATCTCTAGAGGCTAGCATCTCCACATCAGCATCTTGTGTGCTCCATATATAATGTTACCTCTATATAGTGGCCTTCATCTAAAAATCTATTAGTTTTGCCTACTTACACGTAATTTAAGCTTATCATTGTCACGCAGGACCTGTGCTGGTCTTACTAGCATATTATGATCTTTTGATAGGTTATACATTAGCGTTAATAACATCTTTGCACGTCTCTCCCATAGGGGCAAGAAATTACAGTCCCTATGCAAATCCACTTCATGTACATCTTGGGCGTTTTTAATTCTCATACAAGTATGCAGGCAGTTATTCTGTATAACCTCTAAGTGATCCACTATCATAGATGCCACTTTCAAATAAATAGTTACAATATTCAAATATAGGCAATACCATTGATTTGTATATTTTTAAAGAGGTTTCCTTGCCCAAGAAGCGCACAATATTACACAGCTCATGACAGGAATGTATCAACCCCATACCAGGGCTATATCAAGACTGGAGTTGTTTTTGGAAAATGCTTGCTTAATAGTCATCACCCCACCATTTGCTGCAATGCTACACTGTCATATAAACATACACAATTCCCTCTACAACTGCAAGGGATGGTGGAGCCTTGGGGAGATGTAGAGATGTCCATTCCCTGTGTCTTGATGGTCAAAAGCCATGGATTAAATGCACAATTTTCTATTTTTTTTTTACCTTTTCCTATGTCATCAATACTCCGCCAGATACAACACAGAAGGTCTCACTTCACAAGTTTCCTTTGGAATCAGATCAGGCCTAACCAAATTCCAGTGCCCCTCTTAGCTAAACTGAATTCATTTACAATTTCATACCAAAAACCTAAAAACTACAGCACGGAGGCTAAGAGGTAGCTGCCAAATTGGCAGGAGTTTTTCGTGGTATTTATATGTTCTGTTAATGAGTTTGCCAATTATACAAATTCACCTTTGCCATTTTACCAGGGAGCCGAAAGTGTTATTCTGTTTTACTAGGCAGAAGACGAGTTGGTGATTGCAAATAGCTCACCTAAGGGGCCGTTCATAAATTATGTCACACCTTTTTAGACCATTTTCAACACACCCCACCCCCTGTCTCACTTTGTCACACATCAGCCAACCGCCCCCCCCCCTCGAAAATTATGTGACACTTGGCTGGACCTCCCCCCCTTTGGCCATTCTATCGACTCTGCTCAGCTTCCAACATGGGTCCATTGGTCTTAAAACTAATTTTTGAAAGTGTAATGTCACACAATCCTTGACACCCTTCACCCCCTTGTCACACTTTGTCACAATCCCCCACCACCACCCCTCCTGTGTGATGTAATTTATGGACGGCACCTTAGCAGGCAAAGGGCATGGGCCCCAGGTGAATCAAGTTGCATGGTAAAGAAGATACAGGAACTACAGATTATGTGTTTTGTGTTTAGTTCTGAAAGGCCATGACTAAAGAAAAAAAGATTATGTAGAGGGAAAGGGGGTCAGAGAAGATTCAGGAATTGTACCTTGCCTTTCTGTATTCTAGGGCAATATGAGTCCAATTTTACTTCTCTCTATTTTAAAAGGTTTGTGGGGGTTTACTTCAAAGTTAGGGGGGGCCTGGTCCAGCCCACCCCCCATTCCGCTGGATATATGATTGTAGGATGTGTTGAAATAAACCCCTAGACACAATCATCATCCCTAAAAAAAACCTGCCCATACAGACCTTGTTTGTAGGATTTCTTTTGTGTTGGTTGTGACACTTTGTCATAGACCACCTCACAACTATTAGTCATTCTCTATATTGAACTTGGTTTGCCATCGACACAAAGCAATTTCATAATGGAAATCATTTAATACCAGAACCATTGATGACATCTCCCAGTTAGCAAAGCCTACTGTTGTCTGTTTATAAAGTCTGCATTAATAATTAGGATGTTGTTTACAATGGGACAGGTACGGGGGCGTGGGGGTTCTGACATCAACCGTGCTGCAGGACGAAAGAAGCAGTTGCTGCTGTTGCATAAAAAACAGAGGAAAGAGGGGGCTGTCAATTACATGAAAGTTATGTAGTGTATATATGTCACATATTTATTCAAGGGCTGTGAAATGTTTTAAATATACACTGTAAAAAGGATGTCATCCTAAAATGTCATATTCCTCATTCCAAAGTTGCCAGAGAGCCTTTGTTGTTTTCACATAGGTTCTTGGTGTGTTTGTGTACCACCATACTGCCACCTGTGGTGTTATGTAAAAACTACACTGGTTCAATGTTATGCCATCACAGTGGTCTAGAGTTTTACAGGGATCTTTGATAGATCCAACAGTTATTTACCACAGTGTATTCTTGCCAAAGAACCAAATCAGCCCTAAAAAGGTGGCTTTTATCTAACCTCTTGCAGCTTAATGGGGAGGGGCCTGTCAAATGGCTACTGTCATTCCTCACACAGTTGGTACCTATATTCAAAGGCTTAGTACCTCCCCCTAGCAGCCTGGCAGGCTTACCCCTAAAAGGTTAGCCATTGATAACAATAACCAGTCATGTATACGACCCTATACCTGAGGTATCTTCTAAATAGAGTAAATATTGTTTGAACATGGATTTCCTCTTTAGGATTATTTTGTTGTTATTAGCCCCTGTGGAAAACATAATGTGCAAAGGTGAGTCTTTTTTTTCATTTCATTTTACTGATGATTGACTTCTAAGTTGTATATTCCTGTATCATTATGCACATCGATTCATATAAAGTGATAAATCCTAATGTTGCCACATTAAGAAGGTGTTCCAGTATGACAGACAAAAATTAGCTGAACTGCAATCAGATTTTAAATAATGGATCAAATTTCATAATTTTTAAGGTCGATTCCTAAGGAATTTCACCAAAAATCGTGAAAATTAATTCTCTTTCTAATTTGAATGATAGTAGGCAGAAATGCATTTGGAAGATAGTCGATCTACTCACGATTCAAAAACTAGATAGACCTCTGTTCATGTGCTAGTACTCTGCCTAAAATTAAGTTTCAGTGTGATATAACTTCATACAATGT
Source organism: Acholoe squamosa (assembly GCA_949317995.1). Taxonomy (NCBI): domain Eukaryota; kingdom Metazoa; phylum Annelida; class Polychaeta; order Phyllodocida; family Polynoidae; genus Acholoe; species Acholoe squamosa. The sequence goes on along the minus strand of OX439045.1, from coordinate 74,138,873 downwards.
GATTCCAAAGTGACATATCTTCATGAAATTAGGTTTCAATTTAATTTGGTATCAGGGCCATATATCTTGATATAATTAGGTTTCAGTGTCATATATGATCATGCAATTAGGTTTCGGTGCCATATATCTACATACAATTTGGATCCAGTGCTATATATCCTCATATAATGAGGTTTCAGTGCCATATTTCCTCATAAAATTAGTTTTCAGTGTCATATGTGTTCATACAATTAGGTTTTAGTGCCATATATCCTCATATAATTATTTATTAGTGTCATGGATCTTTATTTAATTAGGTTTTAGTGTTATACATCTTCATACAATCAGATTTCATTGCCATATATCTTTACAAAATCAGGTTTCAGTGCCATATAAATTATATATCTTCCTTCATTTCAGTGCCCTACCAGTCACTCCCTAGTCCTGACTTATACTATAGTTTTAATGAAGCTAACGGGGACAAACTACCTGGTATACCTGTTGAAGCTGACACCGCGGGAACACTAGTCTTTGAACAAGGTAATTTTTCTTTAATCTACTCATTGCTCCCATCCTATATATTCAACCTTGGTGTTCAACCATATCACATTTCTGAGGTGTCGTCTTGTAATTGTCCTACTCTAGGGAATCAAGTATACCCATTTATAGACTATACTGTATTCTATACTACTACTTCTAAAAGGATAGTATGTAATAAGGCGGCCTTCAGGATCCATTCCTACATTATTTGTGGGAGTGCACTACTGGTGGCCTCCAGCATGTGATGTTTGAAACGACCCAGAGGATGCTTATAGGAGACCTGATTAACCATAACGAGTAATACATGACCTGCCGTTCACATACTATCTTGGGGAGATATCACAATACTGAGTAGGGAGGCTGTACACTCTTTAAAGGCCTCATGAGTGTCCTGTTAACACTGAGAGCTCTTTACCAGCTGTTGGGGTATTCTCTAAATACATCATCGCTCGAAAGGAATAAAAGCAATAAAGCCTTCTTCTGAAACCTCATTTTGAATCTAATATCAATTAATCATATTGATATCTACACTACTTTAGCTGTACTTGGACAAGGCCTCCATTTAAATGAGGAGGGTACAACCGACAGCGACTACATCAATTTGGGAGATCAACGCGACAAATGTCCTGGAAATCTGAACCTCTGCAACAATGGACTGACCATAGGCTTTTGGGTATATCAGGATAACTATAACAATGTCTCTTGGATAGATTTATATCTATTCTTAACAATTACATACATGCAAACCTGGCTTATCCACGTATCATTCTATTGTCATTGATCTTTTATTTTCGTGTTATTTTGATAATCATGTGACATCATTTGAGTGAGGTTATCTGATTTAAAGTACTCAATTTGAGGCCAATGTTGGGAGACTTTTTATTTTTTATGATATTTCCATATAGCAAATACCTGTAAGTCTGGAATTTCAAGCTTAATACCACCATTTTAATGTGTAAATAAGACCATTATAGAATGATTGATCAAGAAGTGAGAGCTAACACCTATTAAAACCAGCAAATGGAACATTACATTGTGACCCAATCAAAAAACAAACCTTCTCATGAAATATGGCTGCTCTATGATAAAGAATCCTTTTATTTGGAGAGGAAATGTATAATGGAAGTCTGCATAAGATTTATTTCATAACTTGATTTTTGGTAAATAGAGGTGGATATGTACCTTGACTTAGATAACTGTGGTAAAGATAGTTTATACATAAATCTTTTACTTATATTCAAAGAATTACCTGCAAAAGAATTATTTTGATGAATTATGTTTTGTCATTATTAGAAATGAGAAGAAAGCTTTCCGTCAAATATTTTTTTGTTATCATTAGTACCAATTCACAAAATTCGCAATCAGTTGTTTTTTCTAAATGTAGGTGAAATTTGCCCGCATGCCATCAACAGCAACTGAGATGTTCATCGTGATAACCACAGGCGGCCATACAGCAGGCTCTCACGGCATCTTCTACGGGTTGAACAACCTCAATGCCATGGCATGGTTTAAAACAGATAGCAAATGGTACAGAATGCAACAAGATCTGAGTAGTTATTCAGGTGAGAAAATTACCCTATCATGAGCTTTTTAAGGGCCACTGATTCATTAATGCAACACACCCATTGGTTGTATTGATGCTTAATCATGCCAACCCTATGGTGTTGATATATCTCCAATAATGCTCTAATGATGCTCCAAAGAAGGGGTGTTGAGTAGACTCATGGTTAATTCATTAGTGCATAATGCGGACCATGTACAGTGGCCCAAGATGGCCAAAATCTAGAAGAATATGGACAATCAAAACAAAACACGAAAAGAAGAAATCAAATCAAATTTCACTCACAAAGTCAATGAGTAATAAAAAAACAAAAGGGGTTTTGACCCTTTAAAGCCCACAGATGCAGCAGTGCATCATGTCTATTTGAACATAACCAACTCCACCAACTACCCTACCAGGATCTCAATATGCAAAAAGCAAGCAAAGCCGAAACTCCAGTTGGGCTTATAATTAAATCCCACCACCACAAGCTATCTAACCTCTACCACTGCCAGATGTCCTATAGAGGAACTGAATACAACAGCACAGAGCAGGCATACCAAGTCACCAAAGCCCAAGCGTGTGGTCACAAGGACCTAGTCTTATCTCTGATAAAACTTGAAGATCCGGTTGAAATCATGCAGGAAGCTAGGAAAATTGGTCCGATGACGGAGTGGAAGAAAATGTCTGCAACAGTTATGCAAGAAATCAACAAAGAAAAATTCTCTATTGAATGCATGAGAGACTATCTAATATCCACTGGGGATAAGAACTTGTATGAAGCTAGCTTCCATCCTGTTTGGGGGGTAAAGATGCATTTTGGACAGTCTAACCAGTGTACATCAGGAAACATCAAGGGCGAAAATCTCATGGGACAGATCTTACAGAAGATACGTATACAGCTGATCAAAGAATCAGAGAGAAATGGACCAAACCCAGATCAGGAATAGACCTTAGACATTCTGTACTGAACCATGTATTAATATTCTTTAGTTTTGTGTATATTGGATATATAATGTATGGTAAACATATAAGGTAGATTATCTACCTTTAACAAATGAATGTATAGATTATAGGATTGACTACCTTTAAAATGCTACTTAGTTCCATAAATGAAATGTATGCATGTGCATATAGCCTCTAAAACCTAACTGTGTAAACTCAAAGATTGCAAACATGGGTAGCCATAAGAGCTGTCAACCCGTGGTGGGAGGGTGGTATGAATTTTTTTTTTATTTATATGGCATGGGATGGCCTATTTCATACAAAAATGTACTAGTAAGGAGTTTGAATATACATATATGTGGAGATTGTGTACATGCTAGAGTTGCACTCATCAACGACTCTCTAGATCTAACATGTCTTTGAAAGAAAAATTCAAGAAAGGTTTCACAGTTGTACATATGAACGCTAGGAGTGTGAGAAATAAGTTTACAAAAATTAACTAAATGAACTAAATGATAGCTACATAGATATCATAATATTTTCTGAGACGGTGAACCAGATGGATTGTAGTAAGTTGTATAGTTTTCCAAGATATAACCTTTTTCACCAGGACAGAATCAGTATCTATAGAGGAGGTGGACTATGTGCATATGTAGATGAGGGTTTGTCGTGCTCAATTGACAAGTTCAAAAATTTAAATAGAACAAATAAAAATATCGAAATCCAATGGTTATTATCAGCCAAAGGAGCTAATAAGAAGTGTATTGTCTGTAATATATATAGACCACCTTCTGGTAATCTTATGGAATTTTGGAACACCATGCATGCTTTACTTCTACAAATTGAAAACTTAGATGGATATGATATTTTCATTCTTGGAGACTTCAATGTAAATGTATTAACTAACACACCTGATAAGCAGCTTCTCATTGAAACCTTTGATCATTTTCATTTGGTACAGCTCGTAAATGAGGTCACTCACACCCACATCGGGTACAAATACGTGTATAGATCTTATTTTTTCTAACTGTGATTATATTACCTCTAGTGGTCCACTTAATATACATTTACAGGTATATGTACATAAATTTCAAACACATGTAAAAAAGAATTCTAGAACTTTCCTGGGCAGATCATACAATAAGCTTGATATAGAAAAATTTTACACAGACTTGGAAAATTGTAACTGGGATCTTTTTAATCAGACTGATGATCCAACTATATGCTGGGATATACTAGAAAATATGATAAAAAGAATGCTAGATTTGCAATGTCCAGTTAAAAGTTTAGTCCATGGATGTCCAATGAACTCCTTGAAAGGATTAACAACAAGAATATGTTACTAAAGTTAGCAAGGCAGCTTATGGATATTATCTCTTGGCATAGAGCTAGAGAGTGTCGAAATGTAGTAAATCTAGAGATTGAACGTGCCAAAGAGACTTGTTATTCTAATCTATCAGAGATTTTCAAAAATGATACAAAAAGTTCTGGAGTACGATGAAAGAAATTCTTCCCTCGAATAAGAGCACTAATAAATCCATTATGTTATCTGATGAAAATGGCCAGTTAATCTCGATGAATGATACATCTACCTATATTAATAATTTTTTTGTGGAGATAGGACCCAGACTTGCTGAACAACACCATACTATATTTAATTTTAAAGGTACTCGCTGTGAGGTGGATATGCCAGATATGAACTTCACTGACAAAGAAATTATTAAATGTCTTCAAAATATAGATATATCTAAGTCATCAGCCATAGATTATTTATCTATGGATATATTTAAGAAGTCAATGCTGAAGTTTCCTCAGAAATTTATTAAAATTATTAAATTGATTACAAATACTGGCTTAATTCCAGATAGCTGGAAAATTGCTACTGTAACTCCTCTACCAAAAGGTGGCGATCTGTCCAATGTATCTAATCTCAGACCAATTAGTGTTCTACCTGTTCCATGCAAGGTATTAGAGACACTCATTCATAACAAATTAAATTATCACCTAGACAGATACAATATTTTATCAAAGAAAAAGGTGGCTATCAAAAATGTAAATCTACACTAGACTCAATTTCAGTATTGGTTGATGATGTATTAAAATATAGAAATGATGGCAATGTCACAATGGCTGCCTTTATAGATATAAAACAGGCATTTGATTCAGTAAACCACTTAATATTATTATATATACTCGAGCAATATGGAATTAGAAATAGAAATCTGACCTTGATTGATTATCTGTCCAGGAGACAACAATGTTCTATAGCTAACCATATCCACTCTGAAAAGGCTAATTTGACATGTGAAGTGCCTCAGGCCTCAATTTTAGGTCCTTTGTTCTTTTTATTATATATTAATGACTGTATCTCTGAAAACGACGTACATAAAACTTTGCTATATGCGGATGACTCAGTCCTATATGTATCAGGAAAAAACATTGATTTATTATCAAATGAACTCACAACCGCACTGAATACCTTTTCTCTTTGGTCCTCGGCTAACAAATTAACAATGAATGAATAAAAAAACAAAAATAATGACCTTTGCTTCTTCAATTAAGTTAAAAAGAATACAGAAGCCAAAAATTGTCCTGAATGGAAAAACTCTAATGAATGTCTCATCATATAAATATCTATGGGTTACCTTGGACCAAGAACTGAATTTTAATGTCATAAAAAATGCACGCTTTAAATCATTAATCTTGTATAAAACTAGAAAATACCTGTCAACCACTGCAAGAATAAGAATGTATAAAATGCATATCATCCCTTTCATTAATTATTGTGATATACTATACAATGGAGCTGAAGCTGACCTACTATTAGAATTACAGCGACTACAAAATAAATGTTTAAAAACTTGCTTAGACGTTCACCTATTGACACCAACTAATTTTGTACATAGAGAAACTGGTACCCCCAATTTAGAACCTAGAAGACTTCATCATATTAAGATGCTAGCTTCTAAAAGGTCTACAATAAAAAGATATATTAAAACGACTGTAGAAATACCAGATTTTCTAGTGCACCTGTATTGAACTATGAAAAAATCAATTGTACAGCATATGCCAAGTCACCAGAATGTCTATGTGCCCAAACCTAGAACAATCTAGAAACTGACACTAGAAATGTGAGAGAAATGGATAAATATAAGGCTATATCTAAGAAGGTCTTTACCGACTCTATCAATGTATAATCAAACAGATCTTACCAATACTTGCTGTATAATGTTATTTTAAAATGATTAGGGGGGGGATATATTTATTATTATTGTAGTTAAAGTAGATTTAAGTGTCCCAAATTGTTCCAAGTAATTGTTATTATACAGTCATAATTTTATGAGAAGTGGTAGGAGTTTATATGGCCAGATCATAACAACATTTTTCAAATGACGATCTGGTCATTAACTGTTTTGGTCATGTTATTACTACGATAATTACCCTATAAATTGGTAATTGATAATGTATTACCATATGTACATAGGCTATTCATCTCAATGGAATTATAATCTAATATGCATGACCATATGAATACGTACACACTGCGCCTATGTTAACATAATGAAATATCTCTAGACCAAATAAAGTTTAAATGTGTTCCAGCATCATGATGCACCAATGAAGTGCTGGTGAGACTACTCGGCAGCACTTCATTTGAACATCATGCCGACTCAAGGGGGTTGATACATTTACTCCCACAAGGTCGGCATGATGCATTAATGCATTACCCACCCTTAAATGGTTATTGCTTAAGAGATTTTTGATGATTTCTAACCTACTTTTACAGTTGATGTGTGGTACCACCTCATGTTTACATTCTCACTCACTCATGGACTATCAATCTACATGAACGGTAAACCGGCCAACTACACCATGACACTTACAGCTGTAAATCCTGTAGACCCAACCACCTCTGATGAATTTCTCATAGGTAAATCCACACTTTGTCAAGGCTTTACCTCAACCAGTATTGATGATCTCTCTTGGTAAAGTCTATTGCATTTGTTGCCAGTTGTCAACTTCATGGAGTGACTAGAGCAACCACTACAGACCAAATCAAAATAGACGGCCAACTTACGGCCATCAGTCACTGTTGGACAGCAGAGCTCTCTATCCTTAGGGTTGTCATTTTGTTGTTGATTTTTTCTCGTTCTATTAGAGCTCGTAGTAGGTTCCTTGGTTTCTACTGTACGCCTAATCTATGAAAGTCCACTATCGCTTCATAGCACAGGCCAGTAGGTGGCCGCCATATCTGGGTATGACAATATGACCTCATTTGTCCATAAAATGAAGATGACAACTGATGGAAACTGCCATAGACTTAGCCAAGAGAGATCCTCAGTACTGGTCGAGTTAATGCAGTGAAAGAGGGCTGTTGCAATAGAGAACCGATTCTGAGTTGAGTTGAAATTCTTTTATTTATCCTGCATAAAGGTAGGACCAGGTCCTGTATTTCTGTTTACACAGTAAGTAAGTGCTGATGTTGTGCTCTATTACAATATATTAAATTAATAGCTATCTCTTTGGCTGTATGGCCAACTTATATACAGATGTTCCTGTGGGAGGGATGGGTAATCCTAGGATTTTCCATAAATAAAAAAAGATAGAAAAGAGACAGTTTAGAGGAAGAAAAGAAAGAGATAGGGAAAAAGAGTTAAGAGAGGATAGAAAAGGAAAATACTGAAAAGTAGAGAGTATGATAACAAGAGTATAAATTATTCATCTTGGAGACTGGATGGTAAGATTCTTCAGGACTTGATGGTGTTAGTCCAGGCTGATATTATAGCCTTTTGTGTTTGATAATTTGACACATGTCTTATTTTGTCAGGACATGGTGTGTCAAGACATCGATTTGTGTTCTGTTCTATTAAAATCTGAGGGGTTTGAGGATGAGGGGTCTGGGTAAAAAGAGATGCCGATGTGTCTTATTGTTGGTATCTTATATTTTGATTGTAAGGCGATCATCAAACAGTTTTTTTGTTCCAGTCCTGAAACTTACTTAATTCCATAATTTTCCTGGTATCTATCGGTAGAAGGTTCCAGGCAGTAGAGGCTTTGTATTCAAGGCTTTTCATATAAAAGGAGTCTTTGAGCCAAACCACTCTATTGAGTCTACCATCATGAGCTCTGGTATTATTAGGGCGGGCATCAGTATTGTCTTCTATCAGAGAGTATTCAAACACACTTTTATTTAGGTGCATCTCTCTTCTATCTCCTAGGGGGTTGAATTTTGCTATTCTGTACATTTTCTTAGTAGCTACTCTATTTCTTCCAAAAGCTGTCTTCAGTCCACTTTCTCTTGCACTGTCTAGTTGGTCTGATATTGTTTTATTTGTTGGGGCATATATGCTGTCTGCAAAGTCTAAATGTAAGGGTTTGTCTGACCTATCTAAACAAATAGATTTTATAATTCATACTCTTTACCAAATTCTTTGTATGCTTTTTGAAATTCAAATTATCACCCAAAATAACCCCAAGGTATCTATTATTTGTCATGGTAACTAACCGAGTGCTTGCCATATTTATTACAGTTTTTTGTGCTCTTTTGTCTTTTTGGTGTTTAGGGATAGTTTGTTACTTTGGCACCATAAATTGACCCTTCTTGGTCAGCATTTATCATGGCTTGAAGTGGGGGAGTGTCCAAGTTTCTATGTACATATAAGACGGTATCATAGGCATAGTGTTGACAAACTAAATTTTTAAGTACACTTGACAGGTCATTTATGTACATAAAAAAAGCACTGAACCCTAGGGGACTCCACAGGGGTGCAGCTGGGATAATTTTCCATTTGATTTGTTTATTTGGACACATTTGGTCAAATACTAGTTGATTAAGTCAGTAGCATTTTGAGAGAAACCAAGATGGCCTAATTTTGTATTAGTATGTAGTGATTTATAGTTATTTGCTTCTTTGTATATTGGTGAATTTGGATAAACTATTTATGTAAGGGAACGATTATATTGTTACCGGTATTGATACTCGGGTGGAGCCACTGCTCCACTACAGGTGTGTTACCTGTCAGGTTCTGACCTACATTGCTGCTACCAACCTTCATGCTGGAGGGTTTGGTGCTTGGTCACAGCTGGGAAAAATTCTTATCATGGGGGTGACTTGTGACTCTTGTAAGGCACAATACCATGGGAATTCCAGACTGTGTCTGGTTGTAAACATCCCAAACCCAAATGGGACCCACAGAACCAGTCATTGGACCAGAAAAGCCATGGAGTACCACCGGCTGCAGTGGAGTCACCCAGTCATGGCCACCCAATGGCCGCTCAGGATGCCGGGCTTCCCAAGCAGGACGCCATGGCCACAGAGGATGCCTTCAACGCGAAGCTGAGTGATTTGCAGGCACAAATTGAAGCAGAAAAGGCCAAGGAGAAGCGGATACAACAGTTAGGCAGGCAAAGGGAGTTAGAGCTGGTGTTGGCATCTATTCGCGCTCAAAATACGCATACTCTGAAGGATATTGCTCAAGGTGAGAAAGCTTGGAGTGGCCTTATGGCGGCCTTTGATTACTCTGATCCCAGTGCAATACCGCACAAATATTCACTGGTAACTGGGGATCATTCTGGAGAACTTTCGGTAAAGGACCAAGGTGGGGACCCAAACGCACCAGGATACCACAACATCGAAGATGGCCGACCAGGCCTTCCTGTTGACAGTGGTACAGCCAATGTATGGACAAGATCAGGAGATATTGGCCTCTCACAGGCCCCCACAGGCCCGCAGCAGCTCATAACAGGTATGAACAGTGTGAGTACACAAAACTTGAGCAACAATTTTGTCTGGGACCCACACGGTACCAAGCAGTGGCCACGGGGTACCCGGTATAACCCAGTCGGCGCGCACAAACATTCTGGACACTTCTTACTCTGCCTACCTGAGGTGGGTCCAGCAACAACAGTCATACAGTGCTCAGGGTGTCAATACTGATGTAAATAAGGGTAATTCTGCTGCGCTCCAGGGCTTACGTCCGCTTGGTGGGAATGAAGGACCCACACCCCTGGAGGAGGGTAGTAATCCTTCAATTGTCGGATTTGTTCCACGAGGACTTGAAATGGTGGGGCGACTTCGCGTCATGGTTCAATGGCTCAGTGAAGATTATCACTCCGCCTGAATTCACCTCACTTGTGTACACTGACGCTTCTGGTATAGGTTATGGTGCCGTTCATGGTAATGATTGGTTATGCGGTCACTGGTGTGACAAGCTAGTGATGGATAGTGACATTCACGGTCATTGCCGGGACATACCGACAACAGAGATACCAGCCAATATTAATGTCAGGGAACTCTATCCCATATACGAGGCTTTAGAATGCTGGGGTCCATATTGGAGAGATCACAAAATATATTGTGTTACTGACAATACACAAGTTATGCATGCCATCAACAAGGGTAGAAGTGACAATGACGCCTCAATTATTTTGTTGAGAAAAATTTTTTGGTTATGTGTTATATTTAACTGTCACTTAGTGAGTATTCATATCCCTAGTGTACAGAATGTTCTAGCCACATGCTCTAAAGACTTGCCCGTATTTCTTTGTTGTAGACGCTAGTCAGCGAGTGCGCCAATTAGACTTGGAAGCAGCCGAGTATAGGTCCAAGGCATGGGCCCCCCGTACGTGGAGGAAAAAGGCTTCCCAGTGGAAGCGTTACATAAGCTTCAGTAACTCGATCCTCAGACCAGCGCTCCCCACAGATGCTCAACATATGTGCCGTTATGTCGTAGACATGGCAAGAAGTCTTAAGTACTCGACTATCCAAAATTACGTCAGCGGAGTGATCTCATTGAATATGTACTATGGTTATGATGTCAAGTTTATCCGCTCTTCTTTTGAATTCATTATGACTCTAGCCGGGGTTCGCAGGGTCTTAGGTGATCTGGAACCAGTTCGCCCATCGTTCACTTTGAAAGACATACTCAATATGTATAAATTTGTCGACATGAGTCAAACTCGTGACAGAGTCCTATGGACTTGCCTGGCACTAAGCTTTAGAGGACTACTCAGGAAATGTTATATAGTCCCAGATTCTATCGCAGCTGTTGGAGTTCATTATCTCAGGCACGGAGCGGTTAGTTTCCAAGACTGGGGCATGGAGTTGGCCGTGTCTAGTTCTAAGACTATTCAGCATGGCCAGAGGGTACACAAGGTGCCAATCACTTATGCCCCCGGATCTCCTCTATGTGCTGCAAGTCTAGTCAGATGTCATTTAAATGAATTCCCCAGTTCTGACCCATCAGCTCCAGTTTTTGTACTTCCCAAGGATTCAGAACTGGTACCAGTCACATGCGGTCAATTGCTGAAATTTCTGAAGAGGTTAATGTTTTTAGCTGATTTACCTTCAGAATGCACTGGCATGCACTCCCTCAGGAGAGCGGGAGCTCTATACATGTACCGTATGGGGCTCACTTTGGAGGACATATGCCAGGCCGGGGACTGGGCCAGTATGGCCGCCTTATTGCACCTGACTAAACCCTATCACACACATATTGAGACGGACATGGTAGTGTCAAGCTGTTTGGGAAAAGAGTGGTCTATCTAGGGTTCCACTATCCAATAGACATAATATATTTGCCATGTTTTCTTTTTCATGATGTTTATTATAATTATGTTTCCTTTACTTGGAGTTGCCGGTAGTTCTGTTAAACTGGCCCAAGTCCATCACTGCGTTATTCCCTTGTCCCTCTCACCATAAAGGATTAATGTAAGGGAACGATTATAATGTTGGTATTGATACTCAGGTGGAGCCACTGCTCCACTACAGGTGTGTTACCTGTCAGGTGCTGACCTACATTGCTGCTACCAACCCTCATGCTGGAGGGTTTGGTGCTTGGTCACAGCTGGGAAAAATTCTTTCTTTTTCTTTCTTTTGTTTTTGTTCAATAAATAGGCCGGTAGTTCTGTTAAACTGGCCCAAGTCCATCACTGCGTTATTCCCTTGTCCCTCTCACCGTAAAGGATTAATAGTTGTGCAGTTACTTCTAAATCCATCTTGCACATCAGTTAGTATGTTGGCGGATGCAAGGTGGGAAATAATTTATTTGTGTAGGGCCTTTTCTATTAATTTTGCAGGTAGGGGCAAAATTGAGATCGGTCTGAGGTTATTTACATCTGAGGAGTCCCCCCTTTGGGTAAGGGTTTGACTGTAGCTTGTTTCCAGGAGTCAAGATAGGACTTTGTTTTAATAACCAAGTTCATTATATGTAGCAGATGCTCTGGGAAGGCTGTAAAGATGTATTTTAACACCTGAGTCGAAATCATGGGCACACCATAGGATTTACTTACATTTATTCTATTAATTAGCCTAACATCCTCAAGAATGATTTCCTTGGAATCAAATTCATCATGTATTTCTGTACCCTGAGAATGCCCAAGGAATGTTTTGATCTGCTCCTAGTTTGTCACCTATTGTTGCAAAATAATTGTTAGTAAAGTCTGCAGTCTCCGAAACGGGAACAGGAGTTTTTTTGGTTTGGTCGATAAGGCTAAAACAAGGGTTCTCATGTCTGGGATTTATTACTTTATTAAGTGATCTTAAGTATGCTTTGGGATTATGAATATTGCTTTCTATTTCTGTTTTTTTTTCAAATCTGCCTTTTGCAATTTTGCATTGATTTTTTGTGTAGTTCCTGAGGTATTTCACTATATTATAGTCATCAACATTTAAAGTTATTTTATATTTCTTGCAGGCCTCATCTTTGTCTTTAATTAAGATCATCAGCCCAGCATCTAACCATTCGGCTTTAGCTTTTTTTAAAGTAGAAACCTTTTACTGGGCAATTAAGGTCCAGTAGCCTGTTTACGGAACCAATGAGTAGATCCCATGCTGTGCTTGGATCATCTATCGCAAAGAAATTATTCCAATCCAGATTTTTTAATAAAGTAGTGAAGGTTAATACTGTATAATGCATGTACAACCATCCTATGAAGCTTAATTTCTGCTTAGGTAGGGGTATGTGTTTTTTCGTGAAATATATCAGTTCATGATCACTAATATTTACAGGTTTCACACCAGAATCAATAACATGAAGGGAGTTCTTACGGACTAGGTCAATGGTTGTGTGATTTCCATTAATATTGAAGCTGATTATTTTATCAATAAGCTGTCATAGACCAAAATTGGAACACATACTTCTGATTTTGATTCGATTGGCATCCCAACTGGCAAAGTCAGCGTAAAAAATTCCCATCATAAAAATTTCAGGATATTTGGCTGAGTCATTAGTGTTAAATGCATCAGACAATGATTGGAAAGCATTTGGCAAGTTGCCAGAGGGAGGGCAGTAAACATTTGCAATAACCAACCTTCCGATGTTTGGGTTTGAAATGACTATCCATTGGATCTCGAGATCACTATTGCTGTAGAGTACAAGAAATACAGAGAGGAGGGAAAAAAGCCTACCCAACCCACTACCCATCCAGACGCCCAACAACCAACCAAACAACAACCACTAATAGAGCAGTCTGCAACCTCAACTAAACAGTGATCACATATCTCTTCTAACTAAAGGCTTATTGTAGTGTAAGGAAAAGAATATACTAGGGTTGTATAGATTGTCATAAAATAAAGTTTGTATTTTCTGGTGTATATCTGTAACATTGAAAATGTCATAGTAAATAACTGGGTCACTCTCACCAGATTGGTGCAGGTCTGAAAATAGGGGGTTATTCATTTTGAAGACTTGTGTAGAATTATTTTGTATCATATTTGTACATTTGTTATTTTTCCCATGTCAGATAGGCTTACACCTACATGGCAAAAATAATTTCATTGTAAAACAGGTCATATTTTTTTGTTAGCTAAGGTCAGAAAGGCCTAAAATGCCCTTTTTTCACAATAAGCCTTCTCCAAGCCACTGAAATCTCACAATATTATTTTTTATTGTAATATCATGTATTAATGATGTGTACATGTGTACAAATACCTTTCTTCCCCACCCCCTGAACATTTTTATCACCTCTTAAGTCTTCTCTTTTTTATTTCTTGCTACAAATAGCAAATGGTCAAAGAGCCGCCCTTGGGTGGCTCTTTGACCACTTACTCTGTTTGATTTCTTTTCACATTTTTAATATCTTGATTTTGAATATTCTCATATTATCCTATATTTTTCCCAAAGAAAGGGGACACTCAGCTAGTTAAGCTCATCTTTTTAATTAGTGTTGGAGGTGATATTTTTTTTCCATGGCCTTCCAAAGTCTAGTTTTACCTTCTTCATTTAGATGGGTGGCTCTTTGACCACTTGGACAGTTTGCTCTATATTTCTGATACACTTGGTATTTAACTATAACCTTTATGTTCATTATGATAACGATGATAGGTCCTGTCTGTTGGTCAATCATACGAAACTGAGAAATATTATGGAAATTAACAAAGTCCAAAGAAGAGGTGGTTTTTTGACCACTTGGGTGGCTCTTTGACCACTGGGTGGCTCTTTGACCACTTGGGTGGCTCTTTGACCACCTGATATAAATGCATGAAATTACTATAATCATGAATTATTAAGAACACCAGTTCGATATTCAATGATGTGTACAGCTTACACAGACCATTCTGACTTTTGAAAAATACATTTTGAGAGTTTTTAAAGATTGATGGGGCCTATTTGGCCATTTGGATGGCTCTTTGACCAGCTGGGGTGGCTCTTTGACCACCTGGGGTGGCTATTTGACCAGCTGATATAAATCCATGAATTTACAATAATCATAAATGATTGAGAATGCAAATTAGATGTGTAAGGAAATGTACAGCCTTTGCACTCTATTTTGATTTTAAAAATTTATTTTGAGACTTTCTTTTGGACTACTGGGAGCCTATTTGACCATTTAGGTGGCTCTTTGACCACCTGAGGCCAGCTATGATAATGGCATGACTTCACCATAATTATGAGTAATTACAAATGCAAATTGAATGTATAATGATGTACAGATCCCATGCCCTCTATTCTGACATCTAAAACAATATCTTTTGAACATTTTTGAGGGTATTTTGGTGGCTATTTAACCAATAGGTGGCTCTTTGACCACTTGGGGCGGCTCTTTGACCAGCTGAGATAATGCCATGACTTTACTATAATCGTGAATAATTACAAATACAAATTAGATGCATAATGATGTATATAGCCTATGAACTATACCCTGACCGTTTGAAAATATTTTGAAACAATTTCAAGACTATTGGGGGCCTTTTTTGGCCATTTGGGTGGCTCTTTGACCACTTAGGGTGGCTCTTTGACCACCACCTGTGGCATGAATGTAAACCAATATAACTATAACAATATTTGAAAATTTACCCAGGGTATTGTACATCTTTGCAAACAATAGGCTTTAAGCAAAATGTGAAAAGTGCTTAAACCCACATAAGTGACCCCAGGTACATACACAAAAACTGCAAAGTTTATAAAAGGCAAAGTCCTAGAAAAAGGGCAGAAAAAATAATTAGGAGACCCATCATTTTTTTCTAAGTCAATAAAATACAAATCTTTTTAAATAATATTATAGAACTTATCATAACCTTTTCTATGGTGTAAAATAGTAAACCCTTTGTTGAAGGAAAATTGGCAAAAGAAAATATAATCAGTAGGCCTCCTAGGTGGCCAAAGAGCCACCTATAAACCACACATGGCAAAAAGACTCCATTGTTAATAATATTTAATCATATATTTAAGGAAAAAGGAATGTGTAACAAGATCCATCTATACATATATTTTCCATGTGCCAAGGAATTACACTGAACTCCTAAATATCATTTTTCACTATCTCATATCAGACCTGCACCAATCTGGTGAGAGTGACCCAACTAAATGACCTAGTATCATGTGATAGGCCTACATCAGCATTCTTGGAACAAATACTGGCTGATCTCATGCCTGCTGATGTCATACTTGTCTCATGTGTACCACTCAGTGTGCTTACTTCATCCTTTTAGCTGATATCATCAGTCTCCCTATCTGACATCAGTCCTACATCATACTTCTGGATGATTTGAGACTCTGATCTCAGCCTTTAGATAGCATATAAAAGCAGGTCCCTCTCTTCCCTCCCCAATCACTACATCTGATCTGTGCTGTTCACATCAACCCTATGGACTACCTTGCTGATATACTGGACTTTGTACCTGAGAACTAAGAGGAGGCAATATTCTTTGTACAGGTTATTATACCAGATTACCCTGAAGGTTATATCCATGCTAAGGTTGGACTACTGAATGTTATTGCACACAGTTATGTTCAATGGACTCTGTGCTAAAATGATATATTACCTCAGGACATGTGTGTGTTACTATGTGCTACTGTGACAACCATAGGAAATAAGTGTCTACCAAAGGGGATTAGGCCTCCTGTGGCTACTTCAGCAATAAACCTGTCAACAAGTCAACTTGTAACAAAGACTTTGTCTGCAATCATTGGCCAAGGCCACCACATTTATCATTTGTACCGGTCCATCCAAACCACATCATGTGAACACAATCAAAGACACATTACTCTACAACCCGCAGGATACGTCTTGCACATTACTTCCAATACTCTCAGACAGCCAGATCCACAGCTATAATCCCAGTCCCAGGGACTAAAGATACAGTCCTGGGGACTGCATCATTGTCCTTGGGACTAGAGACACAGTCCTTGGTCCCCAGGACTGTATCTTTAGTCCCTGGGACTACACAGAGCAGTCCTGGGGACTAAGAAGTAGTCCTCAGGACTAAATTTGAAGTCCTGGGGACTACACCTTTAGTCACAACTACATGAGACATCAATCAATGAATTAGTCCTCAGAACCACATGCATTAGTCCTGAGGACTGGGCAAATGTTTTTGTAGTCCTCAGGACTAAAAAAGTAGTCCCTGAGTCTACTAATTAGTCCCCGGGCTAAAAGCTTAGTCCTGGAGGCTAACAACACAGTCTTATACAAAGTCATGCAGTCTGCAGGGTAATTCATGGGAATGTACAATTAGTCCCTAGGACAATATCCTCATATTCTTAGTCCTGGGGACTAGGCTTTAGTCCTTAGGACTTAAGCATCGCATTTTTATTAGCTATAGTCCTGAGGACTACCACTACGCCCGCGCACCTATGCGCACCGCTGGAGGCTCCGTGTAGAGTCCGCGTATTTAGGTCAGCGCAGACGCGCCAGTCAACTTAGTCCTCAGGACTAGCTAGACCGCCGTCATTGGTATCCTGTGACCACATTTCAAAACTTTGACCACCCGAAGTAAAGTAAACCTTCACCTGTCCGCAAAACACGGTCTACACATGTCCCTCATGACGGATTTCAATGAATACGCCGGCATCTACGAATGTTCCCAGTGTAAGTCATCCTTCACGACTAAGTTCTTACTGAAAAGACACAGGAACCAGCTTTCTGATTGCAGACAAGTGACCTTGACCTTGAAGTATGTAGGTGGAATCTCCATTTTTCCTCCCGACGGTTGTTTGAGAATGTAGCCCTACAAAATCGCCTTTGGTTTCGAAGCTTTCTTCAGACCAACCTAACAACCGTTGACCGAACACATGACAGTCCTGTGGGAACACGCACCTCTGTCCGCTAGCGTCGCATCTGACTTTCCAGGACACGAAGGTCCGGTGTGCTTCGTGAGAGAGTCTAACGCCACTTCTGACCCCTTGTTGAGGTGCAGCCAGGCTATTTGTAGCAAATCTTGGCATTGCACCTCAGACTGACTGGGGCCAGTGGCATCTGCCTAACTCTGCAATTGTTTGAGGGGAGTCTTTCATGTGTCACTGGGTGCACAAAGGACCCCCATGGACGCCGCTGCGTCCCCCATTGTCTTGGTCGGTTCTGTGACTTCAAACCCCCATATCTCAAAAGTTTACGCCGTTACAACCGCCATTTTGCGCATGCGCGGAGTTGAATATGCCAAGTTTATAATACCCGCTTGATAGGCGCGTAACTTGCACCGGTTTGTCTGTAGTGCACTCGGAGGTCGAATCCGTCTCTATGGCGTAACTTCCTTAATAATAGGAAGTTCCGCCTTGATCTTAGACTATGCCATTTTGCGCATGCGCGGAGTTGAATATGCCAAGTTTATAATACCCGCTTGATAGGCGCGTAACTTGCACCGGTTTGTCTGTAGTGCACTCGGAGGTCGAATCCGTCTCTATGGCGTAACTTCCTTAATAATAGGAAGTTCCGCCTTGATCTTAGACTCATTTTGACCGCCTTCGTTTGGGCTTTCCGTAAATGCTTTAATATTTGACCTAGGTTGCTCAGGAGCGACACTAGAGCGACCAGACGGTTATGGCATCGTGCTTATGTAACCCATTGTTCAGTTATTAGAGTGCTCAGACACTCATGACGGCGTCTGCGGTGCCCAGGCACCAGTGACGGCCGGTTGCATTCACTTACAAGTTATTAGTTTGTGCATTGAACCATGAGGTCGCACACTGAGACCCTCAGGTTTATTATATTGTGCAGTTATGATATACCATTTTATTATTCCATAAATTCTAACATATTTTGTATTAATCAAAGAATATCTATGAAATTAATACATAGGTTGGTTCTAAGAGCTATAAGAGCGCTCAAACTTTGTATAAGAGCGTTCATGCCCCACTGCACACCAGCCAGAGTCAGTTAGACAGAGTTTGTGACATCAAATGGTCCGACCTAATGGTCCACTGCACAATATAATAAAAATGAGGGTCTCAGTGTGCGACCTCATGGTTCAGTGCACAAACTAATAACTTGTAAGTGAATGCAAACGGCTGTTAGGGGTGCCTGGGCACCACAGACGCCGTCATGAGTGTCTGAGCACTCTAATGACTGAACAATGGGTTACATAAGCACGACGCCATAACCGTCCGGTTGCTCTAGCGTCGCTCCTGAGCAACCTAGGTCAAATATCAAAGCAGTTATGGAAAGCCCATAATTAGACGGTCAAAATGAGCCCAAGATCAAGGCGGAACTCCCATTATTAGGGAAGTTACGCTATGAAGACTGAATCAACCTCCGAGTGCACTACAGATGAACCGGCGCCAGTTACGCGCCTATCCAGCAGGCATTATAAACTTGGCATATTCAACTCCGTGCATGCGCAAAATGGCGGTTGTAGCTGCGTAAACGACCGAGATATGAGGGTCTGAAGTTACAGAACCGACCAAGACAATGGGGGACACAGCGGCGCCCATGGGGATCCTTTGTGGACCCAGTGACACATGAAAGCCTCCCCTCAAACAATTGCAGAGTTAGGCAGATGCTACTGGCCCCAGTCAGTCTGGAGGTGCTTTTCCAAGATTTGCTACAAATAGCCTGTCTGCACCTCCAAGAGGACAGAGCACCAAGAACCGCTCTAGAGGTAACATCTCCAGTCATCTCCTGCTACCTGCTATACCACTGCACTATGGTGAAACTATGCTAGACAGGCATTGGTTTCCATCATTAGTGGCCAGGGGGTATCCTCCTCAAGACTTCCACCAGAGGGTAAAGTTATCCATTATTACATTATTCCTCTAAGCAGCAGGTCAGGAGCTAGGTGTGGGAACCCACCTAGAACTATGCTGGACATTGTATTATTAATACCTCACAGGTGGAGTGGAACAGAACATTATACTTTATAACTTACTGTATATTTACTGTATGTACAAATTACCTACATACTAACTTCTGTATGATTGATATTTCTTACATGTTGCCTAAAGCTGAATAAACCAGTGACAACTGGAAATAACACTATTTTATGAGAGCTTAATGTATTTACACTATATACCACTAGTCTTATGATATTTCTCATATGACAACTTGATCATGCACAATAACTAGTATGACAAAGTGGTGGAGAACATCCTACTAAGATCCCAAATTACCCAATGCTCTCTAAAATTTAAGCTGGCAACATTACTGAAAACAATCATACACACAGTAAACCCCACTCCACCCACCCAGTGACCTTGACACCATGCCCACCAAGGTCACCAGTGAGATCTCCCAAACGTCAGTGAGGTCTCCCAAACGTCAGTGAGGTCTCCCACACGTTAGTGAGGTCTCCCACACGTCAGTGAGGTCTCCCAAACGTCAGTGAGGTCTCCCAAACGTCAGTGAGGTCTCCCACACGTCAGTGAGGTCTCCCACACGTCAGTGAGGTCTCCCACACGTCAGTGAGGTCTCCCACACATCAGTGAGATCTCCCACACATCAGTGAGATCAAGATCAGGAAGCAGCTAGTCTCATTGAAAAGATCACAGACAGACAAGATAAGTTTGTTAAAGCATACATCCAAGATAAGAAGGTACTGGACAGCACAATCAACACCATAGGTGACACCGTCAACCTGTGGGCCTCTAACATGTCCAGGTCACTTGACTCATATTCAAGGCACGAGAAAACTCAAAGGGAAAAAATGCAAGTATTAAATGATGCATTAATTATCATAGCAGCAAGAATGAATACAGTTCAATCACTGCAAAGGACAAATGCAGCCCTGAGGATGCTATCATCAGGAATCCTAACCCCTGATATAGTACCACCCTCAGACCTTGCTAGGTACTTAATTGACATTAATAACAAACTTAGGATTACACACCCTGGAGCACAAGTCGCAATTAATGACTTAGATTTCTATTATTCACAGAAGCTGACCTCATACACTTACTCAGCTCACCATATATATATTCATCTGGACATTATAATCCAATCTACCACCTCTACCTTCAAACTGTACCAAATGATTACATCACCCATGCCTATAGACACACAGGAGACCCCCACCAGAGGAGTCACCAAATTGCAAACCACAACTGAGTTTCTAGCAGTATCGTACGACGAATCATTATTCATCGAATTGGACTCAGCAGATATGCAGGCATGTGAAGGTACTACAGTAAAGGTATGCAGAGATGTAAATGGTAGAATTTATAAACACAGGCCTACATGCCCTGTAGCCATTTTTACTAACCAGGCTCAACAGATTAAGGAACATTGCAAGTTTACAGTTTCACCACTGCAAGCACCTACCACCCATGCTATTTCCATTTCTGAAGATGAGTATCTGGTCACTACTAATGAACCCCATTACTTTATCAACTGCCATGGTAAAACGTCTGAAACTCGAAAAGCACAGTCCTACTCAATCATAGGTGTACCCTGTGGGTGCACAATCAGTGTAGGAGAATTTTCTCTTCCAAACACAAGGTTGCCCTGTAACTCAACCTTATCATTTCATTACATTCTCAAGACAATTAATTTACCATTCATGGCAGCACTTAACCAAATTTCTGAAACCGAACCAGATGAAACAGAGAATCTTCCAAATTTCCCAGTAGTAAACCTTTCTAGAACCTTAGAAAAACTACAGGAAAATCCAATCATGGATGATACTACTCAACTAAATTTAGAGCCCTTTGCCAAAACATTATTGAAAGATGCCTCCAACCTTGATAAGGCAATGGAAACACGCTACGTAGAATCACACCTACGTCGAGTCACAGAGCATCCAATCTTCCAAAGCTTAGGACTCATCCTAGGGATATCAGCTCACATTTTTATAGTATACATACTACTCAAACTGTACAGACTAGGAGGGACTGTAGCCTACCTGCCTACAGCCAAAGCATTCAGACTAGTCACCGAGCTGCCCCTACACAAATTGCTCCCAGATAAGAATCCTACCAAACTAACCCCTACAGAGGAAACCCACACCCCTTTCCTCACAATTCAGGAAACCCACACCCTGATAATTGCTATATTATTCACCCTGACCATCTACTCAGCCTACAGAATAATGAAGTACCTTAAGAAATTTGCACAGACACACTGTGGCAAGAAAAATGTGGCCAAGCGCACAAATCCCACAATATATATTTTAAAATATATTGTGGAGACTCAAACTTCACGCTACCCCTGAGGCCAATACCACATGAATTTGATGAGATTAAATCAGCAGCTGCCCCGACCTATAAGGATATAGTGGTTAAAACCTTCCCACTACCTAAGGCTATATTTACCTGGAATGGACCAGCAGTTATAACAACACAGAGAGGAGAATTTGCTTGTCACCTCCCTCATGTGATACACCTACCTTGGCGCACTAGGTTCAGTACCATACCAGCCCTTAAAAACAAAGGACTGTACTACTCCATGCTTCCCCAGAATGATTGTGGCACCAGCCCGGTGACCATGACAGCACTGGAAAATACAACAGATATAATTATTGACGAACACCAGGAGGAGACCGCAAGGTCAAACATGCAGACTATTGCTAATTTTCTAAACCACCAGCCCTCCCCGGTGACTGTGGAAACAGCCTAGGCTGCCCACAGCCTAGACTGCCCCTAGTCCACCACCAGGAGATACTGAGATGACACATCTCACACATAACACACACCTCCACTGTCAATAAAATTATCAAAGTATTGAAAAATTGATTTAGAAAAAAAAAATATACACAGCCACTTGTTGATGTATAATATGAAAATCTATGGTATTCTCACAAAATCGATGATTAATGTGCGCATACACGCGCAAATTGCAAAATTGCAAATTGTAAATTGTACAAATCTAACATTAATATACATGAATGCAGGTAGATAACTAAGACAGTTTTTGTACCCACTAGCACTTGTATACTATACCAAGGTTTACTTAAAGTAACACACTTTAGGCATCCAAGAAAATTGTTGGAAAAATGAATGAAAAAAAAAAAAAAAAATGTTGAGGAAAATTGTTGACATGAAAAATGTTTACTTAAGATACTCACCAAATAATCTCTTTCAGGGACACATACTCAAGAAGGCTAGGGAAAAGTCAATTAAGCAGCGGCCCACTGCCGAAATTGCCAATTAATACACCCATATAGCAAAATCAAAGAGTAACTCAGAGACAAACAAGCCTATTGTACATGAAGTACTTTGTTTTTCCGGTCCTCGGAAAAATTTGTCTCAAATCCCAAAAATTGTATAGTGCACACCAGATTGTACCCAATTTGCACACTAAAATTGTATGTTTGCACACCAGATTGTACGCTTGTACCCAATTTGCACACTAAAATTGTATGTTTGCACACTAGATTGTAAGTTTGTACCCAATTTACACACTTGAATTGTATGTTGCACATTATACTGTATGTCTGTACCCAACTCATACACTAAAATCAGATTTTTTTTAAAAAAATAAAAAAAATCAACATTTTTATGTGTAACCAAGCTGTACGCAAAATTATATATGTACATACAGAAATTATCAATTGAACGCAAAATTATATATTGGCATACTAAAAATTGCCAAATGTACGCGAAATTATATATTTGCACACTAAAATTGCCAAATGTACGCGAAACTATATATTTGCATACTAAAATTGCCAAATGTACGCGAAATTATATATTTGCATACTAAAATTGCCAAATATACGCGAAAATTATATATTTGCATACTAAAATTGCCAAATGTACGCGAAAATTATATATTTGCATACTAAAATTGTCAATTGAACGCAATTACACGCGAAATTGTAAATTTGCACACTAAATTGTCATTTATGTTCAATTTGCACGCTAAATTGAACATTGAATGCCAAAAATTGCACACTATTTGCCAAATTGTATGTTATACATAAAAATGGAAAATTGTACCCAAAAATTGATGTTACATAAGCAAATACGCTCAGGTATGGTAAGATATAGAAACTCGGAAATGTACTTATACCCAGGAGAAAATTGTTTATACTGACAAAGCTCTACCACAAAAATTGCATTTGAAGCACCCCCCATTACTTCAAATCCTCTTACAAACAGTATACAACTCCAAAATAAGGTAAAAATTGTATAAATTGTACATTCCCTCGGCGAAATGACGGAGTTTCGCATTCTCTCGGGGGAGAGGGAGTATTCTATGATATACCATTTTATTATTCCATAAATTCTAACATATTTTGTATTAATCAAAGAATATCTATGAAATTAATACATAGGTTGGTTCTAAGAGCTATAAGAGCGCTCAAACTTTGTATAAGAGCGTTCATGCCCCACTGCACACCAGCCAGAGTCAGTTAGACAGAGTTTGTGACATCAAAGGGTCCGACCTAATGGTCCACTGCACAATATAATAAAAATGAGGGTCTCAGTGTGCGACCTCATGGTTCAGTGCACAAACTAATAACTTGTAAGTGAATGCAAACGGCCGTTAGGGGTGCCTGGGCACCACAGACGCCGTCATGAGTGTCTGAGCACTCTAATGACTGAACAATGGGTTACATAAGCACAACACCATAACCGTCCGGTCGCTCTAGCGTCGCTCCTAAGCGACCTAGGTCAAATATCAAAGCAGTTATGGAAAGCCCATAATTAGACGGTCAAAATGAGCCCAAGATCAAGGCAGAACTCTTATTATTAAGGAAGTTACGCCATGGAGACTGAATCGACCTTCGAGTGCACTACAGATGAACCGGCGCCAGTTACGCGCCTATCCAGCAGGCATTATAAACTTGGCATATTCAACTCCGCGCATGCGCAAAATGGCGGTTGTAGCTGCGTAAACGACTGAGATATGAGGGTCTGAAGTTACAGAACCGACCAAGACAATGAGGGACACAGCGGCGCCCATGGGGGTCCTTTGTGGACCCAGTGACACATGAAAGCCTCCCCTCAAACAATTGCAGAGTTAGGCAGATGCTACTGGCCCCAGTCAGTCTGGAGGTGCTTTTCCAAGATTTGCTACAAATAGCCTGTCTGCACCTCCAAGAGGACAGAACACCAAGAACCGCTCTAGAGGTAACATCTCCAGTCATCTCCTGCTACCTGCTATACCACTGCACTATGGTGAAACTATGCTAGACAGGCATTGGTTTCCATCATTAGTGGCCAGGGGGTATCCTCCTCAAGACTTCCACCAGAGGGTAAAGTTATCCATTATTACATTATTCCTCTAAGCAGCAGGTCAGGAGCTAGGTGTGGGAACCCACCTAGAACTATGCTGGACATTGTATTATTAATACCTCACAGGTGGAGTGGAACAGAACATTATACTTTATAACTTACTGTATATTTACTGTATGTACAAATTACCTACATACTAACTACTGTATGATTGATATTTCTTACATGTTGCCTAAAGCTGAATAAACCAGTGACAACTGGAAATAACACTATTTTATGAGAGCTTAATGTATTTACACTATATACCACTAGTCTTATGATATTTCTCATATGACAACTTCATAATGCACAATAACTAGTATGACACAGTGAACCATTAGGTCGGACCCTTTGATGTCATAAACTCTGTGTAACTGACCTGGCTGGTGTGCAGTGGGGCATGAACGCTCCTATACAAAGTTTGAGCGCTGTTATAGCTCTTAGAACCAACCTATGTATTAATTTCTTAGATATTCTTTGATTAATACAGTAATATGTTACAATTTATGGAATAATAAAATGGTATATGATAATATCTCCAGCAAGTTCCGGTCGTAGGTTTCAACTCGGGGCGTTACGACTTAAATCTGATCAAAGTACAGCTTCACTTGTTCTTCTCCTCCAAAGACCGAAAGAATGAAGAATTCAGCGTCATGAAGAGAAGTAGGAAGTGTCTCTAGGTTGCTGAAAAATTCGCGTAGACGGGTTACATCCACCCTCTAATACAGTGTTCCAATTTCACGGGTGTTGGTACCATGCTCACGAGTGCATACCACCACGAAGATATTCGTGTGCTTTAGACAAGAGCGAGAGACGTGAGAGAACAGCTAGAGTAAGCACTTACTTAAGAGCAATAGGTCACAAGTTGATCGTCGTATGGGAGTGTGAATGGAGGAAAATAGAACGTCAGGATCTGCAGGTTACGACTTCCGAACAACACTGGAGTGTCGACGACTTGAAAGTGCATCGAAACCCCATGACAGAGTGTGACATTATATCCTCTGTGGATTATGGAAAAATGTTTGGTTTGATTTAGGTGGACATTACTACCCTGCCTCACCTACGTGAATACTTTGAGGAAATGACTCCTATATTTGAGAACATGACCATTTCGAAATCTGACATAGGAACTCACATGTCAGACTTTGCGAACAAAGAAAACGTGTTGAACGCTCCTCAGAGATTCTTGATAGGTAGTTACCACGAAAAAAAAAATTCTCTTGGGAACACCTCTCCTTAAGTGGTATCTGGATCACGGTTTGATAGTCACCAAAGTGCACATGTTGATAGAATACTTTCCTAGACGACCCTTCACAGATTTCGCAGATGAAGTAACCGTGGCCCGAAGACGTGGAGATGTAAACGCAGAGGAGTGAATTCTCTCAGACTGTTACAAGTTAATGGGGAACAGTGCATACAGTAAAACAATTTGCAACTTTCTGGATAAATTTATCGATCGGCGCAATTACGCTCTTTGCCAAATGGACACTGACAGTCTTTACATGGCTCTCAGCGGTAACAAGCCTAGACAACCAAGACTTTTTACAGTGCAAAACAGCGGAAAAACTTTATGTCGCTCAACCACCTGTGTTCCTGAAGTGATAGAAAAAGACCCGTCTTACAGAGAAACATACAAGGACAACTTTAAATCTATAGCAGGGGTATTAGCAGTCTTATGATTGGTGCAAAGCATTTTCTATGTCAGATTCACCTCTTCAGAAAGTGATTCGTTAGTTGAAGAAGTCGTAGAATGCCTCAGTGGCCGTTTCTTTTGGTAGACTTTGATGCAGAGCAGAAGAGGGGGAACCGCCCAAAGTTATTACTTTAATGCATCTGCCAATAAAGCATCCTTGTTTTACGACAGCGACGACCATCCAGACCACTACTTTCTCGTGAGAAACGAGCGAGACTTTGAGGACTGCGTGGAACACATAAAGAGTCAAGTCAGAGAGGACATGCTTTGACCCTCTACCAAACCCTCAACATCAATGCAAACATCATCTTCTTGAGAGCTTCAGCGGGGGAACTCTTACCTCGTAAATCAAACTGGATCTGTCCAGGTTTAAGGCAGAGAGGCATGATTCACTTTCACAGAGCGGCAAAGAGTAAAGGACCTTACGACGATCATTTGTTTTTCTTTCGATCCCTCATCCATCACAAGTACCGCTCTCTGAAACACACTGAAGCACTTTTCCACAAAGCCTATAAAATTACCCTTTGCAAGCTATGTCATAAACTGTTCACTGGCGTCTACTCTCTCAAGAGGCACAGGGGAGTGAAAAAGAATTGCACCAGAGTGACTTTCAGGTAAAAAGGAGGCATCTATATTCCCGCCAGATCTGTTTTTCAACTCTTGGAGGAGTTGGGCATAAAAAAAACCTCGAAGTTGAAAATATACCCATGTAAAATAGTCTTTCACTTTGAAAGTTTCTCTGTGAAGTACCACGTTCAAGGAAAGGAAGCCAAGAACAACGTCATCGAAAAAGACCACGTTCCTCTTTTGGCCAGTGTTGCCTCCCTGGTTACACCACGCCAGTGTGTTTTGAGCGATGGTCTAACAGACACGACCATCCCCTGGTGCAGTCGGTGCTAGAACACATAAACAATTAAGGTCAAAACGTAGGCGCTCCAGTGAAAGACGCTTTCAGAGAAATACTGGACGAGTTGGACGAGGTGGTAGAGAGGGAGAAAAACATAAAGCAAAAAGCTTTTCAAGTTTTCTACTCGCTGAGAAAACAAATAACCTGCGGAGAAACGGTGAAAAAGAAACTGCAAGCCTAAATTGAAAATGTGCCAGTCATTGGATTCAACTCGGGAAAATACAATCTGAACTTGATAAAGAAAGAGTTTCGCTCCTTCTTTTTGATATAGGACAAACAGAAGGTGAAAAACATCAAAAGGTGTAACCAGTACACTGAAAACCTGTTGTTCATAGATCTCTTCAACTACCTGGCTCCAGGCTATTCTTTCGCCAACTACCTGAAAGCCTTCCTCAAAGGGAAAGTGGCCAAGGGCTATTCCCCCTACGAGTGGATGTATGACATGAAAAAGTTGGAAAACGGACAACTGTCGCCCAGAATGGCTTCCTACAGATCTCTGATGGGCATGTGTATATCGCGCGAGGAGTATGAAACTTGTCAGCGCATGTGGTCAGAACATAAGATGCAGTCCATAAGGGGCTACTTTGTGTATTACAACAACTTGGACATTGCTCCATTCGTGGAAGCCTTCAACGAATACAGTAAGTTTTTCATAGAGCGAGGTGTAGACATGTTCAAAGATGGCTTGACCTTGCCTAGTCCTACCTTGAAGTTCCTCTTTGAAAACACTTCTCCTAACGCCGCACCGTACGTTCTGTTAGGCAAGCAACATGAGTGGACAAACTCGAATAAGGGAGAGAAAATACGGGGCGGAAACTCATCAGAGTAGATGGTTTCTCACCCGCAGACAAGACCATTTGTCAATTCCACAGTTGTTTTTGGCACGTTCACTTGTGCCATTTGACCAAATATACTCTTAAATCTCGGGCAAGCGTGGTTGGAAAAAAAGGCCAAGAACATAGCTCAAGTCACTGCTTACCTCAAGTCGTTCAGAAACAAAGTGGTGGAAAAGTATGAATGTCAAAGGAAGAGAGAGCAAAGAATGCAAGGCAAAGAAGAAGCAGTGGGTTGTGAGAAGACCACCTTGTTCAGGTAGAAAAGCAAAGCGGAGATTCTCAAAGGTGTGATGAACAGTTCCATTTTCGGACTGATTCAGACCGACATTCGACATAGAAACACCGGAGGCATTGAAGGAGAAGTTTGAGGAAATGACTCCCATTTTCAAGAACTGTTTGGTGAAAAGGGAAGACGTGGGCAATCACATGCAGCACTTCTTAGAAGCTGCGGGTAAGTTGAAACAACCTCAGCGACAGCTGATAGGAAGTTATCACACTTAGAAAATCCTCTTTGGCACGCCTCCCTTAAAGTGGTACATGGAAAAGGGATAAGTGGCACCCTAGGTGTACTTAGTGGTAGAATACACATAACAAAAAAAACATTTCTCCCCTTTGTGGAACAAGTGACCACAGCTAGGAGAAAGGGTGACAATAACGTCAACTGCAAAATTCTTTCAGACCTGTATAAACTTCTCGGAAATGGGTCTTATGGTAAAACCATATGGAACAAGCAAAACTTTCTTCAAACGTGGTACACGTCTCCCACCAAAGCCAAACGGTTAGCTTTACACTGGTCTCTTCAAGAGGTGCAAGACATCAGTGTAAACACTGTGGAACTTTCTTGCCTGCCCAGCACCATCACCTACGACCTCCCTGTGCAAATCGGATTTATGGTGTATCAGTACACCAAATTGAAAATGCTGGCCTTCTTCTATGACTTCCTACTTGAATTCATAGATGAAAGAAACTTTGAAATGTGTGAAATGGATACTGACAGTTTCAATTTTGTGTTGAGCACGAAAAGTCTAGAGGAAGCTGTTAAACCTGAGAGACAAAGAGATTTCTTTAGTGAGCGTCATAAATGGTTGCCGTCAGAGTCTTGTGACATCACTTATCACTACAAAAGCTACATAGAATTTAAAACCCTGGGGTATACTTGGTTCCCCTTCACCTTATTGTAAACAATGCCTGGCATTCCACAAGAGAACTATAGGTCCTTTCAAAGTGGAGTGGGAAGGAGACCAGATAATGCCCTTAAACTCAAAATGTTACATAGGAAGTGGAGAAGGGGTCGAAAAAAAAGAGCTGCAAAGGAGTGATTCAAAAACTAAACAAATTAACAGCTGAAGACGAGAAAAGGTATTGCAAAGCGAAAGTTCAATCTTGCCCCCTTTTAACTTGGCACCCAGACCTTTATCCTTTGCTACAGCCACCAGGCACCTCAGATCTTCCCTTTCCTCCTGTTGTTCTCTAGTTTTTTTCCATTTGCCCACATTTCTCATATTTGCAATTTGCCAGAACAGATTGAATTCATGGTCAATATTCCTGAACCTTATAAATATATTCCTAGTCTTGTCACTCCCTGCTTTTCTATCCCAACATGGTAGGCAATATCTATACCTGAAATGACCCTCCTTGACAGCCCCTATGTCTTTCATGATTTTATGATTTTACTTGGGGGATCAGGATTATCCTCAGGTACAACCTCAATGATTATATTCTTACACCTTGTAGCTTCATCCACTTTCCTCGGTCTGTTGTCATTTTGAACCACCCGATAATCCAACCTCGCATTGTCAGGTTCCAGCCTTTTGATATTGACAGTGGCTTTGTTTATATTTGACTCAGCAGAGTCAAGTCGTGACCGTATTGACTCCACATCGACTATGTTGTCGTCTATGAATTCATCGGCTTTAGTAATATGGTCATTCATACATGTGGCATTGTCAGATATTGTCAATTGTAATTCACACAACTCCTCAACCATTGTAAGGTTAGATTGCTTTAATTCCTCCATAGCTTTTAATAGCGTACTCTCAATACTGGTTGACTTGCCTGACCCTTTGCCAGTGCCAACTGCACTGTAATTATTGATAGGTTTGGTTGATTCTTTATGTGTCCTCATATTTATATCAGACATTTTGTAACCTGCTATATGTGTCCAGTTGATCCTTGGATTTTCATGTACCCAACTTGATATGATATGTTACTTAAGAAGCCAGGATACACTTGATAACAGCTGATTTTCCGCCAGCTCCCCCTCAAGCTAGCCTTCGCCACACGCCATTCTATACTCCTACTGGAATAAAAATCAAGAGGGGACTCACTAAGAATACTACCATTTTTCGCCATTTATCTTTGCATTCAGATTTCTTCAAAAGACCTAAAATGCATGCCTAAGAAGTCTCACTAATTAGGGCTTGTGTCAAAAAAGAGTTATGACTTTAAACACATCTTATCATGCACACACCAGTGTCAAATTATTATGGAAGTTAGCACACCTGATATATTTTTTTTTTCTAAATCGCACTTTAAATTGTCCCAAACAATGTGCTGATATCTACTTTGAAGGATGAGTGATAATTTTATAATTATATAATTGGTAGCCGTACCTATGATGGGCTGTATTTTTTACCCCCTCAACACTACTCTCCTAAATATTAGGAAAACACTACTCATGACCACTTCGGTGCAGTCCTATGGTGTCTCACATCAAAAGCGCGTAACTTATCGTCGCGTAACTTAGCAACCGTGCGTAACATAGCAAGCTCAAACAATTCTACACTCTCCCAGCAGATACTCTCGGAGGTTTGAGTTTTATTGATTTTCTCTGCAACTACTCATCAGAAATTAACAAATGACCTATCAGATTAAAGCTCTCGGAGAATACAGTCTAGATCTGCACGGATCCAGATATTTGCACCATGAGAAACATTAGAAAGGGCCCCGATCTATCTGTCCTGATATCCAAAATGGCGGCCATTTCAATATCACTGAAACTTTTAAGACTATAAAACGTTTTACCAAAACACAAAGTAAAGCAAACTACAAAAGTAAAATATACGGAACAATCAAGCTGGTAAAACATTATGCAGTTCTGAAAATATTTTTGTTAAATAGTCTTTATATCAGGTCAAGTTATCTGGCACTTTCCTTTCTCACTGCTTCACAGCATGAAAATTTTGCTTCATCTGGTACCCCAAGGGTACTGTGGGCTGAAGCAGTCAAAAATCCACATTCTATAACCAGCCAACTTATAACCCATTTTTATACATAGGGTAACGAGACTTACCTCTCTCCACAGCACATAGTTTAGCAAAGATTTTTGCATTAAGCTCCCATTAAATGTCATCTGAGAAGTGGTAGGATTTGAAATCATTCGACTCCTGGAATGTGGGCTATAAGTAAGCACATATCCCTCTCCTAACACCATTCCCAGATTTCTTTTGCCATCTCATCACACTGTATTGACTTTACCCCACCCATCTTTCGTATGTAGGCTAGGGCAGTGGTGTTATCAGTTCTGATGTTACCTGTAATGTCCTTTGACGGGACAAGGGCCTGGAGACCTAGCAGGATGGCTCTCAGTTCTTTCACATTAGTGTGTGGGATTCTTTCTAAAGGTTTCCACCTCCCCCCTGTAGGTATTGGACCCCTGTGGGCACCCTCACCTCCATCAGAAGCATCTATGCATAACTCTATGTCAGCTCCTTCATTCCTTCTTTGAAGCCATTGGGAGGCGGTCCCACCACCAACCAATGTCCTCTAGGCCCCCCTCACCAATGCACATAGTTGCATCAAAGTTGCTGGCACACTTGTCTAGAGCTATGTTCTTTTCCCTCACGGGTTGTTTGATATGGACTGGCCCATATTGCACCCCCGGTGAGTTCGAGGTCATAAGACCTACTATACCCGCTACCTGTAGAATGGTCGGAGTTTGTACAGATAACACCTCTGCTACCTCTGCTACCTGTTATCAATTTTGTCACTGGTACTGGTATAAATTTGTGGGTTGCAAGCGAGGCCGTTGGGCATGACTTTAAATTCATAAATTTGGTTCTTCCAACTGAAGCACAAATATCTTCTGTCTTCCTCTCTGACTAGGACTAAATAGTATGCATCCTTCAGGTCTATGGATGTCATCCAACATCCTGGGTGCATCAACTCGATTGGGGTTTGAAGACTGTTCATTTTGAAGTGTGTGTACTCCACATTTTCATTCATCTATGACAAATTTAAAACAAGCCTAGAATCCCCATCAGGTTTGGGGTGTAAGAAAATGTTAGACAAGAATTAATCTTGTTTGTGGGGAACCTGGTTAATAACTCCCTTTTCCTCTAGCTTTACTATCTGAGCGTCTACCTCAACAGCTTTTGATTTGCTTAACACATAAGGACCCGGATCATTGGTTTGGTTTGGGACCCCTTACCATCGGCTTGGTTATCAGCACCTGTATGATCGGTTCCAACTCCGGAACGACCAGTTTGCCAGCATTGTCTGATTGGGGATAAGCTGCAGTCAAAATCAGCACTTTTCCTTTTATCCCCAAACCTGGAGGTGGAGAGGAGGTCTTGGGATCCTCCTCTTTTTGCTGTTCTTCTGGCTCCTCACCAGGCTGTTGGGTCATTTGGCCCTGCATGGCCTGCATCATCAGGGAACCTAAGAACTGTGACATAATAGCTCCAGTGTCTATGTTCTTGAACATACCAGACAAGTCCCTGGGGAGGGGCAGGCTGGCTGGTTGCCCGCTTGGTTCTGCGTGGAAGATGTAAGAACTTTGGGCCTCTGACCCTGCATCACTCATGGTGAACGTACTTCTTGTTCTTCTAGTATGCTAAGCTTTAGAGGTATTGTTGCCCATCTTCTTTCCTGGAAGCAGGAAAAAAGAGAAACCAATTAACTCCACATTAACACTTTTGCCAAAGTACTAAAAGTTAAAGTTAAAGGTGAATTAAACAGTCTTTAAAAACCATTAGAAGCAATGGCCCTAAACAGGTACGCCCTCATATGCATAAGAATTAAGTCATTTCCAGCAGAATGATTTTCGTTCCAATCTCTGCAAAAGCCATCCTCAGTAGTGGAGGTATTATAGGGCCCAGCCCCCCAGCAAGGTTTGAACCTGCGTCGTCTGATGACGAAATGCGTCCGGACTCAACAGGCACCGACACGATTTGAACCCATGAACTCCAGTTGACGACCAATCGCTCCCAGGCTGCCGAGGCACCAACATCATTCGAACCCACAAACTACAGATGTACAGTAGCGCCAGCCCCCGCCACGCAGCGTTTGACAAAAAAAAAACGAGCTGAGGGTCTGGCCCGGCCGGGCGTGAGGCATGTCGCTCCCATGTAGGTTGTCGGCAGACAAGGTTTACTGAGTGATATGTGAGCAATTGTGAGTGATTCTGCCGGATGAAGAGCAATAAACTTAAAAAACCCTTGACTGTTTGATGTCAGGGGGCAACAGATCAACCAGGGAAGGCCTAAAACGTCCAAAATTGGGACATTTTAGCACCTGGGGTTACAGATGAGTCCACACCTGGAGGGCCCCGGTAGAGGGACCCCACTGTGACCTAGTTCCTGACATTGATCCAGGACTAAGGCAGGCAGCCTTAAACTCCAAAATCTGCATAAAAAGGGGTGTCCCCGGGGGAGACAAAGTTACAGAATTGATTCATAAGGGTCCCCAAGGAAGGGGATGTAGATTTACACAAGAAAACAGTACTTACCAGGCACTTTTGCTGCTGTAAAATTCAGGTCTGACTGTGTTAATCATGCGGGAATCCTTGACTGACTGAGGATGCGCATCTCCACCTCTCATCGATTCCCGGCAACCCCGAGGGTTCCTGAGAAATAATCAATATTTATCTAAGAGTTGTGAGACATCAGAAAAAAGATCTATTATCGGACTCTCAAAAAGGCTATTTCAGTGTCTTGTTTATGGATGCAACTTAATTTGTGCCCTCTGAAATGTGCACCTTCACATAATAGCAAGGTCAGAGGGAATTGAAATGAATAATGTCATGGCTGTGTACACATGTATAGAATCCATCAGGGTATATATACCATTGTTTAAATGAATTATCACCAGAATCACAACGATGAGTATGATTTTTCTCAAAATAAACACAATTACACTTTTTTCATTTGCTAAAACTTTTCTCACTTTGTATGTAAATCAAAAATACTCACTACACTCTGAGATGCTCATCTTGTGTTTACAGGTACTACTAACACCCCTAGAAATATGGGAGCAGCAAATGTCAGGGCTAGATGTGCGCTGGATGAACTGGTAGCTTGGAGTCAGATCCTGAACCCTGCTGACGTCTTCAGTGCAGCATTGGGAGGTTAGTGTCTCAGTAATCTGTCTTTGTCTTTCTCTCTGTTTCTTTCTGTCTTTCTCCCCCTTACGCTCTGTCCCTCTCTACCTCTCTAATTCTCTTTCTCTTTCTCTGCTTCTCTCTTTGTCTGCCCCTCTCTGTCTCTTTCTCCCTCTCACTCTCACTTCTCTCTGTGTCTTTCTGCCTGTTTGTCTCTCTGTATCTCTCTCTCTCTGCTTCTCTCTCTGTTTGTGTTCCCCTTTCTCTCTCTATCCCTTTGTCTCTTTTTCAGTCTGCCTTTCTCTGTATGTCTTTCTCTCTCTCTCACTCTCCCTTGCTCTCTGTCCCTCTCTGTCTCTCTGTCTCCCCCCTCCCCCTCTGTTTGTATGTCTCTCTATCTCTGTATGTGTCTCTCTCTGTTTCCCAATATATATTTATCTCTCTATATTTCTCTTCTTCTCTCTCTGCCCCTCTCTCTGTCTATCCATCTGCTACTCTCTCTATTTCTGCCTCTGTCTCCCCTCCCTCCCTCCTCTCTCTCTACATATTTATCTCTATGTGATGGTTGAAAGATGACAAGGATATAGATTGCCAGTAATATACTGATGTCCACATCATCATTCCCCATATCTGATGTTTGTTCTTTTCAAGAGAATGCCCTGTACCTGTACTCCCTGGGGCACAGCCAAGTGAAGCATCGCTGCAGAGCTATCTTACAAAGGAAGGATCTGTTCTCTGAGCTTTTTTCATGTATTAAAAATATAAGATGATTTAGCTTGTTCATAAATTTAAGTAAGCTTAGCTAAAATTGAATTGTTAAAGTTGTTGTTTTTGATTTGATTCTGACCACAAATAATTGTACACGCTCCTTTATATCCTCTGTCTATATTCCATACAAAATCGGGGGGCTGTCCAGGTACTGAAATAATTAATATTGACTTTTACGTATAAGCCAGGGCTCCACTCATGAAAGATGGGTGTACATGTCACATGCGACTCACCAAATTACATTGTTCTAGGAAACATAGGTGCATCAATGGCATGATATTGACGCAAAATTGCCTCAACATTCACGCAAACCTGATGCGCAATGTAAACAAAAATAAATAGAACAAAAGAATTGCGGTTTCTCCTGTGACACATGCATGTATGTGGGTTGCGCTAGTGGAGCTCTGGCATATATGGAGTATCATAACACTTTAGTATCAGCATGATGCCCCATGGTTCACGTTCCTTTGATGGCAAGATGCACCAGTGCAGAGCTGATAAAGGTGAGTTCCACCTCCATCAGTTGGTCAAATTTTGGCTAATCCAGTGACTATTTCTTTCTATTATTTGCCATTCAAAGAAGTATGAGATTACCTTGAATCCTCACGTATAGGGCTTACTTAATTTTTTGATGGATTTTCAAAAGCGCAAAGGATACTGTAATCTGACAGCCCTCTGAGCCCCTCTAACACCTTGTACAATTTGGGAAAAGAAATGGAGAGGTTTAGGTTGACATCCTCACCCAACCCCCCTGCTTTCATCTGGGTCTGAATGGGCCTAGAAGCTCCATCTTATACGCAATGATTTACGGTAATTGAAATTCTTTTCTTTATATAGTTTACAATAGAGGCCTGTTTTAGCGCACCTGTGATAATATATTTCATTATATGACTTGTCCTGCGTTCATGTGAGACCTGCGCTTATTTAAAGCATAAAAAATGTATGGAAAATCATTTTTTTAAAACCTCCCTCTACCCTATGCTCAAACTAGACCTGCTCGTAAACTAGACCTGCGCTGTTTAGAGAATCTGCTCTCAAACGAGCCACTACAGTATATAGGTAATGCCTGACTTTTGTGTTTATCTACTGCGTCATTTAACTCTCTAAGGGTTGCTGAAGCTTAAATTTATGATGCCTTGTACTGGATAAAAGAACAGGTCATGAGATATTTTATTACATGTTTTACTTACTTCCTCAGTAGGGTGGCATTTTAATACATATGTTTTATTGATTCATTTATAATTGACAGAGGATATAATAGGCATAATGTACTAGATATACTCTCATGTAAGCTATACTTGTGTTCATTTTAACCCTTTGAGGGCTTATTATTACGATGAAGGATTTGTGTGAGTGTCAGTTTATATGTTATTTACAGTTTAATGATTTATCCGTGTGACAGATATTTGTATTAACAACTTTAAAGGGCTAAAACAGTGAGCTTTTTTAACATGACTGCGTCTTTTGAACTCTTTAATTGTAGCTGATGCATTAATGTATAAGACGTATTGATTGTTTTGCTGCTCTTTTAATTGTATGAATTTACCAGATGACTGAAGCCTCAGCAAACAAATACTGCTCAATCATGACCAATTTATAATTCTAGACAAAGTCTTGTTCAGAATCACTAAATCCACCTTTGGTGACAGTCTGGAACCTACACTACAGATCGTAATACCAGAAAAATGAGCTGACTCATTAATTGAAGCCACCCACTGCTCACCCCTAGGGGGACATCTTGGTCCAACCAAACC
Organism: Acholoe squamosa; assembly: GCA_949317995.1. Classification (NCBI taxonomy): domain Eukaryota; kingdom Metazoa; phylum Annelida; class Polychaeta; order Phyllodocida; family Polynoidae; genus Acholoe; species Acholoe squamosa. Next base: position 74,101,726 of record OX439045.1, on the reverse strand, counting down.
TAGCAGCCATCAGGTCCAGGTATTACTGGAACACAATGTTCAAGCAAGTGTTTGACTATTGTGGAACATGCCATACCTGTCTCACAACCAGAAAGAGACCCAAAAACCTGAAAACACCAATGGCGTTGAGAGACCCTGTGCTAACAGCATACACTCACCTGACCATGGACACAATAGGCCCTTTTCCACCTGCTGTAGATGGCTCCCTATATATCCATGTGGTCACAGATCATGCCACTAGACACATAACTGTATGGTCAACAAAAGAAAACAATAGCGCTGAAGTGGCGCTAGTATTCTTCCAAAGAGTAATCTGTATCCATGGTACCCCTTCAGTCCTGAATACAGACAACGCCCAACAGTATGTCTCAAAAAATTTCACAGCCTTTTGTGAAAAGTTCGGCATAAAACATGTTACAGGTTCGGCACACTGGAGTAGATCTCAGGGCCTCTGTGAGCGCCAACATCAAACCATAGAGTCCTCTCTATGAGCTTTCGTCTCCAAATCACAGAAACACTGGCCAACCTTCCTACAAGCAGTGGCACTCAGTATCAATAATACTGTGTGCAGCGTGCTAGGATACTCACCAAACCTTTTGGTATTTGGCAAGCAAACACACCTTCCCACACAATCAGCCCTATCATTGGTAACATCAACCAATGAATTAACAGACAAGGAAAGTCTAGCAGCTTTCCTACTCAGCCTGAGGGATGAGATCCAGTTAAAGGCCGCTGAAAGTATGATAAAGTACCATAAAAAGATGAAAGCTAGACACAATGCCACAGCTTCTCAAAACACATACAACACCGGTCAGCTTGTGTACCTACACATACCGAACCTACTCGTAAAGAAGACCACCAAAAAGCTGCGACCCACCTTCAGTGGACCATACATCATCATGAAAATGACCTCGCCGGTCACAGCAGTATTAAAAAGGCTACAGGATGGTAAGGTACTGAAAAGATCAGTTCACATATCTAGGCTGAGAAAGCCAATCACTAGAGCGAGCGCCAAGGCTGTGATCAAAAGGCAGCAGTCTGGCCCCATAAGCTCACTCTATGACCCAGACCTAGACACCACCCTCACTGGAGACCTAAAATCACCAGTCACCAAAAGAAAAAGAGGTAGACCAGCAAAAAAGGGAACAATAACCTTTGCCCCCACACCAACCAAAAAGGCAAAGAAAAAACCCTCCAAAAAGAAATAGAGACCTTTTCTCAAAAGAAATATTATCTTCGGCATCTGTTTTCAGAGTACAGAAACCACCCTAACCCCACATGTATACATTCTCCTTTTTCCCACACTCTTCAAAAAAAAATTAAATAAAAATAAAAAAAACTAAACATACCAGACACTATAGGCATAGTTTCTTCATGTAAAAGATGCCCTCTCCCTATTTCTCTTGAATTATTGAAACAGAGAGCACTCATTTAGAACCCCTAAACTAAATTTTTTTCCTCCCTCCCTTATTTTTACATTCCCCCAAAAATTCCAATATATTACACCAATACATCACAACTCTACTACCACAAACTAGTGAGTGACATTGCCAACAATTTTACTTAATTCTTTAAGGCTCAGGCAGTTATAAACTAGATGAAACTGGTTGGCACATCACATAAATTAGCCACGGTCACAGAGTATTCTCGGTTTGTGATCCCATTCCTTTGGGACATGCATGCGCCGATTTGATACAAGCTCAGGGCTCCTTAATACCCTAATGTATTACCAAATGATGGCCTACTGTAGGAGAGCAGCTCTCTTGCATCCTGATCCGTGTTTATACCTCTGTTTACCATTGGTACTGGAATGTTTGGTGAGACACATAATTATATTAACATCCTTAATCCCTGCGCCACAGGTGGCCAGGATAGGGACCCCACAAGTCCTGATTTCATTATCAGTATCTCACATATCACCCGACCATAACCACAACAATATTGTGTCATAACTGACCACTCCATCCTGAGGTTCCAATGATCATAATTTGCATAGGACCAGCCAGTCCACTAGCATCCATCCAAAAGAAAGGCCGAGGCCATTTTAGGGAGGGACATACCTCTAAGGGATCCCACTTGGCAAAAAACGTGTTTGTAACGTTTGCAAACGTTTTTATTTGGTTTGGGTAAAAAACGTTTTTAAAAAAAGGTTATTTTGACGTTGAAAAAATGTTTTTAAATGTTTTTCAATCAATTTTCAACCAAATAGAAACGTTTGCTTTTTCAACCAATTTTCAACCAAATAAAAACGTTTTTTATTTACGTTTCTTTTACATTAAAAAAAACGTTTTTTTTTAACCTGATATAAAAACGTTTTTATAAAAATGTCAAAATAACGTTTTTTTGAGTACATGTAAAAATGTTATTTTGACGTTAAAAAAAAACGTTTTGCAAACTTAGGAACCAAAATAAAACGTTTTTTCACGTCAAAAAAACGTTTTTCTGCCAAGTGGGATGCCTGTGATTGAGAAATAGCCACCTCATGATCAGCATATAAGCCTTCTCCCACCCCAATCTTATCCACTTCACAACAACACACCAGACTTACCAAACCCAGCCACCACATGGAGCAAGTATCCGGAGACCACAGGGCCAAAATGCCGAGACTGCCATGCAACCAGCCCAGGTAGGACTTGTCTTATGGGTCCATTTAGTAGCGTCGTCAATCGTTCTAGCATGACAATGATGGATTATGCCATCATGTTACCTAGATACCCATTACATGCCAATGGTAGTGTGCGCCCAGAGTGCTTTGTAAAATGCAATAGTTGAATTTGCAGTTCACTTCATACCTTTCTATGGCAGCCTGACCACTTCAAGTCTTACCTATTATCCTTTTGGCAACATCCCACCCACACCACACAACCTATCCTACCTTAGACTAGCCTTTTACTTAATATCATTCAAATGCCTCAAGGCGCCAGAGATTAAACATGGACTCAACTCAGGGTGGACCATCCGTAGTCTTCAAAGCCCACATGGCAATAAAAGCAAGGCCAGGGATCTGTATGGAACTCAAACTGACTAATGCAGAGCACTAACCTTTATTTTTTTATGTAAGCTGCAAAAACCTGAATTTTTTACCCGTTTAGCACAGTGCGCACGAAACAACTCCAGGACCCCACAGTGTCCTCAAGCTATCCGAGGTTTACTTCAGCCCTTTATAGCAACTACCCTACCCCCACCTTGTGGGACAGACTCAACATGCAACTTGCAGTTACATTGCACCACCTCGTGCACACACACATACTGCCTCAAAGCAGTCCTCACGTTAGCCACCAGGCCACTACTCATATGCCACAAATACATCCCTATGACAACAATGTCGACCTTCAGGTGCAGCCAGCAATCCTTAAAGTGTTCAAAATTACTCCAAATATAAGTCCAGTTGCCCCCACCACTGAATTGAAGCATCTCAAGTAACTCTCTAACCTTCAAAATAATAGTCAAGGTAGGACACGTCATCTACTAGATTAGCCTAGCAACCTAGTCTACTTGAGAATCATGCCTACAATGTCTTGTGACAAACATACCACCCCAAAACAAGTGCGACTGCACCAGCAAACCTGCATGGAATACCCCCCGTGCCTCACAAAAAACCTCACAACTAAGCCAAGCAAAAATTGGCCCCCTTAATCCAAGCCAACGCCCCGAATTTTGTGACAGAAACAGCCCTCTCCCTAGATCTAATTCTAGATAATCTATTCTCCAAATCACATAACTCTCTAAAATTATTAATAAACCTCTTATCTAAACCCAATCCCCGCGCACCCAGGGGAGCCCCAGGACAAATCATAGACGACATTTTACGAGCCTCAATAGGGCTTGGGACCTAGCCGGAAATAGACATCCTTGATTCTGAAATGTCTGACTTGGAGCAAAAACTAGCTACAAAAATGCATGTGGTTGAATTAGCCACACATTTCTTACTGAATATATCTGAATTCAATTACAAGTCCCTAAGCATTTTCTCCAGTGTCCAAAATGACACCGACGACCCACTAATCCAAATTGGCTGGAAACTCCAGCATCTAAACAGCAACATCTCAAACATTCTGTTAAATTTGGAGCGACAATCCAGACAAGACACATTCTATTCCATGTTATTTTCGGCAGCGAATTCACAAATTGAAAGCCCCATCAATGTACAGACCGATTTAGATTCCCTATTAAACTCACTCAACTCCTTAATGGATGGTCAGCTTCCGACCAATATAATCCCCCATGACACAATGAAAGAGGGACTTAACATTCTATCTGAGGCACTCCACACTGCCCGCCAAGGCGCTATGGTTTTAAATGTGCCACTAGCTTACTACTACAAGAACCAAAATAAACTGCACATCACTGTGCCCATACCCATAGGACTCGGGGAAAACACCTATTCTATTTATAGAACAGAGGCATTCCCTGTCCCCTTCGACACTACAAACACGGGTTCCACTGGGTATACACTGGTGCAGGAGCTACCCACTTAGATAGCCATGTCTAAAACCCACTCACATTACATAGAGATGGACCATACGGACATGGATATGTGTGATAAGAGTGCATTCATTAGCTGCGACCTACCGTTTCCCTTGCTATCACCCAGCCACCCCACATGTGCTTTATCACTACTTTTAGACATACCCGACGCTGTCCATTACACTTGCAATTTTGAGGCACAAATGGCAGCCAAAATTCCCCATATTATAAAACCCATATCACACAACTCTTACATGTTAATAACAGACAAATCACCATCAGTCCTACAATGCTCTAACTCAGGCCAAGTGGAAATTAAAAACGTTGCATATTCAATAATATCAGTGCCATGCCTGTGCTCACTAAAGAATCACGGCATGGTTATGCCCAACACTGATTTGTCCTGCACCCATAACGTCACATTAGACCCCATCGCTCAGGTACCCATTAACCTGCCACTATGGCGGCATTTTGGCAACCCGCCGGCCAATGTTTCCGGTGTAACCATAGCAACCAACCCACCCGCCTTAAGGCTACCCAACTTCCACCGCCTTAAGATGCTGCACAATCATAAATTGCTTTCCCTATTCAAAAACATAATCAATTTGAAAGATGCTGCAGGATCAATTCATGATGAATCCTCGACACTGTCCATAAGCCAAATAACACACCATGGCTACACCTGTTATCACCAATCACAGCGCTGACCTGCCTCATCCTCACGTGCCGTGTGCACATGAGGGTGACACACCTGGCACACCTCATCAGTATTCCAACCAAATCGAGCTGGCTCTGCTGGACCCCAAGGATGCCCAGCCTCCCAAAGACCTGTTCTTGTTCGATCCAAACCTGGCTTAGAGGGCCACAGACATGATTAATGGTAGGTGAAAATTTCGACTCAAATTTCCAAAATGGCCAGTTCCATAGACAACAAAACCATCCAGGGCCCCACACCTCAATCCTCAACTAGCTGATGTGGGGATTACCCCCAACCCCACCACCCCCCACCCAACCCCCACAAGACCCAAGGCATAATATCATCCAAAGACCACCAACACGCAATTACCACCAAACCTACTAAGCGACACAACATCATAACAAAAGATAAGCCTAAACAATACAAAAGATCGGCCAACACTGATGCTTAACAATATCAGTGCCTGGCATGCGCCTTTTCGGGCCAAACACGGCAGCCAGGCGCCATCTTGGTGGCGCATCAATTACTAGTCTGACAGACGTCACGACCGTCACCATGACTACCATCGGTCATGTGATGGCCGCACGTGGTGTCCCCATCACAACAACAACATCAGCACATGTTCACACCCTTGACTTGCTCAGATTGAACTTACCTCAGTACCCACTCGCAATCCCGCCAGGCGGGATGATAAGCCACTGTATTTGTATGATGCTGAAATACATAAAAACATAAGAGGATGATTAGACCAGATAAACCATAACCTGACCCTCAAATTTTTTCCAAAACACAAAATCGACTTTAACATTAAAGAATAACTTACAATCCGCCGGACATGGTGATGGTGACATGTAAAACTGTCTCGTTGGGCATCACAAGGTTGACCTCATAGACCTCCAACGGTTATATAACGTTATGACATCACAACGCGGACAGGTGCCCCTTTTTACAGCATACCCGGATGAAATCTTGGCGGCACAAGAGAATAATTTTTTTTTTCCCCTTTCATTTTTCTTTTCCCCCAAAACTCGGCCCAAAATAAGCTCTCCTATAATCAGCACCAAGATAGTCCCCTTTTAGGTACATGTGACATGCAACAATCGACCTGAGCAGGTCGCACCTGTATTAATTCCCATAACTTACCTGGTTTTCTGGTCATTATGGCACGGTTCCAGCCCAGCACCACCACGTGGTGGAGACTTGCAAATTAACAATAGCGACCCTGGATACAGGAGCCGCACTAAATGAATCAATCGAGCTCTATACTTATGTTATACGTTAACAATTTGATATTGACCTCCCGTCCTCTCCTGTGTTGACTATGGCATGCTTACAAACCATGACAGACAATCGGTGGTTGCTGAATTGTTTTTCTCTTCCTGTCTTCCCCTTAGCAGGCCCACCACCGGACACAGCCAAAATCCAGTCGGGACCGCAGGCAGGACCCAGTACAGGGGAACCAGCACCACCGGTTCCAGGTGCTCACCAAAAAGTAAACCCATCCCCATAAGACCAGCACGACAAAACCACCTTGCCGTGCTGCCCCTATCAGGCACTATCATCTCCGCATCCTGCAGGCCCGGGACCCAGATGCCCCCGGCATACAGGATGCACAACAATAATTTCTGCACACACATGGGAGGGCAGACATCATCAGCAGTCCTCTGCTCACCGTGCCACCACAGACCAAATAGCTTTAGCTGTCCCTGCTCCTACAACAGGGTAGTCCCCAATAACTGGAACAGAGCAGCATATTCACCACCCAGGACGGCATGGAGGCCCATGCCAGCTGTCTGGATTCCCCCAGTCGACTCACCCACAACCACAGACTCAGACAGTGGAGACTCAGCCACCACTGAGGCCGGAAACCTAGCCTCAGTTATGGAGGATTTCGCGGATCTCTCTGTCTCCTTCAGGCCCAAGTGGCTACCTTGTCCCTGTTTCTCCCTCGCTAGGATCAATAAGACCTTTTTTCTGGAAAAAAAACTAGATATTTTTGTAATAAATGCTTAATATCTTTTTGCTCAGAAAAAAAATATAAGTCCCACATAACTCAAGATTGTAATAAAAATCCTTACGTAGGACAAGGATACTATATGCCACCTACAGGTACACATCTTAATTTTACAGATTTCAAAAATAAAATGAAAGTCCTTTTATCATTTATGCAGATTTCGAATGTTATAACTATAAAATAAAAGAACCAATTTATAAAGATAAATCATTATGTGAACGTGAACATAAATTAGATGCTTTCGGTGCTATTATGGTGTCAAAATATAAAGAATATTATCAAGATCCGTTCATATATAGAGGAAAAGATGTTATATCAAATTTTGTTTCTTATTTATATCAAAAAAGGGCTGAAATATCTTATATTTTGCACCATAAAAGAAAACCTATGAAATTAACTCCTGAGGATATTTCTCATGTAGCTCAGCAAAGACAATGTTACATTTGTAAGGTTTCTCTAACTCATAAAGGCATACACAAAGTTTTAGATCATTCTCATATAGGGCAAGAAGGTAAAGGAAGAGACATTAACTATGCTTGTAACAGATGTAATCTTACTTATACATCTTTAAGGATAGATAAATTAAAAATCCTATTGTTATTTATAACAGCATGAATTATGACACTCATTTTCTTATTCAAAAGTTGTATAAATATGTGGACGAGAAAGATATATCAGTTATAGCAAAATCTTCAGAAAATTTTTTGACTTTAAGTTTTGAAAATTTTCGTTTTATAGATTCATTTCAATTTCTTCCTACTTCTTTGGCTAAATTAGCAAATCTTATGAAGGAAAAAGGAACTGATGATTTTTTTGAAAAAAAGGAACATTTAAAAGATAAAAGATTATTACCTTATGTTATTCGTAAAGGAGTTATGTGTTATGATTATATAAATTCATGGAGCGTTTTAAAAGAAAAAAATTACCTGCAAGGAAATATTTTTATTCTTCTTTAACAAAAGAACACATTTCTAGTGAAGATTACCAGCATGCTCTTTTTATGTTCCAAGCTTTTAAATGCAAAAACCTGAAAGATTATTTGAGAGAATATTTAAAAATAGACGTGTTGCTTTTATGTGACGTTTTCGAATCTTTCAGAGAAAAGGCTTTAGATTACTATGGATTAGATCCATCACATTTTCTTACTTCACCAAGTTTAAGTTATCAAGCCATGCTGAAATATACTGGGGTTAAATTAGATTTATTTTCGGACATAGAAATGTACAATTTCATAGAAACAGGTGTAAGAGGAGGGATAACTAATGTTTCTTACAGGTATGCCATGGCAGAAGAAAATCTGCTAAACTCTTTCCATACAAATTGTTGCAATCAATATAAAAATATGTTCATCAGGTTCTTCTGCCATGGCATACCAACTGCTCCCCAAATTTGTTAGTATTTGGAGAAGATTTAATAATGCCAGCAGATCTGGTATTTGGTGTCGTCGGAATGAATCCGGAATTACCTTGTCAAGTAGTTTTTGTGGAAGCATTACGCGACCGGTTTAAAAAGGCATATATGAAGTGGTTCGTCTAGAATTACATAAAAGTGCCCGCTGGCAAAAGGCCGGATACGATACGGGTTTAAAGATAAGACACTTTAAACCTGGAGATCATGTTTTACGATTACATGAACCCCTCAGACATGTTAAGCTGGCATCCAATTGGGATGGTCCGTTTACAGTAACTACTGTGATCAGTCATTGTACGGTATTAATACAATCCGATATAGGAAGGGTGTACAAATCCAATATAGATAGGTTACGTCCTTGGTTAGGAAGAGAGAACTCTGACGAGAAATATGGGGAAGGTTCCAAATCCATATCTAATATGGATAGGGTACCCCGGTTAAAGAAATTACCAAGTAGAGGTCCCGGGAGACCAAGAAAGGTATCGGGTAAAACCGTAATGCCAGCGCCAACACCATCTCGGCGAGGTGTAGTAAAAAAAGTCTTGACGGGTGCAGACGGACTAAAGAGGAAAGGGAAATTGTTGGCTACGAAATCCCTAGAGAAGGCTCGGAAGTCTGCCAGGTTGAATAAGGGAGCTGGAGACGGTGTAGTGCTCCGTCGCAGTCCAGGGCTGCAGTGACCTAACCCGTTACACAACCAGTGTATCGTCCTGTAATCCGTTATATGTTGTCCTTTGTTTAACGGTTCGCTATAGGTTGCTGTTATGATCTCCGGGAGACGTACCAGTTGGTATTGAACGAAAAATTCGATGGGTAAGTAAAGACTATCCATAAAGGCTCCATATGAATCCCTCGAGAGTCTCCCGAAGACGAGCGATAATGGCAGAACTGTACGGATTGTTATTTCTTTATATGTATCGCACGTGTTGTGTGACGTCACGTTGGCTACTCGCGTATGACCTCTCGTGACCCCGCCAGACCACGGGTAAGTGTCGTCAACCGCGAGAATTCGGCCATATTGGATTGAACGGGCGAGGGAGACAGACTGAGCTTCTGGTGCGTTTCTCTAACTTCTTCCGTTACCACTACAAAATACACGAAACCCTCTGGCGCAGGAGAGGATGAACACCAAGTAGGTGAGTGTTTGGCGGGGAAAGAGCCAACCTACCCCTGAAGTTGTCTTCTCAGCGTAATGGCTGAAAAAACCGTGGTGGAGTCGAAGCGGTCCGGCGAGCCGGGTCACTTGACTCCCGATAGCGTCCTTCCAGATGCCGACATTGAGCAAGGCCCACAGCCTTTGTCCCCGGTTACCCCGCGGGAGGAAGAGATGATGGAGTTTGACGATGATCTCAAGAACTTCAACTTGGAAAAAACAGTAGACTGGTTTCACCGCTACTGTCTTCCCCAGGCGACAACAGTGCAGGGGGAGATCGCCCTCCTGCACCGGATTCGTCACCCGAGACGATGGGGGAATCCGGTGGAGCCACCGGTAACCCGACTACCAGCAGTTGGGCGGACGACTGCAGTGGAAACCCGGATGATGGATTTCGAACCGTTGGGCGCCACAGAGTGAGCGAGAACTACTACCCATCTTACGATGGTAGGTACCTCTTCGTTCACCCGAACTTGATGAAGACGGATGAGGACGGTCGTCATATTCTGATTGACCCGGAAGTCCGACGGAGTATTCTGGAGGTTATACCTAACCACGTATACTCGGAAATCCCTCAGGAGTGGCTGAAGGATTACGGATGGTTTCAACGGGGACTTAGGGTCCACCAAGAATTCCGTAAGGCAGTATATGATGCTGCTATGACACTGGAGCTTGACCTCATGCCACGACCCGATCGTAGTACATGGGGTATTGACGACCTTAAACAGGTAGATTGGATCGGGCTTTTTGACATGGAGCAGGAACGCGTCTGGGATACCCAGATCCGGTTCCAGCGCCACCTGGTGGAGGAGCATATGCACCACCACCCCGAGTACTCGTGTAACCCAGATGAGGGCAAGAAGAGTGCTAAATGCACTAAACGCGTGAGTTACAAACGCCGGGGTGACTTATGTCGTCACGGTAAGTCAGCTCACGCCGACGGACTCAACAAAGCCCGTGACCAAGTTATGGCCCTGCATAAAGAACTCATGGCCGAGTTCCGGAAGATGGATAACTAGCGTTGGGCGAACCTGAAGCTGAGTGATTAGTCATTCGGCACCACGGACACCACGTACGGGAAAAAGCTTGTGGCGAGGTTTGTGCTCACCGAAGGTCGGTGTAAGCTGGACCTCCACGACGAAGAGTGGAATGAGTGCTGCAACTCCGGGAGGAAGCCAGTTCAATCCGGACGCAGCAGAAAAGATGTCAGGCGGGAGGGATCCCCAAGACTTCCGGATGGAACCCATAGCCAGATGGACTGATCAAGGTCACCGCTGGACCATCATGATGCGGAGAAGTCTTCGAAAGAAGTGACCTTCAAACACCCGTCACAGGTGTTAAGGAGCGCTTCCGGCAGGCCTAGTTCTTATAAGGCCGCTGCTGAAGCCATACCCGGCAAGCTTGACTCCAGCCAATTCCCCGACTTGGGAGCACATGGCCCGGAGAGTCAAGTATTGACACCTGGTAACAAGGGTAAACTGCGCGGGAAGCCGTCTGCGGCGGCAGACAGTCCTATCGCTGGAGGTACTTATAAACCCCTCACCAGCGACGAGCAAATTCAGCATTATCTGAAATTGGGATTGCAGGTACACCTCCCTCCTACTCCGGATGGTGTACCCTTTGTTCACGTGGGACCAGACCAATCCGGGCCTGCTCCCATTCCGAAAGCTGTGGTTAGTACTAAAAAAACTTACCCAACCGCTCCACCAGCACCCGCTAAAGTGGAGAAGGAACCGCCCAAAGCGCCGAAAGACAAAATTGTTGTTCGTTGTGGAAGGGCGGAGACCTGGTTCGACAGCTGCGAACCAGGTAAGGCTGAAGTCCAAAGCACCATCTATCAGGCGTGGGAAGGACTTCAAAGTCAGAGGGCCATAGCATTCCATCAAGGGATGATTAATGACACTCTGATGTGTTTCCGGGAGCTGCACGAAGCCGAAAAGGATTGTGTGGAGAAACAGGTCAAGGACGATGTTAAATTTCAGGAAGACCTGGCGGAAAAAGCACAACAGAAATCGGATTGTGCCGTCCATGTCCTGAAAAAGAAATTGGACGCGGAAGAGATGAAGAATGTCCAACTTCATAGTAAGTCGATCTCGATGAGTGGGATGGCACAAAGGAACATGCCTTGCGGTTGCTAAAAGACAAATATGGCAAAAAGTAACCGCAGCCCTCTCTAAGGGATCCGATCAGTCTATTTGTGTAATCCGGTAGGCCGTACAGTATTCTTCATCCATCCGGACTAGGATACCGGATGACCCGCAAGGAATGATTCCCGAGGCCCCGACTAGACTACTAACCCATCCGGGTCCGATGTTCACCATATGACATCTATAACCTAGTTATAAAAGGGACTGCAGCACACGGATGTACCAGATATCCAACAAGAACTATACAACTGTGAGGAGACACACGGCACACTTGTGGATAGTGCCGTTGTGGTATCCTATGATTGTTTCATTCCTGATATATTTTTTCACTCGGACTATTCAATATAACGGATATAGGAGCATATAATGCAATCTTGGATAGCGTCATTATGTTTCCTACACTATATTATATTAATAAACAAGACTTTAGCATGCCGTAGAGGATTAGGGTAGCTGCCCTATCATCTTACATACTATAAACACATGGATTAATTACACAAGTTCCACATCACAGGAATGGACACTGCTCTATTATCAGAGCAATAATATCAATATATATAACTTATCATTTGAACTGTTCCACCACCTGGATTAACAGGACTGTGTTCATCCGTATTCATTTTTGATCTCTCCTGGATAGTGATTACGGATCTGCGATCCGAATGAATATATAATATCCATATACTATAATGACAATGTCATTCTTGTTGATAACTATTCATAGTATGTTTGTAAAAAAAAAAAACAACTCAAAGGGTGTATGACGATTAAATATTATATTGTAATGTATTTTTCCATTCTGGATGTAGACCTATTGTTACTCTGTGATATACGATTTAATATCACTTCTATCCAGTTATATATATGTTCACATATTGTCGTCTAAGGACACATATCCATAATGTTAATAACCTCTATTATTATAAGAAAGATATAACTATAACATAACCCCATTGTTGGTTAAATAGTTTATTTATCCCCCGAGTTTTATCTAGGGGGGTAGTGTAGAGGTATACATATATATATTACATTATGGTCCTTTGGCGCGGTGGGTGAGTCAGCCACCCGGGCTTCGCCCTCCACTTCCCGGATAGGTGGCAGCATCTGTTCGGGTGGTGTGAGAGAGGCACGGGGGGGGCGCCACTGTCCCTACCTATAAGAGGAGGACAGGGCTCAGTCGCCGCGTCAGAGATAGTGAGACCGTCGCCGTACGAAGCTCTCTAACCTAGAACAGAGAATCCGGCATCTGCTACAACCTCTCCAAGCTACCTCCGGGTAGCCGTGTCTGTGTCATCCGAACTGAAATAAAACCCTGTTTGCATACACCCGAATCCTCCTCTTGTTGACTTGTCTGTCCAATAGAATAGAGGAGAAAGGAACCTGTTACACTTGTTTAGCATAAGGAGATAAATCTTCCCTTTTTATTTCTAATTTTTCTGGTGCTAAAGGAAAAGAATTATGCTAATCATGAAGATTTGCAGGATAACATAGAGTTACCTCCATTATATAACCTGTCTTGTTATCGTCTGGTATGCTACATATTTTCTAATTTATTTATTTATTTTTTTTTCTAACCATTTGAAATCAGAAAAAGGTAAAAAATCTGCTAAACTCTTTCCATACAAATTGTTGCAATCAATATAAAAATATGTTCATCAGGTTCTTCTGCCATGGCATACCAACTGCTCCCCAAATTTGTTAGTATTTGGAGAAGATTTAATAATGCCAGCAGATCTGGTATTTGGTGTCGTCGGAATGAATCCGGAATTACCTTGTCAAGTAGTTTTTGTGGAAGCATTACGCGACCGGTTTAAAAAGGCATATATGAAGTGGTTCGTCTAGAATTACATAAAAGTGCCCGCTGGCAAAAGGCCGGATACGATACGGGTTTAAAGATAAGACACTTTAAACCTGGAGATCATGTTTTACGATTACATGAACCCCTCAGACATGTTAAGCTGGCATCCAATTGGGATGGTCCGTTTACAGTAACTACTGTGATCAGTCATTGTACGGTATTAATACAATCCGATATAGGAAGGGTGTACAAATCCAATATAGATAGGTTACGTCCTTGGTTAGGAAGAGAGAACTCTGACGAGAAATATGGGGAAGGTTCCAAATCCATATCTAATATGGATAGGGTACCCCGGTTAAAGAAATTACCAAGTAGAGGTCCCGGGAGACCAAGAAAGGTACCGGGTAAAACCGTAATGCCAGCGCCAACACCATCTCGGCGAGGTGTAGTAAAAAAAGTCTTGACGGGTGCAGACGGACTAAAGAGGAAAGGGAAATTGTTGGCTACGAAATCCCTAGAGAAGGCTCGGAAGTCTGCCAGGTTGAATAAGGGAGCTGGAGACGGTGTAGTGCTCCGTCGCAGTCCAGGGCTGCAGTGACCTAACCCGTTACACAACCAGTGTATCGTCCTGTAATCCGTTATATGTTGTCCTTTGTTTAACGGTTCGCTATAGGTTGCTGTTATGATCTCCGGGAGACGTACCAGTTGGTATTGAACGAAAAATTCGATGGGTAAGTAAAGACTATCCATAAAGGCTCCATATGAATCCCTCGAGAGTCTCCCGAAGACGAGCGATAATGGCAGAACTGTACGGATTGTTATTTCTTTATATGTATCGCACGTGTTGTGTGACGTCACGTTGGCTACTCGCGTATGACCTCTCGTGACCCCGCCAGACCACGGGTAAGTGTCGTCAACCGCGAGAATTCGGCCATATTGGATTGAACGGGCGAGGGAGACAGACTGAGCTTCTGGTGCGTTTCTCTAACTTCTTCCGTTACCACTACAAAATACACGAAACCCTCTGGCGCAGGAGAGGATGAACACCAAGTAGGTGAGTGTTTGGCGGGGAAAGAGCCAACCTACCCCTGAAGTTGTCTTCTCAGCGTAATGGCTGAAAAAACCGTGGTGGAGTCGAAGCGGTCCGGCGAGCCGGGTCACTTGACTCCCGATAGCGTCCTTCCAGATGCCGACATTGAGCAAGGCCCACAGCCTTTGTCCCCGGTTACCCCGCGGGAGGAAGAGATGATGGAGTTTGACGATGATCTCAAGAACTTCAACTTGGAAAAAACAGTAGACTGGTTTCACCGCTACTGTCTTCCCCAGGCGACAACAGTGCAGGGGGAGATCGCCCTCCTGCACCGGATTCGTCACCCGAGACGATGGGGGAATCCGGTGGAGCCACCGGTAACCCGACTACCAGCAGTTGGGCGGACGACTGCAGTGGAAACCCGGATGATGGATTTCGAACCGTTGGGCGCCACAGAGTGAGCGAGAACTACTACCCATCTTACGATGGTATGTTAATAACCTCTATTATTATAAGAAAGATATAACTATAACATAACCCCATTGTTGGTTAAATAGTTTATTTATCCCCCGAGTTTTATCTAGGGGGGTAGTGTAGAGGTATACATATATATATTACATTATGGTCCTTTGGCGCGGTGGGTGAGTCAGCCACCCGGGCTTCGCCCTCCACTTCCCGGATAGGTGGCAGCATCTGTTCGGGTGGTGTGAGAGAGGCACGGGGGGGGCGCCACTGTCCCTACCTATAAGAGGAGGACAGGGCTCAGTCGCCGCGTCAGAGATAGTGAGAC
Organism: Acholoe squamosa; assembly: GCA_949317995.1. Taxonomy (NCBI): domain Eukaryota; kingdom Metazoa; phylum Annelida; class Polychaeta; order Phyllodocida; family Polynoidae; genus Acholoe; species Acholoe squamosa. Next base: position 74,086,220 of record OX439045.1, on the reverse strand, counting down.
CGTCGCCGTACGAAGCTCTCTAACCTAGAACAGAGAATCCGGCATCTGCTACAACCTCTCCAAGCTACCTCCGGGTAGCCGTGTCTGTGTCATCCGAACTGAAATAAAACCCTGTTTGCATACACCCGAATCCTCCTCTTGTTGACTTGTCTGTCCAATAGAATAGAGGAGAAAGGAACCTAAACTCTTTCCATACAAATTGTTGCAATCAATATAAAAATATGTTCATCAGGTTCTTCTGCCATGGCATACCAACTGCTCCCCAAATTTGTTAGTATTTGGAGAAGATTTAATAATGCCAGCAGATCTGGTATTTGGTGTCGTCGGAATGAATCCGGAATTACCTTGTCAAGTAGTTTTTGTGGAAGCATTACGCGACCGGTTTAAAAAGGCATATATGAAGTGGTTCGTCTAGAATTACATAAAAGTGCCCGCTGGCAAAAGGCCGGATACGATACGGGTAATTCCGGATTCATTCCGACGACACCAAATACCAGATCTGCTGGCATTATTAAATCTTCTCCAAATACTAACAAATTTGGGGAGCAGTTGGTACTCGAATGAACAGTGCCATTGTAAGCGTGTGTTACAAAGTCGCATTGTTCATCCCAATCATCCATATTGTCATTTACAAGTGACTTTAAGACTTGTATAAGGGTTCTATTGAACCTTTCTACTAGCCCGTCACTTTGTGGACGATACGGATTGGTCCTGGTTTTACAGATGGCGAGATATTCACACATACTTTGCCAGAGATTAGATTCGAATTCCCTTCCCTGATCACTGTGAAGCATTAAGGGCACCCCAAAGGTTAGTACCCAACCCTTCACAAAAGCTTCTGCACAAGTAACAGCCTTATGGTCCGGCAGTGGGAAGACTTTAGTATACTTGGTATAATAGTCACACACTAACATCATGCACGTATTGTCATTCGGCGTTTTATTTAATCCGCTAATAATATCAATTCCTATTCAGGCGAACCTTACCCGAATAATTCTTGGGATAAGGGCAACTTACCGGGTCCGTGTCCAGGTTTGTTTTTACAACAATGCGGGCAACTAGCCACCCATCAGAGTAAGTCCTGCGACATACCCGGCCAGTAGTATCTTTTTGAGAGACGAGCTAAAGATCGTTTCTTCCCAAAGTGACCACTTGTTCTGTGTCCATGACAATAATACATGATGTCCCTACACATGGCAGATGGAATGACAACTTGTATCTGCTTCCCACCATTGTTACATGGTTTCCAGCGGTACAGTATTCCCTTCTTGACTTCCAGCTCCGTCCATTGAGCTAGAAATCTTCTCATTTCCCTATTCTCCAGCGAGGCTATAGGCCTAGCTGGACATATACCCTTTGGTACCAATTGTAGGAGCCGAGCAGTAACCAAGTCAGCTTCCTGGAAGTTCCTTATGGTTTCTAAGGACCAATCCAGGACACTGCCAATACGTGTTTCAAAAGGAATTCGAATCGAGGCTGCTACCGCTCTATGGATCCCACAATCAGTACGATTCGGATTGTCACATTTCCGAATTGGTATTCGGGATAAGGCATCAGCATTCACATGCTTATTTCCGGCACGATGCTGTATCTGACTATTCTCTAGTCCGAATTCCGACAGATGGGCTAGCCATCTCCCTATCATTCCTTCGGCATCCCGAAAGTTTAATAACCATCTTAAGGAGGAATGATCCGTACGTAATGTAAAGTTAGTACCCCACAAGAAGTATTTAAACTTTTTGGTATACACCAAGACAGCTAGTAATTCACGTTTAGTTGTGCAATAATTTCGCTGTGTTTTACTCAGTGTATTGCTAGCGAATGCAATCGGAACCTCCATTCCACCTTGGACTTGGGAGAGGGCTGCTCCGATACTTTCATTGCTAGCATCCGTATCCAGTATGAAATGCCCATCCTCAGATGGGTATTGCAGTACTGGAGTACTCGTGAACAAGGCTTTCAATTGTTGGAAAGCTTGTTCCTGTTCGGTTCCCCATGGGAACTTCTCTTTCCTACTACCGGGGGTCCATGTTGTTAGGATTTGTAAGGGATAACTTACCCGAGAATAATTCGGTATAAAGTCTCTGATATATGAACAGAATCCTAAAAATGACCTTACTTCCTTTGGACTTTTCGGTACACCCCAGTCCGTTACTGCCTGGATTTTCTCAGGATCAGCTTTTATTCCTTCTTCAGATATTATCTGGCCCAAATAATTTATGGACTTTTTAAACAAATTACATTTCTTAGGTTTAAGTTTTAAACCGTTAGATATTATTCTTTCTAATACTAACTTGAGGTTGTGTAAGCATTCGTCAAACGTTTTACCGAATACTATAATGTCGTCAAGGTAAACAAGGCACCTTTTCAATAACAGATCACTCAGAAGTGTCTCCATCATGGCTTCAAAGGTTGCCGGAGCATTACATAAGCCAAAAGGCATAACATTATACTGGAACAAACATATATGACTTGAAAAGGCTGTCTTTTCCATATCATCCCGGTTCATTCCTACTTGCCAGTATCCGGACTGCAAGTCCAGGGTACAAAACCATTTATTACCCCCCAAAGAATCGATTGTCTCATCAATTCTTGGCAATGACTAAGAATTTTTCTTCGTTAAACCATTTAGTTTCCTATAGTCTATACGGAACCGGATAGACCCATCCTTTTTCGTCACCATACATACCGGACTACTCCAAGGACTGCTAGATGGAACTATTACATTCTGTTCTAACATCTTAGCTATTTCCGCTTCCGCTACCCTTTTCTTAGGCAGGGGTAGCCTCCGATACGGGATCTTAAAGGGCAGCGCCTCCCCCGTATCTTCCTGAGTGGTTCACCTGGAGCGGCAAACGCCCTCTGATACGTAATCAGCAACTCTTTAAGTGTATCTTTCTGCAAAGGATCTTCTAGACTCGTATCTTTATACATTGTCTTCAGATCTTCGGTCCATCCTTGTTCAACCGTCTCAACCGGAAGGTTCAGGGAACAACTAGTCACTGTCTCAGCCAATGTAACGGTACCAAAATTGGCTCCTTTTTTCAAATATAATGTCCTGTTACCGGTGTTGGAAACCGGTATGACTGACCAAGCCCCATTGGCTACTATCATGTCAACCGATTCCAATCCTATACAAGCCAGCATAATAATATCTGGCTCAATTACTGCATCCTGGTTCCTTAACTTGGAATTACTCCGAACCAGAACATCACAGGCCACTCCCGGAGGAATCTTTACAGTCTGAGCGACGGATGCCACACTGCTAACTTGTCTCAATACACATTGTACTTTCACAGGATAAGGATGCTCTACACTCAGCTCACCAGTTCTCGGGTCCAAGACTGCTCCATACAGGGCCGCAAAGTCTAATCCTAATATCCCCTCATCCGCTATACCGGCAATCGTAGTGGTTATCACATATTCGTGAGTACCCTCAAATTGCAATTTCACACACATCCTACCATATGTTTGCATCTTACTACCGTCGGCCGTTTGGGCGTTTCCTCCCAATAGGAGAGTATCGCGCACATCCGGTATAAGGTCCGCTATCTTCCGAGAGACACAGGAATGGCTAGCTCCCGTATCAACTAGGAATTCAGCGGGTCTTCCATTGATATTAAGCGAAACATACCACCGCCTTCCATGCAACATGGAAGGTACATCAGTTATTGCAGAATCCTCATTATTCACACCTGGGTCCCGTCCACATCCTTTTAAGTATTCCAGACAAGGATGGCCCGGGGGTAGGTGAGCACTACCAACTCTGGCCAAAAATTGACCTCCTACCTCCAATCCGGTACCGGGTTTCCCCTGTGCTCCCTGGGCACTTGTTATACCGGATTCCCCAATCTCCTGAGTGGGCTGCTCCACCACCTCAGTATTGGGCGAACGTGTTACTCCATTCAGATCTGCACCTTTGCTGGTGGTATCATGGCAAGTGACTATTCTGGGATCCTGTTGCTTGCCCGTAACAGAATCCCCCCTCAGTTTTCCTTATCCTCTACTGTAGAAAAACTCATTTGTGCCCTATACACTGGTTTCTCTGCCACACATTCTGCAGCTAAATGGCCTAATTCTTGGCACCTGTAGCACCTTCTCTGGGACTTATCAACCCTTGGGCTTCGCAGAGCGTTCGTCAACCGGGTAACCAGATTCTCCATAAAATCCCCCTGAGCAGTTGACACTGCCATTTGAGGAGTAGAGAATGTGGGTAACTGTGGTACCGGTAATTGCGCTACCGGTCTCTGCGGCACCTCTAGTTTAGGTGCTACGGGTAATGCATCCCCTATGGGTTTCTGGAAGTTTGTTTTTTTCTTGAACCCTCCCTTTCGGTACCTTTTCTGCCGATAATATTTACCGGCAATTTGTACTGATCCGATATATTCTCCATTATCATCAGAGATATATTCGTAATCAGAGTCCATTGAACTGGACTCAACCGCAGCCGTGTGTTCCGGTATGGGCGGATCACTTTTAACTGCTGAAGCTCTTGCAGGGGGTGCATTTGCGCCTAGCAACCGCTTCTTTCTGTCATAATTTAAGATAGCCAGGAACAGATCATTGAAGGAGGTATCGTCCTTCCATTCATCCCAGGCCACAGTCTTATGTTCCGGATCACGGAGTCCGGCAATGAATTGAGTGAATAATTCTTGTATCCAACATTCATCGTCATATTCCCAATTAGGCCTAGCTTTAATAAGCAGGTCCTGTAGTTTCAGCCCAAAGACTTTATGTGATTCTCTGGGTTTCTGTGTCCGTCTCTTAAATGTGATCCAAGGATCTTCTCGGACAATAGAACCAACTAGGAAGCAGGCACAATCCAACAATTCGTCGTAGGTACCTTCTATCCCATATTCTTTTCTCCATCTGTTCAGGGCCACTTTACCTCCCTTGCTAAGGCAGCAGACTAAATACGGTAATGCTTCGTCTTTAGTCCATCCGCTACAATTTACCTCGTCTACAAAGATTTGGTAGCTACCTTTCCAAGGTTCATTCGGATCGTATGGTGGAGGTATCCATCCCATACGACGCGCAGGGTTAGAACAACCCCTAAGCCGATTTGCTTCTTTTAGACTCGAATCCATTACTTCGACCACATCGGCTCCTTTACGAAAGCAATCGATTCCCAATCCTTGAATGCATTTACTATTATCAAAAATTTCTTACATTCCGGGAGACATAGAAGAACGCCTGTTCATTCTCTTAGGCTTTCCTCCGTCTCCTTGATTAGCACCGTATAGGGTATTACCCCCTCCTCCTGGTCCTCCCGGTGGATATCCTCCACCTCCGGATCCTCCTGATGGATATCCTCCACCTCCGGATCCTCCTGATGGATATCCTCCACCTCCGGATCCTCCTGATGGATATCCTCCACATCCGGATCCTCCCAGTGGATATCCTCCACTTCCGGATCTTCCTGATGGATATCCTCCACCTCCGGATCCTCCCGGTGGATATCCTCCACCTCCGGATCCTCCTGATGGATATCTACCACCTCCGGATCCTCCCGGTGGATACATTCCACCTCCGTCATAGCCTTGGCTGCGTCCTTGCCCAAAATAATTTAAATTTTGGGTATTGGTATAACCGGTATTACTACCGTCATAGCCGTAGCTATTCGCTTGGTATCTCCGGAAGCCATGGGAGTCACGGGCCAGACGTTGACCACCATCGGCATACGTTCCTGTATGTGGGCTCTGTGCATTTTGCATACCTACATAAGTTGGACGAGATGGAGCATTCTGATAATGACCATCAGGCAATGTATTCCTTGTGGGAGGACGTGGTGTACTTGCTCCGGGACCAGGGGTGGGTTTTGGCGGGTCAGGTTGTTTCGGGTTATTATTCCGATTTCTGTCGTGTTTACCCGAACCATTGTTATTTGGATCCGAAGAATCACCTGCTCCACCAGCGGCTGTCTTTGTATTCGTCATGAAAGGTAATTGAGGTACTGGAGGGGCTCTCACATTGTTTCCGGGTGGAGTAGTATGGGAACCACCTTCAGTGGGTGATCCTGTCCTTTTAGTTGTGGAATCCACTCCATTCGGCGGTTTATTGGGATTATAAATACCGCCTGCCACATGTTTATCAGCCCCATCGGTTACGAAAGGATTATACCGTGTGGGGCCGGCAACAGGTGTCGCACTCTGCGATCCTACAGCATCATTATTATCTACTGTAGTTCCTGCATGTAAACGACTAGATAATTGTACTATTATTGTATCATCTAATGGGCCAATTGCTTGTTGGGTTTGTTCTACATAGTCACCCAATGCCGCTGCAGTATTTTGTAAATCCTGCAGTTCGAGTAGATATTCATCCCGATCATTCATCAACTGTTCGTTATATCGGAGGATACCTATTCGGACAGTTTCATTATCTTCGGCCTGCTTAACACAACATTCTTTCAGTCGTTCGTGTTCTGCCTGCAGCGATTCTTTTGCACTCAGAAATTGGGTTTCTTCTTCATGCAGTCGCTGCTTCAGAGTTTGTTTTTCACTTTCAAACTCAGCTCTCATATCTCGGAGATTTTCCAAAATATCCTCCTTCTCTTCGAACGCTTCATCTTTAGCTCTCGCTATCAGGTTCAGCGTCTCGTTCATAGCCAGATATTGCTGGTTCATTTCATCCATTTCCCGATTGTATTTATCATGATCCGGAACGGTGAAAGTAACATTGCCAGTGGTAATCGCACTACAATCAAGTGGTGGTAAATGCCCTGGGACATCGTAGGGAAGCTCACCAAAGGTTACCTTCTTTGGCATAGGAGCCGGATGATTTGGGTCATGGCTTCCTCCCGTTTCGAACAAAGAATCTGCCAATTCTAAATTGACAGAATAATGTTGGTTAACACGTTCAGTCCGGTGTTTTACCAGGATTGATTCCGGGACATTTTCTTCACTATCCGCATAGTGAGGTATCGTGTCCCTCCATTGCTGGTCCCTGGAGGGCGCATTAAAATGTGCTGGTTCCTCCCGGGTCTCATCCGGATTGGCGTTATACGCCAATCTTGTACTCGCCTGTTTGGACACTATGTGTCAGGGCTATACATTTTGCAGAACCCACTGGTCACGGCACCAGTGTAACGGGTTCCTTTCTCCTCTTTTCTGGTGGACAGACAAGTCAACAAAAGGAGGATTCGGGTGTATGCAAACAGGGTTTTATTTCAGTTCGGATGACACAGACACGGCTACCCGGAGGTAGCTCGGAGAGGTTGTAGCAGATGCCGGATTCTCTGTTCTAGGTTAGAGAGCTTCGTATGGCGACGGTCTCACTATCTCTGACGCGGCGACTGAGCCCTGTCCTCCTCTTATAGGTAGGGACAGTGGCGCCCCCCCCCGTGCCTCTCTCACACCACCCGAACAGATGCTGCCACCTATCCGGGAAGTGGAGGGCGAAGCCCGGGTGGCTGACTCACCCACCGCGCCATCAAAGATGAAAATTTCTTAGATAAAATAAAAAATATACAAAGATACAAATTCTTTTATTTTCCTCTAAAAATATGAATGTTTTAGGAAAATTCAAAGATGAAACAGGAGGGAAAAAAATATAAGAATTCATAGCATTAGGACCTAAAATGTATTCCATTCTTTATGAAACTGGAGAAGAAGAAAAAAAAGTGAAAGGCATAAAAAAAGAGTTGTATATGAGAAATAAAACAAAGTAACTTTAAGGAAATCTTATTTAAAAATAAAATAAGTGAAGATCGATTCAGTAATATAGTAAGTGTAAAACATAAAGTGTACACCATTTCCCTACATAAGATTTCTCTTTCTCCTTTTGAAGATAAAAGATATTTATGTGACAGAGGGATAAAATCTCTTCCTTACGGACACTAGTGTATACCTAAAAAATAGAAAAAAAAGAAAAAGAAATGAAATACCTTTCCCAGAAAAGAAAAAGAAAAAAAGGAAAAAAGTTCATGAGATAGCTTGACAAAACTTTCACCTTATGGACACTACAAAGAAAGCTGAAGGCATAAAAGAAGAAAAAACAAGAAAAATGAACAAATCAGGAAAATACCCTACTTTAGCTTTTGGTCGCAGAAATAGAATAGATACAAATAAATTTAAAGGAAATATATATTTACATTTTCATGACTTGACTAAAGATAAGAGCATTTCTCTTCAAAAAGAAGAGTTTGACCTTCTACTTCGAATGAAAAATAAAATATATAAAAAAATTGAAAAAGTTAAGAAATTGAAGAAGGAAAACAAACAAGAAAAAATGAAAAAAAAGAAAGATAAAGAACAAAACCTAAGTAGTGATAGTAACAGTGAAAGTGAAATGGAATTAAATGAAAATGATAATAGTGAATAACAACATGAAAATATTATTGAGATAAATCAATGACTTCACTATTTAGCTTTTGAAAATTATTTATATATAGTCAGTTTTTTATTTTAAAAAATAATTTCTAAATGTGAATTTTGTGGGAGAAATGCTGATTTAGTAAACAATAAAAAAATATTGTTTAAAATGTGCAGAGTCAATTGTACAAGAATGTATAAGGTGTCACAGACCTTTTCAATCATTATTTTACATCTGATGAAAATCACCTGAGATGTAATGCCTGTTATAATAAATATATGAAAGAAAAGTTGAAAAGCAAAGCTAAATCAGCTCAAAATTTCAGTATGAAAACCATAGAAGACATGAGTGAAAATGAAGACTCAAATAGTGTATCTTTAGAAGAAGAAAAAAATGACCACAGCAAGAATGTTGAATTTAATTCTACTCGCCCAATCAAGAAAGAAAAGGAAGACCTTAAGAGAAGAAAAGAAGAGAGTGATGAAGACTTAAGTCAAAATGAAAATGAATTTGAAGAAAAAAAAGTAAAAATACAAGTCAAGAAAAAGAAAAGAAAAATTAACAAGACATCTAGCAGCATGCAAAATAATACGAGTGATGATGACTTAAGTCAAGATGAAAATGAAAATGCAGAAAAAAAGGAAAAGGTGCAAGTCAAAAGAAAGAGTAATGTGAATAAGCAATCTAATACCTCCCGAAATAAAACTAAAATTAATACGAGCTCAAGAAAAACAAAAACTGGAAACAAAAAAGGTCTGCTGATTAACATAGATGGAATTATGAAATCAAGTGGCTTTATCCCAATTTATATGCCTGTAAATCAGTGAACATTTTTTTGTTTCATGATGAAAATAAAAATAAAAATTTCAAGCTACTTATATGCGCGCATATAAGTGGTGATAAATGGGCAGTAGCAGTTCCCAAATGTATTACCAGATGTCACCACTTCCATTCAGCTGTTATGTAACAGGTTCCTTCACTGGTGGCCTTGTAGTCGGCCATATTGCCTAGCCCCAGGAAGGACCACCGGTCTCACATTGGAGATTTTTTTTTTCTTTCTTCTTGTGTTACTTAGGCCTGGTTATGTATGTTTATTGGCCAAGTCCAATAAAATATTCGCCCAAACTAGATTGGAGTTGTCATACGTCTATTTATATGGATAACCGTGAAGTCTTACACAGAAAGAAGAAATAGACATACTTTCTATTACATTGAGATGGTTTAAAATCACGTGATTTTATGTAATGTTCTATTCATGTATAAAAAATATTTGTTGTTTTAGAACAAAACTATACATATCGGATTTCCGTCTCTTGTTCTGTAATACAGGAACTATGTCTGATAATATGAAGCTGAAAACAAAGAAAATATTTTAAAAGAAATATATTTCAATCCATCTGATCCTGCCTCTTTCAGTTCTGCTAATAAATTATATGAAACTGCAAAAAAAGAGAACTAAAATATAACTCCTACAGATGTATCAGCTTTTCTTCATAACACCAGAACTTATACCTCTCATAAAAAAATAAAACATAGATTCTTAAGAAGAACGTATTAATGATCAATGGCAAATAAATTTAATCAGTAAATTTAATTTGAAAGATGAAAACGATGATATTAAATATTTGCTTGCATGTATAGATTGTTTTTCTCGTTATGCTTATATTTATCCATTAAAAAACAAGACAGCTTTTATCACTTTAGATGGCTTTAAAAATTTATTAACAAAAAGCAAAGTTAAGCCTTATATAATACTATTTGATGACGGAAGTGTTAATGGACCATTCTGAGTATTATTATTATTTTTCATATTTACTAATTTCTTCGCCATTTAAAACCTAGGCTCTGCTCACGATCCACACTCAACAATCTCCTGTATTCCCCAACAGGAACCAGGATCCATAAGTTATCACAAACTCACTTCCTCCATGAGACTCTGTGACATAAGGTAGATGGATTCAATAACATTCCAATCATATCTACACCCACACAGCCCCGCTGGAGGATGTTGGATCCACCTGTGGTGCCATATTTGGAATGAGAGGATATTTCACAATCTCCTCTCAATCCTCATCAACATGATTAACCCACAGGTGGCAATCTCTCCCTATGACACGTATCTCTATTTCATTGAGCCACGTGTTTAGAATATTCCACAATACTGTGAGCTGCTCAAGCCCTTCATATAAAGGGCAGCTTGAGCAGCTCCCAATCATCTCTCCCAACTTACACCTTACACCTATACCTAGAACCTACGACAGGTTGAGCTATAGGATCGGAGGCAGAGCTTAGATCTTGGCGAGTGTTATCATTGTTACCACCTTTATGAAACACTCATGTCAGCTATGCAATAAAAGGATCAAATGAACTTCCCTGGATTCTGTGTACATTCACTTCACCACATGTAACCGTCCGTTGACACAATGGTGGATGAACCCTCCAAGAATATCCCACTAAGCCTTATATAATACTATTTGATGACGGAAGTGTTAATGGACCATTCTGAGTATTATTATTATTTTTCATATTTACTAATTTCTTCGCCATTTAAAACCTAGGCTCTGCTCACGATCCACACTCAACAATCTCCTGTATTCCCCAACAGGAACCAGGATCCATAAGTTATCACAAACTCACTTCCTCCATGAGACTCTGTGACATAAGGTAGATGGATTCAATAACATTCCAATCATATCTACACCCACACAGCCCCGCTGGAGGATGTTGGATCCACCTGTGGTGCCATATTTGGAATGAGAGGATATTTCACAATCTCCTCTCAATCCTCATCAACATGATTAACCCACAGGTGGCAATCTCTCCCTATGACACGTATCTCTATTTCATTGAGCCACGTGTTTAGAATATTCCACAATACTGTGAGCTGCTCAAGCCCTTCATATAAAGGGCAGCTTGAGCAGCTCCCAATCATCTCTCCCAACTTACACCTTACACCTATACCTAGAACCTACGACAGGTTGAGCTATAGGATCGTAGGCAGAGCTTAGATCTTGGCGAGTGTTATCATTGTTACCACCTTTATGAAACACTCATGTCAGCTATGCAATAAAAGGATCAAATGAACTTCCCTGGATTCTGTGTACATTCACTTCACCACATGTAACCGTCCGTTGACACAATGGTGGATGAACCCTCCAAGAATATCCCACTACCAACCTCTCATTAAACATGAGCAATAGTGAGACATCACCTAAGGAGCCAGCTTCAGAACAACGCACCTTTCAATCACCTGGGCTAGACGCGCCCAACCATTCCACAAGTGACACTGCACACCACCCCCAGAGGCAAATTTCATCTCCAGACGCATTGACATTGGATCCAGTTTTACCTACAGCACTGCAGGCCCACGTATTACAACCTGTGAGCACCACCATTGAGCAATTTTCCTCTACAATAGTGGACCACAATACTGGAGCACACACCAGTACGCCAGTATCACTACCTGCACCAGAATTAGATATCACCTTACCTGGTTACTCACAAGTAAATTCACCGCCACTAAGACTTTCTGGTATAATTAGCCCAGCCTCTGATGTACCAGTGGACATACACTGGGCCCCTTGTGTTCTTCGGCAGACACTGCTGCGCTTCACTCCGCTGACGTGTTCTCCTAGATTACCACAGGTCCTGGCCTCCTTGGAAGCCATTTTGTCCCAGTTTAGTGTAATGACATGAGGTACCTAAATGTGACAGTGGATCCTGTTTGTGTTCATTTTCTATAGCTTGTATTACAGCTTAAATTGCTCATTTTAGATATGTGATAGAGAAAAGAGTCATTAATCTTGTGACTCAGGTTCTGATCTAATGAGTCAAATAGGACAAAATGAGCAATACTTTTTGTGATATTTTGGTCATCCAGTCCAAATAGGGTGCCTAATTGGGTGCACACATCCCATTAACACACTGTTATCTCACCATCTCTTTGAAGATATAACCAGGTCCTGCAATAAGTTGATATTGTAACCCAATCTGACCCCCTCACAGTGGGAGGTATGAGCTGCTCATTGACACCTTGGGTCCAGATACCACCTGCTGTGCCCCATGTGGTGCATAAATAATTGGAGATAACTTTGAAGATGCCTATGACCTTGCCCTTCACCCCACCCCTAAACCCCTCTGTCCCAGTGAGGTAGAGGCCTGTCGGTTAAGACGCCCAGCGAGAACCGACGGGCACCAGTCTACAGTGGACAATACACAGAACCACTTGTACCTAGACCCACACCTGGAGGACAGACCACCAGAGCTTCAAGCTACCCTCCAGGATATCATTCCCCCACAACCCACCAACCCAGCTTATCCGAGAATATGGCGTTCGGCGAAGGTTAGCCGGGAAGGGGTGAGCTGATATAAGTCAAATTTATCAATGGTTGATAAATTCTCTGAGCTCCAAGCAACTTTGAAGGATAATACCAAACGTATGGACAATCATATAGAGAAAGTTGAAGGATTCATGAGTGATAAAGAGGGTGAACTGCAGTCGCTACGGGACAGACTTGACGTGGCTGAGAGTGGTATAAACAATGCAGCTGTCAACATCAAGCGACTAGAGGTAGAGAATCAAAGACTGGCATACAAATCCTATCAGAGTGAGTTGAGGTTAAGACAAATTGATGAAGCAAGGCGTAGAAAGAACATTATTATAGAAGGGGTTCCTGAGGATAATAATGATCCACCTAGGAAAATCATTGTTGACATTATGAAAGACATTGGAGCCATTAAAGACGGTGAATATGTAGGAGTTGACAGTGCCTACAGGATTGGGAAGAAAAAAACAGGTAGTGGTACCAGCAGGAACATTTTCATAAGATTTAAAGCAATTGAACACAAATTTAACCTGTTCAAGAATGTATCCAAGATGAAGAATGTGGATAAATGGAGAAGAATTTTTGTGTCGGATGACTTGACTAAGGAACAACAAGAAGAGAGAAAAGACCTTCGCTGTCTGGCTGCTGTAGCTAAGGATAAAGGTATGACTGTTAAGGTTAAGGGCTCAAAAATTGAGGTGGGAGACAGGATGTATGGACACCAAGAAATTGACAAGCTACCACAAGGAATTAACCTAGAGGCTGCAAAGATAGTGAATGTTAAGGACGGAGTAGCATATCAGTCACACCATGCTTTTCTGTCTAATATGTACCCATGTAGGATCATGTATGATGATATTATTTGGCACAGTGCTGAACAATTGTTCTGGTACAAAGTAGCCAGATATAATGACGATGAAACTCAAGCAAATCTAATTAGAATCTGCAGAGATGGTTACGAAGCCAAAAGGCTGTCACATGGGATAACAATTACCAAGCAAGACACCAAAGACAGAAAATATCAAATTATGAAGGAGGTTGTGGACTTAAAGTTTGGCCAAGACGAGACACTAGAGCAACGTCTATGCGATATACGGAAAGGAACTATATACGAAGCTACTACTGAGAAAGGTTGGGGCTGTAATTTGACAATTGCCCAAGCCAGTCAAATTTCCAAAGACACAGTAAAGGAGAACAAAATGGGTCAGATTCTAATGGACTTACGAGACTCCTATTTGGCACCATAAAGACCCCTGCTAAGTATGTAGTAACTCTAGATCTACCAGTGGCTATATATCAATCTAGTTGTCTATTTATAGCATATATACACAAGCTGTACAAAGGTATAACTGATAGTTGACCTAGAGAGTCGATATGTATAATATTATGACGGATCGGCTGTTTGATTATATGCAATCCGCTACTGGGTCAAACCTATATTTAGTCTACAGCGTCGCGAGGGACGGAGACGCTGGCCAATTAACATTGTAAATGGAGCTTTTTGGACGCTATGCAGTTTCGATGTGTGTGAATGATATGGTTTTGCCTAAAATGATTTCTATTTATACCATATTGTGAATGTTTCTCTAAGCTCAGACTGCATATTAGATTGTATATTTCTATTGGAAAGGAACCTAAAATAGAGGTATATTGTATCAAATTTTCACATCATTTGTATGGAGTCGATGAAATTTAGGCTTACTACAAACCAGTTAATCTATAGCCTTACTTATACCTCAAATGAGCACAATGCTCTTAGTAGGTGGCATGCGATGCCTATACCTACATATGTTTTTTTCTATCATGGTTAGCCATATGTATAATGAGATTGCCGGCATACCCTGGGTAACTGACAAAGGATAATCACAACAATAGGGATGGGAGGAGAGATTTTATCATTTCTCACCTAAATACATGTAGCTTAAATTCTAAGATTGAAACACTGAGAATTTATATGGGTGAAAGAAATGATGCAGTTATTGGAATCTCTGAAAGTTGGCTAGAGGATGGTATGGAAAGTGGGTTAGTTCATATGAATGGATATAACTTAGAGAGGTGGGATAGGGACTGGGGAAATAAATCTTGTGGTGGTGTTGCAATGTACATACAAAATGACTTATTATATTCATCTACGGCGTATGAACACCTTAACATAAGTTCAAATGATATTGAAGTCCAATGGATTGAAATAATAAGAATTGGTAAAAAGAATATAGTGATAGCTAATGTGTACAGACCCCCGGACGGAGACAAGGCAAAGTTTGTGGATTGCATACACTCACTGATTGATAGAGCAAACCTCAGACATAAGGATCTGATTGTCATGGGTGACTTTAACATTGATTTTCTGAATACTAAGTTGGCAGCAACAAAATTATTGAAGATTTGTCTTAACATTTTAGGCCTAAAACAAATAATTAAGGAACATACCAGAGTTAAGGAAGAAACTAAGACCTGTATCGACTGGGTCATAACAAATACTACAAAACAATTCGAACCAATGATCAGGAAATTGAACATTAGTGACCATTATATGGTTGGTATATCCTTTATTGACCAGGTAGTGTATGCAACAAAAACTGAATTTTATGGGCGCACTTACAGGCGATACAATCCTGAGCTGTTTAAGGAGCGTAAAAGACGTGCTAACTGGGAACCATACGATGATTATAATTGTGTAAACATAAAATGGTCATATATGTTAAATATTATATTGAATGAATTAGACATTATGTGCCCTATTAAGAGATATAATTATTGTTAAAAAGGAAAGAGCTCCATGGATAACGGATTATATGTTGGAATTAAATATAGACAAGGATAATGCTCTTAAGAAAGCAGTGGCGTCTAAAAAAACTGAAGATTGGAATAGAGCTAAGAACTTAAGAAATAATTCTACCAAACATATAAGGAAAGCAAAAGCAGACTATGTTAAATCGATGCTGATAGAGCATGGCGAGAAATTAACGGGTTGATTAAAGGTGATGGGAATAAATTGAGATGCCATCTTAAGGACTTGGATAAAGATTGTATGGTTCCAGAAGAGGAAACCTCTATATTTGTGAATGATTTTTTTCTTAACATTGGTCCCAACCTTGCAAAGGATATGAATTCCCCCTGGTCTTACGATGGCATCAAGGCAGATAGTAATTTAGACAATGTTTTACTGATGAAGATGAAATAAGAAAACTCATAAAGGACATAGATGTTAGTAAATCCTCTTGTATTGACACTATTTCTTTGAGAGTACTGAAAGATGCTTTAACAGCAATACCTGAGAGGATTGCTGAATTATTTAACTTGTCTCTTACGTCTGGTGTCATACCGGTAGCCTGGAAAATAGGCACTATTGTACCATTACAAAAGGAAGGAGATAAGACAAATGTTTCCAATCTGAGACCAGTTAAACTACTTCCAATTATTGGTAAACTTTTAGAAAAAATTATAAATAATAGACTAATGAATTACTTGGAAATTAATAATATTTTGGATGAAAGGCAAAATGGATTTAGATTGGGTCACTCTACGATTGGAACGGTTGCCTACTTCTCAGATGAAATCTATAAAGGTTTTAATAAAGGACTTTACACCATTTCCACCTTTGTTGACCTGAAAAAAGCCTTTGATACTGTTAATCATTCTATACTTCTGGAAAAATTGAAGAAAATTGGTATCGGAGGACAACTTATAATTTGGCTTAAAGACTATCTGAGAGATAGGACACAGAGGTCATTCGTAAATGGTTTAATGTCTAATGAGGGTGTTGTAGCTTGTGAAGTGCCACAAGGCTCCATACTGGGCCCTACACTATTCCTGATATATGTGAATGACTTGGCTAAGGTTATTAAGAACTGTTCAGTTTTTCTATACGCTGATGATACTGTGGTTTCCATACAAGGAGACAAAATTCACCAAATGACCAATACACTCCAAGATGATTTAAAAGCCCTAAAAAATTGGTTTCAGAAAAATCAATTAACCCTAAATGCTAAAAAAACAAATTATATGATTTTTGGGTTGCGACCTTGGCTGAAAAAAATTGAAAATCACACACTACTATTTGATAATACCCAATTAGAGAGAGTACTGAGTTTCAGATATCTTGGAGTGTATTTAGACCCAGTGTTAAATTTTAATAAACATGCTGAGGAAATGTGTCGTAAAATGTTGCATAAGGTACTGATGTTGTCCAAGCTTAGACTTTTTTTAGACAATGAATCATTATTAAGAATTTATGAAACAATGGTATTACCCTATGCTGACTACGGAGACATATTGTGCGATGTGGCTGGTTCATATATACTTGACAAACTGCAGGTTACTCAGAATAAGGCCCTAAGAAAAGCAATGGGCTTGGACAATAGGTACCCCACTAATTTAACACATCAGCAAGCAATGATATTTCCATTAGCCCGTCGTAGAGAAATGCATTTATTGAATTTTATGTATAAGCAGCAAGATAATGTATCCTTATTAAATAATAGATAAATAAGAACTAGAACCCATGATGCAAATGTTTTCTTCACTATCAAACCAAAATATGAAACTACCAAGAAAAGTGTTATTTATGGAGGTGCAATGGCTTGGAATGCTCTCCCCACAGTAATAAGAAATATAGCTTCATACAAAGAATTTCATTTAAACCAGAAGAAAAACTTGAGAAGGTCACTCTTTGCCTAAGATACCACTATAATGTATATCTCCCACTCATCCCATGGGATTACTATATATTTTATTAATGTCAAGAAATCAAGAATATGGGATTACACATGTTTAATATTGCTGAGGGGTGCCCGCCCCACAATCTCATATACTGGCTATGCTTAATGATATTATCCATCGAGAGGTTAAGTACACCTGTTGAAAAAGATTGTAATGTCTAAGTGGTTTATTGTAACAAATTATGTAAGTGATTCTTGTCGAGAACATTATGTACTGTATGAACATAGCATACTACGATTTACCCTATTGTGATATACATATACTACTTGAAATTATGATGTTAGGCTGGTTGCAATGAATATTTTTCAAGCTGAACAAGCTTTTTTCTATTGTAACCAGGATAATATAAAATAAACGGGCTGGTGCATTGCATCAATACCCATACACAAAAAACCCAGTGCAGCTGAATCTGCAGTACAGACTAACCCAGGTGTGACTTCACATAAACCACCAGTTTGTGAGGAGCCAGTGGTTGTGGACACAGACTCTGACGCTTCCCTAGACGCTGATTACTGGAGAGACAGAATCGGATCAGCAGTTTCTAGGTGGAGAGCAGCCTATGAAAACGGTGTAGGCAGGTTTTCCAATAACAACTCTGGATACCTGGTAGGAGACAATCCAAACTTCTCACTCAACATCAACAGACTATTGGATGAGTGGCTTGACCCCACTGTTACCCAGCCTAACCAATACCAATCCACTTCTGAAGAGGAGGACCTGTACCCCCCACCTGTGTACACACCTACACAACCACTTAGGACCAGGTCAGTGGACTCACCATCCAGACAAGGCTCTAGATTTAGAAGGAGGGCCCAATCAAGTTCACCTCTTAGAAGAAGAACCCCGACTGGTTACAGACTACTGAGAAGTGTGGACGGAGCTACAAGCAGGTCTCACCTCGTAGCTACAACCCCGCTACTCAATAGAGGCAATAGGACGCCTTACAACTCACCTCACCTTATCGGTTCACCTGGGGAAGACACTGAAGTGACCTTTCCCCACCGACCTAATATTGCAATGTCCCGAGGTCAGCCCCCTCAGTATGACCAGGAGGACATGAGGAGAAGTCTTGTCAGGGACTGTACCAACGCTGTCAGTGAATCTCTCTCTGAGCTATTAGCCAAACACGTGAGCACCCTATCCACTGAGATTAAAAATCATGGACAGGAACACTCAGGTCAGTTGGCTAGAGTACACCTCAGATTAGATGACATGGAACACTGGAAGGAGCATATGGAAAGTGACACCGCTCACAACTTCAGGCAGGCAGAACAAAGCAATATGGAAGTTCTCAGAAGATGCGAGGATTTCACATACCAAATGACTGACCAGCTTAGCAGAAACATGGACTCAATAAAGCTTGACCTCATGAGAGCTATTCAGGGCCAGTCTACCAGTGCCAACGCCACTAGCTCCAGCCAAACTGCAACTAGCACCCAGGGCAATCTAGGACCCATACAGTCCACCCCTCCCTACCCCACGGCACCTAATCACAGTCCCGGCCATAATGACATGACAGGAACAAGTCTGAGCCCACCACATGCCTTCATGGACAGCAGTAACCAGAACACAGCCGCCCCCCCTTCAACCTCCCATGAACCATACCATTCTCCAGCAGCCAGTGCACCGAACGCCCACCAGGGGGCAACAGCGTCATATAACACAGTGCCTAATCCAAATCAACATTGTGGCCATGTGATTAATGGTGTTTACAGCCCACAGGGACAGACAGATAACTACTCTAGGCTACCATATCCTCTTAGGTATCCCCACATAGCACACTCCACACCGGTAGCGCACCAGGGAGGATATCATGGCGCTGAGTATCCCAGACCCTCCCCCGGTGGTATGGACGGCGACAAGCTCACATCTGCCCAGTTAGGCTCATTCAACAAGCCTGAACCCTTTTAAAAACCGACGCCCTACAGGTCTGCAGCAAAATTTCTGACTGAATTCAAATTTTTCATAAGGAATGTGCATGCCAAAAGGCCCGACCTACATGCAACTTGCCTGTACACCTTTCTCAAAAGGGAGGGCAGCTCAGTGGTTTTTAGCAACATAATGGACAAGCCAATCATGCAAAACAAGGAGGCAGTCTACGAGGCTTTCTTAACAAGGTTTGGAAACACCGACCTCAGTACCATCCTCAAAGGGTACAGAGCCAGAAAACAGAAGCCAAATGAAGCCACTGAGGACTATCTTGCAGACATGACCATGTTGTTGTCCAACAGCAGCCTGGATGAGGCTTCACAGGTGGACTACCTTGTAAATGGCCTCAGACTCGAGCTGAAGAATGTTGTTGTAGCTAAGTCTCCCAAGACCTTGCTGGAAGCTAAACAATTAGCCATAAATCAGGAACTGAACCTCGAGGCTATAAAAATCGCTCAGAGTTATGTGCAGTAGGCTACAACAAGGACAACAACAGATCCAGAAAGGATAAATATCAGCGCGACCACAAGAAAGAAGACAGACTGCCCAGTAGTAACTACAGCAAGCAGTATGAAAACAAATTCAAAAACAGTTACAGAGGAAGGTCCAAGTCTTCAGACAGATCCAACCCCAAGGACTACAGATCCAACTCCAAAAATAGATCTGACTACAAGTCCCCAGGAAGAGATAGGTCAGGAGACAGATAAGATCAAAGGTCAAGATCCTCTGATAGCAACAAAAGTTTTGTCTTCATACCAGTTGCTGGTCAGCCAAGTAACAACAAAAATGTCTCCTTCATGGTCCCAGCTGACTTCACCATCCCAGACAATTGGGTACAGCAGTCATTGAAGAAGTCCAGAGATCCAACCCCAGGCAGGAATTACTCCAGGAGCCGTTCTGGATCTGAGTCTGACGCCGACAATGACAGTCTCAATAACATACAGGATGAATAGGGATCAGGGGAAGGCACTCAAGCACCTAGTGACCCCGACCCCACCCAAAATACGACCGGATTATCCAAGGACACTTTTCGAGATGCTGATGCAGAAATGAATTCAGTAGACTCTCAATCATCCAGTTTGAATTACACCAATTTCCTGAATACCAATGAGAACTCAGACTCCAGTGATGACGAGGACGAGTATGTGGACCAGAGCCAGAGGACTTCAATCCTGAGACTGAGGATAAAATCTGAACAATATGGGCAGCAAGGTAAGGCCATTTACGTTGATACAGAATTAACCAAAGGTGCAGTTTCTGTAGACATAAATAACCACTTGTATAGAGCTCTTGTTGACTCCGGCGCCTCACTTTCTTTTATTAGCCAAAAAATGGCTGACAAAGTCGCAAACGCACCAAATTTTAGACATGGAAGACGCGCGCGACTGACAGTTCTATTGGCTGATAAAACCCCCATCCAAGTAAATCACTCCATGACTGTAACATTCCTCATTGGTGGCCATGAATTCAGATCCAGATTCCATGTGGTACCTGAACTGAACCATCCCCTAATTTTAGGAGTAAATTTCATGACCAAATACAAAGCCAAAATTTCCTTCGGACCTACTCCCCCATCGCCCAACTACATCAGGGCAAACAAAAATGTTGATATTCTACCAAACACTGAAGCCACTTTCAATGCGGTTGTGGTAGGGAATAGCAACATTGTGGGAAAAACTGGATTGACTGAGAACTCAGGTTCTACTCTACCGGTACTTATTAAGCATGCCATAGTTAAAGCTAGATCAGACCTTAAGAAAGTACCAGTAACAGTAGCTAACCCAAATGACTTCCCCATCAAGATAAAAAGACACATGAACCTCGGTGTATTTAGACTTTTCAACATCAAAAAGGCTGTACCCATTGGCGCATTCAATAGCGCCCAGTCACTCAACAGTGTAACAACAGAAAAGGACTTATTTCCAATCAATTGTGGAGAGGATCCCATGGACCAACTCCCCAAAGGGAATGAACCCTTGAAGTATAAAATCTGTGAAAAACTCTCTGAAATTCAAAGGCAACAGATCAAAAACATTGTTGAGGCCAATAGGCAAGCCTTTGTCCTAAATGAAAGCGCTATAGGTCTCAATGTAGAAAATGAAGTTAAATTGGAATTAAAACCAGACTTCAAACCCTGCAACCGACCGTCGTATAGGATGTCCCCTCACAAAGAAATTTTTCAAAGGGAACTCCTGAAAAAACATTTAGAACAGGGGATAATAGAAGAGTGTACCAAACCCTGTGAGTGGAACTCACCTGCCTTTCTAGTGCCAAAACCACAAGGTGACAGGTCAGTAGCCTCTGGCTGGAGAATTGTAGTTGACTACAGATGGGTAAACGAGAATTTAAAAACCTTCTCTTACTCATTCCCCAGAGCTGACGACCTCATGCAGCAGATAGGCAGAACAGGCGCCAAATAGTTTTCCAAATTGGACGTCTACAGCGCCTACCACCAGATTCCCCTAGCAGAAGAATCTAGGCCACTAACCACTTTCTCTGCCAATGGCACGAGATACATGGCCAAAGTTCTCCCTATGGGACTCAAAACTTCAGGCCTATCTTTCATGAATGTAATGGAACAACTCCTAATGAAACGCAAGTATAAAAATGCTGTAGCATACGTGGATGATGTAGCCATTTACAGCCCCACGTGGGAAAGGCACTTACAAGATCTAGACGAGGTTTTAAAACTTTTTATCAGAGGAAACATCAAACTGAAATCAGAAAAATGCGAATTTGGAACTACCAAAATGGAATTTTTGGGTTTCCATGTAGACCAGCATGGTTTGTCCCCATCCCAGGACAAAATAGGACCTGTCAAAACCTTCCCCCCACCTAAAAACATCCATGACCTTAGATGTTTCAATGGTATGGCGCAGTTTTTCATCAGAGGTTTTGCTCATGTCATGAAGCCCCTTTATGAGGCGACAAAAAGCACCTTTAAATGGACCACTGAGTGTCAGAGAGCCTTTGAGAAAATTAAAGCTGCTATCTGTACTGAAGCTGTGGTGAAATTTCCAGACTATAACAGACCTTTTGTCATTTTTACTGACTCGAGCAACTACAGCTTTAATCACTCAGGTAGACGACTATGGTTTCTATAGACCGATTGAATTTGCAGGGAGAGGTTTGACACCTCAAGAGTCTAGGTATGGGATAACTGATAAAGAACTGTTGGGAATAGTCTTTGCAGTCAAAAAGTTCCACCATTATGTGGATGGAACTCACTTCAAAGTATACTCGGACCACACCGCCCTGGTTTCCCTTTTCAATAAAAAGGAAAATATAACCAATGGAAGGTTAGCCAGGTAGGTCGACCCAGTCATGTCCTACGACTTTGAAGTCAGATACCTGCAAGGCAGAGCCAATATTGTGGCAGATTTTCTTTCCAGAAGGAAATACCGCCCGGCTCTGATGACCCAATTCCCATCAGGTCTCAAGGTAAAATAATACTCCCTCCTAAATCAGTCAAATTCTCTGACATTACCATGACCAAAGTCTTCAAATCAAATGACCCAGTTCCCGAAAATCCAGTCCTCATGGGACCACCTAGGTCCATACTAAAAGGAGGACAGATTTGGGGTAGCACTTCAAAGAAGCCAAAGGGTGTGATTGCCAAGAAAGGTAGCTCTGAGAGAGAAAAACTCAGCTCCATTCAAATTGAGCCCGAGCTGTGCATTTTAACTCGATCTAAAGCCAAGTTACCAGACCCAGCCACACCCCCTCAGTCCAGCAAATCAACCAGAAGTAAACAGACCCGCCCCCCCCAAGGTCAAGGACACCAAGACCAAACCAAGGGGCCGACCACCCAAATCCCGGTCACCCAGAGTATCAGTGAAATTAGCTAACACCAGAAGGGCTAAGCTATCACACAAAGTGCTACCCATGGCTGAGTGAGCGATAAGCCAGCTATGTAAACATCACTCCCTAACCCCATCCAGGGAGACACTGATACAGGCACAGCAGGAGGATGTTTTCTCAAACTCCATGTTGTCATACATCAATAAGGGTGAATTACCAGAGGACCCCAGCCTTAGCAAACAGATACTGCTAAACCATGACCAGTTCATGATTTTAGACGAAGTTTTATTCAGGATCACCAAGTCAACCTATGGAGACAGTTTAGAGCCTACACTACAAATAGTGATGCCAGAAAAGTGGGCAGAATCACTAATTTAGGCCACACACTGCTCGCCTTTAGGAGGACACCTTGGTCCCACTAAAACATATGCAGCAATCAGATCCAGGTATTATTGGCGTTCCATGTTCAAACATGTTTTTGACTACTGTGGCACTTGCCACACATGTCTCACAACAAAGAAAAGACCAAAACACTTGAGAACCCCAATGACCCTGAGAGATCCTGTTTTAACAGCCTACACTCACCTTACCATGGATACCATCGGTCCTTTCATACCTGCTGTGGATGGATCCTCATTTATTCATGTTGTCACAGATCATGCCACCAGGCACACCACAAAGGATAACACCAGCGCCGAAGTAGCGCTAGGATTTTTCCAAAGGGTTATTTGTGTTTTTGGGACCCCATCAGTCCTGAACACAGACAACGCACAGCAGTATGTGTCCAAATATTTCACATCTTTTTGTGAAAAATTCGGCATCAAACATGTGACAGGAAGTGCACATTGGTCAAAATCGCAGGGTCTATGTGAGCGTCAACATCAAACAATAGAATCTTCACTCAGAGCCTTTGTCTCCAAATCACAATCCTTGGTCCAACAAACTGAAGAGATCAAAGACAAGGAAAAATTGGTTACCGCATTACTCAGTTTAAGAGATGACATCCAACTTAAGGCAGCTGAAAGCATGGTCAAACACCATAAAAAGATGAAAGCCAGATATGACGCCACTGCTTCTCCATGCACCTACAACACAGGTCAGCTTGTGTATTTACACATACCTAACCTGTTGGTCAAGCAAACGATCAAGAAGCTGCAGCCCACCTACAGTGGACCATACATCATCATGAAAATGACTTCACCAGTAACTGCAAAGTTAAAAAAGCTACAGGATGGTAAAGTATTGAAAAAATCAATACATGTATCTAGGTTAAGGAGACCAATCACCAAGGCTAGCGCCAAAGCTGTAATCAAAAGACTGCAGTCTGGGCCAGTTAGTTCCTTGTATGACCCTGATCTAGATTTCACCCACATTGGTGAACCAGAATCCCACGCAGTCAAAAAGAAAAGAGGACGACCTGCAAAGAAAGGACTTGTCACCTTTGCCCCTTCCCCCAAAAAGAAATAGATTTTCAGAAAACACACAATTTCCCCCCCCAACCCCCCACCTTACCCCCCCCCCCCACACTTACACATACCTCTCTACCTTTACCTGCAACCGGTGGCAGTTTTGGCCACGTGTTATTTCGTGCAATGATGTTTTTCCCCCACAATTTTTTTCCTTCTCATCATTTATTATTTTTATTATCTAAAACATATATCAACTACCTCTAACGTTCAAAATTCCTACACAAACCCCAAAAGCTTTCTGGCTTATATTTTTACTGATGGGACATTGTCAAGAATTTTATCTACGGTTTGAGACTCAGACAGTCATATAATGATTGATTAAGGTTGGCACGCCACATAAATTACCCAAGGTCACAGCGTATTCTCGGTTTGTGAATCCTAATTTTAGGAACACGCATGCGCCGGTTTGTTACAAGCTCAGGGCTCCTCTATACCCTAAAGTATTACCAAATGACCGCCTATTGTAGGAGAGCAGCACCTAGACATCCTGATCCGTGTTTATGCCTCTGTTTACCATCAGCACTGGACTGTTTGGTGAGACACTTAATCAAATAATTCAGCACGGTTCCCTGCTGTGTTATCACAACAGGAACAATTGCACCCCTGGTAAGCTGACCAATCTCAGCACCACAGCCATTACTCCCATCCTAGTCATACTACAATATACAGATCATCCAATGATCATCCCCACCTAGGCCTGGGTGCCCCTTACAATTTACATATCAACCAATAGCCAGGCTCCGCGCCATATATGGGTGAGACATACCTCATCGGGAGGCATGTAATGAGGAATTAGCCAACCTCATGAAGTGCTTATAAGCCTCATCCCACCCCACATCTTAACCACTCTCATCAATACACCAAACTCACCACATCCAGCCGCTATGGAGCAAGCATACGGAGACCACAGGACCCAAGTGTCGGGACTGCCATGCAACAAGCCCAGGTAGGATTGGTCTTATGTGTCCATTAGTAGCGTCATCAATCGTTCTAGCATGACAATGATGGAATCTACCATCATGTTGCCCAGATACCCATTACATGCCAATGGTAGTGTGCGCCCAGAGTGCTTTGTAAAATGCAATAGTTGAATTTGCAGTCCTTTTTCAAAACCATGTATGGCAGCCTGATTTTTCACAACCTTATTTATCAACCTCTTGACAAAACCCCCCACCAGCCCATTTATCTACCTTAGTCTAACCACAAACTTATCAAACCATTTATTCACACAGCCTTAAAGCCCCAGAGATTAGACATGGGATCAACTCAGGGTGGACCATCTACAGTCTTTTAGGCCCAAACGGCATCAAAAGTAAGGCCATGGATCTGTTCGAGATCAGAATAACTATCATGGAGCACAAAGACATGATCAAACGTATATCCAGCAACGACCTAGGTGTATACCTAAACAACAAAACAGTTCAAAAGGAGCTCACCCTACAAGACCCCAATGTATTATCGGCCACCAAGGCCATGATATTCGACCTATGCAAAGATTTCCCCACAGTCCTATTATGGGATAGATTCAGTGAGGAAACATCAAGCTACATTGCACTTCTATGTGCCAGAACTCTGATTACCTCAGAGAAGCCACTGAACGAGCTACCAAACAGGTGAAACAGGTATTGGCAGATACAATGTCATAACCCAATCCACAAATCTTCAGACCCAGCTGGCAGCATTTGAAATGGCCAAATACGCCCCTTATATAGTCAAAAACTATCAACCCTGAATTGACCCATTTCCCCCCCCCTACACATTACAATGTGAAGAATGAATTACCTTCCTTCAAATTCTTTTTTTTTTTTCTTTTTCTCTCACGTCAACTTTTTTTATATTACTTATATAACTAAGCTAGAGACATCCTTGCTAGTTAAGATATCAGCCTAGCAACCTGATAACCTTTTAAATAACACGTCCCAAAACGCCACAATCACACTGCACACACCCGAGCAACCACCCCTCCCCCCACATGTATAGGACGCCCACCGCCCAATCAACACAAACACACCTCACACAAAGCCAACTCCCCTACCCAAACCCCTTAAAGACCCGCCCCACCCCAACCATACAGTCCTATCTCAGCCTCATATGAACCATTTCTCATAAGCTTATCTAAATTTCTATTTTTAGGATAGCAGGCTCCTTGGCAGTACTCTTCCTAATTACGTGCGCCCAGACCCAACAGTCAGGAGCACAGGATTTTGTAACCAAAAGAGAAACTATCTTCAGGCCGAATTATGGCGTTTTATTCACTAAAATGCCCCAGAAAATGATCTCAGGATATATGGATTACCCATTAGTTTTCGCTTTAGACCTATCTTTTAATTAAACCTTGCAGCGACCCGACAAATTACATTCCCTAATCAGCAGAAATGCCCCAAATTTCATCTTGGAAACCGCCCAATCTTTAGACCTAGTTTTGGCAAAACTCTACCAGAAATCTCAAAAATCCTTAGCCCTGTTAATAAAATTTTTGGAGCATCCCCAAACCAGAATACCCAGAGGCACTCCAGGACAGATCATAGGTGATATTTTGAGAGCATCAATTGGCTTGAGCACGCAACCTGAAGTAGACTTGTTAAATTCTGAAATGTCAGACTCGGAAAGAGCCCTAGCTACTAAAATGCATGTGGTAGAATTAGCCACACACTTTCTTTTGAACATTTCTGAATTTAATTATCAATCTCTGATCGTTTTCTCTAGCACACAAAATAACACGGATGACGCCCTGTCTTTGCTCAGCTCCAACCTCCAGCTCTTGAGTAAAAATGTATCAAATATCTTATTCAACCTGGAACAACAAAACAGACAGGACACCTATTATTCGATGTTATTCACCGCAGCTAACTCTCAAATTGAAGCGCTAATGAATCTGCAAAATGATTTAGACACCCTTCTAGACTCACTAACCACTCTAATGAAAGGTGAGCTACCTCCAAAATTAATTCCCCATAAAGTTATGGAAGATGGACTTAATAATCTATCAAGCTCCTTGTATGAAGCCCATAACGGTATCACGATTCTAAATGTACCCACCGGTTTCTACTACAAGAGGAGAGTGCATGTGCACTGGCAGGACCAAAACAAACTTTATATCACAGTACCTATACCTATAGGACTGGGAGACAACATCTACTCCATATATAGGGCGGAAGCCTTTCCAGTCCCATTTGATGCCACCAATGTAAACACTACTGGGTTTACACAAGTACAGCCTTTGCCTGATCACATAGCTGTGTCTGTGTCCCAGTCACACTATATTGAACTTGACAACTCCGACTTAGATCTATGTGATGTAAATGTTTTTATAACATGCAACCTGCCCCTGCCCATGTTATCTCCCAGGTACCCTACCTGCAGCTTATCCCTATTTTTAGACCTACCAGACGCTGTACATCACACCTGCAGTTTTCAGGCCCACATGACAGCACAAATTCCCAACATTGCTAAGCCCATCTCCCAAAGGTCCTATATGCCGATCACTAGCACTTCACCTTCAATAATGCAATGCTCTTACTCAGGCCAAATCGAAATCAAAAATGCAGCCTACTCTATTATTTCAGTGCCATGCCTCTGCTCACTTAAAAACAGAGGCATGATAATGATTAATTCCGATCTATCCTGCGCCCAAAACTTTACTTTAGAACCTATTGCCAAAGTGCCCATCAACTTGCCCCTATGGCGGCATTTTGGTAACCCGCCAAACAACATATCAGGAGTAACCATAGCAACCACCCCGACCCATCTAGACCTACCAAATTTTCAGCGCCTGAAGCGCCTTCACAACCAAAAATTCCTACCTCCAAACAGCATACACCCAAATCGGCATTTCAGAACACACAAATAGACATTTCATGAAACTTTTTGTTTAATGTCAAAAGTAGAAGCTCAAAAATATATTATAGACATACAAGAAATAAACTTGTATATCAAAAGAGTCAGATTTACTGATGATTTTCATCAAGAATTAGAAGAGGCAAGAGCTACAAACTTACCCATATGGGATATTCCTATCCATAAAATAGACCATCTCCTCTCTTAGCTTTCGAAGCTTCAGATCGCACATGCCTTTTGTGTTGGCAGCTTCTTTCAGATTTTTCTCTGTTGTACTACGGTCCTCATCAACTTTGGCAGTAGCTTCAGTTGTGATCCGTTCGGTTTCTCTCCACTGGATTACATGAAGGCATTCGAAAACGCCTTCAGTCATGCTGCGGAGATAAGTCACACTCTGGTTAAGGTGGGGTTCTTGCCAGGCTTTGAACACCTCATTCTGTATTGCGATCAACTGGGTGTGTCACTCCTTTATATATTCATTGGGATCCCTGAGGACCAGGTCTGTAGAACTCCGTACTTGGTGCAGGATAGGGCGCCAGTACATTCCAGCATCGGAAGTTAGCGACTGGACTGAACTACCCGCTACAGAACTCAGAGCTGGGCTTGCCGTTGTGGCAGCTGGCACAGTACCAGCCACACCTGGGACAGGCAGTGGTTGGTTCGGATCCTTCATAGCCACCTCCCTACCAGGACCGGGACGCTTGGACTTAGTGCTCGGTGCTGGGTTTGAAGGAGGGCCCATCGAACCTCGAATCTTCCCTCCTGTACTTGAGACTCCACACCAGGGGTCATCACGGGCTGCAGGGCAGGGAAGTCATTTTTCTTCTTATCTCCTTTTACGACTTGTGCGATAGTATGCACGTTCGATCCTATTGTGAGTGGTGTCGGGGGTATCTGGGGTTTATCCACCTGACCTTGGAACCAATCATCATAGCTTCATTCAGATCCTGATCGAAGCCAAGTCAAGAAGTCCCCAGCATTTGATTGTCGCATCAGTGGGGAAACTTGATCTCTATGAGGGTGGGGGAACGCTTTCTCTCTGATGCCTCTGGTGGTGCAGGTGACTGCGATTCAGATCTCGAATGCTTCTTGTCTTTGTGGCGAGGGCAGACCCCGGGGTGGGGCTTCACCTTGCCATGTTTGTCCATGGTATCCCGGTCTTTCCTCATGACCTTTACTTCGAAGTGACTTTCAGGGGTCATGTCGAACCTATGGGACTTCACGTTCCTCATAAAATAGGCATCTTGTTTGCCCTCGGTGACATTTTTTTATTTTAAAGAACGATTTAACTTTATTTGGCATTTTTTCAGGTATGGTGAAGTTACATAAATTCTCTTCGACATTCTGTTGGGTTGGTCCATATATTTACAATAATACATATAATAAATGATCAATTTGTGATGTATCAAAACTTTACAGTGTGTCGTTACATATATATGTTGCTACATATGTGTATTTTATCACAGCATTAGAGATTGTATATTTTAAATTACTCAAGAAGTCAAACACCTTGAAGAGAGTGGGGTTCATGGTTTTATATATTTGTACTGTGCCAAATAAGTTAGGAGGACACTTCAGTGGAACTGATGTTATGAGTCCCCCTTGTTAGTATTTTAGAGAAAATATAATCAAAATTGATTAGTAATTAATCCAACAATAACATGTGATTTGGAGACAGTAGTAAGCTTCTATTTGTAGCTTTTTTTAAAAGTTCTAGGCAAATTACTATTGGTTGTATACGCTTCATATAGTAAATGTACATGTGGTATTTTATGTGAATGAGAGGGTGGACCCCAGTTGCTGAAATCCCTGGATCTTTGTAGAATTACTTCAACCCTCTTTTACAAATTGGTCAATGAAAGCATCACACAGATAAAATCACTCGGTCATAAAGGATTGATAGTAGATGCAACAGTCAAAATCTGACCCTTAGTGATAGCTACAATAATAGAGTAAATAAAAGGGAATAGGAGCATTCATTTCTATCAATAAAACCTTATGTTTCAATAAAAACTTTATGCCTAAGGGCAGCTTCACAAGTCTACCCTTAAGCATATAGTTTTCTTACATTCACTGACATAATTAGAACTTCAATCGATCTCTCGTGATAGCGCTACAATAATAGAGTAAATAAAAAGGGAATAAGAGCATTTATTTCTAATCAATAAAACCTATATGTTTTAAGGGCAGCTTCACAAGTCTACCTTCAAGCATATAGGTTTCTTACATTCACTGGTATAGTTTTGATCATGGACAGTTTACTTTTACTTTTGAAATCTTTCAAAGTTTCAATTTGCTTTAAGGCTATATCTAATTCATTCCATAATTGTGCTGTTAGAACTTCAATCGATCTCTCGTAAGCAGCTGTGTTTATGATATCATATTTTAGTACAGGAAATTGTTGTAATCTAGTATTTCTCGTAGGTGGTTTGCAAAATTCTTTTATCTTTGTTCTTTTAAAAGCTAAAATTCTCAGATGATGTAGTCTTCTGTCTACAATATAGGGAAGGCCAGCTTCTTGATGAATAAAATCGGTTGATGGTAGTACAGGCAATTTTAAGCAATACTTTAAACATCTGTTTTGAATGGTCTGAATCGAGTCTAAGACAGTATCATTCGATTTATGGTATAATACATCTGCGTAATCAATTACTGGTATAATATAGGATTTGTAAATTTGTAGCATGTATATCGTGGGCACATAAGATTTTATTCTGTATAATAGGTAGGACTTAAAAGATATGGATTTTATCATCTCTGAAATATGCTGTTTGAAAGTGAGTTCATAGTCTAGAGTCACACCTAAATATTTGAAAGAAGGAACAAAATGTAAGCGTTCACCATTTACCTTGATTTTGACATCCTGTAATTTCAGTTTTTTATATTTCTGATCACTTGTAAAAAGCATTAATTTAGTTTTTTTTTTCATTCATTGTTAATTTGTTGGCAGCTGACCATTGAGCATAAGATAACAAACCATCTTGTAGGTATGGTGATACTTCTTGTATATTGTTCCCACTTACATACAAAACTGTATCGTCAGCATACAATAAGGTCTTCACATTATTATTTTCTACATATATGTCGTTAATATATATTAAAAAAAGAAGAGGGCCTAAAATACTTCCCTGCGGTACACCACATGTTATGGGTAAACTTGTTGATAAGTATCCATTTGCTAAGACTTTCTGAGTTCTATCACTCAGGTACTCATTTATTAGTGATAGGTTTTTTCCTATAATACAATATTTTTCAAGTTTCTTTTTCAAAATAAAGTGATCCACACAATCAAACGCCTTTTTCGTATCTATAAAGGCAGCCAGGGTCACATGACCTTCATTTCTATTCCGTAATATATCATTTGTTAAAGTACTAATAGTATCCACTGTGGAAATTTTTTTCCTATATCCTCCTTGAATTTTTGTAAGTATTTTGTTTGATTCCAAATAATTTTCTAATTGAGTGTGTAAGATCCTTTCTAGAACTTTGCCTGGTATAGGAAGTTGACTTATAGATCTGTAGTTATATACATCAGATAAATCACCTGATTTAGGTAATGGAGTGACCTTGGCTGCTTTCCATGTTTTGGGTATATAGCATTTTGTAATTATTAAATTTAACAATCGGGTAAAACGTTTTATCTGGGTTTTCACCGCTAATATAAAAACATTTAATGATATATTTTCTAAGACAGAAGATTTGTTCTTATTCATTGTATCCAAAGCATTGAGTACATTTTCATCTGTAATAATGAAATCACTCATCTTTTTGTCACAGACCTGACCAGTAAAATTCCATGGGGTATTTATCTTGTTGGCTAGATTGGGACCTATGTTTGTAAAAAACTCATTGATAAAAATAGCTGTCTTATCC
This sequence comes from Acholoe squamosa, assembly GCA_949317995.1. Taxonomy (NCBI): domain Eukaryota; kingdom Metazoa; phylum Annelida; class Polychaeta; order Phyllodocida; family Polynoidae; genus Acholoe; species Acholoe squamosa. The sequence continues at coordinate 74,053,951 of OX439045.1, read as the reverse complement.
TCCTTATTTCTGGTACTTTGATCGTCAATAAGGTTAATGGAGGAACTTTTTCATGGCTAACCAGAATTTTCTTGCATCTTTAGCATTTTTATTAAGTTCAGAAACGACAAAGGCTTGTTTTGCCCTTTTTAAGTTTGTACTACAGTTATTTTTCAAGATTTTGGCATTATGCCAGTTCAAAATTTTTTTTTTTTCTTGGCTTTTCTTAGTGCATTATTTTTCTCAATGATTTCTGAAATTAGTTCCGGTGTGAGCCATGGTTCTTCCTTAAACTTGATATTAAAGCTCCTAATTGGGCATAAGATATCAAGAATATTGTTAATATTATTTTCAAAAATCTGCCAGCAGAGTTCAATGTCATCGCAGGCATCGAAATTATCCCAAGACATTTCAATAAAATTCTGTGTAAAAGTTTTTTCATTGAACAACTTGTATGTTCGTCCTTTAAAAGTTCTTTGTTTTCTTTGTATACTTGGCCTCTTAAGGCTAACATATACAGGTAGATGATCGCTTAGATTCAAAATGGCTACTCCAGATTTTTCAACAATAGTAGAGTTTGTAAAAATAAGATCAATACATGAAGCTTGACCTTTATTTTTCGTGGATTGATTAATCAATTGTAATAGGCCAAAGTCATGTAAAGTGGAAAGCAAATAGTCCTTAGTCAAAGTATTTTCAAGCATATTGATGTTGAAGTCGCCAATTAGATATACTTCACAGTTATCGAGATTATCAATTTTTGTCAACGTGTCTTTTAGGATATTCACAAAATTGTACTTATTCCCTTCAGGTGGCCTATAAATATTTGCTACCACCATTGATTTTGTGTGTTCTCTCGATATACTTAGCCATTGGATTTCAACATCAATATTACTTACATTAAAATTTGAAAATTTTTGACTAGAACACGTTATACCATCTTTAATATAAGCACATAAACCTCCTCCAGCTTTATCACGTAATCTATCAAATCTATAAAAGTTGTAATTTTTAAAAGTATAATTGTAATTTTTAAAAGTATAATTAGACATGACAGAAGTACTCCGTGGTCATGAGGAGTTCATTACGCTTTTTCTGCGTCAAATCGTACCAAGCTGACATGAGCTTGGTATGCAACTTCTGAACCGGAGACATGGCTTCCTCAGCTTTCAGTCCGTGCTTCTTGACAATGTCCTCAGGCGTCCATGTCGGCGGGTGACATAGCCATTGCACTTCTTATTCTTATTTTTCTCATTTGTGCATCAGTAGATCAGTGCATGATGCATATGGGCCTCCATGAGATGTCGATAGAAGCGATCCTTAGTGGGCCACTTTTTCTCACTCTCATGCAGGTTTACACATACCTCAAATAGGCACGTTCTCCGTTGGCTACTATAGTTCGAAGCAGCATATTCGAGCTTCGTCCTATGTTCATAGCCGTAGTACGTCCTCTTGGTTTTTGAGGTGTCACTCAAGGTGGCTACCCATACGTGGTAGAACTTCGAAGGTACTGGGTCGTCTGTACTTGATCTCATCTAGTCCTCGTCATCACTTTTGTCATGACGATTCCTGGCAGGCGGGATCGAGTACAAGTCAGCATATCATTCACAATGGCCGAAGAACCTCAGGGTGAACGTCTTAAAGCCAGACCTGGTGTTAGTCCAGATCTCACCCTCCTCTGTGACTTCGAAGGCAGGGACCAGTGGTAGAGCCTTTGCCTTCTTCAAAAATGCACTGGCTGCCTCTGGTTCAGGTGAGGTCGATTTGGTCGTTTTCGAACCCGATCTGTTCCGAGCTTGGGAAGACCTGGAAGACGCACCAGAGTCCTCACTGTCAGAGTCGTCTTTTACCTCTTTCTTAGAGAGTTGTTTCTTGTTTCGTCAAGGTTTGATCTCTTCAAAACCTTCCTTCTGATCTTTTTCCTTCTTGAGTTTTTTCAATATTTTTCCTCAAGTCGGTCTTTTTCTTGAGGAGTGCTTTCCTGTCTTTCTCCATCTCGGCCTGTTTCTTCTCAAGGTCCTTTAGGTTTTCATCAAGAGGGTCAGGTTGAATGGCGTCAGGTATGGAGTTGGCGTCGGACTCCTTTGCCATTCGGGCATCCTCCTTCACCAGTTCTTCATCCGTCAACAGCTTGTCTTCGGATGATCAAACTGGCAAGCTGGCCATCTGGTACACATAGGTCCGCTCTCGGTTTTGGATCAGGGGCCACTTCTGTCCCCAGCGGTAAATGCTGGGCAGTCACTCATCTATCGGCATTAGTCCATAGAGCAGAGGAGTATCGAGGGACATTCGAATCCGCTCTTCCTCCGCAATGTCATTGACTACTTGAGTCAGTGCGTCCGAGCATCACATGGCCTCAGCAAGGCTGAAGTAGTCGCACAAGTAGGTATCCCTACCGATGTCGTCAATTTGGTTATCGGACACTCCTTTAACCAATCGCATCTGCAAGTCCATAGCTATGCAGTCGGGTGGCAAAGCTCTGCCTCCAAGCATCCATGGAGCAATCCAGTGGTCTTTTCCTGAAGTGGTACGGATGTAGCCAGCGTAACGTTTATAAATCCCCTCAGTGCTGTGTCAAGTCTGGGGACAGTGACTGGCACTTCAAGGATGGCGTCGGTCGGTTCAGGCATAACTACCTCCACTCAGGAGTCTGTTCCTAGGCTCAAATGAACTTCAGAACCATGACTTGGTCCCTCAGCAGTCTGTGGGGCTGGCTTAAAGCCATCACCGGCAGTCAATGTCGAAGCAAAGACCTCCAAAATGTCCATTGCTTCCTCAGATTCGGTAGCTTGGACAGGGTGTCCCTCGGGGTTGACGTTTAAGGTCGCCGTCACCTGGCTCTGGGCCAATATGACGGGCCCAAGAGAAGTCAGTGCTTCTTTTCCCTACTTCGATAAGCTTTCGATTCACTGCTTTGCTAAAGAATTGTAGTTAACCCGCTTGGAACTATCCAATCGCCAAAAGCACATCCGTCTCGTAAAGATAGGGACGCAGGCTGTGAGCGAAAATGGGTACACAACAACACTTGAAGTCACAGTGCTCATGCACACGGGAAGACTGCACCACTCCGGTTTTTAACCGGCACGCCACCTTTCCCGCCGTGGCAAAAACTAGTACTACATCGGGCAGCGTCTGTGGTAGTTCGAGGGTTCTTCTCTCCGTTCGATCATTGCGTTGGTGGGTACCTACACTGTTCATATCATCTGGAGTTTAACAGAAAAACATGCAGTATCGTACGTGCCACTGAACCTTCGTTCGGGACTCATAGTTGTAAACCAATCCTGAATTGGACTTCAGTTGGTCAATCCAAATTAGGTAGAATTTACTAACTGGTGAATCATTAGGGCTAGTCTTCATCCACTCCTCATCATCACTATCACGGTCCATATTGACGGCACCCGGGGACATGTAGTGTCATATGCACAATCCGTGAAGCAGCGAGGGACGCGTTCTTTAAATCCCTCGGCTGCATTCTTCCCCATCCATTTCTGGTTTTTGTCTTTTGAGACATCCGTCGTCATGTCTTCCCACGTCGTCACTGACTCCAACTCAGATCTGGCTGACTCGGCAGCTCAGGATCGCTGTCACTATCCAACTCGCTGCTCAAGTAGATGCCTGCCCCCTTGGCCTCCGTTCTACCGGATCCCTTCCTTTTACCCTGGGTGCTCATTCAGCTACTGGTGGTAGAGTCAGTATCCAATGTAGCACTTGACTGGAGCTAGGCCTGCTGCTTGCGATGGGCATGGCGGGCAGCAGTCAGCTCCTTCTGCTGGGCGTTAAGCTCACGGCCTGCTGACGAGTGATGTCCTCGTCCGAGATTGAACCGGCCGCCTCTGGTATACTAGCACAAGGCTCACTCTCAGATTTGGACCTCTCGAAGGCAATCTGAACGTCCTCGTCCTCAAGGTCCGACTCAGTCAATGGTCCCTTCAGTGTAGGCTTATGAACCAATTTCTTGGTTCGCCCAGTTTCCACCAATGAGTGGGTGATGGTAATGTCGGTGTCCATGTCGGATTCCGACTCCCTCAACTGTCTTGCCCTCCGGGTAATCCCTTCGGATAACAGCACAGTCCGTGCCAAGTCCTCGTCCACCTTGATGGCTCCAGCCAACCGCTTGTAATTGCGGAGCCATGACACTGGCATACGTTCAGCCAGCTCGTCAGAACACGAGTCTATCACCAGTGATTTGAAATCATCCGGGATCGCCTCTGGCTCTCCAGGCACCACAGCCAAAGCACCGCATCCAAACATGGATGGGTGCATTGGGATGTAGGTACCCCACCTCATATAGACGATTCCCGCTTTCTCGTCCACATGTGCGAGGCATTCAGTCCTCGTCTTGAATCCCGGAGGATACAATGGAATGTCCAAGACATCCGTGTCAATTCCCGTCAGGTCGGTAGTGTCCGTTTAACCTGACGCAGAAGTTGCTGGACCCGAAGGTGGTGGGAGAGGCATCCATTCCCTGTCTGTCGCTGTTGTTGACAATGCAGCGAGGCAGTTAGCGGCCTCTTCCTCTTCTGGTCCTTGTCGGAGGCCGGCATTAGAGGTCTCCACAGTCTCCTCTAACCGAGACACGGCTATTGGGGCCTCGTCTTCGTCCAACATAACTTTTGCAGTTTGATGCACGGCATCAATTATCCCCTGTCCCATTACGGCGAGACAATCTTCCAATTAAAAATTGGCAGTAATGGCGTTGGACTCCTCCCAAAGGATTCGTCCAAAAAAGAATAGTATGTAGGCACAGCTTGAAGCTGCCTGGGGACGCAAAATAACCAGAGCAAAACCAATGGCGTCTTACCACCACAATTCCGCTCTAGTTACAACTGGGTCAAACCAACATGGATTCGGACTAAGGTTTGGCTCGGTATACGAGACGCATGTTACAACCGGGGTGCTATCATCTGGAGCTTGGTTGTACCGGTTAATCCGACCATCACTCATGGGATACGACTACCCAGGGAACATGTTTGACGCCCTTGCCACGATACATATGTCATTCGCCTACGGCGAAAACACACAGGTGCTTGTTGTGTACTGGGTTAGGTAATGGCAGACCTCAACTAAGGACTGCGTCTGACGCCTTCGGTCAGCATTTTATTTCTCCTGGCATTACCCACAGCATTCTCCGGGTCCCGTGCAGCCACAGCAGGACCTTTCCCATGTGTAATGCCTTCACTCAGCGAGACATTTTTCCAATTCTTACGATTTGGCCGTTTCCGACCCATCTTCTTCTTCATAGAAGCTACCTTCAGCTCCCGATGCCTTCTAGGCCGACCTCTGGGGCGTTTCTGAATTACCATCACCTCAGGCCTACTTGACGCTGGGTGTAGGTACCCGTACTCTCTCTCTGCTGCTTCGCGTCCCTTCCAGGGCCTAAGACTTCCTACATTGGTTATTGCTTATTGCCAGTGGAAGTAGTCTTCGACCTACACAATTGAGCTATAAATCGCCTTGTCTCTCTGTTTTCCAGAGATAACATTGGTCTCACCAGCTTAATACCTTTCCGTAAGTATTCCAAGATGCGTGCAGTGGTGGGATCCGACTGTTGGAACTTCTTGATGGTCTCTGTGGACAAATCGAGATACCTACACACAGCCTCCTGCCAGAGGATATGGGGGTGGTATAGTTATATACCAACCCGACAACCACAGCATGGTGGGCCCTGCAGTCTTCACAAGTGGCATTTTGGCACTTTTGGATTGGCCTTTGTGATAACCCTGCTAGCACAACTCATCCAAATGATGTCTTTTTTACGTAAAAACGATCAGTTTTCACGTAAGAATGACGTAAATTACATGAGTAGTGCTAGCTGGGAAGGCATCCGCCTTTATATGCTTTTCACCTGGACGGTGCTCAATCTGCTTGTGCTACAATCCAAATTCGGATAGATGAGCTAACCACCGTCCAATCATCCCCTCCGCGTCCTTAAAGTTAAGGAGCCATCTTAGAGATGAATGGTCGGTGCTCAAAGTAAAGTCAGTTCCCTAGAGGAAATGCTTATACTTCTTTGTATACACCACTACTGCCGAGAGTTCTCTTTTAGTGGTATAATAATTACGCTGGGTCTTGCTTAACGTGTTGCTAGTGAATGCCAATGGGACTTCGACTCTATTCTGGACCTGAGAGAGTGCATGCCCCTATAGCATTATTGCTAGCATCGGTGTCTAGTATGAAATATCCCTGGGGTGTGGGATATTTCAGTACTGGTGTGTTTCTAAACAAATCTTTTTATTTTATTAAAAGATTCTTCTTGCTCACTGGTCCATGGGAAGGGTTCCCGTACCCTACCCGGTGTCCAATGAGCTATGCATTGCATATGAAAACTTACACGAGAGTAATTTGGTATGAAATTACGGTAGTAGGAACAAAATCCTAAAAATGATCTAACCTCCTTAGCACTTTTGGGTCTTTCCCAATTTTCTACTGCTTCTAGCTTCTCCGGATCCGCACTTACCCCGTTGGGGATGATTATCCTTTCTAAGTATGTAATTGTTTTCTTAAACAAAAATTACATTTCTTAGGCTTAAGTTTTAGGCCATTGGCTAGAATCCTATCCAGGACCAGCTGTAGATTTGCGTGGCATTCCTTGAATGACTTGCCGAACACATCATCATCCAAGTAAACCAAACACTTTTTCCACAACAAGTCACTGAGGAGTGATGCCATCATAGCCTCGAATGTAGCTGGTGCATTACACAATCCGAATGGTAAGACATTATACTCGAATAGTCCCAAAATGGCTAGAGAATGCAGTTTACTCTATGTCTTTGTGATGCATCGGTATTTGCCAATACCTGGACTGTAAATCCAGGGTGCAGAACCATTGGTTCCCACCCAAGCTATCTAAGGTCTCATCTATCCTTGGCAAAGGATACAAGTTCTTCTTTGTAATACCATTTAGTTTCTAGTAGTCGACACAGAAACGGATGGTACCGTCTATCTTGGTGGTCATACAAACAGGGCTGGACCAGGGGCTCGAGCTCAGCACCTTAACCCCTAGTTCCAACTGTTTTTGTATTTCCTGTTCACATATTAACTTCTTCTTAAGAGGAAGGCTGCGATACCGTATTTTCAAAGGCCTCTTGTCGCCCACATCAATAGTGTGCAACACCTCATCGGTTCTACCTAAGGGTCCTCCCTCTGTACTGAAGGCATTTTCATACCTTCAAAGGAGACCCCCTAGGTACCGTTTATCCACCGTATTCTGTAAATCTGATTTATGAATCAGTTTCTGAAATTCTTCATCCAAAGGATGCTTACTATCAGGGTTTAAAGGTTTCCTAAACTCTGCTTCAGCGACATGTTCCACTGAACTCATCACCGCTACGCCGTCACCTCGTTTTAAGTAAATCATTGAACCGGTTCGGTTAGTTATGGGTAGTACAGTCCTTGCTGCATTCGCCACTAACATATCCACTGAGTCCAACCAGTTGCTCGATAAATGTATCGTGTCGGGTTCAAAGACTCCAGTCTCACCCTCCTGGGCCATTGATCCGCCGCAAAGGACGTCACAAGTAGTACCCGGAGGGATTTTCAACGTATGAATAACCGAAGCTACTGAAGACACTTGTCTCAATACGCACTGTACATGCAAGCCATAGGAGTTCCGGATACTGATCATTCCGTCCCTATGATTCAACATGGCCCGGTATAGGCTTGCAAAATCCAAACCGAGGATTCCATGTCACTAACCTCTGCTATAATGGGCTAAAGAAAGAATTCTTTGCCTCCTATACGGATAGGCATAAAAGTCCTCCCAAAAGTTCTCATACTGCTTCCGTTGGCCATGCCAGCATTTACCCCCATTTTGAGGTTCTCATGACTGCCAGCCATCGAGTCGAAGAATCTTTGGGACACACAGGAATGGCTAGCTCCAGTATCCACTAAGAATTCTCCTACCCGATCTTCTACAGTTACGGGTATATACCAGCGTCTCCCTCCCAATGGGGATGGGTTACTGGTAAACTGGTGAAAGTCTCCTGAATCACCAAGATTCAATCCGAGTTCTCTTAGAAACTTCAGACAAGGATGACTTGGGGGAAGGCGTGTCCCACACACTCGGATCAACTCATTAATCCATCCTTCCTCTCCCCCAGTATAGTCACCTCCAACACACATATCTGCACTAGGGTCCCTGGCCCTGGTTGGAATGCTGGGGTGCGCACCCACAGTCGCCCGACCTCCAGGTAAACTTGATTCGAATTCTTCCACCAGATTACCCCCAGTAGCCTCTTGGCATTTATTTCTCGTTGGGGTTATACCCAATGCCATGGATACAACCCCCTCTAATTTCCCAGTATGTCAGCTATGTCCTGCTGATCTGCTTCGGGTTCGGGTTCGGCTTCATAATAAGCCGCCATTACTGGCTTTGCAGCAGTACACTCTGACACCTAAAACATTTCACAGTTCGGCGATCCACTCTAGGTCTCGACCGTCTGGCTTCTAGTGCATCAGTTATTTTCTTGCACATATCTTCCATTACCTTTGTCAAGTCCGGAGACTGACCACTCACTTTAAAGTGCTCTAGGCAGGCTTATGAGCCTTGCCATTGGATCTAGGCGTACCTAAAGTCTTGGGTGCTGGTTTAGCATCCTTCGACTTGTTAAACACCTTCCTCGGAATGTATTTCCTACCGGAAGTGTTCTTTCTTAATTGCATAGCGCAGAAGGTACCATCCTCCTGCTCAATGTCAATCAACTCAAAGTCATCAAAGGTACTAGTGTCCTCAGATTGATGTATTGCAGCTGCTACTGGGGTCTGTCCTGTTACATTAGGAAAATCCCAGGCTAACATGGTTCATTTCTTCACGGCCATATCTATACTATTAAATATGCTGTGCAATGTGGACCCTTCTTCCAGGCATCCCTTGCAGCTATCTGCTCATCTCGGTCTTGTAGCCTTTTGATGAATTGGGTTATCAAATCATCCATATACCAGTCCTGGTTGTCTGTCCCGGGTCTGGCTTTACTCAATAGGGCATGGAGTTCCATCCCATATGCTCTAAATGCCTCTGTAGGCTTCTGGGTCCATTTTCCTCCTTGACCATGTTACACAATAGCCCACTAGCAGTTTCAACTAACTGCTCAAAACTCCCAATGAGGCCATACCAGGTTCGCCATTGCTCTACAGCCATGCGACCCGGGCCAGCCTTTAGACATCTAACAAGATGTGGCTTCACCTCGTATGGGGTCCACCTATTACAGTTCATCACGTTGATAAAATTTTCAAACCATTCCTTCCATGGTTGAGTACTGTCATATTCCTTTGGAATGACGGCTACCCTTCTGGCTGAGTTATGAGCATACATCAGTCTACCACACTGTTGTTTACTCCATTCAATCACCTTGGTTTCATTCAAGGTTCGATTGCCTCCTAAACCACCAAAACTATTATTATTTGGTGGTGGGGGTGGTGGTTGATTATAACTCCACTGTGACTGATAAGGCCCAGTGTTTCCTCCACCACCAGCATTGGGGTTGGTACCTGAGGTACCACTAGCCCCCTGACTGCTCACATTTGCAGTTCCATTCTGATACCAGCATTCAGCATGCTACCTGCTTGACTTTGCTGGCCATCCCCCTGTGCATTGTTTGGATTGCCTGGGTTAGCCGCATCCAATCCGACATTGTCTGTCTGATCCACGGTTATCTGGAATCCGCCGACACTTGTGTCGGAACAGTCTCTCTGGACGAAGTAAGGTCCAGATTATGGACAATCGGGACCTTGCTAATGCAAACTCTATTACTCTGATCATTTTCACCCTGGGTCCTGACATAGACTCCTTCTTGGTCTACATTTGAAGATGCATTATCATTTACAAACGGATTGTATGCACCTGCTGGCTGCTTCAGTGTTGAACAGGTGACGAAGTTGCCCTGTTTAACAAAGGTAAGATCTTGACTAGGATCCGAGCTCGTTGGAGGTGGATTAGTCTTTTCCTTATCCTGCAAGTAGCTTTCCATAGCCGACTTGTTTAGAGTTAGAGGTGCCACATCAGTGGTCAGATTCCTCTGTTCTTCTCTTAACTGAGCATTCTTGGACAAGATTAGGTCGCGTTCTAATTTGGCTGCTGGCGCCTATTTTTTCAAAGTATCCTTTAGTAGGCCATACTTCTCACTTTTTTCTTTCTGAGACGTGTGGTACTCAGTTGTTTCCCTACGGATCTCATCTTGTTCTGAGACAAGTTTGGATTCCGTTTTGGCTTTACAAAGTTAAAGTCTTTTCAGCTTCTCTTCCATTGCACTTAGCTCGGATTGTAATCTATTCACATCCTGAGCTTTGGCAACCTCTTCTGCTCTAGCTTTATCAATAGCTCTCGGACTATTGGCTTCCTGTTCCTCTAATTCATCCAACTTACTCTCCCTTGCCTTTTTTTCAGTCGTCTTTAACTCCACCCAGTGGGCAATTTTCTTTTGTGCAGCTATGAACAATTCATGTTGCCTGTTGCTCTACCTGATCCCTGACTTATATCAGGGACCTATCCCACATCCATGCCTGGATTTACGGCTTCCTCCCGGATTGAATACTGAATCCGACAAGGCTTCGTCTAGAGATAGTCCCAGGGTATACATTTCCGTATTTCTTGGCAATGTATCCTGGTTAGTATCCCGCTGGGTTGAGGCAGACCCACTGGGGTCTTTACCATCCCCTACATCATTGCTATCATGATCCGATGATGTCATTAAAGGTCTATCCTGCCTTATTCGGGTAGACCTATGTAACCCCTGTCCACTAGGCGTCTCCGTCCTTTGGATAGGACTTTGGGCCTTAGGGGTCTTCAGTTTACTAGCGGTGCTCACCAATATGCCCGCCTCCAATCCGCGCCTACTAGTTATTATCTGAGACCAATCTATCATATACCATTTTATTATTCCATAAATTGTAACATATTTGTATTAATCAAAGAATGTATAAGAAATTAATACATAGGTTGGTTCACAAGAGCTATAAGAGCGCTCAAACTTTATATAAGAGCGTTCATGCTCCACTGCACACCAGCTATATCAAATATACATAAGTTACATCACCAAAGAGAGCGACCTCATGGTCCACTGCACAATATAATGATTCTAAGGGTCTAAATCAGCGACCTCATGGTCCAGTGCACAAACTAATAACTTGGGCACCACTGACACCGTCACGGGTGTCTGAGCACCCAAACACTGAACAATAGCTTACGTAAGTCATGACGCCATAACCTTCCGGTCGCTCTAGCGTCGCTCCTGAGCAACATAGGTCAAATATCAAAGCATTTATGGAAAGGCCATAATTAGACGGTCAAAATGAGTCCAAAAGCAAGGAAGAACTCTTATTATTAAGGAAGTTATGCCATGGGGACTGATTCAACCTTAGAATGCGCTACAGACAAACCAGCGCAAGTTATGCACCCGGCAAGCAGGCAGTGGTAACTTAACATATTCAACTTCGCGCATGCCCAAAATGGCGGTTGTAACTTCCGAGATATGAGCTATATTAACCATAGATTCAATCAACCACAAGGCATATACCTGTCTATACAAAGTCATATCAAATATACAGACTGATTCAAATTACCTACTGATAATGATCAAAGCTCTCCTACCAAAATGGTAAGGCTAAAGTTAAATATTGCCCCTGTGTGATGTTACATGCCATCATACAGGATACAAAATCACCATCTTGAACTCTCTCATTCTAAATCATACAAAGAATATCTTGGATAATCCGAGGCTTACATAATTAGAATAAATTAACGACCGAGGATTAGAATTATAGGAACTGTAACAAGAAGGGACTCCTTATGTACCTAATACTACCATAGAATCATGTGTAAATGGCATGGCTTCTACATGAATCCAACCCTTGTCTTGTCATATACAATGTAGGATGCCCCTGTGCCTCGTAGCCTTAGCCTCAAGTCAATTACCTTAGGCCAATGCTTACAGTATTGGTCTGTGTAGAGGGTGATGAAATTACCTCCTTATGGTCATTCAATGCCTTCATATGTCATTCTTCTCCAATGAAATGCTGGTCAGTCCTTTAGTAAATGCTGCATCAATGTATCATGCCAACCCTTCTAAGTACCTCAGTACCAACTGAGAAGGTGGAGTGTAAAAATGAATAATCAAATGCTGAAGCATATTATGAATGTACATGCGGCAATGCCTTGAAATATGTAGGCTATAGTAGTTCCATCACTTCACTTTGAACATATCTGGATACAATGTTAACTGTTATATGGATGTTTCCATCATATAGATGATGATCACTGGTGACAGACAGATGGTCTGTCTTTTTAACTCTTTCCAGCCGGCTAGTGCATTAATGCACTACCAGGTCAAATATGGCTAGTACATTAATGCACTATGAGGAGAGCATTTAAAATATCTAATAACATTATTCTGGGCCCCATCAATAATTATTTTCAATAAGTAATGTCAGGTATCATGGTACCATATGAAAGGAAATAACATACATATTACAAATCAGTCATTTTTGTATACATTTCACAAACATTGGTTCTATTCCTGAGGTCACCCTTACACCATGTATCAATATATATTTGCCCGGGACCTCAATCTGCTGTATTTTAGGGACTTTTAACAATGATAGAGCTGGCTGGAAAGAGTTAAGAACATATCTATGGCCTAAAATAAGGTCCTAGCTAATGTTTTGTAACATGACCTTCCAGCAAGGAGAATGCTCACAGGTAGGGTCTTTTGGTTAGTTTGCTAGGCACTTTCTGTTTGTTGGATCATATGGCTGGTACTTGTGGCCTTATAGCTGAGTCCTACCAGTAAGGCTCTGGAAAGGTCCACTTCTGCCAACAGAAGTGATCTTATAAAGCAGCTAATTCACCATTGACAGAATAATGATATAAATTGCAAGATCCATGCAATCACAGTTATCTGATGCTGCTAGATTAAGCTAGATTTCCTTAGTAGAACTTCTAGAGAAGTTTTCTGACTAATCATCACACATTATATCTAATTCTGATCAAAATCTATATAATATTATAAATAACATAATTTAGAGTAATGCTGCTTAAGGGCCGTTCAAATATTACGTAACACAATTTTTACCACTTTTTGACCCCCCTCCCCCCTTGTAACAATATGGGGCTTCCAATCAATATTCCTTTATTTATTTGATCCTTCTCAATTTAACAATAATTATAGGAAGATCTCTAAAATCACATTAAAATGCTTGTAAATTGTCAAATTTAGCCATGTGATGTATTCCTCATTTTCATCAGGTAACACTTGGGCAGACCCCCCTCCCTCTGTAACAAAGTGTAACAAACTTCATGACCCCCCTCCCCTACTGTGTTACGTAATATTTGAATGGTCACTTAGCAAATATTTAATTACTAAGATGTAAACAGGTCTAGCAATAAGGCTTTGGGAGCACAACTTCAGATTTATTTTCTTTATAAATCGATGGGTACCATAATCATGTTTTCATATCTGAGTAGAGCAGTTGTCTGTTGGTAAGCCACTTGCTAAACAAAAGCTAGGAAGGTTTCACCACTTGCTAAACAAAAGCTAGCAAGGTTTAAGCAAGTGCCAACTCTTTGAGTATTGAACAACTATCTGACACATTTCTTATTACATTAGGGATGTTTCTAACAAGATCTACTCAGTTCTGAATAAATTGAGTCCAATGATGGTTAACTTTTTTCACAATAATTCATATTTGTCTATGAACAAGCTCTTCTGTATAAGTTGCTATGTAAATTTGTTGCTAAGGAATCACTGCTGAAGTTGCATGTTTTCATCATACTTGCTATAGGTCTATCTTTTTTTTTCTATATTTTCTAATCAGCACACTGTATTTTGGTACAATATTGCCTTTTTTACAATTGCATGGAGCTTCTGAATAGCAAAATGAGAAACAGTATCCATGATCTCCATTCTGTAAGTCATTCCTAGGAATGGTCTTTCTTTGTCTCGGAAAGGGTCCGTTGCTAGCTAAATTCAGCTGTTGCTAGGTAACCGCTTGTCCTAGCAACAAATGGTTGGCTCCAATGTGATCGTTCTAATTTAGGGGGGGGAGGTACCTTTGGAATTGTTGTAAGATGAATATTAGTGCCAGAACAGGGTGATCAATATGTATTTTAGCTCTTAAAACGAGGCTAAAATTTCAACAGATGGTTGTATAGAATTGCAGATTTCTCAGTGACTGCACAAGCTTTCATTGGTCAAACATCAATTTTCCATACCCGGATACATTGGACAACATAAAAAAACAACTTATAGCTATCAGTAATCTTGAGAATTAAACTCCTAAAATATGGCTCTTTTGAAGGACCTGCTGCTCTACTACTGTGCTGCCTATAGAACACCAACCCACCTAAAGATAAAAAGGACAAGTACCCCTGGACCATGAGGAAGATAGGGGAAGAGAAAAAATAGTACCTTCCTGTGACAAAATTTAAACTAGAGGCTAAAATAACATTCTGTAACAGTTGGTCAGAAACCTCGGTCAGAAACCTCGGTCAGAAACCTCGGTCAGAAACCTCAGTCAGAAACCTCTCAGACGGAGTTGCATCATATTGGTGAGAACGAGCCATATGTGTCTTGAACTTGTGTTTGTTTTCAGATGCCTGGATGGTTGCTGAGAGATTGTTCCAAAGACTGACTCCTCCATACAAGGGTGCATTATTATAACCAAAGTTTCGTGCACGAAACATGTATTTTGGCCTCAGAGCGTAGTCCTGGTCTGCGCACTTCAAGGTCCAGGCAATCAGGGTGGCTTCGACAGTTTACACATGTAGCTTAGAAGTAATTCCCGGTGACGCCATTTAGCTTAGGAATGTCAGAAGCTGCGTACATCTCATCTTCAGACATCTGCTTACCTCTATAACATATTTTCGAACCCCTTTTTTGGAATCCATTTTTTTTAGGAGCCCATCATTAGCTCCCTCATAAGCAAAGCAAGCATAATCAAAGAGAAATAAAATAGTTGCCTTGTACATAGTTATAGCAATGTTTTCAGACTGCTACGAAACTTACTAAACCTAAATTGCCTATGATATATTTTGCTATTCAAATCCTTTAGGGCTGGGGCAAGGTGTGGCACTAGACCATTTCGGTGAGGCATTTCGAGTGGAGTCAACTGCCTATCTGTTTGGTCTGTTTGACAGAGCAAACAAAGCCCTTCATCTTGAACTGCTTCTGGCTCTGAGATAGAAGGTGCGTCAACGGTCCAAGTTGAGATGGAAGCCCATCTCACAGATGTCAGAACACTCCTTAATAACTTTGAGTCGAAAGCCAACTATAACATCGCCAAGAGGGATAGTGTCATAGATGACTGGGAAGAGATTGATCCCGAATTTCCCAGGATTTTCGGGGTTCAACTCAAGTAGTGGGTCAAGGACAAGCACCGACAGTTCCGGAAACTTACCCGAAGCCTACAGAGCCTTCTCGTGAGACACAGAATTACCCTCTGCAGGGCACTAGTGTTCTGGATGTTCAGCAGTTCGCAGCTCACTCTAATCCTCTTCAACAGGACTCGCCAAGGATAGATAGTCTGAGCTTGGCTATGAATATGCTGGGGCGAGAGATAGGGGCACAGGCAAAGCCTGACACCCCTGGTCGTTCTCTTGGTCCCTCAGTGTACCAACAGTGCACCGCTGCATCCTCCACTGCTCCGAGTGCTCCCCTGATTGACTTTGTGGGACCACTCTTGCCTGCCCGCCCGAACCTCAGAGAGTATTGTCTCCTAGGATCCACACCAACCTAGTTGGCATAACCCCTCAGAGTGCTCCAGGGGTAGTCGTCCACCAGGACTCCTCTGGGCCTGCAGCGACTGAAGAGATTTCAGCCATCGAGCATCAGATTGATGTGGACTCTCCACATAACTCTCCACATGTTGCCTCTCCTGAGAAACATCATGATGATCAGGAGAGTGGCGCTGACGACTAGAGTGATTCCATGGACTCGACGATCCTACATTCCAGTGGGGATGATGGATCACGAGACGCAACCTCAGCTTCCAATTGGGGTGTTACAATGGATTGTGAGGATCCATTGGATGTGAACCTCTCATTCTCTGGCAAACTCATAGAGGGTGCTTCACAGTCGGTTGAACGCACAACTGAAGAGCAGGCCAAGCTCAATGCTGCAACAGGGTCCATCTCAGAGGGGCAGTAACAGGATAATATTCTTTGGCTGTTGGAACGCCCGAGAACCCTGTTCTCGGACGATGGTGTACCCTTCATGAGGGTACACTATGAACCCGGTGACGACACATATCCTCGGCCCCTAGGTCGAAGGACTGTCATAGACAGGCTTCATATGCAGGAAGGAGCTTCTCGACGAGACAGGGAGGAACCAACATGACCCCAGTTATCATACCCTTTGTGCCTCCCTTGGATATACCAGGAACCGTTTGTGAAGCAATGTCTTAGACATTGGTATCCTAACAGCACCCCTGAGTAACTGTGATAATTTTTTTTTTCTACAGTATATCATATATCTCTACTATGCTCGATGACTATGTCATCGGGTATAGTATATCATATTTGTTTTAGACTGATTGAGAATCTCTCTGATTGACTCAAATACTACGTTTCAGTCTAGAGGGGGGTAATGTGGTGGTCGCGAGTCATCCTGGGAGAGCTTCAATGTATGTCGGGGCTCCACATGGGCGACATCGAGAACACATCTTTTACCCAATGCCTGGGAGACTAGAGTCCAGTGCCACGTCACCTTAGGGTCAGTCCAGTCATGACAGACCATCCTGCAAGATGTTGATCAGCTGCCCGACTACCATGTTTTAGATACACCTCTGTGCTGCTGCACAGAGGAGGTATATGTTGATTAGACACTAGACTTAGCTAGTCGACTAGTGTTGAGTTGTTGAATACACTACTGCCTGTAACTGTCATCTAGGACGGCTAGTGCCTAGTGCGGTGTTGACAATAAAGCTTTCACTGGAACCTGATTATTTGTTCTTCAATTTCTATCAAAGGATTTGAGTAGAATCGAAGGAGTAGAACACTACAACTGCATGGGCTCCCACTCAAAGATCACCTGCCTGGGCCATCTAAGGTAGTGATGTTGTTATAATATGGAAATCTTTTATCTTTATATACTTGATAACCCTATACATATTCCTAATGCTCTACAATGTATATCATAGGACTACCTGTACACTGTACAGACACCTCCTCCTTAGCACTGATAGGGGTGGCCTAGCGCTGAAAGGGGTCACCTCCATCGATACCATACCTACACGCTGCATCCTACCTGTAACCTCAGACCAGCATCGGCCGCTTGCCTACACACCTGTATCATAAAACTCTGTACAATATGCTGGAATAAATACAACTGCATTATCAACTGACCCAAGGTCTTGCCTTTTAGTTATGTACACTTGATAGCATTTATAGCATATCAAACTATAACAATGTCTTTTTTTACAACAATGGGAGGGAGGATTTGAGGCAGAAGCACAAAACACCCCCCTCTTGGCCTCCACTGGAAAGATGAAATGTAGCATACAAACTCCCCTTTTTAACCAATAGTAAGACATAAACTTTTAATTGAAAACAATAACTAAACACCCCTGCCAAGGGTTGAAATAATTTTGCCTCTCTGGGCAAGAAATATTCGCCCCATACACCCACCTGTGATCACTCTCTAAATTTGCAGGAAAGATAAATTGTAGGAGTTGTGCCAGCAGAGGCCATGCCATTACCCTCCCCTCTACTCATGGTCAATTACAGCATCCTAAATAACTAAATAACTATGGTATATTATTTCACACTGGGAGGGAGCCCTTTCTGACCCTACCCTACCCTACACCAAACATACCTGTCTGCCCAGTCTATGGGACCCTCCTTTAATTAATGCTTTATGGGCTGCTAATGGTGAAGTGTTTGTGAGCACTCCATTGGTGCATCATGCCATAGAGATCTCTTATACCTCCATGATCAGGCCAACCCTCCGAAAAAGCATCAACCTAGGATGATGCATGGATCACTGGGGCTGCAGTTATGCATCATAACAACCAATGGACATGGTGCATCCATGCATGAGTGAGCCTCAAAGGGTTAGAGCATGAAAACCTGGTAGGCAACTATTGAAAAGACCACATCTCACTCTGAATGTTGGCATGTTAAATGATAGAATAAGTTTAATTGAATTATTAAGTGTTATGTTTTCTCTTTCCCTCACGACCTTGGAGATTGGCAACATCACTACATTGGAAAAAAACAACAGATCCTTCAGTTTAACAAAAAATAACAGCTGTTGATATGTTCAATCCCTTTTGAATTCTCAAACAATCACCCATTTTACAATTAGTCAATATTCATCATGCTACCTATTGCACAACCGAAATTTTCACATATAAAGGAGGAGTTATGTATTGCCAAGTGGGGGGGCTTGTTAAATATAGGGGGCCACTTTGTGGGGTGGCCAAAACCCAATAAACCTTCACACCTGGGGGGTCAAAACTGAATGGGCAATTCAAATACGCATCACGCGGCACCATTCCATGCCATTATTTAATTTTTGGGGGGTCATTTTGCAAAATCAGTTCTTAGTGGAGGGGTAGCAATCATTTTTGTCATAGTGGAAGGGAGGTCGGAAAAAAATCTGCCGATCTGGCCAAATCCATCGATCCCCCCCAGCTAGCAATAAATGACTCTTCCCTAAGAAGCACCTTATGGGGAGGGTTGCCATTATGATTTGGATCATAATGTATGGGTGTGTGGGTGTCCGTGGATCGCTTTTCGTGTACCAAAACGATGTATTTTAGGTGCTAGGGGGTAAAATGTGCCACTGGGAGACACTTGGGATACGCCTTTTTGGATGCATCAGGGCAAGATAGTTTTCCCGGCCAGATTTTGCCTTCTTATGGTCTAATTCATGTATCCTTGGGTCTAGATTGATGTGATTCCTTAGAATAGAGTCACCTATGTTGGTAAGATGCATCTTTGGCCATGTTTGGGTGTTTTGAGATGACCCCCCCCCCAATAAGGGTCTGTATGGCAAAATTCTGGCCCCGTCGTTAACTTTAAGGCCCTCTGATGGCCAAATTTGGCCTTTTTCCATGGTTTTCTGAGCTTATATTCCTTTTTCTACCATTATTTCTTGGGATCAAAAACACAGCCATATTGACCTCTTTTAGTGGTAGTGTTCACTCACACCTCACACGTTCACTCACGCTTCATGACAAGACAACATGGCCACCCACTGGTCGTCATGTAGGTTGGAGGGAAATCTTTTGTGCTTGGTATGTTAGATATGTCCTACCTCTATTATATTAACTGGCTGAGTTCACCTTTGCACAAAGCCCACACTACTCTAATACTATATTTCTTCACCCACGCCTCATTTTCTGTATTTTGGCCAGGAATGGCACATTCAATGCACACAGCTCTATCATATTTCACCATGATGTGCCCCTATGGTACCCCTAACTCACACAATTGTCAATAGTTAGGTTCTGGATGATTTTTTTTTAAAGAATTTTTATGGTATTTGAAATTTTATGTTTCTGATATATATGCGGTCACTAAAAATTTCCATAATATCCTAATTGGTTGTGATTTTTTTTTTTTTTTTGGGGGGGGGTTATTGACCATCATTTTTAAGTATATAGGAACATGTGAGTTATTAAAAAACATTATTTGGTGTATGTTAAGATATTATTCTGTACCGCATGTCGAGTGTGCATTTGTGAGAAGTGTAGAAGTTTTGTGAATCTATATTTGCAAAGTCATGGTGGACACTGAAGATGGGCCTTATGTGTGTATAAATGACTCTAGATAGGTAGTAAAACCTCATTTCTCATTGTGTGTGCGACCCTATTGGTATATGATGATGTACAGCGGAGGTATGGCCCTTCTCGTGTTGATTGATGCGATGTGAGGCGAGAGTGAACCATGTCCATTTTCGTTGTTTTTTTTGGATGGTTAAAGTTAAAGTGTTAATAGGCCAGAATGACATATGTGAGTTATCAAAAAAGAGTATTTGGTGTATGTTAAGATATTACTCTGTACCGCATGTCCAGTGCGTGTTTCCGAGAAGTGTAGAAATTTTGTGAATAAATTTATATCTTCTAAGTCATAGTGGACACTGAAGGTGGTTGTTATATATGTTTAAATGCCTCTAGATCAGTAGTACAACCTCTTAACTTATTGTCTGAGTGTATTTAATGGTATATGATGGTGTATTGCTAAGCCATGGTTATTCTCGTAAAGATCGATGAGACATGAGGGGTGAGTGAATTTCCTTAAATATATTAGTCTCAACGCAGGCGCTGAAGACACAGTACTGCTATTATATAGGAGGTAAACTGCCATTGTTATATAAAGTACACATATTGGAGCCATTGGACAGCTATTATCATGATTGTATAATCGTTTATCACTGAGATAGGCTAAAATTAGGAAATTGGAGAAATAATTCCTAATTTTTAGCATTTCCAAAATTTTTGCTAACACGTAATTTCAAGAGTTTCCAACTCTTACTCTAACTTTTTGGTATACATAAGGATATATATTGTACCAGTTTGTACACAGAGTTTGGTGCAGCTAGACATATATTTAGTAGTTATAATCGGCATCTGTGATAAAAACTGACATGTTAGGAGTTTGATCCTTGAATGAAACTTTTTAATAAGCCACGATATAGGGCTATCAATAAGAAATAATATTATTAAGAAATACTGAGTTTGTTTATTCCAGACCCAGGCCCCCAATGTCCAGTAAATCTTGGAATGAGCCATATATCTATTTTATATGTATTCTCATTCAACAGCTGTGAAATGTTTTAATACACTGTAAACTGGTGAAAAAAAATCATCAGGAGAATGGCCCAATCCTTGTCCCAAAGAGATATGTCTTTACTTTCACAGAGATTCTTTGCACATTTCTGTACCACAGTACGGCCACCTGGCTTCTTGTAAAAACTGGACTGCTTCAATGCTAGACCATCACCATGGTCCACAGTTTTACAGGGATCCCTTGTAGATCCAACAGTTATTTTTTACAATATATTCTTGCCAAATAACAAAATCAGCCCTGAAAAGGTGGCCTTTATCTAAACTCTCATGTAAGGAGGGGGAGGTTAAAGACTCTGCAGCTTTATGAGAAGGTGGCTGTCAAATGGCAAAAAAAAGCAGATGCTGTAGTTTTGCAGTAAGTACCTATATTAAAGGGCTTAGCACCTCCCCCTACTGGCCTGGCATGCTTAACAATAAAAGGTTATCCATGGATAACCACCAGTCATGTATACAACCCTGTACCTGAGGTATCAGCTACTTAGATTAAATATTTGTTGAACATGGATATCCTCTTTAGAAAAATTCTGGTGTTTTTAGCCCTTGTGAACAACATAATGTGCAAAGGTTTTTTATATTGATTTTACTGATGACTTTTTTTTTAATTTGAATGGAAGTAGGCGGAAATTCATTGGGAAGATGGTTCATGTACTCCAAATTCAAAATTGGTAATAAACAGCTTGTACATTTCCCTACAGTAGCTTTCACTTTAAAGTGGCGTACCTCTGTCTCTGTGCTAGTATCTAGTGTATACAGTGCACACCATTTACAAGGTTTACATAGGCAGATTTAGACTGACCCAGTTATTGAACTTAAACTTGAACATAAAGATTATACACAAGTCACTATAATAACTGAAATTGGAACATAGACAGAAGTAAGCAATAATTAATCAATTAATCTTACAATGTGTTTCAAGTTCCATGTATGTTCCATATAATCTGGTTTCAGTGGCATATATCCTCATACAATTAGGTTTTAGTGCCATAATTATGTCCTCATATAATTACTTATTAGTGTCATTTTCTTTTATTCAATTAAGTTTAAGTGTCATACATCTTTATAAAATCAGATTTCAGTGCCATATATCTTCATACACATGAGGTTTTAGTGCCATATATCCTCATATGATTAGGTTTCAGTGTCATTTATCTTCATACAATCTGATATATCTGTGATATATCTGGAAACGATGTGGTTTCAGTGCCAAATATATTCAAACAATGTTGTTACTTTTCAGTGCCATACCAGGCGCTCCCTGCTCCTGACCTTTACTATAGTTTTAATGAAGCTAACGGGGACAAACTACCCGGTGTACCTGTAGAAGCTGACACTGCTGGAACACTTCTCTTTGAACAAGGTAATTTCTCTTCATTTCATTTATTGTTTCCATCCCATATATTCAATGTTGGTATTCAACCGTGTCATATTTTTTATTTGTCTTCATATAATAATCCTACTATAGGGAATCAAGTATCTATTTCAAGACTACCATGTATTCTAGACTATTACTTCTATGAGAATAGTATGGGATAAGACATCCTTCAGGATCAATTCACAATTATTTTTGGGAGGGTACTACTGGTGGCCAGGACCCAGGGGATGCTCAGAGCAGACCTAATTAACTGTAAAGAGTAATACAAACCCTGCTGTTGACATACTATCTTGGGGAGATATCACACTACCAAATAGGGAGGCAGTACACTATATGAAGTTAGGGGTGTAGGAAAAGGGGGGGTCAGGGGGGCCTGGACCCCCCAAACATAAAGGAGGTGGGGTCCATAAATTATTTGGGCCGTATCATCTCAGATGAAGGAATAAAAGCTGATCCCGATAAAATCGAATCAGTTACGAATTGGAGTAGACCTAACTCACCTAAAGAAGTGAGATCATTTTTAGGCTTCTGTTCCTATTACAGGGAATTTATTCCAAATTATTCTAGAGTCAGTTACCCATTACAAGTAATAGCTAACTGGACTCCAGGATGTACCAGGGAAAAATTTTCTTGGACGCATGAACAGGAATCTGCTTTTCAAGAGGTAAAAGATCTGTTCACGAGTACTCCCGTATTGCAATATCCGAATGAGACGGATCATTTCATACTGGATACGGATGCTAGTAATGACAGCATTGGTGCTGCCCTTTCGCAAGTCCAAAATGGGAGAGAGGTACCAATTGCTTTTGCTAGCAATACACTGAGTAAAACTCAACGCAATTACTGCACGACTAAACGTGAGCTGTTAGCAGTAGTTGTATATACAAAGAAGTTCAAACACTTCTTATGGGGGACTGACTTTACTTTACATACGGATCATTCCTCTTTAAGATGGTTATTGAACTTCCGAGATGCTGAAGGTATGTTGGGTCGATGGCTAGCCCATCTATCCGAATACGGGCTTGAACATCGCCAAATTCAGCATAGACCCAGAGTGAAGCATTTAAATGCTGATGCCTTGTCTCAAATACCAATTCGGAAATGTGATAATCCGGATTGTACTGATTGTGGAGCTCACAGAGCAGTTTTAGCAGGGATTCGAAGACCCTTCGAACCCCTAAGTTGCCATTGTACTGGAATGGTCTATGGATCACATACAACAGTTCCAGGAAGCTGACTCGATAACTGCACACCTACTGCACTTGGTACCTAAGGGTAAAAGTCCAGTCAGACCAGAGGTCTCCCTGGAAAATCGAGAAATGAGAAGGTTTCTTGCTCAATAGACCGAGCTTGAAGTTTGGAAAGGCGTGTTATACCGTTGGAAGGCATGTAATAATGGTGAGAAACTCATACAAGTGGTTATACCACATGCAATGAGACATGACATTATGTATTTTTGTCATGGACATCGGACCAGTGGTCATTTTGGAAGGAAACGCTCATTAGCACGACTTTCTAAAAAATACTTTTGGCCCGGCATGTCACGAGACTTGCAAAGATGGGTAACCACCTGTCCAGATTGTAAAAACAAACCCAGACCCGGGATGGGCAAACTTCCCCTATCCCAGGAACTTTTTGGAGTTAGATTCGCGAGAATCGGAGTAGATATCATTAGTGGATTCAATACAACCGCTAATGATAATACTTGTATGATGGTAGTGTGTGATTACTATATGAAATATACCAAAGTATTGCCACTACCGGATCACAAAGCAGTCACTTGTGCCGAGGCCTTTGAAAAAGGTTGGGTACTGACTTTCGGTGTACCACTTATGCTACACAGTGACCAAGGTAGAGAATTCGAATCGAATCTCTGGCAAAGGATGTGCGAATACTTAGCTATTTTCAAAACTAGAACCAATCCGTATAGGCCACAGAGTGAAGGATTGGTGGAAAGGTTCAATAGAACCCTTATTCAGGTCCTAAAGTCACTTGTGAATGAAAACATGGACAATTGGGAAGAGCAATGTCATTTTGTAACACATGCTCACAACAGTACAGTACATTCAAGTACCAACTGTACTCCGAATCTTCTAGTTTTCGGAGAGGATTTAATAATGCCTGCAGACTTGGTATTTGGAGTCGTAGGTATGGACCCAGAGCTACCTTGTCATGTAGTTTTCGTCGAATGTTTAAGGGACAGATTCAAAAAAGCATATGAGTCTGTCCGAATTGATTTAGAGAAAAGTGCCAAATGGCAGAAAGTAGGATATGATACCGATCTAAAGCATCGGAAATTCAAATCCGGAGATAGAGTGCTAAGACTGCACAAACCACTTAGACATGTAAAATTAGCATCTAATTGGGACAGTCCTTTTACAATAACCCAGGTTATTAGTGATCGTACCGTAATCATCAAATCAGACCTCGGACGGCTTTATAAGTCGAATTTGGCTAGACTGATAAAATGGTCTGGGAGAGAGACCTCCACAGAAATGTATGGTGAAGGATTCGAAAAGATTTTGAATCTAAATCTGATAGTAGACCAGGTAAAGAACCCAATATCGAAGAGAGGCCGAGGTAGGCCTAGAAAGATATCTGAATCAGTGCCACCAACGCCAACACAGATTAAGCGTGGGGGGGTAAAAAAAGTCTCGGCAGGTGAAGACAAAAAGAAGAGGAGAAAGCTCTTACCTAAAAACAATCAGTTTGTTTATGTTCCGCTTGTAGCACGTGTGTTTCCATATGAAGTCACTGCGTCCAGTCTCGGCTGACCTCTCATGACCCCGCTCGCTAGAGAGGAAATGACGTCACGAAAGCTGGCGTGTCGCCATATTGCTTTTTGGTTTTGATTGGGATGGGCGAGCGCTCGCCCCTCTTTTGATTTACTACCTCTAAGCAATCTAGTTGTTTCTTCACAGTCGATCCTCTAGTAGGCGGCTTCATCCATTGTCAGCCCTAGCACCGTAAAAGTCGGGAAAAGGAGTGTCAAACTCCTGTGTAGATTCCTTCAGTTAAGGCTGAGGAATCCGTAACTGCAGCCAAGCTATCCGGTGACCCAGATAAGCTGACTCCGACTACAGATGCTTTCACGGAAGCATTGTCACCTGTCACACAGGCGAAAAGCGCGTTGATGAAAGTGGAGGAATCCGATGATCGCTCAATCGAAAAATAGCTGGCTTCATTTTCACTGAATGAGCCCTAAAAAAATGTTATCACCACTTTCTACTGACGGATCTGGAGACGCTTCGAACCCTGAAGTACTGCTTGGAGCAACCGGATCCGATACTACTCAAGTAGACGGATCTAAGGATCAATGGAAACCGGCCATGGACGAACCGTTTCCAGCGATCTATGATGGACGGTACCTGTATGTCCACCCGGACTTACAGGCACAGGTTGTATATCCGGACAGTACTACAGTTAAACTGGACCTGAAGGTAAGGATGGCTGTTGAGGATGTCATGCACCCAGAATAGCGCGATAGGACACCACCAGAATGGCTCAGAGACTGGCCATGGTTCCAACGCGGACTCAGGGTGGACATTGCCTTCCGGCAGGCAGTATATGAAGTGAACAGAGCCTTCTTGCTAGGAGCATATCCCAAGCCTGATAGGTCTCAGTGGAACATGACCAATTCAACCATCGACTCGGTAGGCTGCATTTCGGAACCTGAAGGCCAGACCTACCCACACCCTAGTACTGTCCGGCAGGACTTACGTACGATGAGAGAGTACCGGGAAGCAGCTTCCAACTTTGAACAGTGGGACGATGGCTATTATATAGCCGAAAGCTGAAATGACGGAAGTCCAGAACCCCTCTCTCACAGGACTGGACAGGAGCGCAGCCCTTCGTACGATTATCGTCCGTCGTATGACTGCGGAGGAGGAAGCTTGTGAGCAAGCCCGTGTTGAAGCGGAGGCACCCGCACCTCCAATTCCCGATCTGAAACTAGGTGCTAGAGGTTTGGATGCTTCCAAATCAACTTCTAGCAGTACTATTGGTAAAACTGCAGATCCGGTAGACGCTAGTACTTCTAGTGAATCCGGAACTAAAGATCCGGAAGACTGGAAGGTTACCAAAAAACAGGAGGTCCGCTTCTCGGCGGCTCAAGAATCTGCCAGATTCAGCCAGAGCCAACCCGTAAGCCAGCACCTCAGCTACTAGTAGTTCGAGCACCGCCATGGAGGTGGTTTCCTCAGACGAGGAATCGGTACATGAGTCCTCGATAGAGTATGATGAGAAGGTCACTCCATCTACTCAAACTGTTGCCCAGCGTTGGGCTAACGCCAAATCCAGATTTAAGACCCAGATCCCAACGTGCTTCTCAGATTGTGCATACAGAGTAAAGAAGGACGGTTCTACTCTGTATGCCTGCCCCGATCCTATCAACAAGAACGGGGAGTCCGACAATGAGGATTGGATGCATCTTTCGGACGAGGATCCCAATCCGAACAAGGCCTATCATAAGATGTGGCTTATGCTAAATCACACCGAAGGTTGCGTTGGGCACTTGAGAAGTGGTACAGAGACGATCAAAAGTCTTGTCCCTTCTCCATCTGCCAGGGTGCTAGCGATGTCTCGTTCCGGACCTGGAGTACTTCAGCCCAGTTCCAGAGGCATCTGGTAGAAGCCCACTTCCACCATTACCCGGTCACATTTGTGACCCGAGTTATGGCAAGAAGGGGAAGAAGTGCACAACAAAGTTTCAATATAACTGGCATAGTGATCTGGCAAGACACCAGAAGAAAGGCCATGCGGAAGGTTTTGATACAGCCCGTAAGCGAATTATGGACATGCATCATGAAGGAGTTTGATAGTCTGAGTGAGGATGCTTGGTCAAAGATCCGACCAGGGGACCAAGTTCTCTGCAAGGTTCCGAAGACCAAGGATTCGAAACTACATGCTAAGATTGTCCTAACTCCTGGCGAAGGGAAACTGGACATGCATGAGTCTCTTTGGCAGAAATGCGAAGAGTCCGGAAAGGAGGGTAAGCGAGCACGGGAGAGAGTTAGGAGAGACCAGAACCGGGGTGGACCCGGTAATGGTCAGTCTAAAAATGTACCTCAAACCAGGGTGGATGATCATTCTAAATCCCCCCTGGCATGTCACCCGCATGAGCAGACCCAGGGTACTCCTGTTTTCAAGAGACCCGGACCTGCCGGATACGCAGGCGCTGTATCGAAACTAGGGAAAGTGGACATACGTAATTCCCGTCCATGACACAAGGACCTGGACCTGAGAGCCAGACCTTGGTCTTGGGGAGAGAGGGTCGTTTAGTTCCTAAAAAGACCTCAGCACCTGCCGCTGCCAGTTCTGCAAGTGCCGCAGCTGCCCAGCAGGTATCGTTCACCCCTGAACAGGTACAAATGTACATGGAAATGGGGTTGAAACAGAATCAGCCACCTACCTACTGTGTCCCAATAGCACCAGCAGGAACGTCCGGAAGCCCCACATCCGGAACTGCCCCTCAGGCAGTGTCAACACTCCCAAAGCTGTTGCACCGTCCGCGAAACCGAAAGATGCGATTACCATTAAAACTGGTAACGCAGAAATTTGGTTTGAAAAGTCTCGCCAGGGGGAAGCGGATGTCCAAAAGGCCATCTACACCCACTGGGAGAAATGTGTCAGAGATAGAGCTACAGAATTCCATCAGGGTCTTCTGAACGATACCCTGTCTGAAGCAGGTAGACGATGCTGAGAAGGAACGCCTTGAAACTGTACTCCGGGATGAAGTAAAGTCTCGGGAGGAGGATGCCGTAGCTGCCAAGGAACAGGCAGCATGTTACTTCATTATGATACTATTGTGTACATATATTGTCATATTTATTATCTTGCTATTCTAATGAATGCAAAGCTCAAATGCATACCTGTAGTGATATGATATTGTCATTTTCATACGGGTTAATAGTAATACGGATTTCTTGTTATTAGTCATACTACTTGACATGATCCCATATATATATATATATATATATATATATATATATATATGTTATATTACACCAGATTGTTATTTGAATGCATGACGATGTGATATATCGGCGATTCTTGTGAAACCTCCCACTTTCTGGTTTTTGGGGTCTTTTTGGCTTTGTGTGGCTGTGAAATAAAAAATATTTAACCATTCTTCTTTTTCTTGTTTCTATTTGAAAGAATACACTTGGGCCTACAGAAGTAGGGCCAATTTGCATACATCGGACCAATATTTCCAGAGATATGATGATCCAAAGTTCAAAAATGGCCCAAAATGGCCTTTTTTTCAATTTTCCCTCTATTCCAGGCCTTATAATATCAATCCAATGAGTTAGAGACCATCATAATTTCATCTGATCCTTAGGGGGGTCCTATCTTACATTTCCATGTGGTTCAGAGGTTATATGTCTCATAGATTTTTTACCCTTATGGTTCTTATAACTTTAAAACAGCGTTGTAATGCGCATGATGAATCAAAAATGTCGGCTGATCAGCCAATAATATTTTATCCTCAACCTGCTAATCTATCAGGATCAAGGGGGTCCATATAGGGTATTTTTGGGTAAAAAATTTTTTTTCCTGCGTACAGGCACGTAAGCGCAATACGCATTCAAGTATTTTTCAAGTCAGTACTTCCCACACCCCCTGCAACAACACTTTCCTCTGTACAGCCTATAAAAATTAATTTGGGATTATTTCACCTATAATACAGCGTGTATCTATTGGTAAGGGGTCGATTTAAAAAAAAAACCTGGTCTCTACGTGCCTTGGTTACCCCAAACCAGGGTCACTCGCTGTCCCTCGGTCAATGTAATGCGCGTGATGTTTTGGCGCGAAATTCTGGGCGGGAAAAGACAACCAGGCCTGTTATCCGACCGGAACCAGCTACATCCTGGAACTTTACCAGAAGTGATAGAGGAGAGTCCCAAGCTTGTTTGGAAACTTCTACAGGTGTTTACCACCGACAGTTTGTCCGATATCTACAAAAACGTGAGTGGTATTGATCCAAATTTTATGAAATGTTGATTATAAATGCCGATTGACTCGTTTGATGTGCTTTTTGTGTACCGAAAGTGTTCAAATATTAATACGTCCTAAACGATCGCCCTGAGCAAAACTCCGGGCCCCGCCGCCATGTTGAAAAACACAGGGGCCCCAAAATTAATTTTTGTAATGCGCGTGATATTTCGTGTAATGCGCGTGATGAAACCGATTACGGCCCGGCTACAGCCCTCTATCCCCCTAAATCGTGTACATTTGGTGTCTATATGACAGAATACGGTCTAGGCTTTGATATTATGCACTCCAGTCATATTGGCACTCCTCACATGCTGCAAACCACTCTTTTCAGCACCCCCACCCTTGTTTTCACTCTTTTGCACTTCAATTATGACAATTTATTCAGTATTTACACACTTTTATGTGGTTATAGTTCATCCCCTATGTGTTTCTCATTGTTTTATTGTATTAAAATGCTGCTGGGTTTGGTTATATTGCCACAGTGGCCGAGATTGTTTATTTTGTTATCGATACTCACGCGCATTACATAAAAAGAGAAAATTGCTCCTGTCAACTCATTTACATCAAACTTCTACGTCTTGCATGTTGATATGTAATTTGGGACTGTTGGCTAATATCCTGACCTAAAAACATGTAGCTTTAGCAATTATATATATGATTTATAGAAGAATTTTGTTTCATCATGCGCATTACATTTTCTGTATTTTGTATATATTTTGTACTAATGCTGCACTCAGCCCCTCCAAAATTTGCCATAATGTGCCCCTACAGTACCCTTTTAATATAGAATGGTCATTGGGTCATTAAATCGACCCCTTACCGTGAAGAAGCCCACTGCTGCACCTGCCGAAGCTGCTAAAGCCACTGCACGGCCGTAGGTAAGGGGAAGGGACCCAGGAAGAAGTCTACCAAGAAGCAGACACCGGCAGGTCGCCCAGCGCGTGGACGCGGTTGCCGCCTGCCGGTCGCGCTGTTCCGCACTCCCAGCTCCCTTCACCTGACTACGAGCCGGTGGACATTTTTGACGAGGAAGGAGTGAGTATGAATTTAAAGTGTCGCATTAGCATTTTTTTCTACAATATATATAAATTCTAATGCATCATTACAAACCTAAGCCAGTGTCACCAGTAAACATACATGTACACATGTTCAAATTTAAAATCAGTTCTAGCTTAATATATCACTATCATATACCTACAAGGGGCATGTGTAAGTTAATTAGTAAATCTAGTCTTGCCAGCACTTCATTGTTGCATCATGCCAACCCTACATTAAAAAAATTGTTGATCAAATTATTCATGTATGTTCTCCCTGTTCTATACATCAGGACCGGCCGGAGAATCCAGTGCTCCTCTCTGATGAGGAAGTGGGAGCCAACATGGTTGTGGCTGGCAGTACCCCTGAGGCACCCCTCCTGCTGTCTTCAGAGGAGGAGGCCCCTGCAGTGCCTGCACTGGTCACCGCCGCCTGCAGAGGCCCCAACACAGGAGGGGGAGTCCACCAGGCCGGTCCGCCAAGCTGCTCGACGCGTCTCACCAGAGCAGCGTCGCAGTGACCAAGTCCAGGCTGTTACCACCTTTAACGTGCCGCTGCTCGAAGATATTGCGTATGTATTAACCCTTTCGTGCCCAGAATTATTTTGAGAAACCTGATTTATTTAACAATCTTGACGTAGCAGAGACTACTACCTATTATCATGTTCAGATTTAAGTACTGATTCAAATGGAAAAAAAGAGGGTAGTAAAATATCTTTCAGAAAATGTAATATGAAGTAGGAATTAAGGTATTATATGATTCAGTAGGGAATAATGATGGCAAAAGATGTTGAAATGGGGTGATCTGGACGAAGGTGCCCAGAAAATCTCCTTTTTTTAGATTTTGATAGGAATAGGCTATTTTCAAATCATAAAGCCTTATTTTGACATTTCAAAGACAGCTATATTGATGGAAATTGAAAAAGATATGTTTTATAGTTGGATTCCTTGGACAAAATCACAGAGAAAGTATTTCATCAATATTATTGGTATTTTTATCAATATTTTTGCGAATTTAGTGCATTTCTGTATTTTCCAATTATTCTCATGGCTAGAGCGTGCACTTTTCATGTATTTTAAGCCTTTTTTCAATTTATTATTTTCTTCAATGGGATCTATTAATAATTATTTACATAAGGCACCATAACAAATTTGGTATGGTTAGAAAGCCACGTAAGGGTTATGATCATAGTTTGTAAGAATATGTGGATCAACACGGTAAAAGGTACGCCCTTGCACCCCCTTGCGGGCATACCTTTTACCATGTTGATCCACATATATATAAATTAATAATCCTTGATAATAGATCTAAAGTGGATTTGCCAGTATACTTGCTGTGATTTATTCCCAATTTCTACCTCAAAGAGTGTTAATATATTTCTACAATTATTATTTATAACTGTTATTAACTTACAGTGCCACGATACGCAAAGACAGCACTGAGTAAATGTAATTATATCAATATGATTAAAATTGTAGAATAGAATAGTTACATGTTGAATGTTTCCCTGCTTGTTGAATTGTTTAACTTAACGTGGTACCTCCCACATAAGCCCCATACATTTTAACGTCTCCGGAACAAGGGTGCGCTTATGGGCAGTGTACTGCGGCATTGTTTAGAATTAAGATTTCTGCCTTGTTTAAAAGCATTTCAATGATATATCTATATGTTCATATAGTGATAATGTATGTGTAATGCGCGTGATGAAACGCGAGTGACAAGTATATATACTAATCAACAGTGTAATGTCTCATGATAAACCTCAAAATAAATGATTCTTCATTTTATTGAAGCCCACATGCACTGCCCGGCCAGACTTCGACGACGACGACCCTAGCACCGCCCACCACACCGACCACTCCTAAAAACCTGACAAACAGGCCAAGGAAAACCAACACACAAAGAACCAACCGTCACTACTACCAACGCGGGTTACTTACAACGGCCCTGACTGATGCACAGAGACTGAACGAGGAATTGCATGCTCAGCTTGCCCTTGCTCAGTCAAACGGGCCACCCCCCGCTGTAGCGCACACGGAGGAGCGCGTTACACGGGACGGCGCTGAACCCACTGTAGTGCACATGGAGGAGCGCGTTGCAGTGGCTGCACCGGATGGGGAACCCACTGTAGTGTACACGGAGGAGCGCCTTGCAGTGGCTGCACAGGACCAGGTGGATCCAGCTTGGCTGACGGCCCATGACAGGAGTGTGAAGGCTGTGTTTGAAGGGTTGGCCAACCTTCCTCCAAAGGACAAAGCCTCCATCATGAACAAGGTGCTTTCGCCTGTTGTATCAAAGAACAGCGCATCACTATGACCTTGGTAAAGACCCTTGGCATGGACAGGCGAACCCTAACAAAAACCCCTTCAGACCAGCCATCTGCACGCTTGGTGAACCAGGAGGCCAAGATAGAGAGAGTGCAGCAGTTCTTGTCAGACCCGGAGAACTCCGAAATGAGACCTCGTAAGAAAGACACTAAAACCTTCAACAAAGTGAAGCACCAGCAAATGTACCTCAGGGAGTTTGTCCATGTGCTTCACAAGAGGTATGAGGCAATGCACCTTGACTTGCCAGTCTCCCAGTCTCTCTTCTATCGCATCTGTCAGAAACACCTCCCCTGGTTCATCCCCGTGGATCTCCAAAGTACCGATCTGTGCCTTTGCCAGAAGCACCAGAATTTTGCACTCCGGCTTGCTGCCGTCAGTATCCCTTTCAAAGACGAGATGTTTGTGACAATGACCTTTGAGGATTTGGAACGGACTCTCGAGGAGAAAGCCCCCGAGACTGTATGAAGTATGAAGTGTGGAAGAATGTGGACTATGAGTATGTGTCGACAGGCAAGGATGGAACAAAGAAAACAACTACCATCAAGAAGCTCCGCCCTTGTACAGAGACTGTATCCAAAGCGGACTTCATCAAGAAAACGAGATTGGAGTTCCTCACCATGGCTGCTAATGTTGACTGTGCTCACAACCAACACCGCATTGTACGTGAGCTCCAGATGGACTGGATGGTAACATACCCCGAAGCGGACTTCATCAAGAAAACGAGATTGGAGTTCCTCACCATGGCTGCCCATGTTGACTGTGCTCACAACCAACACCGCATTGTACGTGAGCTCCGAGCGAGTATGTCATCGCTGGAAGTTACCATCCAGATGGACTGGATGGTAACATACCCCGATGCCCCACAGAGTACATACTATGCGAAGGAGCCAGTGACCCTGCACCCTGCAGTCATCCACTACCGTGATGTGGACACTGGCGCCACAAACCACTACTCTGTGGCTCTGTGCACCGATGACCGGAAACATGACCCTGGTGCCATCTTGGCGTTTATACGCTGTCTGGCAGCATTCCTCCGGGAGAACCTGCCACACTATGCTTCCGACTCACCCAACGGCCAGTATCAAAACATCTCGGTGTTCTCAATATTCGTACGCCACACTGAACTGCTTGACGGACTTCGGGCAACATGGACCTATTTCGAGGCGGGTCATGGAAAGGGTCCTTGTGATGGTGTTGGCGCTGCTGCAAAGCGCAACGCTGACAAAATCGTCAAACGCCACAAGGAAACTTGAACAAACTTGAAGGCCGCGTTCACTACATCCATGTCCCTCTGCAGGATGTCGTGTCAGCCCGCCTCACTCTCGGCTCAGTGGTAGCAGACAAACCAGTAAAGGGCAGCTTGAGTGTCCACGCTGCCATGGTCAAGCAGGAAGGAAAGTCACTCGCTGTCTGTGACAAATCCTGTTTTGACCCG
The DNA here is from genome assembly GCA_949317995.1 of Acholoe squamosa. Classification (NCBI taxonomy): domain Eukaryota; kingdom Metazoa; phylum Annelida; class Polychaeta; order Phyllodocida; family Polynoidae; genus Acholoe; species Acholoe squamosa. Next base: position 74,020,026 of record OX439045.1, on the reverse strand, counting down.
TGCTGCTGGGTTGACCTTAGGTCCATGACTGGCTGCTCCGGATTGAGCATGAGCTGGATTTCACCAAGGACAAGAAGCCTCCCCCACCAAAGCAAACACGGCAGAAGAAAACGTGGCCTGCCAGTGTCCCTGCTGAGGTGGACGACGCAGATGCCAGCACTACTCCCCCACCACAGCAAGCCCTGGTTCAGATGAAAACGCGGCCTGCCAGGGCCCCTGATGTGGCGGACGGCGACCCTGATTATGATCCTGTTGTGCACACCACTGTCTGCAAGCCCACCAGGGACGGCTCACCAATCGTGGCACGCAAGCACACCCGTAGTGACCGGGTGCCAACTCCTGCCATGGCTGACAAGGAGAACGTCGCCCCGTGTACCGCACGAAAGCGTGCCGCGGAGTGCGTCGTCACCGTCCCTATCAACAAGCGAGCACGACCGGATCTACCAACCTCCCCCCTAGAATTTGACGACAATGAACCCTTGGACAAAGAAAAAGCTCAGGTTCTATGGCAGGAAGAGTACAGCTATGGTGACCATGTCGCTGTGGCCTTCCTGCATGATTCTAATTCCAAGAAGGACACCTGGTACTTGGGGAAAGTGATATGTATGCATGACGTCGGATACGAGGTCAGCATGATGGTGCGACACGAGAAGGATCCTAATGCCTTCCATTGGCCGCGGGTGAAGAATGTCTTGACTTTGGACAATGATGACATCCTAGGAAGGGTACAGTATACCCCAAAGAGGTTTGGCACCTTATCACGCACTGTATCTTACCAGCTCGCAGGCCTCACCATCACCATCGCCAACATGAAGGTCAAGAAGAAGCGAGATAATCTGACCTCATAACCGACTGTCATGCTTCGTATCATATCATTCCCCCAGTCCAGTTGTCTGCACCCCCTGGCCCAAACTACAGTACTGAGATGTATAATTCTTGGTGTGAATCAATAGACCAGAGTGCATTCTACTTTTATATGTTATATTATGATGACTTGTCAGATTTAGGCAGCTCTGTGATAGCATTTACTTTTAAATATCACATTGTAAGGCGCGTGATGAAATGCAGTGATGTTATCTAAGTTAATTTCACTATGCATCTTTGAGATTCCTGAGGTAATCTGATGTTAATTAAACCATTAGTAGACATATTTGGCTAGTAATTAAAGCCTTGTATGTTATTCCAAGACAGAATATTTTCACCTCAGGGTCGCATTAAAGTCAGAAATTGGTTGAAAAATTGTGATTTTTATTTTCGGAGCCTGAATGATCACCGTAGATGTGTAGATAGTGTACTGTTATTAGTTTTATTCAATAGCCCAAAAGGTTTAGTAGCTCTGTATGTAATTTTATTAAGATATGAAAGGTTTAAGTGCCTCTGTGAGGTTAATTACTTTGTGATGATGAGTGTAAGGCGCGTGATGAAACCCGCCTCCGTGGAGGGTATTTGACCTAGTGTAACTAAAAGGTCTGGGTGAATGTGATTGTAACATGAGGTAATCTAATGTTAATTAAACCATTAGTAGACATATTTGGCTAGTAATTAAAGCCTTGTATGGTATTCCAAGACAGAATATTTTCACCTCAGGGTCGCATTGAAGTCAGAAATTGGTTGAAAAATTGTGATTTTTCTTTTAGAGCCTGAATGATCTCCCTAAATGTGTAGATAGTGTACTGTTATTGGTTTTATTGAATAGCCCAAAGGGTTTAGTAGCTCTGTATGTAATTCTATTAAGATATGAAAGGTTAAAGTGCCTTTGTGAGGTTATTAGTAGTATAAAAGATGGTCTTTTCTGGATACTATCCAGAAAAGACCACCATATTTGGATTATCCAGAGAAGACCGGTGTTTTAAGATATCTATAGAAGACGGTATTCTCTGGATAATTTGGATTATCCAGAGAAGACCAGTGTTTTAAGATATCTACAGAAGACCGTATGTTTAGGAATATCCAGAAAAGACCTGTATTTTTGAGAAAATGTAGATTGCAAGTAAAACGAGAAGTCATAATATTTTTATATTTTCTTTATTCTTCTTTTTGAGACATATTATATAGTCAGACAATCCAACAGATTATCCAATTTATTCCTTTGTGGTGGTATCATTTCAGTCATATGTTTCCATCCAGGAAAACAAGTGATTTGTTCATCGTTTATGAATAGAGAGGCGGGGAATGAGTTACAATAATAATGAATAACATAATTGGTATCTTGTAAGATGCTGAGTAGCTTTTCGTCCACTTTTGTTGTATCGTTGTTCATTGTTATATTCTTTTTGATTATTTACTGACTTTTTATATTATAACAAAGATATTTTGTTTTTTGAAAGTCAATGAAAAGATACAACACAAAGAAAGGTTTCAACATTCTTTTTTTTAGTTTCAATTCATATTAGATAATGTACTGCTTTATTTATGTTCTTCCAGCCCAAAAAATGAAACATAAATTCATCATTGATAAAGAGAGAAGCATAGAATGAATTACATATGCGCTCTAGTAAACAATAAAATTCACTTCTGTACATTATTGTTTGATAATTTAGGTTAAAACTTGTAGATTTTAACAGTGTTACCACATTTTTATACTCTTTAGATTCAAGTACTGTATCTAATGTAGTAGCACTGTTAGGGTTTATTTTAACATAAGCATTTCCATGGAATATTATTGATATATTGCTATGCCTTGAATTTTCTCGACTTTTCCATATGACTCCAAAATAATCAACTTCAAAACTTTTCAATAACTTATCGAATTCTTTTAAACTTTCTATTACCTTATTTAATAAGGGAGAAGATTGAATACTATCGTTTTTCCAATTTTTTAAAAAGATTTCTGCCGTTTCATTTTTTAATATAAAAGTATTTTCATATGGAAAAATATTATTGTTTTTATATGGAAACGTATTATTTTGAGTTAAACAATAATCACATAAACAATCTTCTAAGGTGCTAAGTAAGTATAGATCCATGTTTGTATCGTATTCCATTTTGTTGCTTGCTTTGTATATGTTTTTATTCTTATTATCACAACAATATTCTTGCTTAGTTTACTTTTTATTAGAGTATTTTTTACATAGAAAGAGCGACTTCATGAACAATGTGATTCATTGAACCAATACCATTGTAAATTTTCGCCACCTAGTTGTTTGTTAGAATCAACTTTAAGAATTCCTCTAAAGACATTAATTCATTTTTGGAGGGGTCGATTTCATCAGAACCTTTTTCATCAGTTGGTTCTTCTTCCGCCGAATAAAATTCTTCAGACGAGTCACTTTCTCCAGAATCACTTTCTTCATAGTCGTTTTTTTCTTTCAATGAAGCAGATATCTTTTTGCCTGATCCAAAACCTTGATCATTTCTTTCGGTTTTATCAGGTGTACATACTTCTTCTAGCTCAGGGATGAGAATTTTTTTCTAATATCATTTGAGCTATTTGATCTCCATGTTTTATTTCGAAGACTTCATTTCCAAAATTAAACAGCAAAACACCAATTTTTCCATAGCATCCTGTAGGTATGCAAAGTATTATATCAGTTTGTACCAATTTTTTTTCTTTAGCAGGAATAACATAATCATAAGCACTGTATAAATCAAACCCTGCAGATTTTTTTGTGGATCTGGTTGGCTTCAATGCTTTTGTTGATGCTTTGACATAATGCATAATAGGTTGGAGAATAGGTGAGGCAGGCAGTAGAGCAGATTTTTGGCATGTTGTCACTAACAGTGTATTTGGTTTGTCTTTCACAAGAGTTATATAGAAAGAATCTTGACAACGCGCCATTTTGCTGAACGTTATTTCAGTTGTTTTGTTGTTTAATATAACGCTATTCACAGAGATGTTTTCTTTGTTTTAGTTCATTTAAGACGGTCTTTGCTGTAATATTTAAGATTTTCATTGTAAATTTCTTCATATATTTTGCTGTAAGCTAATTGAGAGAGTTTTTCGCCTTTTTCAGTGTTTTCAAGCTTAGAACGTTCTTCTAATTTTATAGGATAAATTTTTTGTAAAACAAGTCGCGCAACAGCATCACCACTTTTTATTTTTAGGTCTTCTCCGAAGTTAAATAAAACAATGGTAATATACCCTCTGTAATCTTCGTCTATTACTTTTTGGTTGATAAACACAAAGTTATGTTTCCTTGATAGAGGTAAAATTATACCATAATAACCTTTAGGGATAGCAACTTTAACTTCTGTTGTAATTGTACATGCTGACAGTATTATTAGGAACAGTATGGTTATATGAACTGTACATTTGAATCCCTATGTTATTTTCCTCTTCAGTAGGAGAGAAGGAACCTGCTATTTTACTGCATTTCAGAACAGACATTTTCGTTCAGTTTTATATGAGATGATGTGATGCCCATTGTTATGATTCTCAAGGAATTAAATAACCAAACAAACAAAATGAAATAATTTTTTATATGATTTTATTTTGATTGTCACATGTGTAAAGTTTTTATTTTCAGTTTGATCCTGTTCTTTTATCGAATTCAAGGAATATCATGTTTAGCACATCATTTCTTTTCATGTCGTGTACTGCTTTCATCAGTTGATGAGTAGCACTGTACTTAGATCTTTGCCACATTTTCAGGCGGTGCAGCAAGCACTTGCGCGCCACCTATATATCACGCTATATATGCGGCCGCACAGGTCTGTGTGTGTCAGTCTCAGAGCAGCTAGCACAGAGGCTACATCCCTCAAACAGGTCAAGATGGCCAGTGTTGCCTAATGATAAGTCTATGGACGTCACCCAATTTTCCCAGTAATATTTCTACTATTAAACCTGGAGCACTTTTGAGCACTCTTAGTGAGATGAATGCATAATGTCTTACACTATTGATATGTAGAAATGATTCCTACAGGGACTCTCACATCAATGTGTAAAATCTTTTTTGAATTGGCTAATTATCAAATTTTGGGCAGCCAACTGTCAAATGACATCCACATAAATATTGAACTATCCTCACACTGACAGGTATAAAACACATATCAGACATACTCAGACAACAGTGGCTGACATGACTATAATAATATGTTCTTTGGATTATCCTTTACTTGTATGTATTATGCTTAGGAGATACAGACTCAGAAATGGTCGTTACTGCATGGGTGCGGTATTTACCGTAATACTAACTAGGTCAACTCAGAGAGGGCGTACTGCTTGCCACATTTTTAAGACATTGAAGGTTAACTGAGCTATGTCTTGTTCGGGCTGGGACGATATTGTTCTTCTTTCGTCAGACGTGATATGTAGATATGTAGCTATGTCCTTCCAGTCTCTTGACATTTTTTCACTCAATAAGCTGAAATACATTTGCACGGAGGTCGATTCCACGTCGTACTCTTCTAGTCTTTTTTTCTTTGAAGAAATTTTCAGTGAATTCCACCAAGTCTATTCTGTGGTTTTCCTTTAAACTTGTCATCAGTTCTTCTGTTCGTAAGTAGTAAGGAACTTCTCTCCACCATTTATTCAGCATCTCTATGCCCATAGCAGTTGGAGTTTTCGTCTTGTTCATGCTTTCAAGTTTAGCATGAGGGATGCCAAGATATACTCCTAAGGTCATCCATTGACGTGCTAACGATACAGAGATTTTTTGAAGAAAGATATCTGAATATCCTAAATCATCTTGAAAGTAATAAGTAGGTAGAGGCATTTTTTACCTTCAAAGGATTAGAGTGACAATCAAAAGAAGGAAAAGAAATAAATCAAAAATACATAGACCAATGATTAAAATGACACATGTACTTCATCGACATATGTACTTATGAGAACTTTAGATGCTCGTAACATGAGGCTTATATTTTATCTCAAGGAAGTAAAATTAAGTTACAGATTGTAACAAAACAGGTATATCGGGTAAATGTATACAAAGTATTAATAGACATAGTAACATAGAAGAAAAGAAAACAGGATAAAAGATTATAGTAGTTATTAATCCATATATGAAACAGTATATAACGCTCATGAATCCATATGTAGTACAAAAGAAAAGAAACAAAAACAAAAAAATTTCATATATTTTAAGACTATCAATATTTTTCTTTTTGATCATTTTTTTTTATTTAGATAAGTTGCAAGACAAAATATCTTTCCACGAAGACAGATATTCTTTCAGTTTTTCTTTATCTTCTTCAGTATATCTTTCTAAGTATATTGGATTTATGTCCAAAAAATTGGTGATAGAAAGATCTCCGTCTAAAATACCATGAACATTCATTTCTTCTGGCTTCAGATCTCGTTCTGCATGACAAGCTAACATGTCTATCACACTTTCAATTAAAGCATATTTTCCCATATTTCCTTCTCTGTAATATTCAGGATGATGATCATTGTTTTCATAGTGATGAAATAAAGCATTTTCCCAAGTTGTTTTTTCTTGGGAATTTTTTGGTCCATTTTTAGTATGGAACTTAAAGGTGTAACCTATGGCTTCTCTCATTGAAAACTTAGATAAGTCATGCACCATTATTCGTTCTGTTAAACACATTTTATCTGTTTCGTCAAATACGTTTTCTAAAAGGTAAAAAGTGAAACATATCATTTGTCTATGCCTTAAAACCTGTTCGAAATGTTGCAAGAGAAGTTTCAAGAAAGAATTGTTGCAAGTTATTTTTTCTTTTTTAGATTTTATGTATTTAATGGCTACATCGTCTTCCCAGTTTGCGTGTTTCAACAGTTTTTTTTATTTTAAAAGTGTACTTTCCCATATCAGCGTAGTGTTCTGCTCATGAAGCCAGACAAAAGTTTCTCTAGTTTCTCTTGTTTTTCTGTTGCCTTTTTCTTGTTTCTTCAAGGGTTTCTATTTTATGTACGCAATCAGGACAAACCCCGTCTTCTAGCGAAGGCTTCCAATCAGAATAACTGTTCATGTTACTTTGACGCAGATCAATGTTCACATAAAGTCTGTTTGTTCACTTATCTCATCTATTTTTTGATTTCTTAATCACTTTCATGTTTTTTTTTTCTAAATTTAAATGAAAAGCTTCGTTTGGCTTTTTCCTATAAGTCTCCATTAAAATATCAGAAGGCATAGAATGTGGCACATCACAATTTTCGCCGTCTGTTACAATTTTACTGCCTTCTTCTTCTGAGTCATCACCGTTGGCTACTATACGACCATACGGATAAGAACCTCTTCTGATGTTATATATTCTCTCTGCTTTAGCTAAGTTGTATGCCTTCCTGTGAGCAATTAAATTCATATTTTCATTTCGTGCTTCTCTTAATTGTAAAGTAAGATTGAGATTATTTTTTTCTTCCTCTTTTATGATATTAATGTGTTCACGTCTTTCTTCTTCTAACAGAGATATATAAGTGCCTTGATGTAAGCATATTTTTTCAAGTATTTCATTGCGCTTTACTTCAAAAATGACATTGTTCCCTTTTGTATCCATGATTAAGACTTGAGAAATAATCTTATTTTATATATTTTTTTTAGGTCTCACACGAGAAAGATGTTCATTCTTATAATTTTTTAGGTATCTCAGGATCTTTTGTTTCTTCAGTGAATACATTTGAGTCGGGCAAATGTTCTTGATTTGCTATGGTAGTTAGTAATCGATTATTTTTTTCGTACATTATGTTATTAGTGTCTCGGTTTTCATTTATTTGAGTAGATTTTAAGTCATGGTTAGAAACAGAAGATCCTATGACAGGATATGTCCATGTTTTTCTGTGATTTACATTAGTAACAAAACAAGACAGGAAAGTTTAAGTTTTTTCATTGTTATGATAAATATTTCCGCTTTCTGTACAAGACAAAAATATTTCATCTCCTTTCTGTAAAGAAGGGGAGATAGATTGTTTACGCGTTTCTAAGATAATGACAACGATGCTTAAAATAAGAGTAAAAACTACTCCTCCTGCTCCTACTTTCCCGTTTGAAATCAAATTATTTATTTTGCTTAAACTTTTCATGCTTCCTTCTTTTGTTTTAGGTTTGCTCATTTTTTAAAAAAAAATATCTTTTTATGATGATCAGTTCCAACAAATCGGCAAATAATTTCCAAGACAAGATGAAAAAGAAATAATACATTAATCTTTTTTTCTTTTTTGTGTTGTTCTTAAAAAATTATTTTTTGTAGAACAAATTTGTTTGTTACAAAACAAGGATTTCTTTTTTCTTCGATTATTTTGTTTTTTCTTTAGAAAGTATTGTTTTACTTTACTGTCATTCCAATCAGGATCTGAAGTGAAGCTAGATATAACTTGTTGCATTGTGTTATTCTCAGCTTGTTTTTCTAAAAAGAACAAGCAATATAAACCACAAGTCATAGAAAAAAGTCCTTGAATAGAATGAGAGGAATATTTATATTTTTTAGGCAAAGCTACATAACCTGTAGGAAATGATTTCACTGCAGGTATAGTATCAGCTGAATAAACACCATAATTTCCTTCTTTTTTTCTTTTAATTTTCTGCAAGAAAAAATTTATTTCCGCTCCATTCATTTTTAGGAATTATGCTATTTCAGATTTTGCTCTTAATATATTGCTAGAATCTAATCTCAGGAGTTCATGATGTTCTAAATATATGATAGCTGCTACTCCATGGGTTAATTCTTCTTCTAGTTTTATGACAAATCCTAAAGAACCATTTTCTGAATATTCGAATGTGCCTGACGTTATTCCGTTTTTAGATATGTCAAAACAGTAAAGACAATGTCCTTTTTTGAATTCATCGAAAGAAATATCTATCGTATCGTCTCTGAATATTGAACCTGTAGACCGTATAAGAGCTAGGTAGGCCATATTGTATAAATCATTAGGGTAATCTAATTCATAGTGATAGAAAGGAGTTTCTTAGCTTTGAAGTGCTCAAATTGAAATGGATTACGATTATGACTTCCTGTAAAGGCATCTAAATGAACTAACCCTATGATGACTCTTTTTGGAAGAGGAGTGTTGTTTACTATATGAGAGGCTTGCAAAATTGATTTCTGAGGACCAAAAGTGATGTATTTCATGTCTTTTTTGTTAACAGGATAATCCCAATACGGAGTAACCATTCTAGCATCCATTATTTTTTTATGGAATTTTTCAGACACTCTTATTCTTTTTATGAATAAATGTATGCCCTGTATGTCTATTATGTATTTTTGTGTACCTAATTTAGACATCAAACAAAAGTCTTCATCTGCTCTATCAAATTCTATAGTAAGAGGCAGATCTCCAGGTAACACTTTGACCTGTGCAAAAAGGTCATTATAAATTCGTCCTATCACTTCAAATAATTTCCCATTTTTAGTTTTGTTATAACGTGGTTTCACTCCAGAATTATGATCATCGCTGTTAACATTTCTTACTTCGTTAAAATCTTTATCGTCTTTGTAATACATAGCCAAAGCTCCCAAGTGTTTAGCAGTGGTTGGATCATAACTTAAAATATATTCCAGAATAGATCTATATCCGTGCAAATCATTGCTGTCTGATATTCATATTCCTGCTATAGAAAGTTTCACATTTTTAAACATAGTAGAAGCAAAATAATTCACTGGAAAAACTTTAGCTTTATCGTTTATTGTCACATCGTTAGCTGGGGCATCTGGGTTTTGTTTGTCGGCTTTCAATATTTTGTCAGACACTCGAATAAAACTGTCATGCAAAGAAATGAAATCTGTATGTTTAGATTTTAAAGTGAATTGAACTGTTGTGCTGTTAGGAGAAGCAGTAGGCTCAACTTTTTCATAATAAGTTTTAACTCTACTTATATCTGTTGGAGGAACATGAGTAAAATCAAATTCCGAGGCTACACAAAAACAAGGATCTTCGTCTAACAATGACATTTTTTTAAGGTGATGAACAAACTTTAAAAATATTTGTTTATTTTTCTCTTTTTTTAAGTAATCTCAGGTAATTTTATGTTAACCAAAGATATCTTTATTGAAATTTCTTCTATTTCTATTTCTTTTTTTATTTGTGATCGTTTTATTAACTTTTCTTTTTTTGGTAACATGTGAAATAACTTCTTTGCCTAAATCAGACAAAGTTTCTTGAGCTTCTCTTTTTAAAGCTCGTTTAAAGTTTTCACCTTTCATGACATTTTTTGCTACTTTAATTCCTCCTGTTAAGGCTCTTTTTCCTATTCCTTTGGCGGCTGATGCCACAACAGGTTTCACCAAAGGAATAACTGTTTTAAATAATCCTTTTAAAATACCACCTAGCCCATAACCTTTTTGATTTCTGCTTCCTATGAAGGGGGTTAAAGAATAGTATCATTTTCCATACTGTACTTCATAAGGATAAGATCGCTTAGTTAAAAAATGTTTATACTATATATCTTCAGGTGAATCGTTAGAATACATTTTTATGTTTTTTTTATTTATTTTTTTGATTAATCTCAAAACAATTTATCTCAACCAGTCAGATGCCCATTCCTTAGAAGAATATTTTGGGGTTTTTTTGCTTCTTCTTCCAGATCTAGTAGAATAAGGGGATGGCATTCCTGACAAATTTTTATTAGTTTCAATTTTCCCGAAGACATCTTCTTGTGGGCTTGGGTAAGATACTTTTACATCTCTTTCTTTGCTAGGTTGCTTTTCTTCAAAAGGGAGAGGAGGGATATTTTTTATTGGAGTTTTCACTCTGCCTCCGCTGGCTTCTCCTATTTTGTCTTCTTCTTTTGCAGAAAGATAGTCGGTGTCGTTATTTTTATCTTCAGTATCTTCTGTAGTTGTTTTTTTCAGAAGGGGCTTTTCTTTTTCTTGAAGAAGAGTTTCATCCAAAATGCCGTCTTCAGAAAATTCATAGTCTGTAGCATCTGTAGAATAATTGCTTTCATTTCTTTGTTTGTCTTCCATGTTTTGATCTTCTAAAGGATATTTTTTATTATATAAGGACGATTGTTTTTTTTAGCTTTTTTTGGCTTATTTAAAAACCATGATTTAGGAATATGATTAGATATATTGACCCAAAGTTCTTCTGTTCCTATAGGTTCTGTTTTTATGCTTGCATTTTAAAAGAATTTCATGATGCTTATCACATTAGAATTTCTTATTAGTTTACCTCTGATGATTATTTCACCATGTTCATTCCATAGATAGTTCAGTTCTATCTTTTTTTTGAGAATTTCTTTTATGTAAGGAATTTGTGCTTGTCTTATGTTGGATAAGATCTCAATTATTGATATACCTGGTTTAATTTCTTGTTTTTTTTCTGTAGGAGCAGAATACATGAAAGCCGAGTCTTTAGCTATATTTTGATTTGTGCTTAATATCTTATACGGTTTCACGTCATACATTCTTTGCGCTAATAATTCTTGTTGCCTTTCGAGAGCAGGATTTTTTCTTGGTCAGTGTTTTTTTCATGAGTATGATTTTTTGCTGAAGATAATTTTTTGTAAGTTGCTAAAGTTATAACTATACTTTTTTTGAACCTAGCCATAATATTAATTTTTTGCACCTGCCAATCCTCCTATTAAGGACACTGCTAAAGGGAGGAGAAGAGAGAGAAATCCACCTTTTTGTTTTAAAACTGCTTTCCTTTTCTTATTATTCACACTTCTATTAATAAGATATCTTAAAGTGTTCTTGTATTTTTTTAACTTTGAATAAGACACTGAATTTAATTTAATGTTTCCTGTAAAAACATTAAAAATGCACTGACATATAGAATCTAAATCTTCTTTATCTGCATATTCTATTAACAAATCTCTTTTTCTTTTGTTTTTTGTGTTTCCTAACATTGTCAAAAAAGCTAATCTTTTGACTGATCTGATGTTTGCTGCTTTCTTCTTGATTTTTCTTTTTGGTCGTTTGCAGCTAGTTCGTTTTTTTTCTTTTTGCTACAACTGATTTCTTTTTTATTCTTTTTTTTCCTTTTCTTTTAGAAACAGGTATTTTTTTCTTTAACGGTGGCATTCTTATAAATCAACTATGACACAAAAACTTTTATTTTTTTCATATATTTTATTCAATCTCACGAACTTTAATTTGGTTCATACATGTATAGTTGTTTTCTGTTTTATATTTTATTAGGTATATACACCTCTTGTCCTATGTCAAATATGTTGCTCCTAAATCTGTATTCTCGAGGAGTTTTTTGATGACCATCTATTAAAAGATAGGAACGTGGTTTCCTAGTTGCTTCATTAAAAATATTAACAAAAGTTTTATAATTTTTAGGCAACAGTTTTCTCCCTAATGTTAAAGGGACAGTTTGATCTAAAGGTGAATTAAAAATAACTAAATACGTCGCATTTCTATTAACAGTTTGCCTTTCTTTTCCTTCAGAATAATAATTTTGTGAAATATATATAACATTTATCGATTCATGATGACATGTTTGAGTGAAAAGTTTTCCTATTTCAGGATTATTTCCACATTCTTTCATTAAATCATCTAAAATAACAAGTCCATTAAGGTCAGGTTTTATATATTTATCAAAAGAAGAAGGAATACCGTTCAAAAATGTTATGCTTTTCCCCTCCATGAAGTCTTTTTTTGCAGGAGGGGTTTGACCATAACACCATATAATATAGTCTATTTTTTTCTATTATTCGCTCATTATTTTTTAATAGATCATACACAAAAGTAGTTTTTCTACTGTTGCTTGGTCCTGCTATGATCATAGAAAATGGAATTCTAATACATGCATTAAAAACAGGGAATTCTATGTCTTCCATTTTTTATTTTCCTTTTATTTTGTTTAATTCCTCTTTATAAAAACTACCGCTCAATATTTCATTATTTTTATCTATTAACACATAAGTAGCAGTGTATGTTCTAAGAACATATGCTATTTGAAATATTTCTTCTTTCCAATGAGAAGAATACCCTCTCCTGAAAGCAGTCTTATATTTACTTATTCATACTTTATCTCCTACTTTAAAAGGCAGTTTAATTCTTTTGCTGTACAAATATTTTCCGTATTGCTTTAACCATATTTTTCTTTCGTTTGATTTGGTTACTTCAGAAGGACTTATTCCTAATGTTCTATGTTTACTATGATTATAACTTTTAACTAACTCCTGTAGAACGTCTATATATCTCAGACTCTTTTTGAAAGAAAGATATTTATATATTTTGTCTTGTATGGTACGATTGAATCTTTCTACTATAGCACATTTAGTGTCTTGAGAAGTACTGAAAAATTTTATTTCATTTTCTTTTAAAAATTTTTGAAAAACACCTTTAAATTTGCTTCCTTCATCTAATTGTATTAAGTTGGGCTGAACTTTGCTTTTTAACAAAATTTTTTTGAAGCCGTCTAGAGTGACATATGCAGTTTTGTTCTCTAAAGGTTCAATATAAGCATAACGTGAAAAACAATCTATACAGGCTAATAAATATTTTATTCCATTGTTTTGATCTTTAAGGTTAAAAATACTTATTAAATCAATTTGCCATTGATCGTTTATGCCTTTCACTATTGTTTTTCTTCGAAGAAATTTATATGTTTTTTTCTTATGTGAAGTGTAAGTTCTAGTGTTACGGAGAAAATTTAGCACGTCCTTTTTCGTTATATTTTCATCTATTTTTTTAGCTGCTTCATATAATTTTTTCACAGAAGAAAAAGATGAAGGATGAGAAGGAGTGAAATAAATCTTTCTTAAAATATTTTCTTTGTCGATGTTTGAAAAAATATTTGCTTATAAACATGAAAAGAGAACCATCTCAGAGCAGTAGGTGATATAATTTTTAATGAATGAATGACATCTTTTGCAACAGCATTCAGACAAAACATTTCACAACATTTTAAATAAATGAATGACAACTTTTTTCATGCACGCGAAACAAAATGGAAATCGATACGCGTCCATTCCAAGAAAAAAAAGGTAGAGACATATTTTATCCCCTTATGAGTTGAGCAAGAGCACAAATTTCTCTTTCGAGACGTACTTTTTGCTGACACATAGGTTTTAAAATTTATGTTCCATAAAAAACTTTGGCCTTAGAGCAAGTTCCTCCATTGAGGTGTTCTTTCTGCCAATGCATAAATTCTCAGAATGGGGCATATTAGCACAGATTTTAACCCATTTTTATGCGTGAAAAATGTCATTAAATGGAATGCAATTTTCCGGATTTCCGTGAAAAAATGAAACAAAAAATCTTTTTGCCTTATAAAAGAAACATTATTCTATAGCATAGATATTAGTGTATATAGGAATAAACCCATCAGGTATTCTAGTTTTGTGAATTCCTATAGTTTTTTGTGCATGTTTTCTTACGTTTCCGGTTTTCTTCAACACAGTTCTACCTTTAGTGGAACAAATAGTTTTCTGTTTTTTTCCTTTTTTGAGTTCTTTTTCTTCTTTCTCACTTTCTTCGTCTTCTGTCATGCTAGTCCCTGCTTTTCTTTTATTTCTTTTTTTGCTTTGATTTTCATTTTCGTCTTCAGGCAGAGGAGAGGCTGTCAGGTTGCCTTTTCCTTCTGATTCTTCGGTGTTTTCTGTGTCGCTGATTTTTTCGTCGATAATTAGCTTCAATTTATTTTCAGTAGATTTAGCTTTGTTCCTCATTTTTTCTTTGAGATATTGTGTGTGGCATGAATTACATCTCAAATGATTTTCGTCAGCAGAAAAATAATGGAGAGAATGAAAAGGTTTATGAAACCTTATGCATTCTTGAACCATGCTTTTTTGACATTTTTCACAATATTTTTTATCTTGCACTATTCTCCCTTTTCTTCCACAATATTCACACTTAACAGGCATTTTATGTATAGTTGTATATAATTAAAGAAAAAATACTTTGACCGTAGATATGTTGTAATCTTTCTTGCTGTAGCTCTTATCTCACTAAGGTCTTCAATCGCTGTCACTGTCACTAGAGGCTATGTTATCGTCGCTGCTGCTGTCACTATGAGACTTATATTTTTCTTTTTTTTTCTTAGTGTTCTTAGTCTTTCCAGGCTTTTCTTCTTCACTCATTTTTTTTAATTTTATCTATTTTTTTATCTATTTTATTCCTTAGTTCAAAGAGTAAATCATATTCTTCTTTAAGAAGAGAAATACTTTTGTCTTTTACCATATCATGAAAATGTAAATATATTTTTCCTTTGAATTTATTTATGTCTATTCTTTTCCTTTTGCCAAAAGCTAAAGTAGGATATTTAGATGATTTACTCATTTTGTTTGTTTGCGGATAGTTTGCTGTTCTATTTTTGTCTTTATCTCACAAACTTTTCTTCTTTTTGAATGAATATCTTCAAAAGGAATTTCTTTCATTTTTCTTTTTAAAGGGGGAATCTTACAATGACCATATGCGTAAGATTTAATTCCTCCTCTTCTCAAATATCTTTTATCTTCAAAAGGAGAAAGAGATATCTTTTTTTGAGACATAGTGTATACTTTGTGTTTTATGCTTCTTATGTTATCGAATTCTGCTTCTTTTATTCTATTTTGGACTAAGGTAAGCTTAAAGTCATTGTGCCTTATAGTTTCTATGCTACTTTTTTTGACTCCCTTTATTTTTTTCTCTTATTCCCCCTTCTCAAATAAAATTGAATACATTTTTGGCCTGAGAGCAATAAATTCTTTTATTTTTTTCCCTCCTGCTTCATCTTTAAATTTACCTAAGACCTTTTTGTTCGTTTCATTATACAAAAAATGATCTTTAGGTAAATTAGAAAAATCAAAAAATTATTTAGATCTTTTATTTTTTTAAGATAATTTGTATCTTTTATGTAATACACTAAAGAATCTGTGTCTGTATATAACAGTTGAATATGTACGTCTTTGAATTTAGGCAACATGACATTATAATGGAAATTAAACATCCATAGTTTAGATAACTCTAAAACAGAAAACCCAATGTAGATCAGTTTGTCTAGTAAAAGTTTTTCTTTGCTGCTTTGTATTCCTACAAAGTCCTTTTGAAATATATGAAGAGATTTAAAAGTAGGTTTTTTTATAAGATTTTTACTTTCTTTAGGGTCTGAAGTTAATTTCATGCTAGTTCTTTTCTTAACATTTTCCATCGTTTTACCAAATGCTGCATTATTTAATAACTTAAAGAATTCTTTTTCGAAAGCAGAGGTAGCCAAAGTTTGTTCTCTGTTATTGAATAAAATGTAAGATTTCATCCAATCTTTCTGATGAAAGCTTAAAACACGATGAATTTTATTTATCTTTAAACCTAATGCAAGGTATAATTTTAAATTACGATAATGCACTACATAATTTTTTTTGTCTTTTAAATTGCATATAAGCTTTTTTCCTCCTTTTTTGTAGGACGTTTCAGTTTTTTTCAATATTTCTTTTGCATATGGAGATAATTCTTGTTCTTCTATTTCTATTTTTTGTGGAGCTAGAGGAAAATCGTTGTGCATGTCATGAAGACAGTCAGGGTAAGTTAAACTTACCTCCAGTATGTATCCTGTTTCATTATAATCTGAAATGCTTTCTATGTTTAGTTTTTGAATTTGATTTTGGGTTAGCCATTTAAAATTTGAGTGAGGCAAAAATTCTGCTAAACATTTGCCATAAAGGTTATTGCAGTCTATGTAAAAGATGATTTCGTAGGAAGAATTAGCTTTTGCAACCTATGAGAAACATTAGTTATGCCACCCCTTATACCGCCTTCTATAAAATTATATATTTCGATGTCAGAAAGCAACTCTAGTTCAACTTCTGTATGTTTTAACATAGCTTGATAACTCAAACTAGGTGCCGTTAGAAAATGAGCAGGGTCTAAACCGTAATAACTTAAGGCCTTTTCTCTAAAGATTCAAAAACATCACATAAAAGCAAAACTTCTATTTTCAAGTAGGCTTTCAAATAACCTTTTATGTTTCTACATTTTAATGCTTTAAACATATGAATTGCATGACAGTAATCGTCCTCAGTTATATTTTTTTTTGGTTAAAGTAGTTTCCAAAAGAATGGTCTGATAAATTTATGTAAATTTCTGATAAGATAATAGTGATCATTAAATAACAATAAATCAATATGTCTTCCTTCAGTAAGGGGAGAAGAAAGGACTGAAATATACATAGGGAAAGGCTGAAACTTTTTTTTCAGATTTAAAAAGGCCAAACACATTTACAGTAAGATTATTTTTCTTTTCGAACTTTGGAATTTCACTCAATTTGACAGGAAAAGAAAGAAAAGAAAGATTTAATTTTCCTAAAAAAATATCGTATGACTTAGCCAAGTTTGCATTGTGAGGAACTTTATGTAATCCTGCTAAAACAGAGTATACAAAGCATTTTTTGCCGCTTCCTTTTATGTTAAGAACTGATTTTTTTCTTTGAATAATGCTTTCTTTCCCTTTTTTCTCCCCTCCAAAAGGATTATATTTAAAAACAGAGAGGCGTAACATTTTTATTTCTCTTAAAAACCATCCTGACCCCATGTGCAAAAAAGCATCGAAAAAACCTAAGATCACAGAAAAGGAATTTCTTATTAATTCCTCTACATTATGAGAATCAAAGTTTACTTGAACAGGACTTTGGAACCATGGTTGAATTTCAAAATATTCATTGTCTTCTAGATTATATTTTCCTAACACTAACGATAATTGAAATTTAACCCCCCTTCTTTTTTTTTTCTTCAAAATTAATTTTTTAATTTTTTTGGTCTGATTAAGTAAAAATAAATCAGGATCATATTTGTGAAGAGCAGGAGTTAAATCATATTCTACGATTAAATTTCTGAAAGCTTTACTTTTTTTCATTTCTTATAGGTCTAAAATGAAGAACTAAAAAAACTGTTCCATATTCAAATTGAACCAACTTTCCCACATCGTCACATATAGTTATTTCGATTTCTTGTATTTCACTTTTTTTTACCTTTTTATAGTACGGAGAAACAAAAACTTCCTTTATATCGTCTCCGAATTTTTCACTGCAACGAATAGTTCTCAATAAAGGAATTTGAAGATCGCCTACAATTTCATTAGCAACTATATCAGTATAAATATAAATATTAGAAGAAACGTGATGCAAATTAGGTACACCTCCCGCATGAAAATATTTATAATGTTTGTATCTTAAAGTAGTGCTCATTAAAATCTGAAAATCTAATAAACTATTCAATGGAAGCCCTGAAAAAGTTATAACGTTACTGTTTTCGATCTCAGCTTTTTGAGCTTTAAATTACCATCTAGTTTCAAGGTAAGTGTTCCAACAGGATTTAAAAGAAGGAAACAATGTTCATATGACTTGTGTGATTGCTTAGATGGAAAACGCAGTAAATGTGGAAAGCTATCTACAAAAAGCTGCTGGACAGGACAAAGCTATATTAGAATGTGCTCGTACCACAATTCTGTGTGCTATTATTCTGGAAAAAAAAAGAAGCTGGCCATCGAAGTTATATTTTCAGACAACAGCCCTCAAAAAAGTCATTGTACATAGCTATAGAAAGTGCTTTACGTATTTTTCAAGCCATTTTTTGTTCAACTGCAAAATAGACAAAGGGCACAGCTTTTATCTAGCTCAATTGCTAAGTCAAATAATAAGTGAAAATGAAATGCTGGCATGCTTTAAATCCAAAGATATCACAAAATTAACTACAAAAAAATCATTTTCCAAAAAAGATTTTATTTTTTTCTTAACTGAAATGTTTGTAAAAGGGACCTATTTTTCTCACAAAAAAAAAATGTGTCGAAAAATTCAAATTACATCAGAGATTTAGACTTTACAATGCTCGTAATAAAAAATATAGAAGAAAAAGGGTTAAACCAAGCAATCAAAAATTTTTCCTTCTTTCAGATCATCAGAAACACCATAGAAAATGAAAGCCTTCTCCAACTTATGCTTGATCCAGATCTGGTTAAAAATCTGCTTCTCAAATAATTAGGCTTCATGTTATCACTTGATCCAGATCGAGTGAAAACAAAAGCTAAAACAAGGCTTTCAATATCTTCATTTTATTCGACGTAGGTTAAATAAAATGAAATATACAATATAAGCCATTCATATATATCTATATATCTACTTAGCTCATATAGAGATAGGAAACATTGTTTTTGTTCCAAAATTTTCACTTTAGGCCTTTATTTTTTCAAAATTGAATCAGTCATGTAGATCTACCTTCACGTGGTGACTGATGGATGTATATTTATACATACAAAATATGTGTAAATATATAACGAATATCTACTTTTGGTTAAAAATTGAGCAACTTACTATACCTTGCCTATTACAGAGAGCAGCTCAAACTCTGTATAAGCCGCTCGCTGTGACTATACATAAACATCAAACAGCTCGCTATTGCGAGCCTTTTACAGTGAGCAGCTGAGACTCTTTATATGCTGCTCACTGCAACTACAGGCTCACTAAATGACTCACTAACTGACTCACTAAATGACTCACTGATTGGCTTACAGTGATTAAATATAAACAGCACACTATAACTACTCACTGTAGTGAGCAACTCAAACAGATCATTTTGACTAATTATGACTAATGCAACACCTAACACCTATTGCTCTCCCATCTGGAGGGATTCATAAGAACTAATTGAATCTTGTCTACATATCTGTCTACATTATGACATGGAATCTAGTAACAAGGACATGGAAAAATAAGAGACATGATCTTATCCTAAATTCGCTATTTGACATGAAGCTTAATAACAAAGAGATGGGAAAAGCTGTTCACATAAATTATTTAGTTCCACGTAACCTGGAACAGGACAAAAATAGTTTATATTATTCTCGGTAGAGGGAAAGCAAGAATGCGTTCTGCGTTCAAAACACAATGAAATCTAACGTCATAATTGTAAGCTATCAGCAAATATTCTTCACTGATATCAGTGAAATATATTAAACAATAAAATAAGGAGCTCTATACATGGATCTTTGAAACTGATAAAGAAAATACAAAGAATAAGAGCTTTATAAATGTAATAATTTAGTTCCACATAACCTACATCATACCAGATATAGTTCATATTATTCTCCGTAGAGAGGGACAAAAAATCCGCGTTTTGAATAAAACCTATCGTTTCAATTATAAACTACCGCTGTGAATTCCTCTAATAACTCGGCAAATATTCTTTGCTGATATCAATGAAATATATAAAAATATAGAAAAGAAAAAACTCTATCCATAAAGCACACAAACTGTTAAAAAATCTATATCCTCTTAAACTGAATGTCTATTTGTTCATAGACTTAAAAGTGTAACCCCACATTTATGATTTCACTGCTGAGGTGGAGTATATAAGGAACGCATGGTCTAGGGTTAATTGGAGAGGTCCGTCCCTCATGTCACAAACCTCCACGCTTGTGTAGCTCCAGGTGGGTGTAGCTCCAAGTGCTAGCTTCAGTGTAAACAAAATCATGACTATGCTTGCGACCTTGTCGACTTAGAACGGTTGATGCTCCCACTGTTGGTTGAAGCATGCATGCATGCTCCCATCAGTTGGTTGAATGTGTCCCTGGTATAACCTAAATGTCAGGTTAAACTCATAAAACCCACTCCTCCCTCAATCCTTCCACAATCCTCCTCCTTCAATCCTCCCTCAATCCTCCTCCTTCAATCCTCCCTCATCCTCCTGCACATTCATCTCAGTTGAGTCCTCTATACCAAAGGCACAGGAGAGAACCTTGTGACATGAGCACCACTTGACCTCTTTTGTATTTAAAACCTGAAGTGATATGATTACTATTTCCAAAATATATCTATAAACGACCTCTTTTATAGATAAATTAGATATATCTATAAACGACCTCTTTTATAGATAAATTAGATATATCTATAAACGACCTCTTTTATAGATAAATTAAATATATCTATAAACGACCTCTTTTATAAATAATAGGAGGTCTTCTCTGGATAATCCAAATATGGTGGTCTTTTCTGGATAATATCCAGAAAAGACCAACTATTATACTACTGTTATTTACTTTGTGATGGTGAGTGTAAGGCACGTGATGAAACCCGCCTCCGTGGAGGGTATTTGACCTAGTGTAACTAAAAGGTTTGTGGTGAATGTGATTGTAACATAAGGTAATCTGATGTAAATTAAACCATTAGTAGACATATTTGGCTAGTAATTAAAGCCTTGTATGGTAATCCAAGACAGAATATTTTCACCTCAGGGTCGCATTGAAGTCAGAAATTGGTTGAAAAATTGTGATTTTTTTTTTTTCGGAGCCTGAATGATCACCCTAAATGTGTAAGTAGTGTACTGTTATTGGTTTTATTCAACAGCCTAAAGGGTTTAGTAGCTCTGTATGTAATACTATTAAGATATGAAAGGTTTAAGTGCCTCTATGAGGCCATATACTTTATGACAGTGTTTGTAAGGTGTGTGTAAGGCGCGTGATGAATCTGGCCTCCGCAGAGGTCATCTTTCGAGGGCTAACCATACAGAGGATATACTAAAGAAGTGGTAGATGGTATTTGTTACTGGAAGTGTATGTCCTGAAGATGTAATACATTGATTTTTATGCTTATTCTACAGGTTTTGTGTCTTTGAGACTAAAGATGAGGTTACATGCAAAGACATTTTGATAAATCTCAAACTCTGCTATACAAGATATTTGACAATTTCAGGAGTTTTCTAGCCACAGTTATAATTTTTGGTGTACACATACTAGGGTATTGTACCAGTTTGGACCTGTAATTTTGTAATGATAGGATGGTTTTTTAAGGTGTGGCGTGTTGTATAAGGTATATGTAAGGCGCGTGATGAATCAATTTTGTGATTTTACGGTGATTGTGATAAAAACTGACCCCCTGGGAGTTAATGACTTGAATGAACCTTTTCATAAAGCCAAGAAATTGGGCTATCAATAAAATAAAGTCTTAAAATGTAATGCTGGGTTTGTCATCTTGACCCCCTGACCCCCATAGGTGGGAGGTTTTACAAGAATCGCCCATATGTTTCTTTATTTATTTTTCAAGTGTATAAATTATAACGGTTACATATCAAAAAGGTTTCTAACATAGGACCTCTAACGGATTAACCGTTTTGAATCAAAATGTATCATTAGATAGTATAGTTACGTTGAAAGTCTTTATCAAGACTATATAATTAATATGTTTGTAATAATAACAAACTCACTAGGATATTATTATATGGTTTATTTCAATACCTAACAGATCCGTTACAAATATCTGTTATCCATCCACATTGTCGAACTGTATCAACTTTCCTATTTATTCATTTGTAACTATTAATACTATCGAGTATGTCAAATACCTTTCATATGATACTTTAAATAATGTTAAAGTTATACCTATGGTTATACCTCTATTATTAGGGTAAAGACATGATGTAATGTTATCCCTATATAATAATGTAATAGTTATAACTCCTTCCTAATGTCTGGGGGAGTAGTATAGAGGCATTGTATTATAACCATAGTTATGGGTACCATCTGGCATGGCTGGTGAGTCCAGTCGTTGGGTGTTCCTCAGGTTCCGGATAGGTGGCAGCACCGATCCGGGCCTGTGGGGACATCTGACGACAAACACCAAGGTCCGTATATAAAGACCGGGGCTCAGCCGCTATGTCAGAGGCCCTCCTGGCCTCTGACCATGTAAGATCTTTGATTAACATTAGCTGCCCCTTCATCATCTTCCGGGTAGCCATTAAGTGTCTTAAGCAATTAAACATCCGTTGGCTTACACTTGAATTACCGCCTTACTCCTTCTTTCCTGATCTGTAAGGCCCAAACCACCGAAAAAGTAGTACAAACCATTACAATACTATAAACGTGTGTGGAAGTTCAAAGCATTCCGATGATCATTAACATCTAAAAAAAGTGGAAAAACTTTAGTCAGAATAAGCTCAACTTAAATATACCAACAGTAAGTGACCATGAGACCCCAACAGCTCCAAGCAGCCCCTACTTTTCAAGTTGCTAGGGTACTAGCAGACAACTTGAATAAAAGCAATCATGATATCACATAGTACCAAAAGCCAATTTTTTATTGTTTTAGTTGTGTCTATAGAATAAATATATATATTCATTAGTTTATTCATTGTAATGACTTATACAGTACCATTCTATGCATAATTCATACCGGTAGTATTTACCATTGTATTCAAAACACTGTATGTACAAAACTATGGGATTTATATAAACTGTATAAACAGTGTTAAACTTGAAATAACTTTTCTGATTTTGTGTGATTATTAATTCATTTTGAAATCATTATGTCTCCAACAGAATCCTAACCCATCTTTAAGCTGTCTACTGTGTAAACTGATGAATATATGAAGTGTATCAAATTGCATTAAAATATGACCAAGACAACCGTAATATTGCGTGTAGTTCATGAATGTAAATTATTTTAACCCCCCCTCAAAAATTGTGGGTTAAAAAAATTCTGATCCCCCAGTCAAGGGGTTAAAAAAAATTGGGACCCCCTCTCAAACCCACTAGCCCTCCCCCCCACCTGTTAAAAAATGACCCTACGGGTAAGTCTCTTATCGAATTTGAAAATGTCTGATTTATCTATTTCTATTGAATGATTGGTTTGGAGCCTAATTACAAACGTTTCCCTAGGGATGGGGGCTGGGTTAGGTCCTACATTTTCATGCCAACCAGGTGTCGCTTTGCGATACCTGTTTGGTACAAGAGGGGGCAGCACCACACCTCGCATCCAGCTCCTACTAAGGAGCCGGACAATCGGCAGAAGGGGACTGGACCTCGTCCAATCCACACATCTTACTAGACCTTCTCAGGAATCAATATGGGCCATCCGAGCAGATGGAATGTTAAGGGCTTTGCCCAACCAGAATCTCTCTTGTTGTGTGTTGCTTATAGTCACTAAGCGAGCCTAAGAGCCACCCAAATGGATACACTGTCCAGATGCTTGCTGAAGCAGAGGAAGAACAGTTCCTTCGGTGTATCGATTTGGGTGGCTCCCCATTATTGCAAAGCTATGGATCCGTTCACAAAGCCTGCATTAATTATTAGGATGCTGTTTGGGAGGAGAAAGGTATGACTAAATGTTCTGTTCTGCTCTGAAGCCCAAGATGGGGGATCAAATCTGGGTAGCAACTGCAGTACTAACCGAGAAAGAGCGGTTCCTTTAAATGCATTGAAAAGGAAAAAGGGGGCTGTCAATTATGTGAAAGTCATGGGGTTATCGATACCTGTTGTAACTAATGTAGTCCTATATATATATATATATATATATATATATATATATATATATATATTTCACAGTTATTTTCATTCAAGGGCTGTGAAATCTTTTAATACATTGTAAACTGGTGAAAAAAAGTCTTTAGAAGAATGGCCCAATCCTCATCCTAAAGAGGTCTGTCTTTACTTTCACAGAGATTCTTTGCACATTTCTGTACAACAGTATGGCCACCTGGCTTCTTGTAAAAACTACACTGGTTCAATGCTAGACCATCACCATGGTCCACTGTTTTACAGGGATCCCTTGTAGATCTAACAGCTATTTTTACAATGTCTTCTTGCCAAAGAACCAAATCAGCCATGCAAAGGTGGCCTTTATCTAAACTCTTGAAAACGTAAGGAGGGGGAGGTTAAAGACTCTGCAGCTTTATGAGAAGGTGGCTGTCAAATGGCAAAAAAGCAGATGCCGTAGTTTTGCAGTAAGTACATATATTAAAGGGCTTAGCACCTCCCCCTACAGGCCAGGCAGGCTTACCCATTAAAAGGTATAAATCCATCTATAGCCAGCAGTCATGTATACAGCCCTGTACCTGAGGTATCAGCTCATTAGAGTAAAAATTCGTTGAACATGGATTTCCTCTTTAGAAAAATTCTGTTGTTATTAGCCCTTGTGAACAACATAATGTGCAAAGGTGAGTTTTTTATATTCATTTTACTGATGACTTTTTAATTTTAATGGAAGTAGGCGGAAATTAATTGGGAAGATGGCTCATGTACTCCAAATTCAAAATTGGGAATGAATCAGCTTGTACATTTCCCAACAGTAGCTTTCACTTTAAAGTGACGTACCTCTGTCTCTGTGCTAGTATCTAGTGTATACATTGCAAGCCATTTACAAGGTGCACATAGGCAGATTTAGACTGACCCAGTTATTGAACTTAAACTTCAACATAATTATACACAAGTCACTATAATAACTGAAATTGGATCATAGACAGAAGTAAGCAATAATTAATCAATTAATCTTACAATGTGGTTCAAGTTCCATGTATGTTCCATATAATCTGGTGTCATTTATCTCCATACAATCTGACTTCCATGCCATATAACCTCATATGATTAGGTTTCAGTGTCATATATCTTCAAACAATGTGGTTTCAGTGCCAAATATCTTCAAACAATGTTGTTACGTTTCAGTGCCATACCAGGCACTCCCTGCTCCTGACCTGTACTATAGTTTTAATGAAGCTAACGGGGACAAACTACCTGGTGTACCTGTAGAAGCTGACACTGCTGGAACACTTGTCTTTCAACAAGGTAATTTCTCTTCATTTTATTTATTGTTCCCATCCCATATATTCAATGTTGGTATTCAACCATGTTATATTTCTGATATGTCTTCTTGTAATAATCCTACTGTAGGGAATGGAGTATCTATTTCAAGACTAACATGTATTCTAGACTATTATTTCTATGAGAATAGTATGGGATAAGACATTCTTCAGGATCGATTCCTAAATTATTTTTGGAAGGGCACTACTGGTGGCCTCCAGCATGTGATGTAGTGAATGACCCAGAGGATGCTCAGAGCAGACATGATTAACTGTAAAGAGTAAAAAACAACCTGCCATTGACATACTATCTTGGGGAGATATCACCCTACCAAATAGGGAGGCAGTACGCTCTATAAAGTCAGAGGTGTAGGAAAAAGGAGGCCGTAGGGGCCTGGACCCCCCAAACATAAAAGAGGTGAGGTCTGAGTATATCTGGGCCCCCCAAAATCTGAATTTTATGATAAATTGAACAAGAAGCTAAGATTTTGCATCTCAAAGTAGATTGATATAGTAAAGGAATAGCGAAAATTGGGGCTTGAACTTCAAATCAGATCTAAAATTAATTAGAAATTACTTTTCTATACAAATTTTATATGAGTATGTATATAAGCGCTATTGCGCTTGAGCCAACAATTTAAAGTGTTCAAGGTGGGGCCCCCACTGGGCCCCACGATGAAGATTTGCTTTCTATACACCTCTTTTACGCAAGTTATTAAGTTTTTTTCTGAACCTTCTTTTTGATTACAATACTTATTGATCATATCAATGCTTACACTACTTTAGCTGTACTGGGACAAGGACTAAATCTAAATGAGGATGGTACGTCTGACATCGACTACATCAACTTGGGAAATCAACGAGATAAATGTCCTGGAAATCTGAACCTCTGCAACAATGGACTGACCATAGGCTTTTGGGTATGTCAGGAGAACTAAAACCACTTGTTTCTCTTGGATACATTCATATCTATTCTTAACAATTATATATATACATGCAAGCTTGGCCTATCCAATTATCATTCCTTTTACACCATATTTCAATTTCATTTTAACTCATTACATAGATGATGACAAGAAATGTGATTGTCACACTCGCATTTCTTTCATACAAGGAAAAACAGTCTGAACAATTTTAGATTGTAATATAGATCACTGTATAATTCACTGAAGACAGGCCAATGATTTGGATAACATTCATTAATATATGATAACATACTCAAAATATGCAATCCTTTATATTTCAAAAATTGGTAAACATAAGGGAGGGATCAATTTTTAATGACAAGGCAGGGGGGCGGTGGGTTTGAGGGTGGGGTCAGAATTTTCTCGCCCCCTTCATTAGGGGGGATCAAAATAAATCACCTGTTTTTAGCAAAAAGACAGCCCCTTACTATAGGTTAAAAGGGCGCATTCACATGCGATTTTCACCTCCCGAGGGGGGTCGAACAAATTTTGACATGTCAAGAGGGGAGGGGGTGACATTTTTTTCATGCATCCGCATGCAAACACACCAGCCCCCCCCTGTTGTTAAAAAATGATCACTCCCTAATAGTATGAAGAAAATTCAATAACTGATACTGGTATTCAGATTTTGTGTGAAATATACTTTACTTAAATCAACATGAAACTCATGTAGGTTTATTAAAGTACTGTAGAGTATGTAATGGAAAACCTCTGCAGAGCTGGATGTTTTGCCACAAAACCTCTAGCTCTAAGGAGGTTTTCTGACAAATTGTGACATAAACTCTAGAGGCCAGAAGAGGATTTAAATCTTCTACACTGGATGTGATACAAAGCTATAGTAAATATATGGTGTTCAAGACTCCAATCACCAGCAATCTCAATAGTATAATGGTTAGCATGGCTGACTTTGAATCACAGAATGTGAGTTCAAGACTGCAAGGGGAAACCCTTTTTAACATACATATACAAGGCTAATGTGGTCTTTGTAAAAGCCACCTTTGAAGCCCCTTTTATACTATTGGCAACGAAGGGGATATTGATTATAACACATCATTTTTAGAATGTGTTGCAAAAAATTATTACAGTGGCCATCTGAGAATAAAAATAAAATCACACCAGGGGTTTGAATTTGTGTGGTCTAGATTTCCAGTCCCAGGCCTCAAACACTACACTACAGTGACCAGTCAAACTTTCAAAGTAAAATTACCCTCTTTATCGATAATTGATTACTCAGTCATAGTAGTAACATATTTCCATTCAGTAGATGTTCTAACACCCACAGTATCAGCTGAGGGACTCATGGTGTGTTATGGTTAGCACATGGGACTCCAGCACTGTCTGATGCATGGGTACGAATCCCATATGGGACAGTATTTTCCCAAGAATTCCACCTGCTGTTCAAAAATGGCCTAATTCATAAAACCTCCTGCTACGCTTGACCTATGTCACAAAACCTCCTCCCAGACCTGACCTGATTCACAAAACCTCCTGCCAGAACTGACCCAATTTATAAAAAAACCCTGCTGACTGTAGAATGTGGAAATAAACCTACAGTAGGAACAATGGGGTGCACAGCCAGGTGGAGTATAAGTGCAGGTACACAGCTCCATATACACAAAATCAGCTCTATTCAGGGCTCCCACTAGGCTTATACAGAAAATCTGATCACCCACCAACCCCAACATATATATGGGCCTATTTAGGCTCCAAGGTAAATTGCTAAGTCTGGGGTCAACAATTCAGATTGAAATGGGTCTGTCCAATGAACACAAGTACAAAACTTCTGTAAATTCTCCTGTATATAAAGCCACTGCTAGTACCAGAGCCCAAAGTCAGGCTGCAGCTTTAAAATTAGGGTATTTGACACTATAAAAAGTACTAAATTGAAGCCCTAGGCGTGGTTTATAATATTCTTCCTATCTCAGGGTGTGGTTTATACAAAGGTGTGGCTAATACGAGGATGAGGCTAATATGAGGGTATTAATTTAGAGTAAGCTATGTCCAGTGTGTAAATTCATGTGCACTGTCCTTTTACTTAATATGTAATCCTAGTTAAGAAGTTTTGTCGACTGGACACAACTAAAAGTTGCATACAGGGTAATTATTTTGTGTCCCAGGCACTGGACACAGGGATTTGTAAAGTCCTGCCTTGGTGGCCAGTCATTGTACATACAGTCAGCTCCATGTTTGTCAGTGCCATGTTGTCTGGGGATTTTGAGGAAAATGACCCTATAGTTAAAAAAGAAGGGTATCAGGGTGCACAAAATAAGTAGATAGTTAGATAACAGAGTTGTACCTGTGCTACACGAATAACTGATAATGTCAACAATTGCCCGGGCAATTGATTACATGATGTTTCCCCCTATAGCTCTGTGCCTATACATGGAACAACTTTGAAATTAGGGGTGTACATAGGGGGTATGTGGGTTCACAAAATGGACATATAGTAGATAGTTACATACCAGAATTGCACCTCTGCTACAAAATTAATAATGTCAACGATTGCCCGGGCAATAGCTCTGTACCTATACATTGCGCGGGCAATTGTTGACATGATGTTTCCCCTTGTAAGGAAATAATGTAATGGACATGAGCATAATCGGCATGGAGCCAAACAACTTTTCCAGGCAGCCACTCAGTAATATAACCACAACCAGCATTGAGGAAATAGTAGAAATAATCTAAGAATACTAATAGGATGCATTTGATATGCATCCAGCCTGCCAACATTCTTGCACTGCATTTTACTCATGCCCATTATGCTCACGCTCATTACAGCCAGCCCATTACATCTGTCAGTCGACCCCGCTGTTTGGCATAACCAAGGCATGTAGAGACTCCATTATTTTTTTTAAATGACTTATCAACAATAGATCTTCCTGTTAGGCTGGTTGAAAGAAAGAAAACTTTGATAGTTTTTGTCCTGGATGCAGAAATATGATTGTAATGTGTTTTCGATGATTCGGCTTTGTGTCATCAAGATTATGTGTGAGCTCATGTGAGGGAAACTAGTTGTATATGTCCAATACATGCTCACACTGTACAAGACAAAGAACACTCCTGAGAGGTATAGTGTTATTCATACATTTATTACCATAACCACAAATACCAACAGATTTCCTGAACATAATACCAATACCAATTAGTCCATAGTGTTCACAGGAAATGCACGGTTATCATACTCTCATCTCAATACATGCTGAGTCCAAACACAGAGTCTAGCTTCGCTAACGTCGGCCGGTAAAGTTTTAGCGTTGCTTCCCCAATGACCTTGGCAGTGTTGTTTATGTAATTCAAAACTTTATCCAACAAGGGGATGGAATTTGAGTCAGACTGTCACGAAGCAGACCTGACCTTCTTGTCTTGAAAAGTAGGGTGCGACGCTAGCCAACAGAGGTGTGTGTTCCCACAGGACTGTCACATGTTCCGTCAACGGTTGTTTGGCCGGACTGAAGAAAGCTTCGAAATCGAAGGCGATTTTGTAAGGGCAATTTTTCGAATTTCAGTCAGGAGGAAAAATGGAAAAATCTTCTAGCGCTTCAAAAATCGTTTTTGAATTTTGGTACATCCCACCTATGTACTTGTCTGCAATCGGAAAGCTGGTTTCTGTGTCTTTTCATTAAGAACTTAGTCGTGAACGCAGACTTACACTCGGGACATCTGTAGATGCCGGCGCATTCATTGAAATCCGTAACGAGGGACACCTGTAAACTGTGTTTTGCAGACAGGTGAAGGTTGACTTTACCTCTGGTGGCCAAAGTTTTGGAAGGTGGTCTGATCAGGATGACTTGGTTTTTCAGATTATGACCTCTCACTTTACGGGTGGTGTAAATCGCTATTTGTTTATCGAACAAGCTCTCTAGCGTTGCTAGGTTTCGCAGTGGAATTGAACTGACGTAACAATTTTGAAGCGTGTTTTTGGCGGTCTTGTATAAGTGAAAGAATATGCAGCGAAAGACACATAACATGTCCTTGCCGGGAAAATCTAACACAGCCCCTCTTTTTTTTAGCCGGCCCGATTGGGTAACCCTGCCCCCTATGGGGAATTCTCTGGGCCCCATGTAAATACAAATGTTCAAATTGGTAGGACTCTTTCCACCTGGTGTCAGAGTCGCAAAGTTTCTGTACTTCTTCGGAAGTAATAGTGTTTTTCATGAGACAGAGGATGTCTTCCAAAGTTTTTGAATTAGTTATGGTGGGGAGGGGGTGTAAAAGAGTCACATTGTTTTGGGAGGCAAAAAAGAAGCTTAGTGTGTCTCTGTTTTCCCTGTGTTGTAATATCAACCCAACTGACAATCCCACTTTGTATGTGAATCTGACGCATGGTATTTACAGCTTCACTCAGCTCACCCGCTGGTAGTATTAAGTTTGTCACACTCACACAAGCCCTGTGTGCCCTGACTCCGGTTTGTATTGCGGGCCAATTTTTGGTGAACATTTCCTCACCCTGCAGTAAAGTGTGTATTATTGGAGGAATAGTCACTCTGAGCAGAGATTCACGTCAACAGGTCATTTTTATGCAATTTCCTTCACCGCACAGGGGACAAAATCTAGGGATCGCATCACATCTTTCCACGTGCCTCTTGTAATTGTACACCCTTTTAAAATTGTTGAAACACTTTTCACACATATATTGAGCCATTTTCACTGAGTTACTTATATGTTAAGAGAAATATTTTTTAATATCTTTCTATTTATCTTACTTTCTATCTGTCTATCTATCTACCTGTACACCTATATACACATCATATCTACACAAAGTATATACACATACACACAGTCTCAATTAAACCAAACGCTATTAAGAAATTCAAGGATAGTCTCTTTAGAACCTAGTTCTTTTAGCCCCTTTGGGGAAAGCGTCACACTGTCCTGTGTCAGGCTTTTCTGGGTTCTTCATACCTGCGCATGTGGATAATGTTCTTACCCTTGTAGTAACTGACAGCTACATACGTCTTGCTTTCCTGATCCAGGATAAAGAACCATGTGTTGTAATCGGGGAGTCATTGGGAAACCCGTCTGTCGCATATCCATACCTCCTCTTGGACGTCAGTGATGTTCGCTATTAGCTTGAGTAGTGCGCTAGGGGTGAACCTTACTTCCCTGGTAAGTGTTGAGGTGCCCTTTATAGCATTCCTTGGACAACTTACCCTGTCGAGCCAGACCTCTCGCTTCAAACTATTGGTGAAGAACTCTAATCTGGGTACTGTGGAAGGTAATGGTGGTGACGGTGGTGGTGGTGGTAGTTCACATTTCAATACCGATTTTTTCTTCTTGGACGCCTGACCATTGCTACTCTTGGCAAATCTCCTCTTGATACCCATAGAGGGTTTCAAAGGAGGAAGAGAAGGACCATCAGAGAGCTGAATCAATAGCAGAACCAGCAACAGTAGGAGTGACCGCATCGCTATCTCATGACTTCTTGGAAGAGGATAACCACACGCTGTCAGTCGTGGAAGTCGAGAGGGAAAGAAAAAAACTCGCTCCCACTCGAAGTCAGTGTCCGCTGGTGGATAGCAGTACCAATAGGTTGTTAGAGAGTTCACGATGCCAGTGGTGAGTAGATCGGGTGATCTTTGAGCAACCACTGGAGAAATTATCAACTCCTCCTCTGTTTCCACCTGCTCCTCATCTTCCTCCTCCTCCTTTTGCTCTATTCTCTATTCCTGCCACATGCTGGGTCCGCTCATCTTTATGGGTCTCCAGATGATGTGTGTCACTGTAACAGTCACTGTTTGTGCAGCAGCACCAACAGCCCCACCAGCAGCACCAGCACCAGCAGCACAAGCACCAGCACCAGCATGAGCACCAGGAGCAGTAGTAGTAGTAGCCCTTACATCGGCAGTGGTAGCACTAGTAGTAGCAGCAGGAGCGGGGGTATAAAACGGTGGTGGCCAGTAAGGAGACTGTCAGTCAACAGAAGTGATGTCGTTATCAGCAGCAGTAGCAACAGGGGTAGTAGCAGCAGCAGCAGCACCCATAGCAGCAGCAGCACCCGTAGCAGCAGCAGCACCCCTAGTAGCAGCAGCATGCTGGTCGTAAACAGGAGCAGCTGTAGTACCATCTTCAGCAGCAGCAGCAGCAGTAGGAGAAGATAAAGAACTCTTGGTTCTTCTTGTCATCTTCCTTGAGAGCTGCAGCTTAGTCGGTGTTCCTCTACTCATATTGAGGGAAGCAGAGAAAGTGAGTGAAAGAAGTTTTCTCCCTTCCTTATATACACCTCTGGAGATAAGCTTCTTACTGCAGGTTTAAACAATCAAAGGGATCCTTACTCGGTAGGATATCTATAAATCTGATTTTCACCTGCCCTCTACAGGTGAACCAAACCGTAGGGGGATCCAGATGAAAGTTTGTCTAAATAGAATTGGAAAACTTCAAAGAGTAGATGATCTCAATACACGTCCCCTGTTAAAGGGAGGGTGTAAATATTATGAAAACTCATAACACCTTAACGATTGACCGTGCCTTACACCTGTAAAGTGGATTGAGATAATTATCACAACACTTTTTCACTTGTTTAATAAGATTTTAAAGTAATCACCTGTAATCCGACTAAATACACTTGTCACAGTGTCTTTTCCTCCTGTTTGATGTCAACAGATCCAAAGGCTCACGCTGATAAGACGCTACAGATAAAAGGTAAAGGTGGTGGGAGTATCCAGCTGGAAATGGGATTAAATCACCCTATATAAAGAAGCCCAATTTCTCTTGAAAGGACATATCACTGCTTACCACTTAGACTACCGTGCCTTCCACCCGCCACTGTCTGCCTGCCTGCCTGCCTGCCTGCCTACTGACCCCTTTTGAAGATTTTGCAGACAAGATGAGTCTTAAAACTCAACCTCCCTCTCTGTCGCCTCCGTCTCTTGATGTATGTAAAGTGAGTGTATGGGATGACAACTGTATACAGAACCAGATCAATTTGGGATATAACGATCATTTGCTTCATGAAATAGGAAGGCAGTTAGTTGGATCTTGAGGAAATTTGGAGTCTATTTGGAGATTCCCTATGATCGTCTGGAGTTGATGGTCGTTATCAAGAAGCCGCAGAAGATGTGTGGTTCAAAGCTTGGTGGTCTAAAACTTCGCCTCATGCCAGATGGGGACAACTCCACCACGCCTATGTCAGTGTTCGTCCAGAAGACTTGTTGTATGAGACGCAGAACTTTTTCGAGAAGTACAAGCTGGATTACAACAAATCCGACCCGCTTTTAATGGAGAGGTACTTAATCATCATGTCTGAATCTCTATCCAGGGAGTGGAGAGATATGGGAGTGTATTTAGAATTGTTGACTGATAAGCTAGCTAGCATTGCTCAACAACTGGAACAATATCTCTCTCTCCACGCCTTCAAAGTATTGAAAATGTGGGAAGCTGAAACCACCAGTAATCATCATCAGCTCATGCGAGTGCTGATGGATGAAATGATGAGGGCTGACGTGGCAAGATATATATTGCGATACTTTGAAAACAAAGACAGAGAGGTGGAGGGCACTCTCTATAGTTTAAGGTAAGCTTACATGAAGGAGGTTTGTAGTTTAGATCACAATCGATGTTTATATGAAGCAAGTGACAATACTTAGCACTTTTTCTCTGCCTATACATTGTAAAAATCTTACCTGCTACACTAACAGTCACTGCATGGTGTATACAGATATATGACTTTGTGAGGTACATTATAGTATAACATAATATTGACGGTGAATGGTGGATCCAGGGGAAGGAGTCGCTATTTATGAGTGCATACTTATTGTACCACCATTGCCTTCCTTACCAACTTGGTACAGTTCACCGACAGGGAGCTCTAGCTTCACAACTTTTCCTTCAAAGGGTCTGTTAATGTAGGGTTCTATATAATATTAGTTTTGTTTGCTCTAATATGTTTTTATATGTCCTTTATCTTCTCAATGTGTTTGAACCAAGTAACTATGGAAGTACCTGATACATTGAACATCAATAAGAATAGGACCAGTCCAGCTGGTGTGCCTGCTTGTGAGTAGCCAGGTAAGGTTAGATCTAATCCTGGTGTAGATAGGGATACACATTTGATCTATCATCAGTGTCATTTTCTGAAATAAAGGTATTTGGATTAAAATCCTGCTTTCTTGTTCTCTGTCAGTCAAACTTGCCTGGTCCTAGAGATCGCACCTGGTTTCCTCTAAACTATGAGAATACCCCTATACTGGCCAACTTTATCTGCTTTTGATCTGCTTTTGAATTCCTCCACCTGTGTACATGTTCCCCCTGGGTTATGTGCTACAGAAATATCTGTATAAGTACAAATAAAAATACAACCTACTCTATGGTATCAGTACCATGTCTGTGTACACTAAAAAATCACAACATGATAATGGTAAATTCTAATTTGTCCTGCGCCCAAAACTTTACACTGGACCCCATTGTCGAGTTCCCATTAACCTGCCACTATGGCAGCATTTTGGAAACCCACCGGTTAATGTTTCTGGTGTAACCATAGCAACTGTCATACTAGTAATTGTGCATGATCAAGTTGTCATATGAGAAATATCATAAGACTAGTGGTATATAGTGTAATTACCTCAAGGCTCTTATAAATAGTGTTATTTCCAGTTGTCACTGGTTTATTCAGCTTTAGGCAACATGTAAGAAATATCAATCATACAGTAGTTAGTATGTAGGTAATTTGTACATACAGTAAATATACAGTAATTTATAAAGTATAATGTTCTGTTCCACTCCACCTGTGAGGTAATAATAACACAATGTCCAGCATAGTTCTAGGTGGGTTCCCACACCTAGCTCCTGACCTGCTGCTTAGAGGAATAATGTAATAATGAATAACTTTACCCTCTGGTGGAAGTCTTGAGGAAAATACCCTCTGGTCACTAATGATAGAAACCAATGCCTGTCTAGCATAGTTTCACCATAGTGCAGTGGTATAGCAGGTAGCAGGAGATGACTGGAGATGTTACCTCTAGAGCGGTTCTTGGTGTTCTGTCCTCTAGGAGGTGCAGCCAGGCTATTTGTAGCAAATCTTGAAAAAGCACCTCCAGACTGACTGGGGCCAGTAGCATCTGCCTAACTCTGCAATTGTTTGAGGGGAGGCTTTCATGTGTCACTGGGTCCACAAAGGACCCCCATGGGCGCCGCTGTGTCCCCCTTTGTCTTGGTCGGTTCTGTGACTTCAGACCCTTATATCTCGGTCGTTTACTCTGCTATAACCGCCATTTTGCGCATGCGCGGAGCTGAATATGCCAAGTTTAAACTGCTTGCTGGATAGGTGCGTAACTCGCGCCTGTTTGTCTGTAGTGCACTCAGAGCTCGATTCAGTCTCCATGGCGTAACTTCCTTAATAATGGGAGTTCCGCCTTGATCTTGGGCTCATTTTGACCGTCTAATTATGGGCTTTCCATAAATGCTTTGATATTTGACCTAGCTTGCTCAGGAGCGACACTAGAGTGACCGGACGGTTATGGCGTCGTGCTTATGTAACCCATTGTTCAGTTATTAGAGTGCTCAGACACTCATGACGGCGTCAGCGGTGCTCGGGCACCCGTGACGGCCGGTTGCATTCACTTACAACTTATTACTTTGTGCACTGAACCATGAGGTCGCACACTGAGACCCTCATTTTTATTATATTGTGCAGTGAACCATTAGGTCGGAGCCTTTGATGTCAAAAAGTGTGTTGTAACCGACCTGGCTGGTGTGCAGTGGGGCATGAACGCTCTTATACAAAGTTTGAGCGCTCTTATAGCTCTTAGAACCAACCTATGTATTAATTTCATAGATATTCTTTGATTAATACAAAATATGTTAGAATTTATGGAATAATAAAATGGTATATCATAGAATACTCCCTCTCCCCCGAGAGAATGCGAAACTCCATCATTTCGCCGAGGGAATGTACAATCTAAATATATTTTTACCTTATTTTGGAGTTATATACTGTTTGTAAGAGGATTTGAAGTAATGGGGAGTGCTTCAAATGCAATTTTTGTGGTAGAGCTTTGTCAGTATAAACAATTTTCTCCTGGGTATAAGTACATTTCCGAGTTTCTATATCTTACCATACCTGAGTGTATTTGCTTATGTAACATCAATTTTGGGTACAATTTTCCATTTTTATGTACAACATACAATTTGGCAAATAGTGTGCAATTTTGGCATTCAATGTTCAATTTAGCGTGCAAATTAACATAAATGACAATTTAGTGTGCAAATTTACAATTTCGCGTGTAATTGCGTTCAATTGACAATTTTAGTATGCAAATATATAATTTTCGCGTACATTTGGCAATTTTAGTATGCAAATATATAATTTTCGCATATATTTGGCAATTTTAGTATGCAAATATAATTTCGCGTACATTTGGCAATTTTAGTATGCAAATATATAATTTCGCGTACATTTGGCAATTTTAGTATGCAAATATATAATTTCGCGTACATTTGGCAATTTTAGTCTGCAAATATACAATTTCGCGTTCAATTCACAATTTTAGTATGCCAATATATAATTTTGCGTTCAATTGATAATTTCTGCATGCACATGTATAATTTTGCGTACAGCTTGGTTACACATAAAAATGTTGATTTTTGTTAAAAAAACCTGATTTTAGTGTATGAATTGGGTACAGACATACAGTATAATGTGCAACATACAATTTAAGTGTGCAAATTGGGTACAAACTTACAATCTAGTGTGCAACATACAATTTTAGTGTGCAAACTGGGTACAAGCATACAATCTGATGTGCAAACATACAATTTTAGTGTGCAAATTGGGTACAAGCGTACAATCTGATGTGCAAACATACAATTTTAGTGTGCAAATTGGGTACAAACGTACAATCTAGTTTACACTATACAATTTTTGGGATTTGAGACAAATTTTTTCGAGGACCGGAAAAACAAAGTACTTCATGTACAATGGGCTTGTTTGTCTCTGAGTTACTCTTTGATTTTGCTATATGGGTGTATTGATTGGCAATTTCGGCAGTGGGCCGCTGCTTTTAATTGACTTTCCCCTAGCCTTCTTGAGTAAGTGTCCCTGAAAGAGATTATTTGGTGAGTATCTTAAGTAAACATTTTTTTCATGTCAACAATTTTCCTCAACAATTTTTTTTTTTTTTTTTTCATTCATTTTTCTCAACAATTTTCTTGGATACCTAAAGTGTGTTACTTTAAGTAAACCTTGGTATAGTATACAAGTGCTAGTGGGTACAAAAACTATCTTAGTTATCTACCTGCATTCATGTATATTAGTGTTGGATTTGTACAATTTACAATTTTTAAATTGCAATTTCGCAATTTTGCGCGTATATGCGCGCATTAATCATCGATTTTGTGAGAATACCATAGATTTTCATATTATGCATCAACAAGTGGCTGTGTATATTTTCTAAATTTTTTTTTTCTAATACTTTGATAATTTCATTGACAGTGGAGGTGTGTCAGGAGTAAGATGTGAGTCTCCTCCCTGATGTGCTCATGCAGTGGTGGCACTTGAGGTGTTAGGTGCCAGATTCTGGCATGTGTCTGTGGCAGTGCCTAGCTTGGTGTCAGTGGACAGTTCAGGGTGGGGGGGGGGTGTGTGTGTCCATTTAAGGAGTGGGTGGCTGGTATTGGAGTATCAGTTCCTCTCTGGAAACCTCTGCTGCAACACCATGGCTCACCTTCAAGCTATCTTTGCTTTGCCTGTCTCCCAGGTGATGGTGGTGGGGAGTCCGGCTAGGGCCCTGGTGGAGGCCAACCAGACCATACACTATGGCTACATAGTGAGGAATTTCAGAGAGATCAGTGAGCATGGTGATGTGTTGGTCAACATGTATTCCTGCCACTATTTCTTGGGCTCAGCCTAGCGTCGGTGGGCCACTGTGGCCCTTTTGGCTAGGGCCTTGAGTAATCTAGGGTTCTGGCCCATGGACTCTAACTTCGGACCGCGGGAGCGAGTGTTGTGGGATTATTTGTTGGCAGTGTCCTTCATCGATCTTGCGGCATCCGGGGACCCATCTATGGCAGCCGAGTATGGACTGGGATCGATGGAGGCCCGACTTGTTGAGTGGGAACATGACCACGGCCACATGTATGGATCGGACTCGGAATCCCACTCTCCCATCGATGTTGAACCCGAGGATCTGTGGTAGGATCCCGACTGACTGAAACCTAGGGTGTAAAAACCCGCCATCCCAAAGGCCCTTTTCAGGGCCGGCAAATTGTCCGAAAAGTTCTGAATACTGTCTCTGATATGTTGTCTCCTGGTGGTGGACTGGGGGCAGTCTAGGCTGTGGGCAGTCTAGGCTGTTTCCACAGTCACCGGGGAGGGCTGGTGGTTTAGAAAATTAGCAATAGTCTGCATGTTTGACCTTGCGGTCTCCTCCTGTTGTTCGTCAATAATTATATCTGTTGTATTTTCCAGTGCTGTCATGGTCACCGGGCTGGTGCCACAATCATTCTGGAGAAGCATGGAGTAGTACAGTCCTTTGTTTTTAAGGGGCTGGTATGGTACTGAACCTAGTGCGCCAAGGTAGGTGTATCACCTGAGGGAGGTGATAAGCAAATTCTCCTCTCTGTTTTGTTATAACTGCTGGTCCATTCCAGGTGAATATAGCCTTAGGTAGTGGGAAGGTTTTAACCACTATATCCTTATAGGTCGGGGCAGCTGCTGATTTAATCTCATCAAATTCATGTGGTATTGGCCTCAAGGGTAGCGCGAAGTTCGAGTCTCCACAATATATTTTAAAATATATTGTGGGATTTGTGCGCTTGGCCACATTTTTCTTGCCACAGTGTGTCTGTGCAAATTTCTTAAGGTACTTCATTATTCTGTAGGCTGAGTAGATGGTCAGGGTGAATAATATAGCAATTATCAGGGTGTGGGTTTCCTGAATTGTGAGGAAAGGGGTGTGGGTTTCCTCTGTAGGGGTTAATTTGGTAGGATTCTTATCTGGGAGCAATTTGTGTAGGGGCAGCTCGGTGACTAGTCTGAATGCTTTGGCTGTAGGCAGGTAGGCTACAGTCCCTCCTAGTCTGTATAGTTTGAGTAGTATGTATACTATAAAAATGTGAGCTGATATCCCTAGGATGAGTCCTAAGCTTTGGATGCTCTGTAACTCGACGTAGGTATGATTCTACGTAGCGCGTTTCCATTGCCTTATCAAGGTTGGAGGCATCTTTTAATAATGTTTTGGCAAAGGGCTCTAAATTCAGTTGAGTAATATCATCCATGATTAGATTTTCCTGTAGTTTTTCTAAGGTTCTAGAAAGGTTTACTACTGGGAAATTTGGAAGATTCTCTCTTTCATCTGGTTTGGTTTCAGTAATTTGGTTAAGTGCTGCCATGAATGGTAAATTAATTGTCTTGAGAATGTAGTGAAATGATAAGGTTGTGTTACAGGGCAACCTTGTGTTTGGAAGAGAAAATTCTCCTACACTGATTGTGCACCCACAGGGTACACCTATGATTGAGTAGGTCTGGGCTTTTCGAGTTTCAGACGTTTTACCATGGCAGTTGATAAAGTAATGGGGTTCATTAGTAGTGACCAGATACTCATCTTCAGAAATGGAAATAGCATGGGTGGTAGGTGCTTGCAGTGGTGAAACTGTAAACTTGCAATGTTCCTTAATCTGTTGAGCCTGGTTAGTAAAAATGGCTACAGGGCATGTAGGCCTGTGTTTATAAATTCTACCATTTACATCTCTGCATACCTTTACTGTAGTACCTTCACATGCCTGCATATCTGCTGAGTCCAATTCGATGAATAATGATTTGTCGTAAGATACTGCTAGAAACTCAGTTGTGGTTTGCAATTTGGTGACTCCTCTGGTGGGGGTCTCCTGTGTGTCTATAGGCATGGGTGATGTAATCATTTGGTACAGTTTGAAGGTAGAGGTGGTAGATTGAATTATAATGTCCATATGAATATATATATGGTGAGCTGAGTAAGTGTATGAGGTCAGCTTCTGTGAATAATAAAAATCTAAGTCATTAATTGCGACTTGTGCTCCAGGGTGTGTAATCCTAAGTTTGTTATTAATGTCAATTAAGTATCTAGCAAGGTCTGAGGGTGGTACTATATCAGGGGTTAGGATTCCTGATGATAGCATCCTCAGGGCTGCATTTGTCCTTTGCAGTGATTGAACTCTATTCATTCTTGCTGCTATGATAATTAATGCATCATTTAATACTTGCATTTTTTCCCTTTGAGTTTTCTCGTACCTTGAATATGAGTCAAGTGACCTGGACATGTTTGAGGCCCACAGGTTGACGGTGTCACCTATGGTGTTGATTGTGCTGTCCAGTCCCTTCTTATCTTGGATGTATGCTTTAACAAACTTATCTTGTCTGTCTGTGATCTTTTCAATGAGACTAGCTGCTTCCTGATCTTGTTTAGCAAATTTTCTTAGTATTTCATCTATGTTCTTGAGCTGTCCCATTACTAGGTTCACATCTTCCACTGTGGCTAGACCTAGCACACCGCGAAACAGGGGTGCTAGAAAACCCAGTATGGCCTCTCTTTTGGCCTTGTCCAATGTGTTTATGGGGTTGGATAGGAACAATTTGATGGAGGCTAATGTTTCATTTATCTCCTTGTCTGCAATTTCCAGCAAGGTGTCAAGCTCTTTGGCTTGTTGGATAATTTGACCAGAGGTATGATCTTGTAGAGTAGGAGTGGTCAACTGGAGTATTCTATCCCTTATGGATCCTTGGGTAACGGGTGCCCGAGGTATCTTGTAGGGGATAGCTAACAACAGTGTTGTGGTTGTATGTCCATTGACCAATGGTTGAGGGCTAGGTTTGAATACTACTCCTATGTTTTGTCTCACCACAGGTGTATAACCTGCAGTAAGTGGTTCTATAGTATATAATAACAGCATAGTTAGCAGTATGGGTGAAACTCTCAGTCTCCCCATGGTGCTTGTGTAAAGCAAGTTTG
This sequence comes from Acholoe squamosa, assembly GCA_949317995.1. Classification (NCBI taxonomy): domain Eukaryota; kingdom Metazoa; phylum Annelida; class Polychaeta; order Phyllodocida; family Polynoidae; genus Acholoe; species Acholoe squamosa. The sequence goes on along the minus strand of OX439045.1, from coordinate 73,978,824 downwards.
CTGTTTAAAGTCTTGTCAAATTTGTAGTGATTTGGTGCTGGTAAAGTCTAAGTGTATGGTGTAACACTTTAAATAAAGTGGTTCAAACTGTACCTTTGCAAGATTGAGCTGTCTTGGCAATATGTCCGGTGAGTCTATAGAGGTTGACCAGTAAATGGTAAGGTCAGGTTGAAGGTGAAGTAGGTGTGTTCTTTATCCTAGTGCAGTCTCTCCTAATGGAGAAGTGGGCTGGCTAATTCCCAAGTGGGGTCCTGTAGACTTGTGTTCCAGACTGCAGCTGGATGAAGACTGACGGTGGGCTATGGTCCACAGTGCTTCATATGTAGCCTACCCTACCCACATCCATTGTGGGCCTGGTATTGTGTCTCTGGAGTCAAGGCCTTGATCTCCAGTGTCTGCACCTGTGGGGTTCTATTGTGTAATCTGTGTACTGGTAATTAGCTCCTCCTGTCATCCAGGACAGCCATTCATGACCGTCTAGACAGTTGTCTGAGTGTAGCTTATAAGGTCAATTGATCTCTATAGACTGCTGTGTTGGCATAGCGCGCTCTTTCATGTGGGGATTAGGCTTTAGACACTCCATTGTGTTACCCTTACTCTTCTTAGACTTCATGTCTGCTTTACTTGGAGGGTCCCAGTCTTTGACCATTCAGAGGCAATAACCTACTGATATATTTACAAATTTGATTGGCTTTATATACATATAAGTAATTCATTATCAGTCACACATGTCCTATGTGTGGATGAAGAGAATTTGTAATACATTTTGAAAATCTTATGTTCTTTTGGTATCTCAATCTGTTTCTAATTTCTTGAAACTGCACCACACCTAGATGTTTTTCTTAGTATGTGGTGTGCAGGCCTAGGCTTGATAGGGCCTATGCCTGTGGTTTCTCTTGTAAGGGTGATATCATTTTTGTTCCTTACAATTTTGTTGTAGTATTTGGCCTCATGTGGAATAAGCCTGTGTGCAAATTCATTGTTTCTGACAGCCACAACCTTTTTCAGCCTGTCTATGTGCACTGGTCTGGCCACCAATAGATTGGTGTCCAAGTTTTTGAGTTTGGCACTTGTCAAACTAGGTCTATCTACTACAATATATGGTCCCATAAAAAGGGGTTGGAGTTTCTTACACTCTGTGTTGGTCAGGATTCTTGGTATGTTTAGGTACACCATGTCGGTGACCTTGATTTCCTGTGGTGTGAGTTTCTTATCACATCTATCCTTTCTTTCCTTTTGTAGCTTGGCGACCCTTTCTATAGCTTTCCTCCTAGAGGTATCTTGATTTGTTATCATGTTAGCTACATGGTCTGCTACGGTGGATATGTCTTCCTGTATTCCCAGCCCTAAGTCCATTGGGGTGGCTGGGTTTCTTCCATGGAGTAGGAAGAAAGGGGTGAATCCTGTGGTTTGGGATTCAGTGTTGTTTAATGCAAAGGTTATGGGTTCAATAAATGAATCCCAATTGTTTTGGTGCTTTGAGCAGAATGCTCTGAGCGCTGTGCCGATGCTAGCATTGAATCTCTCTACAAGCCCATTTGATTGTGGCCTGTATGGTGAGGAGAATTTATGTTTGATCTTGAGGTGTTTGGTCAACTTTGTGAACTTTGCACCTGTATAACATGTTCCATTGTCTGTTTGAAGAGTGGCTGGTGTTCCATGATGACAAATTATCTTCTTGTAGAACTCTGCTGCTGTTGTTTCAGCTTTTAACACATTCAGGTCTATAGTGTTTTACACTAAATTTTGGGCCTTAGGGGGTGTCATTACCTTTCAAAATCTGTTTGAATCATGTTGATATTCCTACTAGAAGTGAAATGGTGATGGTCTAAGCTAAACACATGGGTATAAAATCCTGGAATCCTGATTGTCTATCATGATAAGGGAGATACAGGTTTGATAACATAACATTCATATTCTCAAAAAAAATGATTTGATCAAACTTCAAACATGCATATTTCAGGAACCCCTTTATCAATTGAGATGAAATAAAGTGCATATTGTAGCGATTCTTTTTAATTTTCAAATTCTGAAAATAGAATGATCCGCATCGCCACATGGTACCATTTCTATTTGGTTACCATGGCAACCAAATTCATGCAAAATCACTATTTTTAGAACTTTGGTTGCCATGGCAACCAGTATATTTGTTGAAAATGGACCAAATACACAGAAAATTCTTCTGTCCTATTTTTTTGCATGGAAAAATCTCAAAAGTAGGTTTTTACTTTAAAAAATAAATTATTTTACATTTTTTATGATTTTTTTGATTAAATATTGTTTAGATTGGGATGTTATTTCTTGTATTTTCCCTCATGTTTGGAAGCTCACCATATCTAAGAAATTAAAGATAGACTCCAATAATTCAGTTTCCCCAAGAGACCACCTCCCATATGTCAGACTTAGAAAAAAAGGTAAACTTTGACTCATTCTTGAAGAAATGTGAGGATTCCGAAAATAGGCCAAAAATAGGCTTTCATGTCAACTTTTAGGAACATTAGGCCTGAATAGGTTATGTCAGTAGTAGGCCAAGCTGTTGCATATCTGGTAGCATAATCTATGCAGACTTGTATATGTTTGTTTCCCCTGGCAGTTGTGGCAAGTGGTCCCAACGCGTCGAGGTTTAGGAACTTCATTGGTGAAGCCATGTACTCTCTCACTGTCATTGGTGTTTTGTGTGAGTGTACTTGCCTTTTTGCTGTGAGGCATGTGTGGCAGGTGGAAACATATTTTGTTGTGTCTGCTAGCATAGACTTCCAATATACCCTAGGTCGGAGTGCTGACAGCATCCTACTTGAACCAAGATGGCCGCCAGTAGGTGAGTCATGGAAATACTGTAGTGTACTTGTTACCCATTGCTGTGGTATAACAATTTGAAGTGGTACAGTATTGGTTTTTCTCCAATTTATGGGGCATATATGGACTAATGTACCATTTACCAAGGTGTATGTCTGGCCTTGGTTGATGATTCTATTTCCTTGTGATTTTGGTGCAGGCAAGGTCCCATCCTCAAGATATTGTATGAGGGGCAATAGTTCCTTGTCCTTCCTTTGTTCCAAGCCAAGGTTTGTACCTAAGATGTATGTGTCGGGGATCTGATCCAGTAATTGATTTATATCTAGCACATGTTGTTTTATTCTGTCTCTTTCTTTTTCCTTTTCATCGACTATTGGCCTATCTTGTGCCTTTTGTTGGGGTGTGTCACTCTTGTTTTGGTGTGTAGGCTCCTTTGGAGGGCCTATTCTCGCCTTGATGGGAGTGGCAACCCTTTTCTTTAAAGGCACAATTCGCTTTTTGTCATTCTTCTTTGTCTCAGAGTTCTTTGACTTAGCAGATGCAGTGTCTTTTGTGACATTTTTCCTGGCAGGTGGGGTTTTGGTAGGTTTGTTTCCTGTGACCTTTTTCTCATTTAGAATAGTTTGTGATTGTGTGGGGGTTTTTGGTGTGCCCTCCTGAATCATTTCTCTAGTCTTTGAGCGTGTGGTCATAGGACACAAATGGTTTGATGTTTCCTCTCCCTGCATTGATTCAAAGAATCTGACTGATTTGGAAGTTGCTTGAGTAATAGCATATATCGTGTCTTCTGAATCTTCATCATCTGAGTCAGGTGGGGTGAAGGGTGGCTCCTTAGGAGTTGCCTTCAGCATCTGATTGAGTGATGAAAATTCAATAGGCTCGAAGTCATTATCTGGAAAGAGTTGTGAGTATTCTCTCTCACAGTGGCAAAACACATAGTGTGTAGATTGCTTCAAGATACCCCTAATGGGTGTCTCTGGCCTTTCAATGGTGTTGGGTGGATCATCCCTTTTGAATGGTACTTTCTTTGTTACTTTTGCAAACTTGGTTCTACTGGCTGCTCTAACTCTCCTTGGTGGGGGTGGAGGGTTAGTCATGGGTCCAGAGTCTGGGTATTCTCTTCTAGACATAGCATCTGGTGGTGTGTTATCATCACCTTTCACGTGTTGGATGGTGAATGAAAATTGTTGTATGTCTAGAGCCCATCTGGCCCATCTATGTGTGAGTCCTGTATTGGTTAATAGTGGGATTAGGGCTGCATGGTCTGTGTATAATTGGAAGTGTCTAGTCTCTAGATAGTGTCTGAAATGTAATACTCCATACACTACTCCCAGTAGTTCTCTCTCTGTGGTATTGTAATTTCTCTCATGTTTGGAGCGGGTTCTACCTGCAAAGGCTACTGGTCTGAGCACTCCTTCATTATCTCTCTGTGAGAGTACAGCTCCTAAACTCACATTGGAAGCATCAGTTGCCAAACTGAACTCTTTCTCATAGTTTGGATATCTGAGAAGAGCATTGGTACAGAGGGCATGCTTTAATGTTTTGAAAGCATTATCTGCCTCTTCTGTCCAGACAAATGCTTTGAGATGTGTCTGTAGATCATACAATGGTCTAGCAATTTGGGCATAACCTTTGATAAACTTTTTGAAGTATTGGCATAGGCCTGTGAAGGATCTGACATTTTTGACTGATTTTGGTGTTGGGAAGGTTTTGATTGATTCCACCTTTGTGGGAGATGGTTGCAGTCCCTTGGGTGTGACTCTCATTCCCAAGAAGTCTATTCTGTCTATGAAGTATTCACATTTTGATTTCTTCAGTTTGAGTTTACCAACTCTTAGGCTGTTGAACACATCTTCCAGGTCATGGAAGTGTTGTTCGATTGATGGTGATAATACCAATATGTCATCTAGGTATGGTAGGGCACATTTGTATTTGAGTTTGTTCAGAATTAATGTGACTAGATGGCAGAATCCCGCAGGTGTGGTCGCTAAACCCATTGGCATCCTTTCGTAGACATATTTTTTGTCATTTGCTATGAATGCGGTTTTATGCTGGTCTTCCTGTCTGATAGGAATTTGAAAAAATCCCTGTTGGGCATCTAGCTTACTGAATACTCTTGGTCTGAGTGACCCTATCATGTCTAGAGTGTCATCGGCCCGGGGTGTAGATAAGGCTTGATTTATCGTGTTCTGGTTCAGATAACGAAAATCTGTGACGAGCCTATGGCCTCCCGATGATTTTTGTACTAAAAAGGATCTGGAAGCCCAGGGGCCCTCAGCACATTCTCTCAGAATGCCCTGTTGTACTAGCCTTTCACACTCTTCCCCTATTGCGGCCTGTTTTTCTGGAGTTTGTCTATATGGTAGGAAATGACATGGTACTGCCTCAGGTTTTACATGTATTGAGTGTGTATACAGGTGTGTGGCACCAATGTCTCCATCTTTTCCTACAAATATATCATCATACTTGGTCAGCAGTGATTCTAATCTATCATGCTGATCTTTGGATGTGAGCACAGATTTTGGTGGAACATTCTCTTCCAATTCTGGCTCGAGGTCATGTGCCTCACTATGTATAGCAGCTTTTTCAGAGAGTCTGATTGAGTTGGGTTCAGGGTCAGCATATGTGGACTCACAGTCTGAGTCTGTGTCACTGAATTGAGTTACATCCTCAGGCCGTATGGCTGAGATGGATTGATCAGTGTGTGGGGTAGTGTCTGACACCTGTTGAGGTTTTTCTAAATCAGATTCCTTGACTTCCTGAAATAGAGCTATGATGGCACCCTTTTTGATTTTATGTGGGCGCCTGCTGGTGTTGAGTAACACTAGGGGATGTTTGTTATTTTCCCTGGGGGTTACTGCTGCCCTTTGAACTAGATATGGGGCATTGTTATTTCTTTGGAGGTTATCTACTACTCAAGTTTTCCCTTGCAGTGATTGAGTAGAAGTGATTTTACCCAATACTGCAAGTTCGGAGAATGGAGGGATGGTAAAATCCCTCACTGCCCAAATGGGTTTGAGAATTTGTTCAGGATCAAAATTAAATTCAATTTGAGATTTTGTAGTGCTTAAGAAATCTGTGCCGAGAACAACAGGCTGTGTGAGGTTGGGTATTACAGCAAATTGGTATTGGAATCTGACACCTTGGATTCTAAAGTTCAGCATAGCTGAATGTCTAACATGACACACCGATCCATCTGCCAAATGGATGTTGATTTTAGATTTCCTCAGTTGGATATGGAATCTCTTTTGGAGATCCATGAGGAATGATTGTCTGACACAGGTGATAGTAGCACCTGTATCAACCAAACATTGTACATCTGAAACATCATATAGATTTGCATTGATACAGCCATTTTGAAGAAGTACAATAGAAAGCTTGGTACTCTCACCTGTATCCTTTGATGATGAATCTGGTGGGGTGATGTGTATCACTGATGGACGTCTCTGTCTGTTAGATGGTAGATTGGCACTAGCAATTGTCTCTGGTTGGATCTTTGTTAATCCTGATTGATTGTTTGTATTTGGGGTGTCACAGTGCACTGGCCCATCGGCACTGTGACATCCTAGTTTTCCTGGTTCTGTTGGGTGGTTGCGATGTTTGCGACCAGGAGCTTGGAGAGTTGATCCATCACTTGAGGTATTGTTTGGGGGTTACTGTGTTGGTTCCCCTGGTAACCTCTTGTGTTGGGTTTGTGATCCTCCTGATGTGGGTTGAAACCCTGGTTATAATGACCAGAGTTGCTGTATCGCCCAGAGTTATTAAAACCCTGGTTGCTGTAGGATCCGGAGTTGTTGGATCCGTGATTGTTGTAGGCACCGTTGTTGTTGTAGGATCCACTGTTGGATCCTTGGTTATATGATCTGTCATTACTTGGAGTTCTATCTCTCCTATCACTGTATGAAGAGTTACCATTGTTGGAGTTGGATGAGTTGTTGTCCCTTCTACTGTTGTGTCCCCCCCGGTTGTTGTTGTAGTTGCCCCCTCTACCACTATCTCTATTGGAGCGGTAGTTGGGGTCAAAGTTATTTCCTCTATATCTACCGGTGGGATCTTTGGAGACAACCTTATCTTCCTGTTGCCTTACATGGGCACTGGACATTAGGTTAACATCTTCCTTCTCTGAACCAGTGGTGACTTCCTGGACCTTTCTTTTTGTAGACTTTGGGTTAGACTCTGCATCCCTTGTTTTCCTAGATCTTTCTTGGGTCTCAACCTCTAAGGCTAGGTCTAGGGCTTGGTTAAAAGAGTATATTTTCTTGTTTTTAAGAGCTACAGAGATCCAGGGCCTCATGCCTTGGGTGAATGTTTTAAATAAGGTGTCACCCTTTAGGCATTGGGCATTACACGCTTTTCTGAGATACATTGCATAATCAGATACAGGTTCATCTATATCTTGTGCACGGAGTGCAGTCCTGGAGATAATATTGTCTTGAGTAGCAAAATACTCTTTTAGTTCATGTACTACATTGGACCATGTCAACTTATCAGGTGTGGCACTTTCCTTGAAGGTTTCAAACCAAGCCAATGCTTGTCCTTCAAGGTACTTGGGTAAATATGTTACCATGGTGTCACTGTCTGTTAATTCGTACCTGTCCTTCAGATACTCTGGGAATTTGTGATCAATAAATAGTGCTGTTGACATGAGTGGTGATGGGTGAGAAAAAGTTTTGGGTTTGGTTACCTCGTGTTGCCTGATCTTCCTGTCGTCGTGTTGTTGTCTGTCTAGGATCCTGGTCATGTTGGACATCATGGAGATCATGACATCCTCCTTGGATCCAGAGGCAGATGGTGTGACGACAGGTGTGGTTGTGGGTGTGGGAGGCTGTGAGGTCTGGGATGATACCATCCTCATGAGATCTGATATCTGTTGTTGTGCCTGTTCTAGGGCCTTCCGATGGTCACCTAGTTGTTGACTGAGGATCCTCTCCCTTTCCTTTGAGGCAAGGGCATGAGCATCATGTTGGGCTCTGTTTGCTTCTAGGGCAGTAACTGCATCTTGGATGGTCTTCTCATAGGCCCTTATCTTCTCAGCTGCCTGATTGGGTTGAGGACCTTCATCGGCGTCGGCCATGGTGGAAGGTGTGGGATCACTGGTGTGTTGTAGGTATCACTGACATGTTGGAGATCACACTGGTATGTGGGAGATCTCACTGGTATGTGGGAGATCTCACTGATATGTGGGAGATCTCACTGTCGTGTGGGAGATCTAATTGATGTGTGGGGGATCTCATTGATATGTGGGAGATCTTCACTGATATGTGGGGTCTCACTGTCGTGTGGGAGATCTCGTTGATATGTGGAAGATCTCGTTGATATGTGGGAGATCTCACTGGTATGTGGGAGATCTCACTGGTATGTGGGAGATATCACTGATATGTGGGAGATCTCACTGTCATGTGGAAGATCTCATTGATGTGTGGGGGATCTCATTGATATGTGGGAGATCTCACTGATATGTGGGGAGATCTCACTGTCATGTGGGAGATCTCATTGATATGTGGGAGATCTCGTTGATGTGTGGGAGATCTCACTGATATGTGGGAGATCTCACTTTCGTGTGGGAGATCTCATTGATGTGTAGGAGATCTCACTGATGTGTGGGAGACCTCACTGACGTGTGGGAGACCTCACTGACGTTTGGGAGACCTCACTGACGTTTGGGAGACCTCACTGACGTGTGGGAGACCTCACTGACGTGTGGGAGACCTCACTGACGTGTGGGAGACCTCACTGACGTGTGGGAGACCTCACTGACGTTTGGGAGACCTCACTGATGTTTCGGAGACCTCACTGACGTGTGGGAGACCTCACTGACGTGTGGGAGACCTTACTGACGTGTGGGAGACCTCACTGACGTGTGGGAGACCTCACTGACGTGTGGGAGACCTCACTGACGTGTGGGAGACCTCACTGACGTTTGGGAGACCTCACTGACGTGTGGGAGACCTCACTGACGTGTGGGAGACCTCACTGACGTGTGGGAGACCTCACTGACGTGTGGGAGACCTCACTGACGTTTGGGAGACCTCACTGACGTTTGGGAGACCTCACTGACGTGTGGGAGACCTCACTGACGTGTGGGAGACCTCACTGACGTGTGGGAGACCTCACTGACGTGTGGGAGACCTCACTGACGTGTGGGAGACCTCACTGACGTGTGGGAGACCTCACTGACGTGTGGGAGACCTCACTGACGTGTGGGAGACCTCACTGACGTTTGGGAGACCTCACTGACGTTTGGGAGACCTCACTGACGTGTGGGAGACCTCACTGACGTGTGGGAGACCTCACTGCCGTGTGGGAGACCTCACTGACGTGTGGGAGACCTCACTGGTGACCTTTTTGAACATGGTGTCAAGGTCACTGGGTGGGTGGAGTGGGGTTTACTGTGTGTATGATTGTTTTTAGTAATGTTGCCAGCTTAATTTTTATGTGCCTGTGAGAAATGGGATCTTAGTAGGATGTTCTCCACCACTTTGTCATACTAGTAATTGTGCATGATCAAGTTGTCATATGAGAAATATCATAAGACTAGTGGTATATAGTGTAATTACCTCAAGGCTCTTATAAATAGTGTTATTTCCAGTTGTCACTGGTTTATTCAGCTTTAGGCAACATGTAAGAAATATCAATCATACAGTAGTTAGTATGTAGGTAATTTGTACATACAGTAAATATACAGTAATTTATAAAGTATAATGTTCTGTTCCACTCCACCTGTGAGGTAATAATAATACAATGTCCAGCATAGTTCTAGGTGGGTTCCCACACCTAGCTCCTGACCTGCTGCTTAGAGGAATAATGTAATAATAAATAACTTTACCCTCTGGTGGAAGTCTTGAGGAAGATACGCTCTGGCCACTAATGATAGAAACCAATGCCTGTCTAGCATAGTTTCACCATAGTGCAGTGGTATAGCAGGTAGCAGGAGATGACTGGAGATGTTACCTCTAGAGCGGTTCTTGGTGTTCTGTCCTCTAGGAGGTGCAGCCAGGCTATTTGTAGCAAATCTTGGAAAAGCACCTCCAGACTGACTGGGGCCAGTAGCATCTGCCTAACTCTGCAATTGTTTGAGGGGAGGCTTTCATGTGTCACTGGGTCCGCAAAGGACCCCCATGGGCGCCGCTGTGTCCCCCTTTGTCTTGGTAGGTTCTGTGACTTCAGACCCTTATATCTCGGTTGTTTACGCCGCTATAACCGCCATTTTGCGCATGCGCGGAGTTGAATATGCCTAGTTTATAATGCCCGCTGGATAGGCGCGTAACTTTCGCCGGTTTGTCTGTAGTGCACTCAGAGCTTGATTCAGTCTCCATGGCGTAACTTCCTTAATAATGAGAGTTCCGCCTTGATCTTGGGCTCATTTTGACCGTCTAATTATGGGCTTTCCATAAACGCTTTGATATTTGACCTAGCTTGCTCAGGAGCGACACTAGAGCGACCAGACGGTTATGGCGTCGTGCTTATGTAACCCATTGTTCAGTTATTAGAGTGCTCAGACACTCATGACGGCGTCAGCGGTGCTCGGGCACCCGTGACGGCCGGTTGCATTCACTTACAACTTATTACTTTGTGCACTGAACCATGAGGTCGCACACTGAGACCCTCATTTTTATTATATTGTGCAGTGAACCATTAGGTCGGAGCCTTTGATGTCAAAAAGTGTGTTGTAACCGACCTGGCTGGTGTGCAGTGGGGCATGAACGCTCTTATACAAAGTTTGAGCACTCTTATAGCTCTTAGAACCAACCTATGTATTAATTTCATAGATATTCTTTGATTAATACAAAATATGTTAGAATTTATGGAATAATAAAATGGTATATCATACAACCACCCCACCATCTTAAGGCTATCAAATTTCCACAGCCTTAAAGCCCTACATAACCAAAAAATATTACCACTGATAAAGGATGTACTCACCCTAAAAGATGCTTCATCAGGTATCCATGATAGATCTTCAATATTGTCCACAGACTCAATAACACATCTTGGATATCACCTTGAGTTTTCAACATGGTTACACTTGTTGTCACCAATCATAATCATCCTTTGCAGTGTGCGTATGCATGTGACACACCTGGCACAGCTCATCACTCTTTACAGTACACCGACGATGGCAGAACCACAATCTTTTTTGACTAAGCTGAAGGAGATGATTAAGAACGCCAACCATGACTTTCCATTGCCCCTGGCACCCACAGGTCCGTTGGAGACAAGGCAACGGATCCAGTTACCTGGAAGGTGTGATACTAAGGTGCACTTTGTGTTTATCCTAGTGACACTACCTCCTTAAGACCTTCGCCCAGAGGTGCCTCTGGCACTGGCCCTACAAATGTCAGGATCCATCCTTTTTGATACCCCAAAGTTCGTCCTGAAGATCCACTCTAGTTTCCCCCTGGCCAACATTCTGTACGGCAGGAATCTTTAGACCACCTCCATCATAGCTCCTAAGTTGACCCCTCCATGGTTGTTGACCACCCCTTTCGGCTGCCATTTTGACGCTCAATGGAGAAAATTATGGCAAGGAAATGGGTCTTCTCAAACCACCAAAGGATAAATTCCTGTTTGATCCTACACTGGCTGAGAGGGCCACTGACACTCTTGATGGTGAGTTTTCCTTCTTTGACATAAATCCCAAGATCTAATTAGTTTTGATTCATGTGATGATCGTCCTCGGCCCTGCTTTTGATACAGCACTGGATAGGTCGGTGATGACGCTGATGTGGGGATGCCCCCATCCCACAACACCATCCCCCTACAGAACCTTTCGCCCCCCTCAGGACCCCCACCTACACCCCAAGTCTCAATAACATATCAGTTTACCCTGTAACCACTTATCCACCCAAGACAACATCAAGTGAGAACAGTAGATAAGTTCAGCTAACAAGTTATATATCATTACTTATCCAAACAATGCCGGCCACAGCGCCTGATTGGACCTTTCCCGCTAGTGGCGTCAGCCGGGCGCCATCTTGAATATGCATCGATGTATCGAAATTGACGTCTGTCACAGCTGTCACCATGGTAACTGACCATTAGCTAACAACATTGACATGTGTTAACACGACTTTTTGCTCAGTAAACTTTCACCTACCTTAGTAACTGTTTTGATCGCCTGGCTAAACAACGGTGAACTGGATTTGTGTAATACTGAAAATAAAAACAAAGTTTTCTCTTTAGAATGGCAAACCAAACACAAATTAATTCGAAATTCCAAATTTGAGACGCGATCCTGATAAATTACGCACCTTCAGTCTGAAATTGACACCGTGAGGTGGAGGATGACCTCATTTGGGAATATAAGGTCAAACTCATAGACCTCCATGGTGATTGATTACATAACGTCTAAGATAAAAAAAACACCGGCTTGCCCTTTTATAATGCACTGACCTGAGCGACGCGCTCCAAACTTTCGGCACATTTTTCGACCTTCTGAGCAATTACTCAAGCTTATAAACCATAAACTGATACACGATCTCACAATGACGGCACAGTGCCAGTGCAGTGTCACCACCTGGTGTGTTACCCATGAACTAACCAATGCGTCCCTGGTAACCAAGCCTGCGCCTTGCCTAGGCCTATAGAACTCTATGTATTTTGTTTGTAGAGTTGATCAGATAGGAAATTAACCTTGTTGTCTTTTCTGTATTGACCGAGGCTAACTTTGTGAAGTATATCAGTTGTTCTACACTAACAAATGGTCTCTGTTCTGTTATCTTTTATCACAGACCTACTTTAGACGAGGCACCACTTGCTCGCTTCCCCTTCTTTTATCCAATACCAACACCACACTCATCCTAGCAAAGAGGCATCCTAGAATACATTGTTGATGATGATGTGTACAAGTCACAAAAAAAAGAAGTTGTGTCCTTTAGTCTAGAACCACAGACATATATACCCTTCATACTTTGCATTCTCACCTTACACTCAGAGTTTGACATGTTTTTCACAGCTAACATTTGAAAGAAAAGTAGCATTTATTTATCTCCCCTTAGCATGTTGCACACACAATTAGTGAATGCTTGTTGTGATCACAATATCTGAATGAATTAAGTACAAATAAAAAGTAAAGAAAAAAATGAAAGGTGGCGCCACCAGCTCATGACGTTCTACTCGTGTCACTCCACTTTTTCGCCTTACACACCTTTTATGTGGCTACTCCCTCAAGCATCACTATATAAAGAGACGGTAGTAGTGGGGTGTTTGTGGTAGTAGTGCCTCCCTCGTGTTGTTAAATGTTATATCACAATCTTCACAAAGATAAACTACTTACATCTTCTCCTCCTTCATCCTCTTTCATGCAGCATAATCATCCTTTTAATATTAAAAAATTTTATACCCAGTAAAGACCCACCCCTGCCCCAATAGGGGTTCACTAATTAAAATAACTAATTTTCCAAAAATACTGAAAGGCCCCTAATTTTTTTTTTTTGGCAAGCTTTTAGCTTGCCTTTTTTTATTTTGTTCTCTCATCAAAAGACGGTATACGATAGTAAAATCTACCAACACTTTAATATTTCTTCTCGAGAAAAACTCAGAACTTTTATGCATAATTTTGCCCCTTGTTTACAAACAAGTGGTCATGTGACTACACCATGTGATCAAGGGGCGTGGCCTATTATGCAAATGAGCACTAATCCCTAATTAGGTCATAATAGTCACTACTCATTAGCATTAAGGGGCATGGCCTATTATGTAAATGAGGGGTCATGTGACCAAATGGAGGTCTCTAATTAATCACCTAAGTAGGTCACATGGGGTCAAGTGAATTAATTGAGGCCTCTGATTGGCTGCATCTCGGGTGAGTAATATCCTGTAGTTAGCTATAGTCCCGTTCGGACTGGGGCACTTATTACGTCAAATACGGTAAAGGCCTACAAATATCTGAAGTGCACCCTCCAGGGTAAGATATGCAGTAATCATGTCAGCACACTAAAAAATTATGATACCCTTTAGGCCCCAAAAGTCGGCAAATGGTAGGCTGCCATGAAAGGGTTGTTTTTTTGTTCTTGTTTTTTCACTCATTTCTAAAAGTTGTGTTGTCTGAAAATTTTCCGTAGTTCTAGTAAAAAAAAAATTTCTAATTGTTTTGTTAAACAAGTTTCACCCACTCCCTTCCACTCCTTGTCGTTATAAAAGACCACCCCTAGTGGGCTATCCATAAATGATGACGAGCCAAATTCTACTAGTTTTGTCCCTGATTCCTCCTCTCAGCATGTTTTTTTTTGCTAACTTTGTAATGCTGAAGGGTTAATGGAAAATTAGTGCCATCATGCCAGGCCTAACCCCATTGCCCTTTGTCTATCCCTTTTTTGCTCATCATCATCCATCACTGTATTTGATTGACATGTATGTGTTTATGGTGGGTGAACACTATGTCTTAAAATGTGATATTGGATTGATTTGGTTTTGGACGATATGTCCAGAGTTAACGGCATTGATGGATGTGTTTTTCTGAGTAAAAGGGTATGATTAGTGTCAGGGATGGGATGTGTTTTTCTGAGTAAAAGGGTATGATTAGTGTCAGGGATGTGATTTCATTTCAGCCAATGTGTAGGAAGCTTAATCAGACAACATGGCTGTGGCTCATTTAGTGCTTCAAAGCCTAAAAATCCTAAAGACAGCCCCCACCCCCCATAAATGTTAAAAAGTTTTTTTTTTACTGAATCTGTGAAAATCCTGAGGGTCAACTTTTTAAACCTCAAGTGTAGGAAATCGTACAGATGTAGGAGAAATCACATCCCTCAGTGTTCACTGAACCAATTCCGGTCTGACATCATTTGAGGATGTTGTGAATTTGACTGATAGTCACAGATCATTGTCAAATAGGTGAGCAGGGGGGTCAAAAATGAATATAGCAGTAGGGTGGAATTCCTTTGTGTACATATGTTTGGCTATGGACAACATATATTGGGGAAGGTTAAACATATATTTTAGCATACCATTATCACAATGTCAAATTTCAGCGTTGTAGACGTGTCCATGCCATTGTATTAAAAACTCAGAGATGCAATGAGACAGAATATCCACACTAACATGCAATGTTCCTCTTACATCAAGGTATAACGAACACATGATAGTTATTGTTAAATATCAAGGACCTTGCAGTATGACTATATGCATGGTCGTAGACGTGTCTCTAGTCATAGACGTGTCCATACTCTTGTCTTCAATGCTATAGCTCAGTGATCCAATCAGGGAGAACAACCAGACTTATATACAATGTTCCCCTCATATCAAGGTGTGATTAACATAAAGCAAGGGCAGTTAAGTACCAAGTACCTTGGGATAAGTCATTCGCCCAGATATGTGCCCACAAAAAGAATTCTTATAAGTATGCTTCTTTTACAATAGCAAGGACACATCTGACATAAATGATAATGTGATTTTCCTAATCTACAGGTCAAAATAGTCTGGACTTGGGATTTTCATGGAGGTATGAAGATTGTTTCTGTAGAAAATTAAGCCCTCAACATGGCTTGTAACTCAAATGTCATTTGCCCAGACAATTTTGGTCACTTTGGGCACATTTTACCCCCCTGGAGCCCAAAATATGCATATGGGACCATCAAAACCCACATGTAACATGACAATCTCATCCAGCCTGACACTTAGAGCCAAAGAGATAGAGGGAAAAACTAAAATTCAAAGAGTAGGGACTGGAATACCTCCAAATTCGTCATATACAAACCTTCTATGATTTTCGACCGTATACGTGTCCATGGTTGTAGATGTGTCCACACTCTTGGATTTTATGCAATAGCTCCAAGGTTCAGTAAGACAGAATATTCACACTAACATGCAATGTTCCTATCATGTCAAGGTACAATTAGTGCATAATGAGGATAGTTAAATATTAAGCACCTTTCAGTAAGACTGCATATGTGGTTGTAGACGTGTCCATGCCCAAACTACCCCAAATCCAAAGGATGGACCCTGGAATAGACAATTATTCAGCAAGCTTCAATATTTCCTGTGTGTTATATAGGTGTATATTATGTCTCTACATAGTACACTTAATTAGTCTATGTGATATATTCATATAGTGCCAAGGGGGTCTTTGAAAGGTTGCAGACGTGTCCTCACGATGATTACACCAAAGGTTTTATGTACCCAGTCACCACAAAAGATAGTGCATGGACCTGCAACTATTACAAAAAAATTCTCTACCCTAGGGGGGATATCATAGGTGAAATAAATAAGGATTGGCTATTTATTCTTTTATTGGTAGCAAAGGGAAAAAATTAATTCCTCATTTTTACCCAAAACATCACCCTTTTTGGTTGTTCTGACCTATGTAGCTCACTTCTTATGCTTCACAGATAGGTAAAACCATGGTTCCCCTTCAAGCCCTAATCCTTAACAACCAGAATATGCAAATACCACAACTGCATCACTTATTTTCTAGAATTTATTGAATGGGAGGCAAAGATAACCTAATTGACCACAATCTGTGACTATTGGTCATTTGATTTCTGGGGGGAATTGGCCTCAGTTTGGGTACCAACCGCATGCAGTGGTTGTCAATGCATAAGCAAGGGGGAAATCTAATGGGGGATGTTGATTCAATTAATCTTCAGATTAGCAGGCTGATGATATCTATGATTTCCATGCGAAAGAAGAAAAGTTATTTATCAACAGGGGACGGGGTGGTGGGTTTTTGTGTTGACGTGCAGATATTTTTTACGCACCCACCCCACGGCAGTCAAAATCTTTTGTGCTCCCAAAGGTGGAGACAATTTTTGCACCCTCTTTGATCAATAGTACCAGTAGCATGCAGGTATTTTTTCACACTAAAAAGAGGTAAAATTTCCAGACCCCCCCCCACACACAAGAGGGGTCAGATTTTTTATGCCCCCCAGGAGGGGTCTGCAATTTTTAGGGCTCCACCTTCAAACCAACCACCCCCTCCCCTGTTTATGTAGTCCGGAATGTGATCACTAAAGTGTGTGAAATTCCTGCCAAACAACCAGCTATAACTTACATGGGAGCCTACAGTAGTCAGGCTGCAAAATGGAGGCTGTAAAAGCAGCTCTGTCATGGAACAGAAAAGTCCACCCTGAAGTTGAGTAAAAAATTGAGCTAAGCCTACATTTTGAAGGGCTGTGAAATGGCCAAAAAGAGGCTGTAGCTTCGCTGTTGGAACATATACTAGAGCCCGTCAATGAATTATGTCACACCATTTTTGGCCATTTTCAACACCGTCCTGAGCCCTCATCACATGGGGGAAATGCAATCATCATACGCCAATCTTTGCTGGCCTTGCCAGCGAGTGCGCCTTTGGCGCAGATCGGTATAAAAATGTTGTTTTGATGTGTGTTGTCATTATACTAGTGTTGTTATCCGGTTTTGAGGCATTTATTTTGAGTGCCTTATGTTGATAACTGTTGTAGTTTATTCATAAAGTTTTCACCTAGTTCTCTTTGGAATCATCTACTAATGGATCAAATTATACTTTAAATAATTACCCACAAAAGCATATCCTTGGTGAATTATCTTTTCTCATCATTAGAAATGAAGAGAACACTTTCAATCAAATACTTTTTGTTATCATTAGAAATTATTCACAAAAAAACACTTTTTTTCTAAATGTAGGTAAAGTTCTCTCGCATGCCATCAACATCAACTGGGCAGTTTTATGTGATCACCACAGGAGCCCATACATCGAGCTCTCATGGCATCTTCTACGGGTTGACCAACCTTGAGGCCAGAGTCTCGTTTAAAACAGACAGCAACTTTTACAGGATAAAACAAGAGCTCAGTAGTTATTCAGGTCAGAAAACTCCCCTATCATTAATCCTTTAAGCGCCATTAATTTATTAATGCAACATGCCCATTGGTCGTAGTGATGCATTTATCATGCTGACCCTACAGGATATTATGTCTCAAATAATGCTCCACTGATGCTCCAATGAAGTGGCAGTAAGCAGTCTTGTGATTATTTCATTAGTGCATCATGCCGACCATGTACAGTGGCCCAAAATCTTGAAACAAACAAAAATTAAAATGAAAAAGAATATATTTGAATAAAGTAAAGTATATGGATAATCAAAATAAATTTAAAAAAAAATCAAATCAAATTTCTTTCACAATGTCAAAGTGGAATGAAAAAGGATTTTAAGGTCTATATGATATCCTCCTGATATCCTTCTCTTACAGTTGATGTGTGGTACCACATCATATTTACATTCTCACTCACTTACGGACCATCCTTCTACATGAATGGTAAACAGGCAAACTACACCACGATCCATACAGCTGTAAATCCTGTAGGCCCAACCACCTCTAATGACTTTGTCATTGGTAAGGAGAACTGAACATAAACAACATGCACTGTAAAAAAAAGTCTCAAAATTGTCAGAGATCTGCCGTTATTTTCACAGAGATTCCTAGGAAATTTGTGTTATACCATACTGCCACCTATTTTTTCTTTTAAAAACTAAGATGATTCACTGCAATACAATTATAGTGGTTCACGGTTCAGTTTAACAAGGATCCCCGCGAGATTAAACAGTTACTTTTTACAGTGTGTGTTTGGGATTATACCCATTAATTATAAAGATGGCTCTCACTAGGATTACATTTGTTTTCTACCATGTAACTTTGCATCCATGCAGATTTCACTAAAAGAGCTAAATTGCATGCCTAGGAACCCTCACTAATCAGGGCTTGCATCAAAAATGTGTTGTTATAAGTGTAGGGGCACTTAGATCTTGATATAGTGTGAGCGTCTTCCTCAAGAGGGCGTTTCGAGCGGTGCGCCCATCAACGGTAGTCACTAGAGGTCCTCACGACCCCTCGTCGCTGCCCGGTGGTGGCAGCACTGTTCGCCTCTCTCCAGCTCCTACCTGGGGCCGGGGAAGGTGTTAGTCTAGCTCTGCCTGCCAACGGAGTCGGACCACTTTCCACTGAGCTTATTATCACATTAAGTTTATAACTTTGAGGTAGATATAAACCTTCACAGAAATAAATATGTGCCTGTTGCACTAACCAGAGATACCTTGTCTGGTTTTACTTCGAGCCATTCGAGCAATACATTTGAACCACTACATTGGTGCCATGACCAGGAGCCAGACTTTAGACATGAAAAAGATAATGGAAGATTTTATGAAGACGTTCGCGGAAACAATGTACACTAGACCCGAATGGCGAAGAGTAGATTGAAGCAGGCTGCGCTGCTACCGCTGTCAAGATATGGGGCATTATGCCCACGAGTGCACAGCCCCGAAACCCATGCTATCCCGAGTTAATTATGTAGAGGAGAAGCCTGAGGAGGAAAACTAAAGAGGGTCACATCCGTGGCAAAGGATGTGATCCGTAATCCGAAAATCTGTCAAAATGCCACAACTGGTGAGTCTGAGTCAGTTCAATGTCAGTCCCTTCTGGTGGACTGCTATGTGGGAAAGATCCTCCCACCCCAGTCTGGGCCAGGGGCTTCAATGGGGTAGGGACAAAGGAGGGTCAGAACCCAGGGGTGAGATCCTACGTCGAAGAAGAGGGAGGTTGGGTTGAAGAGTTGACGCGTGTGAGTGCGGCACACCTCTCCCCGAACCATCCATGTGTAACCTTTTTGAAGGGTTTTGGATGGGAGATCGGTGATTCTCAGGAACAACTCCGATTTGCAAAGAACTCCTCTCCTTTAGGGGGGGGGATTGGTACATTGCTGTATTGGTGAAGGGGCGGACTGGAGAGTTTTTGATTGACACTGATGCCAGCCATTCGTGTGTCTTAAGAAAATTCTTCAATCTGGTGTCCGGCAACCATGAAACACTACCAGCTGGTGTTAATGCTTGCATGGCCGACAGTAGCCAGATGCAGACTTTTGGCAAGACGTTCATACAGATTGAATGGGGGGCTACGAGTCCCACCATTGCCGACATAAGTGACGATGGAATAATCGGTTTGGATTTGGCAAGCTTGTATCGTGCTGTGTTGGATCCCTGTTTCTGCATGTTGAAGATTCGGCAACCCTACAAGTGCAAGATTCCATGTATATTGAGGCATGTGTCTTCGGTAGCCACCATAGTACAGACTGTGAAAATTCCAGCTGGAATGGCCTGCGATGTATTGTGTTCTACGAACAACTCTTTTTGAGGCTCGAATGCTGTGTTCGAACCTAACCCTGAGGTATTGTCTAGCCTACAGCTGGAATCTGCTGACACTCTAGTGGGAAACGGATTGTGGACGGTAGTTGCAATTATAAATAGAGGTCGAACCCCTATCTACTTGAAGAAAAATGAGAAAATTGGCGAAATGTTCTTGACTGAACACATTTCGGAAGCTCAATTCCAGACCGAACTGCCTGAAGGTACAGTTCAAGGGTTACCAGATGACATGAAAAAGTTGGTGGAGGATTCTTCCCTGACAAGTAAGTCGGAAAAGGAACGACTTCAAGCATTCCTATCTACCTACTATGATGCCTTCTGGAAACCTGGGGGTTCGGTAGGTCGAACTAGCAAGGTGTTGCACACGATTGACATTGGCGATGCAAAGCCATTCAAGATACCTATTTGGAGATTACCTCTGAAGAAGAAATAAGAGGCCGAGAGGCAAATCCTGGATCAGCTGGAAAAGGGGGTTATTGTGCCTAGCACAAGTCCCTGGTCCAGCCCCGTATGCATGACTACGAAATAGGACTGATCCATCCGGTTCTGCATAGATTACCGGAAGTTAAACGGCTTAACAAAAAAGAATTCCTATCCTTTGCCGAAGATAGATGAGACATGGGACTGGTTAGGGGGAAATAAATACTTTTGTACCCTGGACCTCCAATCCGGGTATT
The DNA here is from genome assembly GCA_949317995.1 of Acholoe squamosa. NCBI lineage: Eukaryota > Metazoa > Annelida > Polychaeta > Phyllodocida > Polynoidae > Acholoe > Acholoe squamosa. Next base: position 73,958,243 of record OX439045.1, on the reverse strand, counting down.
GGCAAATCGGTTTGGACCCGAGGGATATGGAGAAAACAGCCTTCCCGCGCCATATGGGCTTGTCCCAGTACAATGATTTCCCTTTTGGGCTGTGTACTGCACCAGCCACTTTCAAGGCTAGGATGGAGGAAATGCTAAGTGACCTTCTCTGGAAGAGTTGCTTGGTGTATCTCGACAACTTCATAGTATTCGGGAAGACTTTCGAGGATTGTACTCACAACCTCGAGTTAGTCCTAAAAAGGATACTAGCTAACGGTCTGAAGTTAAAGGCTAAGAAATGTAATCTATTTAAAACATCCATTACTTATTTTGGTCATATAATAACTCCCGACGGTGTAAAAGCCGACCCTGAAAAGCTCTAGACAGTGTCTGAGTGGCAGAAACCCATAAATGCGAAGGAAATGAGATCCTTTCTAGGGTTCTGCTTCTACTATCGAGATTTCATTACGAATTACTCCAAAGTGAGCTATCCCTTGCAGATATTAGCACATTGGACTCCAGGTAGGGCAAAGGAGCGCTATCTTCTAAATATCCTACAGTGCATGATCATTTCATATTGGACACGGACGCTAGCAATGGTAGTATTGGTGCAGCTCTGTCGCAGGTCCAGGATGGAGTCGAAGTACCTATTGCTTCTGCTAGTAACACATTGAACAGGGCACAGCGAAACTTTTGCACCACTAAATGAGAATTACTGGATGTGATAGTGTATACCAAAAAGTTTCCACACTTCCTGTGGGGCACCAATTTTACACTTCAAACGGACCATTACTTCCTGAGGTGGCTCCTTAACTTCAACGATGCTGAAGGAATGATTGGCCGTTGGCACATCTGTCAGAATTTGGGTTGGAGAATACCCAGATCCAACATCGAGCAGGTTCGAAGCATGTCAATGTGGACGCCCTATTCCGAAGGCCTATTAAAAAATGCCAGAAGACTGATTGTGATGATTGTGGAGCTCACAATGCGGTAGTCGCTGCAGTTCGAAAAGAACAGTTCGAATCCCTATCGTATGCCTGTATGGAAAATGTTGTAGAATGGCCGATAGAGACAATCCAACAGTTCCAACAAACTGACCCTGCAATCAAGAGAGTGATTTCATTCCTGACCACCAATGCTAAGCCTGAATGGCCTGCATTATCTCTAGAAGACAAAGAGACTCGTAAATTTATAGCCCAATGAGCCAAGCTAGAAGTTCGAGACGGGTTACTGTGTCGATGGAAAAGCAGGATCCCCGACGCTGCTTCGAGCATGGAAGGTGGAGCTTGTTACTCAACCAAGGTGACCACCGCTCATGCTTCTAAGGAGATGAGCCTCGAAGAGCTTAATGTGTGACAAGAGGAGATTGACAAAGAACGTAAGGAGCTCATGAAGCTGAAAACTAAGATCCGGAAGGAGATCGAAAAGGCTGTAAAGGAATCTAAAGATAAGCCTGAGACCAAAACTGAATCAAGCCGCTGGAAAAAGAAGGTGGTGGAGGAGAAGGCAGAGGACAGCGACGACTCTGTAGCCTCGGCTTCGTCTCGAAGCTCCCAGAGTCGAACTCGAGGCGGCAAGACTACCAAAAAAGATGATTCCCCATCTCCAGGTAGATCCACCTGATCGAGAACTACTCAAAAGGTCACTCCTGTACCTCCGTCAGTAGTACAGCAGTCAAGGAGGAGGAACTTCAGGAAGAATCCAAAGACGGCAATGGGGGTCGAGACCAGCAGGTCGCAGAGATGAGCCAGCAACTACTGGAAAACATTGACTCTTTGGAGGAACCCCTGAAAGACGCTCCTGATGAATCCAGTCTGAACAAATGGGTTGACGCTCGGACTGGCTTCCCCGACTACACTCCGAAATGTTTTATGGACTGTCAGCGCTACACCGACAGTTATACGATTCCTCCTGCCACCTACCATGATGGTGAGAGTGACGACGAGGAGTGGATGAAAATCCTCAGAAAAGATGCCGGCCCCGCAAAGTTTTATCGTGTGTGGGTGGCTTCATTAGGCGACATGGTTAAGACACTTAAGTCTTACTATGGCTTCGAGCACCGTACAAAGCTGCAGTATGCTGCTTCGAACTGGACTCCCACTAACCCTGCCTGTCCATTAGAGATTTGTGTCAACAAATCAGAAAGAGAGAGAGTCTGGCCCAGCAAGGACTCCTTTTTCCGACACCTTGTAAAGGTGCACAAACTAAAAAAATCAGAACTAGAGGTGTCAGGGCCTAAAAACCATGAGGCAAGGTTGCATGGCCAAGGATTTAGCTCAGGTCCATTGTCTCAAAGCCAGTGATGCCAGGCTGAAAGCTCCTAAACTCCATGAGCAAATGGGAACAGATGACAACCAACGACCGGCACACGATTACTCTGAGGACCGATCACTTTTGCCATTCTATTGAGGAGAAGCAGGATGCCTACTTCCTCAAAAATGTATGGTCACATCGATTCGACATGTCTGCAGAAATGCACTGGCGTGTCAAAGTTCAGAGAAAAGACCCTGATGCCATCGACCGTAATGGGAGGCCGCTTCCCCACCCTGGCAATTACCCTGGATCTCGGGATGCTAAGCGACCAAGATCCGAGTCCCAATCACCAGCCCCAACACCTGATCATAAAAAGAGATCTCCTGACCCAAGTAAAATCTTGGGAACATCATCTCGAGACCTAACGAGTGTAGAGCAAGTCTTACCTGTAGACTAGAGCTGCTACCGACCTTCGGGGGGACCATCGACTGTAAATTTTTAGACTTGGTTCAAGGGGCGGACCAAGTTGTCTCATTCCGATTGGATGAAACGCGATGTGGATACCACCCCACGATATCAGGGTACTCCAGCGGACAATACTCTGCTCAAGGAAATTAAGGATGCTCCAGAGCCTGAGGACTTTCCAACACTCACTGCTGTCCAGAAACCAGGTCCCGAAATCCCAGACCCTACTACCTTCTGGGAAGCCAAAGCCCATGGGCCCACCAGTGTGAAAATGAGGCGAAAGCCATGAAATTGAAATACGAATCTGAACTCCAGGATGTCCGATTTATGGCAGCATTCGGCTGTTTCATGAAGGATTGGGATGGCACCCCTGAAAGTGCATTCGAGAAGCTCCAGGGTAAGCTCCAGAAGGCTAGACAGCTCGAGGCAGACATAGAATCTTTTGGATTCATGAGTGTGTCCACCCCGAAGCACTCTACCACTGAGCCTGGAGACCCAGCAGGACCTCGAAGGGAAACTGAAGCTGCTACTGCTGCCCCCACTACTGCTACAGATATTTCAGCCGACGCCACGAACCGAAACCCTGAAATGGTCCCTGTGGCTGCTACCTCAAGTTCAGCCCCAGTAGTCCAAAACCTGATAAGCCTAAACTCCGAACTGGAAACCACTCCTGGTGAGACGGTAATGGAGACCGACCTGTAGTCCATGATATATTGATTTATAAGTGGTGAACCGATTTTTTTTTTAAAGGAACCAATGAACATATTGCTTTATGTAGACCCTGACTGTGCCGAACTGAAGGACATCGGATGGATGCAGAACCAGGAAACCCAATGGACGAATCTACATCTTCACATCTTGTTCAGGGCACAACACACAGCGACGCGGCTTGCCACCGCCAAGTCCTTTGATCGCCGAATGGATCTGCAGACAAGCAGCTAACACCGTAGACAACCCAAAATTTTTCTATTATTGTACAGCAGACCCACTACACTGGTGGGCTGTGATAGCTTAACACATTGTTCATTATTCATAACCACTATTACCTACCTATGTATAAAAGTTACTATATATACATATCGAACCTAATATACTCTACTAAGTTCGATCTCATAAAATATTTATTACCATAAAAATGTTAATTGGTGCTACAAACCTACGAGATCTGTAACTCAAAGTATATTTTTCTTTAAAGTACATTACATATTACATAACACTCAGGTACCAACCTTATGTGTTTATTAACTATGTAGAGGTACGTATTGATTAAACCGTAGAATTGGGTACCGTCTGACGTGGCGGGTGAGTAGAGTCGTCGGACGTTCCTCAGGTTCCGGATAGGTGGCAGCACCGATCCGGGTCTGTGGGGACATCTGACGACAAACACCCGGGTCCTTATATAAAGCCCGGGGCTCAGCCGCTACGTCAGAGGCCCTCCAGGCCTCCGCACCATGTAGATTATCTCTCCATCCATCTTAGCTGCTTGTTCTATACCATCCGGCAGCCGTGAGTGTACACTAAGAAATAAACTAACCGTTGGCATACACTTGAATTACCATCTTACTCTTTCTTTCGAATCGTAAGACCTGAACCCCCCAGGTCCGTAAGGCCGCAAGACCCTTACACTGGTGCCGTGACCAGTTAATTCTGGTGTATAGCCCGGACGTCATAACGTCTGAACGGCTCGTACATGGGTTAGATAACCTTAGGGAAGCTTACCCAGTAGGGCAACTGATTGCCCAGGAGAATGGCAATGGATCATTAGTGTTCCAAAACCATTTGAACTCCCAAGATGCGGAATCTACATCTTGGAGAGATCCCGGACCCCACTATAATGATACTGAGGAGAATCTACCAGACTCTGTACGACGTGAACAGTCTATACAGAGACAGGATAAGTTAATAAGCCAACAATCACTTGTTGACCAACTAACTAATTCAATGTTCGAAGTTGGTGGTAGTACCAACCCAGAACATCCGGCGCCAATGCCAAAAAGGGTAACATTCGTAGAGCTACCTTATAGATTACCCAGACCCGGATTACCCATATTAGATTATAGCGCTATAGATGGCGACTTAACCTATGCGGTACCGGAAGGTGAAGAATTTAAACAACCGGACGTCCATTTGTTAAATGAAACTTACGTAACTCTGAACGAGAATCTAAATACCTTGGTCAGAGCTAAAGATGAAGTATTCCATGAAAAACTTCAGCTAGAAGAAGACCTAACTGGCATGCGGAAAGAATTCCAAGCCAGAAGGAGCGAGTACATGAAAGAACTTGAGGATGAGGAACGAAAACTCCAAGAAATGAGAGAGTCATTCAATAAGGAGTATGACAATAGACACATCCATATCCAAACATACATAGATACGAACGACCAACTAAGTCATGATAAGGCCAAATTAAAATCCGAAATATGCCACTATCAAAACGAGTTGGAGGAATTGAAACTTCAGTGTACTAAACAAGCTGAAGACAATGAAGCTATCCGAGTAGGCATTATAGCTTACAATAAACAACTGGAAGAAGATAGACAGAAACTCACAAATGAGCTTCAGCAGATGCAGACTACTGCAATAACCTTAGATAAGTACGTAGAAGCTGCCCAGTTGACTATAGGTAATATAGATCCAGCTGTGGTTTCTAAAATGTTGGGAAAGACAATTCCAGCTGGATACAACCCTTTCGTTGACGATGGGGCTACTAAGAATGAAGTATCCGGAGTCTATAAGAAACCGGATAATGCCGCAGATAGTGGAACCGCACCTACACCAGCAGCTCCAGTGCTGGATACAATAGGTCCGGCAACACCAATACCAGACCTGAGTCACAAAACTAAAACGACTCGCGATAGTGCTGCCGGAACCAATAATAATACACCCGTAGCACAACCAAGAGTACCGGGTCCAATGAGACATATGTTGACACCACCTTCATATTTCTCCCAACCTGGCCATAGTACACCAGCAGGTCCGAGATTACCGAACCCATCTTCGGGTCCAGGTAATGGTCCTACTGATGGACGTTTTCCAAGACCGAACGCGCCACAAAACAACTTTAATGGCGGAATGTATCAACCGAGAGCATCTTCCTATGGATATAGATATAATTAAAATCCATCAGGAAGTGGTAATTATCAAAATGGTAATAACTATAACCAGGGATGGAATCAAAATAATTCTTACCCTAGGTATGCGCCTTCTGGAAACACCAATTATAATGGTGGATGCCCTGGCGGCTCATCCGGAAACTATAATGGTCCACCAGGAGGTAACCCCCCAGGTGGCCCAGGTGGATCTGGATCGGGAGGATCAGGATCAGGAGGAGATGGCAGGAAGCCAAATAGGAGAACTTCCATGCCCGCAGGGATGCAAACCATCTTTGATAGGAGCCAATGTATCCAAAATCTGGGCATTGACTGCTACCGAAAGGGAGCGGATGGCATGGAAGTCATGAACTGGAGCATGCGAGAAGCAGATAGACTACGCGGATGTAATAATCCGGCACGTAGACAGGCACGGATACCCCCTCCATACGATTCTAATGACCCATGGAAGGATAGGTATCAAGCTTTCGTCGACGAAGTCAATTGCAGTGGCTGGACAAAAGAAGAAGCTCTGCCGTATTTGATCTGTTGGTTGAATAAAGGTGGAAAAGTAGCTCTCAATCAATGGAGAGCAGCTTACGGATTATACGGCACCTATGATCAATTGGTGGAATGTGCTGCATACCTATTCGGATCAATCGTTAGAGAAGATCCATGGGTAAGCTTCAAGAAAAGAACGCAGAAACCGAAAGAATCTCACAAGGTCTTTGGTTTGGAGCTACAGGACTTGCTTTCAAAAGCACGTCCAAATTGGGCTCATGATGATGACTGTTATCTACAGGAATTGTTCATACAATTCTATAATGGATTGCGGGATCCGGATCACAAACAAGTTGTTTGGGATTCTTGGAAAGATGACACTTCCTTCAGTGACCTGTTCATAGCAATCGATGGACATGACATGAAGAAACGATTGGTAGGTCTAGGACCTAATCCGTTAAGAGCAGCACCTTTTCAATATGGAGGTACACCTGCTCCGATATATGATACTTCCCAGTTAGCTGCGGTTGATTCGCATGATGCTGATGAGGAGGATGAATATGTCTCCGATGAAAACGGAGAATATATTGGTTCAGTTCAAGTAGCTGGAAAGTATTACCGACAAAAACGGTATAGGAAAATACATTCGAAAGGAAAGGGAGGATTCGCCGCTGGTAAGACAGCTTCCGGATCGAATGTAACCTCTGCGGCGAAGCCAACTGTGGCAGCCACTGCTACTCCGACTAATGTAATGGAAACCTTAATAGCCGGACTAACAGAAGCTCTAAAAGGACCGAGAGTTGATAAATCTCAGAGGAGATGTTTCAGATGCCAGAAACTGGGGCATTTTGCTCCAGAATGTATGGCTGAGAAACCTGTCCCGCGTAAACAGGAAGGTGTCTCTGGAATAAGTACAGAGGAAAACTAGGAAGGGGTCCCCCGAGGGGCAAAGAAGGGGATCCCAGTGACAAATCTTGCCATGATATCACCATCCGTTATGATAGTTCGCATGTAGTAACAAACTCGCCTAACACCGAGGTGGTTGTAGACACCCAGAAGGTTAGGGAAGCTGATATAACAGGTGCCACGGGAGCACAGGGGAAACCCAATATCAGTAACGAGGCAGGCGGCTACGTGTTAGCCAAGGTCTGTGGTGCCCACCTGCCCCCGGGTCATCCTTGTCTGGAATTCCTGAAAGGATGTGGATCGACTCCTGGTGTGAAAAATGACGTTCCGATCCTCACGGACATGCCCTCTGTTCTAAACGGAAGGCGGTGGTATGTTTGCCTCACTGTTAACGGAAGATCTGCCGAATTCCTTGTGGATACGGGAGCTAGCCACTCTTGTATCTCCAGGGGGTTCTACGATCTTATACCAGATGAACATGATACTCTCAAATCGGGAGGAAGTGCTCAGACGGCCGATGGCAGTACCTTGCAAACGTATGGTAAAACTTGTGTGAAACTACAGTTGGATGGTATACATGACTATGTCATGAGCGCCACCGTTGCGGATATAGCAGATGAGGGGATACTTGGGTTGGATTTCGCATCCCTGTATGGTGCTGTGTTGGAACCTCAATCAGGAGTGTTGAGTGTGAAATACCCATATCCCGTAAAGGTTAGGTGTGTACTGAGACAAGTGAGCAGTATGGCCAGTGTAGCACACACTGTGCGAATCCCTCCGGGAGTAGCCTGTGATGTGCTTGTAAGAAGTGATCCTGCAATGCGCAATAAGCCTGCAGTGATAGAACCGGATGTAGCTACTCTGTCAAGTATCGGATTAGTATCCGCAGATACTATTGTAGCAAATGCATCATGGTCGGTAGTACCTGTCTCCAATACCGGAAACAGTACTATCTACTTAAAAAAAGGGCAAGTTTTCGGAAACGTAACCCTTTCAGAAACTGTAACGGATAGTAAGAGAAACTTACAAAAGGGTACAGGAGATGATGAAATTTTGGAAGAATGTATGAAGTTGTATGAAGAAACTTCATTAGAAGATACGGAATACCGGAATGTGTTCTATGAATTGCTCTGTCAGTATAGGACTGCCTTTGCCAAACCTGGTGAAAAACTAGGTACGACAAATAAGGTAGTACATAAAATAGATACTGGAGATGCGGAACCCTTTAAGATTCCGTATAGGCGGTTACCTTTAGCGAAAAAGAGAGTAGCTGAAGAGGAAATAAACAAGATGTTAGAACAGGATGTAATAGTCCCTTCCAATAGTCCATGGAGTAGTCCTGTGTGTATGGTAACAAAGAAAGACGGCACTATCCGTTTTTGCATAGACTACAGGAAGTTGAATGGGATAACGAAAAAGAATTCGTATCCACTACCGAGAATAGACGAAACCATTGACTCCTTAGGAGGAAACAGTTGGTTTTGTACCCTAGACTTGCAATCAGGTTATTGGCAAGTGGGAATGAACCCCTCAGACATGGAAATTGCTGCATTTTCAAGTCATATTGGACTATTCCAATATAACGTAATGCCGTTTGGTTTGTGTAATGCACCAGCAACATTTGAAGCAATGATGGAAACAATTCTAAGTGACTTATTGTGGAAAAGATGTCTTGTATATCTTGACGATGTCATAGTCTTCGGAAAAACATTTGAAGAGTGTTCTAATAACCTAAAAATGGTATTGGAACATATTATTTCTAATGGTCTCAAATTGAAACCTAAGAAATGCCACATGTTTAGAAAGTCCATAAATTATTTGGGCCGCATCATTAGTGATGAAGGAATAAAAGCTGATCCGGAGAAGATCGAATCAGTTACGAATTGGAATAGACCTAAAACACCCAAAGAAGTGAGGTCCTTTTTAGGATTCTGTTCCTATTATAGGGAATTTATTCCGAATTATTCTAGAGTCAGTTATCCATTGCAAGCAATAGCTAACTGGACTCCAGGAAGTACCAAGGAAAAATTTCCTTGGGGGCATGAACAGGAATCTGCTTTTCAAAAGCTAAAGGATCTGTTCACGAGTACTCCAGTATTACAATATCCGAATGAAACGGATCATTTCATACTGGATACGGACGCTAGTAATGACAGCATTGGTGCAGCTCTCTCGCAAGTCCAAAATGGGAGAGAAGTACCAATTGCCTTTGCCACCAATACACTGAGTAAGACTCACCGCAATTACTGCACAACCAAAAGAGAGCTGTTAGCAGTAGTTGTATACACCAAGAAGTTCAAACATTTCCTATGGGGAACGAACTTTACATTGCGTACGGATCATTCCTCTTTGAGATGGCTACTGAACTTCCGAGATGCTGAAGGAATGTTAGGCCGATGGTTAGCCCATCTATCAGAATATGCGCTTGAACATCACCAGATTCAGCATAGACCTACAGTGAAGCATTTGAATGCTGATGCCTTGTCTCGAATACCAATCCGGAAATGTGATAATCCGGATTGTACTGATTGTGGAGCTCATAGGGCAGTGCTAGCAGGGATTCGAAGACCATTCGAACCCCTAGTTGCCAGTGTACTGGATTGGTCTATGAATCACATACGACGTTTCCAGGAAGCTGACTCGATAACTGCGCAGCTATTGCAATTAGTACCAAAGGGTATACGTCCAGTTAGGCCTGAGGTCTTTCTGGAGAACCGAGAAATGAGAAGGTTTCTTGCTCAATGGACTGAGCTTGAAGTCCGGAAAGGCGTGTTATACCGTTGGAAGCCATGTAATAATGGTGAGAAAATCATGCAAGTGGTAATACCACATGCCATGAGACATGACATTATGTATTTTTGTCATGGACATTGGACCAGTGGTCATTTTGGGAAGAAACGCTCGTTGGCACGACTTTCCAAAAGATACTACTGGCCTGGCATGACCAGAGACTTGCAAAGATGGGTAATCACCTGTCCGGATTGTTGTAAAAACAAACCCGGACCCGGGATGGGCAAACTTCCCCTATCCCAAGAACTTTTCGGAGTTAGATTCGCAAGAATCGGGGTAGACATCATCAGTGGATTGAACAAAACCGCTAATGATAACACCTGTATGATGGTAGTGTGTGATTATTACACAAAATACACTAAAGTATTCCCACTACCGGACCACAAAGCAGTTACTTGTGCCGAAGCCTTTGTAAAAGGTTGGGTACTCGGTTTTGGCGTACCACTAATGTTACACAGTGACCAAGGCAGAGAATTCGAATCAAATCTCTGGCAAGGTATGTGCGAATACTTAGCTATTTGCAAGACTAGAACCAATCCGTATAGGCCACAAAGCGACGGATTGGTAGAAAGCTTCAACAGAACCCTTATCCAAGTTCTAAAGTCGCTTGTAAATGAACATATGGATGACTGGGATGAGCAATGTCATTTTGTGACACATGCTTATAACAGTACGGTACATTCAAGTACAAATTGTACTCCAAACCTTTTGGTATTCGGAGAGGATTTGATAATGCCTGCCGACTTAGTATTTGGAGTCGTAGGGATGGACCCGGAATTACCTTGCCATGTAGTTTTTGTGGAATGTTTAAGAGACAGATTTAAAAAAGCATATGAGTCTGTCCGGATCGATTTGGAGAAAAGTGCCAAATGGCAAAAAGTTGGATATGACACCGATCTAAAGCATCGGAAATTCCAATCCGGAGATAGAGTTCTCAGGCTACATGAACCACTTAGGCACATAAAATTAGCGTCTAATTGGGATGGTCCCTTCACGGTAACCCAAGTTATCAGTGACTGTACCATAATAATTAAATCTGACCTTGGTCGACTGTATAAGTCAAATGTGGCCAGACTGAGGAAATGGTCTGGGAGGGAGACCTCCACAGAAATGTATGGTGAAGGTTCCGGAAAGATCCTGAACCAGAATCGCATAATAGACCAGGTAAAGAACACTACAGTGAAGCGAGGCCGTGGTAGGCCTAAAAAGTGTTCCGAATCAGTGACACCCGCGCCAACACCGATTAAGCGTGGGGGAGTTAAAAAAGTCTCGGCAGGTGAAGACAAGAAGAAGAGGAAAGGTGTCTCCAAGGCTAAGAAACACCTAGAAAAAGCTCTTCAGACTGTCAGGTCCAATAAAGAACTATCCGAGAAGGGGAGATACGTTCACCGCAGCCTCCGAATTGCCCAGAGGACTGCAGTGACCTAACCTGTATACACAACGAGTGTAATGTTTACATTTAGAGGAACGGATGACAACTGACCCGAAAGGCTTATTTGTCGCCGCCGCATGATGTACCAATGGGTAGTGGACGGATAATCCGGTGGATTTGCTTAAGCTTTCCATAATCTCCACTTAAATCCCCAGACGAGTCATCGGCATGAGCGATAATTACCTAAAAACAATCAGTTTGTTTATGTTCCGCCTGTAGCACGTGCGTTTCCGCATGACGTCACCGTGTCCAGTCTCGGCTGACCTCTCGTGACCTCGCGGGATGCGGGGAAATGACGTCACGAAAGCTGGCCTGTCGCCATATTGTTTTTTGGTAGCGTTTGGGACAGTCGGGTCACCCCTTCTCTCTTGAATTCTACCATCTAGCAAACCCCTTGTGCGCCCTCAGAGTCTGTCTCTCAGTAGGCAGAGTCCGTCAGTGTTGGCCCCGGCGCCGTAAAAGCCGGAAAAAAGGAGTATTCTACTCCCGTAGGTGATTCCCCGGTCATGGCTGAGGAATCCGTAGCTGCAGCCAAGCTATCCGGTGACCCCGATAAGCTGACTCCATCCGCAGAAGCTTTTCCGGAAGCTTTGTCACTTGTAACACAGGAAGAGAGCGAGATGATGGACGTGGAAGAACCCATGGATCGCTCGTTCGAGGAGAAGCTGGCTTCATTCTCACTAAATGAGCCAGAGAAACTTTTATCTCCACTCCCGGCCGAGGGATCCGGAGGGGCTGCGAGTGCTGAACCCGCAGCAACTGAGTCCTAGACTACCCAAGTTGACGGACAGAAGGACGAGTGGAAGCCAGCAGTGGCGGAACCTTTTCCAGCTAACTATGATGGTCGCTACCTGTATGTCCACCCGGAACTGCAGGCACAAGGCACTAAGGAATTCAGAGAGGCCGCTGCTAACTTCGAGCAGTGGGATGACGGTTTCTACATAACCGAGCAGGAATTGGTGGATGTCCAGAACAATTCACTAATCGGATTGGACCGAGCTGCAGCCCTTCGGACGGTTATCGTCCGCCGTATGACTGCCGAACAGGAGGCCCAGGAAGAGGCTAAGAGAGCTGCGGAAGTACCCGCACCTCCTATCCCCGACCTGAAGCTTGCCACCAGGAGCTCAGCCAGTGCTACACAAGCTACCGGCAGTACTACTACCCCAGTAGAAGCCACGACCTCCAGCACATCCAGAACCCAGGAACCGGAGGAAGACTGGAAGGTCAGTAAGAACCGACGATCGGCTGCTCGGAAGCTCAAGAATCTCCCGGATTCTGCTAGAGCCGAGCCGAAACCCATCACCTCAACCACTGGTAGTACCGCCATGGAGGTTGAATCGTCTGACGAGGAGTCTGTGCACGAGTCCTCGGTTGAGTATGATGAGAAGGCCACTCCATCAACTCAAACCGAGGCCGAACGTTGGGCTAACGCCAAGTCCGGATTCAAAACCCAGATTCCGACGTGCTTCTCCGATTGTGCCTATGGAGTAAAGAAGGACGGCTCTACCCTCTATGCCTGCCCGGACTCAATCAATAAGAACGATGAGTCAGATGACGAAGATTGGATGCGTCTTTCGGACGAGGACCCCAATCCGAGCAAGGCCTATCGAAAGATGTGGCTTATGCTTAACCATACCGAAGGGTATTATACCTATACCCAGAGGAGGAAGCTACGTTGGGCTCTAGAGAAGTGGTACGGTGACGACCAGAAGTCCTGTCCCTTCTCTATCTGCCAGGATGCGAGTGATGTCTCGGTCCGGACCTGGAGCACTCCAGCTCGGTTCCAAAGACATCTCGTCGAGACCCACTTCCACCATCACCCGGTTTACATTTGTGATCCGAGTTATGGCAAGTGTACTACTAAGGTGCAATACAGCCGACGTAGTGATCTGGCGAGACACCAGAAGAAATGCCACGCCGAAGGTTTGGAGATGGCTCGGAAGCGTATCATGGAGCTTCACCAGGAACCCATGAAGGAGTTCGATAGCCTGAGCGAGGATGCTTGGTCTAAGGTTCGACCGGGGGACCAAGTCCTCTGCGAAGTTCCGAAGACCAAGGATTCGAAACTCCGAGCGAAGATAGTCCTGACTCCTGGAAAGGGTAAACTGGACATGCACAAGTCTCTCTGGCAGAAATGTGAGGAATCCGGAAAGGATGCAAAGAGAGCTCGTGAAAGGAGCAGGAGAGATCAAAACCGTGGCGGCAACGGTAATGGTCAGAGCACCAGTGCTAAATCGAAAGTCAGAGCAGAGGACCGTTCCAGGTCCCCTCTGGCTAGGCACCCCGCAGAGCAGGCTCAGGGCACTCCGGTGTTCAAGAAGCCCGAACCTGCCGGATACGCTGGAGCCGTATCTAAGCCTGGGAAAGCTAATCCTCGTAACTTTCCGTCCTTAACCCAGGGACCTGGACCTGAGAGCCAGACCTTGGTGGTAGGAAAGGATGGTCGTCTTGTTCCAAAGAAGACCACAGCACCTGCTGCCGCCGGATCCCCAGCCGCTCCAGCCGCCCTGCCAGTTACCTTCACCCAGGAGCAGTTGAACATGTACCTGCAAATGGGATTGAAGCAGAACGCGCCCCCTGCCTACTGTGTACCATCAGCAGGCGTGTTGGGAAGCCCCAAACCCGGAAGTGGTCCACAGGCTGTATCGACTCCTCCCAAGGCTGTCGCTGCACCTGCGAAACCAAAGGACGCTATTACCATTAAGGCCGGTAATGCGGAAATTTGGTTTGAGAAATCTCGCCAAGGGGAGGCAGATGTCCAGAAGGCCATCTACACCCACTGGGAGAAGTGTGTCCGTGAGAAGGCCACAGAATTTCATCAGGGACTCCTAAACGACACCCTGTTGTGTATGAAGGAGGTCGCGGATGCTGAAAAGCAGCGCCTCGAAACCCTCATTCGGGGCGATGTAAAGTCCCAGGAGGAGGCTGCCGCAGCTGCCCAAGAAAAGGCAGCTATGGACGTGCACGTGCTGGAGAAACGTGTAAAGGAGGAAATTACCCGGAATACCAACCTGAACACTAAGTTCATGAGGGTATTCGGAGTCGACTTGGACGAGTGGGCTCTAGCTCTTCTTAAGAAGAAGCATGCTAAGATATCCGCTTAAGCATGCTACGGGTTATTATTATTTTTTTCCCATAATTTTTTTCTCCATCACCAAATAACCAGATATAGTCTTTGCGGAACCCTATAGGTCTGCGAATGTTTTCTTCACTAGTGTATGAACACCTATAGTATGTGTTCCGGGTTCCTCTTATGACCAGCTTATTGTATAATTCAGGCTGTATAACCCTTATTGTACCCTGAATAGTCTATTCGGATTTATAACTTCACCCATGAATAATCCGATGGTAGACTTGCTGCTGTGAGACGTATCCGGATGCCAGTTCCAGACTCCTGCTGTTACCCGTGCTAACCACTTACTAGGATGGACTTTACGATTTACCTGTACAACTCATCTATACTCCCGAATGGACTTATACCAAATACTACTATTACTTCCAGATCAGCCTATATTGGACTATTTTCTACTTATGTCAACTAAACTTAAAACGGATTACGATTCTATACAGTTGACAGAACCGGATCTACAATTCACTTCTACATTCTACACCATTCGGATTTACCTATGAACTTTAGCACTTCTAGAGGATTGCGGGTAGCTGCCCCAAACTCATCTACCGTGTTTCACCCTAATAACTATAGACTCTAGCACGTCCATCCCGTGGTTAGCTGACCACACATATCAGTGAGCATCCGAAGGGCTAAAGCAGAAGACCCCAGCAGCAGCCATCAGCTTTTCTAAAATTGTAAATGTTACCATATGTCTATTTTTCTATAACATTATTTGTATGTATATATAAGACTACATTGGTCACATTGTACTATATTGTAATACGGGTATATATATATATATGTATGTTGGTACGGATCTTAGATCAGTGTTAAATATTAAAATGTAAGATTCGATAAAATACACCAGAACTTACTTATTATTGTCCTGCGAGACATATTATATCGTAAATATATTAATCTGGTGTTATAAAGGTTATTTGGTACACGGTGATATCATATATATCATTATATTCATGACTACACCGTGATTTTTTTCTTTTTTAAGACTACATAATCAAATGTGGTATTAATAACTACAAACATATATGAATGTTATTACATGATGTATTTAATGTTAACAGTTCTGTTACACATAACTGTTACTATTACATGTATACGAATTATGATACTTATGTTATAATTTATACCGTACACACGATATGATATCCTATGGTATAATAAGCTAACAGTTCCGATACATATAACTGTTATTCATATAATTAATTGGTATCATATTCGAACATTCAACCTTGCCATTTTGTAACTACATACACTATCGAATATATGTATATGACATTCAAATGACTTCTAAACTGGTGTTAACGTTATATCTATGGTTGTACCTCTATTACTAATGGTTAAGACATATAGATATGTTGTCCTAGTAATATTACTATAACTATAACACCCTCCTAAATGTCTGGGGGAGTGGTGTAGAGGTACGTATTGATTAAACCGTAGAATTGGGTACCGTCTGACGTGGCGGGTGAGTCGAGTCGTCGGACGTTCCTCAGGTTCCGGATAGGTGGCAGCACCGATCCGGGTCTGTGGGGACATCTGACGACGAACAACCGGGTCCTTATATAAAGCCCGGGGCTCAGCCGCTACGTCAGAGGCCCTCCAGGCCTCCGCACCATGTAGATTATCTCTCCATCCATCTTAGCTGCTTGTTCTATACCATCGGCAGCCGTGAGT
The DNA here is from genome assembly GCA_949317995.1 of Acholoe squamosa. NCBI lineage: Eukaryota > Metazoa > Annelida > Polychaeta > Phyllodocida > Polynoidae > Acholoe > Acholoe squamosa. The sequence goes on along the minus strand of OX439045.1, from coordinate 73,942,021 downwards.
GTACACTAAGAAATAAACTAACCGTTGGCATACACTTGAATTACCGTCTTACTCTTTCTTTCGAATCGTAAGACCCGAACCCCCCAGGTCCGTAAGGCCGCAAGACCCTTACAACTAGTTCGGGTCAATAGTGGTAAATATAAATATAAAAAACCCACAGTTACTGTAAACTGTGTTAAAAAAACTATTATATAGGGTTCATACATGAACTGTAAAAAAGATGTACAAACATATATAATTTTGAAATTATTCGAGACTTACCTGTAAGTTGAGGTATAATTAAGATTATACCGAGGGAACCTAGCGGTTCAGGGAATATACGGGTTATGTACAAACATATATAATTATAAATAACTACCAACTTGGTATGTCATTAATCGTACATGTTAATACTTTAATTGTATGTACGGATTCCAACTTGTTCTTTCAAACTTGTTTCAATCCTTTTCTACTCATGTTCATACTGTGTTGTTATAGTTGATTTACCTTAAATTTTATGTGGTCGACTCATATTAATTAGACGTCACACAAATAACATATTACGTTCTACTTCGAACTCTTGTATCCTACTTCGAGCCCTAAGTATAGAATAATGAAACTGTTCTACTAACTTTAATATGTTTTGTACACCCCATTCCTTATTCTAGTAGGGGTAGTGTAGGGGCCCATAGATTGTGATATAGTGTGATCGTCTTCCTCAAGAGGGCGTTTCGAGCGGTGCGCCCATCACCTGTAGTCACTAGAGGTCCTCACGACCCCTGGTCGCTGCGGGGTGGTGGCAGCACTGTTCGCCTTGCTCCAGCTCCTACCTGGGGCCGGGGAAGGCGTTAGTTTGGCTCTGCCTGCCAACAGAGTCGGACCACTTTCCACTGAGCTTATTATCACATTAAGCGCATAACTTCGAGGTAGATGTAAACCTACACAGAAATAAATACGTGCCTGTTGCACTAACCCCAGATACCTTGTCTGGTTTTACTTCGAGCCATTCGAGCCATACATTCGAACCACTACATAAGTGAAAGGCCTTTCAAAAAAGTCTTGTATAATGGCCTCAGGTAGACACTTATTAAAATTTATCTGAGCTGCCTATGAGGGTATTTAGGAATACATAGCGCAGCAAATAATGATACCCATCAAAAAATACAACCACTGTTCCCTGCAAAGGAGCATACAAAATCTCACCCAAGATCAAGCTTCCCAAATGTGAGCAATGCTTGTTTTGATGGGCGGGCAACTTTCTCATGGGAAATTCCAAGATGGGAACTGTCACGGCTTTGTACAGGTAGCATCCATATTGAGTGTTATATAATTATACAGGCCAATATGGTACATACCCTTGTCAAAATGAAATAACCACCAGAATCATAGTGATGATGGCAGTTTTTTCTCAAAATTTGTAAATTTACACTCATTACAATTGCCAGAACCTTTCTCACTTTGCATGAAAATCAAAAATACTGGATACATTCTCCTGGTCTTTACAGGTACTAGTAACACCCCTGAATATATAGGATCAGCAAGTTCAAGGGCTAGATGTGACCTGGATGAACTCGTAGCATGGAGTCAGATCCTGGACCCTGCAGATGTCTACAGTGCAGCATTGGGAGGTTAGTGCCTTGGTACTTCTCAAGTTGTCTCTCTCTCTGACTCTCCCTCTCTTTTTTGTGCCTTTCTCTCTGTGTCTCTGCCTTTCTCTCCCTTACTCCCTGTCCCTCTCTGCTTCTCACTCTATCTATCTCTCTGTTTCTCTCTCTATTTCTCTCTGCCTCTCTCTCTGTCTATCTGTCTGTTCCTTTCTCTTCCTCTCTCTCTCCCTTTCTGCTTCTCTCTTTTTTCTATCCACCTCTCTCTCTTTTTCTCTTTCTGCCTTTCTTATGACTCTGTCTGTCTTTTTTCCCCCTTACTCTCCGTCCCTCAGTACTTTTCTGTCTCTCTCTTTGTCTCTCTCTCTGTGTCTCTTTGCTCAATTTGAATATGAGACTCTTGAAGGAGAGACCAGCTGAGAGTTTCATGTCAATGCAATGGTTAAAATATGACAAATATTTCTGGAATGCTGGCACTATAGACTGATGTCCACATCAGCATTTCTCCAAACTGAAAGCTGCTCTTTTCAAAAGGAATTTCCATAGCTGTATTCCACAGGGCAGAGCCAAGTGAAATACACATAGAGTGCTATCTTTCAAAGAAACAATCAATCCAAAAGAAATATGAATGTCTCTGTCTGTTTTTTTTTTCATTATCAAAGGAAGATATATTTATAAAATGGTGCTTGTTAACAATTAATTATAAATTGAAGTTACCTGAGCTAGAAGTGTATTACTACGGTTGTAACATAGTTGTTAAGTTGATTCTGACCACAAATAATGGTATAAGTTCCTTTATATCCTTTGTATATACAATCCCTACAGAATTATCTTCTTTCTTGTCTGTACCAATTTTGAAATACACTGTGAAAAATATCGTTGAAATAACAGCATATTTCTCATCCTAATGTTCCCTGAGATCCCTCGTTATTTTCAGAGGTTTTTTGTACATAGATTTGTATATCATTGTACTACCACTTCTCATAAAAACAACACTGGTTCAATGCTATAAAATTATGGTGGTTCACTGTTCAGTTTTTCAAGGATGCCTGGATGATTCAACTCTTATTTTTACAGAATAGTTCTTTCGCACTTTAGTGACAGTTCCATGACCTTTTGATGGCAAGTTGCACTCCAAGAACCCTAATGGGAATTTAGGAATTAGATGTAGTTGTGAGAGTGTGAATGCCTTGGCATCCAAGTATCACACCAACTGGTTTAAATCCACTAGATCAACCCATCATTTCGGTTTAAGGTGGCTGGCGGGGATCGGTAGTTCAGCATTTGGACACCAGGGGCGGCACTATGGATTAATAGAATGTGCAAAATTCAGGAAGGCTTGGCTTAGATTTATACCCTGGATCTCCTGAGGGTAAGGCAGAAGCCCTAAACATGAGCCATGTGGACTACTGTATGTGACCACCTACATAATCTATATGTCACCAATCTAGCCATTTCCTTATATTTGTTATTTCAATCATTCAAAACATAGGAAATATGCCTGGGACCATATGTTAATATTATATTTACTGCAGAAATATGCATAAAATCTAAGTGCTGAAAAAGTTATGAAAAGATTTAATTACTTTTGATATGAATCTGGGGATGTATGTGACAAAAAACTATTTAATCCTATATAGGGTTAAATATTCTGTATCTCAACAATACGGATGGGACCCCCATATTATTTTTGCACATATAAAAAGTACTTATCATTTTGGGACTATGGGGAGAATATGGCAAAGATCTAATTACTTTTAGCCTATCCCTGCCTGGCACCTTAAAGCTTGCAAATTAAGGCAAAAACTTATTGTACAGATATGTATACATAGTAGTAAATATGTAATTTTCTAAAATTATAAATGCCCATTCTTGAAGTATTAAACATGAAATGTCATTACATTTTACAAAAGTAGAGAGTCAACTTATTTTTGTCACAACACAAAACTGGGGGACAATAGGAAATAGGGTAATTTGCCCCTGAGTCGACCATTAGGCACGTTGGTACCTCAAGTCGACCATCCCACCTTATTTTCACAATAAATTAGGGTTGTTGGTGTCAGTTGCAGGATATTCATATTGTAGGTAATGGTGAAAAATTGAAGAAAATGACCTAGAGTGGTTGATCTAAGGTACCAACATGCCTAGTGGTTGAGTCAGGGGTGAGTTACCCTATCTTGCATCCTGTTTGTACTTTGTGACAGTTTGACTTACTCAGCATATTGTGACAGCTCTCATTGATACACACATGAATTATTGTTGTTGTAATGTGTTATCTGGCAGCATGCCGAATGAATCATTGACCTTCTGCACTGTAGAAAAAGTGGTTTTGAAGTAACAGTGCAATCCTCAAACCAATGTTGTGAGATATCTGTCGTTATTGTCACAGAGATTCCTTGTACATGTTTGTACCACAGTACTCTCACCTGGGGCTTCTTGTAAAGACTACACTGGTACAGTGCTATTCAAGTATGGTGGTCCATTCTTCAGTTTTACAAGGATCCCTGGTAGATCAACAGTTATCTTTTACGGTGTAGTTTTATAGCACTTTAGTAACAGATCCATGACCTTATAATGGCAAGTTGCACTCCAAGAACCCCAATGGGAAATTTGGAATGACTTTCATATATCACACCAAATGGTTTAAATCTACCATAGGTTAATGTGGCAAGAAAAGGTGACTTTTCAGGGAAATTATTGATAAAGTTTTAGGACTTGGCATAGGTTAAACTTGTGAGAATCGTCATGTGAATCTCCAGATATACATTATTTCATATGTGGACATTACAAGCAGAGTTACGTCATCCCAACTTGCCCGATGAGCTTTAATATTTTAATTTCTAGCAACACAAAAATGGGACAAAATATCTTGTATCCTGTTTGTGCATTGCTTACTCAGCATATTGTGACACGATAGACACATGAATTATTGTTGTTGATTGATTTTATTTGGCAACATCTTCATCATAGAACTGTACTTGTCATGAATTATTGACACTCTACTTTTGGTAAAGTATATGTAAGGACATGGTATGAATAAGTTAAGTGACACTGCCCTGGATGACTAATGTGTATTGTGCATGTATCAAAGTCCGTATTTGACGTCAGAAATGGGAGCACTTAGAGCACATGAATAATTGGTATGTTATAAATAACTGCCTTCTACACACACTACCATACTGTTGTAGGGGTTCATTCCCCCGTAGGGTGCGCAGAGCCTTCAGAGAGACTGTTCACTTGGTTGTGTCACTCCCCCTATGTATACAATACCGATCCAGGGTAGTTGGAAGGTAGAGAATGTCAGGCCAGGGGAAGTAGCTCAGGGGTAGAGCTTCCGCTTCGAAGTTGGAGGGTCCCGGGCTCGAGTCTCGGTTTCTCCGCTGACCACTACACTGTTGTGTTTAAGTTCAATGGGTTGCGTAAGTGCCCGTCACAAATAACCACAGGGGGAAAATGGGTGCTAAATTCTCCCTTTGTATTTCTGCATTCAAAATATACCTTGAATAGCTACCTGTCTTATGTAAGGGCTGGCCGAGGATAAATACCCCTCCAGGTCTATAAGCACCGGGACGGTTTATCACAACGATAGTTGATATGGTGTTTCAATTATTCATATTTGATGACTTTAGATAACTCAATAAGCCGCAGTGTACTTCAACATGTACAATAGTCAAGCTTTATGAGGATATTAATATTATGTTATGATCATTTCTAATCAAACACTTTAATAGACGCTGATGCGATGGGGCATCATGACAATTGGTCGCCATGATGCAACAATGAACAGCTTCATCGGTGCATCATCAAGACCCTCCAGGAATGTATCAACCCTGTAGGGTCAGCAAGATGGATTAATGTAGCCCAGCTGGAGGGTGTTGCTCTTATGGAAAAAGGTGGTTTTACCTAAGAAATGCCTCACCCGCAGTAGCCTCTTTCTTTGTAGTCCTAACCCTTTCTTTCTGTTGCACACAAGTGGTTAACACAAGAGCACTTGAAAGAGTGTGTGCCAAAAGTAGGTATTTCATAGTGCAGCACACATTAGTTTTAAGTAAGGCAGGTGCCTTTTCAGACTTTTATTGTGAGCGGAAGTTGAATGGTGAAGCAGAGCGTAAATTATTATTCACCTACTCCCAGCTCTATTTAGCATACAATCAACACCCTCCTGAGTAACTCGCCAGGCTAAACTAGTGGAATGTACCAAATCAGCCCCATACAATTACACTCAATTACTTACAGGTTTGTTCATTTGCAAAGAATTTATTCCCATATCTAGAGAGGTTTAGTTAGTGAGTGGTCATCTTTACAGGCAGGGTAGTGGGTATGAGGAAGCAAAATCTTTTCAACCCCTTGACCAAGTAGTCAAATTCTTTTCTACCCTCTGAGGGCCAAAGCATAATTATTTTACTTGTTTTCAGTGAAAACGCCTGTGCATTACTATAGGTTAAAAGGGCGTGTTCATGCATGATTTTTGGTCCCTCCAGAGAAGGCCGAATGCTGACCCTTAGCCGGGGTAGGGCAAATTTCTTTTGGCACATCCATGCCCAAACCCACCGCCCACCTGCTGTTGCAAAATGATCACTTACTTATGTCAATAAGAGATGTGACGATATCCATCCATGACTTTTGGTGTGAGTGCAGCCCTTTGTTTCCCACACCTACGTTTTACAAACATTGTACCTGGGAAAAGCAGAGTGAAGACTTCCCTATGTCAACAATTACCTCATTCTTACAACATGCTATCTACTACTAGTCCAGGAACTTTAGTCAAAATTTTGACCAAACCGGGAATTAAATAAAGTAAAGCTGTAATTTTCATGAATGACTTGACTTGATGTGCAAATTTGTGTGGCTAAGCAACCGCTTCTCCTGGCAAAAAAAAATTATGATTGCCACTAGATTCCTTGGGTCCCATTTCGGGCGGTCAGGTAAGGTTTCCATCTTTCTCAATCAATATGTATGTTATTGTATGAGGGATTTCCATCATTTGGGGGCCATATTGGAGCATGCCATATTTTTTGATGAAGCAAACACAGCAGGTATCAGGACTTCTTAAAGGTGAAAACTCATATGAAGTCAAGTCATTCCTGAAAGTTTCAGCTTTACTTTATTTTGTTCAAGGTCAAACGCGTAAATTCCTGGACTATGCTACCAGGTCCCCAGGAGGGTGTTGCACATTGGGGAAAAGTTAGTTTTGCCTAATTACCTCACCTGCAGCAGTCACTTTCTTTTCAGTACTGACTTTTTTCTCGTGTTGCACACAAGTGCTCATGTCAGTCAGGTACAAGTACCTTTCAATAAAGATGATAGCTACTCAAAACAAGAGGTATACATATGGACCTGCTTGTGCAATACATACGTCAGGAGGCTTTTCAGTCTAATGTGGTGAGTACAAGTTGAATAGGGAAGAAGAGCCTGATGTTTTTAATGTGAGAGGGTACCTATTTAGTGCTCTCTTTAGCTTATATGCAACAGCCTCTAGAATAGGCACTGTTGGTATAGGGGCGTTAAAATCTATCTGAAGCACTAGAAACAGTATTCAAATAAGCACATATCTCATTTAAGCATGGGGGTACAGTGAATATCCAGTCCTAGTTCCCAAGGTGTACTTAACACTACTCAAAACCTGTCAGACTAGCCAACAGGTGGTACTTTGATGAGTAGTTATATCAAGGGCCATCCAGTGAAGTGTACTGGGTTGTGATTAGACATTTCATATTGAGGAACTAGGGGCTAGCAGTGATTGGAACAATGCATTGCAAAAGAGATGAGTATTTAAACCTTTTTTACACAAATTTGGAAATATGTCTTATTAGCAGATATGTCAACTTTAGAATCCCTAATAAATTTTCAGATTGTCAGTATTGTTGAAATACCGCCCTGTAGGTGCCTCATGGAAAGGAGGGAGAGAGGGAAGGGGTAGTAGCACTCACTCTCAGTAGGCCATGGCGAAGGTCTCATATTGACCATAAGTAAACTTACCCCTTTATGGGCTGCTGATGCAGGAGCTCACATCATGCCCATAGGTCATGATGATGCAACAATAAAGTGCCGGCAAGAATTCATTGGAGCATCATGCCAACCCTCTGGGAGTGGATAGACCCCTATGAGTCAGCATGATGCTTGGTTTCTCACCATGGCTGCATTCATGTATTATGACGACCAATGGGCATGATGTATTAATGCTTTAGCAGTCCTTAAAGGGTTAACACACATGACTGTCTCCTGCACGCCGCCCCAGGTACTCACCCCCAGGTACCCATCCTGTATGTTATACCACATACTTTATTTATCCCAAACTTCTGCACCCCTACCACTCCTACCCCTGTATAATCCTCCTGGGAAAAGCTGCCGTGAGACTTTAAACTGGACTATCTCACATAAAGTGCAGGTCTGTGGCGGAGGTAGAGGACTGGTGATTGTGGAGGAGAAATGAGGGGAGGAGAATCCTGCAGTTAAAGGAGATACAGAGAGTAATGGTTGTGTATTTGGTGATGGTTTGGAGTAAGTAAGACCCGCCATGTTGGTAAGTGAACATATTTCCAACATAATTATGTCTATGAATGACAGAATTTTATCTTTTGTAGAGATTATGCAAAAATTAGTAGTAAATATACACACTAAAACATGATTCACTGTGAATAGCAAGACATAAGAATTTGCCCTGATAATCAATCCATTCTATAATGTCGCTCATTGATAACATCGATGCTCTGGAAAAACTTAGCATTGCCTTTTTCTATGTTTTTATTTGTCTATATTTTCCACTTATACCATTTTTTCTGCATATACCCCAACCCTGCTTGGGCTGCAAGATATCTGTCCTTGGGTGTCATGATGTACCCCTGATAGGTTAAAGCACCAGCATTGCCTTGTAGCATCGTGCCAAACTGTTGACACGATGCACGAATTGTCCCTGTGGGTTATTTGTACCCCTGGTGGCCTGATATCCCCTCAAAAAGAAATTCTCTCTCTCTCTCTCTCTCTCTCTCTCTCTCTTTGCAAGGCTTAATCTGGATATAGAAACAGAATACAGCCGAAGGTGCAAGATTTCTATTTCTATATTTCTATTTTTCTTTTCTCAATACGTCATAGTTAGGTACACATTCTAAGACTAGCCCCTCTTTCACCCCCCCCCCGCCCTCCTTTCTCCCCACACACTAGGTGTCATATCAATGTAAACATACATGACATGAAGGCGGCCATTTTCCCACGTTGTGTCACATGGTTGGTCCTAGGTGCTGCTCTGTTTCCTGCTGCTGGTGGTGTGTGTGTACGTGGATGGACAGGTACAGCCCTGCCCCTTCAATATATGTGAGTAAATATGACACTTTTTGTAAATGTGCTAGTTGTTACATCAACACATGATCTCATGTCTTTATATATATATATATATATATATATATATATATATATATATATATATATCATGAGATCTTATATTCATTAAACTTGAATGAGTTTAGTGAGACTATAAGTGTGATTTTTATGTGCTCAGTGTGTTTTTCATTTATTGTTTTTCATGTATGTTTTGAAATTTGCGTAGCAATAAAACCAACACCAACTTCCTGCTGGTAAATTCTGATTTCTTTATCTTTGAATGCAGATGGACAATATTTGTCTACATTTATATTTTTGCATCCAATTTATATGTATTCATTATATAAAAAAGATCAATATTGATTGATCAGTTAATCCATGTGCCTTGAAAAGGGAAGAAATGAAAGTCTTGAACATTGATTTTGCAAAGAGTCTAATATTTTACAGGAGTTCCTGAACAACAATTTTGTATCCTGTCTTTTGTTTTGTATTGAGCCTGAAAATTGGATCTATCATTATAAATGATCAATAATTGTCAAATAATAATCTGCCTCCCATATCTGATTGTAATTTCCCTGTTCACAGGTGGACTTCCCCCAGGCACGGTGCGTCCCGCAACCCCAGAATTCGGGAGAACAGGAAGTACCGGAGCCACAGGACAGCAGGGGCCGCCAGGATACACAGGTAGGCCTATAGACTCACATACCAAGGTGGCCCGTTTAAGCACCAGGGTCTCAATTAAGCACTGGCCTCTAATAAGTGCGGGGGGTACATGGATATTGAAATCAATCTTAATCACTGGAAACAGTATTCAAATAAGGGCCAGGAGTAGAGAGGAAAAGAAATTAATGGGCGCCTGGGCATTTTAACAGGCCATTACGGTAATCTCTCTAACAGATTATCATGTCTATTCTCGGAGCCCAGTTTACAAAAAAGAATTGAAATTTTCAAACGTTTCCATTAGGTTTGGGTAAAAACCGTCTGTGAAAAATGATTAAACCTTAAACCTACTGAAGGTGATGAACCGTCTTTTTTACTTGGTAGAAACGCTTTCGATTTATTTTCACATTATGTTTTTTATCCTAAAATAACGTTTTATATAACATTTGAAAATGTTTTTTTGTATTCATTTTGACTTTTTTTTACATTTAATACAATTTCTTTGCAAACCTAGGAACCTGATAGTAGCTGTTTTTCTGCTAAAAACGATTTTATTCCAAGTGGGAAGGGATACAGTGCCCATGTGGGGCTGTTCGTTAGGCCCCTACTAACCTCCTTCGAAAGTCAGTGGCAGATCCAGTATGTTGAAAATGAGAGTGCACAGCCCAATAGGAGGGGACGCACCCCCTACTTGTCTAGTGTACAAAATATGTATTTTAACTCTTAAGTACAGGCAAAAAGGAGGGGGGCGCACCCCCATGCCCCCATCTAAATCTACCACTGCGAGATTGAATTCAGCATAAAGTAAAATTTGACATCTTTATAATACAGGTGTATGGGGGCCTCCCGGACCCCCCGGCCCCCAGGGACCCCCGGGTCGTGACGGCACAGGGCAGGGAGGAGGCCGGCCAGGACCAATAGGTCCACCAGGTAAATAACGCTTCAATTATTTAGTTACTAATTATCTAGGAAACTGAAATATATACATGATTATAAGTTGTATACAAATCCCTGATCGTCTAAGAAACTGAAATATATTTTGATTAAAAGTTGTATAGATATATCCCTGATTGTCTAGGAATCTAAAATACCCGATCAGATTGAGGACTAAAGCTGGTGTCTTGGTATGACTTTAGAATGAATGATAGTCCCTAGATCATCTGCATCGAGTCCTAGGGCTTTTAGAATCAACACATCATGACCTAGTTTTTTTCAACCAATCAGAGAGCTGTAATATATGTCATGACCTAGTTACATAAATTACATATATTGCACAATACTTTGATTTGACCTACTTACAAACCGGAAGTGACCTCACGGAAACGTATGAGCTACGTATGGTATTGTGCAATGTTACAAAACACCCATGATGAAATAGCAAAGGGGTATTGTACAACTTGCTGATGACTAAGGATTTACGCAATATGACAAAGACACAAAATGATACTTTTAAATTTCATTTGTTTTATTTCACACTTCAAGCAGAGTACATGGTGTGGATAACATGTTTTTTAAGTTTATTACATGATGACTATATGGAAAATGAGTTTTTGTTGCAGTACCAACTGCACCCAGGCTTAGCTGGAGTTGCACTTTTGCTGTGATCCTCTAATGCTCGCATTCTCTCTATTAAATCCTTCAGGGCAGTTCTTCCTATGCTGCTTTGCTCAAGGGCAAGTACTTTCTCCATTAAATCCCTCATCATGGACAAAACTTTGTCTATGACTTCTGCTGTGCTCTGAAAACCGTCTAACATGTCCAATTCATGTTTGACTTTGCCCCTTACGAACAGATTACTTAGGTCTCTGTGTACCTCTTCTGGACTTGAGTGAAAATCCGTCTCCTCTTCTTCTCTTGTCACCTCAACCACGGGCTCACAATTTTGTCCAGTAAATTGAACGGTAGCTGAGAAAATGTTTCCACTGTGTAATGTAGGTCAGTGTGCTCCACACGTTTTAGCTAATACGTTTTGTACTTGTTGTTCGTTGAACATTCCGTGATCATCTGACGACTTCTGCATAAACCTCTCATGATATATAGTTAATGGAGGCAATCCGTAAGGGTCAAAGTAGTACACATTCCCTTTGGAGGAAACATAAAGTGCCACCCAATGTTGTCTAGATTTAGACCTTTGGTGAGTGTTACTAACAAAACATGTGGATGGAGATGGTTCTTTAGGACATTGGTTGCTGGCAAACCCACCTAGAAGCGCCTGGTGTGCGGATGGTTGGCAAGTACTGCAGTTATGTCTGAAGTCTTCATTTCTCTTAGTTCATGTGGTAGTCTGTGACAGGAAGACAGTCGGCAGTAAGTTGAACGTTGTTGTCGTAGAAGAAGCACAGGACTGTTGATATCGCATGAGTAGTCGGGGTGGCAAACCTAAGGGAAATGCCCAACTTGCCTTGCTTGATGAGGTTTATATGACCGTCTTCAGGTGCTCTGTCTGGGGTTAGGTCGAAAATGAAGAAAGAATACCCATCCTTGAACTCTTTTAGAGTTATTCCGCAGTCTTGACCCAGAGCCAAAAGTCTGCTGTCTCTGAACATTTGACTGTAGGCTCTTATGCAGTTGCCGGTCTCAAAGTCGGTCTTCAATTCAAACTTTTGGTTGTCATACCTGATGCAAATTTCCTTGACGTTGAAGTGTTTGCAGTTAAAGGGATTTTCTGTTTTAGTTCCAGCAGCCACTGTTTCCTTTATTACATACAGGACTATTCTTGTGGGAATTTGAGTAGTGTCTGGTTGAGTCGAACTGTAGTCTTGTGAACCACCGTCCAGTGTGTGCTTTGTGACTTTACACCTTGCTATGTGATAGTTGAATGGGCCCATTTCTGCACTCCTCACATTTATAGCATGAGTTTCCGCCGCCTCGTTGTTGACACTCTTCTGAAGCAGGGACATTTCAGCTTTGGTGATTTTGATCCAGTAGTTTTGATTGGCTGCTTGCATCATGTAGAAGTTGGGCTGGTTCTTCTTAAAGATGAACTTGATTTCACAGTGAGGTGGTAACACCTTGCACTGCTTAATTAAATCCAGGTGTGGCCTCATGACTAAGGTGTGCTTGTCATGAGAGGAAAACTTTGTTCTTCGAGCCGTCCATCCTGCGTAGTTAGGCCCTCAAACTTCCATGTGACTACTGGTGTCTTTTATGTACATTTGACAACCTTTCAGGCGAGATTTTTTGTCTTCTTCGTTGCTACAGAGAGTGTCCAAAATGTGTGCCTTATGGGCGTAGTCTTCGTTCTTCCCGGTCACCTTCTCTCCATTAATGAGAAGTTGGCACGAGGCAAAGAGAGCATGTCCCAAGTTGTTGACCGGCGCGGCTTCTATGTCAACGGCCAGGTGAGTGGTCCTATCATCCGCCACGGCTTCCAGTTCCAGGTACAACTCGACAGGTCTGTGTACAAGTTGGTTGCTTCGAAGGTGAAGTCAAATGTTTTAGTGTGTGGAGTGAGTGCGTTGTTGGTAGTTTTGGTTACCACCTGACTTTTGATGATGTGCCCTCTCTGTCTGCCACGTCCTTCATAGGCTGGTAGAAGTCCGTGTCCAAACTGTGATTTTTTGTAGTATTGCAGATACTGACCCTTGGGGCCAGGTAAGGAGGGGTTCCATAGTAATATAGCATGGCCATTCTTCTACTGTAGAAGAGGTCTGAAGGCAAGTACCACCGACACCGATCCGCTTTCAAATGGTATGGGTTGACCTGTGTTGTCTCTTAAATATATCGCTATCTGTCTGAAGGTGGTCTTGATGACTGGTACATACGCTAAATTTTTAAAAACTTAGGGTTTGAATTTCATCGTTGAAGGGTTTGATGTTAATTTGTCTGAGTAGGGGAGCTTTAGAGTTTAACTATGTCTGAGTAGATGAACGCTGATCGACTTCTGTAATGGAGGTCGACCACATAGGGGCTTTGTGTTTTACCACTGAGAAAAATACTTCCCCCGAAACCTAGTTGTGTTCCTAAGTTTTTTGGAAGTTGCAGAACTACCCCAAGAGGCAAGGAAACCACACTTTTCATTGTGTATTTGTTGTAGTGAAACACGGTAGCTTTGTTGTTTTTTCTAAAGGTTCTCAGTTTCCTCAACAGCAACTAGTTTTGTTTGTTGATGCACCTTCAGGTATCCTATTAACTGTGAGTTGTATTCCAGGTGAACTCCTTCTAAGGAGAACATCCTGTAGGTACTGCCTTTTTTAAATAGATACTTGCAGAGAAATCTGCTTATTTCTTTAAAATGTGTAGCTATTTTAACAGCCTCTAACTGATTTGCAGACAGTTCAGAAATGACGGCAGAGTCTGTGAAAACTGCATTTTCTTTGTAATAAGACAGTGACATTTTGTCCCTTTCATCTAGGGACACTACTTCAGCTACAGCTCGAGATATTTCCCTCTTTTCTCTGCTCGTTGTGGCATGTACCTCCTCCTCCTCCGTCTCCTTGTCCCCCTTTTCTTCCTCCTCCGCCTCTGGTGATGATGGTTGGTTAGAGGTTGTTCCTCCAGATGGCGTCTCAGGCGCAGTTGGTTGGTTCCCAGTTTCAGGAGCAGCAGGAGAATCGGTTTCAGTAGGAACCACAGGATTGACATCACGTAGGTACTTGATTATTTCTACTCCGGGCCTCAAAGCAGACTTGGCTGCCATCGACTGTTCTGCTAGAACTCCTGCTGAAGACACTTTGGGCTCCTGGGGTTCCTTCAGGAAAAAATTCCCTCCTGCGCTTGTTCAATAAATCTACTACGTTTCTGAGATTGGTCTTAACATCGTTTTCTCCCTCTGCAGTGAGTATGACTTCTTCTCTGATTTTGTACCACATGGTAGGACAGGTTATTTCTTGGAGAGCACACTCTAACTGTGTAGGTGAGTTCATGTATTCTGCCAGGAGAGTGTTGTAACCAGTTAAGGTGTTGTCAGGGAAAACATGCATTGAAGAGTTGCTAGGTAAAGTTAAGGTAAACGCCATTTTCCTATGTTCTTGACAGGTTCCCATGAGTTAAATATTTTTCCATTGTCAACGGACGATTACATGTGGTGAAGTGAATGTACACGGAATCCAGGGAAGTTCATTTGATCCTTTTATTGCATAGCTGACATGAGTGTTTCATAAAGGTGGTAACAATGATAACACTCGCCAAGATCTAAGCTCTGCCTCCGATCCTATAGCTCAACCTGTCGTAGGTTTGAGGTATAGGTGTAAGGTGTAAGTTGGGAGAGATGATCTTAGAATAGATAGATTGGGAGCTGCTCAAGCTACCTTATATACTAAGGGCTTGAGCAGCTCACAGTGTTGTGAAATGTTCTGTACATGTGGCTCAATAGAATAGTGACACATGTCATAAGGAGAGAGTGCCACCTGTGGGTAGATTATGTTAATGAGGATTGAGAGGAGATTGAGAAATATCCTCTCATTCCAAATATGGCACCACAGGTGGATCCCACTTCCTCCAGTTGGACTGAGTAGATAAGGTTGGAATGTTATTACATCCTTGTACCTTATGTCACAGAGTCTAATGGAGGAAGTGTGTTTGTGATGACTAAAGGATCCTGGTTCCTATTGAGGAATACAGGAGATTATTGAGTGTGGATCATGGGCAGAGCTTAGGCTTTATATGGCGAAGAATTTAGTAAATATGAAAAATAATAATAATACCCAGAATGGTCCATTGACACCATAGCCCTTTCACTTCACCAAGGCCTCTTTTTTTTTGCCTCCTCCTCTGTATTTCATGATTTTTTCTATGTCGTACCTTCTCCCTTGACGTGCTTTCACCTTATGAACTTCAGGTTCATAAAAGCTTCCTTTTATTTCCTCTCCAAGAAGGTCTTTCAGATGATACCCTTTGGGGGAAACACGATCCACTGTGTATATTTCCTCTGTCCAGTTAGGTTTGTACCCCCTGTTAAAGGATTTTTTTGTACTTAAAATTCGTACTTGATTTTTCTTTTTAACTTAAGGGCAGGGAAAAGATTTTCTTTAGGTTGCTCATATAACCTGTAGAACAAAGCTTCCGAGTTGGATTTATTTATGTCAGAAGGTGTGGCTCCTAGGGTTTTATGAAAAGTTAGACTTTGTCAAGTCAGGCAGCAACTCAACCCATTTGTAGTTGTTGAAATGAGAGAAACATTTTTCCTTGAAGGGTGGAGTTGAAGCGCTCAGCTAAGGCACACTTGACGTCGTCGTTTTCACCGGTGAAAAATGTAATACCTTTCTCGTTGCAGTGTTTTTTGAAGGTTTTGTTGAAAACTCCTTTCCCTTGCCTGTAGAGGTTTTCTTTCTTTGCTCACGTTGTCAGCTCTCTTACTTTTAACAGGTTGAGCAAAACCATACCTGGAGAAAACATCTATTCCTGCTAAGATGTATTGATAACCTTTGTTTTCCTTTGCAAACTCTCGCATGTCTATCAGGTCTAGTTGCCACCGTTTGTCTATGCCCCATGTTTGAGTTGTAGGTCTAGGAATTTTTTTTCTTTGTATTTTGAAGTGATGCCTTTGAAGTTTAGAAATACTAGAGAAACTTCCAGGTTGCTTAGGATCTGTGTATAACCTGAGGACGTCTTTTTTTAAAGCATTGTGCGCTATATTAGTGTCCACTTCTGTCTTTTTTTCTTTAGGATCCCAGTGCCTTGTTGACTTGTCTTTTTCTTCACGCGGGGCAATGCTTTCTTTTTCTTGAAGGGAGAGGCTTTAACAAGAGGACTGCCTTCACCGAAAGCCAACTTTTTTTTACGTATCTCAAGGTGGGATTCAGCTTTTTAACGGCTTTTATGAAGACATGACTTCCTAAAGGTATGTCCTTCTTCAAAGAACTGGGTCTCCCTCCAAACCATGCCCCTTGACAATTGTCTCTTCCTCTCTGTTCTAGTTCAACAAATTGCTGCTTTGACCCAGCTAGCTCAGGTATACTGTCAGAGTCTGAATCCTCACTTAGCGGAGGATGATCTAGGGCGTCTGTGAAGCTGTCGTCGTCTGTTTCATGGAGATTAACCTGTGGAGGTGGAAGTTCTTGAGGTGGTTGTCCTACGACGGGAGCTGGATAGGGGACCTTCTTACCTTGACCTAAGGCCTTGGCCTTCTTTGTTAGAATCGAGGACTTGACCATTAGCTGATTGTACTGCCTGATTGTAACTTCTCCTTCAAATTAAGGTTAGGAGAGTGAAGGACCTTATAAGCTTTACTTTGAAGGTGATCCCCCAGTCAACAAAATACATTGCAAAACGTTTCAGAACGTTTCCCTATGGCTCCTTATCATGGCAAAACGTATTAAAACGTTAAAATGGTTTATTGATGTTAAATAACGTTTTTTTGTTTACTGGGCCAAAACTTAAACAAGGCTGGAATCTGGAGTTAAACCTTCTCTTAAAAGTTGAGTTCGAAAGTACTTGTCCTGAGGATTAGGGAGAGGCAGGCCAGAACTGGAGGCAGGTGTAGAAGTAGAATGAAGAGTATGGGCTTTGTCTCACGAGTCGGGAAGAAGGTCCGCTCTGACAAGGGCCATTCTTGAATAAGACATTTTCTTATCGACAGGCTCCTATAAGACCTGTGATGAGAGGTAAGGCTAGGCCCAATATAGTTCCCAAAAATCCACCCTTTTGCTCAAATGTTTTCCTCTTCTGCTTGAAAGATGCCTTAAGTTGAGTGACGGCCTTGAGTTGTTTCATGTAGGGCGTGAGTCGTTTAAGTGTGTGAGATTCATTGCACAATAGGTTTTTGTTCATTACATTGACACAAATTTGCCTCATTAACCTTGTTACCTCATCACTTAATCCTTTGATGACGTGGGAGCACTCTGCAGTTGAACATTTAGAAATGTGTTTCAACAAGTGCTATTGTTTTCTTAAAAGTGCAAACCTTCCTTGGTTTTTTAGTTTTTTTCACCATCCTATTTTTTATTTTAGGGAAGAGGATGTTTTAGGAACAAAGACCAAGGTTTTCCAAGGCGTGGTGATGCTGTTCCTTACTCTAAGCTCGTTAGGTGTGTCCTGTTTAAAGTCCAGGAGGATATATGAATGTTTCTCCTGAGTTTCTAAGTTATATACCTCCGTCAGAAAGGATTTTCGACCAGGGTAGGCTTGTTTGCTGATGTGGCCTATTTGACTCATGTCTCTAGGGTTCTTAAAAACCACAAGGTAGTGAGCATTCAAGCTCAATGTATTGTAGGCAGGGTTGTTGAAAAATAAGTTTTGAGTTATAAAAATTACACTTCGATGGTGTGATCCCACAGTGAAAAGCTTCATGACGGTAGGAACGTACTCTGAATCCATGAGGTCATCTATAATTATGAGGCCATGTCTTTTTATGTCTCTTTTCTCCTCGAAAAGAAAATCTACGATAAGAGACCTTTGTGGAACTGAACTCCCATCTTGACCATTTCGTCGAAGTCATCTTGCCATTGACTGTAGCAGTAGTAAACATTGTGTATACGTGGAGTAACTAAATCATTTGAGCCTCTGATTAACTTGAAGACAAGTTGACTCTTGCCACAAGAAGTAGGTCCTGCCATTATCATAGTGAAGGGACTTTGTAGACGTGGGTCAAAAGTAACCTCCTCTACCTGTTGATCCATAGTAAATGAAAGCTTAAACCATACTGACCAATGGTACGCCAGTCAAGTCTTTTAAGTCGGAAGAAACCTCTCTTAATCCTTCCACATAAAGAGCTACCTCAAAGAAACCCATGTTGTTTAAAGCTGCAATCAGACGGCTGGGATGGGATTTTTCTCTGTGTTTCTACACCATGAGAACTTCGAAAACAGGGTTTGTCATTTCATGGTTTAAGGGAACTGGGGTAGATATAAGATTAAGCTTACACAAACTTAACCCCAGTCTTATGCCCAAATTCTTCCAGTCCACAGACAACTTTTCTCCTAGCTCAACAAACAACATTTCTACTTTCCAAGCCTCTGGAGGTATTTTGCAATGCTCCACCATGTCGTAGTAATCCATGAACCATCTGCAGTGATGACTTAAATCATAATGACCTATGTCACTAAGAGCGTGTCTTAACACCATCCACTTGCAAGGGACGTTTTTCCTGTACCAGGATATCAACATTTCTCTGCCCATAGAAGAAAGGGTAGTTCCACTTTTCATGTACTCCATTAGACTCAGTCTCAGTCCTAAATAAACCCCTAGACGAGTGTAGTTTTCCATAGGAATCTTTTCACTGACTTTCATTAATAAGTCTTTCTAAAGTTAATGATCCATGATTTAACCTGGTAGGTAGGTAGGTAGGTAGGATATGACAAACTAGAAAGAACACAAGATGAATATATAGGGTAGGTAGGTTAGGTGGGTGGGTTAGGTGGGTTGGTTGGTACGTTGGCCCCCTGTAGCCCCCCATACTTGAGGGGTGCCCCCACCCCCCAACCCCTTTACTTTATACCCAACCCCCTACCCTACACTACTTAACCCTACTTTACCCTACTCTATTTTACCCTACCCCCCTATCCTACCCTGTGTTATTTTTATTTAGTCGTATTCCATTCATTTTGTTCTGTTATCCTGTTATGGGTAAGGCGAGATGATTGTGGTGGAAACAGTGAGCAAGGGAGGTTAGCTTGGTGCACCACACAGAGAGATAACGCCACACTCTTTTCCTTTCTTCCACACTGAAACGTTCCAGGCACGTCGGTGAGATGTTTAACATGGGGGATGGACCAAACAAAGTTTTGGTTTCTAAGCTGTGAGCCAGAACATCCAAAAGAGACATGAGGAAGTTAAGACGAGGATAAACCCAGCGGGTATTTTCCTTGGCATGGTGATTCTGTGCAGCTTTCCAAGCTTCCAGGTAGTGGGGATTTTTAAGAGGTGTATTTCTTTTTCTCCCGTTCATGAGGGCATATCCCAGGGTTTCCACAGCTGAAAATTTTGTTATATCATGAAGCAAAACCATTTTCCTCAAACCTTTTCTGTCTCTCACTTTCAAAGTCTTTTCCACTAACAAAAAAAAACAAAGTAGATTCTTTTTCTGTGAAGAACAGTTTGTTTTAAATGATTACACATGGGTCAATCTACTGAAAGTGGGCACTTGTCCATGGTAGAGGGTCATTTTTAAAAACTAAGAATTAGATCATTAAACTTAATTGTATTGATAGCCCTATATCTTGGCTCTTAGGAAAGGTTCATTCAAGTCACTAACTCCCAAGTGGTCAGTTTTTATTGCAAATATTCAAAATTATGAAAATGTAATGGGCGTGAGCAAAATGAATTCTTCTCTACATCACAGAAATATTTGTCAGAACTACATGATTTTCAGTTAGGATATTTGACAAAAGGTCCCAAAGACACACTATGAAGATTATAGGAAAAAAAGATGGATATTTACAATACATAAGGAAATAATAGGAATGTAATGGGCGTGAGCGTAATGGGCGTGAGCGAAACAACTTTCCCAGGCTTCAGACAGCCACTCAGCAATATAACCTCACCCAGTTTTAATCTAGGCAATATAAATAATCTAAGAATACTTATAGGATGCATTTGGAATGTGTCACATGTATATGAAACACCTTCAAGACCCACACTCAGTGCTGTCTGCATCCCGCATACCGGGTGGCAACCGCCGCTCTGCAGACGCCCATCTGCCACTAAGCAGCCTAACAATAGTGTCTCTAATGCCAGTCTGTACTGGAGATGTGGGATGGCTGTATAAGGCCTAGACCACAATAGGGGAAGACACACACAGACAGTGATACCAGCCAATTACTTTCACAGTTCAAAGGATGCATCCCTTAACAATCATGTAACTCTATTGTAGTGGAGACATGACAGTTGGATGCTGGGCCTAACTTTGTCTGGGGCAATCAGCCCCAGAGTAGGGATATAAGGCCTCCAGTAGGAGGTCCATCATCACAGAATCTCCAGAACAGCTCCAGAGGTAACATCTCCAGTCATCTCCTGCTACCTGCTATACCACTGCACTATGGTGAAACTATGCTAGACAGGCATTGGTTTCCATCATTAGTGGCCAGAGGGTATCTTCCTCCAGACATCCACCAGAGGGTAAAGTTATTCATTATTACATTAATCCTCTAAGCAGCAGGTCAGGAGCTAGGTGTGGGAACCCACCTAGAACTATGCTGGACATTGTATTATTATTACCTCACAGGTGGAGTGGAACTGAACATTATACTCTATGAACTATTGTATATTTACTGTATGTACAAATTACCTACATACTAACTACTGTATGATTGATATTTCTTACATGTTGCCTAAAGCTGAATAAACCAGTGATAACTGGAAATAACACTATTTATAAGAGCTTGTTGGATTTACACTATATACCACTAGTTATATGATATTTCTCATATGACAACTTGATCATGCACAATTACTAGTATGACAAAGTGGTGGAGAACATCCTACTAAGATCCCAAATTACCCAAAGCTCTCATAAAAAAAAAATTAAGCTGGCAACATTACTAAAAACAATCATACACACAGTAAACCCCACTCCACCCACCCAGTGACCTTGACACCATGTTCAGAAAGGTCACCAGTGAGATCTCCCACATACCAGTGAGATCTCCCACATATCAGTGAGATCTCCCACACATCAATGAGATCTCCCACACATTAATGGGATCTCCCACACATCAGTGAGATCTCCCACACATCAATGAGATCTCCCACACAACAGTGAGATCTTCCCACACACCAGTGAGATCTCCCACATACCAGTGAGATCTCCCCACATATCAGTGAGATCTCCCACACATCAATGAGATCTCCTACACATCAATGAGATCTCCCACATGTCAGTGAGATCTCCCACACGTCAGTGAGGTCTCCCACATGTCAGTGAGGTCTCCCACACATCAGTGAGATCTCCCACACATCAGTGAGATCTCCCACACATCAATGAGATCTCCCACACGACAGTGAGATCTCCCACATATCAGTGAGATCTCCCACATATCAACGAGATCTCCCACACATCAATGAGATCTCCCACACGACAGTGAGATCTCCCCACATATCAGTGAGATCTCCCACACATCAATGAGATCCCCCACACATCAATGAGATTTCCCACACGACAGTGAGATTTCCCACATATCAGTGAGATCTCCCACATACCAGTGAGATCTCCCACACATCAATGAGATCTCCCACACGACAGTGAGATCTCCCACATATCAGTGAGATCTCCCACATACCAGTGAGATCTCCCACATGTCAGTGAGGTCTCCCACATGTCAGTGAGGTCTCCCACACGTCAGTGAGGTCTCCCACACTTCAGTGAGGTCTCCCACACGTCAGTGAGGTCTCCCACACGTCAGTGAGGTCTCCCACATGTCAGTGAGGTCTCCCACACATCATTGAGGTCTCCCAAACATCAGTGAGGTCTCCCCAATGACAGTCTCAGTGTGATCTCCAACATGTCAGTGATACCTACAACACACCAGTGATTCCACACCTTCCACCATGGCCGACGCCGATGAAGGTCCTCAACCCAATCAGGCAGCTGAGAAGATAAGGGCCTATGAGAAGACCATCCAAGATGCAGTTACTGCCCTAGAAGCAAACAGAGCCCAACATGATGCTCATGCCCTTGCCTCAAAGGAAAGGGAGAGGATCCTCAGTCAACAGGTGGCACAAAGGAATGCGGAATTAGATGACCATCGGAAGGCCCTAGAACAGGCACAACAACAGATATCAGATCTCATGAAGCTGGTATCAACCCAGACCTCACAGCCCCCCACACCCACCACCACACCTATTGTCACACCATCTGCCTCTGGATCCAAGGAGGATGTCATGATCTCCATGATGTCCAACATGACCAGGATCCTAGACAGACAACAACACGACGACAGGAAGATCAGGCAACACGAGGTAACAAAACCCAAAACTTTTTCTCACCCATCACCACTCATGTCAACAGCACTATTTATTGATCACAAATTCCCAGAGTATCTGAAGGACAGGTACAAATTAACAGACAGTGACACCATGGTAACATATTTACCCAAGTACCTTGAAGGACAAGCATTGGCTTGGTTTGAAACCTTCAAGGAAAGTGCCACACCTGATAAGTTGACATGGTCCAATGTAGTACATGAACTAAAAGAGTATTTTGCTACTCAAGACAATATTATCTCCAGGACTGCACTCCGTGCACAAGAGATAGATGAACCTGTATCTGATTATGCAATGTATCTCAGAAAAGCGTGTAATGCCCAATGCCTAAAGGACGACACCTTATTTAAAACATTCACCCAAGGCATGAGGCCCTGGATCTCTGTAGCTCTTGAAAACAAGAAAATAGACTCTTTTGACCAAGCCCTAGACCTAGCCTTGGAGGTTGAGACCCAAGAAAGATCTAGGAGAACATTATATGCAGAGTCTAACCCACAGCCTACTAAGAAAAAGGTCCAGGAAATCACCACTAGTTCAGATGAAGATGTTAACCTAATGTCTAGTGCCCATGTAAGGCAACAGGAAGCTAAGGCTACATCCAAAGACCCTACCGGTAGATATAGAGGAAATAACTATGACCCCAACTACCGCTCCAGTAGAGGTAGAGGTAGAGGGGGCAACAGCAACAACCGGGGGGGTCACAACAGTAGAAAAGACAACAGCTCTTCCAACTCCAACAATGGTAACTCTTCATACAGTGATAGGAGAGACAGAACCCCAAGTAATGGCCGATCCTATAATAATCAAGGATCCAACAGTAGGAGCCATAGTCCACATAGGAACTACAACAACGGATCCTACAACAACCAGGGTTACAACAACTCTGGATCCTATAGTCAAGGATCCAACGGTAGGAGCCACAGTCCACATAGGAACTACAACAGTGGATCCTACAACAACAATGGTTCCTACAACAACCAGGGTTCCAACAACTCTGGATCCTATAGTCAAGGATCCAACGGTAGAAGCCACAGTCCACATAGGAACTACAACAGTGGATCCTACAACAACAACGGTGCCTACAACAATCAGGGATCCAACAACTCCGGATCCTACAGCAACCAGGGTTCAAATAACTCTGGACAATACAGCAACTCTGGTCATTATAACCAGGGTTTCAACCCACATCAGGAGGATCACAAACCTAACACAAGGGGTTACCAGGGGAACCAACACAGTAACCCCCAAACAATACCTCAAGTGATGGATCAACTCTCCAAGCTCCTGGTCGCAAGCATCGCAACCAGCCCACAGAACCAGGAAAACTAGGATGTCACAGTGCCGATGGGCCAGTGCACTGTGACACCCCAAATACAAACAATCAATCAGGATTAACAAAGATCCAACCAGAGACAATTGCTAGTGCCAATCTACCATCTAACAGACAGAGACGTCCATCAGTGATACACATCACCCCACCAGATTCATCATCAAAGATACAGGTGAGAGTACCAAGCTTTCTATTGTACTTCTTCAAAATGGCTGTATCAATGCAGATCTATATGATGTTTCAGATGTACAATGTTTGGTTGATACAGGTGCTACTATCACCTGTGTCAGACAATCATTCCTCATGGATCTCCAAAAGAGATTCCATATCCAACTGAGGAAATCTAAAATCAACATCCATTTGGCAGATGGATCGGTGTGTCATGTTAGACATTCAGCTATGCTGAACTTTAGAATCCAAGGTGTCAGATTCCAATACCAATTTGCTGTAATTCCCAACCTCACACAGCCCGTTGTTCTCGGCACAGATTTCTTAAGCACTACAAAATCTCAAATTGAATTTAATGTTGATCCTGAACAAATTCTCAAACCCATTAGGGCAGTGAGGGATTTTACTATCCCTCCATTCTCTGAACTTGCAGTATTGGGTAAGGTCACATCTACTCAATCACTGCAAGGGAAAACTGGAGTAGTAGATAACCTCCAAAGAAATAACAATGCCCCATATCTAGTTCAAAGGGCAGCAGTAACCCCCAGGGAAAATAACAAACATCCCCTAGTGTTACTCAACACCAGCAGGCGCCCACATAAAATCAAAAAGGGTGCCATCATAGCTCTATTTCAGGAAGTCAAGGAATCTGATTTAGAAAAACCTCAACAGGTGTCAGACACAACCCCACACACTGATCAATCCATCTCAGCCATACGGCCTGAGGATGTAACTCAATTCAGTGACACAGACTCAGACTGTGAGTCCACATATGCTGACCCTGAACCCAACTCAATCAGACTCTCTGAAATAGCTGCTATACATAGTGAGGCACATGACCTCGAGCCAGAATTGGAAGAGAATGTTCCACCAAAATCTGTGCTCACATCCAAAGATCAGCATGATAGATTAGGATCACTGCTGACCAAGTATGATGATATATTTGTAGGAAAAGATGGAGACATTGGTGCTACACACCTGTATACCCACTCAATACATGTAAGACCTGAAGCAGTGCCATGTCATTTCCTACCATATAGACAAACACCAGAAAAACAGGCCGCAATAGGGGAAGAGTGTGAAAGGCTAGTACAACAGGGCATTCTGAGAGAATGTGCTGAGGGCCCCTGGGCCTCCAGATCCTTTTTAGTACAAAAATCATCAGGAGGCCATAGGCTCATCACAGATTTTCGTTATTTGAACCAGAACACGATAAATCAAGCCTTATCTACAGCCCGAGCCGATGACACTCTAGACATGATAGGGTCACTCAGACCAAGAGTATTCAGTAAGCTAGATGCCCAACAGGGATTTTTTCAAATTCCTATAAGACAGGAGGACCAGCATAAAACCGCATTCATAGCAAATGACAAAAAATATGTCTATGAAAGGATGCCGATGGGTTTAGCAACGGCACCGGCGGGATTCTGCCATCTAGTCACATTAATTCTGAACAAACTCAAGTACAAATGTGCCCTACCATACCTAGATGACATATTGGTATTATCACCATCAATCGAACAACACTTCCATGACCTGGAAGATGTGTTCAACAGCCTAAGAGTTGGTAAACTCAGACTGAAGAAATCAAAATGTGAATACTTCATAGACAGAATAGACTTCTTGGGAATGAGAGTGACACCCATGGGACTGCAACCATCTCCCACAAAGGTGGAATCAATCAAAACCTTCCCAACACCAAAATCAGTCAAAAATGTCCGATCCTTCACAGGCCTATGCCAATACTTCAAAAAGTTTATCAAAGGTTATGCCCAAATTGCTAGACCATTGTATGATCTACAGACACATCTCAAAGCATTTGTCTGGACAGAGGATGCAGATAATGCTTTCAAAACATTAAAGCATGCCCTCTGTACCAATGCTCTTCTCAGATATCCAAACTATGAGAAAGAGTTCAGTTTGGCAACTGATGCTTCCAATGTGAGTTTAGGAGCTGTACTCTCACAGAGAGATAATGAAGGAGTGCTAAGACCAGTAGCCTTTGCAGGTAGAACCCTCTCCAAACATGAGAGAAATTACAATACCACAGAGAGAGAACTACTGGGAGTAGTGTATGGAGTATTACACTTCAGACACTATCTAGAGACCAGACACTTCCAATTATACACAGACCATGCAGCCCTAATCCCACTACTAACCAATACAGGACTCACACATAGATGGGCCAGATGGGCTCTAGACATACAACAATTTTCATTCACCATCCAACATGTGAAAGGTGATGATAACACACCACCAGATGCTATGTCTAGAAGAGAGTACCCAGATTCTGGACCCATGACTAACCCTCCACCCCCACCAAGGAGAGTTAGAGCAGCCAGTAGAACCAAGTTTGCAAAAGTAACAAAGAAAGTACCATTCAAAAGGGATGATCCACCCAACACCATTGAAAGGCCAGAGACACCCATTAGGGGTATCTTGAAGCAATCTACACACTATGTGTTTTGCCACTGTGAGAGAGAATACTCACAACTCTTTCCAGATAATGACTTCGAGCCTATCGAATTCTCATCACTCAATCAGATGCTGAAGGCAACTCCTAAGGAGCCACCCTTCACCCCACCTGACTCAGATGATGAAGATTCAGAAGACACAATATATGCTATCACTCAAGCAACTTCCAAATCAGTCAGATTCTTTGAACCGATGCAGGGAGAGGAAACATCAAACCATTTGTGTCCTATGACCACACGCTCAAAGACTAGAGAAATGATTCAGGAGGGCACACCAAAACCCCCCACACAATCACAAACTATTCTAAATGAGAAAGAGGTCACAGGAAACAAACCTACCAAAACCCCACCTGCCAGGAAAAATGTCACAAAAGACACTGCATCTACTAAGTCAAAGAACTCTGAGACAAAGAAGAATGACAAAAAGCAAATTGTGCCTTTAAAGAAAAAGGTTGCCACTCCCATCAAGGCGAGAATAGGCCCTCCAAAGGAGCCTACACACCAAAACAAGAGTGACACACCCCAACAAAAGGCACAAGATAGGCCAATAGTCGATGAAAAAGAAAAAGAAAGAGACAGAATAAAACAACATGTGCTAGATATAAATCAACTACTGGATCAGATTCCCGACACATCCATCTCAGTTACAAACCTTGGCTTGGAACAAAGGAAGGACAAGGACCTATTGCCCCTCATACAATATCTTGAGGATGGGACCTTGCCTGCACCAAAAGCACAAGGAAATAGAATCATCAACCAAGGCCAGACATACACCTTGGTAAATGGTACATTAGTCCATATATGCCCCATAAATTGAAGAAAAACCAATACTGTACCACTTCAAATTGTTATACCACAGCAATGGGTAACAAGTACACTACAGTATTTCCATGACTCACCTACGGGCGGCCATCTTGGTTCAAGTAGGATGCTGTCAGCACTCCGACCTAGGGTATATTGGAAGTCTATGCTAGCAGACACAACAAAATATGTTTCCACCTGCCACACATGCCTCACAGCAAAAAGGCAAGTACACTCACACAAAACACCAATGACAGTGAGAGAGTACATGGCTTCACCAATGAAGTTCCTAAACCTCGACGCGGTGGGACCACTTCCCACAACTGCCAGGGGAAACAAACATATACAAGTCTGCATAGATTATGCTACCAGATATGCAACAGCTTGGGCTACTACTGACTTTAAAGCTGAAACAACAGCAGCAGAGTTCTACAAGAATATAATTTGTCATCATGGAACACCAGCCACTCTTCAAACAGACAATGGAACATGTTATACAGGTGCAAAGTTCACAAAGTTAACTAAACACCTCAAGATCAAACATAAATTCTCCTCACCATACAGGCCACAATCAAATGGGCTTGTAGAGAGATTCAATGCTAGCATCGGCACAGCGCTCGGAGCATTCTGCTCAAAGCACCGAAACAATTGGGATTCATTTATTGAACCCATTACCTTTGCATTAAACAACACTGAATCCCAAACCACAGGATTCACCCCTTTCTTCCTACTCCATGGAAGGAACCCAGCCATCCCAATGGACTTAGGGCTGGGAATACAGGAAGACATATCCACCGTAGCAGACCATGTAGCTAACATGATAACAAATCAAGATACCTCTAGGAGGAAAGCTATAGAAAGGGTCGCCAAGCTACAAAAGGAAAGAAAGGATAGATATGATAAGAAACTTACACCACAGGAAATCAAGGTCACCGACATGGTGTACCTAAACATACCAAGAATCCTGACCAACACAGAGTGTAAGAAGCTTCAACCCCTTTTTATGGGACCATATGTTGTAGTAGACAGACCTAGTTTGACAAGTGCCAAACTCAAAAACTTGGACACCAATCTATTGGTGGCCAGACCAGTGCACATAGACAGACTGAAAAAGGTTGTGGCTGTCAGGAACAATGAATTTGCACACAGGCTTATTCCACATGAGGCCAAATACTACAACAAAATTGTAAGGAAAAAAAATGATATCACCCTTACAAGAGAAACCACAGGCAGAGGCCCTATCAAGCCTAGGCCTGCACACCGCATACTAAGAAAGACATCTAGGTGTGGTGCAGTTTCAAGAAATTAAAAACAAGATTGAGATACCAAAAGAACATAAGATTTTCAAAATGTATTACAAATTCTCTTCATCCACACATAAGACATGTGTGACTGATAATGAATTACTTATATGTATATAAAGCCAATCAAATTTGTGAGTGAGTGAGTGAGTAATTGATGTTTACCGCCATTTCGACAGCTAAGGTCATATTCATGGCGAGAACTACATTACACAATTTCACAGAGGAATGTGTCAGTGCCCGCGCATATGTGCACCACACGCATCCCGAGGGGATAGGAAAGAGGAGAAACAGACCCTTTTAAGTGGGCTAGGGAAGCCCGAATCAAATTTGTAAATATATCAGTAGGTTATTGCCTCTGAATGGTCAAAGACTGGGACCCTCCAAGTAAAGCAGACATGAAGTCTAAGAAGAGTAAGGGTAAAACAATGGAGTGTCTTAAGCCTAATCCCCACATGAAAGAGCGCGCTATGCCAACACAGCAGTCTATAGAGATCAATTGACCTTATAAGCTACACTCAGACAACTGTCTAGACGGTCATGAATGGCTGTCCTGGATGACAGGAGGAGCTAATTACCAGTACACAGATCACACAATAGAACCCCACAGTTGCAGACACTGGAGATTATGTACATGACTCCAGAGAAACAATACCAGGCCCACAATGGATGTGGGTAGGGTAGGCTACATAAGAAGCACTGTGGACCATAGCCCACCATCAGTCTTCATCCAGCTGCAGTCTGGAACACAAGTCTACAGGACCCCACTTGGGAATAAGCCAGCCCACTTCTCCATTAGGAGAGACTGCACTAGGATAAAGAACACACCCACTTCACCTTCAACCTGACCTTACCATTTATTGGTCAATCTCTATAGACTCACCGGACATATTGCCAAGACAGCTCAATCTTGCAAAGGTACAGTTTGAACCACTTCATTTAAAGTGTTACACCATACACTTAGACTTTACCAGCACCAAATCACTACAAATTTGACAAGACTTTAAACAGCAAACTTGCTTTACACAAGCACCATGGGGAGACTGAGAGTTTCACCCATACTGCTAACTATGCTGTTATTATATACTATAGAACCACTTACTGCAGGTTATACACCTGTGGTGAGACAAAACATAGGAGTAGTATTCAAACCTAGCCCTCAACCATTGGTCAATGGACATACAACCACAACACTGTTGTTAGCTATCCCCTACAAGATACCTCGGGCACCCGTTACCCAAGGATCCATAAGGGATAGAATACTCCAATTGACCACTCCTACTCTACAAGATCATACCTCTGGTCAAATTATCCAACAAGCCAAAGAGCTCGACACCTTGCTGGAAATTGCAGACAAGGAGATAAATGAAACATTAGCCTCCATCAAATTGTTCCTATCCAACCCCATAAACACATTGGACAAGGCCAAAAGAGAGGCCATACTGGGTTTTCTAGCACCCCTGTTTTGCGGTGTGCTAGGTCTAGCCACAGTAGAAGATGTAAACCAAGTAATGGGACAGCTCAAGAACATAGATGAAATACTAAGAAAATTTGCTAAAAAAGATCAGGAAGCAGCTAGTCTCATTGAAAAGATCACAGACAGACAAGATAAGTTTGTTAAAGCATACATCCAAGATAAGAAGGTACTGGACAGCACAATCAACACCATAGGTGACACCGTCAACCTATGGGCCTCTAACATGTCCAGGTCTCTTGACTCATATTCAAGGCACGAGAAAACTCAAAGGGAAAAAATGCAAGTATTAAATGATGCATTAATCATCATAGCAGCAAGAATGAATACAGTTCAATCACTGCAAAGAACAAATGCAGCCCTGAGGATGCTATCATCAGGAATCCTGACCCCTGATATAGTACCACCCTCAGACCTTGCTAGATACTTAATTGACATTAATAACAAACTTAGGATTACACACCCTGGAGCACAAGTCGCAATTAATGACTTAGATTTCTATTATTCACAGAAGCTGACCTCATACACTTACTCAGCTCACCATATATATTCATCTGGACATTATAATTCAATCTACCACCTCTACATTCAAACTGTACCAAATGATTACATCACCCATGCCTATAGACACACAGGAGACCCCCACCAGAGGAGTCACCAAATTGCAAACCACAACTGAGTTTCTAGCAGTATCTTACGACGAATCATTATTCATCGAATTGGACTCAGCAGATATGCAGGCATGTGAAGGTACAACAGTAAAGGTATGCAGAGATGTAAATGGTAGAATTTATAAACACAGGCCTACATGCCCTGTAGCCATTTTTATTAACCAGGCTCAACAGATTAAGGAACATTGCAAGTTTACAGTTTCACCACTGCAAGCACCTACCACCCATGCTATTTCCATTTCTGAAGATGAGTATCTGGTCACTACTAATGAACCCCATTACTTTATCAACTGCCATGGTAAAACGTCTGAAACTCGAAAAGCCCAGTCCTACTCAATCATAGGTGTACCCTGTGGGTGCACAGTCAGCGTAGGAGAATTTTCTCTTCCAAACACAAGGTTGCCCTGTAACTCAACCTTATCATTTCATTACATTCTCAAGACAATTAATTTACCATTCATGGCAGCACTAAACCAAATTTCTGAAACCAAACCAGATGAAAGAGAGAATCTTCCAAATTTCCCAGTAGTAAACCTTTCTAGAACCTTAGAGAAACTACAGTAAAATCCAATCATGGATGACATTAATCAACTAAATCTAGAGCCCTTTGCCAAAACATTATTAAAAGATGCCTCCAACCTTGATAAGGCAATGGAAACACGCTACGTAGAATCGCACCTACGTCACACCCTGATAATTGCTATATTATTCACCCTGACCATCTACTCAGCCTACAGAATAATGAAGTACCTTAAGAAATTTGCACAGACACACTGTGGCAAGAAAAATGTGGCCAAGCGCACAAATCCCACAATATATTTTAAAATATATTGTGGAGACTCAAACTTCGCGCTACCCTTGAGGCCAATACCACATGAATTTGATGAGATTAAATCAGCAGCTGCCCCAACCTATAAGGATATAGTGGTTAAAACCTTCCCACTACCTAAGGCTATATTTACCTGGAATGGACCAGCAGTTATAACAACACAGAGAGGAGAATTTGCTTATCACCTCCCTCAGGTGATACACCTACCTTGGCGCACTAGGTTCAGTACCATACCAGCCCTTAAAAACAAAGGACTGTACTACTCCATGCTTCTCCAGAATGATTGTGGCACCAGCCCGGTGACCATGACAGCACTGGAAAATACAACTGATATAATTATTGACGAACACCAGGAGGAGACCGCAAGGTCAAACATGCAGACTATTGCTAATTTTCTAAACCACCGGCCCTCCCCGGTGACTGTGGAAACAGCCTAGGCTGCCCACAGCCTAGACTGCCCCCAGTCCACCACCAGGAGATACTGAGATGACACATCTCACACATGACACACACCTCCACTGTCAATGAAATTATCTAAGTATTGAAAAATTGATTTAGAGAAAAAAAATATATACACAGCCACTTGTTGATGTATAATATGAAAATCTATGGTATTCTCACAAAAATCGATGATTAATGCGCACATACACGTGCAAATTGCAAAATTGCAAATTGTAAATTGTACAAATCTAACATTAATATACATGAATGCAAGGTAGATAACTAAGACAGTTTTTGTACCCATTAGCACTTGTATACTATACCAAGGTTTACCTAAAGTAACACACTTTAGGTAACCAAGAAATTGTTGGAAAAATGAATGAAAAAAAAAAAATGAGAAAATTGTTGACATAAAAAAAAAAAATGTTTACTTAAGATACTCACCAAATGATCTCTTTCAGGGACACATACTCGAAAAGGCTAGGAAAAAGTCAATTAAGAGCAGCGGCCCACTGCCGAAATTGCCAATTAATACACCCATATAGCAAATTACAGAGTAACTCAGAGACAAACGAGCCTATTGTCCTCGGAAAAATTTGTCTCAAATCCCAAAAATTGTATTTTGTATACCGAAATTATACATTTGTACTCAACTGCACACCAAAATTGTATGTTGTACACAAATTTGTATGTTTGAACCCCAAAATTGAAAATGTATAGGCAGATACACCAATTTATAGAAGGAATAAGGCAACTTCAAGCCATGTTGTAAGTCAGGCATACTTAGGTCTGTTTGGCATCCAAACCAGAAAGTTGCACAAATTACGGTTATACGCCTAGAGTTAAGGAAATGTACCCAAAAAACAAAACTGTTGTACATACTGAAAAAGCTCTACCACAAAATTTGTATTTGAAGCAATCCCTATTACTTCAAATCCACTCACACAATTGTATGTATGTCAAGGTAAAATCAAAAATTCTTTATCATAAGGCGAATAGTCGGAGATTCGCAATTTTCCCCGGAGGGGGGAGCCATTGTCACATGTATATGAAACACCTTCAAGACCCACACTCAGTGCTGTCTGCATCCCGCATACCGGGTGGCAACCGCCGCTCTGCAGATGCCCATCTGCCACTAAGCAGCCTAACAATAGTGTCTCTAATGCCAGTCTGTACTGGAGATGTGGGATGGCTGTATAAGGCCTAGACCACAATAGGGGAAGACACACACAGACAGTGATACCAGCCAATTACTTTCACAGTTCAAAGGATGCATCCCTTAACAATCATGTAACTCTATTGTAGTGGAGACATGACAGTTGGATGCTGGGCCTAACTTTGTCTGGGGCAATCAGCCCCAGAGTAGGGATATAAGGCCTCCAGTAGGAGGTCCATCATCACAGAATCTCCAGAACAGCTCCAGAGGTAACATCTCCAGTCATCTCCTGCTACCTGCTATACCACTGCACTATGGTGAAACTATGCTAGACAGGCATTGGTTTCCATCATTAGTGGCCAGAGGGTATCTTCCTCCAGACATCCACCAGAGGGTAAAGTTATTCATTATTACATTATTCCTCTAAGCAGCAGGTCAGGAGCTAGGTGTGGGAACCCACCTAGAACTATGCTGGACATTGTATTATTATTACCTCACAGGTGGAGTGGAACTGAACATTATACTCTATGAACTATTGTATATTTACTGTATGTACAAATTACCTACATACTAACTACTGTATGATTGATATTTCTTACATGTTGCCTAAAGCTGAATAAACCAGTGATAACTGGAAATAACACTATTTATAAGAGCTTGTTGGATTTACACTATATACCACTAGTTATATGATATTTCTCATATGACAACTTGATCATGCACAATTACTAGTATGACAAAGGCATCAAGCCTGCCAACAGGCTCGTAGTGCATTTTACTCACGCCCATTACGCTCACGCCCATTACGCTCACGCCCATTACATCTGTCTGTTAACCCCTCTTTTTGGCATAACCAAGACATGTAGAGACTCCAGTCTTTTTTTAAAATGACTTATTAACAATAGATCTTCAAGTTAGGCTGGTTGAAAGAAAGAAAACTTTGATAGTATTTGTCCTGGATGCAGAAATTTGAATGTAATGGGCGTGAGCAAAATGGACTTGAAAATACTTGAATATGTACCGCACAGTCATGCCTGCAAGTAGACCCTAAGTTTCTGTACCAGAAAATCCCCTATGACGACCCTAATCTTGGTGGGAAATTAGAAGATTGAGGGGAGTGTTTTAGTAGGCCTACCAGTGTACTTTTATTTTGCTCACGCCCATTACAGCACCTGTATTTGGTTATAGAAATGAACAGGGGAAAAGGCATGCCAACCAGAGCACCTCCAAACAACATGAAAATATTAGATAGGACCCTCCACTAAGGAATAGATAAAATTATATTGGTCTGTTGCTGTTTGGCTTGATGATATAGACCCTGGGATGAGGTGGAAATTGAATAAAAAGGCAATTTTTGGCCATTTTTAAACTTTGGGCCACCATATCTAAAAAAAAAGCAGGCCGACATATGTAAACTTGCCCTTCTTTTGAAGCCCAAGGTGTTTTCTTTCAAGTGAAACCAGAAATAAGAAGAATGGTTACTTACTTTTTATTTTACAGCCCCCTGTATCCAGAAAAGACCAAAAAAGACCCAGGTGCCCACTTTCGGTGGATTGACCCACATGTATTTGAAACATGTAGAAGATCAACACACCACTTCCTTTCTTTGCCTGACATATTTCAAAACTTCACACGGCATGGCAGGCTGTTTCATCAAATGAGCACTTAGTTACCCATTTAACCTTTTAAAGTGATGTGTCAGCCGGCCCTTATCTCACTTTTCAAAAAATGATTTATCACCCAACCACCAGAGTGACGTAAGGGGGAGGAGCTGGGGTTGAGCAAGAGCAGGGGAAACAAAGTGAAGGGTGGGTATAGCCCTGGAGGAACATCAATTTATTTCAGTTTCATTAGGTGGACCAACAGTTAGAGACGGGGTAGGCTGTAGCTACTTTGAGTTGGGGTTGTCCCTTGGAAGACATCATTTCTGTTATGACTCTTACTACATGACAACACCCTTTGTTTCTGTCCTGAAACCTCTTTCATAAAAAATCTTGAAGTTCAAGGATTGAGTAACCTTGTCGGGGTGCAGTAAAGTAGCCTTGACTAAAGCTTTGACCGAAATGAAAGCTGAGTTTCTCCACCCTGCATCTAAAGGTTGTTATGTTAAAAAAAAAAGAAAAAAGTTTCCCCAGTTTCTGTGAGAAGTTTTTTCACAGAGGTTCCACAGGGAAGCAATGGAGTAGTTTGGTTGTGAAGAAAACATTCCCTGTAATTATAGTTAGGGGGTATGTAGACGTCTTGACAACTGGTTTCAGGACAGAAACGCCACACAACCAACACCTTACCTTCTTCTACGCCCCTCCTTATGTCTGAAATAAATACCTCCTGACGTCTTTTGTGACCAATGGTCAAGGTGAAAGGCAAAGCAGAACTCAAGCCATGTCTACTCGAGAGAAGCTCATTTTAAAATGACGAACGGTCTGCGTTTATCAAAAGAGTGGTTACAGACATGCTTATGTTACATGCTGAACGATTAGGGAGCCCTGTCACAGTTTTTTTCTGAGAGACTGTATAAATGTGAAACACAGAATGAAGGGAAAAAAGTGTCAGTATGACTGATAAACATGGTTATACGTTATCTGAACGAAGGGGAACGTCCCAGGATCGTATGAGAAAGACTGCTATAAAGTAGGGGCGAGCTGCTCATAGAAAACCATACCTGCTTCGACGGTCTGCCACTCGTCTCCAACATGCTGCATCTTTTTCTCCTGAAAGGACCTTTTGCTGGTAGAATGTGTGGGCGTATGAAGACTGGACCTATCAGAAGGGTGGCTGCCAAAAAACTTTATCCGCTCGTCTTACCTAAGTCCAAGTTGGTTGTGTCGTCAGGCATTGCCCCTTCTCCCAACTCCCCTGCTTCTGCACCTGCAATACCATGCCCGGTGCAGGAGAACAGGAAAGTGCTCTTGCAGCTCTTCATGGCGAAATTACTAATTTTCTGGATAGGGTACGGGATGGCACTCCTAATGGAAAAGGAAGATGAGAACTTTGACATCAGCGAGTTCATTAATCCCCCTGTGCCTGACAACTACCAACCTCCAGAAAAAACGGTGGCAACTGCCTCACCTGCAGGGGCATCATCTCCACAGGTCACCCCCTGTAGTGATTGACCTGACTCAAGACTCTCATTCACCTGCAGTCCACCAGATAGAAGTAGTTGACCTAACTTGAAACACTCCTGTCTGCGGCGCATGCCTTCCCGGGGGAACAGGTGGACGTGATCTCACCTCTCCCTCCTTTAAGAGCAGAAAGAAGGGGAACAACCTAAGAAGAACTCACCTGAAAAAACTGCTTCATATGGTGTGATATGACCTGCTTCTCTTCAAATTCTAGTGCCGGTAGCGGACCTGCAGCAGACAACTCCCAAAAAAGACCCTGTCCTGAGGGTGAAAAAAGGGGAGCCTAAAAAGAGACAAAAACCCCTGCCCCTCCTTCGCACGTTTGGACAAGTTTCAACCTCCGTAGAAGAAAGCAACCAGCGTGTCAGTAAGCTTCTGGGGTTCAGACTGGTACCCCTTGTGGGAAAGAAATGGCCTCCTCGTTTCAGATTAGAGAAGAGTTCTCCAGTTCCAACACAAGTTTTCTATCCACAAGCAGACAACAACACACGGATAGAGGTGTACAGAGAACCAAGCATCAGTGGGGTGTGCCTTAGATCCTACCTGAACAAACCCTATGAACGCTGCATTAATTTGCACCCACATGACTTCAGGGAACTTGTCAATCAAGTTGACCTTGTGCTTGGTCACTACAAGGAGCTTCTTCAGAAAGCAGCCATAGGAGAAACCAAGGCAGACAACCTGGCTCTCAGCTTGAAAGAGGATAGCACAGACCCTTGTGGAGGAAAGGCTCTCGTTTTGGTTAACCTGTACGAGAGCACCCCAAAGGTGCACATAGGAACCCACAGCTACATTGAGGAGATGAACGCTGCAGTGTCGTCTAGCTTCCGGATGCCCACCTCTACCACAAACTGTGGTCACACCATGTCTCCATTTATTTTGGAGGACATTAACACACATGTGGGCCCTTTCCTAGAAGAGTCCACAGATTTCTAGTCGTTGGAGGGTAAGTGGTCAACATTTTTGTGTCTGGTCAAAAGCTCCTCCTTATAGCTTCATTGTATACATGTATGTTCACTTAAAGGTTTACATGTACATAAGGTTTAGTTAGGTCAGGCTGAAGCAGTATAAAGGAGTAAAGTGAGAAAAAAAAGAGAGATATTAAAAAGAAAGCAAAATGCCTAGCAAAAAAATAAAAAAAGTTTATACGGTAAACTGTCCCATGTGTAACACACCTAGACTCCCACGTTTGGTTACAGTTGAAAACAGTGGTAAAACACTATGTAACTCCACCTCTTGTAAAAGAGAATTTTTTACAGAAAGTACCTTTTTTCCAAAGGAACTAGAAAAAGATTTTTCTTACAAAAATAACTACTGTGACAACTTTAAGTCTATAGCCTTGGGTTTGGCTGTCCTCGGAAAAATTCAATCCATCTTCAATGTGAGAATGACAAGTTTGGACAAAGACTTGGGTGCAAAACAGGTCATAGCTGCTTTAACATCTATTCATGAATATCAAGTTTTGTCCTACAAAGTGGCTGTCTCTTTTGGAAGAATTTTAACTTCCTTAGTCGATGGAGAAGAGAAGGTTATGTACTTCCATGCTTCTGCCAACAACTCGTCTTTGTTTTACGACAGTGCAACACATTGCGACCCTTATGTTTTGATTCAAAACAATCAAGACTTTGCAGAGTGTGTAGATTTAATAAAAAATGTCATAAAAGAAGACACATACAGACCCTCCACTAAATGGAGGGTGGTAAGCAACGTAAATGCCGATATAACCCTCTTACGGGTGTCTGGAGGTAACCTTCTTTTAGGTCGAATGTTAACTGATCCTCCAGGTTTAAGACAAAGAGGTATGTTGCACTTTCACAGAAACATCTCAAGCAAAAGAACATACAAAGACAACTCATGCTTCTTCAGATGTCTGTCTCACTTCCTGTATAGATCTTTAAACAAAACTCAAGAGCTTCTCCTTAAAGCCTACCCAGGTGTCAACAAGGAAACTTTTGAGGGAGTTAACTTTGAAGACTTAGACAGGTTTAAAAAGGTGTTTGAAGTTAACATGAGAATCTTTTCCCTTCAAACTCTAGGAGATAAAAAGGTAGGGTTAAGATTATAAGGTCAAAAATGTGTTCAGGAAAAAACATAATGAACTTAAACCTATACAGGAACCATGTAAGTTTGAAAACAAACTTGGGACTGTACGGCAGGTTTTACCCCTGTGATCTGTGCCATAAAGTTTTCACTCATAGTTTCCTTCTCAAACAAGACAATGGGATAAAAAAAGATTGCACTAAAGTAAACTTCAGATACAATCCAACCAAAACAGTTTTCGAACTAGTAGAGGAACTGGGAATAGTCTCTGAGCCTGATTTAAAGATATATCCTTACAAGATTGTCTTTGAAAGCTACTTTGTTAAACCTGAAGTTCCTTCCAAAGAAAGCTGTAACACTGCCATAGAAAAAAAACATGTACCTTTTCTGCCAGTGTAGCTTTTGATTTTCCAGGACACACAGAACCTGTATGCTTTGTTAGAAGTTCAAACAGGGAAGCGATCTTTTGGTTAAGACTGTGCTGGAGTACATAAACAACTTGGGAAAAATAATTGGGGAGTCTGTGAAAGAGAAATTCAGTCAGGTTTTGAATGAACTGAACTCTCTTGCAGAAAAAAGATAAGGAATAAGAAGCAGAAGCTTCTAAAATTTGCCCAACAGAAAAAAAAAGGTTTGAAAAAGAAAGGTTCTCACGTTCTTAAAGTTAAATATAGACTTCTTGCCTACATAGAAAAAGTACCTGTTCTAGGTTTCAACTCTGGCAAGTGTGATCTTAATTTGATCAAAAAGGAATTTCATTCCTTCTTCATAGAGACAGACAAGTCAGAAATGAACACCATAAAGAGGTGC
This sequence comes from Acholoe squamosa, assembly GCA_949317995.1. Classification (NCBI taxonomy): domain Eukaryota; kingdom Metazoa; phylum Annelida; class Polychaeta; order Phyllodocida; family Polynoidae; genus Acholoe; species Acholoe squamosa. Next base: position 73,902,986 of record OX439045.1, on the reverse strand, counting down.
AATCAATACATAGCAGTGTACACCGATCACCTTCTTTTCCTTGACATGTTCAACTACCTGGCTCAGGGGTATTCCTATGCCAACTACCTCAAAGCCTTCCTTAAAGGTAGTGCTGAAAAGGGTTTTTTTTCATACAAGTGGATGGACAATGTAAGAAAACTAGAAAACACAAAACTTCCTTCAAGGTTGTGCTTTTACAGCTCTCTCTCAGGTCCTGGGTTTACTAAAGAAGAATATGAGAGTTGTCAGAAGCCCTTGTCGGAAAACCACATGAAAACTATGAAGGACTACTTGATATTTTACAATAACTTGGACGTGAAACCATTTGTCTTGGCCATAAATGAACACAGCAAATTTTTCATAGAACGGGGGGTAGACATGTTCAAGGATGGGCTAACTTTACCAGGCCTTACCTTAAAGTTTCTCTTCAACAACACTGCTTCTAACGCCACACCTTACGTCCTTTTAGGTGAAAAAGAAAAGGACATACATTCCTTGCTGAGAAGCAACTTAGTTGGGGGTCCTTCTATAATTTTTCACAGACATCACAAGAGTGGGAAAACACGAATAAGACAAAAGAAATACGGTCCCCAAAGCAAAGTTTGCAGACACGTAGTAGGGGTGGACGCAAACAGCTTGTACCTCAAGTGTATGGTAGAAGCTCACTGCACAGGATTTTATGTAGTTTCAAGCAGTGTGTAGTTAACAAATCAGCTACTCAGCCACAGAATGGTTATGTCACAAAGCTTTAACAGACAAGGTAAACATTTTACATCAATATAACTATGGGGAGATAAGTTTAGGTTTGAGGAAAATAAAGGTGGACAGGTTTGTTCCAGCTCAAAAGAAAGTATATCAGTTTCATGGGTGCTACTGGCATGGTCATGTGTGTCACCTTACGAAGTCGTTTTTATAAAATCCACAAGGAAGAGAATGGCTACAAGAACCTTAGGGTACGAGGTAGTTGAACAGTACGAGTGTATGTGGATGAAAGAAAAAACAAATGACTTGTGTCAAAAAACAAAAAGTCAATGGGAAGTAAAAAGGCCATTGTGTCAAGGAAGAAAAAGTCAGGACGAAATACTGAGAGGGGTTTCAGATGGAACAACTTTTGGGCTCATTCAAGTGGACATAGAAACACCTGAGCACTTGAAAAACAAATTCAGTGAAATGAAACCTGTTTATAAGAACTGTCTAGTAGGCAGGAAAGATGTAGGTGACCACATGAGACGTTTCTTGGAAGCCGCAAGCAAGCTCAATCAATCAATGTCAGCTCATAGGTAGTTACCACGTGAAGGGAATACTGTTGGGAACTCCTCTCTTACAGTGATACCTTAAAAAAGGTTTAGTAGTAACCACTGTCCACCTCCTTGTAGAATACACCCCAGAAAAAACTTTTTTACCCTTCATGGAAGAAGTAACCAGAGCTAGGAGAAAAGGTGATGAAAACGTGGACTGTAAAATCCTTTCAGTTCTTTACAAGCTGCTGGGAAATGGTTCATATGGTAAAACCATATGCAACAAGCAAAACTTTGTTCAAACAAAGTATGTGTCCCCCTCTAAGGCAAGAAGGTTAGCCTTGCACTGGTCAGTTCAAGATGCACAAGATTTAAGTGACAACACGGTAGAACTTTCTTGTCTACCCACCTCCATCACCTACGACCTTCCTGTTCAAATAGGTTTCATGGTGTATTAATATGCCAAACTTAAAATGTTGGCTTTCTATTATGATTTTCTCATTGAATATATAGACTCAAAAGACTTTGAAATGTGTGAAATGGACACCAACAGCTTCTACTTTGCTTTAAGCGCAGAGAACATAGAAGATGTCATCATTCCTGAAAAACGTGAGGCTTTTTTTAGAGAACATCACAAATGGTTGCCCTCTGAATCTTGTGAAAATGCTCACCGCAGAGAAACCTACGTTCAAACCAAAGTATTGGGCAACATATGGTTGCCTCAACCCTGCTGCCAGAGACGTCTGGTGTTTGATAAAAGAACCCCCGGATTGTTCAAAGTAGAGTGGGAAGGGGATGAAATGACAGCCTTAAACTCCAAATTTTACATAAGCACTGGTGGAAAAGTGCCAATTAAAATCAGTTGCAAAGGTGTAATTCGAAAACAACACACCTTAACAAATGAAAAGTTTAAGAAAGTGCTAGAGAGTGAAAATGTTGTCATGGTAGTTAACAAAGGATTTAAAGTAGTTAACCACAGCGTTACTACCTACTCTAAAAAAAAACAAGGGTTAAACTATCAGTATATAAAAAGAAAGGTATGTGAAGACGGAGTAAGCACATTACCCCTTTCTATTTGAAAAATGGCTTTTGCTTGTCTTTGTATTCCTCTAGTTTTCTTTTTCTCACTTTAGTTAAAGTTGTACATTTTTGAATAAAAAAGTATAAAATAGTGCAAAAAAAAAGGAACATTATATGAAAAAAACAAACATTTATCAAAAAAGGTTAATGCAAAAGTGAACTTTATCACCCAAAAAAAAAACTATTCAAAAAAAGTGAAAACTATAAAAGTTCACAACAAAAAATAAAAAATCCTGTGCTAAAGAAAACAACTTGGGTGTATTTGACAAAAAAAAACTACAAGGTTTATTCTTTGCGTCAACTTCACCAGATAACTGATTGTAACAGTTCATATCTGGTTAGATAAAAATTGAAGTATTGTGCAATATATGTAATTTATGTAACTAGGTCATGACATATTACAGCTCTCTGATTGGTTTAAAAAACTAGGTCATGACCCTGTGATGTCACTTCCTGTCAAATCCTGGCTTCTGATTGGTTAAAACTAGGTCAAATGGGGTCACTTCCGTTCTGCAAGTAGGTCATGACCCAGTTAGTTGCTGTAGCTATGCGCTCAGTTTGCATGTATATACTACTAATATCTTACCTACTATCACACTGGGTCACACAAATTCACTTTAGATAAACCTCTGTGAGTTTTGAGGTATTACACAATTACCCATTTGTGAATGCATCTGCATCAACTCCTTGTATATTTAGAATCAAAATATCAATTCTAAAATCCTTGATCCAAATAAGTTATTATATGATTTCAGGACAGCCTGGTAACCCAGGTGCCCAGGGAGAGAGAGGAGACCCTGGCCCTCCAGGCTCGGGCGGAGTGGGGCTCGGTCAAAGTAAGAGTGACCCTTTTTGATTTATGATAAATCATATATAATTTGTTTTATATTATGAATTATATAGTGTACATAATTATACCAAGAATAATACAGTATAGGATGGGCTACTCCATACAGTCATATAGTGATGGCCAATCCCCCTCTACCACCCCCCCCCATGAAACTAGGTGACCTTGTGTGTTCAGTATTGGGCCCAATGTAGGGTCAGGGGGTTGATGGAGTTTGGGACAAAATTTGGCTGGTTCCTGAATCGGCTGGTTCTCTGAATCATGATTGCAACAGAATTCAATGGCTATAATCAAATCAGTTTGATGGTATAGGTGGCTCGTAAGTGAATCAACCGACCTATTGAAGACCGGTTTATAGAGACATGACTGTATCATGTATCTTCATGAAATGGTTACCAAATGAATCAAAGGGACCATCTAACCCAGAGTATACGTAAGATTCTATATAGACCTGTATACATAAATATGTCATTCTTCATACCCCAGTTGGTTACACAGGACCTACAGGGCCCACTGGGTCCACCGGAGTACGAGGTATAGATGGGAGACCAGGCGCCCCTGGTGAGTAAATCATGAGCTACCATTTCTTTTGGGGCAATCAACCATTTATACAATATGGCCCATGTCATTGTCTCTGGCAGCCTGGGATTTCAGTTAAAAGTGGTTCTGGCCACTGGTTGATATAGTAGTAAGATGTAGGCAGGTATTGTGCATAGTAATCTTCCCCAGAAAATGGGGACTGACAATGCGTTAACTTGAGAGAGGTATTCCCTAGATTCCCTCTGGCAATGAATTTGCCATTTACCAATTGGTTCCTCAAAAGGGTTGTGTCGATCTGTGCCCCTAGAAATAGTATATCACTGATAATGCTAACACTGATATGAGTTGTTCCATTATCAGGTCCGCCTGGTTCCACAGGTTTTTCAGGAGGTAGAGGTCCACCTGGACCGTATGGCTTCACCGGACCTCAGGGCCGCCAGGGTCAGCCCGGGTATACTGGTAGGTGGCATCAGTAATCTATATAATATATACTGTGTTACAGTGCTAAGGTATGGCATCTGAGTATTCTATTGCATTTACTGTAAAATGATAGGGAGGGTCATATCAGTCATATAACACCTGAACTGTACATAAAATATCAGTACTTACACTGTCAGCCTACAACAAGGGTTTTACAGGAGAGTGCTTCTTATTCTAAAACACAGTAGTAGCTGCTGAAGTTACAAAAACAAGGACTTGATTTGGATCCTACTGTATGTGCTACAACGGTATTTAAAGGCCCATTTACTTTTGTGGCTGAGAGTGTAGTTGTATAATTATCTGTTCTATTTCAGGATCTAGAGGACCTCCAGGCGGCACAGGATACACTGGGGACCCGGGTAACCCAGGAAGGCAAGGTAATAACTGCCAATTCCATTTCATACACCATGTGCCATCCCTTTAACCCTTTACAACATACATAACATGGTAGTGCAGAAGTCTCTATCACCTGGTGAATGTAGTACTGGTAAGTCACCTGCAAGAAAGGCATTGCCCCCCCGTAAAGTTAGTATACTCTCAGCCTAGCGCACCAGTTTTACAGTTGATTGCTCATTATATGGGTCTACAGGACAGTTGCTGTTAGTACAAATCTAATGACTCTACAGTAGCTTACCGTGTACTGCTTACAGGGCAAGCTACTGCCTATTTACAATTGGGGCTGAGAGTGTACATTAAGTATGAGGTGAAATGATCAGTCTATACACAAAGGTTTTCCCCTCACAGGCCATTCTGCTGGTGCCGATTGATTTTGGCGGGACCGTATACCTCAAGTTTATCATAAGAAATAATTCTGTTCATTTAACTCTATAAACTTTTATAACAAACAGTTATGCCTTTAGTTTCAGGCTGTAAACCACCTAATAATGGTCCCATTTGCAAAGAGTAAAAACCGAAATGTAGCCCAAAGTCCAAGATTACAGCCAGATATTCAGTCCCACAGTCTGGCAATTTCTGCTAGCAAAATCCGGTGTCCAGCAAGTTTTCATATTGACTACATGATATGAGAAAAGATACATAGACAAAGGTTCACTAGTAGTGGGAATGACTGAGGGTTATCTCATGAGGCAGAGCCGAGTGAGATAACCCCCAGTCATTCCCACTACAAGTGAATCTTTGTATTTGTTTAATGTTATCAGAAATGAGTCAGAAATGTTGGAAATTCCTTTGAAATAACATGAAAATATAGTTATTTACATGTTTTATAACAATTTCGGGTGCTCTTACTAGCTGTGAGATATGGGGAAGGGTTATCTCACGGGGAGTGTGAGATACAGAGCTCCTAGGTTAATCCTATGGGTCGTCTGTATCTCACTGTTCCAAACATGAAAAGAAGGCTGTACTTTTTTTTTGGACTTGCTCATTACATTAATGAACTGCTATGTTCATTTAAATAATGCTATAGAGCAGACTGCTATGGTACAAATTGAAATAAAGCCTTGAAGATCAGTGACACAAACTTCCATATTCCAGCCAACAGAGTGAGTGAGTCATGGTTTCTTATAAAAGATGTGTCTGTAACCATACAAATGGGCAAAGAACAGGGTAGAGAGACCTTTTAACATGGTATAGGTATGGCCCCTCGTGCAAAGGATTTAACATTCATTGATATAGTCGCTGATTTCAGGGATTTGACCTTCTAGACACACCTTTTCTAGGATCTAACTGTATGTTTTTGTATGTTGTGCCAGGTAACCCAGGACAACCTGGTTCCATGGGTGCCACAGGGTTCAGTGGTCCTGATGGTAGACCTGGCTCTCCTGGTCAGCCAGGTAAGTACATCTGATAATTATAGTTACCTCTTTAATCCAGGGAATAAAGCACAGGACATGTCCCTGGGAGTGCTCTAAACTGTATCGAGACAACAAGGAGTAAGGGTGGGAACAGGGGATAATTGACTGGTAAATTCTTAGGCATGACTGGTAACTTCTAAGGCATGGCCTGCCTGTATCATGTCTCCAATATACAGGCAGGTCGCCAGCCGAATCCAACATCACATTAAAGCACTAAAGCATTAGTTATATCCTATTCTCCACATTCTATTTTTTAGGTAATCCTGGGAAGAAAGGTGACAGAGGATTCAGTGGTCCACTTGGGCCCCGTGGCTACCCTGGCGGGACAGGTAAGTTTGGTTAAAATATAGGCAAAGAGATTTTAATTCTGGGTTATCCGTATAAGATTAAGTTACATGGCATTTTAATCATGCCAATAGGATAATGAATCCATGAACTGATGTGAACATCATCACAGCAGACTGAAAATAATATATGAAACTGTAGGACAAAGCACTCACATCCTTACTGTGTGTTGTAAAGCAAATGATATATTATCTTACCTACCACCAAAGAAGTTCAATATTGGTATACAACCGTCAAAGCTTTCCCCCTCAAAATGATTTCTGCACTGCTGAAATTATGTCACTGAACTCGTATAGTGGATTGATGATGCTTCTTTACAGAAATTTATATTGCTATAAACATAATGAACATCCATTATTTTGATCCTGAAATTATAATCATCTTGGACTCAAACCGTAACCAAAGCACTGCCTTCCTTTCCACAGGTGGACCAGGGCCGCAGGGTCTGCCTGGTCAGCCGGGTCCTCCAGGGCCTCCCGGTCCCCCAGGGGGAAACGGAGGGGGAGGTAAGTGTGCCACACCATCCACTAAGCCATACACCAGGTTCACTCATCCATACACCTCCAGGGGTAGGCAAACAACCCTCCACACTACCCAAAGACCCTATATTATGCCCATTATAGATCAGTCCAACCAGGAGTCAGCTGGAAGTGAGGCTGAGTATAGAGCAATTGAGGCCATTAATATTGGTTCGATGGCAAATGATGCACCTCAGATTACTGACCAATCGGGGAATAATATCCCCCTAAATACTGAATACATAGGGAGTACCTCCTCGAGTACAGTTCAGGGTAGTTCTTCAAAACCATCACATGGAGGAAGCGAATCTCCAAATGTTGATCAGGGAGGGAGTATTTCTCTGAGTAGTTCCAAACAAGTGAGCAATACTCCTTATACTGGGCCAACAGTGAGCAGCTCACATAATGTAGGTCACTCAGTTAGCCAGCCCCCTAATACTGGCAGTACTGAGAACAGATTTCAAGTCCCCCCAAGTGTAACAAGTCCAACTAATGCTGGCAGCACATTGAGCAGCTCCCATAGGGGGCAGCCCTCAGATATGAGCCCCTCAAAAATGAACCCTACCACTGCCCTACCCATCTCACCCCAATACCCAACCCAGACCATCACAAATAGCAGTATGAGCCAACTTATTGAGGTCTTCCAATTGGATGAATGGCTCGAAATGCAGAGGTCGGCTCTCAAGCCAATTCGAGAGCACGAGCCAGCTGGCGGGCAGGTCCAACCCCTCCCTGATCCCTCTGGAGTGGACCGGGCTGATGAGATATGTGACCCAGAGGTTCAGGGTGAGTATAGCTGCTCTATGTTGTCCCTATTTAATTTTTGCTATCATATTATCAAGGTATAAATCTGTGGATAGCTATTGAAGGTATCTGATGCATAAAATAGGCACGAGTTTACCGCTAGTGTTTTCTCCATATATGGGTAAATGAGATAACCATGTCAGCCTGCCAAAAGCTGCCTCTCATCATGAAACATAGAAACCTAGACCAGATATTTCAAGCTCTTATCCAAAAAGACAAAACAACAACTTTGTTTTCTATTTGTTTTCCTCTGTTAGCAGCAGTAAGCTTTTTGGTTAGCCCATCAGGAGGATTATCATATACCATTTTATTATTCCAATCATCTTAACATATCACTGTATTAATCAAAGAATATATAAAAAATTAATACATAGAATGGCTAGAAGAGCGCTCATACATTCTAAAAGAGCGTTCATGCTCCACTGAACACCAGCTATGTCAAATATACATAAGTTACATCACCAAAAGGACCGACCTCATGGTCCACTGCACAATATAAGGCTTTTAAGAGCCTAAGAGACCGACCTCATGGTTCAGTGCACAATATAATAACTTGTAAGTGAATGCAACCGGCCGTCACGGGTGCCTGGGCACCGCTGACGCCATCATGGGTGTCTGAGCACCCCAAGACTGAACAATAGGTTACATAAGTAACAACGCCATAACCTTCCGGTCGCTCTAGTGTCGCTCTTGAACTCTCATTATTAAGGAAGTTACGCCACCAAGACTATTTCAACCTTTGAATAAGCTACAGACAAACCAACGCAAGTTATGTGCCCGGAAAGTGGGCAGTGGTAACTTGACATATTCAAGTCCGTGCAGATAAAGGCTGTAGTCGCGTAAACGACCGAGATATGAGGGTCTGAACATGCCCTACTGACCGAGACAATGGGGGACATGGCGGCGTCCATGGGGGTCCTTTGTGCACCCAGAGACACATGAAAGACTCCCCTCAAACAATCAGAGTTAGGCAGATGCCACTGGCTCCAGTCAGTCTGAAGGGCCAAGCCAGGAAATGGTACTTATACCACTGGCTGCTCCCTCTAGAAGGCAGAATCACCAGAACCACCCTTGAGGTAACATCTCCAGTCAACTCTCCTGCTACCTGCTATAGCTCTGCACTTTGCTGGGTTAGACTATGCCAGACAGGCATAGGACTAGACTACTAGTGGCCAGAGGCTATCTTCTACAAGACACCTACCAGAGGGTAAAGTTACACATTTATATATTATCCCTCTAAGCAGCAGGTCAGGAGCTAGGTGGACAGTGTTGTCATACTAGTAATTGGCATGATCAAGTTGTCATATGAGAAATATCATATGACTAGTGGTGTATGGAGTAAATACATCAGGCTCATATAAATAGTGTTATTTCCAGTTGTCACTGGTTTATTCAGCTTTAGGCAACATGTAAGAAATATCAATCATACAGTAGTTAGTATGTAGGTAATTTGCACATACAGTAAACATACAGTAATTTATAAAGTATAATGTTCAGTTCCCCTCCACCTGTGAGGTATTAATAATACAGTGTCCAGCATACTTCTAGGTGGGTTCCCACACCTAGCTCCTGACCTGCTGCTTGGAGGAATAATGTAATAATGGATAACTTTACCCTCTGGTGGAAGTCTTGAAGAAGATAGCCTCTGGCCACTAATGGTAGGAAACCAATGCCTGTCTAGCATAGTTTCACCATAGTGCAGTGGTATTGCAGGTAGCAGGAGATGACTGGAGATGTTACCTCTAGAGCGGTTCTTGGTGATGTGTCTTCCTGGAGGTGCAGACAGGCTATTTGTAGCAAATCTTGGAAAAGCACCTCCAGACTGACTGGAGCCAGCAGCATCTGCCTAACTCTACAATTGTTTGAGGGGACTCTTTCAAGTGTCACAGGGGGACAAAGGACCCCCATGGACGCCGCTATGGCCCCCATTGTCTTGGTCGGTTCTGCATCTTCAAACCCTCATAACTCGGTCGTTTATGCTTGTATAACCGCCATTTTGGGCATGCGCGGAGCTGAATGTGCCAAGATTATAATGCCCGCTGGATAGGCGCGTAACTCCCGCCGGTTTGTCTGTAGCTCACTCAGAGGTCGATTCAGTCTCCATGGCGTAACTTCCTTAATACTGGAAGTTCCGCCTTGATCTTGGGCTCATTCTGACCGTCTAATTATGGGCTTTCCATAGATATTTTGATATTTGACCTAGGTCGCTCAAGAGCGACGCTAGAGCGACCGGAAGGTTATGGCGTCGTGCTTATGTAACCCATTGTTCAGTCCTTAGAGTGCTCAGACACTCATGACGGCGTCAGCGGTGCTCAGGCACCCGTGATGGCCGGTTGCATTCACTTACAAGTTATTAATTTGTGCATTGAACCATGAGGTCGCACACTGAGACCCTCATTTTTATTATATTGTGCAGTGAACCATTAGGTCGGACCCTTTGATGTCAGAGAGAGTGTTTGTAACTGACCTGGCTGGTGTGCAGTGGGGCATGAACGCTCTTATACAAAGTTTGAGCGCTCTTATAGCTCTTAGAACCAACCTATGTATTAATCTCATAGATATTCTTTGATTAATACAAAATATGTCAGAATTTATGGAATAATAAAATGGTATATCATAGAATACTCCCTCTCCCCCGAAAGAATGAGAAACTCCGTCATTTCGCCGAGGGAATGTACAATTTATACAATTTTTTACCTTATTTTGGAGTTATATACTGTTTTGTAAGAGGATTTGAAGTAATGGGGAGTGCTTCAAATGCAATTTTTGTGGTAGAGCTTTGTCAGTATAAACAATTTTCTCCTGGGTATAAGTACATTTCCGAGTTTCTATATCTTACCATACCTGAGCTTATTTGCTTATGTAACATCAATTTTGGGTACAATTTTCCATTTTTATGTACAACATACAATTTGGCAAATAGTGTGCAGTTTTGGCATCCAATAATCAATTTAGCGTGCAAATTGAACATAAATGACAATTTTAGTGTGCAAATTTACAATTTCGCGTGTAATTGCATTCAATTGACAATTTCAGTATGCAAATATATAATTTTCGCGTATATTTGGCAATTTTAGTGTGCAAATATATAATTTCGCGTACATTTGGCAATTTGAGTGTGCAAATATATAATTTTCGCGTATATTTGGCAATTTTAGTGTGCAAATATATAATTTCGCGTACATTTGGCAATTTTAGTATGCAAATATATAATTTTGCGTTCAATTGATAGTTTCTGTATGTACATATATAATTTTGCGTACAGCTTGGATACACATAGAAATGTTGATTTTCTAAAAATCTGACTTCAGTGTATGAATTGGGTACAGACATACAGTGTAATGTGCAACATATAATTCAAATGTAAATTGGATACAACTTACAATCTAGTGTGCAAACATACAATTTTAGTGTGCAAATTGGGTACGAGCGTACAATCTGGTGTGCAAACATACAATTTTAGTGTGCAAATTGGGTACAAGCGTACAATCTGGTGTGCAAACCTACAATTTTAGTGTGCAAATTGGGTACAAGCGTACAATCTGGTGTGCAAACAAACAATTTTAGTGTGCAAATTGGGTACAAGCGTACAATCTGGTGTGCAAACATACAATTTTGTGTGCAAATTGGGTACAAACGTACAATCTAGATTGCACTATTCAATTTATGGGATTTGAGACAAATTTTTCCGAGGGCCGGAAAAACAAAGTACTTTATGTACAATAGGCTTGTTTGTCTCTGAGTTACTCATTGATTTTGCTATATTGGGTGTATTAGTTGGCAATTTTGGCAGTGGGCCGCTGCTTAATTGACTTTTCCCCTAGCCTTTTGAGTATGTGTCCCTGAAAGAGATTTATTTGGTGAGTATCTTAAGTAAACATGTTTTATGTCAACAATTTTCTCAACAAACTTTTTTTTTTTTTTTTTTTTCATTCATTTTTCCAACAATTTTCTTGGATACCTAAAGTGTGTTACTTTAAGTAAACCTTGGCATAGTATACAAGTGCTAGTGGGTACAAAAACTGTCTTAGTTATCTACCTGCATTCATGTATATTAATGTTAGATTTGTACAATTTTACAATTTGTAATTTGCAATTTCGCAATTTTGCGCGTATATGCGCGCATTAATCATCGATTTTGTGAGAATACCATAGATTTTCATATTATACATCAACAAGTGGCTGTGTATATAATTTTTTTTTTTTTTCTAATACTTTGATAATTTCATTGACAGTGGAGGTGTGTCAGGAGTGAGATGTGAGTCTCCTCCCTGGTGTGCTCATGCAGTGGTGGCACTTGAGGTGTTAGGTGCCAGATTCTGGCATGTGTCTGTGGCAGTGCCTAGCTTGGTGTCAGTGGACAGTTCAGGGTGGGGGGGGGGGGTGTGTGTGTGTCCATTTAAGGAGTGTGTGGCTGGTATTGGAGCATCAGTTCCTCTCTGGAAGTCACTGCTGTAGTACCATGGCCCACCTACAAGCTCTCTTTGCTCTGCCTGTCCCCCAGGTGATGGAGGTGGGGAGTCCAGCTAGGGCCCTGGTTGAGTCTAACCAGACCATCCATTATGGGTACATAGTGAGTAATTTCAAAGAGATCATTGAGCATGGTGATGTGATGGTCTGTAATTACTCCTGCCATTATTTCCTGGGCTCAGCCTTGCGTCGGGCAGTACTGAGAACAGATTTCAAGTCCCCCCAAGTGTAACAAGTCCAACTAATGCTGGCAGCACATTGAGCAGCTCCCATAGGGGGCAGCCCTCAGATATGAGCCCCTCAAAAATGAACCCTACCACTGCCCTACCCATCTCACCCCAATACCCAACCCAGACCATCACAAATAGCAGTATGAGCCAACTTATTGAGGTCTTCCAATTGGATGAATGGCTCGAAATGCAGAGGTCGGCTCTCAAGCCAATTCGAGAGCACGAGCCAGCTGGCGGGCAGGTCCAACCCCTCCCTGATCCCTCTGGAGTGGACCGGGCTGATGAGATATGTGACCCAGAGGTTCAGGGTGAGTATAGCTGCTCTATGTTGTCCCTATTTAATTTTTGCTATCATATTATCAAGGTATAAATCTGTGGATAGCTATTGAAGGTATCTGATGCATAAAATAGGCACGAGTTTACCGCTAGTGTTTTCTCCATATATGGGTAAATGAGATAACCATGTCAGCCTGCCAAAAGCTGCCTCTCATCATGAAACATAGAAACCTAGACCAGATATTTCAAGCTCTTATCCAAAAAGACAAAACAACAACTTTGTTTTCTATTTGTTTTCCTCTGTTAGCAGCAGTAAGCTTTTTGGTTAGCCCATCAGGAGGATTATCATATACCATTTTATTATTCCAATCATCTTAACATATCACTGTATTAATCAAAGAATATATAAAAAATTAATACATAGAATGGCTAGAAGAGCGCTCATACATTCTAAAAGAGCGTTCATGCTCCACTGAACACCAGCTATGTCAAATATACATAAGTTACATCACCAAAAGGACCGACCTCATGGTCCACTGCACAATATAAGGCTTTTAAGAGCCTAAGAGACCGACCTCATGGTTCAGTGCACAATATAATAACTTGTAAGTGAATGCAACCGGCCGTCACGGGTGCCTGGGCACCGCTGACGCCATCATGGGTGTCTGAGCACCCCAAGACTGAACAATAGGTTACATAAGTAACAACGCCATAACCTTCCGGTCGCTCTAGTGTCGCTCTTGAACTCTCATTATTAAGGAAGTTACGCCACCAAGACTATTTCAACCTTTGAATAAGCTACAGACAAACCAACGCAAGTTATGTGCCCGGAAAGTGGGCAGTGGTAACTTGACATATTCAAGTCCGTGCAGATAAAGGCTGTAGTCGCGTAAACGACCGAGATATGAGGGTCTGAACATGCCCTACTGACCGAGACAATGGGGGACATGGCGGCGTCCATGGGGGTCCTTTGTGCACCCAGAGACACATGAAAGACTCCCCTCAAACAATCAGAGTTAGGCAGATGCCACTGGCTCCAGTCAGTCTGAAGGGCCAAGCCAGGAAATGGTACTTATACCACTGGCTGCTCCCTCTAGAAGGCAGAATCACCAGAACCACCCTTGAGGTAACATCTCCAGTCAACTCTCCTGCTACCTGCTATAGCTCTGCACTTTGCTGGGTTAGACTATGCCAGACAGGCATAGGACTAGACTACTAGTGGCCAGAGGCTATCTTCTACAAGACACCTACCAGAGGGTAAAGTTACACATTTATATATTATCCCTCTAAGCAGCAGGTCAGGAGCTAGGTGGACAGTGTTGTCATACTAGTAATTGGCATGATCAAGTTGTCATATGAGAAATATCATATGACTAGTGGTGTATGGAGTAAATACATCAGGCTCATATAAATAGTGTTATTTCCAGTTGTCACTGGTTTATTCAGCTTTAGGCAACATGTAAGAAATATCAATCATACAGTAGTTAGTATGTAGGTAATTTGCACATACAGTAAACATACAGTAATTTATAAAGTATAATGTTCAGTTCCCCTCCACCTGTGAGGTATTAATAATACAGTGTCCAGCATACTTCTAGGTGGGTTCCCACACCTAGCTCCTGACCTGCTGCTTGGAGGAATAATGTAATAATGGATAACTTTACCCTCTGGTGGAAGTCTTGAAGAAGATAGCCTCTGGCCACTAATGGTAGGAAACCAATGCCTGTCTAGCATAGTTTCACCATAGTGCAGTGGTATAGCAGGTAGCAGGAGATGACTGGAGATGTTACCTCTAGAGCGGTTCTTGGTGATGTGTCTTCCTGGAGGTGCAGACAGGCTATTTGTAGCAAATCTTGGAAAAGCACCTCCAGACTGACTGGAGCCAGCAGCATCTGCCTAACTCTACAATTGTTTGAGGGGACTCTTTCAAGTGTCACAGGGGGACAAAGGACCCCCATGGACGCCGCTATGGCCCCCATTGTCTTGGTCGGTTCTGCATCTTCAAACCCTCATAACTCGGTCGTTTATGCTTGTATAACCGCCATTTTGGGCATGCGCGGAGCTGAATGTGCCAAGATTATAATGCCCGCTGGATAGGCGCGTAACTCCCGCCGGTTTGTCTGTAGCTCACTCAGAGGTCGATTCAGTCTCCATGGCGTAACTTCCTTAATACTGGAAGTTCCGCCTTGATCTTGGGCTCATTCTGACCGTCTAATTATGGGCTTTCCATAGATATTTTGATATTTGACCTAGGTCGCTCAAGAGCGACGCTAGAGCGACCGGAAGGTTATGGCGTCGTGCTTATGTAACCCATTGTTCAGTCCTTAGAGTGCTCAGACACTCATGACGGCGTCAGCGGTGCTCAGGCACCCGTGATGGCCGGTTGCATTCACTTACAAGTTATTAATTTGTGCATTGAACCATGAGGTCGCACACTGAGACCCTCATTTTTATTATATTGTGCAGTGAACCATTAGGTCGGACCCTTTGATGTCAGAGAGAGTGTTTGTAACTGACCTGGCTGGTGTGCAGTGGGGCATGAACGCTCTTATACAAAGTTTGAGCGCTCTTATAGCTCTTAGAACCAACCTATGTATTAATCTCATAGATATTCTTTGATTAATACAAAATATGTCAGAATTTATGGAATAATAAAATGGTATATCATAGAATACTCCCTCTCCCCCGAAAGAATGAGAAACTCCGTCATTTCGCCGAGGGAATGTACAATTTATACAATTTTTTACCTTATTTTGGAGTTATATACTGTTTTGTAAGAGGATTTGAAGTAATGGGGAGTGCTTCAAATGCAATTTTTGTGGTAGAGCTTTGTCAGTATAAACAATTTTCTCCTGGGTATAAGTACATTTCCGAGTTTCTATATCTTACCATACCTGAGCTTATTTGCTTATGTAACATCAATTTTGGGTACAATTTTCCATTTTTATGTACAACATACAATTTGGCAAATAGTGTGCAGTTTTGGCATCCAATAATCAATTTAGCGTGCAAATTGAACATAAATGACAATTTTAGTGTGCAAATTTACAATTTCGCGTGTAATTGCATTCAATTGACAATTTCAGTATGCAAATATATAATTTTCGCGTATATTTGGCAATTTTAGTGTGCAAATATATAATTTCGCGTACATTTGGCAATTTGAGTGTGCAAATATATAATTTTCGCGTATATTTGGCAATTTTAGTGTGCAAATATATAATTTTGCGTACATTTGGCAATTTTAGTATGCAAATATATAATTTTGCGTTCAATTGATAGTTTCTGTATGTACATATATAATTTTGCGTACAGCTTGGATACACATAAAAATGTTGATTTTCTAAAAATCTGACTTCAGTGTATGAATTGGGTACAGACATACAGTGTAATGTGCAACATATAATTCAAATGTAAATTGGATACAACTTACAATCTAGTGTGCAAACATACAATTTTAGTGTGCAAATTGGGTACGAGCGTACAATCTGGTGTGCAAACATACAATTTTAGTGTGCAAATTGGGTACAAGCGTACAATCTGGTGTGCAAACCTACAATTTTAGTGTGCAAATTGGGTACAAGCGTACAATCTGGTGTGCAAACAAACAATTTTAGTGTGCAAATTGGGTACAAGCGTACAATCTGGTGTGCAAACATACAATTTTGTGTGCAAATTGGGTACAAACGTACAATCTAGATTGCACTATTCAATTTATGGGATTTGAGACAAATTTTTCCGAGGGCCGGAAAAACAAAGTACTTTATGTACAATAGGCTTGTTTGTCTCTGAGTTACTCATTGATTTTGCTATATTGGGTGTATTAGTTGGCAATTTTGGCAGTGGGCCGCTGCTTAATTGACTTTTCCCCTAGCCTTTTGAGTATGTGTCCCTGAAAGAGATTTATTTGGTGAGTATCTTAAGTAAACATGTTTTATGTCAACAATTTTCTCAACAAACTTTTTTTTTTTTTTTTTTTTTCATTCATTTTTCCAACAATTTTCTTGGATACCTAAAGTGTGTTACTTTAAGTAAACCTTGGCATAGTATACAAGTGCTAGTGGGTACAAAAACTGTCTTAGTTATCTACCTGCATTCATGTATATTAATGTTAGATTTGTACAATTTTACAATTTGTAATTTGCAATTTCGCAATTTTGCGCGTATATGCGCGCATTAATCATCGATTTTGTGAGAATACCATAGATTTTCATATTATACATCAACAAGTGGCTGTGTATATAATTTTTTTTTTTTTTCTAATACTTTGATAATTTCATTGACAGTGGAGGTGTGTCAGGAGTGAGATGTGAGTCTCCTCCCTGGTGTGCTCATGCAGTGGTGGCACTTGAGGTGTTAGGTGCCAGATTCTGGCATGTGTCTGTGGCAGTGCCTAGCTTGGTGTCAGTGGACAGTTCAGGGTGGGGGGGGGGTGTGTGTGTGTCCATTTAAGGAGTGTGTGGCTGGTATTGGAGCATCAGTTCCTCTCTGGAAGTCACTGCTGTAGTACCATGGCCCACCTACAAGCTCTCTTTGCTCTGCCTGTCCCCCAGGTGATGGAGGTGGGGAGTCCAGCTAGGGCCCTGGTTGAGTCTAACCAGACCATCCATTATGGGTACATAGTGAGTAATTTCAAAGAGATCATTGAGCATGGTGATGTGATGGTCTGTAATTACTCCTGCCATTATTTCCTGGGCTCAGCCTTGCGTCGGGGGGCCACTGTGGCCCTTCTGACTAGGGCCTTGGGCAGTATGGGTTTCTGGCCCATGGATTATAACCTAGGGCCGCGGGAGCGAGTGCTATGGGATTATTTGTTGGCGGCATCCCTCCTCGATCTTGCGGCATCCGGGAATCCATCCACGGCTGCCGAGTATGGACTGGGGATGCTGGAGGCCCGGCTCGCTGAGTGGGAGCAGGATCACGGCCATATGTATGGCTCGGACTCGGCCCCGGACACTCCCATTGATGTTGAACCCGAGGATCTGTGGTAGGACCCCGACTGACTGAAACCTAGGGTGTAAAAACCCGCCATCCCAAAGGCCCTTTTCAGGGCCGGCAATTTGTCCGAAAAGTTCTGAATACTGTCTCTGATGTGTTGTCTCCTGGTAGTGGACTGGGGGCAGCCTAGGCTGTGGGCAGTCTAGGCTGTTTCCACAGTCACCGGGGAGGGCTGGTGGTTTAGAAAATTAGCAATAGTCTGCATGTTTGACCTTGCGGTCTCCTCCTGTTGTTCGTCAATAATTATATCTGTTGTATTTTCCAGTGCTGTCATGGTCACCGGGCTGGTGCCACAATCATTCTGGAGAAGCATGGAGTAGTACAGTCCTTTGTTTTTAAGGGCTGGTATAGTACTGAACCTAGTGCGCCAAGGTAGGTGTATCACCTGAGGGAGGTGATAAGCAAATTCTCCTCTCTGTGTTGTTATAACTGCTGGTCCATTCCAGGTAAATATAGCCTTAGGTAGTGGGAAGGTTTTAACCACTATATCCTTATAGGTAGGGGCAGCTGCTGATTTAATCTCATCAAATTCATGTGGTATTGGCCTCAAGGGTAGCGCGAAGTTTGAGTCTCCACAATATATTTTAAAATATATTGTGGGGTTTGTGCGCTTGGCCACATTTTTCTTGCCACAGTGTGTCTGTGCAAATTTCTTAAGGTACTTCATTATTCTGTAGGCTGAGTAGATGGTCAGGGTGAATAATATAGCAATTATCAGGGTGTGGGTTTCCTGAATTGTGAGGAAAGGGGTGTGGGTTTCCTCTGTAGGGGTTAGTTTGGTAGGATTCTTATCTGGGAGCAATTTGTGTAGGGGCAGCTCGGTGACTAGTCTGAATGCTTTGGCTGTAGGCAGGTAGGCTACAGTCCCTCCTAGTCTGTATAATTTGAGTAGTATGTATACTATAAAAATGTGAGCTGATATCCCTAGGATGAGTGCTAAGCTTTGGAAGATTGGATGCTCTGTAACTCGACGTAGGTATGATTCCTCGTAGCGCGTTTCCATTTCCTTATTAAGGTTGGAGGCATCCTTTAATACTGTTTTTGCAAAGGGCTCTAAATTTAGTTGAGTAATATCATCCATGATTGGATTTTCCTGTAGTTTTTCTAAGGTTCTAGAAAGGTTTACTACTGGGAAATTTGAAAGATTCTCTCTTTCATCTGGTTTGGTTTCAGAAATTTTGTTAAGTGCTGCCATGAATGGTAAATTAATTGTCTTGAGAATGTAATGAAATGATAAGGTTGAGTTACAGGGCAACCTTGTGTTTGGAAGAGAAAATTCTCCTACACTGATCGTGCACCCACAGGGTACACCTATGATTGAGTAGGACTGGGCCTTCCGAGTTTCAGACGTTTTACCATGGCAGTTGATAAAGTAATGGGGTTCATTAGTATTGACCAGATACTCATCTTCAGAAATGGAAATAGCATGGGTGGTAGGTGCTTGCAGTGGTGAAACTGTAAACTTGCAATGTTCCTTAATCTGTTGAGCCTGGTTAGTAAAAATGGCTACAGGGCATGTAGGCCTGTGTTTATAGATTCTACCATTTACATCTCTGCATACTTTTACTGTGGTACCTTCACATGCCTGCATATCTGCTGAGTCCAATTCGATAAATAATGATTCATCGTAAGATACTGCTAGAAACTCAGTTGTGGTTTGTAGTTTGGTGACTCCTCTGGTGGGGGTCTCCTGTGTGTCTATAGGCATGGGAGATGTAATCATTTGGTACAGTTTGAAGGTTGAGGTGGTAGATTGAATTATAATGTCCAGATGAATATATATTTGGTGAGCTGAGTAAGTGTATGAGGTCAGCTTCTGTGAATAATAGAAATCTAAGTCATTAATTGCGACTTGTGCTCCAGGGTGTGTAATCCTAAGTTTGTTATTAATGTCAATTAGATATCTAGCAAGGTCTGAGGGTGGCACTATATCAGGGGTTAGGATCCCTGATGATAGCATCCTCAGGGCTGCATTTGTCCTTTGCAGTGATTGAACTGTATTCATTCTTGCTGCTATGATAATTAGTGCATCATTTAATACTTGCATTTTTTCCCTTTGAGTTTTCTCGTGCCTTGAATATGAGTCAAGTGACCTGGACATGTTAGAGGCCCACAGGTTGACGGTGTCACCTATGGTGTTGATTGTGCTGTCCAGTACCTTCTTATCTTGGATGTATGCTTTAACAAACTTATCTTGTCTGTCTGTGATCTTTTCAATGAGACTAGCTGCTTCCTGATCTTGTTTAGCAAATTTTCTTAGTATTTCATCTATGTTCTTGAGCTGTCCCATTACTTGGTTTACATCTTCTACTGTGGCTAGACCTAGCACACCGCGAAACAGGGGTGCTAGAAAACCCAGTATGGCCTCTCTTTTGGCCTTGTCCAATGTGTTTATGGGGTTGGATAAGAACAATTTGATGGAGGCTAGTGTTTCATTTATCTCCTTGTCTGCAATTTCCAGCAAGGTGTCTAGCTCCTTAGCTTGTTGGATAATTTGGCCAGAGGTATGATCTTGTAGAGTAGGAGTGGTCAACTGGAGTATTCTATCCCTTATGGATCCTTGGGTAACGGGTGCCCGAGGTATCTTGTAGGGGATAGCTAACAATAGTGTTGTGGTTGTATGTCCATTGACCAATGGTTGAGGGCTAGGTTTGAATACTACTCCTATGTTTTGTCTCACCACAGGTGTATAACCTGCAGTAAGTGGTTCAATAGTATATAACAACAGCATAGTTAGCAGTATGGGTGAAACTCTCAGTGTCCCCATGGTGCTTGTGTAAAGCAAGTTTGCTGTTTAAAGTCTTGTCAAATTTGTAGTGATTTGGTGCTGGTAAAGTCTAAGTGTATGGTGTAACACTTTAAATGAAGTGGTTCAAACTGTACCTTTGCAAGATTGAGCTGTCTTGGCAATATGTCCGGTGAGTCTATAGAGATTGACCAGTAAATGGTAAGGTCAGGTTGAAGGTGAAGTAGGTGTGTTCTTTATCCTAGTGCAGTCTCTCCTAATGGAGAAGTGGGCTGGCTAATTCCCAAGTGGGGTCCTGTAGACTTGTGTTCCAGACTGCAGCTGGATGAAGACTGATGGTGGGCTATGGTCCACAGTGCTTCTTATGTAGCCTACCCTACCCACATCCATTGTGGGCCTGGTATTGTTTCTCTGGAGTCAAGGCCTTTATCTCCAGTGTCTGCAACTGTGGGGGTCTATTGTGTACTCTTGTGTACTGGTAATTAGCTCCTCCTGTCATCCAGGACAGCCATTCATGACCGTCTAGACAGTTGTCTGAGTGTAGCTTATAAGGTCAATTGATCTCTATAGACTGCTGTGTTGGCATAGCGCGCTCTTTCATGTGGGGATTAGGCTTTAGACACTCCATTGTGTTACCCTTACTCTTCTTAGACTTCATGTCTGCTTTACTTGGGGGGTCCCAGTCTTTGACCCTTTTCAGAGGCAAAAACCTACTGATATATTTACAAATTTGATTGGCTTTATATACATATAAGTAATTCATTATCAGTCACACATGTCTTATGTGTGGATGAAGAGAATTTGTAATACATTTTGAAAATCTTATGTCTTTTGGTATCTCAATCTTGTTTCTAATTCCTGAAACTGCACCACACCTAGATGTCTTCCTTAGTATGTGGTGTGCAGGCCTAGGCTTGATAGGGCCTATGCCTGTGGTTTCTCTTGTAAGGGTGATATCATTTTTGTTCCTTACAATTTTGCTGTAGTATTTGGCCTCATGTGGAATAAGCCTGTGTGCAAATTCATTATTTCTGACAGCCACAACCTTTTTCAGTCTGTCTATGTGCACTGGTCTGGCCACCAATAGATTGGTGTCCAAGTTTTTGAGTTTGGCACTTGTCAAACTAGGTCTATCTACTACAACATATGGTCCCATAAAAAGGGGTTGAAGTTTCTTACACTCTGTATTGGTCAGGATTCTTGGTATGTTTAGGTACACCATGTCGGTGACCTTGATTTCCTGTGGTGTAAGTTTCTTATCATATCTATCCTTTCTTTCCTTTTGTAGCTTGGCGACCCTTTCTATAGCTTTCCTCCTAGAGGTATCTTGATTTGTTATCATGTTAGCTACATGGTCTGCTACGGTGGATATGTCTTCCTGTATTCCCAGCCCTAAGTCCATTGGGGTGGCTGGGTTTCTTCCATGGAGTAGGAAGAAAGGGGTGAATCCTGTGGTTTGGGATTCGGTGTTGTTTAATGCAAAGGTTATGGGTTCAATAAATGAATCCCAATTGTTTTGGTGCTTTGAGCAGAATGCTCTGAGTGCTGTGCCTATGCTAGCATTGAATCTCTCTACAAGCCCATTTGATTGTGGCCTGTATGGTGAGGAGAATTTATGTTTGATCTTGAGGTGTTTAGTTAACTTTGTGAACTTTGCACCTGTATAACATGTTCCATTGTCTGTTTGAAGAGTGGCTGGTGTTCCATGATGACAAATTATATTCTTGTAGAACTCTGCTGCTGTTGTTTCAGCTTTTAAGTCAGTCGTAGCCCAAGCTGTTGCATATCTGGTAGCATAATCTATGCAGACTTGTATATGTTTGTTTCCCCTGGCAGTTGTGGGAAGTGGTCCCACCGCGTCTAGGTTTAGGAACTTCATTGGTGAAGTCATGTACTCTCTCACTGTCATTGGTGTTTTGTGTGAGTGTACTTGCCTTTTTGCTGTGAGGCATGTGTGGCAGGTGGAAACATATTTTGTTGTGTCTGCTAGCATAGACTTCCAATATACCCTAGGTCGGAGTGCTGACAGCATCCTACTTGAACCAAGATGGCCGCCAGTAGGTGAGTCATGGAAATACTGTACTGTACTTGTTACCCATTGCTGTGGTATAACAATTTGAAGTGGTACAGTATTGGTTTTTCTTCAATTTATGGGGCATATATGGACTAATGTACCATTTACCAAGGTGTATGTCTGGCCTTGGTTGATGATTCTATTTCCTTGTGCTTTTGGTGCAGGCAAGGTCCCATCCTCAAGATACTGTATGAGGGGCAATAGGTCCTTGTCCTTCCTTTGTTCCAAGCCAAGGTTTGTAACTGAGATGGATGTGTCGGGAATCTGATCCAGTAGTTGATTTATATCTAGCACATGTTGTTTTATTCTGTCTCTTTCTTTTTCTTTTTCATCGACTATTGGCCTATCTTGTGCCTTTTGTTGGGGTGTGTCACTCTTGTTTTGGTGTGTAGGCTCCTTTGGAGGGCCTATTCTCGCCTTGATGGGAGTGGCAACCTTTTTCTTTAAAGGCACAATTTGCTTTTTGTCATTCTTCTTTGTCTCAGAGTTCTTTGACTTAGTAGATGCAGTGTCTTTTGTGACATTTTTCCTGGCAGGTGGGGTTTTGGTAGGTTTGTTTCCTGTGACCTTTTTCTCATTTAGAATAGTTTGTGATTGTGTGGGGGGTTTTGGTGTGCCCTCCTGAATCATTTCTCTAGTCTTTGAGCGTGTGGTCATAGGACACAAATGGTTTGATGTTTCCTCTCCCTGCATTGGTTCAAAGAATCTGACTGATTTAGAAGTTGCTTGAGTAATAGCATATATTGTGTCTTCTGGATCTTTATCATCTGAGTCAGGTGGGGTGAAGGGTGGCTCCTTAGGAGTTGCCTTCAGCATTTGATTGAGTGATGAGAATTCAATAGGCTCGAAGTCATTATCTGGAAAGAGTTGTGAGTATTCTCTCTCACAGTGGCAAAACACATAGTGTGTAGATTGCTTCAAGATACCCCTAATGGGTGTCTCTGGCTTTTCAATGGTGTTGGGTGGATCATCCCTTTTGAATGGTACTTTCTTTGTTACTTTTGCAAACTTGGTTCTACTGGCTGCTCTAACTCTCCTTGGTGGGGGTGGAGGGTTAGTCATGGGTCCAGAATCTGGGTATTCTCTTCTAGACATAGCATCTGGTGGTATGTTATCATCACCTTTCACATGTTGGATGGTGAATGAAAATTGTTGTATGTCTAGAGCCCATCTGGCCCATCTATGTGTGAGTCCTGTATTGGTTAATAGTGGGATTAGGGCTGCATGGTCTGTGTATAGTTGGAAGTGTCTGGTCTCTAGATAATGTCTGAAGTGTAATACTCCATACACTACTCCCAGTAGTTCTCTCTCTGTGGTATTGTAATTTCTCTCATGTTTTGAGAGGGTTCTACCTGCAAAGGCTACTGGTCTGAGCACTCCTTCATTATCTCTCTGTGAGAGTACAGCTCCTAAACTCACATTGGAAGCATCAGTTGCCAAACTGAACTCTTTCTCATAGTTTGGATATCTGAGAAGAGCATTGGTACAGAGGGCATGCTTTAATGTTTTGAAAGCATTATCTGCCTCTTCTGTCCAGACAAATGCTTTGAGATGTGTCTGTAGATCATACAATGGTCTAGCAATTTGGGCATAACCTTTGATGAACTTTTTGAAGTATTGGCATAGGCCTGTGAAGGATCGGACATTTTTGACTGATTTTGGTGTTGGGAAGGTTTTGATTGACTCCACCTTTGTGGGAGATGGTTGTAGTCCCATGGGTGTGACTCTCATTCCCAAGAAGTCTATTCTGTCTATGAAGTATTCACATTTTGATTTCTTCAGTTTGAGTTTACCAACTCTTAGGCTGTTGAACACATCTTCCAGGTCATGGAAGTGTTGTTCGATTGATGGTGATAATACCAATATGTCATCTAGGTATGGTAGGGCACATTTGTACTTGAGTTTGTTCAGAATTAATGTGACTAGATGGCAGAATCCCGCCGGTGCCGTCGCTAAACCCATCGGCATCCTTTCATAGACATATTTTTTGTCATTTGCTATGAATGCGGTTTTATGCTGGTCCTCCTGTCTTATAGGAATTTGAAAAAATCCCTGTTGGGCATCTAGCTTACTGAATACTCTTGGTCTGAGTGACCCTATCATGTCTAGAGTGTCATCGGCCCGGGGTGTAGATAAGGCTTGATTTATCGTGTTCTGGTTCAAATAACGAAAATCTGTGACGAGCCGATGGCCTCCCGATGATTTTTGTACTAAAAAGGATCTGGAAGCCCAGGGGCCTTCAGCACATTCTCTCAGAATGCCCTGTTGTACTAGCCTTTCACACTCTTCCCCTATTGCGGCCTGTTTTTCTGGTGTTTGTCTATATGGTAGGAAATGACATGGTACTGCCTCAGGTTTTACATGTATAGAGTGTGTATACAGGTGTGTGGCACCAATGTCTCCATCCTTTCCTACAAATACATCATCATACTTGGTCAGCAGTGATCCTAATCTATCATGCTGATCTTTGGATGTGAGCACAGATTTTGGTGGAACATTCTCTTCCAATTCTGGCTCGAGGTCATGTGCCTCACTATGTATAGCAGCTATTTCAGAGAGTCTGATTGAGTTGGGTTCAGGGTCAGCATATGTGGACTCACAGTCTGAGTCTGTGTCACTGAATTGAGTTACATCCTCAGGCCGTATGGCTGAGATGGATTGATCAGTGTGTGTGGTAGTGTCTGACACCTGTTGGGGTTTTTCTAAATCAGATTCCTTGACTTCCTGAAATAGAGCTATGATGGCACCCTTTTTGATTTTATGTGGGCGCCTGCTGGTGTTGAGTAACACTAGGGGATGTTTGTTATTTTCCCTGGGGGTTACTGCTGCCCTTTGAACTAGATATGGGGCATTGTTATTTCTTTGGAGGTTATCTACTACTCCAGTTTTGCCTTGCAGTGATTGAGTAGATGTTACTTTACCCAATACTGCAAGTTCAGAGAATGGAGGGATGGTAAAATCCCTCACTGCCCTAATGGGTTTGAGAATTTGTTCAGGATCAACATTAAATTCAATTTGAGATTTTGTAGTGCTTAAGAAATCTGTGCCGAGTACAACGGGCTGTGTGAGGTTGGGAATTACAGCAAATTGGTATTGGAATCTGACACCTTGGATTCTAAAGTTCAGCATAGCTGAATGTCTAACATGACACACCGATCCATCTGCCAAATGGATGTTGATTTTAGATTTCCTCAGTTGGATATGGAATCTCTTTTGGAGATCCATGAGGAATGATTGTCTGACACAGGTGATAGTAGCACCTGTATCAACCAAACATTGTACATCTGAAACATCATATAGATTTGCATTGATACAGCCATTTTGAAGAAGTACAATAGAAAGCTTGGTACTCTCACCTGTATCCTTTGATGATGAATCTGGTGGGGTGATGTGTATCACTGATGGACGTCTCTGTCTGTTAGATGGTAGATTTGCACTAGCAATTGTCTCTGGTTGGATCTTTGTTAATCCTGATTGATTGTTTGTATTTGGGGTGTCACAGTGCACTGGCCCATCGGCACTGTGACATCCTAGTTTTCCTGGTTCTGTGGGGTGGTTGAGATGCTTGCCACCAGGAGCTTAGAGATTTAATCCATCACATGAGGTGGTATTTGGGGGTTACTTTGTTGGTTCCCCTGGTAACCTCTTGTGTCAGGTTTGTAATCCTCCTGGCGTGGGTTGGAACCCTGGTTATATTGACCAGAGTTGCTGTATTGACCGGAGTTGTTGGATCTCTGGTTGTTGTAGGCGCCATTGTTGTTGTAGGATCCACTGTTGTAGTTCCTATGTGGACTCTGGCCCCTACCGTTGGATCCTTGACTATAGGATCCAGAGTTGTTTGAACCCTGGCTGTTGTTGTAGGATCCAGAGTTGTTGTAGGATCCAGAGTTGTAGTTCCTATGTGGACTCTGGCTCCTACTGTTGGATCCTTGATTATTATAGGATCTGCCATTACTTGGGGTTCTGTCTCTCCTATCACTGTATGAAGAGTTACCATTGTTGGAGTTGGAAGAGCTGTTGTCTTTCCTACTGTTGTGACCCCCCCGGTTGTTGTTGTTGCCCCCTCTACCTCTACCTCTATTGGATTGGTAGTTGGGGTCATAGTTATTTCCTCTGTATCTACCGGTAGGGTCTCTTGATGCAACCTTAGCTTCCTGTTGCCTTACATGGGCACTAGACATTAGGTTAACATCTTCATCTGCACTAGTGCTGATTTCCTGGACCTTTTTCTTAGTAGGCTGTGGGTTGGATTCTGCATCTCTTACCTTCCTAGATCTCTCTTGGGTCTCAACCTCTAGGGCTAGGTCTAGGGCTTGGTCAAAAGAGTCTATTTTCTTGTTCTCAAGAGCTACAGAGATCCAGGGCCTCATGCCTTGGGTAAATGCCTTGCTTAGGGTTTCATCACTCTGGCGTTGGGCATTACACACTTTCCTGAGATGGCATGCATAGTCTAGAACAGGTTCATCTATCTTTTGTGCACGGAGTGCAGTCCTTGAGATTATATTGTCTCGAGTAGCAAAATACTCTTTTAATTTATTCACTACATTGGTCCATGTCAACATATCAGGTGTGGCACTCTCCCTGAAGGATTCAAACCAAGCTAGTGCTTGTCCTTCGAGGTACTTGGGTAAATATGTTACCATGGTGTCACTGTCTGTCACTTTGTACTTATCCTTCAGATATTCTGGGAATTTGTGATCAATGAATAATGCTGTTGACATGAGTGGTGATGGGTGTGAAAAGGTTTTGGGTTTTGTTACCTCATGTATCCTGATCTTTCTGTCGTCCTGCTGTTTATTGTCTATGAGCTTGGTCATGTTGGACACCATGGAGATTATGATGTCATCTTTGGATCCAGAGGCAGATGGTGTGACAACAGGTGTGATGGCAGGTGTGGGAGGTTGT
The DNA here is from genome assembly GCA_949317995.1 of Acholoe squamosa. Lineage (NCBI taxonomy): Eukaryota > Metazoa > Annelida > Polychaeta > Phyllodocida > Polynoidae > Acholoe > Acholoe squamosa. Next base: position 73,875,624 of record OX439045.1, on the reverse strand, counting down.
GGGGTCTGGGATGATACCATTTTCATGAGATCTGCTATCTGTTGTTGTTGTCTCTCTAGGGACTTCCGCTGATCTTCCATGGCCTTCTGTTGAGCATCTATTGCTGCATTCCTCTCTGCCAGTTGTTGGTTGAGGATCCTCTCCCTTTCCTCCTGCTGGGACTTGTTGGTCTCTAGGGCAGTAACTGCATCTTGGATGGCCTTCTCATAGGCCCTTATCTTCTCAGCTGTCTGATTAGGTTGGGGGCCTTCATCGGTGTCCATGATGGAGGGTGTGGGGGAGGTGTCTCTGGAGGAGTGGCTGTCAAAGGCTGGAGCTGGGGTGGAGGATCTAGATGAGGGTGTGGATCCACCCCCTGAGGCAGATCCTTCTTCCCCTGAGGTAGATAGCGTGAGTTGGGCGTCCTGTAGAGATCCCTGGGAAATGTTGGATCCCTGAGAACTGGTTGTTCCCTGAGTAGACAGGGTGGGTGGTGTGGGGTCTACTGAGTGTGGGTCTGTTGTATTGGAGGCTGGTTTGCCTCCTGTGGGCCTCCTAGATCTTGGTGGGAGGGAGACCTCTTCAACAGGCCCCTGACTACGTAAGGTCTTTGTGTGTTGTTCTGCCAGCTTGACTGATAAGGCCTTGATGTGTGTGGTGGACCTCACTGACGTGTGGGAGACCTCACTGACGTGTGGGAGACCTCACTGACGTGTGGGAGACCTCACTGACGTGTGGGAGACCTCTCTGACGCGTGGGAGACCTCACTGACGTGTGGGAGATCTCACTGATGTGTGGGAGATCTCATTGATGTGTGGGGGATCTCACTGATGTGTGGGAGATCTCACTGGTATGTGGGAGATCTCACTGGTATGTGGGAGATCTCACTGGTGACCTTGGTGGGTATGGTGTCAAGGTCAAGGTCACTGGGTGGGTGGAGTGGGTCTAACTGTGTGTATGCGGTACCAGCTTTAATTTACTGTGTGCATGATTGTTCCCAGTTGCGGTACCAGCTTTAACTTACTGTGTGCATGATTGTTTTTAGTTGTGTTACCAGCTTTAATTTTTATGAGCCTGTGAGGGATGGGATCTTAGTAGGATGTTCTCCACCACTTTGTCATACTAGTGATTGGCATGATCAAGTTGTCATATGAGAAATATCATATGACTAGTGGTGTATGGAGTAAATACATCAGGCTCATATAAATAGTGTTATTTCCAGTTGTCACTGGTTTATTCAGCTTTAGGCAACATGTAAGAAATATCAATCATACAGTAGTTAGTATGTAGGTAATTTGCACATACAGTAAACATACAGTAATTTATAAAGTATAATGTTCAGTTCCCCTCCACCTGTGAGGTATTAATAATACAGTGTCCAGCATACTTCTAGGTGGGTTCCCACACCTAGCTCCTGACCTGCTGCTTGGAGGAATAATGTAATAATGGATAACTTTACCCTCTGGTGGAAGTCTTGAAGAAGATAGCCTCTGGCCACTAATGGTAGGAAACCAATGCCTGTATAGCATAGTTTCACCATAGTGCAGTGGTATAGCAGGTAGCAGGAGATGACTGGAGATGTTACCTCTAGAGCGGTTCTTGGTGATGTGTCTTCCTGGAGGTGCAGACAGGCTATTTGTAGCAAATCTTGGAAAAGCACCTCCAGACTGACTGGAGCCAGCAGCATCTGCCTAACTCTACAATTGTTTGAGGGGACTCTTTCAAGTGTCACAGGGGGACAAAGGACCCCCATGGACGCCGCTATGGCCCCCATTGTCTTGGTCGGTTCTGCATCTTCAAACCCTCATAACTCAGTCGTTTATGCTTGTATAACCGCCATTTTGGGCATGCGCGGAGCTGAATGTGCCAAGATTATAATGCCCGCTGGATAGGCGCGTAACTCCCGCCGGTTTGTCTGTAGCTCACTCGGAGGTCGATTCAGTCTCCATGGCGTAACTTCCTAATACTGGGAGTTCCGCCTTGATCTTGGGCTCATTCTGACCGTCTAATTATGGGCTTTCCATAGATATTTTGATATTTGACCTAGGTCGCTCAGGAGCGACGCTAGAGCGACCGGAAGGTTATGGCGTCGTGCTTATGTAACCCATTGTTCAGTCCTTAGAGTGCTCAGACACTCATGACGGCGTCAGCGGTGCTCAGGCACCCGTGACGGCCGGTTGCATTCACTTACAAGTTATTAATTTGTGCATTGAACCATGAGGTCGCACACTGAGACCCTCATTTTTATTATATTGTGCAGTGAACCATTAGGTCGGACCCTTTGATGTCAGAGAGAGTGTTTGTAACTGACCTGGCTGGTGTGCAGTGGGGCATGAACGCTCTTATACAAAGTTTGAGCGCTCTTATAGCTCTTAGAACCAACCTATGTATTAATCTCATAGATATTCTTTGATTAATACAAAATATGTCAGAATTTATGGAATAATAAAATGGTATATCAGTGTATTATTATTATTATTATTATTATCATTATTATTATTATTATTATTATTATTATCATTATTATTATTATTATTATTATTATTATTATTATTATTATTATTATTATTATTATTATTATTATTACTACCTCACAGGTGGAGTGGAACAGAACATTATGCTTTATAAACAATTGTATATTTACTGTGTGTGGAAATTACCTGCATAATAATATCTGTGTGATTGATATTCCTATATGTCTGCCTAAAGCTGAATAAACCAGTGATAACTGGAAATAACACTGTTAAGAGCTTCATGTTGTGAAGCTGGCAACATTACCAAGAATAATCACACACACAGAAAAACCCACTCCACCCACCCAGTGACCTTGCCACCATGTTTAAAAGGTCACCAATAGGATCTCCCACACGCCAGTGAGGTCTCCCACACGTCAGTGAGGTCTCCCACACGTCAGTGAGGTCTCCCACACGTCAGTGAGGTCTCCCACATGTCAGTGAGGTCTCCCACACATCAGTGAGGTCTTCCACACGTCAGTGAGGTCTCCCACACGTCAGTGAGGTCTCCCACACGTCAGTGAGGTCTCCCACATGTCAATGAGGTCTTCCACACGTCGAGTTCTTATCAGTCAAACTGGCAGAACAACAAACCTGCTGAAGAGGTCTCCCTTCCACCTAGATCTAGGAGACCCACCGGGGGCAACTCATCCTCCAATACAGCAGACCCACACTCAGTAGACCCCACTCCTCCCACCCTGTCTACTCAGGGAACAACCAGTTCTCAGGGATCCAACATTTCCCAGGGATCCCTACAGGACGCCCAGCTTAAGCTATCTACCTCTGAGGAAGAAGGATCTGCCTCAGGGGGCGGATCCACACCCTCATCTAGATCTTCCACCCCAGCACCTGCCTCTGATAGCCACTCCTCCAGAAACACATCTCCCACACCCTCCACCATGGACACCAACGAAGGCCCCCAACCTAATCAGACAGCTGAGAAGATAAGGGCCTATGAGAAGGCCATCCAAGATGCAGTTACTGCCCTAGAGACCAACAAGTCCCAGCAAGAGGAGAGGGAGAGGATCCTCAGTTAACAATTGGCAGAGAGTAATGCGGCAATGGACACCAAGCAGAAGGCCATGGAAGACCAGCAGAAGGCCATGGAAGACCATCGTAAGGCCCTAGATAGGCAGCAACAACAGATAGCAGATCTCATGAAGTTGGTATCATCCCAGACCTCACAGCCTCCCACACCCACCACCACACCTGTCGTCACACCATCTGCCTCCAGATCCAAGGATGAGGTCATAATCTCCATGGTGTCCAACATGACCAAGCTCATAGACAGACAACAACACAACGACAGGAAGATCAGGCAACATGAGGTAACCAAACCCAAAACTTTTTCTCACCCACCACCACTCATGTCAACAGCATTATTTATTGATCACAAATTCCCAGAGTATCTGAAGGACAAGTACAAAGTAACAGACAGTGACACCATGGTAACATATTTACCCAAATACCTTGAAGGACAAGCATTGGCTTGGTTTGAATCCTTCAAGGAAAGTGCCACACCTGATAAGTTGACATGGACCAATGTAGTGCATGAGTATTTTACTACTCGAGACAATATCATCTCCAGGACTGCACTCCGTGCACAAAAGGTAGATGAACCTATCCTAGACTATGCATGCCATCTCAGAAAAGTGTGTAATGCCTAGAGGATTAAACCTTAAGTAGAACATTTACCCAAGGCATGAGGCCCTGGATCTCTGTAGCTCTTGAAAACAAGAAAATAGAGTCTTTTGACCAAGCCCTAGACCTAGCCTAAGAGGTTGAAACCAAAGATAGAGCTAGGAAAGTAAGGGATGCGGAGTCTAACCCACAGTCTACTAAGAAAAAGGTCCAGGAAGTCACCACTAGTTCAGAAGAAGATGTTAACCTAATGTCTAGTGCCCATATAAGGCAGCAGGAAGCTAAGGTTGCATCCAAGGACCCTACTGGTAGGTATAGAGGAAATAACTATGACCCCAACTACCGCTCCAGTAGAGGTAGAGGTAGGGGGGGGGGCAACAGCAACAACCGGAGGGGGGGGTCACAACAGTAGAAAAGACAACAGCTCATCCAACTCCAACAAAGGTAACTCTTCATACAGTGATAGGAGAGATAGAACTCCAAGTAATGGCAGATCATATAACCAAGGATCCAACAGCAGGAGCCATAGTCCACATAGGAACTACAACAATGGATCCTACAACAACAATGGTTCCTACAACAACCAGGGTTCCAACAACTCTGGATCCTACAATAACCAAGGATCCAACAGCAGGAGCCATAGTCCACATAGGAACTACAACGGTGGATCCTACAACAACAACGGTGCCTACAACAACCAGGGATCCAACAACTCTGGATCCTACAATAACCAGGGTTCCAACAACTCTGGTCACTACAGCAACTCTGGCCAATATAACCAGGGTTCCAACTCACATCAGGAGGAGTACAAACCCAACACAAGAGGTTACCAGGGGAACCAACAGAGTAACCCCCACATACCACCTCACGTGAGGGATCAAATCTCCAAGCTTCTGGTGGCAAACATCACAACCACCCCACAGAACCAGGAAAACTAGGATGTCACAGTGCCGATGGGCCAGTGCACTGTGACACCCCAAATACAAACAATCAATCAGGATTAACAAAAATTCAACCAGAGACAATTGCTAGTGCCAACTACCATCTAACAGGCAGAGACGTCCATCACCCTGCTAGCACAACTCATTCAAATGATGTCTTTTTCACGTCAATAAGATGAGTTTTCACATAAGAATGACATAAATAGCACGAGTTGTGCTAGCTGGGCAGTGATACACATCACCCCACCAAATTGATCATCAAAGGATACAGGTGAGAGTACCAAGCTTTCTATTGTACTTCTTCAAAATAGCTGTATCAATGCAAATCTGTATGATGTGTCAGACGTACAATGTTTGGTTGATACAGGTGCTACTATCACCTGTGTCAGACAAGCATTCCTCATGGATCTCCAAAAGAGATTCCATATCCAACTAAAGAAGTTAAAAATCAACATCCATTTGGCAGATGGATCGGTGGGTCATGTTAGACATTCAGCTATGCTTAATTTTAGAATCCAAGGTGTCAGATTCCAATATCAATTTGCTGTAATTCCCAACCTCACACAGCCCATTGTTCTCGGCACAGATTTCTCAAGCAATACAAAATCTCAAATTGATTTTAATGTTGATCCTGAACAAATTCTCAAACCCATTAGGGCAGTGAGGGATTTTACCATCCCTCCATTCTCTGAACTTGCAGTATTGGGTAAAGTCACATCTACTCAATCACTGCAAGGCAAAACTGGAGTAGTAGATAACCTCCAGAGAAATAACAATGCCCCATATCTAGTTCAAAGGGCAGCAGTAACCCCCAGGGAAAATAACAAACACCCCCTAGTGTTACGCAACACCAGCAGGCGCCCACATAAAATCAAAAAGGGTGCCATCATAGCTCTATTTCAGGAAGTCAAGGAATCTGATTTAGAAAAACCTCAACAGGTGTCAGACACTACCCCACACACTGATCAATCCATCTCAGCCGTACAGCCTGAGGATGAACCTCCATTCAGTGACACAGACTCAGACTGTGAGTCCACATATGCTGACCCTGAACCTAACTCAATCAGACTCTCTGAAATAGCAGCTATACATAGTGAGGCACATGACCTCGAGCCAGAATTGGAAGAGAATGTTCCACCAAAATCTGTACTCACATCAAAAGATCAGCATGATAGGTTAGAATCACTGCTGACCAAGTATGATGATATATTTGTAGGAAAAGATGGAGACATTGGTGCTACACACCTGTATACCCACTCTATACATGTAAAACCTGAAGCAGTACCATGTCATTTCCTACCATATAGACAAACACCAGAAAAATAGGCTGCAGTAGGAGAAGAATGTGAAAGGCTAGTACAGCAGGGTATTCTGAGAGAATGTGCTGAGGGCCCCTGGGCATCCAGATCCTTTTTAGTACAAAAGGCATCAGGAGGCCATAGGCTTGTAACAGATTTTCGTCATCTGAACCAGAATACGATCAATCAAGCCTAGAGTGTCTAGAGTGTCATCCCGGGCCGATGACACTCTAGACATGATAGGGGCACTCAGACCAAGAGTATTCAGTAAGCTAGATGCCCAACAGGGATTTTTTCAAATTCCTATAAGAGAGGAGGACCAGCATAAAACCGCATTCATAGCAAATGACAAAAAATATGTCTACCAAAGGATGCCGATGGGACTTGCGACCGCCCCTGCAGGATTCTGCCATCTAGTAACATTGATTCTGAACAAACTCAAATACAAATGTGCCCTACCATACCTAGATGACATATTAGTATTATCACCATCAATCGAACAACACTTCCATGACCTGGAAGATGTTTTAAACAGCTTAAGAGTTGGTAAACTCAAATTGAAGAAATCAAAATGTGAATACTTCATAGACAGAATAGACTTCTTGGGAATGAGAGTCACACCCATGGTACTACAACCATCTCCCACAAAGGTGGAATCAATCAAAACTTTCCCAACACCAAAGTCAGTCAAAAATGTCAGATCCTTCACAGGACTATGCCAATACTTCAAAAAGTTTATCAAAGGTTATGCTCAAATTGCTAGACCATTGTACGATCTACAGACACATCTCAAAGCATTTGTCCTGACAGAGGATGCAGATAATGCTTTCAAAACTTTAAAGCATGCCCTCTGTACCAATGCTCTTCTCAGATATCCAAACTATGAGAAAGAGTTCAGTTTGGCAACTGATGCTTCCAATGTGAGTTTAGGAGCTGTACTCTCAAAGAGAGATAATGAAGGAGTGCTCAGACCAGTAGCCTTTGCAGGTAGAACCCTCTCCAAACATGAGAGAAATTACAATACCACAGAGAGAGAGCTACTGGGAGTAGTGTATGGAGTATTACACTTCAGACACTACCTAGAAACTAGACACTTCCTATTATACACAGACCATGCAGCCCTAATTCCACTATTAACCAACACAGGACTCACACATAGATGGGCCAGATGGGCTCTAGACATACAGCAATTTTCATTCACCATTCAACATGTGATAGGTGATGATAACACACCACCAGATGCTATGTCTAGAAGGGAATACCCAGATTCTGGACCCATGACTAACCCTCCACCCCCACCAAGGAGAGTTAGAGCAGCCAGTAGAACCAAGTTTGCAAAAGCAACAAAGAAAGTACCATTCAAAAGGGATGATCCACCCAACACCATTGAAAGGCCAGAGAAACAATCTACACACTATGTGTTTTGCCATTGTGAGAGAGAATACTCACAACTCTTTCCAGATAATGACTTCGAGCCTATCGAATTCTCATCACTCAATCAGATGCTGAAGGCAACTCCTAAGGAGCCACCCTTCACCCCACCTGACTCAGATGATGAAGATTCAGAAGACACATTGTATGCTATCACTCAAGCAACTTCCAAATCAGTCAGATTCTTTGAATCTATGCAGGGAGAGGAAACATCAAACCATTTGTGTCATATGACCACACGCTCAAAGACTAAAGAAATGATTCAGGAGGGCACACCAGAACCCCCCACACAATCACAAACTGTTCTAAATGAGAAAAAGGTCACAGGAAACAAACCTACCAAAACCCCACCTGCCAGAAAAAATGCCACAAAAGACACTGCATCTAATAAATCAAAGAACTCTGTAAAACAGAAGAATGACAAAAAGCAAATTGTGCCTTTAAAGAAAAAGGTTGCCACTCCCAACAAGGCGAGAATAGGCCCTCCAAAGGAGCCTACACACCAAAACAAGAGTGACACACCCCAACAAAAGGCACAAGAAAGGCCAATAGTGGATGAAAAAGAAAAAGAAAGAGATCAGATTCCCGACACATCCATCTCAGGTACAAACCTTGGCTTGGAACAAAGGAAGGACAAGGACCTATTGCCCCTCATACAATATCTTGTTGATGGGACCTTGCCTGCACCAAAAGCAAAAGGAAATAGAATCATGAACCAAGGCCAGACTTACACCTTGGTAAATGGTACATTAGTCCATATATGCCCCATAAATTGGAGAAAAACAAATACTGTACCACTTCAAATTGTTATACCACGGCAATGGGTAACAAGTACACTACAGTATTTCCATGACTCACCTACTGGTGGCCATCTTGGCTCAAGTAGGATGATTTCAGCACTCCGACCTAGGGTATATTGGAAGTCTATGCTAGCAGACACAACCAAATATGTTTCCCCCTGCCACACTTGCCTCACAGCAAAAAGCCAAGTACACTCACACAAAACACCAATGACAGTGAGAGATTACATGGCTTCACCAATGAAGTTCCTAAACCTCGACGCGGTGGGACCACTTCCCACAACTGCCAGGGGAAACAAACATATACAAGTCTGCAAAGATTATGCTACTAGATATGCAACAGCTTGGGCTACTACTGACTTAAAAGCTGAAACAACAGCAGCAGAGTTCTACAAGAATATAATTTGTCATCATGGAACACCGGCCACTCTTCAAACAGACAATGGAACTAGTTATACAGGTGCAAAGTTCACAAAGTTAACTAAACACCTCAAGATCAAACATAAATTCTCCTCACCGTACAGGCCACAATCAAATGGGCTTGTAGAGAGATTCAATGCTAGCATCGGCACAGCACTCAGAGCATTCTGCTCAAAGCATCAAAACAATTGGGATTCATTTATTGAACCCATAACCTTTGCATTAAACAACACCGAATCCTAAACCACAGGATTCACCCCTTTCTTCCTACTCCATGGAAGAAACCCAGCCACCCCAATGGACTTAGGGCTGGGAATACAGGAAGACATATCCACTGTAGCAGACCATGTAGCTAACATGATAACAAATCAAGATACCTCTAGGAGGAAAGCTATACAAAGGGTCGCCAAGTTACAGAAGGAAAGGAAGGATAGATATGATAAGAAACTTACACCACAGGAAATCAAGGTCACCGACTTGGTGTACCTAAACATACCAAGAATCCTGACCAACACAGAGTGTAAGAAGCTTAAACCCCTTTTTATGGGACCATATGTTGTAGTAGATAGACCTAGTTGTAGCTGTCAGGAACAATGAATTTGCACACAGGCTCATTCCACATGAAGCCAAATACTACAACAAAATTGTAAGAAACAAAAATGATATCACCCTTACAAGGCCTGCACACCACATGCTAAGAAAAACATCTAAATGTGGTGCAGTTTCAAGAAATTAGAAACATATTGAGATACCTAAAGAACATAAGATTTTCAAAATTTATTACAAATTCTCTTCAACCACACATAGGCATGTGTGACTAATAATGGATTACTTATATATAAAGCCATCAAATTTGTAGACATATCAGTAGGTTTTTACCACTGAATGGTCAAAGACTGGGACCCTTTAAGTAAAGCAGACAAGAAGAGTAAGGGTAACACAATAGAGTGTCTAAAGCCTAATCCCCACATGAAAGAGCGCGCTATGCCAACATAGCAGTCTGTAGAGATCAGTTGACCTTATAAGCTACCCTCAGACAACTGTCTAGACGGTCATGAATTGCTGTCCTGGATGACAGGAGGAGCTAATTACCAGTACACAGATTACACAATAGACCCCCACAGTTGCAGACACTGGAGATCAATGCATTGACTCCAGAGAAACAATACCAGGCCCACAATGGATGTGGGTAGGGTAGGCTACATAAGAAGCACTGTGGACCATAGCCCACCATCAGTCTTCATCCAGCTGCAGTCTGGAACACAAGTCTACAGGACCCCACTTAGGAATTAGCCAGCCCACTTCTCCATTAGGACAGACTGCACTAGGATAAAGAACATACCTACTTCACCTTCAATCTGACCTTACCATTTATTGGTCAATCTCTATAGACTCACCGGACATATTGCCAAGACAGCTCAATCTTGCAAAGGTACAGTTTGAACCACTCCATTTAAAGTGTTACACCATACACTTAGACTTTACCAGCACCAAATTACTACAAATTTGACAAGACTTTAAACAGCAAATATGCTTTACACAAGCACCATGGGAAGACTGAGAGTTGCACCCATACTGCTAACTATGCTGTTATTATATATTATAGAACCACTTACTGCAGGCCATACCCCTGTGGTGAGACAAAACATAGGAGTAGTATTCAAACCTAGCCCTCAACCTTTGGTCAATGGACATACAACCACAACATTGTTGCTAGCTATCCCCTACAAGATACCTCGGGCACCCGTTACCCAAGGATCCATAAGGGATAGAATACTCCAATTGACCACTCCTACTCTACAAGATCACACCTCTGGTCAAATTATCCGACAAGCCAAGGAGCTTGATACCTTGCTGGAAATTGCAGACAAGGAGATAAATGAAACCTTAGCCTCCATCAAATTGTTTTCATCTAAACCCATAAACACATTGGACAAGGCCAAAAGAGAGGCCATACTGGGTTTTCTAGCACCCTGTTTCGCGGTGTGCTAGGTCTAGCCACAGTAGAAGATGTAAACCAAGTTATGGGACAGCGTAAAAAATTAAATGAAATACTAAGAAAATTTGCTAAACAAGACCAGGAAGCAGCAAGTCTCATTGAAAAGATCACAGACAGACAAGATAAGTTGGTTAAAGCATATATCCAAAATAAAAAGGTACTGGACAGTACCATCAACACCATAGGTGACACCGTCAACCTATGGGCCTCTAACATGTCCAGGTCACTTGACTCATATTCAATGCACGACAAAACTCAAAGGGAGAAAATGCAAGTATTAAATGATGCATTAATCATCATAGCAGCAAGGATGAATTCAGTTAAATCACTGCAAAGAACCAATGCAGCCCTGAGGATGCTATCATCAGGAATCCTAACCCCTGATATACATGTAGTACCACCCTCAGACCCTCAGAACAACAAACTTAGGATTACACACCCTGGAGCACAAGTTGCAATTATTGACTTAGATTTCTATTATTCACAGAAGCTGACCTCATACACTTACTCAGCTCACCATATATATATATATATATATTCATCTGGACATTATAATTCAATCTACTACCTCCACCTTCAAACTGTACCAAATGATTACATCACCCATGCCTATAGACACACAAGAGACCCCCACCAGAGGAGTCACCAGATTGCAAACTACAACTGAGTTTTTAGCAGTTTCTTACGATGAATCATTATTCATCAAATTGGACTGAGCTGACATGCAGGCATGTGAGGGTACTACAGGTATGCAGAGATGTAAATGGGAGAATTTATAAGCACAGGCCTACATGCCCTGTAGCCATTTTTACTAACCAGGCTCAACAGATTAAGGAACATTGCAAGTTTACAGTTTCACCACTGCAAGCACCTACCACCCATGCTATTTCCATTTCTGAAGATGAGTATCTGGTCACTAATAATGAACCCCATTACTTTATCAACTGCCATGGTAAAACGTCTGAAACTCGAAAAGCCCAGTCCTACTCAATCATAGGTGTACCCTGTGGGTGCACAATCAGTGTAGGAGAATTTTCTCTTCCAAACACAAGGTTGCCCTGTAACTCAACCTTATCATTTCACTACATTCTTAAGACAATTAATTTACCATTCATGGCAGCACTTAACCAAATTTCTGAAACCAAACCAGATGAAAGAGAGAATCTTCTAAATTTCCCAGTAGTAAACCTTTCTAGGACCCTAGACAAACTACAGGAAAATCCAATCATGGATGATATTACTCAACTAAATCTAGAGCCCTTTGCCAAAACAGTATTAAATGATGCTTCCAACCTTGATGAGGCAATGGAAACACGCTATGTAGAATCACACCTACGTAGAGTTACAGAGCATCCAATTTTCCAAAGCTTAGGACTCATCCTAGGGATATCAGCTCACATTTTTATAGTATACATACTCCTCAAACTATACAGACTAGGAGGGACTGTAGCCTACCTGCCTACAGCCAAAGCATTCAGACTAGTCACCGAGCTACCCCTACACAAATTGCTCCCAGATAAGAATCCTTCCAAATTTACACCTACAGAGGAAACCCACACCCCTTTCCTCACAATTCAGGAAACCCACACCCTGATAATTATTCACCCTGACCATCTACTCAGCCTACAGAATAATGAAGTACTTTAAGAAATTTGCACAGACACACTGTGGCAAGAAAAATGTGGCCAAGCGCACAAATCCCACAATATATTTTAAAATATATTGTGGAGACTCGAACTTTGCGCTACCCTTGAGGCCAATACCACATGAATTTGATGAGATTAAATCAGCAGCTGCCCCGACCTATAAGGATATAGTGGTTAAAACCTTCCCACTATCTAAGGCTATATTTACCTGGAATGGACCAGCAGTTATAACAACACAGAGAGGAGAATTTGCTTATCACCTTCCTCAGGTGATACACCTACCTTGGCGCACTAGGTTCAGCACCATACCAGCCCCTAAAAACAAAGGACTGTACTACTCCATGCTTCTCCAGAATGATTGTGGCACCAGCCCAGTGACCATGACAGCACTGGAAAATACAACAGATATAATTATTGATGAACACCAGGAGGAGACCACAAGGTCAAACATGCAGACTATTGCTAATTTTCTAAACCACCAGCCCTCCCCTGTGACTGTGGAAACAGCCTAGACTGCCCACAGCCTAGACTGCCCCCAGTCCACCACCAGGAGATACTGAGATGACACATCTCACACATGACACACACCTCCACTGTCAATGAAATTATCTAAGTATTGAAAAATTGATTTAGAAAAAAAATATACACAGCCACTTGTTGATGTATAATATGAAAATCTATGGTACTCTCACAAAATCTCGATGATTAATGCGCGCATACACGCGCAAATTGTACTAAGTAATTTAGATATTGTACAAATCAAAAAATAATATACATGAATGCAAGGTAGATAACTAGGACAGTTTTTGTACCACATTAGCACTTGTATACTATACCAAGGTTTACTTAAAGTAACACACTTTAGCTAACCAAGAATTTTTTTGAAAAATGAATGGATGAAAAAAAAAATGGAAAAAATGTTTACATGTAAAGTAATTACTTAAGATACTCAGCATATTCTCTTTCAGGGACATATATACTCAAAAAGGCTAGGGAAAAGTCAATTAAAGCAGCGGCCCACTGCCGAAATTGCCAATTGATACACCCATATAGCAAACTACAGAGTAACTCAGAGACAAACAAGTCTATTGTACATAAATTACTTTGTTTTTCCGGCCCTCGGAAAAATTTGTCTCAAGGAAAATCCCAAAAATTGTATTTTATGTACCGAGATTGTACATTTGTACTCAATTGCACACTAAATTGTATGTTGCACACTACAATTGTACGTTTGTACTCAATTGCACACTAAATTGTATGTTGCACACTAAAATTGTACATTTGTACCCAACTGCACACTAAATTGTATGTTGCACACTAAAATTATACATTTGTACCCAACTGCACACTAAATTGTATGTTTGCATACTAAAATTGTCATTTGTACTCAATTACACGCGAAATTGTATGTTTGCACACTAAAATTGTCATTTGTACCCAATTACACGCTAAATGGTAAGTTTGCACACTAGATTGTACGTTAGTACCCAATTTGCACGCTAAATTGAAAGTTTGCACACTAGATGGTACGATAGTACCAAAATTATACGCCAAAATTATATGTTATTTTACCAAATTGTATGTTGTACATAAAATTGTAATTTTGTATCCCAAAATTGAAAATGCATAAGGCAGATACACCAATTTAAATAAGGAATAAGTCAACTTCAAAGCCATGTTGTTAGCCAGGCACACCTAAGTCTGTTTGGCATCCAAAAGTTGCACAATTTATGGTCAAAAAGCTAGAATTAAGGAAATGTATTTTTACCCAAAAGAAAAAAAAAGGATGTTATACATACTGACAAAGCTCTACCACAAAAATTTGTATTTGAAGCACTCCCTATTACTTCAAATCCTCTTACATACGGTATGTAACTTCAAATTAGGTAAAAATATATTGTACATTCCCTCTGCGAAATGACGGAGTTTCGCATTCTTTCGGGGGAGACGGAGTATTCTATCATATACCATTTTATTATTCCAATCATCTTAACATATTACTGTATTAATCAAAGAATATATAAGAAATTAATACATAGAATGGCTAGAAGAGCGCTCATACATTCTAGAAGAGTGTTCATGCTCCACTGAACACCAGCTATGTCAAATATACATAAGTTTCATCATCAAAAGGACCGACCTCATGGTCCACTGCACAATATAAGGCTTTTAAGAGCCTAAGAGACCGACCTCATGGTTCAGTGCACAATATAATAATTTGTAAGTGAAGGCAACCGGCCGTCACTGGTGCCTGGGAACCGCTGGCGCCGTCGTGGGTGTCTGAGCACCCCAAGACTAAACAATAGGTTACATAAGTAACAATGTCATAACCTTCCGGTTGCTCTAGCGTCGCCCCTGAGGTCAAATATGAAAGCATTTATGAAAAAGCCATAATTAGACGGTCAGAATGAGCCCAAGATCAAGGCGGAACTCTCATTATTAAGGAAGTTACGCCACCGAGACTATTTCAACCTTCAAATAAGCTACAGACAAACCAGAGCAAGTTACGCGCCCAGAAAGCGGGCGGTAGTAACTTGACATATTCAAGTCAATGCATGCACAAGATGAAGGCTGTAGCCACGTAAACAATCGAGATATGAGGGTCTGAACATACCATACCGACCGAGACAATGGAGGACATAGTGGTGTCCATGGGGGTCCTTTGTGCACCCAGTGACACATGAAAGACTCCCCTCAAACAATCACAGAGTTAGGCAAATGCTCCAGTCAGTCTGAGGGGCCAAGCCAGGAAATGGTACTTATACCACTGGCTGCTCCCTCTAGAAGGCAGAATCGCCAGAACCACCCTTGAGGTAACATCTCCAGTCAACTCTCCTGCTACCTGCTATAGCTCTGCACTATGCTGGGTTAGACTATGCCAGACAGGCATAGGACTAGACCACTAGTGGCCAGAGGCTATCTTCTACAAGACACCTACCAGAGGGTAAAGTTACACATTTATATATTATCCCTCTAAGCAGCAGGTCAGGAGCTAGGTGTAGGAACCCACCTAGAACCATACTGGACAGTGTATTATTATTATTATTATTATTATTATTATTATTATTATTATTATTATTATTATTATTATTATTATTATTATTATTATTATTATTATTATTACCTCATAGGTGGAGTGGAACAGAACATTATACTTTATAAACAATTGTATATTTACTGTGTGTGGAAATTACCTGCATATTAAAATCTGTGTGATTGATATTCCTATATGTCTGCCTAAAGCTGAATAAACCAGTGATAACTGGAAATAACACTAAAATAAGAGCTTGATATTCTTACTCTCTATATACCACTAGTCATATGATATTTTTCATATGACAACTTGATCATGCACAATAACTAGTATGACAGGATGTTGCTCCTATGGGAAAAGGTAGTTTTGCCTAAGAGGTGCCTCACCTGTGGTGCTACCTTTTTTTGTGTCACACACAAGTGGTCAATCTAGAGCACTTGAAAGAGTGGCAACACAAGAATGTACCTCACAGTGCAGCACACACTTTTAGCAAGACAGGTGTCTTATCAGACTAATGTGGTGAGTGGAAGTTGAATGCTGAAGCACAATGACTGGAAAAAGGGCACCTATGCCAGCTCGCACATAGCATATGAGCAACAGCCTCCAGTAGCAATTACCTAGCAGTTAAGTATGATATTAGACTCCAGCCTATTTCTGCTTAACAATGTGTTCTCATTGGTTCATGTGTTTCAGGGCGATGCTGCAGAAACGAGTGCCTGATTAATAACGGTAATTGTGAACATTACTGTATAGACACATATGACGGCTACTTCTGTGCCTGTAAACCTGGCTACGTACTCATCAACCCACCCTGCTACTGTACAAGTAAGTCTGTGTACAATTATAAATGGACATTTTTTCCCTCTCATTTCTTTATCAAATACAATATATAAAATAGTGTTTCAAAATAATGTGATGAATGAGATAAATATCAGCTCCATAAAGTGGCATACAAAAACAACAACAATCCAGAGGTATATTGTTTTCTTTTAAAAGAAATCTAAATATGTGGGACAGAAGTCAGGAAGACCAAAAACTATGTAACAGTTGATTTCAGTTACTCTCTGATATTGATGTTTTGCTTGAATATCCCTCTAACAATCAGAGGAGTGCATCATGTGCATCGGTTGGCATGATGCACCAATGAAGTGCTGGAAAGGCAACACTTTATTGGATCATCGACTGACCCTCCTAGCCTGTATCAAGCCCAGAAGTTTGACATGACACTTAAATGCATCCCTAGCTCACCAGGGCTGCATTCATGCATCATGATGACCAATAGGCATGATGGGTTAAAGCAGTTTATCATCATACCCAGTGGTGGATTTGTGGTTATTCTAATGTCTTGTTTCAGCCTTCCTGTATTGTCAGTTTACGAGTCATGTGGGCAACATGTGCTTCTGCTATAATATGGAATTAGGCACTTCTGTCTCTGTCAATGGCACTCAATGTCGACAAGTGTAAGTAATCTTATGTTGTCGAATGGGGCTAAAGAAATTGTCACTTTCAGTTACAGGGTTGAAAAAAAGTTTGGGCAGGTAGGTTTTTTTTTACATTTTATTGATTTTTTAAGGCCAACAATGAATTCCCATACCTTTGAATGCATATTTTATACATGGGATCCTAAAAAGAATAAATTTTTTCTCCATAAGTACTGTTCAAAAGAAAAAACTAGTATTTGGTCAAAAGAAAATTAGAATTTATCCCGAAATAATCATGTAAAATTTAGGGAAGGGCCAGTGTTTTAGGCCCTGTCAACAACATAAACCAATATAGTTGTTTTCCTTCGTATTGGGTGTGTTTTTTTGCAGTTTTGTTTTTTACCGTATAGGACTGTAGCTTAGAGGAAAAAGAACAATGTTAAATCCTCACCATTTGTTTCCGTAAAATTTCAACTAAAAGCACATATTTAGTCTACAAATAGACATGATTAACATTTCATTCTGATATTTCCTTTATTTTTCAGTTTGCAAAATTGAGGATACCTTGCTAGAAAAAGTGATTTTAAACCGAGCCCGATCAAATCAACAGAAAAAAAATAAAAGACATTGCCACTTGTACCATAAATATATAACATGGTGACTGCCAATCATCGAATGCTGCATCATTCTTAATGCAATGCTGGCATACCCCTTTCATGACCGACAATGCATTGAAGCATCAGACCCATTGGTTATCGTAATACATAAATGCAGCCCTGTTGGCATGGCAACACTATTGCATCATGTCAATCCTACATAGTTGATGCTGTGCTGAAGGCATGATGCTTCGATGAAGTGCTGGTGAAGAGGCTGATGAAGAGGCTGACTATCACTTCATTGGTGCATCATGACAGCTAATGGGCATGATGCACTTCTGCATCAGCAGCCCATTAAACAATACATGACTCCATGCTTGAAACCTTTCAGGGTTACATTGTGCTTTGATAAATATGGCTGTTGGTGGGCATGATGCCTCAGTGTAGCTCTGACGGGTAACTCACCAGGGTTACATTCATACATCATGCCAATCCTACAGGGTTCAACTGTCCGATAGGGTCAGAATGATGCACCAATGTGATGTTTGTAATTAAAATACCCAGCATAGGGTGCCTAAGTCTTGCGATAAATCATTCTGCTTTGAAACTAAAATTACCAATATATCTATTGAACCCCTCACCAACCATATGTGAAATGTTTGGCTCAACTCTCTTTCTTTCAAAAGTTATCCATGCCTTAAAAAAATCCCAGCCCTTTACGCCTATGTGCGATAATATGCTGAGCCCAGAATGCACCCACATGTGACATGAGTCAAGTTCAAGTTCAAGTTCAAGTTTATAAATCTTTATTTGCATTTTCATTGAAGTTCATGATCTTCCTTCACAAATACAGGGGTGGTTAGTCCCTTCATAAGTCAAACTAATCGGCCTAGGGCATACAATCTTGAAGAATTATGCAACATATATGTCATATCGCAGTGTACCTAACAACTGCAGATCAGCCTATATCATAGTTATATTAATATTACAATCATCAACCAGTAAGCTAATTTCAAATAAGAGACTACGTCTGGTCATTCCCATCATTGTCAATAACACAAAGATTATACATTATGGAAAGAGAGTGTGATTGACATTTGGAATCAAACCTTGTGTTGATATATCAGGTATCCGGGCTAACCCGCAAAACCTTAGACATCATTATGTAATAATTTATAAGGTGAAACACAAACAAAATAATACAAACCCTACCCACATATAACAATTAGACATTGATCACCAATAATTGTAAACACATCATATGACATACCCATTTATGGGCCGCGCGGTGAAATATCCAAAAACTCTTAGGTTTATATAACCCATCCCCGTGCATGGACAAAGGCAACAACACAGTATGAGTTAGGTTAGTATAGAAGTGCTTCTGACTAATCACAAAGATTACCGGTCATCAGACCAGATTAAATGTTCATTGGCTAACATCAATAACACCATAGGCTAGAAGTCCAGGAGTTATCAACGGTACAATACAATAGACAACGATTGATTGGTGTATGTAAATACCAGGAGGATCAATAATGGACATATGGTAGGTAACGAAGGAAGAACGGATGAACAATCAGATGTGTTTAGATAATGTTCATGCTGAAGAGTCAATAAAATGTTTCACTCATCCTGAAGGAACAGGTATAGCATGCCAACAGTCTGTGACTAACATAAGCCCACAGAGTATTGACTTAATTACAAAAATATCAGACTCGTTTCATTTCGGAGGTGGCTTAATGTCCTTTATTTTATATTTAAAAGAGGAAGTTTTCTCTATTTTCTGTGTTTCAGCTGGCAGTCTGTCCCAGGCTTTAACACCCCTACACCAGGGACTTTTATCTGTACTAGCAAACCTATTGACTTCAATTTTGAATTTAACTTTGTGATCATTACGCGTTCTCCTTTCCTCAAGCGGTCTTATAGTGCCTTTATATTTTGATTGTTTGTGCATCATTAATAAAAGTTGTGTATATCTCCTATGTGCTAACGTTTTAATTTCAAAGTGATCATGGAGTGCTGTAGCTGATGATTTTTCATACATATTCCCAAAACGACAGATTCTTAAGGCTCTGTTTTGTAATCTCTGTAATTTTGTGGCTAAGTCCTCAGTGGAGCAGTCAGAAATGAAATTAGCATAGTCAAAGTAAGGGAGGATCATCTGTAAGTAAATTAACTTGGTTTGGGGTTCATCCAGATACTTCCTTAGTCTGCCCAGCAAAAATATTTTATGGCTAACGGTTTTAATAATGGATGATAAATGCGGTTTAAAAGTAAAGCGATGATCAATAGTGACACCAAGATATCTATAATCATTAACATCTTCCAGTAGAGTGTTGTTAATAGACACTGTAAGGGGTGGTATAACACCCTGAATTCTATTCCTGGTGATCCTCATAACTTTAGTCTTTTTTTTTGTTTATTGTTAAACAATTTAGAGAACACTATGTATTGACTAGGTCAACATCAACAGATAGTTTCATTTCAGAATCAGCATAGGAAGATCCGCTAGTGACTAAGACCACATCGTCTGCATACATAAATACCTTACTTTGAACAATTGATGCAGGCAAATCATTTATAAATATTAAAAATAACAAAGGTCCAAGGGTACTCCCCTGAGGCACTCCAAAGTCCACTCTTGCTTCTTTAGATTTGACATTATTAATGGTGGTGATCTGGCGCCTGTTACCCAGATAGGACTCAAGCCAGGTATTTAAAGAATCATGTAGTTTTACTGATTTACATTTCTATAGAAGAACTCCATGGTGGACACTATCAAATGCTTTGCTCCCGTCCACAAAGCATGTGCTCACGAAATTACCTTTGTCAAGCTCTCTAAAAACATAATTAGTAAAGTCAAAAATCGCGTCACCAGTACCCAGACCTGGTCTAAAGCCATATTGGGTAGGTGAAATTAAATTATTAACATTAAGATGCTTGATAATATGAGCATGAACTAATTTTTCAAGGAGACGGCCTGGGACAGGGAAAAGATTGATAGGTCTCCAATTTCCAATATCACTCAAACAACCCGATTTGGGAATTGGGACAACCTGGGACACCGACCATTCATCAGGAAAAATGCCGGTCATTAATGAGGTGGTAAATAAATAAGTAAGCTGCCTGGTCAACACCAACAAGGCATCCTTCAGCACTCTGGCATTAATGCCATGTATGCCACTGGATTTTGATATTTTAATGTTCTTAACTAATTTAAGGACTTCAGCTTGATCAACTTCAATTATAGGACATTCAAACCTTACATCATGTTGTATGTTAGGGTTGTTATTAAGACTGAAATTTAAACCATTACACATCTTTTTACCAATTGAAGCGAAGAACTCGTTAAAATAATCAGCACATTTACTAGGTGGAACCTTGACATTTGTTTCATGGTGCACAAAATCAATTTTAAAGTTCACAGTGTCAGGCTTAATGAGCTCATTAATTTTCTTCCAGAAACTTTGATGACCATCAGAATTATCCATATAGGCCTCATTAATGCCACTCTTCGTCGCTTGCTTACACAAGGAATTTATAATTCTACGACAGCTCTTTGCCTCCTCAAAATCCTCATGCCTACCATAATGAATATATTGGAGGACAAGTCTGTTTCTTTCAGCTATGATCTCTTTAATTTCACGTGTCATCCATGGCTTATCGACACATTTAATGGTAATTAGCTTCATTAGGCATTTCCTATCTAGATAACCAAAGATGGCATCCTGTATATATTTCCATAAGACATTAGGATTGTGTTCTAAAAAGAAATTGGCCCAATTTAAGTTGTTCAGATAATATTGTAAATTTTGTGCATCATAGTTCCTATAGGACCTACCAACGAAGCTTTGCTGCTCAGGGTATTGTTTCGGCTTTTTCTTAACAGCAACCACAGGGAGGTGATCAGATACGAAAACCGGTACTGTACCGGAATATATAATGTGGCTGGCGTTAGTTAGAATATTATCCAGTATAGAAAATCTAGTATCACCCAGTCTAGTCGTGGTGTCAATAAGAATATCTAAATTATAAGTATCGGCCAGTGTTATTGTTTTGGCTGTAGCACTTTCATTCGGTATACTAAAGTCAACATTAAAGTCTCCACCAATCCATATATCTCTCATAATACAGTCAGTATTTTCAAGATAATTATCTAGTTTATCAATGTAATTATTAACATTCTTATGAGGTGGGCGGTATACACATGTGTACTGAGTATTCTTATGCTTAGGCATACAGATGGCTATTGTTAACATTTCAATATCCTCTTCCATACATGTACCTTCTTTGACAATTTCAACATAATTAGCATACTCACTTTTAATGTAGAAAGCTACTCCCCCACAATTGGTAGGCCTATTATTTCTGTATAAAACTGTTACTCCATTTCAGCTCACCCTGGTCCATGGTATTGTAAGGGTTTGTGGCCTTACGGACCTGGGGGGTTCGGGTCTTACGATTCGGAAAGAAAGAGTAAGACAGTATTCCAAGTGTATGCCAACGGTTAGGTTTATTACTTAATGCACACTCACGGCTGCCGGATGATATCAAAGAGGCAGCTAATATTAAAAGACAGTGGTTTACATAGTGTGGAGGCCAGAAGGGCCTCTGACGTAGCGGCTGAGCCCTGGGCTTTATATACGGACCCAGGTGTTCGTCGTCAGATGTCCCCACAGACCCGGATCGGTGCTGCCACCTATCCGGAACCTGAGGAACGTCCGACGACTCGACTCACCCGCCACGTCAGACGGTACCCAACTCCTATGGTTTAGTAAAGTGTACCTCTACACCACTCCCCCAGACATTTAGGAGGGTGTTATACATATAATATTACTAGGATAACATTTCTACATGTCTAAACCTTTAGTAATAGAGGTACAACCATAGGTATAACATTAACACTAAATAAATTGTGAACCAGATGTCATATATATATATTCGATAGTGAAATTTAGTTACATATAACGATTAGGATGTTGAAATATTATACGAATTACTTGAACAAGAGACAGTTATGTGAAACGGAACTGTCTGCTAAATTATTATACCACATAATATTATATTATATTTACGGTATAACTAATAAGACAAGTAATATGAATCGTATACATGTGATGATGACAGCTATATGTAACGGAACTGTCAATAATAAAACATATCACATAATAACATCCGTATGTGTGTTTGTAGTCATTGACACCACATTTGAATATGTAGTCTTAAAGAAGACTGTTATAGTAACATCACTATCTAATGACATGTCGTATATTAATATTATACGAATCCGTTAAGGATTCCGTGAGTAGTACGAATAGGATTATTTATAACATACACTTGAAAAAAAGAAAAAAAATATCACGGTGTGGTAATGAATATAATAATATATTATCACCGTGTACCTAATAACCTTTATAGCACCAGATCATTATACTTATTATATAATTTTGTCTCGCAGGACAATAATATGTGTTATCTGGTGAAGTTTAACGGATCTTATAATATAAATACTAATAGTGATTAGAGATCCGTATCAGGAAATGTCTATGTACCCGTATTATAATATGTATCTAGTGGATATGTACATACATATAATATTATAGAAAAATAGAAATATGACATTATATACAATATACAGGAATTATAAATGCTGCTGGAGTCTTCTGCTGTATCCTCCGGGTACTAGTAGGTAGGTGTGGTCAGCTAACCACGGGATGGACGTGCTAAAGTTTATAGTTTCCTTATACTGAGTGAACACGGTAGTTGATTTGGGGCAGCTACCCACAATCCTCTAGTAGTGCTAAAGTTTATAATATATCCGAATGGTGTAGATTTGTAGAATAATAGTCCGGATGTGTCAACTGTGTAGAGAACGTAATCCTTTTTAAGTTTAGTTGACATAAGTAAAATAATAGTCCGATATAGGTTGATCCGGAAGTAATAGTAGTAGTTGATATAAGTCCATTCGGGAGTACAGATGAGTTGTAGAGGTAAATCGTAAAGTCCATCCTAGTAATTGGTTAGCACGGGTAACAGCAGGAGTCTGGAACTGGCATCCGGATACGTCTCACAGCAGCAAGTCTACTATCGGATTGTTCATGGATGAAATTATAAATCCGAATAGGCTATTCAGGGTGTAATAAATGTTATACAACCTGAATAATAGACTGGTCAAAGGAACCCGGAACACATAGCATAGGTGTTCATGCACTAGAAAAACATTCGCAGACCTATAGGGTTCCGCAAAGACTATATCTGGTCATTTGGTGTTGGAAAAAAAAATTATGGAAGAAATAACCCTAGCATGCTTTAAACGGATTTCTTAGCATGCTTCTTCTTCAGAAGAGCTAAAGCCGACTCGGGAGTGCCGTCCCACTCGTCCAAGTCGACTCCGAACACCCTCATGAACTTAGTGTTCAGGTTGGTGTTCCGAGTGATCTCCTCCTTTACACGCTTTTCCAACACGTTTACATCCATAGCTGCCTTTTCTTGAGCAGCTGAGGCAGCCTCCTCCTGGGCCTTCACATCGTCCCGGATGAGAGTCTCGAGACGTTGCTTTTCAGCGTCGCCCACCTGTTTCATACACAACAGAGTTTCGTTTAGGAGACCCTGATGAAACTCGATCGCTTTCTCACGAACGCTCTTCTCCCAATGGGTGTAGATGGCCTTCTGGACATCTGCCTCCCCTTGGCGAGACTTCTCAAACCAAACTTCCGCATTACCAGTTTTAATGGTAATGGCGTCCTTTGGTTTCTCAGGTGCCGCGACAGCCTTGGGAGGAGTCGAGGCGGCCTGTGGACCACTTCCGGGTTTAGGACTCCCGGACACACCTGTCGTTGGTACACAGAAGGCAGGTGGTACATTCTGTTTCAGTCCCATTTGCAGGTACATGTTTAACTGCTCCTGGGTAAAGGTAACTGGTGGGGCGGCTGGAGCGGATGCAGATCCGGCGGCAGCAGATGCGGTGGTCTTCTTTGGCATAAGGCGACCATCCTTTCCTACCACCAAGGTCTGGCTCTCAGGTCCAGGTCCCTGGTTTAAGGACGGAAAGTTTCGAGAACTCACTTTCCCAGGTTTAGATACGGCTCCAGCGTATCCGGCAGGTTCAGGCTTCTTGAACACCGGAGTGCCCTGAGCCTGTTCTGCGGGGTGCCTTGCCAGAGGGGACCTGGAACGGTCCTCTGCTCTGACCTTCGGTTTTGTCGTGCTCTGACCATTACCGTTGCCGCCACGGTTCTGGTCTCTCCTGCTCCTTTCACGAGCTCTCTTTGCATCCTTTCCGGATTCCTCGCATTTCTGCCAGAGAGACTCGTGCATGTCCAGTTTACCCTTTCCAGGAGTCAGGACTATCTTTGCTCGGAGTTTCGAATCCTTGGTCTTCGGAACTTCGCAGAGGACTTGGTCCCCTGGTCGGATCTTAGACCAAGCATCCTCGCTCAGGCTATCGAACTCCTTCATGAGTTCCTGATGAAGCTCCATGATGCGCTTCCGGGCCCCGTCCAAACCTTCTGCGTGGCATTTCTTCTGGTGTCTAGCCAGATCACTACGTCGGTTGTATTGCACCTTCGTAGTACACTTCTTGCCCTTCTTACCATAACTCGGATCACAAATGTAAACCGGGTGATGGTGGAAGTGGGCCTCTACCAGATGCCTTTGGAACCGGGCTGGAGTACTCCAGGTCCGGATCGAGACATCACTCGCATCCTGGCAGATAGAGAAGGGACAGGACTTTTGATCGTCGCCGTACCACTTCTCTAAAGCCCAACGCAGCTTCCTCCTCTGGGTATAAGTGTAATACCCTTCGGTGTGGTTTAGCATAAGCCACATCTTTCGATAGGCTTTGCTCGGATTGGGGTCCTCGTCCGAAAGGCGCATCCAATCTTCATCATCCGACTCATCGTTCTTATTGATTGAGTCTGGACAGGCATAGAGGGTAGAGCCGTCCTTCTTAACTCCGTACGCACAGTCGGAGAAACACGTCGGGATCCGGGTTTTGAATCCGGATTTGGCGTTAGCCCAACGTTCGGCCTCGGTTTGAGTTGATGGAGTGGCCTTCTCATCATACTCAACCGAGGATTCGTGCACCGACTCCTCGTCAGACGACTCAACCTCCATGGCAGTACTACCAGTGGTTGAGGTGCTGGGTTTCGGCTCGGCTCTCGCAGAATCCGGGAGATTCTTGAGCTTCCGAGCAGCGGATCGTCGATTCTTACTGACCTTCCAGTCTTCCTCCGGTTCCTGGGTTCCGGATGTGCTGGAGGTCGTGGCTTCTACTGGAGTAGTAGTGCTGCCGGTAGCTGATGTAGCACTGGCGGAGCTTCTGGTGGCAAGCTTCAGGTCGGGGATAGGAGGTGCGGGTGCTTCCGCGGCCCTCTTAGCCTCTTCCTGTGCCTCCTGTTCGGCAGTCATACGGCGGACAATAACCGTCCGAAGGGCTGCAGCTCGGTCCAATCCGATTAGTGAATTGTTCTGGACATCCACCAATTCCTGTTCGGTTATGTAGTAACCGTCGTCCCACTGCTCGAAGTTAGCAGCGGCCTCCCGGAATTCCTTAGTGGTCCGGCACGGCGTCCGGATAGCACTAGGGCGTGGGTAGGTCTGGCCATCGGTATCCCAGACACAGCCTACCCAGTTGATGTTCGTAGCCTTGACGTTCCACAGGGACTTGTCAGGCTTCGGATACGCTCCGAGCTCGAAGGCTCGGTTAGCTGCGTACACGGTTTCACGGAAACCGGCGTCCACCATAAGTCCCCGTTGGAACCACGGCCAGTCTCGAAGCCACTCGGGAGGCATCCTGGTCAGCTGTTCGGGAGCCATGACGCCCTCGATAGCTATCCTGACTTTCGGGTCCATCCTGACTGGTGTCCCGTCCGCGTAGGTCACTTGTGCCTGCAGTTCCGGGTGGACATACAGGTAGCGACCATCATAGCTAGCTGGAAAAGGCTCCGCCACTGCTGGCTTCCACTCATCCTTCTGTCCGTCAACTTGGGTAGTTTCGGACTCTGTCGCTGCGGGTTCAGCACTCGCAGTCGCTCCGGATCCCTCTGCCGGGAGTGGAGATAGTAGTTTCTCTGGCTCATTGAGTGAGAATGAAGCCAGCTTCTCCTCGAACGAGCGATCCGTGGGTTCCTCCACGTCCATCATCTCGCTCTCTTCCTGTGTAACAGGCGACAAAGCTTCCGGAAAAGCTTCTGCGGACGGAGTCAGCTTATCCGGGTCACCGGATAGCTTGGCTGCAGCTACGGATTCCTCAGCCATGACTGGGGAATCGCCCACGGGAGTAAACTACTCCTTTTTCCGGCTTTTACGGCGCCGGGGCCGACACTAGCGGAGTCTGCCTGCTGAGAGACAGACTCTGAGGGCGCACAAGGGGTTTGCTAGATGGTAGAATTCAAGAGAGAAGGGGTGACCCGACTGTCTCAAACACTACCAAAAAACAATATGGCGACGGGCCAGCTTTCGTGACGTCATTTCCCCGCGGTCCGCGAGGTCACGAGAGGTCAGCCGAGACTGGACACGGTGACGTCATGCGGAAACGCACGTGCTACAGGCGGTACATCAACAAACTGATTGTTTTTAGGTAATTATCGCTCACTCCGATGACTCGACTGGGGATTTAAGTGGAGATTATGGAAAGCTTAAGCAAATCCACCGGATTATCCGTCCACTACCCATTGGTACATCATGCGGGGGCGACAAATAAGCCTTTAGGGTCAGTTGTCATCCGTTCCTCTAAATGTAAACATTACACTCGTTGTGTATACAGGTTAGGTCACTGCAGTCCTCTGGGCAATTTGGGGGCTGCGGCGAACGTATCTCCCCTTCTCGGATAGTTCTTTATCGGACCTGACAGTCTGAAGAGCTTTCTCTAGGTGCTTCTTAGCCTTAGAAACACCTTTCCTCTTCTTTCTGTCTTCACCTGCCGAGACTTTTTTAACTCCCCCACGCTTAATCGGTGTTGGCGTGGGTGTCACTGATTCGGAACACTTTTTGGGTCTACCATGACCACGCTTCGCTGTAGTGTTCTTTACCTGGTCTATTATGCGATTCTGATTCAGGATCCTTTCGGAACCTTCACCATACATTTCTGTGGAGGTCTCCCTCCCAGACCATCTCCTTAATCTAGCCACATTTGACTTATAGAGTCGACCAAGGTCAGATTTAATAATTACGGTACAATCACTGATAATTTGTGTTATAGTAAAGGGACCGTCCCAATTAGACGCTAATTTTATGTGTCTAAGTGGTTCATGTAATCTGAGGACTCTGTCTCCGGATTGGAATTTCCGATGTTTTAGATCGGTATCGTATCCTACTTTCTGCCATTTGGCACTTTTCTCCAAATCAATTCGGACAGACTCGTATGCTTTTCTAAATCTGTCTCTTAAACATTCCACAAAAACTACATGGCAAGGTAGTTCAGGGTCCATTCCTACGACTCCAAAAACTAGGTCAGCAGGCATTATCAAATCCTCTCCGAATACTAAAAGGTTCGGAGAACAATTTGTACTTGAATGTACCGTACTATTATAAGCATGTGTCACAAAATGACATTGCTCATCCCAGTCATCCATATGTTCATTAACGAGTGACTTTAGGACTTGGATGAGGGTTCTATTGAACCTTTCCACCAATCCGTCGCTTTGTGGCCTATACGGATTGGTTCTAGTCTTGCAAATAGCTAAGTATTCGCACATACCCTGCCAGAGATTTGATTCGAATTCTCTGCCTTGGTCACTGTGTAACATTAATGGTACACCGAAGCTTAGTACCCAACCTTTTACAAAAGCTTCGGCACAAGTAATTGCTTTGTGGTCCGGTAGTGGAAATACTTTAGTGTATTTCGTATAATAATCACACACTACCATCATACAGGTATTATCATTAGCGGTTGTATTAAATCCACTAATAATATCTACCCCGATTCTTGCGAATCTAACTCCGAAAAGTTCTTGGGATAGGGGAAGTTTGCCCATCCCGGGTCCGGGTTTGTTTTTACAACAATCCGGACAGGTGGTTACCCATCTTTGCAAGTCCCGTGTCATGCCAGGCCAATAGTATTTCTTGGAAAGTCGTGCTAGCGAGCGTTTCCTTCCGAAATGACCACTGGTCCGATGTCCATGACAGAAGTACATAATGTCATGTCTCATGGCATGTGGTATCACCACTTGCATGATTCTATCACCATTATTACATGGCTTCCAACGGTATAACACGCCTTTCCGGACTTCAAGCTCGGTCCATTGAGCAAGAAACCTTCTCATTTCTCGATTTTCCAGAGAGACCTCTGGTCTAACTGGACGTATACCCTTTGGTACTAATTGCAGTAGCTGCGCAGTTATCGAGTCAGCTTCCTGAAAATGTCGTATGTGATCCATAGACCAATCCAGTATACTGGCAACTAGGGGTACGAATGGTCTTCGAATCCCTGCTAACACTGCCCTATGAGCTCCACAATCAGTACAATCCGGATTATCACATTTCCGGATTGGTATTCGAGACAAAGCATCAGCATTTAAATGCTTAACTCCGGGTCTATGCTGAATCTGTTGATGTTCAAGCCCATACTCGGATAAATGGGCTAGCCATCGGCCTAACATGCCTTCAGCATCTCGGAAGTTCAGTAGCCACCTTAAAGAGGAATGATCCGTACGCAAAGTAAAGTTCGTTCCCCATAGAAAGTGTTTGAACTTCTTGGTATATACGACTACTGCTAACAACTCTCTTTTGGTTGTGCAGTCTTGCTCAGTGTGTTGCTGGCAAAGGCAATTGGCACTTCTCTCCCATTTTGGACTTGCGAGAGAGCTGCACCAATGCTATCATTACTAGCATCAGTATCCAGTATGAAATGATCCGTTTCATTCGGATATTGCAATACGGGAGTACTCGTGAACAGATCTTTTAGCTTTTGGAAAGCGGTTTCCTGTTCATGCGTCCAAGGAAATTTTTCCTTGGTACTTCCTGGAGTCCAGTTAGCTATTGCTTGTAATGGGTAACTGACTCTAGAATAATTCGGAATAAATTCCCTGTAATAGGAACAGAATCCTAAAAAGGACCTCACTTCTTTGGGTGTTTTAGGTCTATTCCAATTCGTAACTGATTCGATTTTTTCCGGATCAGCCTTTATTCCTTCATCACTGATGATGCGGCCCAAATAATTTATGGACTTTCTAAACATGTGGCATTTCTTAGGTTTCAATTTGAGACCATTAGAGATAATACGTTCTAGTACCATTTTCAGGTTATTAGAACACTCTTTGAATGTTTTCCCGAAGACTATGACATCGTCAAGATATACAAGACATCTTTTCCACAATAAATCACTCAGAATTGTTTCCATCATTGCTTCAAATGTTGCAGGTGCATTGCACAGTCCAAACGGCATTACATTATATTGGAATAATCCAATATGACTCGAAAATGCAGTTTTCTCCATATCTGAGGGGTTCATTCCCACTTGCCAGTAGCCTGATTGCAAGTCTAGGGTACAAAACCAACTGTTTCCTCCTAAGGAGTCAATGGTTTCATCTATTCTCGGTAATGGATACAAATTCTTTTTCGTTATTCCATTCAACTTCCTGTAGTCTATGCAGAAACGGATAGTACCGTCTTTTTTTGTTACCATACACACAGGACTACTCCATGGACTATTGGAAGGGACTATTACATCCTGTTCCAACATCTTATTTATTTCATCTTCAGCTACTCTCTTTTTCGCTAAAGGTAGCCGTCTATACGGTATCTTAAAGGGTTCCGCATCTCCAGTATCTATTTTATGTAATACCTTATTTGTCGTACCTAGTTTTTCACCAGGTTTGGCAAAGGCAGTATGATACTGACAGAGCATATCATAGAACTCTTTCCGGTGTTCCGGATCTTCTAATGAAGTTTCTTCATACAACTTAAGTAAGTCTTCCGAAATTTCATCATCTCCTGTTATCTTCTGTAAGCTTAGCTTACTATCCGTTACAGTTTCCGAAAGGGTCACGTTTCCAAAAACTTGTCCCTTTTTCAAGTAGATAGTAGTGTTTCCAGTATTGGAGACAGGTACTACCGACCAGGATGCATTCGCTACTATCGTGTCTACAGAATTTAATCCAATACCTGACAAAGTAACTACATCCGGTTCTATCACTGCAGGTTTGTTACGCATTGCAGGATCACTTCTTACAAGCACATCACAGGCTACTCCCGGAGGGATTCGCACAGTGTGTGCCACACTAGCCATACTGCTCACTTGTCTCAGTGCACATCTAACCTTCACGGGGTACGGGTATCTCACACTCAACACTCCTGTTTGGGGTTCCAATACAGCACCATACAGGGATGCGAAATCCAACCCGAGTATCCCCTCATCTGCTATATCCGCAACGGTGGCGCTCATGACATAGTCATGTATACCATCTAACTGTAGTCTCACACAAGTTCTACCATACGTTTGCAAGGTACTGCCGTCGGCCGTCTGAGCACTTCCTCCCGATTTGAGAGTATCATGTTCATCTGGTATAAGGTCGTAGAACCCCCTGGAGATACAAGAGTGGCTAGCTCCTGTATCCACAAGGAATTCGGCAGATCTTCCGTTAACAGTAAGGCAAACATACCACCGCCTTCCGTTTAGAACAGAGGGCATGTCCGTGACAATCGGAACGTCATTTTTCACACCAGGAGTCAATCCACATCCTTTCAAGAATTCCAGACAAGGATGACCCGGGGGCAGGTGGGCACCACAGACCTTGGCTAACGAATAGCCGCCTGCCTCGTTACTGATATTGGGTTTCCCCTGTGCTCCCATAGCACCTGTTATATCAGCTTCCCTAACCTTCCGGGTGTCTACAACCACCTCGGTGTTAGGCGATCTTGTTACTTCATGCGAACTATCATCACGGATGGTGATATCATGGCAAGATTTGTCACTGGGATCCCCTTCTTTGCCCCTCGGGAGACCCCTCCTTAGTTTTCCTCTGTACTTACTCCAGAGACACTCTCCTGTCTACGAGGGACAGGTTTCTCAGCCATACATTCTGGAGCATAATGCCCCAGTTTCTGGCATCTGAAACATCTCCTCTGAGATTTGTCAACTCTCGGTCTCTTTAAAGCTTCTGTTAATCCGGCTAATAATGTTTCCATCATGTTAGTAGGAGCAACAGTGGCTGCTACGGTTGGGTTCGCCGTAGAGGCTACACTGCCAGGTTGAGTTGATCCGGAAGCTGTTTTACCAGCAACAGATCCTCCTCTCCCTCTCGAATGTACTTTCCTATACCGCTTTTGTCGGTAATACTTTCCAGCTACCTGGACTGAACCAATATAATCTCCGTTTTCATCGGAGACATATTCATCTTTCTCATTATCTTCATTCGATTCAACCGGAGCTAATTGGGAAGTATCGTATACCGGAGCAGGTGTACCTCCATATTGGAATGGAGCTGCTCTTATTGGATTAGGTCCGAGACCTACCAAACGTTTCTTCATGTCATGTCCATCGATTGCTATGAACAGATCACTGAAGGAAGTGTCATCTTTCCAAGAGTCCCAGACCACTTGCTTGTGATCCGGATCACGCAATCCACTGTAGAATTGTATAAACAATTCTTGTAGATAACAATCATCATCATGAGCCCAATTTGGACGTGCTTTCGAAAGCAAGTCCTGTAGCTCCAAACCAAAGACTTTGTGTGATTCTTTAGGTTTTTGTGTCCTCTTCTTAAAGCTTACCCACGGATCTTCTCTAACGATTGATCCGAAAAGGTATGCGGCACATTCGACCAATTGATCATAGGTACCATATATTCCGTAAGCTGCTCTCCATTGGTTGAGAGCTACTTTTCCGCCTTTATTTAACCAACAGATCAAATATGGCAGAGCTTCTTCTTTTGTCCAGCCACTACAATTGACTTCGTCAACAAAAGCTTGATACCTGTCCTTCCATGGATCATTAGAATCATATGGAGGGGGTATCCGTGCCTGCCTACGTGCCGGATTATTACATCCGCGTAGTCTATCTGCTTCTCGCATGCTCCAGTTCATGACTTCCATGCCGTCTGCTCCCTTTCGGTAGCAGTCAATGCCAAGGTTTTGTATACATTGGCTTCTATCAAAGATGGTTTGCATCCCTGCAGGCATAGAAGTTCTCCTGTTAGGTTTCCTGCCATCTCCTCCTGATCCTGATCCTCCGAATCCGGATCCTCCTGGGCCGCCTGGAGGGTTTCCTCCTGGTGGACCATTATTATTATAGCCTCCAGATGAACCACCAGGGCATCCACTATTGTGACCGGTGTTTCCAGAAGAAGCGTGTCTAGGGTAAGAATCATTTTGATTCCATCCCTGGTTATAGCTATTACCATTCTGATAATTGCCACTTCCCGATGGATTATAATTATTTCTATATCCATAGGAAGATGTTCTCGGTTGATACGTACCGCCATTGATATTGTTTTGTGGCGGATTTGGTCTCGGAAAACGTCCATCAGTAGGACCATTACCAGAACCTGGGGGTGGATTCGGTAATCTTGGTACTGCTGGTGTACTGTGGCCGGGTTGGGGGAAATATGAAGGTGGTGTCAACATATGCCTCATTGGTCCGGGTGCTCTTGGTTGTGCCAGGGGTGAATTATTATTATTCCCTGTAGCACCATCGTGAGTCGCTTTGATTTTGTGACTCAAATCCGGTATGGGTGGTGCCGGACCTATCGTATCCAGCATTGGAATTACTGGTTTAGATGCGGTTCCATTTACTGCAGCATTATCCGGTTTCTTATAGATTCCGGATACCACATTCTTGTCAGCCCCATCATCAACGAATGGGCTGTATCTAATTGGGGTTGCATCTTTAGATGTCTTTCCCAACATTGTAGATACCACAGCTGGGTCTATATTACCTATAGTTAACTGGGCTGCTTCTACATATTTATCTAGAGTTATTGCAGTGGCCTGCAATTCCTGAAGCTCATTTGTGAGTTTCTGTCTATCCTCCTCCAGTTGTTTGTTGTAAGCTATGATGCCTACCCGGATGGTTTCATTGTCTTCAGCTTGTTTACTGCACTGAAGTTTCAATTTATCCAACTCATCCTGATAATGGCGAATTTCGGATTCGAATTTTGTCTTATCAAGGTTTAGTTGGTCGTTCGTATCTATATATGTTTGGATACGAATGTGCCTATTATCATATTCTTTATTGAATGATTCTCTCATAGATTGAAGTTTTAGTTCTTCATTCTCGAGTTCTTTCATGTACTCGCTCCTTCTGGCTTCGAATTCATTTCGCATGCCAGTTAGGTCCTCTTCCAGTTGAAGTTTTTCATGGAATACTTCATCCTTAGCTTTGACCAAGGTATTTAAATTCTCGTTCAAAGTTACATAAGTTTCATTCAACAACAGGACATCCGGTCGTTTTAATTCTTCACCTTCCGGTACCGCATAGGTTAAGTCGCCATCTATAGCGCTATAATCTAATATTGGTAATTCGGGCCTGGGTAACCTATAAGGTAGTTCTCCGAATGTTACCCTTTTTCGCATTGGTGCCGGATGTTCTGGGTTAGTACTACCACCGACTTCGAACATCGAATCACATAATTCGTCAACAATTGAATGCTGGCCTATTAAGTTACTATGTCTCTGTATGGACTGTTCGCGTCGTACAGAGTCTGGCAGATTCTCTTCACTATCATTATAGTGGGGTCCGGGATCTCTCCAAGATGCTGATTCCGCATCTTGTGAATCCGAATGGGCTTGGAGCATTAGCGATCCATTTCCATTCTCTTGGGCAAGTGATTGCCCTGCTGGGTTAGCTTCCCTAAGGGTGTCTAACCCATGTACTAGCCGTTCGGACGTTATAACGTCCGGGCTATACACCAGAATTAACTGGTCACGGCACCAGTGTAAGGGTTTGTGGCCTTACGGACCTGGGGGGTTCGGGTCTTACGATTCGGAAAGAAAGAGTAAGACAGTATTCCAAGTGTATGCCAACGGTTAGGTTTATTACTAAATGCACACTCACGGCTGCCGGATGATATCAAAGAGGCAGCTAATATTAAAAGACAGTGGTTTACATAGTGTGGAGGCCAGAAGGGCCTCTGACGTAGCGGCTGAGCCCTGGGCTTTATATACGGACCCAGGTGTTCGTCGTCAGATGTCCCCACAGACCCGGATCGGTGCTGCCACCTATCCGGAACCTGAGGAACGTCCGACGACTCGACTCACCCGCCACGTCAGACGGTACCCAACTCCTATGGTTTAGTAAAGTGTACCTCTACAGTATCATTGAACCAAGTTTCGCATATACCCACAATGTCGAAGTGACTAAAATGCATTTTCATCTCATCATGCTTTTCTTTGTTAAGGCTTCTAGCATTAACATACACCACTTTAAGACCTTTGGGTAGACTATCAGTCATTGATGTAAATTCCAATAAATGTTAGTATAAAATAACAATCAACCAATGCCACATGCACAAATTTATAATAGTCAATAATCCCATGATTGTTTACAACCTTGTTACATGCTGGCGAAAATCCTACTGCATATCTTACGTTATCATTTGTATTTTGCATTAGTATGGACAAAAGGGGTTTTTATTGAAAGTACAAAAGGGAGTTTGCAAATTAATAAACTAGAACTAATTAAATCTGACTTGTTCAATTTGAAACTAAGTTATAACTAAACTACACTAGGCAAAAATAAAAATAAAAATAAAAATAAACTGCACAAGTACTAGATAACGCTATGAGACAATCCATCATACATTACAATACAGTAACCAAAAGCATCAAGTGGCAGGGGATGAGGAGTAATTGCTTCATTTACATGGATATAACAGTGGTCAGATTATGGGCAATGACCTTACTGAAAGCTCCATCTGACACAAAAGCAGTTTCATCAAGCATTACATAATGTGCTAACCATTTCTTTTGTTTGGACCTATAGTGGAAGAATTTCCAATCATAATTGGGAGATACAACTTGGGCATGTGCATTCGACATTCTACTAAACTCATTGATTCTTCTGAACACAAAGTCCAGTGTTTTTGTTGCTCAGCAGTGATGGTTAAAGAACATTTATGAGATAAGTTGTATGTGTTGACATTGACCCCAATCAGAGGACATAATACAATTTTAGTATCAGAGAGTTGTGTGTGTTTGGCCAAGAAGGCCAATGATAGGTTATCCTCTCTATTACATTGATGCATCATACCCACAAAGTAACATAAACCTGAAGGTAACATGTGACCCCTTGATAAATTATAGAGATACTTTCAGAGACACCTACAGAACCAAAAGTGCAGGACATAAAATGACACACATTTATATCCAGATGAAGAATATCTCACTTTTATAGTCAGAATAAAGCCTTCAGTTCAAGGTTTCAAGTATTGTCTTTTATTTCCCTTTTGTTGGTTCATAGCCTCAAAGTGACATATTTATTTGATAATTTAATATTTTTCTAAATTCTACACAAAATACAAGATTAGGAAGGGCATGCAATATGCAGATCTCTAGTTGCAGTATCCACCCAAATGGTAGAGTTGTGGTTTGCGCTCCAAAAGTACCAAAATGGGTGAAATTCCTTAGAATAAAAGCTAAAATATAGAGTATTAAAGCAAACAGAAAAGGCTAGCAGGTATAGTCTATGTCTTGCCTATTTAGGGAGTGATCATTTTTTAACAACAGGGGGGGCTGGTGGGTTCGAAGGGGGGGGGGTTGACCCCTTGACTGGAGAAGGTGAAAAAAGATTTTCAATCCCTTTGGGGGGGGGGTCAAATAATTTCATCTGTTTTCAGTGAAAAAGCCTGCACTTTACTATAGGCTAAGAGGACGTGTTCATGCATGATTCTCATCCTCTATGGCAGGGGTAAAAAAGAAATTCCCTGTTCTCAGGGGTCCTAACTCTGCATGGTTGTCAGCTATATCTGGGTAGAAACCAGCTGCTGGCCCGTTTGCACTCAGTAGTATATAGTGTATCGGAACAGGAATATAGCTATCAAACTACAGGATATTACTCACCCGAGATGCAGCTAATCAGAGGCCTCCATTTGGTCACATGCTATGGTAACGTGACCTAATTAGGGGATTAGGGACCACCTCTCAGCCAATCAGAGGCCAGCATTCTGGTAACCATGGTAACATGACCTAATTAGGGGATTAGTAGTGGTCATTATGACCTAAGATATGTATGAAATAAAACACTTTTCATTTTCATTTTTTTTTTATTTTCATGAATTATCATCTTAATCAAGCATTGTTCACAAGGTTATGATTTTTCTTTTTCAATTGACGTCCGGACAGCCCGCAAAGTATATAGATATAGGACCTTTGTCTGCATGAAATGTAGACGCTTGCCGCACCCCATTTCCTCGGTTTTTGAATTCCTCACATCATTATCATCGCGATCCTCTGACTCACTGACCGGTCGCTCAGTTTCGGGTTTTTGCTCATTTGCATGACGCATTTCTTGGGGTTTCTTGTTCAACATGCTTCAATCAGGAAATGTATGCAATGAGGTCCACAGGTGTCAGCAGTAGTGTCTTGGAGTTAAATACGGTTTCTTTGCCACTTCAACTGAACTGAGCAGAACGTTTCAGGAAAGATAAGAACTCTGCGCTCAGCGGAGGTAAACTGAATGAATCAAAGTAGTACACCTCTCCTGTCCTCGACACGTAAAACGCCACCCAAAGTTGACCTGGTAAATGTTGAGGATCCGTGTTACTCATGGAAGAAGTGTCCTTGATAGGGTGCTTGGGGATACTGTCACAAGAGAAAACACCTAGGAAATGGTGTTTTGTGTGAATATTCTCCTTTAATACTTTGTCTATTTCTAGTGTATTCATGCACTTTCTTGTCTTCAGTTCATGTGGTAGTCTGTGATGGGATGTCAATCTCCGGTCAGCTCGACGAAGTTGTCGTATACCAGGTTCGGCACCTTCTGGTCATTTACTATCACTTGAAGCGAGTTGACATTGCAATGTTTCAGTTCAAACAGGTTCTTGGCATAATTTCCATTGAAGGCATCATGGTCCAGGAAACAAATCATCATTGACTTGGGTAGTTGACCTGTGTTGGAGTGTGTGTAGGTGTGATCTCTGTTGCCTGCAGGGATGGCACAGGTCGTCACCTCCACTCTGTTGACTGGGTAGTTGAAGGGACCCTGCTCTATCACAGCCTTTTCGTGCGTTTTAACCACAGAATCAGCTATGACCGCTCGACGCACATAGAGCTTTGCTTTGTGGATTTTGAGTTTGTATGCTGTGGTGCCGTCGCTTATCAAATAGAAACTAGGGCCAGCTTGTTTCAGAGTCAGATTGATTTCCGTCTCTCCAGCTATGAGCTTTGGTTGATGAGCCAGGTCAAAGCGGAGTCTCGCCATCAGCGAAAAGTGACCGTTGGAGATTAGTTTTTTGCGTGCCTTGAACCCTGGGTTGTCGTTGGTTAAGGTGTTGAATTTACCGCTCGAGTCTTGGTGCCATCCTTGGATGTTCATGATGTTGTCCTTTACTCCTTGTCGCAGTTGAGTAAACCTTCCAGGTAAGCTCTGTAGGGGTAGGTCTCGGTGTTACCAGACACTTTGAAACCTCTGATGGAGACTTGCACATCCTTGAAGAGCAAGTGAGCCAAGATGTTCACCAGAGCCACCACATCGTTGGCGTCCAGAGCATCGCCGTTCGGTTTGAGTACTTTGCATTCTAAATGAAGGTAATTTTCGTTCAGGTCCCTGTACTCTTGGGACTTACTGATGGTGAAATTGATGTTGCTCCCATCTCCCAAAGAGGGACAAATCACAGCAGAGGTCGACTTTAGGATAGTATTCTGAGTCGGCACTACGGCATGCAGGTCGAGCTCAGAGAGCGCGCACTCGCTGCTGTTTTCGTGTACATAAGCCATAGCGTTCCCTCTTCACGCCTGTGGTAGACTGACAATGGTGTCCTCTAGTCCTTTTATTCACCTCCCTAGCAGTCGAAAATGCCCCCCCTGCTTCTCTTGCAAGAACCGCTTCCCGTTTGAGGATATCGCCTGCGACGTTTGGTCCCCGCTTTCTTCTTGGGCGACGTTTTTCCCGGAGTGAGCACTTTACCCGCCAGACTCTTCAGAGCACCTACTCCTCTGTGTTTCATGCTGTACTTGAAAGTACCTCCCTCCACCATATCCTTGAACACACACACGCCAGTGCGGAACAGTTTTTTCCCACGGTCTTCAAAAGGGGTGTGGCCGAGCGCATGAGTCCTAAGAGCGCGCCACCGAAACCGAGCATTTTTTCCCTTGAAAATGGGCGGTACAGGGAATATGTTGGGCACATTTTTCTCTCCATGTCTTGAACCATGCTCTGTGCCAGACTCCTCATTTTCCACCTTTTGTTGGATGTCGACAGGAATTGTTTGTATAGGGAATTTTCTTGTGTCAACGTCACATACTTTGACTTCTTCCCAGGTTTCAATATCTGCTCCTTTAAATCTTTTTCTAACAGCTCCGGTGTTACTTCTTTGACAAAGTTCTCCTCTGCCCTAGTTAGAGGATTAGTGCTTTTGATAATTTTTTGCAGGTTGATTGCTCTGTCCACCTTTTTCCAGTCCACCTCGGGATTTCTCTAGAAGTTTTTCTTCTCGTTGAAAACAGCCAGTGAGTTCTTTGTGCACAGAGGAATGACCATGATCAAGTCGTCTTCTCTCCAGAGGAGTCTGATAAAATTATTTATTAAAAGAAAAAAAAATAAGGGGGCAATCATGTATCCAAAAAGGTAAAAGGGTGTAACAGCACAGTGGTAACAAATACAAATTGGAATGTAATCTTTAAAGTAGTACGTCCCCTTCTTCTTCAGTTCACTCACATTCTAATACTTCACCCTCCCTTGTATTCGCTAATCGCATTTCAATAGCATTGTAACATTACATTTGCTTGTAGAGTGAGGATCTGGCATGCATAATACCACATGCTTGGGTTTCTAGAGTGTCAGATACACCATCAAACCCTAAGAGGATGTGGACCCTTCACATCACATGTATAGCTATAGATTCTAAAACCTCTTTTTGTTGTACTTACTGCTGCTGCTGGTACTATTGCTGCTGCTTCTACTCCTGCTGCTGCTGCTGCTGCTGCTGCTGCTACACATGCTCCTTCTCATAAGGTAATCCTCTTTTCACCTTGTTCTGCTGCCGCTGCTGCTGCTAATGTACTACCTAAGGTAATCCTCTTTTCACCTGCCTTACCTACACAACTTTAAATTCTACTCACCCACGTTTTTTATTTTTAAAAGATTTAAAGAATCTTAACCATACAAAAATCATAAAGACACATTCAATAATTTTTTCACCAAAACTGATATAGCCAGTGTATCAGCGTCAAGTTGAAGCACAAAAGTGGACATACAAGGAGATGGGTCCGGCATGCAAGGACTGTGGTTATAGTGAAAAAAAGTTTGAAAATATCTTCGAGAACACACTTCACATCGGTACCCGCACAGTAAAATTGTTCCCATTTTCACTGTGAAGTTGAGATGTGGTACACAGCCGATGGGAAGGTTTGACTTTTGTGTTTATAAGAAGTCAGTCAAAAAAAAGGCGGACTACAACGCCGGTGGTAATGAAAGCGACGATAAACGTGGTAGGTGGTAGTAGTAGTAGGAGCAGCAGCAGCAGCAGCGGCAGCAGAAAAAACGGTGGTGTCAAAGGAGACATGATCTAGCCTTCCAAGAAAAATCACGGCTCTTCATATAGCTCAGAGTATGATTTAATCTCCTTTTCACCTGGATCCTTCCACCCCAAATCAAAGAGGAAAATTACTTTTGGGATAAGTGTATCAGGTGGGATAATGGGTGTAACAACTTAATGCAACTTACATGAATAAGGGGACCATAACTGTGAGATTAAGGTGTATACAAAATCTACAGGGGCAAATAACAACAGGGGGAAAGTGAACAACAGGTGAAAATGCAATCAAATCACTTTAAGTCTTTTATCTTTTCCTTCTGGGACCAACCACACTTAAGGATCTAAGGGATCCATGACTACAGCAAACATCAGGTGAAAATCAAAACAAACAGATACCCTACTGAGCAGAGGGTTAATCTCTGCGATTAAATTTCTTTTAAGACTTTGATTGATTTAAAACCACAGTTAAGAGACTTATCTCGGACGGATACATGAGGGAGAGTAAAATTTTGTTCCCTCACACTTCCTCTGCCACCTTTATCATGGAAACACCAACCACTCTACAGACTATCAACTTTGAGAACCCAAAATCTGCTACAGCATCACCATATTCCCCCACGGAGATCGACATCCTTGCTGATCTGTTCACAGGTGACGCTGATGTCGAATTTTATATCGACATGCAAGGATGGTTGGCTGCTGCTGCTGCTGCTGCTGCTGCTACTGCTGCTGCTGCTGATGAACACCTACCACTTGTCACACCTAAACCCATAGACGTTGCAGCTCTGGCTAAAGACGCTGAAGCAGGTGACCTCACCAGTTATGAAGGTGGATATCATGGTTACTACAATTCCTGCTACTACTGCTGTACAACATCGCGTGTTATTACCTCCACCACCACAACCCCCATCGCCCATGGATAAAACTCTTCTGGCTGGAGCCTGTAACATTAGGGTACTACCTTACCTAACTACCTTACCTACTCGTATATTGTTAAATGAGAGTATGTTTTACACATGGGAAATAATCAATGCAACAGATGTGCTGTTCTTTAAAGCACCGTTGCTAAAACAAAATGTTCATAGAGGACTCATTTCTAATCAGTCATTTGATTCATTGAAAGAGTGTTTCAACGATGCTTTCTGGAAAGGGACTGATGTCTTCGCAGACAGATCAATGGGATTATATCAATTTCACAATTAGAACACCTGTCCTCTCATCAAAAGACGGTATATGTTAGAATCTACCAACGCTTTAATAATTCTTCTTGAGAAAAACTCAGACCTTTTATGGAACATGTGTTGTCATGACTCTGAGAGAATATTCAACACCTTCTGTCAAGAGTGTTTAGACTGTGTGCTCTGTAGAGAGATTCATTTTGAAAATATACAGAACGCTCTACTGAGAACTTTCATGTCCACACAAACTGAATGGCATACTTGGTATTATACTTCAGCGGATTTCTATTGTAATTTAGATGATTTGTGGACAGGAAGTATGACTTACACCAGTCCTGCATTTTGAAAGAACAGTTGCATGAAAACCATATACAAAGATTACACTATGTACAGTCTCGATTATATTTAAAAATGATTGTATATACTTGTAAATATATTTAATCAAATAAAAATATAGAAAATTAAAATGTATTTTGATATATCTCATTTACATAATTAACCCCACCCAGTTAAGTGAGCTTTTTAACATGCAAAATCTTATATGGGTGTATTCATGCAGAATCTTGAAAGAATTCTGTAAGACTGTTAGTTACATCAATAAAGGGGTTACACTTATACACCGCACCTGTTCAATATGGAAGATTTGTACATTACTACTGTAAGATTCCTGCACTTAAGTCACATCTGCAAATCTGATGCCTCCTGCACCTTATAGCAGAAGCTCGAATTCTGTGTGTGCCTTATAGGAGGGGTACTTCTACTGTAGAACTGTACTAAAACTTCGAAATTGAAGCTCCATGTGTGGCTTATAGCATTTCTCTCAACTCAGGGTGCACCTTTTTTTTATTTGTTTTTATTTATTGCAAATAGACATTCATTTACATGATATTCGCCATGCTTGCAAATATTTAAAGAAATCAAAGGACCTTATATCTCCGAATAGGTCAGTTTTAAAATGCCATTTCTTACATCAAGATTTATACTCTATATCTTAGTATCTACAGTAACCAGGAATAATGCCATACTGGTCACCACTGCATTCACAGATGGTGAAGTGAGAAGCGATGAGGTGAAAGGGTATAGCGAGGTGATGGACGGATGTCGACATTTAACAGTGTGGGTTCATGGGGATACATGTTCGGGTAGGGATACCAAATTTTCCAGATACAGATGAGTAAACACATTCAGCAGTGAATTGAATTGTGTTGAATTGCAGGAAAGAACTACCGGTGGGCTTCTTTAGTCGTTCAGAGGTAGAGGTATCCTTGGGGTGCTACAGAATAGGTGTTTGAAGCATAATATGCCTTATATACAGGAGAATATGCAAAAGATGTAAGTTTCATTCTCTGCCTAATCACTACACATATAGATGCAAAAGATTCAGTAGGTTAGATTTTATTTATCCATTATGTCGTTAGTATCCAAGGCCTCATATAGTCATGCTTTGCTAGATTTTCACTGGTTATTAAAAGAAATGATGGTTTCCTGCATAGAATTTGAGAAATTGATGGAAAAATATGTGCATTGATTTTGAATACAAATTTTGAGATAGAAATTTTAATAGAAAGATTTGAAAAATATCTTAAAAAAAATCCTGACTTCGACCCTTTTGACCTGAGGTCATCAGGCGACTTGAAACCTTTTCTATTTTGCCTAACACATGTGAAAATTCCTAAGAAGTACATGCAACTTAACCTTGCCCAGCTGGCAGTAAAACATGATTTTTCTCTATCATTTTACATTAAAAACATCATTTTTGCATTTAATAGTTCCACAAAGGTTTCTATAGACTGCCAGAAATGCCTGGACACATTCAGCAGTGAATTGAATTGAGTTGAATTGCA
Source organism: Acholoe squamosa (assembly GCA_949317995.1). Taxonomy (NCBI): domain Eukaryota; kingdom Metazoa; phylum Annelida; class Polychaeta; order Phyllodocida; family Polynoidae; genus Acholoe; species Acholoe squamosa. Next base: position 73,832,249 of record OX439045.1, on the reverse strand, counting down.
GGACAATGTGGGTTGAAGGCATGTGAATACATGAATGGTCATTCATGGCACCCCCTGGGGTACTCACCCTACACTAATCATACCTGCACACACATGTGCGCTTCCCCCCATATTTCTTGCTGACCTCCATCCTACATGGATCAGGGATGAAGTGAAAATTCATGGTCTTAATAATAGTCTCAAAACTGATATTCCAGTTAAAACCACAACTATGGTTGTACTGTGGACATATTACCAAACAAGTATGTGCCAACTGCCATGTTTAGGTTGATTCTACTTTTATTAAGGCAGCGGAAGTGTTCTTTCACCTTTCCCGTGCTCAGCCCCTCCTTCCATTCCTTGTTTATACTTGGTGCCTTAATGTCATCAGCAATCAAGACATGGTACTGCCTGTTAACATCGTACTGCCTGTTTTTTAAATCAGCACTGAATGATCCATAATTGTGTCCTCCATCAATGATTATAAGATAACATTTGACATTTGGATTTTCCTTTGTAAATTGTAGAATGGTCTTCTTCTAATCCCCACATGTGGCATAAAGTCTTCCCGGGAATGACTTGTTAAGGTATTTAATCATTGGTTTGGTGTATTTTTGGTCACAAAGGTCAAAAGTGTAGATTTGAGCCCTACACTGCAAAAATGGTGTTTAGATTTTAAACATGTTTAGGTCTAAACATGTTTAAAACCTAAACATATAGGCCAGTTAGGTGTCTCATCGACTACACATTTAGGAAATGAACACTTTTATTCTAATTACATAAATGTTTACGCTAAACATGTTTAGATGTTTAGAGTTGAAACAGTTGAATAATAGGTGTTTAGATTTAAACATCAATATGTTTAGATACTTGGATGTTGAATCCACACCAGGTAGCAGCACTACCTTTGAATGGACTATCTGCACATAGTTATAATCAAATGTTGTGACAAATGTCCCCCAAATCCCATGTTTATCATGGTTTCATTTTATAGAATGTCATGTGAATAGAAAGGGCAATAGATAATTGACTAGATTCACCTTATGCCACCATCATTAGCATTAAATAATCAATAAGCTCCATGCCTGACACCTATTTGATGTTATTCTGGAATAGATAAGGCAATGTCCTTCCTGCCAAGCTGTTGTACTTTCTCATTCTAATGCAGTGTGTAATACATGTACATGTATATAGCTGTGGCTGACATCTTTGGAGACTTTGACAAGTAAATACCTGCTGATCCCCCCCCCCCAGTAAATGAGAAAACAAATAAAATATATCTCTTTTTTTAATGCATACATGTCTGCAAACCTTAACCCTCCATCAAATCATTTAATCATCTAAACACAAAAATTCATAAACACCTAAACACAAAAATTCATAGATATCTAAACACAAAGTTTTAACCTAAACACCTACATTTCTAAACACTTGCGCTAAGCACATTGTTTGGCTAAACATGTTTAGGAAGTTAATGTGATTACAAAAACGTTGCAAGAATATGTTTAGAATTGTGTTTAGGATCTAAACACCATTTTTGCAGTGTAGTGTTGGCAGTCAACCACATAGAGCTGCTGTGTCCTGCGTTGAATCCTGTTTCACATATAGTGTTGACCAAAAACTAGCATTAGCCATTTTGAGAAAGAATAAGGCCTGAGCAGGTTTCATACCCACATTACCAACCATGAGTCTTTTGATGTTTATGCGCCTCTTTGTATTTCAGAGAACCGCGCTTCCTGTCAGCATCGTCCCTGTACATATCCTCACAGTACCGGAACAATTCTCTTACAGTTTGCTTGTGATCTCCATATACAGTGTCTCCATATTTATATATGAAGATCATCACAATGAGGATATTGATGATGAGAAATGCCCCAAATGTTGCTTTAGTGCCCTCCATTTGAACAGCTGCCTGGTAATCTGAAAGAGATGAAATTGGAACCACTCACTTTGGATTTGGTTAGTTAGGGCACTTTTTATGATGAATCTTCATGGGCATCTAGATACAAAAAAGAATGAAAGATAGATTACCCCCCCCCCCCGAGGACAGTATAAGTAGAAACCACACTGTTCACTATATGGCACCTCTGTGGCTTTCTGGTGGAAGCTCATGAAATGATAGGCTTAGGGGTGCTTGTGTTTTGGTTATTTCTAATGGAGAAATATAGATATCACCATGCATAGAGTAAGTTAAGGACGTAACCATAATGCACCATGCAAAAAGATCTGTTCATTCTAATTATATCGCCAGCATACATGTTAGTATTTTCAATTTATTTTCCCATTTTACACATTGAAATATGTTTAGTGCACAAAGCTATAATACACTGCAAAAATGGTGTTTAGATTTTAAACATGTTTAGGTCTAAACATGTTTAAAACCTAAACATATAGGCCAGTTAGGTGTCTCATCGACTACACATTTAGGAAATGAACACTTTTATTCTAATTACATAAATGTTTACGCTAAACATGTTTAGATGTTTAGAGTTGAAACAGTTGAATAATAGGTGTTTAGATTTAAACATCAATATGTTTAGATACTTGGATGTTGAATCCACACCAGGTAGCAGCACTACCTTTGAATGGACTATCTGCACATAGTTATAATCAAATGTTGTGACAAATGTCCCCCAAATCCCATGTTTATCATGGTTTCATTTTATAGAATGTCATGTGAATAGAAAGGGCAATAGATAATTGACTAGATTCACCTTATGCCACCATCATTAGCATTAAATAATCAATAAGCTCCATGCCTGACACCTATTTGATGTTATTCTGGAATAGATAAGGCAATGTCCTTCCTGCCAAGCTGTTGTACTTTCTCATTCTAATGCAGTGTGTAATACATGTACATGTATATAGCTGTGGCTGACATCTTTGGAGACTTTGACAAGTAAATACCTGCTGATCCTCCCCCCCAGTAAATGAGAAAACAAATAAAATATATCTCTTTTTTTAATGCATACATGTCTGCAAACCTTAACCCTCCATCAAATCATTTAATCATCTAAACACAAAAATTCATAAACACCTAAACACAAAAATTCATAGATATCTAAACACAAAGTTTTAACCTAAACACCTACATTTCTAAACACTTGAGCTAAGCACATTGTTTGGCTAAACATGTTTAGGAAGTTAATGTGATTACAAAAACGTTGCAAGAATATGTTTAGAATTGTGTTTAGGATCTAAACACCATTTTTGCAGTGTAGTAGGGACTGTTAAAGACAATTTCAGACCATAGGGGAACTTGCTGGACAAATCTCTGAAAGTTTGCATGCAGGTTCATTTTTAGCCCCTCTTTGAAACTAGATGGGGAGACATTGCGAAATTCTATTGGAACAACCTAAAATCCAAGATGGCTGCTATAGATGCCAAATTTTCAATAAAAATTTTATTATTATTACACAACTTTTGTGATTCTGGGTGCTTTTTCTGGATATTCCGTGCACATACCTGTCGATAGTGCACACCATGATGCATGCAGCATGACTTTTGTAAGGCTATCCATGTAAGGAGGCATGTTATCCATGGATAACATGCCTCCTTACATGGATAACATGCCTCCTTACATGTCCTTACATGTCATATGTTACATTTCATTGCCAAGGTAGGGGTCGAACCTGCAGTCTCCTGATCCCAAATCCAACTCCCTATGCAGTGCGCCACAGGGACTGACGAGAATAGCAGCAGTAGAATTAAGTTAAAATTACACCACTGTGGTCAGAGCTGCCTGTCCCATAGCTACATACCATATTTCTCCATTTATACGCCCAGGCTTGTATTAGTACTGTTTACTACCTAAACCTTTGACCAGGCCTTAACACGAGGATATACGGTACTGCGGGACGCATTAAAACCAAACCAAGCCGAGCCGGGTGCCAAGGTGTGTGGCCCGGTGGTCTAGTGGGTAGCGCACTGCACTCAGCTGCTAGAGGTAGGCAGGACGAGTCCCGGTCCGGGCGTATATTTTTTTCGCTACGCCCTCATGTAATTATCCTTTGCTAACACACACCCGTCATGAATTATCCCTTGATTACTTGTTCATTATGGTTGTGTAGTGGCTCAAAATGAAGGTCATTGTATGGAAAATCATACACAAAGGAGATATTGAATTCCGAGTTCATGTGCCTAGGGCCAGATTTCTGCTAGAAACTCCTTATTTTGCCCTAAAAAATCTCAATTTATCCATAAATATTGTCATGGCAACAGAGAATTGATGAACCAGGGGACAAATTTTCTATAAAAAACCCTCAAATTGCCATTGAAATCTCAATTTATGTTTGTGACCATACACTGTGGACAGTGTATGGTCACAAAGTGTCCACAAAAATGGCACGGTTTTCAGGCCTGTGGTGCAGCTTATAGCATTCTCCCAAAGTCAAAGTGCAGTTTATATGCAGGGTGACTGTAGGCAGAGACTGTTTGCCTCCTGATATTGTATCTAGAAATCCAATGGGTGTCTCTGTCTCTACCTCAAGAATCTCCTAAATGCGGGTATTACACTGTATGACTATAACATGGTCCTGTGTCTTTGACTGCAAACCTGAATAAACAGACCAGTGACATGTGTTCAAAGCACCTTGGCTGCATTTAACAATTTAATAACACCAGTTATAGCAGCAGGTCATTAGTCTAACCCTTTAAATCCCATAATGAATTCATGCATTATGCTAACCCTACAAGCCTGACCTCCGGCAATAGGGACCTGTAGGGGCTAAAATCAGTTAAAGGCTTGCAGGCGCGCGGTGTTTCTATTGAGGGCATCAGCCGTATGGAGCTCACGTATAAGGTGCACCTCGTGTACAAGGCGCACTCATAGCTACTCCCCAGGGCTGCATTGAAACATCCTGCTGACCAATGGGTATTGAGCACAGAAACAGGAAGAGAACCGACATGGTGTAGGTGGTGGAGGAGTCTGTTTGTGTAACCAAGGAGGTGTTGACCCTAGCTACCCCCAGTGGTTGCAGCACTGGTGGGAGTCTCTGTGTAGCAGACTGTCTCGCTGAATACTTGTATAATAGATTATACTACACATTAAGAGTTAAGCACTCTGTTTTGAAAGTATTTCTGCCACTGGGCAGGTGATCTGGCAGATCACCAACCAGAACCTCGTTCTGGTTAATATTGGGTTGAAATGGGATCACCCTGCCCAGCTGCACACTGCTATGGTAGAACACCCTATCACCCAGTAGTCTTCTTATCTCTCCATTACATATATCCAGAATCCTGTAGGGCACCAGTTTACAATATGTGGCCCCCAAGGGGTAAAGGGGAAATTATTTCTGGTCGGTCTGTGGTGCATATCTAAGTGAATCAACAGTCTGTACATTGTACCTAGCTGTAACATCTTGGTAGAGTAGCAACATCTTATACCCCTCTTCCATCAAAACCCATTTATGGCCGATAGTGCATCGCCGATGCATTTCCGATGCATCAGAGACAGAAATTGAGAATAGGAGATGATCGGGCCGATATCGGCCAAGAATCGGGTTCAGTGGAAGAGCTAAAAAAACAGGGTTTTTTTAGAGCCGATTTTTTTCTGTTCCGACAGAAAAAATTCCGACAGAAAAAATTGGGTAAGAATCGGGGGGCCCAACTATGGGGCTGGCAATTCAAAACTCCCAACACCATCAACTCTGACAATGGTACTTGAGGTACTCATGCCTTCCTTACGGCCGACACTCAAGGGTGAGAGGTCCCGCGGCCTTACGGCCCGTGAGTGGATGCGCTACCAACTGCGCCATGCCTCCTGGCTTGGCAGACTATACTGGATTATTAACTCTCGAAAGTCCAAAAATGGGTGTTAGAGCACCAGCTGCTTCCTTATAGTGCATAAGTAGTATTTTCACAGGGTTTTCCTTCACAGCCTTTTATTGCTGATATTGTGTGTGTGTATTATTAAGTGAAAATCTGATTTAAAACAACACTGTAACATTATACTTTCCAAGAATGACAGGTGATTCCCTTTTGCAATGGTGCTGCCACCTGGTGAATACTACACATTACATACATAGGTCTTACGAACCCATTAGATTCCTTCTATAGCATGCATGAATTAAAAGACAGTTGTATGGAACTATCATACAAGCGCGGATCCTACCATGTTATCCATGGGATTCTCAGTCCTTACATTCAAGGTTCAACCCCCGTCTTTGGCAATGAATTTCTGGTTTTGGGGATGTACGGTTTTAAGTATGTTCCTCTATATGAAAAAGTGCCTGATATCCACCCAAACAGTGCCTGATATCCACCCAAACATTGCGTGTTATCCACCTCAGATTGGCTCACATGGTCCATACAATATCGACAGGTATAAGCATGGGACCCAGAGGTCACCCCTTGCATATAAGATATGCCTTATGCGTAGGCTACCGTGATAGCCTACACATAAGGCACATCTTATAAGCAAGGGTGGACCTCTGTGTGCACCTTTCACAAGCAGAATAAATATGGGGAGGCTTCTCTCCATAAACTTCCCAATACTTCCCCGTCCCCATAGAGAGGTAAAAGGTGGTGGGGGAGCTCCAAGAAGGCCATAGAATGTTGAAGATCTATTCATTAGATATATTTTTAATTTTTTCTCTTATGTCCATAAAATCAGGGTGTGCATTATAGATGGGGTGGTCTTATACACGGAGTATTACGGTATCTGTGTAAGTGTCCTAGTTCCTCCACTTCATGGTATCCAGATGTCAAAAGTGATCTTATATTCATTGATGGAGGACACGATTATGGATCATTCAGTGCTGATTTAAAAAATCTGTATGTACATGCTTACAGGCAGTACCATGTCTTGATCGCCAATGATTTTAGGGCACCAGGTATAAACAAGGGATGCAAGGAGGGACCGAGCACGGGAAAGGTGAAATAACACCTCCGCTGCCTTAATAAAGGTAGAATCAACCTAAGCATGGTACTTATTCAGTAATACATCCACTACACAACTATAGTTGTGGTTTTCAGTGGAATGTCAGTTTTTAGACTTTATTTTATGTGAATAACTTCTTCCCGTAGAGATAGCATTAGGGAGCCGATCCGCACACCCCCAGTGGCGTAACGTGTGCCGATCCACTACAGCGGCCGATCCACCACTGCAGCCTCGTTCTGGGTGCATGTAAACATTCAAAATGGCGGATCGGCGCTTTTACGGGGAACTACGGTACCGGATTTTGATAATTTTTCCTTTTTTAAACCTCTAAAAACATAAAATAAATATAGAACTAAACTCCCCTGGTGTCCTCGGTGGCTGATCCACCCCTCGGGGGGGGTCTCCCCCTCGTGGTGGATCGGCCACCTCGTACACCACGGTCGTTTAGTTCTATCTATATATTAAGACCATTAATTTGCATTACGCCCGTAACTGAGAATGCATTGATGCACCCGTGTAGATCCATGAAGTGTATGAATGCAGCCCTGGCAAGTTATTCATTGATGCATCAATGCATGATGGGCCCTTGCATTAGGGGCCCATAAAGGGATATTATTCTAGCTATTGTTGGTTAAAACGTTAGCCCCATTGTCAGATTCTGGCTTATCTTTATTTCTATCCCCTAATGGGAAAAAAAGTTTATTTCGCCTTAGTGTAAATCATCACTTCATCATAATAGTTACCATTCAGAAATTACTTTTTACAAAGTTAGGGGACCACCTGATTGGCAACCCAGTTTGAATGCTGACAATAACTTATTGCTTTAGTGGTCATCTTTAAAAATATCTTTATTCATTTTTCTTAGTGCACAGAAAATATTTTTGGCGTTCTATAGAAAAAACCTTTTAAATGCAAAAATGTTTTTTAATGCAAAATGAATTTTCACATGCATGAGGCAAAATAGAAAAGGTTTCCAGTAGCCCGACTGACCTTAGCTCAAAAGGGTGGACATCATGATGTTTTGAAGATTTCTTTTAAATTTTTTTCGACTTTTTTTCAGTTTTTTATTTCAATCTTTATATTGGAAATTGATACACATGTTTTCTCATCATTTTTTCAAATTCTATGCAGGAAACCATCATTTCTTATGATAATCAGTGAAAATCTAGCAAAGTATGACTACATGAGGCCTTGGATACTAAAGAAAAAATAGGTAAATAAAATCTGACCTACCAACATTTTTGCACCTATTTGTGTAGTGATTAGGCTGAGAATGAGATTAGCCCTAACTTATGTATTTACCATATTCTCCCGTATATAAGGCGCATCCTGCTTATCAGGCGCACCCTGAGTTCAGAGAAATGCTATAAGATGTCACTTATATGCAGGAATATTACAATAGTAAAGTCTCCCATATATACACCAAGTGCAGTGTATAGACCTAAGCCCTTCCTTGTTGTAACTGCACAGTTTTAGAAGTTATATGAATTCATTCTTATAAGATTTTGCATGTAAAAAGCTTACACAAAACACTTAACTTATTTTCCTCCCTACTTCTGTTGTTAGACTTAAAACCCGGCAGTATTGGAAAGTCGTCACAACTGACGAGTTTAGGGTCGCCATGCCTAACGTCATCATTCTGACCACCCTGCATGATCCAAATGTATCAGATACATTATACAGATATGCTATGAGAGTGCCCCACAGTCTTTATTTTATGTGAATAACTTCTTCCCGTAGAGATAGCATTGCGGAGCCGATCGCCACACCCCCAGTGGCGTAACGTGTCTCGATCCACCACAGCAGCTGATCCAGTACTGCAGCCTCGATCTGGCAGCATGTAAACATTCAAAATGGCGGACCGCGGCTCGTACGGGGAACTACGGTAACGGATTTTGATAATTTTTCCTTATTTAAACCATCTAAAAACATAAAATAAATATAGAACTAACCTCCCCATGTGTCCTCCTTGGCCGATCCACCCCTCGGGAGTCGTCTCCCCCTCGGGCTAACGCCTTCAGGGGAGACGACTCCCTCGTGGTGGATCAACCACCTCGTACACCACAGTCGTTTAGTTCTATCTATTTATGCATATGGTCTAATTCAGGATGGGCATTTACTAATTCTTTAATTAACTTTATGCGTTGCCATTTGGAAGATAATGGGTGCAAAAACCATTTAATACAAAAATTCCCTTTAAAATACAGATCTGAGAAAATCTACCGTATAAAACTGACATTTCCAGTTAAGATACCTCTTTTGTGTTGATTGATTGAGTTACAGCTGATAATAGAAGCGCGCGCACCAACGAGATTGTAATGACCGATGATACAGGCTAGAAATGACCGGATAAACAGTTATAGGTGATGGGGGAATTAATGTTCAATAGATTCACACATAAGTGATACACTTTCACTGAATTGCATAAAGCTAAATGTGTTCCCAAAGTGATGACTTTAGGTTGTCACTGACGACCTACGATCATCACCTGTGACTACCCTATGACGGCGCTTGGTCACTAGGCAGCTGTCACATATAAGAATAGTATAGAAAAAGAACACTGTCAATGTTTAAGTTTAAACTCAGTGCCTATATCTCATGATAAAAAGCACTCAGATTATCCAGTGCCCGGGATCCAGTGTAGGTACGCAGAATTGTTCTGAAATGTGATGACCGTGGTATAATGACAAGTGATCTGTTGGTGGAACTAGTTCTGGCAATGGCCTGCAGAGGGCATCATAGTAATCCTAATGTTAGTGTCCTCTCTGAACACAAGGTAACAGCACTGAAGTGCTTTCTGGATTACGTTGGTTTGCTCCGTGACTTCCCATGTAAGCGGCCTGTTGTATTCCTGGATGTATTACTAACAAGACAATGGGACTGATCTGATTGTAGAGCCCTGTACTCATGGTTACACTGTACCTTAAAGGTATTCCTGAAATTCTTTTACTGGGTGTCCTCTCCGTCCTGTTTACTTAACAGCCATCCAAGTAACAATGTTAAAGAATTATTCTAAATAAAGTCAGAAAGACATTACCTTGACAAAGTCAGAGATGTGCCAGTTTGTTTGTTTGTTGTTGTTTTTTTAAACGCTTTCATCCCAAAATATGGGTCGCTTTTTTGTGCGACCCAAAGAAAAAATATTGTTGAAATTGTTGAACAGGATATTTCATTGAGTTATACATTATTTTTCTACCCACCCTGAGGGAATCGATGAAAATGTACCCCATGGCCAATCACCTATATGACAATCGTGAATGCGGCCCCTGCACTCCTGCATCATGACGACCAATGGGCATGATGCACTCCTGCATCATGATGACCAATGGGCATGTTGCGCTCTTGCATCATGATGACCAATGGGCATGATGCGCTCCTGCATCATGACAACCAATCGGCATGATGCACTCCTGCATCATGATGACCAATGGGCATGATGCACTCCTGCATCATGACGACCAATGGGCAAGATGCACTCCTGCATCATGACGACAAATGGGCATGATGCACTCCTGCATCATGACGACCAATGGGCAAGATGCACTCCTGCATCATGACAACCAATGGGCATGATGCACTCCTGCATCATGACAACTAATGGGCATGATGCACTCCTGCATCATGAAGACCAATGGGCAAGATGCACTCCTGCATCATGACAACCAATGGGCATGATGCACTCCTGCATCATGACGACCAATGGGCATGATGCACTCCTGCATCATGACAACCAATGGGCAAGATGCACTCCTGCATCATGACAACCAATGGGCATGATGCACTCCTGCATCAGCAGCCCTTAAAGGGTTAAAGAGTGCTAATGCCAAGGTTCTGCATGATACACCAATGAAGTGCTACATTGGCGCATCACGAGACACTCTGGGAATGTATCACACTGAAAGTTTGGTATAGATGCATGAATGTAGCCCAGGCAAGTAACTCGCCAGGGCTACATTCATGCCTCATGCTGACCCAACAGGGTTGATACACCCGGAGGGTCCTCATGATGCTCTAATGAAGCACTGGCGAGCAAACTCGTCTGCACTTCATTGGAGCATCATGGCCACCAATGGGCATGATGCACTCCTGCATGATCAGCGGTCCTGAAAGAGTTAATAACACCCCTCCCCCCACACCCACACAGAGAGTGTATAGAATACAGCAGACTTATACCAAAATGGACCCCCATGTCACTCACACGGTCACAGCTGGAGCATGCATATCAAGATGGCCACCACGCATGCGTACTTTAATTGTTCAGGTAAGATAATGATCAAGGTATATGAGCTGTACAATACTGCTAGGATGGATGGGGGGGTACTATCTCTTTGGGTATGTGTAATAACTGCTGCCCTACAGCCCTACCTTTCAGTGTTTGCGGAATTTGCCCACCCTGTGTATGTGGCTCCCCTGTTTTTCAAGTACGTTTTTAGGGGTGGTAGCCATTTGGTAGCCTAGGGTGGTAGCCATTTTGTAGTCTGGGGTGGTAGCCATTTTGGAGCCTGGGGTGGTAGCCATTTTGTAGTCTGGGATGGTAGCCGTTTTGTAGCCTGGGGTGGTAGCCATTTTGTAGCCTGGGGTGGTAGCCATTTTGTAGTCTGGGGTGGTAGCCATTTTGTAGCCTGGGGTGGTAGCCATTTTGTAGCCTGGGATGGTAGCCATTTTGTATTCTGGGGTGGTAGCCATTTTGTAGCCTGGGGTGGTAGCCATTTTGTAGCCTGGGGTGGTAGCCATTTTGTAGTCTGGGGTGGTAGCCATTTTGTAGTCTGGGGTGGTAGCCATTTTGTAGCCTGGGGTGGTAGCCATTTTGTATTCTGGGGTGGTAGCCATTTTGTAGCCTGGGGTGGTAGCCATTTTGACGCCTGGGGTGGTAGCCATTTTGGAGTCCGGACCTAGGACTAAAAGTTCACTGACTGAGTGATAGTTATTTTCAAAACCAGGCTCAGATGATCAACTTTCCAATTAACATACCCACCATTCAGACATTTAAAGTCATTTTCTTTTTTTTTAGGGGGGGGGATTTATGCCCTCTACGATCCAATCCACCATATAAGCCGCATCCTCTCTTTGACAGAAAGTGTAAAGCTGTAGCCTTGGGGTCTGGCGATTTGTAGCTAAGCTCCAAGAATTAAGCACTGCTCTATAAATATCCTCATATATGTAAGCCACACCCTGGCACTGTGATGTTGCAATAAGCCGCTTGTTCACGTATAACTATTGGCTACTCCTGAAAAGTTAGGTACTCACATCACACTTTTCTGGCACCTCACTTCCTGACTGCTTTTGGGTAACAGGAAAGAAGTTACAACATGAAAGACATTAAGAAAGGTCCTGAAGGTGGGGCACCCTTTATGCTATTCTACCTATTACCTTATTTAAAAAAAAACTTCCAGAGAGTAGTGTTGCAGTTGTTACCCAAACCATTGGTTGAGTACCCGCCCTCCCTCCTATACCACAGTATCACCTGCATCATGGTGGTATATATATGCACATATATAGTGAATAAAGGGCAGACAGCTTAACTTGTACATGTATATATGGATGTTAAGCCATGGACCAGAGAAGTGCAGAAACATGGTCTGTGCTGAAGCTCACTTATAGGAAAGATATATAGAAAAGAAGTGAGGTCTACGGAAAACCAGTAAAGGATATACGTATATAACACACCGTATACCTAGAAATACCAACTTACTTTCTTTGGGGGAGAAGAGATGTTTAGCGACATGGAGAGACAATTGGTGAAGTTGAATTGGTGATGTGCCACACGTTTGTGGCCTGTAGGAGTTTACCTGCAGGAGGAGACTGACTAACACATAAACCGCCACCCCAGTGATATGTTCTCACTGTTCCACACCATGGGCGTTTGGTACATGACATGGAATTAATCCCTACTCTCATAATGGATTAAAATATTATCCCTATCTGGAATAAGGTATCACCATCACTGGAGACACTGCGACTTTCTGTGACATGATCTTATGCACATGTCATTCTGACGTCACTCGAAGCTTATCCACAGGTCTTCAAAAGGTCACCCAGAATATAGACAGAGGTCATCCTGAGGTCACCCAGAGTATAAACAGAGGTCATTCTGAGGTCACCTAGAGTATAAGCAGAGGTCATTCTGAGGTCACCAAGAGTATAAACAGAGGTCATTCTGAGGTCACCCAGAGTATAAACAGAGGTCATTCTGAGGTCACCCAGAGTATAAACAGAGGTCATCCTGAGGTCACCCAGAGTATAAGCAGAGGTCATTCTGAGGTCACCAAGAGTATAAACAGAGGTCATTCTGAGGTCACCCAGAGTATAAACAGAGGTCATTCTGAGGTCACCAAGAGTATAGACAGAGGTCATCCTGAGGTCACCCAGAGTATAAACAGTGGTCATTCTAAGGTCACCCAGAGTATAAACAGAGGTCATTCTGAGGTCACCCAGATCTTACACAGAGGTCACCCAGACCTCATACTGGTTCACACAGAGGTAATTCAGGAAGGTCATCAGAGGTTACATAAAGGTCATTCAGAGGTCACCAAAAGCTCACACTGAGGTCACTCAGAGGTCACTTGGAATTTATTTAGAGGTCATTCAGAGATCACCCAGAGGTCATCTAAAGTTTATATATAGATAGTCAATAGGTCATCATGCCAGGATATTCCGCAGACCCAAACTCCGACGAAAGTCAGGTTTACCGGGATTCCTATGACGTACCATCTGGTGAGCATGCCGCGCACAATGGTCATGATACACACAACGGTCATGATGCACACAACAGTCATGATGCAAACAACAGTCATGATGCACACAATGGCCATGATGTACAGTCTTACGTCATATATGACGTAACACACCATGCCCATGCGTACGACCAAAATGGCGGTATAGTGATCCCGGCACCTGGTGTAAGTGGAGAACATCCACATCCTGTGTACGACGCAGCTAGACAGGAAGTCGGCCATGACTACCGAATGTACCGGATGGGTGCACGAACAGTGCTGCCCCCTACTAGCCATCATCATCATCACCACCATCACCAATCAACCCCGAGAGTAAGGACCGCCAAACGTAAGCGTGTCATCTCCTTTGACCAACGCAAAGCTGCTAACATCCGGGAACGCCGTCGAATGCTCAGCTTGAATGATGCGTTTGACCTTCTGCGCCGCACACTCCCAACATTCTCGTATGAGAAGAAGTTGTCTCGTATTGAGACACTGAGGCTGTCCTTGACATATATGTCCTTCATGATGGACATATTAAACGGGGCCAATCCGAGGGATGTGAAGCTGCTACCAACAAGGCCCCCCCAGGTGTCTGCAGCTGTGTACCGACCAATACAGTCAGTGATCCAGCCACAGCCACCCCAGGTTAATGAGACAGACTCTAACACTGCTTTTATGTACTACTAGCATTTATGGGGCTCTTCCACAGCCACCCCAGGTTGATGAGACAGACTCTAACACTGCTTTTCTGTACTACTAGCATTTATGGGGCTCTTCCACAGCCACCCCAGGTTGATGAGACAGACTCTAACACTGCTTTTATGTACTACTAGCATTTATGGGGCTCTTCCACAGCCACCCCAGGTTAATGAGACAGACTCTAACACTGCTTTTCTGTACTACTAGCATTTATGGGGCTCTTCCACAGCCACCCCAGGTTAATGAGACAGACTCTAACACTGCTTTTATGTACTACTAGCATTTATGGGGCTCTTCCACAGCCACCCCAGGTTAATGAGACAGACTCTAACACTGCTTTTCTGTACTACTAGCATTTATGGGGCTCTTACAGGAGGGTGTTGCTCATATGCCAAAATAGAGCTGGGAGTAGGTGCCCTCTTTTCCAAAAAGTTACCGCGGTACGCTCTGCTTCACCATTCAACTTCCGCTCACAATATATGTCTGAAAAGGCACCTGCCTTGCTTAAAAATAGTATCTGCTGCACTATTTCAAGTACTCTTGTGTAGACCACTTGTCTGCAACACAAAAACAAAGTTACAACTACAAAGAAAGAGACTGCTGCAGGTGAGGCACTTCTTAGGCAAAACTACCTTTTCTCACAGGAGCAACACCCTCCAGATGCCCCAAGTGTATCAAGAGGGTCTTGCAGATAAGCTAAGGAGGGCATTAAGTTGTAAATAGCTCACTATAAAAAGTCCCGCCCTGTTTCAACCTTCATCTTTCAGTCATCATATTAAGTTGAAAAGCTAGCTGCTATATCGAAAAATAGTCTGTATTACATTAGAAGGTGCCGTCCTGACTGCCTCTGTCTTGACTGCTATCATGTTGAGCAGTAATCATAGCTATGCGAAGATACTTGACTACTCCTGAAAAGTGACCTACTCACATCACACTTCCTTTTTTTAGCACCTCACTTCTCGACCACTTCTGTGCGTCTGTGCAATATAAATGAAAGTCAGGACTAAAATACAAGTGAGGTACTTCTTGGACAAAACTACCCCAAAAGTACCTATATATCGATCAATGGGCATGATGCACTCATCTGTTAGCGGTCCTTAACCCTTTAGGGATTGCTGATGCATTAATGCATCCTGTTCATAGGTCGGCATGATGCACCAATATAGTGCTGCATTAATGCATCATGCCGTTCAATGGACATGATGCACTAATGCATAAGGGGCCCTTAAAGTGTCAGAGGTTTAAACATTATGATTGTGAACAGGTTATTGTCCCAGCGCGGATATTTGAAAAAAGCATTTGATCTCTTGAACATTGGTAGACATAGATAAATGTTTATCAGGATGGATCTCTACATGTCTGATGTCTTTATGTATACATTGTAAATATGATATAATGCCAAAGCTAAGACGGGTAGTAGTTGTGATTTTGTTATATCATCGTTGATCTCCTTCTTTTGTTGTTGATAAATAACTTATTGGTTTATTTTATGTTATAATTGTGGTATAATTAAAAGGTCAGGGTTGTATGCACATTTGTTCGATGTGGTCGGTTATGCATTCCCCACCATTTAGTTTTACAGTGTATTATATAATGTACAATTTTTTGATTAACAGGTCAGATATCCCAATTTATACCACGATTCTGGCACTTCCGGTGGTTTTATATGCGATATATACATGGTATATTCTGCATATACCACTCATGTGCGTTTTTAGAATTTTTGGTATATACTTTTTCGAGGTCAAGTTGGACTTAGAATATTTTGGGAGACGCTGATGGACATAGAAATTTAGTCTCGCCATTGTTTCAATGTGAAAAATCGTCCCAACTCGTATGAGGATTGAACCCCGGCCGCAGTGGTGGTAGGCAAAGGCCTTAACCATAGCGCCAAACTGAACGGTGATAAAACCCAATGCGAAAGTAAATAAGTTCTAACCTGAGGTCCTAGTGCTATGTTTCCAGTCAGTTTTCGTCTTCATTCCAAGCTTGTCATGTTATAATATTAAAATCCCAAGAAGTATTCGATCCATAGACGAGGAATGCGTGCTAATTTTCTCCATTTCCTTTGATATAAATAAGAATCCAATGATTTTTCTATCGTAAGCGAGTCGCGGCCCAGTTCGCTCTGTGCGAAGCCATTGTTTTTGTTCCTTGCCGGGAGAGGTACCGCTGTGTGTACACTCACTTTTCGTATGGAATCCAACCATGACATGTTATAATATCAAAGTCCCAAGAAGTATTCGATCCATAGACGAGGAATGCGTGCTAATTTTCTCCATTTTCTTCGATATAAATAAGAATCCATCGATTTTCCAAACCGGTCCAAAATTTTTTGGCGTCTTCCTCATATGGCGAGCAGATGACCTATATCTACATCCGGGCCACTGACACACTTTCGCCGGACAAGGAGGCGGGTGGGAATGGCCGGACCGCGACTAGCTTACGATGGAAAAATCAATGGATTCTCCTTTATTTTGAATATATTGGACATAATACATATGGAGGGATCATCTAGAATGTCTAAGGATATGTATGTATTAATTTGAAGACTTGTCATGGTTGGATTCCATACGAAAAGTGAGTGTGAACACGGCGTTACCCTCCCGGCAAGGAACAAAAACAATGGCTGCTCGCAGAGCAGACCCGGGCCGTATCGCTTGCACTTACAAAATGTCTTCTTGTGGCTATATTCTGTGGATATCAGGTAAGAAATTAATACAAAATGGAGGAATTTGTGGTATAAACCTATTAGGTCATGGATATTGGAGCCCTAGGGGAGTCTATGCTGGATATACCCAGCATAGACTCCCCTAGGGCTCCAATATCCATGATCTATTAGCTTAGTAAACTGAGGTGAACATATTGAGGTGAAAAGGATATAGGCCCTATCATGTACAGAAATTGTTTATTATTCTTCTAACTAACACTCTAACAAAGGCTTTTTTGGGGGGGAATCTTAACACATTCCTAAACACAATGTCCCACTTTTGAAAATGTGTTTAAACCATAAACATGGTAAGAAGGTGTCTAGACAGAGAGCGTTTAGAAAATGCTTGTGTTTAGGTTCTGATGTGTTTGACTTTTTTTTAACCCATTAAAGGCAGCTGATACATAAACTCCCGGAGGTTCAGCATGATTCTCCAATGAAATGCTGCCAAGCAGTCTCGCCAGCACTTTATTGGTGAATCATGACGACTAATGGGCATGATGCATTAATGCATCAGCGGCCTTTAAAGGGTTAACTTAAGGGTGGGGGTAACATCAATCAGAGTTGACCTCTCAGGGTCCTCTGTGAGATTTAGAGGCTGGAAATATTGTGTTTATAACCTCCATGTGCTGAGATTTTAACACAAAAAAATGTGATTGGATTAGAAATTAAACACAATGTTAGCCTAAACTAGTTTAATTTCTAAACACCCAAATGACAGTGTATTAAATTCTTATAGGTCAAAGTTCTACTGTGAGATATATGTCCATCTCTAGTTTCACTAGGTTTTTAGTTGTCTATTTGTCTATTTATTCATTTTTCATTATTATTTTCTGTTCACCAATTTACTTATTGTTCTTGTTGGTGAGGTTTAAATAAATCAAAACTAATTCGAAATGAAATTGTATGTGCAGTGGTTACTGAACTAGAAGCAGACAGGCATGTAAAGAAGAGTTGGCTTCATGCCACAGCCTTTATAAAAGGCTGAACATAAAAGGGGAGCGGTTTTAGTTGGCTGGTAACCTGCCCGTATATTGGGGACATGCATACAGGCAGGCCATACCTAAGAAGTTACCAGTCAATCATCCCCTGTTTTCACCGTTACTCACAAGGAGGGCACCCTTTCATCCCAAAGGTACATATGTCTCTCCTATACCAATCTTTGGATATATAGACTGTGACTGGAGATCTAAAACTGCCATCTAGTGGAGTTCAAGTGAACCTCCCCCCAGAATCTGGGGAAAAGGCTATCAGGCATGGCCTGCAGTTATATGCCTACAATACCTGCAGGGCACCAGCGGAGGGTTTTAGCTGACCATACCTGCTGCAGCTGTGAAAAGTAAGGCCTACAAGTATTTACAGACAATTAGGGCCTCATTGAAAATTTTGTATCTTTTCTAATCCGTCCAACCTAGCCCAAATCTCTAGGGCATGTATTCTGCAGTACAGTCAAATTTGTCAGAGGTAAATTTTGAAATTATTCGAGACTTACCTGTAAGTTGAGGTATAATTAAGATTATACCGAGGGAACCTAGTAGTTCAGGGAATTTAACCACTGACAAAATGGGTTGGCCGTGCGCTGCCACGAACCCTCTACTCACCCGAACCGACTAAATTTGCCACAGAATCCTGACGCACAATATTTTTTGGGGGAGGGGGCTCATGAACCTCAAATTTGCTCTGCTGCATCCCCGTTGTTTATCAATTAAATTATATATATATATATATATATATATATATATATATATATATATATATATATATATATATATATGAAGGTCCGCACGTCAAATAACGCATTGCAGATTCCACGTCCATAAAAGAGCTGAGGATCTTATTTACAATTGAGAGTGGATATGGGTGGTGGGTGGTTATTATAATTATACGCATGAGTTGATGATGACTTAATTAGTTAGTAATTAGTGGTATTAAGTATATAACCGTGTACACCCCCAGAACACCTGTGTCATCGCACTTATATATGCATAAATACATGTATATAGGGTAAGTCACCCATGAACCGACCACTAGGCATTTTGATACTTTATGATGGCCACCCTAGGCATAGTACCTTCTTCTAGATATCATAGAATTACTTATTGATTTCAACCCATAAACTACAAGAGGTTGGCCTTCCACATACCCGAGACATTACTCATAAATTGTGAAAATAATGTATGGTGCATGGTTGTATTATTCCATAAATTGTAACATATTTTGTATTAATCAAAGGAATATCTATGAAATTAATACATAGGTTGGTTCTAAGAGCTATAAGAGCGCTCAAACTTTACATAAGAGCGTTCATGCCCCACTGCACACCAGCCACAGTCAGTTAGACTGAGTTTATGACATCAAAAGGTCCGACCTAATGGTTCACTGCACAATATAATAAGAATAAGGGTCTCAGTGTGCGACCTCATGGTTCAATGCACAAATTAATAACTTGTAAGTGAATGCAACCGGCCGTCACGGGTGCCTGAGCACCGCTGACGCCGTCATGAGTGTCTGAGCACTCTAAGGACTGAACAATGGGTTACATAAGCACGACGCCATAACCTTCCGGTCGCTCTAGCGTCGCTCCTGAGCAACCTAGGTCAAATATCAAAAATTCTATGGAAAGCCCATAATTAGACGGTCAGAATGAGCCCAAGATCAAGGCTGAACTCCCAGTATTAAGGAAGTTACGCCATGGAGACTGAATCGACCTCCGAGTGAGCTACAGACAAACCGGCGGGAGTTACGCGCCTATCCAGCGGGCATTATAATCTTGGCACATTCAGCTCTGCGCATGCCCAAAATGGCGGTTATACAAGCATAAACGGCCGAGATATGAGGGTCTAAAGATGCAGAACCGACCGAGACAATGGGGGCCATAGCGGCGTCCATGGGGGTCCTTTGTCCCCCTGTGACACTTGAAAGGGTCCCCTCAAACAATTGTAGAGTTAGGCAGATGCTGCTGGCTCCAGTCAGTCTGGAGGTGCTTTTCCAAGATTTGCTACAAATAGCCTGTCTGCACCTCCAGGAAGACACATCACCAAGAACCGCTCTAGAGGTAACATCTCCAGTCATCTCCTGCTACCTGCTATACCACTGCACTATGGTGAAACTATGCTAGACAGGCATTGGTTTCCTACCATTAGTGGCCAGAGGCTATCTTCTTCAAGACTTCCACCAGAGGGTAAAGTTATCCATTATTACATTATTCCTCTAAGCAGCAGGTCAGGAGCTAGGTGTGGGAACCCACCTAGAAGTATGCTGGACACTGTATTATTAATACCTCACAGGTGGAGTGGAACTGAACATTGTACTTTATAAGTTACTGTATGTTTACTGTATGTACTAATTACCTACATACTAACTACTGTATGATTGATATTTCTTACATGTTGCCTAAAGCTGAATAAACCAGTGACAACTGGAAATAACACTATTTTATTATGAGCCTGATGTATTTACTCCATACACCACTAGTCATATGATATTTCTCATATGACAACTTGATCATGCCAATTACCAGTATGACAAAGTGGTGGAGAACATCCTACTAAGATCCCATATCTCACAGGCTCATAGAAATTAAAGCTGGTAACACAACTAAAAACAATCATGCACACAGTAAGTTAAAGCTGGTACCGCAACTGGGAACAATCATGCACACAGTAAATTAAAGCTGGTACCGCATACACACAGTTAGACCCACTCCACCCACCCAGTGACCTTGACCTTGACACCATACCCACCAAGGTCACCAGTGAGATCTCCCACATACCAGTGAGATCTCCCACGTACCAGTGAGATCTCCCACATACCAGTGAGATCCCCCACACATCAATGAGATCTCCCACACCTCAGTGAGATCTCCCACACATCAATGAGATCTCCCACACATCAGTGAGATCTCCCACACATCAATGAGATCTCCCACACATCAATGAGATCTCTCACACAACAGTAAGATCTCTCATATATCAGTGAGGTCTCCAAAAACGTCAGTGAGGTCTCCCAAAACGTCAGTGAGGTCTCCCAAACGTCAGTGAGGTCTCCCAAACGTCAGTGAGGTCTCCCACACGTCAGTGAGGTCTCCCACACGTCAGAGAGGTCTCCCACACGTCAGTGAGGTCTCCCACACGTCAGTGAGGTCTCCCACACGTCAGTGAGGTCTCCCACACGTCAGTGAGGTCTCCCACACGTCAGTGAGGTCCACCACACACACATCAAGGCCTTATCAGTCAAGCTGGCAGAACAACACACAAAGACCTTACGTAGTCAGGGGCCTGTTGAAGAGGTCTCCCTCCCACCAAGATCTAGGAGGCCCGCAGGAGGCAAGCCAGCCTCCAATACAACAGACCCACACTCAGTGGACCCCACACCACCCACCCTGTCTACTCAGGGAACAACCAGTTCTCAGGGATCCAACATTTCCCAGGGATCTCTACAGGACGCCCAACTCACGCTATCTACCTCAGGGGAAGAAGGATCTGCCTCAGGGGGTGGATCCACACCCTCATCTAGATCCTCCACCCCAGCCCCAGCCTTTGACAGCCACTCCTCCAGAGACACCTCCCCCACACCCTCCATCATGGACACCGATGAAGGCCCCCAACCTAATCAGACAGCTGAGAAGATAAGGGCCTATGAGAAGGCCATCCAAGATGCAGTTACTGCCCTAGAGACCAACAAGTCCCAGCAGGAGGAAAGGGAGAGGATCCTCAACCAACAACTGGCAGAGAGGAATGCAGCAATAGATGCTCAACAGAAGGCCATGGAAGATCAGCGGAAGTCCCTAGAGAGACAACAACAACAGATAGCAGATCTCATGAAAATGGTATCATCCCAGACCCCACAGCCTCCCACACCTGCCATCACACCTGTTGTCACACCATCTGCCTCTGGATCCAAAGATGACATCATAATCTCCATGGTGTCCAACATGACCAAGCTCATAGACAATAAACAGCAGGACGACAGAAAGATCAGGATACATGAGGTAACAAAACCCAAAACCTTTTCACACCCATCACCACTCATGTCAACAGCATTATTCATTGATCACAAATTCCCAGAATATCTGAAGGATAAGTACAAAGTGACAGACAGTGACACCATGGTAACATATTTACCCAAGTACCTCGAAGGACAAGCACTAGCTTGGTTTGAATCCTTCAGGGAGAGTGCCACACCTGATATGTTGACATGGACCAATGTAGTGAATAAATTAAAAGAGTATTTTGCTACTCGAGACAATATAATCTCAAGGACTGCACTCCGTGCACAAAAGATAGATGAACCTGTTCTAGACTATGCATGCCATCTCAGGAAAGTGTGTAATGCCCAACGCCAGAATGATGAAACCCTAAGCAAGGCATTTACCCAAGGCATGAGGCCCTGGATCTCTATAGCTCTTGAGAACAAGAAAATAGACTCTTTTGACCAAGCCCTAGACCTAGCCCTAGAGGTTGAGACCCAAGAGAGATCTAGGAAGGTAAGGGATGCAGAAACCAACCCACAGCCTACTAAGAAAAAGATCCAGGAAATCAGCACTAGTTCAGATGAAGATGTTAACCTAATGTCTAGTGCCCATGTAAGGCAACAGGAAGCTAAGGTTGCATCAAGAGACCCTACCGGTAGATACAGAGGAAATAACTACGACCCCAACTACCAATCCAATAGAGGTAGAGGTAGAGGGGGCAACAACAACAGCCGGGGGGGTCACAACAGTAGGAAAGACAACAGCTCTTCCAACTCCAACAATGGTAACTCTTCATACAGTGATAGGAGAGACAGAACCCCAAGTAATGGCAGATCCTATAATAATCAAGGATCCAACAGTAGGAGCCAGAGTCCACATAGGAACTACAACTCTGGATCCTACAACAACTCTGGATCCTACAACAACAGCCAGGGTTCAAACAACTCTGGATCCTATAATCAAGGATCCAACAGTAGGGGCCAGAGTCCACATAGGAACTACAACAGTGGATCCTACAGCAACAATGGCGCCTACAACAATCAGAGATCCAACAACTCCGGTCAATACAGCAACTCTGGTCAATATAACCAGGGTTCCAACCCACGCCAGGAGGATTACAAACCTGACACAAGAGGTTACCAGGGGAACCAACAAAGTAACCCCCAAATACCACCTCATGTGATGGATCAGATCTCCAAACTCCTGGTGGCAAGCATCTCAACCACCCCACAGAACCAGGAAAACTAGGATGTCACAGTGCCGATGGGCCAGTGCACTGTGACACCCCAAATACAAACAATCAATCAGGATTAACAAAGATCCAACCAGAGACAATTGCTAGTGCCAATCTACCATCTAACAGACAGAGACGTCCATCAGTGATACACATCACCCCACCAGATTCATCATCAAAGGATACAGGTGAGAGTACCAAGCTTTCTATTGTACTTCTTCAAAATGGCTGTATCAATGCAAATCTATATGATGTTTCAGATGTACAATGTTTGGTTGATACAGGTGCTACTATCACCTGTGTCAGACAATCATTCCTCATGGATCT
Organism: Acholoe squamosa; assembly: GCA_949317995.1. Taxonomy (NCBI): domain Eukaryota; kingdom Metazoa; phylum Annelida; class Polychaeta; order Phyllodocida; family Polynoidae; genus Acholoe; species Acholoe squamosa. The sequence goes on along the minus strand of OX439045.1, from coordinate 73,808,732 downwards.
CCAAAAGAGATTCCATATCCAACTGAGGAAATCTAAAATCAACATCCACTTGGCAGATGGATCGGTGTGTCATGTTAGACATTCAGCTATGCTGAACTTTAGAATCCAAGGTGTCAGATTCCAATACCAATTTGCTGTAATACCCAACCTCACACAGCCCATTGTACTCGGCACAGATTTCTTAAGCACTACAAAATCTCAAATTGAATTTAATGTTGATCCTGAACAAATTCTCAAACCCATTAGGGCAGTGAGGGATTTTACCATCCCTCCATTCTCTGAACTTGCAGTATTGGGTAGGGTCACATCTACTCAATCACTGCAAGGGAAGACTGGAGTAGTAGATAACCTCCAAAGAAATAACAATGCCCCATATCTAGTTCAAAGGGCAGCAGTAACCCCCAGGGAAAATAACAAACATCCCCTAGTGTTACTCAACACCAGCAGGCGCCCACATAAAATCAAGAAGGGTGCCATCATAGCTCTATTTCAGGAAGTCAAGGAATCTGATTTAGAAAAACCTCAACAGGTGTCAGACACTACCCCACACACTGATCAATCCATCTCAGCCATACGGCCTGAGGATGTAACTCAATTCAGTGACACAGACTCAGACTGTGAGTCCACATATGCTGACCCTGAACCCAACTCAATCAGACTCTCTGAAATAGCTGCTATACATAGTGAGGCACATGACCTCGAGCCAGAATTGGAAGAGAATGTTCCACCAAAATCTGTGCTCACATCCAAAGATCAGCATGATAGATTAAAATCACTGCTGACCAAGTATGATGATGTATTTGTAGGAAAAGATGGAGACATTGGTGCCACACACCTGTATACACACTCAATACATGTAAAACCTGAGGCAGTACCATGTCATTTCCTACCATATAGACAAACACCAGAAAAACAGGCCGCTATAGGGGAAGAGTGTGAAAGGCTAGTACAACAGGGCATTCTGAGAGAATGTGCCGAGGGCCCCTGGGCCTCCAGATCCTTTTTAGTACAAAAATCATCGGGAGGCCATCGGCTCGTCACAGATTTTCGTTATTTGAACCAGAACACGATAAATCAAGCCTTATCTACACCCCGGGCCGATGACACTCTAGACATGATAGGGTCACTCAGACCAAGAGTATTCAGTAAGCTAGATGCCCAACAGGGATTTTTTCAAATTCCTATAAGACAGGAGGATCAGCATAAAACCGCATTCATAGCAAATGACAAAAAATATGTCTATGAAAGGATGCCGATGGGTTTAGCGACGGCACCGGCGGGATTCTGCCATCTAGTCACATTAATTCTGAACAAACTCAAGTACAAATGTGCCCTACCATACCTAGATGACATATTGGTATTATCACCATCAATCGAACAACACTTCCATGACCTGGAAGACGTGTTCAACAGCCTAAGAGTTGGTAAACTCAAACTGAAGAAATCAAAATGTGAATACTTCATAGACAGAATAGACTTCTTGGGAATGAGAGTCACACCCATGGGACTGCAACCATCTCCCACAAAGGTGGAGTCAATCAAAACCTTCCCAACACCAAAATCAGTCAAAAATGTCAGATCCTTCACAGGCCTATGCCAATACTTCAAAAAGTTTATCAAAGGTTATGCCCAAATTGCTAGACCATTATATGATCTACAAACACATCTCAAAGCATTTGTCTGGACAGAAGAGGCAGATAATGCTTTCAAAACATTAAAGCATGCCCTCTGTACCAATGCTCTTCTCAGATATCCAAACTATGAGAAAGAGTTCAGTTTGGCAACTGATGCTTCCAATGTGAGTTTAGGAGCTGTACTCTCACAGAGAGATAATGAAGGAGTGCTCAGACCAGTAGCCTTTGCAGGTAGAACCCTCTCAAAACATGAGAGAAATTACAATACCACAGAGAGAGAACTACTGGGAGTAGTGTATGGAGTATTACACTTCAGACACTATCTAGAGACTAGACACTTCCAATTATACACAGACCATGCAGCCCTAATCCCACTATTAACCAATACAGGACTCACACATAGATGGGCCAGATGGGCTCTAGACATACAACAATTTTCATTCACCATCCAACACGTGAAAGGTGATGATAACACACCACCAGATGCTATGTCTAGAAGAGAATACCCAGATTCTGGACCCATGACTAACCCTCCACCCCCACCAAGGAGAGTTAGAGCAGCCAGTAGAACCAAGTTTGCAAAAGTAACAAAGAAAGTACCATTCAAAAGGGATGATCCACCCAACACCATTGAAAGGCCAGAGACACCCATTAGGGGTATCTTGAAGCAATCTACACACTATGTGTTTTGCCACTGTGAGAGAGAATACTCACAACTCTTTCCAGATAATGACTTCGAGCCTATTGAATTCTCATCACTCAATCAGATAGTGAAGGCAACTCCTAAGGAGCCACCCTTCACCCCACCTGACTCAGATGATGAAGATCCAGAAGACACAATATATGCTATTACTCAAGCAACTTCTAAATCAGTCAGATTCTTTGAACCTATGCAGGGAGAGGAAACATCAAACCATTTGTGTCCTATGACCACACGCTCAAAGACTAGAGAAATGATTCAGGAGGGCACACCAAAACCCCCCACACAATCACAAACTATTCTAAATGAGAAAAAGGTCACAGGAAACAAACCTACCAAAACCCCACCTGCCAGGAAAAATGTCACAAAAGACACTGCATCTACTAAGTCAAAGAACTCTGAGACAAAGAAGAATGACAAAAAGCAAATTGTGCCTTTAAAGAAAAAGGTTGCCACTCCCATTAAGGCGAAAATAGGCCCTCCAAAGGAGCCTACACACCAAAACAAGAGTGACACACCCCAACAAAAGGCACAAGATAGGCCAATAGTCGATGAAAAAGAAAAAGAAAGAGACAGAATAAAACAACATGTGCTAGATATAAATCAACTACTGGATCAGATTCCCGACACATCCATCTCAGGTACAAACCTTGGCTTGGAACAAAGGAAAGACAAGGACCTATTGCCCCTCATACAGTATCTTGAGGATGGGACCTTGCCTGCACCAAAAGCACAAGGAAATAGAATCATCAACCAAGGCCAGACATACACCTTGGTAAATGGTACATTAGTCCATATATGCCCCATAAATTGGAGAAAAACCAATACTGTACCACTTCAAATTGTTATACCACAGCAATGGGTAACAAGTACACTACAGTATTTCCATGACTCACCTACCGGCGGCCATCTTGGTTCAAGTAGGATGCTGTCAGCACTCCGACCTAGGGTATATTGGAAGTCTATGCTAGCAGACACAACAAAATATGTTTCCACCTGCCACACATGCCTCACAGCAAAAAGGCAAGTACACTCACACAAAACACCAATGACAGTGAGAGAGTACATGACTTCACCAATGAAGTTCCTAAACCTAGACGCGGTGGGACCACTTCCCACAACTGCCAGGGGAAACAAACATATACAAGTCTGCATAGATTATGCTACCAGATATGCAACAGCTTGGGCTACTACTGACTTAAAAGCTGAGACAACAGCAGCAGAGTTCTACAAGAATATAATTTGTCATCATGGAACACCAGCCACTCTTCAAACAGACAATGGGACATGTTATACAGGTGCAAAGTTCACAAAATTAACTAAACACCTCAAGATCAAACATAAATTCTCCTCACCATACAGGCCACAATCAAATGGGCTTGTAGAGAGATTCAATGCTAGCATAGGCACAGCACTCAGAGCATTCTGCTCAAAGCACCAAAACAATTGGGATTCATTTATTGAACCCATAACCTTTGCATTAAACAACACTGAATCCCAAACCACAGGATTCACCCCTTTCTTCCTACTCCATGGAAGAAACCCAGCCACCCCAATGGACTTAGGGCTGGGAATACAGGAAGACATATCCACAGTAGCAGACCATGTAGCTAACATGATAACAAATCAAGATACCTCTAGGAGGAAAGCTATAGAGAGGGTCGCCAAGCTACAAAAGGAAAGGAAGGATAGATATGATAAGAAACTTACACCACAGGAAATCAAGGTCACCGACATGGTGTACCTAAACATACCAAGAATCCTGACCAACACAGAGTGTAAGAAACTTCAACCCCTTTTTATGGGACCATATGTTGTAGTAGATAGACCTAGTTCGACAAGTGCCAAACTCAAAAACCTGGACACCAATCTATTGGTGGCCAGACCAGTGCACATAGACAGACTGAAAAAGGTTATGGCTGTCAGAAATAACGAATTTGCACACAGGCTTATTCCACATGAGGCCAAATACTACAGCAAAATTGTAAGGAACAAAAATGATATCACCCTTACAAGAGAAACCACAGGCATAGGCCCTATCAAGCCTAGGCCTGCACACCACATACTAAGGAAGACATCTAGGTGTGGTGCAGTTTCAAGAAATTAGAAACAAGATTGAGATACCAAAAGACATAAGATTTTCAAAATGTATTACAAATTCTCTTCATCCACACATAAGACATGTGTGACTGATAATGAATTACTATGTATATAAAGCCAATCAAATTTGTAAATATATCAGTAGGTTATTGCCTCTGAAAGGGTCAAAGACTGGGACCCCCCAAGTAAAGCAGACATGAAGTCTAAGAAGAGTAAGGGTAACACAATGGAGTGTCTAAAGCCTAATCCCCACATGAAAGAGCGCGCTATGCCAACACAGCAGTCTATAGAGATCAATTGACCTTATAAGCTACACTCAGACAACTGTCTAGACGGTCATGAATGGCTGTCCTGGATGACAGGAGGAGCTAATTACCAGTACACAGATTACACAATAGAACCCCTCAGTTGCAGACACTGGAGATTAGGTACATGACTCCAGAGAAACAATACCAGGCCCACAATGGATGTGGGTAGGGTAGGCTACATAAGAAGCACTGTGGACCATAGCCCACCATCAGTCTTCATCCAGCTGCAGTCTGGAACACAAGTCTACAGGACCCCACTTGGGAATTAGCCAGCCCACTTCTCCATTAGGAGAGACTGCACTAGGATAAAGAACACACCTACTTCACCTTCAACCTGACCTTACCATTTACTGGTCAACCTCTATAGACTCACCGGACATATTGCCAAGACAGCTCAATCTTGCAAAGGTACAGTTTGAACCACTTCATTTAAAGTGTTACACCATACACTTAGACTTTACCAGCACCAAATCACTACAAATTTGACAAGACTTTAAACAGCAAACTTGCTTTACACAAGCACCATGGGGAGACTGAGAGTTTCACCCATACTGCTAACTATGCTGTTATTATATACTATAAAACCACTTACTGCAGGCTATACACCTGTGGTGAGACAAAACATAGGAGTAGTATTCAAACCTAGCCCTCAACCATTGGTCAATGGACATACAACCACAACACTGTTGTTAGCTATTCCCTACAAGATACCTCGGGCACCCGTTACCCAAGGATCCATAAGGGATAGAATACTCCATTTGACCACTCCTACTCTACAAGATCATACCTCTGGCCAAATTATCCAACAAGCTAAGGAGCTAGACACCTTGCTGGAAATTGCAGACAAGGAGATAAATGAAACACTAGCCTCCATCAAATTGTTCTTATCCAACCCCATAAACACATTGGACAAGGCCAAAAGAGAGGCCATACTGGGTTTTCTAGCACCCCTGTTTCGCGGTGTGCTAGGTCTAGCCACAGTAGAAGATGTAAACCAAGTAATGGGACAGCTCAAGAACATAGATGAAATACTAAGAAAATTTGCTAAACAAGATCAGGAAGCAGCTAGTCTCATTGAAAAGATCACAGACAGACAAGATAAGTTTGTCAAAGCATACATCCAAGATAAGAAGGTACTGGACAGCACAATCAACACCATAGGTGACACCGTCAACCTGTGGGCCTCTAACATGTCCAGGTCACTTGACTCATATTCAAGGCACGAGAAAACTCAAAGGGAGAAAATGCAAGTATTAAATGATGCATTAATTATCATAGCAGCAAGAATGAATACAGTTCAATCACTGCAAAGGACAAATGCAGCCCTGAGGATGCTATCATCAGGAATCCTAACCCCTGATATAGTACCACCCTCAGACCTCGCTAGATACCTAGTTGACATTAATAACAAACTTAGGATTACACACCCTGGAGCACAAGTCGCAATTAATGACTTAGATTTCTATTATTCACAGAAGCTGACCTCATACACTTACTCAGCTCACCATATATATATTCATCTGGACATTATAATTCAATCTACCACCTCGACCTTCAAACTGTACCAAATGATCACATCACCCATGCCTATAGACACACAGGAGACCCCCACCAGAGGAGTCACCAAACTACAAACCACAACTGAGTTTCTAGCAGTATCTTACGATGAATCATTATTTATCGAATTGGACTCAGCAGATATGCAGGCATGTGAAGGTACTACAGTAAAGGTATGCAGAGATGTAAATGGTAGAATCTATAAACACAGGCCTACTTGCCCTGTAGCCATTTTTACTAACCAGGCTCAACAGATTAAGGAACATTGCAAGTTTACAGTTTCACCACTGCAAGCACCTACCACCCATGCTATTTCCATTTCTGAAGATGAGTATCTGGTCACTACTAATGAACCCCATTACTTTATCAACTGCCATGGTAAAACGTCTGAAACTCGGAAGGCCCAGTCCTACTCAATCATAGGTGTACCCTGTGGGTGCACGATCAGTGTAGGAGAATTTTCTCTTCCAAACACAAGGTTGCCCTGTAACTCAACCTTATCATTTCATTACATTCTCAAGACAATTAATTTACCATTCATGACAGCACTTAACAAAATTTCTGAAACCAAACCAGATGAAAGAGAGAATCTTCCAAATTTCCCAGTAGTAAACCTTTCTAGAACCTTAGAAAAACTACAGGAAAATCCAATCATGGATGATATTACTCAACTAAATTTAGAGCCCTTTGCTAAAACAGTATTAAAAGATGCCTCCAACCTTGATAAGGAAATGGAAACGCGCTACGAGGAATCATACCTACGTCGAGTTACAGAGCATCCAATCTTCCAAAGCTTAGCACTCATCCTAGGGATATCAGCTCACATTTTTATAGTATACATACTACTCAAATTATACAGACTAGGAGGAACTGTAGCCTACCTGCCTACAGCCAAAGCATTCAGACTAGTCACCGAGCTGCCCCTACACAAAATGCTCCCAGATAAGAATCCTACCAAATTAACCCCTACAGAGGAAACCCACACCCCTTTCCTCACAATTCAGGAAACCCACACCCTGATAATTGCTATATTATTCACCCTGACCATCTACTCAGCCTACAGAATAATGAAGTACCTTAAGAAATTTGCACAGACACACTGTGGAAAGAAAAATGTGGCCAAGCGCACAAACCCCACAATATATTTTAAAATATATTGTGGAGACTCAAACTTCGCGCTACCCTTGAGGCCAATACCACATGAATTTGATGAGATTAAATCAGCAGCTGCCCCTACCTATAAGGATATAGTGGTTAAAACCTTCCCACTACCTAAGGCTATATTTACCTGGAATGGACCAGCAGTTATAACAACACAGAGAGGAGAATTTGCTTATCACCTCCCTCAGGTGATACACCTACCTTGGCGCACTAGGTTCAGCACTATACCAGCCCTTAAAAACAAAGGACTGTACTACTCCATGCTTCTCCAGAATGATTGTGGCACCAGCCCGGTGACCATGACAGCACTGGAAAATACAACAGATATAATTATTGACGAACAACAGGAGGAGACCGCAAGGTCAAACATGCAGACTATTGCTAATTTTCTAAACCACCAGCCCTCCCCGGTGACTGTGGAAACAGCCTAGACTGCCCACAGCCTAGGCTGCCCCCAGTCCACCACCAGGAGACAACACATCAGAGACAGTATTCAGAACTTTTCGGACAATTTGCCGGCCCTGAAAAGGGCCTTTGGAATGGCGGGTTTTTACACCCTAGGTTTCAGTCAGTCGGGATCCTACCACAGATCCTCGGGTTCAACATCGATGGGAGAGTCCGGGGCCGAGTCCGAGCCATACGTATGGCCGTGATCCTGCTCCCACTCAGCGAGCCGGGCCTCCAGCATCCCCAGCCCATACTCGGCAGCCGTGGATGGATTCCCGGATGCCGCAAGATCGAGGAGGGATGCCGCCAACAAATAATCCCATAGCACTCGCTCCCGCGGCCCTAGGTTATAATCCATGGGCCAGAAACCCATACTGCCCAAGGCCCTAGTCAGAAGGGCCACAGTGGCCCCCCGACGCAAGGCTGAGCCCAGGAAATAATGGCAGGAGTAATTACAGACCATCACATCACCATGCTCTATGATCTCTTTGTAGTTACTCACTATGTACCCATAATGGATGGTCTGGTTAGACTCAACCAGGGCCCTAGCTGGACTCCCCACCTCCATCACCTGGGGGACAGGCAGAGCAAAGAGAGCTTGTAGGTGGGCCATGGTACTACAGCAGTGACTTCCAGAGAGGAACTGATGCTCCAATACCAGCCACACACTCCTTAAATGGACACACACACACCCCCCCCCCACCCTGAACTGTCCACTGACACCAAGCTAGGCACTGCCACAGACACATGCCAAAATCTGGCACCTAACACCTCAAGTGCCACCACTGCATGAGCACACCAGGGAGGAGACTCACATCTCACTCCTGACACACCTCCACTGTCAATGAAATTATCAAAGTATTAGAAAAAAGAAAAATTTATATACACAGCCACTTGTTGATGTATAATATGAAAATCTATGGTATTCTCACAAAAATCAATGATTAATGCGCGCATATACGCGCAAAATTGCGAAATTGCAAATTACAAAGTGTAAAATTGTACAAATCTAACATTAATATACATGAATGCAGGTAGATAACTAAGACAGTTTTTGTACCCACTAGCACTTGTATACTATGCCAAGGTTTACTTAAAGTAACACACTTTAGGTATCCAAGAAAATTGTTGGAAAAATGAATGAAAAAAAAAAAAAAAAAAAAAAAATTGTTGAGAAAATTGTTGACATAAAACATGTTTACTTAAGATACTCACCAAATAAATCTCTTTCAGGGACACATACTCAAAAGGCTAGGGGAATAGTCAATTAAGCAGCGGCCCACTGCCGAAATTGCCAATTAATACACCCATATAGCAAAATCAATGAGTAACTCAGAGACAAACAAGCCTATTGTACATGAAGTACTTTGTTTTTCCGGCCCTCGGAAAAATTTGTCTCAAATCCCATAAATTGAATAGTGTAATCTAGATTGTACGTTTGTACCCAATTTGCACACAAAATTGTATGTTTGCACACCAGATTGTACGCTTGTACCCAATTTGCACACTAAAATTGTATGTTTGCACACCAGATTGTACGCTTGTACCCAATTTGCACACTAAAATTGTATGTTGCACACCAGATTGTACGCTTGTACCCAATTTGCACACTAAAATTGTATGTTTGCACACCAGATTGTACGCTTGTACCCAATTTGCACACAAAAGTTGTATGTTTGCACACTAGATTGTAAGTTGTATCCAATTTACATTTGAATTATATGTTGCACATTATACTGTATGTCTGTACCCAATTCATACACTGAAGTCAGATTTTTAGAAAATCAACATTTCTATGTGTATCCAAGCTGTACGCAAAATTATATTTGTACATACAGAAACTATCAATTGAACGCAAAATTATACATTGGCATACTAAAATTGCCAAATGCACGCGAAATTATATATTTGCACACTAAAAATGCCAAATATACGCGAAAATTATATATTTGCACACTTAAATTGCCAAATGTACGCGAAATTATATATTTGCACACTAAAATTGCCAAATATACGCGAAAATTATATATTTGCACACTGAAATTGCCAAATGTACGCAAAAATTATATATTTGCATACTGAAATTGTCAATTAAACGCAATTACACGCGAAATTGTAAATTTGCACACTGAAATTGTCATTTATGTTCAATTTGCACGCTAAATTGAATATTAAATGCCAAAATTGCACACTATTTGCCAAATTGTATGTTGTACATAAAAATGGAAAATTGTACCCAAAATTGATGTTACATAAGCAAATAAGCTCTGGTATAGTAAGATATAGAAACTCGGAAATGTACTTATACCCAGGAGAAAATTGTTTATACTGACAAAGCTCTACCACAAAAATTGCATTTGAAGCACTCCCCATTACTTCAAATCCTCTTACAAAAACAGTATATAACTCCAAAAATAAGGTAAAAATTGTATAAATTGTACATTCCCTCGGCGAAATGACGGAGTTTCGCATTCTTTCGGGGGAGAGGGAGTATTCTATGATATACCATTTTATTATTCCATAAATTGTAACATATTTTGTATTAATCAAAGGAATATCTATGAAATTAATACATAGGTTGGTTCTAAGAGCTATAAGAGCGCTCAAACTTTACATAAGAGCGTTCATGCCCCACTGCACACCAGCTGTCATACTAGTAATTGGCATGATCAAGTTGTCATATGAGAAATATCATATGACTAGTGGTGTAAGGAGTAAATACATCAGGCTCATAATAAAATAGTGTTATTTCCAGTTGTCACTGGTTTATTCAGCTTTAGGCAACATGTAAGAAATATCAATCATACAGTAGTTGGTATGTAGGTAATTAGTACATACAGTAAACATACAGTAATTTATAAAGTACAATGTTCAGTTCCACTCCACCTGTGAGGTATTAATAATACAGTGTCCAGCATACTTCTAGGTGGGTTCCCACACCTAGCTCCTGACCTGCTGCTTAGAGGAATAATGTAATAATGGATAACTTTACCCTCTGGTGGAAGTCTTGAAGAAGATAGCCTCTGGCCACTAATGGTAGGAAACCAATGCCTGTCTAGCATAGTTTCACCATAGTGCAGTGGTATAGCAGGTAGCAGGAGATGACTGGAGATGTTACCTCTAGAGCGGTTCTTGGTGATGTGTCTTCCTGGAGGTGCAGACAGGCTATTTGTAGCAAATCTTGGAAAAGCACCTCCAGACTGACTGGAGCCAGCAGCATCTGCCTAACTCTACAATTGTTTGAGGGGACCCTTTCAAGTGTCACAGGGGGACAAAGGACCCCCATGGACGCCGCTATGGCCCCCATTGTCTCGGTCGGTTCTGCATCTTTAGACCCTCATATCTCGGCCGTTTATGCTTGTATAACCGCCATTTTGGGCATGCGCAGAGCTGAATGTGCCAAGATTATAATGCCCGCTGGATAGGCGCGTAACTCCCGCCGGTTTGTCTGTAGCTCACTCGGAGGTCGATTCAGTCTCCATGGCGTAACTTCCTTAATACTGGGAGTTCAGCCTTGATCTTGGGCTCATTCTGACCGTCTAATTATGGGCTTTCCATAGAATTTTTGATATTTGACCTAGGTCGCTCAGGAGCGACGCTAGAGCGACCGGAAGGTTATGGCGTCGTGCTTATGTAACCCATTGTTCAGTCCTTAGAGTGCTCAGACACTCATGACGGCGTCAGCGGTGCTCAGGCACCCGTGACGGCCGGTTGCATTCACTTACAAGTTATTAATTTGTGCATTGAACCATGAGGTCGCACACTGAGACCCTTATTCTTATTATATTGTGCAGTGAACCATTAGGTCGGACCTTTTGATGTCATAAACTCAGTCTAACTGACTGTGGCTGGTGTGCAGTGGGGCATGAACGCTCTTATGTAAAGTTTGAGCGCTCTTATAGCTCTTAGAACCAACCTATGTATTAATTTCATAGATATTCCTTTGATTAATACAAAATATGTTACAATTTATGGAATAATAAAATGGTATATCATAGAATACTCCCTCTCCCCCGAAAGAATGCGAAACTCCGTCATTTCGCCGAGGGAATGTACAATTTATACAATTTTTACCTTATTTTTGGAGTTATATACTGTTTTTGTAAGAGGATTTGAAGTAATGGGGAGTGCTTCAAATGCAATTTTTGTGGTAGAGCTTTGTCAGTATAAACAATTTTCTCCTGGGTATAAGTACATTTCCGAGTTTCTATATCTTACTATACCAGAGCTTATTTGCTTATGTAACATCAATTTTGGGTACAATTTTCCATTTTTATGTACAACATACAATTTGGCAAATAGTGTGCAATTTTGGCATTTAATATTCAATTTAGCGTGCAAATTGAACATAAATGACAATTTCAGTGTGCAAATTTACAATTTCGCGTGTAATTGCGTTCAATTGACAATTTCAGTATGCAAATATATAATTTTTGCGTACATTTGGCAATTTCAGTGTGCAAATATATAATTTTCGCGTATATTTGGCAATTTTAGTGTGCAAATATATAATTTCGCGTACATTTGGCAATTTAAGTGTGCAAATATATAATTTTAGTGTGCAAATTGGGTACAAGCGTACAATCTGGTGTGCAAACATACAATTTTGTGTGCAAATTGGGTACAAACGTACAATCTAGATTACACTATTCAATTTATGGGATTTGAGACAAATTTTTCCGAGGGCCGGAAAAACAAAGTACTTCATGTACAATAGGCTTGTTTGTCTCTGAGTTACTCATTGATTTTGCTATATGGGTGTATTAATTGGCAATTTCGGCAGTGGGCCGCTGCTTAATTGACTATTCCCCTAGCCTTTTGAGTATGTGTCCCTGAAAGAGATTTATTTGGTGAGTATCTTAAGTAAACATGTTTTATGTCAACAATTTTCTCAACAATTTTTTTTTTTTTTTTTTTTTTTCATTCATTTTTCCAACAATTTTCTTGGATACCTAAAGTGTGTTACTTTAAGTAAACCTTGGCATAGTATACAAGTGCTAGTGGGTACAAAAACTGTCTTAGTTATCTACCTGCATTCATGTATATTAATGTTAGATTTGTACAATTTTACACTTTGTAATTTGCAATTTCGCAATTTTGCGCGTATATGCGCGCATTAATCATTGATTTTTGTGAGAATACCATAGATTTTCATATTATACATCAACAAGTGGCTGTGTATATAAATTTTTCTTTTTTCTAATACTTTGATAATTTCATTGACAGTGGAGGTGTGTCAGGAGTGAGATGTGAGTCTCCTCCCTGGTGTGCTCATGCAGTGGTGGCACTTGAGGTGTTAGGTGCCAGATTTTGGCATGTGTCTGTGGCAGTGCCTAGCTTGGTGTCAGTGGACAGTTCAGGGTGGGGGGGGGGTGTGTGTGTGTCCATTTAAGGAGTGTGTGGCTGGTATTGGAGCATCAGTTCCTCTCTGGAAGTCACTGCTGTAGTACCATGGCCCACCTACAAGCTCTCTTTGCTCTGCCTGTCCCCCAGGTGATGGAGGTGGGGAGTCCAGCTAGGGCCCTGGTTGAGTCTAACCAGACCATCCATTATGGGTACATAGTGAGTAACTTCAAAGAGATCATAGAGCATGGTGATGTGATGGTCTGTAATTACTCCTGCCATTATTTCCTGGGCTCAGCCTTGCGTCGGGGGGCCACTGTGGCCCTTCTGACTAGGGCCTTGGGCAGTATGGGTTTCTGGCCCATGGATTATAACCTAGGGCCGCGGGAGCGAGTGCTATGGGATTATTTGTTGGCGGCATCCCTCCTCGATCTTGCGGCATCCGGGAATCCATCCACGGCTGCCGAGTATGGGCTGGGGATGCTGGAGGCCCGGCTCGCTGAGTGGGAGCAGGATCACGGCCATACGTATGGCTCGGACTCGGCCCCGGACTCTCCCATCGATGTTGAACCCGAGGATCTGTGGTAGGATCCCGACTGACTGAAACCTAGGGTGTAAAAACCCGCCATTCCAAAGGCCCTTTTCAGGGCCGGCAAATTGTCCGAAAAGTTCTGAATACTGTCTCTGATGTGTTGTCTCCTGGTGGTGGACTGGGGGCAGCCTAGGCTGTGGGCAGTCTAGGCTGTTTCCACAGTCACCGGGGAGGGCTGGTGGTTTAGAAAATTAGCAATAGTCTGCATGTTTGACCTTGCGGTCTCCTCCTGTTGTTCGTCAATAATTATATCTGTTGTATTTTCCAGTGCTGTCATGGTCACCGGGCTGGTGCCACAATCATTCTGGAGAAGCATGGAGTAGTACAGTCCTTTGTTTTTAAGGGCTGGTATAGTGCTGAACCTAGTGCGCCAAGGTAGGTGTATCACCTGAGGGAGGTGATAAGCAAATTCTCCTCTCTGTGTTGTTATAACTGCTGGTCCATTCCAGGTAAATATAGCCTTAGGTAGTGGGAAGGTTTTAACCACTATATCCTTATAGGTAGGGGCAGCTGCTGATTTAATCTCATCAAATTCATGTGGTATTGGCCTCAAGGGTAGCGCGAAGTTTGAGTCTCCACAATATATTTTAAAATATATTGTGGGGTTTGTGCGCTTGGCCACATTTTTCTTTCCACAGTGTGTCTGTGCAAATTTCTTAAGGTACTTCATTATTCTGTAGGCTGAGTAGATGGTCAGGGTGAATAATATAGCAATTATCAGGGTGTGGGTTTCCTGAATTGTGAGGAAAGGGGTGTGGGTTTCCTCTGTAGGGGTTAATTTGGTAGGATTCTTATCTGGGAGCATTTTGTGTAGGGGCAGCTCGGTGACTAGTCTGAATGCTTTGGCTGTAGGCAGGTAGGCTACAGTTCCTCCTAGTCTGTATAATTTGAGTAGTATGTATACTATAAAAATGTGAGCTGATATCCCTAGGATGAGTGCTAAGCTTTGGAAGATTGGATGCTCTGTAACTCGACGTAGGTATGATTCCTCGTAGCGCGTTTCCATTTCCTTATCAAGGTTGGAGGCATCTTTTAATACTGTTTTAGCAAAGGGCTCTAAATTTAGTTGAGTAATATCATCCATGATTGGATTTTCCTGTAGTTTTTCTAAGGTTCTAGAAAGGTTTACTACTGGGAAATTTGGAAGATTCTCTCTTTCATCTGGTTTGGTTTCAGAAATTTTGTTAAGTGCTGCCATGAATGGTAAATTAATTGTCTTGAGAATGTAATGAAATGATAAGGTTGAGTTACAGGGCAACCTTGTGTTTGGAAGAGAAAATTCTCCTACACTGATCGTGCACCCACAGGGTACACCTATGATTGAGTAGGACTGGGCCTTCCGAGTTTCAGACGTTTTACCATGGCAGTTGATAAAGTAATGGGGTTCATTAGTAGTGACCAGATACTCATCTTCAGAAATGGAAATAGCATGGGTGGTAGGTGCTTGCAGTGGTGAAACTGTAAACTTGCAATGTTCCTTAATCTGTTGAGCCTGGTTAGTAAAAATGGCTACAGGGCAAGTAGGCCTGTGTTTATAGATTCTACCATTTACATCTCTGCATACCTTTACTGTAGTACCTTCACATGCCTGCATATCTGCTGAGTCCAATTCGATAAATAATGATTCATCGTAAGATACTGCTAGAAACTCAGTTGTGGTTTGTAGTTTGGTGACTCCTCTGGTGGGGGTCTCCTGTGTGTCTATAGGCATGGGTGATGTGATCATTTGGTACAGTTTGAAGGTCGAGGTGGTAGATTGAATTATAATGTCCAGATGAATATATATATGGTGAGCTGAGTAAGTGTATGAGGTCAGCTTCTGTGAATAATAGAAATCTAAGTCATTAATTGCGACTTGTGCTCCAGGGTGTGTAATCCTAAGTTTGTTATTAATGTCAACTAGGTATCTAGCGAGGTCTGAGGGTGGTACTATATCAGGGGTTAGGATTCCTGATGATAGCATCCTCAGGGCTGCATTTGTCCTTTGCAGTGATTGAACTGTATTCATTCTTGCTGCTATGATAATTAATGCATCATTTAATACTTGCATTTTCTCCCTTTGAGTTTTCTCGTGCCTTGAATATGAGTCAAGTGACCTGGACATGTTAGAGGCCCACAGGTTGACGGTGTCACCTATGGTGTTGATTGTGCTGTCCAGTACCTTCTTATCTTGGATGTATGCTTTGACAAACTTATCTTGTCTGTCTGTGATCTTTTCAATGAGACTAGCTGCTTCCTGATCTTGTTTAGCAAATTTTCTTAGTATTTCATCTATGTTCTTGAGCTGTCCCATTACTTGGTTTACATCTTCTACTGTGGCTAGACCTAGCACACCGCGAAACAGGGGTGCTAGAAAACCCAGTATGGCCTCTCTTTTGGCCTTGTCCAATGTGTTTATGGGGTTGGATAAGAACAATTTGATGGAGGCTAGTGTTTCATTTATCTCCTTGTCTGCAATTTCCAGCAAGGTGTCTAGCTCCTTAGCTTGTTGGATAATTTGGCCAGAGGTATGATCTTGTAGAGTAGGAGTGGTCAAATGGAGTATTCTATCCCTTATGGATCCTTGGGTAACGGGTGCCCGAGGTATCTTGTAGGGAATAGCTAACAACAGTGTTGTGGTTGTATGTCCATTGACCAATGGTTGAGGGCTAGGTTTGAATACTACTCCTATGTTTTGTCTCACCACAGGTGTATAGCCTGCAGTAAGTGGTTTTATAGTATATAATAACAGCATAGTTAGCAGTATGGGTGAAACTCTCAGTCTCCCCATGGTGCTTGTGTAAAGCAAGTTTGCTGTTTAAAGTCTTGTCAAATTTGTAGTGATTTGGTGCTGGTAAAGTCTAAGTGTATGGTGTAACACTTTAAATGAAGTGGTTCAAACTGTACCTTTGCAAGATTGAGCTGTCTTGGCAATATGTCCGGTGAGTCTATAGAGGTTGACCAGTAAATGGTAAGGTCAGGTTGAAGGTGAAGTAGGTGTGTTCTTTATCCTAGTGCAGTCTCTCCTAATGGAGAAGTGGGCTGGCTAATTCCCAAGTGGGGTCCTGTAGACTTGTGTTCCAGACTGCAGCTGGATGAAGACTGATGGTGGGCTATGGTCCACAGTGCTTCTTATGTAGCCTACCCTACCCACATCCATTGTGGGCCTGGTATTGTTTCTCTGGAGTCATGTACCTAATCTCCAGTGTCTGCAACTGAGGGGTTCTATTGTGTAATCTGTGTACTGGTAATTAGCTCCTCCTGTCATCCAGGACAGCCATTCATGACCGTCTAGACAGTTGTCTGAGTGTAGCTTATAAGGTCAATTGATCTCTATAGACTGCTGTGTTGGCATAGCGCGCTCTTTCATGTGGGGATTAGGCTTTAGACACTCCATTGTGTTACCCTTACTCTTCTTAGACTTCATGTCTGCTTTACTTGGGGGGTCCCAGTCTTTGACCCTTTCAGAGGCAATAACCTACTGATATATTTACAAATTTGATTGGCTTTATATACATAGTAATTCATTATCAGTCACACATGTCTTATGTGTGGATGAAGAGAATTTGTAATACATTTTGAAAATCTTATGTCTTTTGGTATCTCAATCTTGTTTCTAATTTCTTGAAACTGCACCACACCTAGATGTCTTCCTTAGTATGTGGTGTGCAGGCCTAGGCTTGATAGGGCCTATGCCTGTGGTTTCTCTTGTAAGGGTGATATCATTTTTGTTCCTTACAATTTTGCTGTAGTATTTGGCCTCATGTGGAATAAGCCTGTGTGCAAATTCGTTATTTCTGACAGCCATAACCTTTTTCAGTCTGTCTATGTGCACTGGTCTGGCCACCAATAGATTGGTGTCCAGGTTTTTGAGTTTGGCACTTGTCGAACTAGGTCTATCTACTACAACATATGGTCCCATAAAAAGGGGTTGAAGTTTCTTACACTCTGTGTTGGTCAGGATTCTTGGTATGTTTAGGTACACCATGTCGGTGACCTTGATTTCCTGTGGTGTAAGTTTCTTATCATATCTATCCTTCCTTTCCTTTTGTAGCTTGGCGACCCTCTCTATAGCTTTCCTCCTAGAGGTATCTTGATTTGTTATCATGTTAGCTACATGGTCTGCTACTGTGGATATGTCTTCCTGTATTCCCAGCCCTAAGTCCATTGGGGTGGCTGGGTTTCTTCCATGGAGTAGGAAGAAAGGGGTGAATCCTGTGGTTTGGGATTCAGTGTTGTTTAATGCAAAGGTTATGGGTTCAATAAATGAATCCCAATTGTTTTGGTGCTTTGAGCAGAATGCTCTGAGTGCTGTGCCTATGCTAGCATTGAATCTCTCTACAAGCCCATTTGATTGTGGCCTGTATGGTGAGGAGAATTTATGTTTGATCTTGAGGTGTTTAGTTAATTTTGTGAACTTTGCACCTGTATAACATGTCCCATTGTCTGTTTGAAGAGTGGCTGGTGTTCCATGATGACAAATTATATTCTTGTAGAACTCTGCTGCTGTTGTCTCAGCTTTTAAGTCAGTAGTAGCCCAAGCTGTTGCATATCTGGTAGCATAATCTATGCAGACTTGTATATGTTTGTTTCCCCTGGCAGTTGTGGGAAGTGGTCCCACCGCGTCTAGGTTTAGGAACTTCATTGGTGAAGTCATGTACTCTCTCACTGTCATTGGTGTTTTGTGTGAGTGTACTTGCCTTTTTGCTGTGAGGCATGTGTGGCAGGTGGAAACATATTTTGTTGTGTCTGCTAGCATAGACTTCCAATATACCCTAGGTCGGAGTGCTGACAGCATCCTACTTGAACCAAGATGGCCGCCGGTAGGTGAGTCATGGAAATACTGTAGTGTACTTGTTACCCATTGCTGTGGTATAACAATTTGAAGTGGTACAGTATTGGTTTTTCTCCAATTTATGGGGCATATATGGACTAATGTACCATTTACCAAGGTGTATGTCTGGCCTTGGTTGATGATTCTATTTCCTTGTGCTTTTGGTGCAGGCAAGGTCCCATCCTCAAGATACTGTATGAGGGGCAATAGGTCCTTGTCTTTCCTTTGTTCCAAGCCAAGGTTTGTACCTGAGATGGATGTGTCGGGAATCTGATCCAGTAGTTGATTTATATCTAGCACATGTTGTTTTATTCTGTCTCTTTCTTTTTCTTTTTCATCGACTATTGGCCTATCTTGTGCCTTTTGTTGGGGTGTGTCACTCTTGTTTTGGTGTGTAGGCTCCTTTGGAGGGCCTATTTTCGCCTTAATGGGAGTGGCAACCTTTTTCTTTAAAGGCACAATTTGCTTTTTGTCATTCTTCTTTGTCTCAGAGTTCTTTGACTTAGTAGATGCAGTGTCTTTTGTGACATTTTTCCTGGCAGGTGGGGTTTTGGTAGGTTTGTTTCCTGTGACCTTTTTCTCATTTAGAATAGTTTGTGATTGTGTGGGGGGTTTTGGTGTGCCCTCCTGAATCATTTCTCTAGTCTTTGAGCGTGTGGTCATAGGACACAAATGGTTTGGTGTTTCCTCTCCCTGCATTGGTTCAAAGAATCTGACTGATTTAGAAGTTGCTTGAGTAATAGCATATATTGTGTCTTCTGGATCTTCATCGTCTGAGTCAGGTGGGGTGAAGGGTGGCTCCTTAGGAGTTGCCTTCACTATCTGATTGAGTGATGAGAATTCAATAGGCTCGAAGTCATTATCTGGAAAGAGTTGTGAGTATTCTCTCTCACAGTGGCAAAACACATAGTGTGTAGATTGCTTCAAGATACCCCTAATGGGTGTCCCTGGCCTTTCAATGGTGTTGGGTGGATCATCCCTTTTGAATGGTACTTTCTTTGTTACTTTTGCAAACTTGGTTCTACTGGCTGCTCTAACTCTCCTTGGTGGGGGTGGAGGGTTAGTCGTGGGTCCAGAGTCTGGGTATTCTCTTCTAGACATAGCATCTGGTGGTGTGTTATCATCACCTTTCACGTGTTGGATGGTGAATGAAAATTGTTGTATGTCTAGAGCCCATCTGGCCCATCTATGTGTGAGTCCTGTATTGGTTAATAGTGGGATTAGGGCTGCATGGTCTGTGTATAGTTGGAAGTGTCTGGTCTCTAGATAGTGTCTGAAGTGTAATACTCCATACACTACTCCCAGTAGTTCTCTCTCTGTGGTATTGTAATTTCTCTCATGTTTTGAGAGGGTTCTACCTGCAAAGGCTACTGGTCTGAGCACTCCTTCATTATCTCTCTGTGAGAGTACAGCTCCTAAACTCACATTGGAAGCATCAGTTGCCAAACTGAACTCTTTCTCATAGTTTGGATATCTGAGAAGAGCATTGGTACAGAGGGCATGCTTTAATGTTTTGAAAGCATTATCTGCCTCTTCTGTCCAGACAAATGCTTTGAGATGTGTTTGTAGATCATATAATGGTCTAGCAATTTGGGCATAACCTTTGATAAACTTTTTGAAGTATTGGCATAGGCCTGTGAAGGATCTGACATTTTTGACTGATTTTGGTGTTGGGAAGGTTTTGATTGACTCCACCTTTGTGGGAGATGGTTGCAGTCCCATGGGTGTGACTCTCATTCCCAAGAAGTCTATTCTGTCTATGAAGTATTCACATTTTGATTTCTTCAGTTTGAGTTTACCAACTCTTAGGCTGTTGAACACGTCTTCCAGGTCATGGAAGTGTTGTTCGATTGATGGTGATAATACCAATATGTCATCTAGGTATGGTAGGGCACATTTGTACTTGAGTTTGTTCAGAATTAATGTGACTAGATGGCAGAATCCCGCCGGTGCCGTCGCTAAACCCATCGGCATCCTTTCATAGACATATTTTTTGTCATTTGCTATGAATGCGGTTTTATGCTGATCCTCCTGTCTTATAGGAATTTGAAAAAATCCCTGTTGGGCATCTAGCTTACTGAATACTCTTGGTCTGAGTGACCCTATCATGTCTAGAGTGTCATCGGCCCGGGGTGTAGATAAGGCTTGATTTATCGTGTTCTGGTTCAAATAACGAAAATCTGTGACGAGCCGATGGCCTCCCGATGATTTTTGTACTAAAAAGGATCTGGAGGCCCAGGGGCCCTCGGCACATTCTCTCAGAATGCCCTGTTGTACTAGCCTTTCACACTCTTCCCCTATAGCGGCCTGTTTTTCTGGTGTTTGTCTATATGGTAGGAAATGACATGGTACTGCCTCAGGTTTTACATGTATTGAGTGTGTATACAGGTGTGTGGCACCAATGTCTCCATCTTTTCCTACAAATACATCATCATACTTGGTCAGCAGTGATTTTAATCTATCATGCTGATCTTTGGATGTGAGCACAGATTTTGGTGGAACATTCTCTTCCAATTCTGGCTCGAGGTCATGTGCCTCACTATGTATAGCAGCTATTTCAGAGAGTCTGATTGAGTTGGGTTCAGGGTCAGCATATGTGGACTCACAGTCTGAGTCTGTGTCACTGAATTGAGTTACATCCTCAGGCCGTATGGCTGAGATGGATTGATCAGTGTGTGGGGTAGTGTCTGACACCTGTTGAGGTTTTTCTAAATCAGATTCCTTGACTTCCTGAAATAGAGCTATGATGGCATCCTTCTTGATTTTATGTGGGCGCCTGCTGGTATTGAGTAACACTAGGGGATGTTTGTTATTTTCCCTGGGGGTTACTGCTGCCCTTTGAACTAGATATGGGGCATTGTTATTTCTTTGGAGGTTATCTACTACTCCAGTCTTCCCTTGCAGTGATTGAGTAGATGTGACCCTACCCAATACTGCAAGTTCAGAGAATGGAGGGATGGTAAAATCCCTCACTGCCCTAATGGGTTTGAGAATTTGTTCAGGATCAACATTAAATTCAATTTGAGATTTTGTAGTGCTTAAGAAATCTGTGCCGAGTACAATGGGCTGTGTGAGGTTGGGTATTACAGCAAATTGGTATTGGAATCTGACACCTTGGATTCTAAAGTTCAGCATAGCTGAATGTCTAACATGACACACCGATCCATCTGCCAAGTGGATGTTGATTTTAGATTTCCTCAGTTGGATATGGAATCTCTTTTGGAGATCCATGAGGAATGATTGTCTGACACAGGTGATAGTAGCACCTGTATCAACCAAACATTGTACATCTGAAACATCATATAGATTTGCATTGATACAGCCATTTTGAAGAAGTACAATAGAAAGCTTGGTACTCTCACCTGTATCCTTTGATGATGAATCTGGTGGGGTGATGTGTATCACTGATGGACGTCTCTGTCTGTTAGATGGTAGATTGGCACTAGCAATTGTCTCTGGTTGGATCTTTGTTAATCCTGATTGATTGTTTGTATTTGGGGTGTCACAGTGCACTGGCCCATCGGCACTGTGACATCCTAGTTTTCCTGGTTCTGTGGGGTGGTTGAGATGCTTGCCACCAGGAGTTTGGAGATCTGATCCATCACATGAGGTGGTATTTGGGGGTTACTTTGTTGGTTCCCCTGGTAACCTCTTGTGTCAGGTTTGTAATCCTCCTGGCGTGGGTTGGAACCCTGGTTATATTGACCAGAGTTGCTGTATTGACCGGAGTTGTTGGATCTCTGATTGTTGTAGGCGCCATTGTTGTTGTAGGATCCACTGTTGTAGTTCCTATGTGGACTCTGGCCCCTACTGTTGGATCCTTGACTATAGGATCCAGTGTTGTTTGAACCCTGGCTGTTGTTGTAGGATCCACTGTTGTTGTAGGATCCAGAGTTGTAGTTCCTATGTGGACTCTGGCTCCTACTGTTGGATCCTTGATTATTATAGGATCTGCCATTACTTGGGGTTCTGTCTCTCCTATCACTGTATGAAGAGTTACCATTGTTGGAGTTGGAAGAGCTGTTGTCTTTCCTACTGTTGTGACCCCCCCCGGTTGTTGTTGTTGCCCCCTCTACCTCTGCCTCTATTGGATTGGTAGTTGGGGTCGTAGTTATTTCCTCTGTATCTACCGGTAGGGTCTCTTGATGCAACCTTAGCTTCCTGTTGCCTTACATGGGCACTAGACATTAGGTTAACATCTTCATCTGAACTAGTGCTGATTTCCTGGATCTTTTTCTTAGTAGGCTGTGGGTTGGTTTCTGCATCCCTTACCTTCCTAGATCTCTCTTGGGTCTCAACCTCTAGGGCTAGGTCTAGGGCTTGGTCAAAAGAGTCTATTTTCTTGTTCTCAAGAGCTATAGAGATCCAGGGCCTCATGCCTTGGGTAAATGCCTTGCTTAGGGTTTCATCATTCTGGCGTTGGGCATTACACACTTTCCTGAGATGGCATGCATAGTCTAGAACAGGTTCATCTATCTTTTGTGCACGGAGTGCAGTCCTTGAGATTATATTGTCTCGAGTAGCAAAATACTCTTTTAATTTATTCACTACATTGGTCCATGTCAACATATCAGGTGTGGCACTCTCCCTGAAGGATTCAAACCAAGCTAGTGCTTGTCCTTCGAGGTACTTGGGTAAATATGTTACCATGGTGTCACTGTCTGTCACTTTGTACTTATCCTTCAGATATTCTGGGAATTTGTGATCAATGAATAATGCTGTTGACATGAGTGGTGATGGGTGTGAAAAGGTTTTGGGTTTTGTTACCTCATGTATCCTGATCTTTCTGTCGTCCTGCTGTTTATTGTCTATGAGCTTGGTCATGTTGGACACCATGGAGATTATGATGTCATCTTTGGATCCAGAGGCAGATGGTGTGACAACAGGTGTGATGGCAGGTGTGGGAGGCTGTGGGGTCTGGGATGATACCATTTTCATGAGATCTGCTATCTGTTGTTGTTGTCTCTCTAGGGACTTCCGCTGATCTTCCATGGCCTTCTGTTGAGCATCTATTGCTGCATTCCTCTCTGCCAGTTGTTGGTTGAGGATCCTCTCCCTTTCCTCCTGCTGGGACTTGTTGGTCTCTAGGGCAGTAACTGCATCTTGGATGGCCTTCTCATAGGCCCTTATCTTCTCAGCTGTCTGATTAGGTTGGGGGCCTTCATCGGTGTCCATGATGGAGGGTGTGGGGGAGGTGTCTCTGGAGGAGTGGCTGTCAAAGGCTGGGGCTGGGGTGGAGGATCTAGATGAGGGTGTGGATCCACCCCCTGAGGCAGATCCTTCTTCCCCTGAGGTAGATAGCGTGAGTTGGGCGTCCTGTAGAGATCCCTGGGAAATGTTGGATCCCTGAGAACTGGTTGTTCCCTGAGTAGACAGGGTGGGTGGTGTGGGGTCCACTGAGTGTGGGTCTGTTGTATTGGAGGCTGGCTTGCCTCCTGCGGGCCTCCTAGATCTTGGTGGGAGGGAGACCTCTTCAACAGGCCCCTGACTACGTAAGGTCTTTGTGTGTTGTTCTGCCAGCTTGACTGATAAGGCCTTGATGTGTGTGTGGTGGACCTCACTGACGTGTGGGAGACCTCACTGACGTGTGGGAGACCTCACTGACGTGTGGGAGACCTCACTGACGTGTGGGAGACCTCACTGACGTGTGGGAGACCTCTCTGACGTGTGGGAGACCTCACTGACGTGTGGGAGACCTCACTGACGTTTGGGAGACCTCACTGACGTTTGGGAGACCTCACTGACGTTTTGGGAGACCTCACTGACGTTTTTGGAGACCTCACTGATATATGAGAGATCTTACTGTTGTGTGAGAGATCTCATTGATGTGTGGGAGATCTCATTGATGTGTGGGAGATCTCACTGATGTGTGGGAGATCTCATTGATGTGTGGGAGATCTCACTGAGGTGTGGGAGATCTCATTGATGTGTGGGGGATCTCACTGGTATGTGGGAGATCTCACTGGTACGTGGGAGATCTCACTGGTATGTGGGAGATCTCACTGGTGACCTTGGTGGGTATGGTGTCAAGGTCAAGGTCACTGGGTGGGTGGAGTGGGTCTAACTGTGTGTATGCGGTACCAGCTTTAATTTACTGTGTGCATGATTGTTCCCAGTTGCGGTACCAGCTTTAACTTACTGTGTGCATGATTGTTTTTAGTTGTGTTACCAGCTTTAATTTCTATGAGCCTGTGAGATATGGGATCTTAGTAGGATGTTCTCCACCACTTTGTCATACTGGTAATTGGCATGATCAAGTTGTCATATGAGAAATATCATATGACTAGTGGTGTAAGGAGTAAATACATCAGGCTCATAATAAAATAGTGTTATTTCCAGTTGTCACTGGTTTATTCAGCTTTAGGCAACATGTAAGAAATATCAATCATACAGTAGTTGGTATGTAGGTAATTAGTACATACAGTAAACATACAGTAATTTATAAAGTACAATGTTCAGTTCCACTCCACCTGTGAGGTATTAATAATACAGTGTCCAGCATACTTCTAGGTGGGTTCCCACACCTAGCTCCTGACCTGCTGCTTAGAGGAATAATGTAATAATGGATAACTTTACCCTCTGGTGGAAGTCTTGAAGAAGATAGCCTCTGGCCACTAATGGTAGGAAACCAATGCCTGTCTAGCATAGTTTCACCATAGTGCAGTGGTATAGCAGGTAGCAGGAGATGACTGGAGATGTTACCTCTAGAGCGGTTCTTGGTGATGTGTCTTCCTGGAGGTGCAGACAGGCTATTTGTAGCAAATCTTGGAAAAGCACCTCCAGACTGACTGGAGCCAGCAGCATCTGCCTAACTCTACAATTGTTTGAGGGGACCCTTTCAAGTGTCACAGGGGGACAAAGGACCCCCATGGACGCCGCTATGGCCCCCATTGTCTCGGTCGGTTCTGCATCTTTAGACCCTCATATCTCGGCCGTTTATGCTTGTATAACCGCCATTTTGGGCATGCGCAGAGCTGAATGTGCCAAGATTATAATGCCCGCTGGATAGGCGCGTAACTCCCGCCGGTTTGTCTGTAGCTCACTCGGAGGTCGATTCAGTCTCCATGGCGTAACTTCCTTAATACTGGGAGTTCAGCCTTGATCTTGGGCTCATTCTGACCGTCTAATTATGGGCTTTCCATAGAATTTTTGATATTTGACCTAGATCGCTCAGGAGCGACGCTAGAGCGACCGGAAGGTTATGGCGTCGTGCTTATGTAACCCATTGTTCAGTCCTTAGAGTGCTCAGACACTCATGACGGCGTCAGCGGTGCTCAGGCACCCGTGACGGCCGGTTGCATTCACTTACAAGTTATTAATTTGTGCATTGAACCATGAGGTCGCACACTGAGACCCTTATTCTTATTATATTGTGCAGTGAACCATTAGGTCGGACCTTTTGATGTCATAAACTCAGTCTAACTGACTGTGGCTGGTGTGCAGTGGGGCATGAACGCTCTTATGTAAAGTTTGAGCGCTCTTATAGCTCTTAGAACCAACCTATGTATTAATTTCATAGATATTCCTTTGATTAATACAAAATATGTTACAATTTATGGAATAATAAAATGGTATATCACCAGCCACAGTCAGTTAGACTGAGTTTATGACATCAAAAGGTCCGACCTAATGGTTCACTGCACAATATAATAAGAATAAGGGTCTCAGTGTGCGACCTCATGGTTCAATGCACAAATTAATAACTTGTAAGTGAATGCAACCGGCCGTCACGGGTGCCTGAGCACCGCTGACGCCGTCATGAGTGTCTGAGCACTCTAAGGACTGAACAATGGGTTACATAAGCACGACGCCATAACCTTCCGGTCGCTCTAGCGTCGCTCCTGAGCGACCTAGGTCAAATATCAAAAATTCTATGGAAAGCCCATAATTAGACGGTCAGAATGAGCCCAAGATCAAGGCTGAACTCCCAGTATTAAGGAAGTTACGCCATGGAGACTGAATCGACCTCCGAGTGAGCTACAGACAAACCGGCGGGAGTTACGCGCCTATCCAGCGGGCATTATAATCTTGGCACATTCAGCTCTGCGCATGCCCAAAATGGCGGTTATACAAGCATAAACGGCCGAGATATGAGGGTCTAAAGATGCAGAACCGACCGAGACAATGGGGGCCATAGCGGCGTCCATGGGGGTCCTTTGTCCCCCTGTGACACTTGAAAGGGTCCCCTCAAACAATTGTAGAGTTAGGCAGATGCTGCTGGCTCCAGTCAGTCTGGAGGTGCTTTTCCAAGATTTGCTACAAATAGCCTGTCTGCACCTCCAGGAAGACACATCACCAAGAACCGCTCTAGAGGTAACATCTCCAGTCATCTCCTGCTACCTGCTATACCACTGCACTATGGTGAAACTATGCTAGACAGGCATTGGTTTCCTACCATTAGTGGCCAGAGGCTATCTTCTTCAAGACTTCCACCAGAGGGTAAAGTTATCCATTATTACATTATTCCTCTAAGCAGCAGGTCAGGAGCTAGGTGTGGGAACCCACCTAGAAGTATGCTGGACACTGTATTATTAATACCTCACAGGTGGAGTGGAACTGAACATTGTACTTTATAAGTTACTGTATGTTTACTGTATGTACTAATTACCTACATACTAACTACTGTATGATTGATATTTCTTACATGTTGCCTAAAGCTGAATAAACCAGTGACAACTGGAAATAACACTATTTTATTATGAGCCTGATGTATTTACTCCATACACCACTAGTCATATGATATTTCTCATATGACAACTTGATCATGCCAATTACCAGTATGACAGTTGATATACCAACATGTCTAGTGGTCGAGACAGGGGCGACTTACCTACATACTCTCATGCCCAGCCCACATTTGACCCCACCCACTACCTGTATCATGTCACGGGTTGGTGCACAGATATTGTTGTTTGCTGTTAAAAAGTAAACTTAACGCCCCAAAAAACACTACAAGGGAAAATGACCTATTTCTTTTGTGGAAGATGACGTTAAATCATGGTGGTGATGATGAAGGGCTGGGCGAAGTGCAATGGACCAGCAATAAACTATCAGGGTGGAAATTCTTGAGGAAAGTGGCAAACTTGAAGTCTGGAATGCTTCCTTTTTTCAATTTGTTTATTTTGTTTCTGCCACACATTGAATATTCTCAAAAATGCACAAAGTGAAAGCGAAAATAAAAAGAAATCCTCGCTAATCCCTTATGGATTGCCTTCCTGTAACGTGTAGGGGATGGGGGGAGAGGATTAGGATTGAGTAAAATAAGGACAAAGGGGATGAGTGAGGGGTGGAGTGAAAGGAGGTGGCATATTGGTAATTCTAATCCGGCAGAAAGGCATTCTGCGACACGTGCCACACGTGCGCATTCGTAACAGCACCGTGTGTGAATGTGGTGGGTAGACTTGCACAGGCCTTAGTTATATTATTGTAATATTGTTGTCATTTTGCTATTGTTTGTTGTTGTTCTCCCATAGGTATTTCACTCGTGAATATTTGATTTATAATGCATATGACAGACGCAACTACGACGACTGAACGGAAATTATATTTGAAAAAAAAAAATTGATGTTGATCAAAAAACGCATTGTTCATTTAATATGTTTAATATCCTGATATGAAATGGTCTTTAAAAGTTTGGAGAATTACAGAAATAAGTGTGAGAAAAGATACTAAGCTGGACAACATCAGAACCACCAGGGACAGGAAGAGATAGGAGGGGAGAAGTGGAGGCAAGTGAAGAGAAACAGCGACATCAACAAAGCTATAGCCATAACATGATATCTTAATCTGATTCTTATTATCGCAAAGTATCTTTAATTAGAGCCCGTTTTAGCGCCAGCGTCAGGTGGCATGTCTACGCTGACAGTCATAGTGACAGTGAGTGTTACATAGAGGTGTCACAGGTGTCAGGTCGCCATGGTAACAGGTGTAGGAGTACCTACAGGCACCACCCGCTCACACAGGTATCACATAGGGTGTGGTCATTATCTATCAACATCCCTGGGGAGGGGGTGGTGCGTTTTTACATGGGTGTGCAAAATCTTTACATCCCATCCTTGACTGCGATCAAAACTTTTTCAGTCCCCCCCCCCCACACACACACACAAGAGTCATAGAAAAATGTCATGCCCCTCTTTGCTCTTTGATCTGTAGCTGTGCCCAGGCTTTTCATTTCTAGGAAGGTTAACCAGGTAGTCTATATCGTCAGGAAATATAAAGACCATCATACTAAGCCCAAAAACAAAGTCATGTGTTTCCAATAACATGTCTCAAAGACTTACGGACGGTATGTCGGGTTTCTTTTTTCTATTTTGTATAGAAGTGTTTGCATAGATCTATCTGATTCTTTGATTTCACTGTAAGAACAAGGAATATTCCTAACGAAGCTATCAACTGTACACCCAAAGATTATGCTCATCAAACATTGATGACAACTTCTTAAGAATACACAAAAAAAAATTCTCAAAATTCAAGACATAAAGTGTAGGCGCGACCCTGTTTTGCTAGGGTGGGTCAGGTTACTGGAAACAAACCTTTTTTATTTGGCCTAAGGCCAAGGAAAAAGGTGTGTTTCCAGTAACCCGACCGACCCTAACAAAACAGGGCTGATTATCTTTTCTTTTTGACAGGACTATAGTTACAATACCAATAGAGGTACAAAAATGGCAGACCACATTTTGGAAAAATTTCTATCTGCTGATTAAGCCAATGTTCACAATACACTTTTTAATTATTTGGCTTAGGTCATTGGATTAGGCAAAAATAAATTGTGTGTTTCAGGTACAGGGATGTGATTACATTTTAACCAATGTGTAGGAAACTTTGTACTTGAGAGCCTCAGAATATAAAAGTCCCCCCCCCATAAAAGCTACATAATTTTCTCATTGGATCTGGGAGAATCACGAGGGTCATCTTACCGGCCCAAAAGTGTAGGGAATCCTACAGACATAGGAGAAATAACATCCCTGCAGGTAAAAATTAGGTAGGGTAGATCGGATATTATTTTTTTTTAACTTTGTAAATTTTTTCAACTACTTCAAACACTCGCGCTGAGTCGTGGTGACTCTGAGGCGAGTCACAGCGACTCACAGATGATAAATTGACTGAAAACGTGTCTTATACGTGAGGATACACCCCTAGTGCCCCTTATAGAATCAGAATTATTTAGGTAACATTTTCTATCAAATTTCCACAAAACTCCCTTGACCCTGGACTGTGGTAAAGCAGGATAGGGGAGGCTCTAAAATGGCCGATTAGAACAAATGTTATGACATTTTTATTTTCACATCTGCAAAGTCTGGGTGCGACTTATACACGAGGTGCGCCTTATGCGCGAGGTATTACAGAATTTATTTATTTTGGCCTTACAGACTTTTTAAGCTCAGAATGTGGGTGGCCAGAGGAAAAAAAAAGGACAAAAAAGAATTAGAAGCGGTCAAATTTTGCTATCCTTGATAGAGGGACTAATCTTTTTACACGCCCCCCCCCCCAAGAGGGGTCAAAAAAATGTTAACCCCCCTCAAACCTCCCTTGAAAAATAATGACCACTACCATATATATTTTCGGACTATTGTGGCTACATTTCCTCTTAGATTCGCCTTGAAATTGTGTTTCTTTTGATAAATAACATGCAGGGACTAGCACATTGCGAGTACTAAGGAAATCAGCTAGGTGGCTTATGCAGTCGGGGGCTAAATCATCATTTGGCCTCTTTGTGTAGTCTAGTTTGACCACCTGCCAATAAATTACTATCCATGGGATTTTTCTATAAAGTATATGTATGGATTCTCCATATCAACAGCTTTAAATAGATGATCTAGAAATAGATTAACTATTTTAAAAAAAAGAGCAATAGATCATTAAATTTTCTGTTGAATACCACAGGTGAGCCAATCAGGCCATTGTCTCCCTATCAGGGTTATCACCTTACTTCACACCTCAAACAATGCAGGGCTACTGTAGGTGATTAAAATAAGGGACAGGATGCAGCTTACCAGTCTTATCACTGACCATTGTTCTGGAGGCTGACAAGAAATTTACCCAGAATGCCCTGCTCTGGAGTCGGGGGCCTAACCAAGATGGCCGCCTCCAAAGCCTAATATGCTAATGCCCCAGTGAAATGTCTCTCTATTTATTGCTTCTGCTTTTGTATTTGAATTTCCAATCCCCTCGTAATCTAATTTGATTATATATGTTGTCATGTTGATATGTACTGAGAGTATTTATGCTCTACTTGATTAATATCACCATAAGAACTTGTTTGATAGCATTATTTAAATGAATCTAACAGTTCATTAATGCAATAAACAAGAAAAAAAATAGAAAAAAAATAATTTAATAGTAAATCTAAAACTCATAACATGGGTGGAATAATATGACTTTTTTAAACTTTCAATACGATTAAATTCTATTTCTTCTGTAACTAACATCCTCCTCCAGGAGGAGGAGGAGGAGGAGGAGGAGGAGGAGAGGAGGAGGAGGAGGAGGAGGAGGTTGACATAATGCTAGTTAATCTTTGAGATAACGATACCAGTACAGTTAGACTGGACATTTCTATAAGAGGGATTTTAAGCCTGAGTGTTTAGCATACTGCAGATTACATTGTTTAGGTAAATCATGATAAATGGCTGGGGATTCAAAGACGTGAACTAAGAATTAAGATTTGATAATGATATGCGCAGATCCGTTATGAAATTCCCTTTCCAATGGTGGCAGAATTGATTTATTTATTCTGAGGCATTGCTGCACTCTGGTGTCACCCCCCCTCAACTAATTTACCATCTACCTCAAATATTACAACACCACACACCTTGACCAGATTTACCTGGTCCCCCCAGCTACCTCACCACCCTTCACCCTACAACCATCCTCAGTCTCGCTGAAGACATCCACCACACCACTACTCCAGTCCAAAGTTTCCCCTCTCCTCATTTTCATATTTCATTTATTTTAATTATTTCCTTATTCGTTGTCATTAAATTTTTCAATAATTGTTAAATATAAATGTAATATCTATCATAAAATTTTATCATGGCAAAATAAAATTTTATTTACCCAAGCCTGCCTCCATCATCAATTAACCAGTAAAGCAGTAATGGTATATTACATGGCTATATACCACCAAGGAGTCAATAATATTTAGGTTAGAATGCCTCATGTATATATATACACTAAGTCACAATTAGCCGATTTGGCCAACTTTCATGGAGTAGGATTAGCCAAAATTCACTTTGACTCGCCATTGGCGATTTGGCGAGTGACTAGCGCGATAATGCACTTTTAAATCTAATGTATGTACATCTCCCTACAATGGGGAGAGAGAGGGACAGACAAACAGACAGACAGGAACATCCAATAGTTGAGTAAGTGAAAATCCAGTATATGTTATAATCGTACAGCCTAAGGAGGGGGGTCGTTATCAGTCTGATAGTAGATAATGATACAGGTTGGATACTGCAGTTATAATTGTTAGTTTTTATATAATTATAGAACAATACAATAACTTCTTGCGTGTTGATGTGTTTGACAAATTGGCATACATTATGATGTCATGTTGACTTTGAATGGAGTCACTGAGTCACCCTCCCCTCCTACCAAGACTCATCATTACCATCTTTATCATGAGATGAAGCCCGTGTGTCATAAGTATACATGACATCTACCCACCCCTTCAAATATATAGAAACATTCACCCCCCCCCCTCCACTCAGGATTACAGGGTGGAGACTGAGCTTCTCTTACTAACCTATTCATCCCCTCTGTCGCCACTCCCTAAATGATGCCCAGTTGGTTTAATTCAAAAAGGTCGATTTATTGTTCTATCACAATTAATTATTGAATTAAACTTTATTCCAAACTGTTATCAGTTGTTCTCAGTTAATTATGGCTCTAGGCGCGGAATCATGACCCAGAAGAGTCCCTGCGTGTATATATGTACACCCCTCACACTTTGCTTTCTGTCTGTCTGTCGGGCTGTACCTGTCCGTTTGGCTGTCTGTCTGGGGGCTATCCATTAATTACGTACGCACTTAGGGGGGTGGGGGTGAAGCCAAATGAATACAGATGCGTACAGAGGGATACTCCTTAAGTACGCAGTTAGGTACTTCGAGGTAAAAGGTTTGGTATTTTCAGGCCATATTGGACTGGCTTTTAGGGGCTGATGGTTATTTGGCGAGCAGCACATGTTACCAAGGGTTATAAATATTGTAATATCCAGTCACACATCTTTAATAGCTGCATGGTCGTCTCTGGCAGCTTTGGCTTCAGTTTTTAGAAGATTGTTTCAACATGAACTCCATCAGGGTATACACATATCAGGTTATCACTGGCAATAACCGGGTACTAGAGAAAGTCGGTGACACTATCTACATTTTTTTGTTGTTTAGATTTTTTTCACCCATAGAGTTTACATAAATCAGTAGAATACCCTTAAAAATCTGAATAAAATGTATTTGAATGAAGGGTTTTAAGACTTGATATATAACAACAATAATCATTCGCTTCAACTAATAATGAGCCCTTGTAAGTCTCCTCCGGGGTCTCCTCCCCTGGCTGTGTATTGGGGGTAGGTATTAAGCTAACAGATGATGGATATCGGGGCCCTAGGGCTGTACATTCTGTATATACCCGAGCACCCCAGCACACCAGGAGCACCCCAGCACACCAGGAGAGGCGATACAGCCCGGGCTCCGCTCTGTGTGAAGCCATTGTTTTTGTTCATTGCCGGGAGAGGTACCGCTGTGTTTACACACACTTTTTGTGTGGAATCCAACCATGACATGTCGATATATTAAAACATACACATCCTTAGACATTATAGATGATCCCTCCATGCTTGATATGTCTGATATGTTCAAAATAAAGAAGAATCCATTGATTTTTCAAACTGGTCCGAAAATTTTCAGTTTCTTCCTCGTACGACGAGAACATGACCTATATCTACATCCGGGCCACTGACACACTTTCGCCGGACAAGGAGGTGGGTGGGAATGGCCGGACCGCGACTCGCGTACGATGGAAAATCAATGGATTCTTCTTTATATTGCACAAATTAGAAAATTAGCACGCATTCCTCATCTATGAATCAAATACTTCTTGGGATTTTGATATTATAACATGACAAGCTTGGAATCAAGACGAAAACTGAGTGCAAACATAGGACTAGGACCCCAGGTTAGAATTTATTTACTTTCGCATTGGATTTCATCACCGTTCAGTGTGGCGCTATGGCTAACGTCCTCGCCAACCAGCACTGCGGCCGGAGTTCAATTCTCCTATGAATTTTTCACATTGAAACAATGGCGAGACTTAATTTGTATGTCCCAAAATATTCTAAGTCCACCTTGACCTCGAAAAAGTATATACCAAAAATTCAAAAAATGCACATGGGTGGTATATACCTCTATAATGCACGGTTGATATGCACATATCAGCACAGGAAGTGCCAGAATCGTGGTATAACACTACATATTTACCATGAGAATCTGCGGGCGGCCTAACGAAGGCAGCTAGTCAGTCAACTACATATTTGGCCATTGAACAAAAACAGTACAAATTACATGTGTCCTTAACACCCCCTCCTCGAACTCAGGGTGGGGGGGGTCAATCAACTTGAGTATGTATGCAAGGGGGGGTTAAATTTTGCCCAAAAAGTGTGTATGTAATTAATGTATGGTCCCCTGTCTCTCTGTCTCTGTCTCCCTCTGTCTCCCTCTGTCTCTACCTGTCTGTCTGTCTGTCTGTCTCTCTCTCTCTCTCTCTCTCTCTCTCTGTATCTGTGTCTCTCTGTATCTGTCTCTCACTCTCTCTGTCTGCATGTATTTTGTCTGTCTCTGCCTGTCTGTCTGTCTCCCCCGTATGTCTCTCTCTGTCTCTCTCACTCTCTCACTCTGCCCCCCCTCTCTCTCTCTCTCTCTCTCTCTCTCTCTGTGTCTCTGTCTGTCTATCTCTCCCTCTCTGTCTCTCTGTCTGTCTGTCTGTGTGTTTCTCTGTCTTGCTCTCTCTCTCTATCTTTCTCTCTCTCTCTGTCTCTCTGTCTCTCTCTGTCTATCTATCTATCTCTAACGGTCGGCGTGATGCGTAAATGATCATGAAGTGTTGGTCGCTGCTATATGTGTTATATGATACACGAATGCAGCCTTGAACTAAGTGATTCACCAGCACTGCATCCGAGCATCATGGCGAGCAAGCATGATGCAGTGCTGCACATTCCGCCTGGTTCAAATTATCAAAGCATTAATAAATGTGTACCTCTCATGGGGAGCTACCTTAGGCCGGGTGTGGTGGAGGGGGGGAGGTCATGAGCCTATAGAACTCGGTAATTAGATGATATCGTGCATGGTCGTTTATGTACTACAATAGTGTTACATCAGTTAAAAGTCACCCCACAATAGAAAGTCGTAGTTAAATTCTACAGTCACGCTAAAACATGAATGTTCACCCATTAAATGTTGCTGTTGTCCTCATGGTGCATGAATGGGGCCCCTGGTGCGTATATACTATAACCCACACAGGGGTTACATGTAGGTATCATGCCGACCCCATGAGGTAGATACTGTCCTGAAGGGTCAGCATGATGCACCAATGAAGTACTGGCGTGTCTGCTCGCCACCACTTCATTGGTGCATCATGCCGACTGATGGGCATGATGCACTCCTGCATCAGCGACCTTTGAAGAGTTAACAAAAGCCTTCTATTTCAGCCTCCTTTATAAGAGACAATAGGGGGTTACCCCTAATGGGGTTGACCGTATAATGTGCACACCTTCCGTGACCTGATGTGACCTTAGTAAAGGTCCAACTCTCAAAGAAGCTCAACATTTAGAAACGTTTGATGTAGAAATATATAACCCGAGTTTCAGGTTTTGTGGGACAAGTATCTAGAGTCTACAAGTGCACATATATCTTATTCTTTACTGTCTTTGTTGCTGTTCCTACTCCTCCTGCAGAGGAGTAGGTCAAAATGTGCTCTGTGAACATTTTGTAGCACCCTCTGTGGTCATTTCGTGAGAGGGTTTTCATAGAGTTTTGATATATGGACACTTTGTGCTTTGTGGCTAAAATGCAACAGGGTGTGCAAGGGTAAGTGTTGAGGACTACTATATGGGTACATTTCTAAATTCTGTATAGTGTGCAAGGGTAAGTGTTGAGGACTACTATATGGGTATATTTCTAAATTCTGTATAGTGTACAAGGGTAAATGTTGAGGAGTACTATATGGGTATATTTCTAAATTCTGTATAGTGTACAAGGGTAAATGTTGAGGAGTACTATATGGGTATATTTCTAAATTCTGTATAGTGTACAAGGGTAAATGTTGAGGAGTACTATATGGGTATATTTCTAAATTCTGTATAGTGTGCAAGGGTAAGTGTTGAGGACTACTATATGGGTATATTTCTAAATTCTGTATAGTGTGCAAGGGTAAATGTTGAGGAGTACTATATGGGTATATTTCTAAATTCTGTATAGTGTGCAAGGGTAAGTGTTGAGGACTACTATATGGGTATATTTCTAAATTCTGTATAGTGTGCAAGGGTAAGTGTTGAGGACTACTATATGGGTATATTTCTAAATTCTGTATAGTGTGCAAGGGTAAATGTTGAGGACTACTATATGGGTATATTTCTAAATTCTGTATAGTGTGCAAGGGTAAATGTTGAGGAGTACTATATGGGTATATTTCTAAATTCTGTATAGTGTGCAAGGGTAAATGTTGAGGAGTACTATATGGGTATATTTCTCAATTCTGTATAGGGGGCCTTCTTGTTATTGTGGGGAAGGTGAAAGGGCCTGGGGGGAGGGTTCTTGTATAGGTGGGGGTTTACAATAAGTCAATAGCATGACTACCTCATGTTCCAGTGTTGGTTTTTCTAGTGGTACTTAAAGTAGTTTAATAGTCATGATGTCCATGGCCCCTTTCTCCTGTGTACGTTTTCTATAGGGGAGGGTGGAGTAGGGGCGTGGTTGATGAAAAAAACAAGTATGTGACATGGAGTGTGTCAGGAGGGTGTTGCTCCTATAGTAAAAAGAAGCGCTGTAGCTATACCTTGTCCCTTTTGTTGCTCACAAGTGGTCATTCAAGTACAGTGCTACAAAAGCCACCTTTGAGTAGGTATCTAGTTGGGAGAAGTCAGTCAGTGTAATATACTATAGAGTGTGTGGCATCAGTAGGTACCTGATAGTGCAGTTCTCTCTGTTCTAAACAAGGCAGGTGACTTCTGAGACTGATGTGGTGAGTGCAAGTACTTTGGTGAAGCAGCGCATGACTTGTTTAGAAAAAGAGGGTACATACTCACAGCTCTTTTTATGCCAACCACAGAGTGTAAGGGATGTAGCACTAGCAGACAATTCTCATTTATGTATCATGTTTGTCTCATAGAGGGTGACAGAGTTGATACACTCCCTAAAGGTGGGTATGATGCTCCAATGTAGTGCCGGTGCGTTACTCACAAGGGCTACACTCGTGTATCACCAAGACTATTTACAGTGAAGCATGATGTGGTTCGTGAATGTGGCTTGATTTGAATCATTTTAGTGTGAAACATTGTGTACTAGTTCCATTCATATATATGTGCTACTGCACTTTTAATGCTGCACTATGAACTTGCCTCTGAAATAGTCTGAAAGGCACGGCCCATAGTCATACAGTCAATGCAAATATCGTCTATGCTATGATTATCTCAACGTTGTCAGTCCTGCAAAAAAAAATAATACATGCCTGCATGGTGAAATAAGACACTTTTCAATGGACTGCTTTAAATATAAATGTGCTTTATGGTAACATCTTTCCCCTTAGGTAAGTGATCCACTTGTAATGGTTGTCACCTGATCGCTTCCTTTCACATTTTTGCTCACAAGTCCAACTTAAGTGCCTTAAATTGCCGTATCTGAAGCTAATGTTTGCAGTCAAAAAGTTGAAAGATTAAAGCCGATTTAATCAGATAAGGATTCATATCAAAGTCAACATCTTGACAAATGAAGCTACTTAGTGCCATCCGATAAGGACATTTAAAACCCTTTAAAGGCTACTGATGCATTAATGCATCATGACGATCAATGGGCATGATGCATTAATGCATCATGCCCATTGGTCCACATGATGCATTAATGCATCATGCCCATTGGTCCACATGATGCATTAATGCATCATGCCCATCGGTCCACATGATGCATTAATGCATCATGCCCATTGGTCCACATGATGCATTAATGCATCATGCCCATCGGTCCACATGATGCATTAATGCATCATGCCCATTGGTCCACATGATGCATTAATGCATCATGCCCATTGGTCCACATGATGCATTAATGCATCATGCCCATTGGTTCACATGATGCATTAATGCATCATGCCCATTGGTCCACATGATGCATGGAGGTATCCTTGGCAATTAACTCACCAGTGCTGGCGAGCAGGCTCGCTAGCACTTTATTGGTGCATCATGATCAGCAGCCCTTAAAGGGTAAAAGCTCTTTAGCTTCTTATTACAATGTGTCCCAGGACAACTATTTACAAACTAGATGTAATACAAACTGGAAGGCCATAAAAACTTTCTTTAATGTGTTACTAAATTACACATCAGCGAAATAATAAACAAAATATACAAAATAAGGATGTGACGTTGCACCGATAACACCTATACACACCAGATATGGCTCTGAAAATGAAACACTTTGCTTTAAACAATGACATGATGAGACAGATAGAGGAGTGGTTTGGGTATGTTCAGTTTTAACACATCTGTGAAGTTGAAGCTTTATCACACTTATCATTGGTGGTGGCTGGATTTTTCTGGAGTTTTTTTTTTTTCATCACAAGGATTCAGCTTGACCCTGCAGTTACCATGCAGACAGCCATTCAGGAGGGTATCTCAAAAAGATTTGGAATTGATCCTGTCGGAGGTGATAATTCCAAAATTGAACTCACGGACCTTCTGGAGTGGATTCCCTCTTGTATTGTAAAGAGGGAGTCAGTTATAGGAGTGGTATAGGAGGGGTCCAGTCTCTTATTTTGCAACTCGACCTATTTCCGTGCAGTTCACTTGTAGCAGAAGTCAAGCAGGGAAGTCTGTTCTTAGGGTGAGAAATGTAGGAGAACTGCAGGATCAAATAGTTACGGTGAGAACTGGTTTCCCAATCTTTTTGAGATACCCACCAGGTCTCGCAGTGCCAAATCAATTCAAGTGTTCAAACCCTTTAGTGGCTGCTAATGGATTAATACATAGTGCCCATTGGTCATCACGATGCATGAATGCAGCCCTGGCGAGTAACTCACCAGGGCTGCATTCATG
Source organism: Acholoe squamosa (assembly GCA_949317995.1). NCBI lineage: Eukaryota > Metazoa > Annelida > Polychaeta > Phyllodocida > Polynoidae > Acholoe > Acholoe squamosa. The sequence goes on along the minus strand of OX439045.1, from coordinate 73,769,784 downwards.
CATCATGCCGACCCTACGGGGTTGATACACAAGCTCCCATAGGGTCTGCACTCCATAGGTGCATCATGATGACCACTGGGCATGATGCGCTCCTTAAATGGATTAATTGAAATAAATCAAGGAGGGTGAGTTTTATAGTGCATCCTTTTCTGATTAATTCCTATTCAATCTGGTTTATTCACATTTTATAACTTTTGGCACCAAAAGTGGCGGCCTGATGATATATTCATGACCATGTTCCCGTCATGGTTCATGAATTTTAACTAACATAATCAGTGATTGAGAAAGTTTTTGCATATGTTCCACTAGTGGACTTTGACTAATGAATGCGATGGCAGTGTGACCAGTTCATAATGTGTTAATTCGTCTTTGCCTTTTGTCATCGTCGTTGTCTCTCTGTCTCTCTTCACTCCTCACCAGCCTCTCCTAGTTTTATGACCTTTGTTATATTGTTAAAAAATGTCGTCAAAATAATGGTGGAATCCGTTTCCCGAAGTTGGCAGAGAGCTGTCATTATCTTCACAGAGATTCCTTGCACCACTACACTGCCACCTGGGGTTTCACTGCACTATAATTACGGTGGTTCACTGTCAAGTTTTATGAGGATACTTCATAGGGGCGTCAAAACGACGCTAGGACAGGAATTTCAAAGCATTATAATGTACACCCCCTCTCCAAGGCAATCCTGAATAGTAACGGATTCAGGATTGCCTAGGAGGGGAAGAGTTAGATGTTCTGATGTTTTATGCTTGAAATTGTGTCCAAAACCTAGTCCAAAACACCCTACCCATTCTTCTCCCCTTTTCTCTCCCTCTTTTTTCTGGGGTGGGGGGGCAGGGAGCATGGATTAACTAATGCAGTGTACGACCATCAATTGTTCAAAGGGTTCACACTTTAAAGGCCGCGGATGCATAAATGCATCGTGCTCATTGGTCATGATGCATTAATGCAGCCCTGGTGGAGGGTTGACAGAGTAGATGGTACCCTTGGTGATGGTCAGACGGTGTTGTGGGATGAGTATTGTCCTGTCAGCATCCATTACCCCTATCTAAACCCTCATCTATTGTAAGCCTTGATCGCTAATGTAGGAGTGCATCATGCCCATTGGTCGTCATGATGCATGAATGAAGTGCTGGTGGCCAGCACCTCAGTGGTGCATCATGCCGACCCTCAAGGAGTGCATCATTCCTGCAGGGTCGGCATAATGCGTGAATGTATCATGATGACCACTGGGCATGATGCATTAATGCATTAGCAGCCCTCAAAGCGTTAAACCTATAGTTCTGGCGGTGAGAGGGCCCGCGTGTACTCACTTAGATAAGGCGCCACTTCCTGACAAAGTACGGTGTAGCGGGAGGCAGGGGTTAATTGAACCACTTCACCATTTAACCCTTTAAGTGCGGCTAACGCAGTACAGTATTTACCCCATGATGTATGGGAAAAATCATCGGATTAGCAGAAAATGGAGCCAACCGACGCAGTGGAACCAGCCCTTAAACCGACGCAGTGGAACCAGCCCTTAAACCGACACAGTGGAACCAGCCCTTAAACCGACGCAGTGGAACCAGCCCTTAAACCGACGCAGTGGAACCAGCCCTTAAACCGACGCAGTGGAACCAGCCCTTAAACCGACGAGTGGAACCAGCACTTAAACCGACGCAGTGGAACCAGCCCTTAACCGACGCAGTGGAACCAGCCCTTAAACCGACGCAGTGGAACCAGCCCTTAAACCAACGCAGTGGAACCAGCCCTTAAACCGACGCAGTGGAACCAGCACTTAAACCGACGCAGTGGAACCAGCCCTTAACCAACGCAGTGGAACCAGCCCTTAAACCGACGCAGTGGAACCAGCCCTTAAACCGACGCAGTGGAAACAGCCCTTAAGGTGGGCATGATGCATGAATGTAGCCCTGTATAGGTCGGCATGATGCATGAAAGCATTAATGTATCATGACGACCAGTGGGCATGATGCACACATGCATTGATGCCCCTTACAGGGTTAATGGGTTCTTAGGTATGGAAGAGGGGGGTCTCCTTTACATGTGGTACTTGTATGAAGTCTATGTGATGTATTGTTACAACAAAATGAAGGGTGTTCTTTATGTTGGTACTTGGCCCACTTTATGTTGGGATGTTGGGCATTTATCTACCCGACATGTTAGGTGAACATATGGGTAGGGTGTTTAGATCGGGTAGGGCGTACTATCAAATACCATTAACAAACTCTTTTAAACCCAGGCCGAGCACTAAACCACCCTTAAACCCAAAATTAGCCATCCACAATTCAGAGTCTATTAAAAGCTGCGTACAATGTACCACTATGAAGTATCGATATCAGTAGATATCACAGGGAAGGGAACGAACATGTTATGCTGCAGTTCCATATAGGACTGGATAAAGGAACTATAATTACCAGCTCACTACAGCAGGGGCGGCGGAGAGTATATTGATGAACTATAGGACCTCACACATGTAGCTCAACACCCACCCGACTGATACCGATGACGACTAAGACCGAAAATAGTAAGATTCTATCTGTCCTGTCTGCGATCCCTACCCCCCCCCACCATATTTCAAACTTCTATTTAAACGATAGCGCCCCTCCCCCTCCAATATGTCCCCCTGTGTAGACCCTTTGCTGTGCCTTAGTATTGCCCCAGTTTCCATGCTCGGTGGCTGTCCGTGATCCCACTCGGAACATAACAGGTATCCTCACTTCCGGAAGTCTATACTTTTATCTAACCAAGCAAGTTTTACAACCTCCATGATCTAACCGACAGTCACATCCCCTCATACATATGCGCCCAGCCAGAGCTCATCGGGGTAGTTGCTGCAACCATATCCCTCCCCTCCCCCTGCCTGGTGTATGCCTGAGCGTTGCCCCCATTTCCCTGTACTACTCACGGCGGATCCCGATAATCCCTCTCCGTCATCCCTCCAGACGCGTCCCGCCTACACTGCTCCAGTCTCCCTGCCACACCCCGGGCCCTGCACTGACAGCTCCAGCGCCTGCTCCAGCATGAAGCCTCTGCTATAGACGCGGGCTGAGGCTGGCGCTGCTCCCGCTTTGTTCCGGTGACTCGGCCCGCTGTCTCTGCAGCCTGCTCGGTCATCCTCGTGGCGGACGTAGATTGAGATTTTTTTTTTTTTTTTTTTTTTGGGGGGGGGGGGCGCACGACCTTCCTTTTTGCCTGTACTTATAAGTTTATTTGTATATTTTGTGAAAATTGGTTAAATTCAGGTCGTGCGCCCCCTCCTTGTGGGCCGCGCGCGCCGCGCCCAATTCTTTTCCGAATCTCACCACTGCACCCGGTCCGGCGCCGCGCCAGCTCCATCTCCAGCGGCTGACGGGGCCGAGACTGCTGTTCCTGAGGCAAGGCTCAGCCGTTTGGTTGTGCCGGGCACCGGCCCTGCCGTAATCCAGCGCAGACGCAGGCAGTTCCGTCCGTTCAAAATAGTATTGTTTGAATACTGATTTGAAAATGTCATGAGAGATGATTTTTACATCATATTATACAATTATGTTAGATTAAAGTGATGATTTTTACATTATATTTTTAAAAAAGAAAAGAATTTCAACATTTGAAACAAAAACAGCAGTGAAGATGAAGTATATTCTATCTCAAGTTGAATGCTGAAGTCCCATAGGCTTAACCTTGGAGCCCCGTATTGCACACCCCTATATACAATAATTTCATGACCATTTGCAGCACCCTAAATGACTTGATAACTGTGTTTCAATCATTATTCTAAGCCAAATAAATGTAATTTGGTACATATCCCAATAAAACAACATGAGATAAATGTAAAAGTTCACTTGAATTGGTCTGACTGAGGGTTAACCCTCAGTCAGACCAATTCAAATGAACTTTTACCATTATATTGAGAGCCAGGATTCCTTCAACAATTCAATAACCCCCCCCCCCCCAACACACACACATAGCATGGACAATTTGTATACGTGTTAATTGAGTTATCCAAACCGCTGCTTTAAAATCATCGAGTAGAACTGATGCGAACAAAAGCACGATTTTATTTTAGGTGATCATTCTTTGCATAATATCAATCAATAATCGACAGCATATCGCGTAGACACAACCAAGCTAAACAGAAAGACAGAAAATGCTAAGCTAGCGCTCCGCTGAAAGTCTCAATGGACGGCCCAAGTTGATAATTGTCATTTTCTTTAACGCATGAATGCAGCCTTGGTGAGTTACTCACCAAGGCTGCATTCATGCATCATACCCATTAGGCGTCATGATGCATGAATGCAGCCCTAGTGAGTGACTCACCAGGGCTGCATTCATGCATCGTGCTGAACTTATACCGGGTTGTTTCACTCCTGGAGGGTCGGCATGATCCACTAATGACAGCAGTTCTGGGCTATAGGAGGGTGGAGAGTTTTAGGTTGTTTTGGGGTGCAGTACTTAATCTGCTATATAAAGATCTCCACCGTTACTTAAGAAATAGGTAATAACCTCGAATTATCCACCGTACTTTAACTACTTTACTATGTCATATGGGGAATTGACTAGCATCAAGTGGCAAAGGCTTGTGTCTAAATCTCAAAGCCCAATATGAAAAGAAGACACAATGGGTAAAGTAAGCTCTGAAGTTTTATTGACACTCGCAGGTAAATATCAAAGACAATTCTGATAGTCTGATTTCATTTCCATTACTTTGATTCACGCTAAATCCATTTGTTATCGATATACATTTCATTCAGGGATCTTAAGTTATTATCAATTCTCCAAAGGTCATCATTTCTAATCACTTCCCATTGATATCCAAACTTCACAAATAAATCATTGACTGGATCTCCAAACATTAACAGTATTTTCATAGACTTTCATAACTTCATTAAATAATCTGAACAATAAATTTCTAATGTATCCATGGTTGAGTGAGGAAGAGCAGTATTTAACATCCAATGTGATGTATGTATCTATATTTCAATCATGATGGTATTGGCTAGGCAGAGGATAGATAGATCTATTTAATTCCTATTGGGTTATTGAGGTCCCAGAGACCGTCTCAATTCACAGGCTAACAACTTTCTGTCCAGAATATATAATTTCTACTTGTGAGCTGGTGACTATACAATGTTCCCCATTGATTCCAGGATGAACTGTGCTTCCTGCTACTCCCTGATAATTCATGCCCTTCCTGGCCCTGCACCTGCCTTATATCACTGTAAAAAAGTAGCTTAGGTTTTAAACATGTTTAGGTCTAAACATGTTTAAAGTCTAAACATATTGGATAGGTAGGTGTACCCTTGGCTATCTATTTAGGATTTAAACACTTTTATCCTAAACATCTAAACACCTGTGCTAAACATGTTTAGGTGTTTAGTATTGACAGTCTCAAGTTTAGGTGTTTAGGATATCAACATGTATATGTTTAGGTGTTTAGGTATGAAAGACTCACTAGGTGGCAGCTCTGTGCTTGAATGAAGTTTCTTAAAAGAGTTATACTGTCTTCTTATCAAAAATATGTTAAAAACCCTTTGTAAATCATTGATAAGCAATGTCATATGAAAGAACCCATATGCTTTGATTAAACATTTTAGATTGGTCATCTAGATCCTATATTGTTTGGATCAATGGGCAATCCTTTCCATAGACACCTTAACTATGTAGTCAAGAAATAGATAAGGCTATCTTCTCTCATCCATTCTGTTGTAATCTACATACATAGGGTTACTCCCTATTGTGGATAATAGATGTGATGATATTCCTTCAGAGAATGATGCTCCTCAGAGTATGATTCTCTCTCTGCCCTTACTATAGCTATAATAGAATAATTGAGATGATCTACAAAAGATCAATATCTATAGATATAATTATCTAAACACAATATCATAATTCTTAAAACTATAACAAAGTAAACACTTTATAAAGCTATAAACACATTGGAATCTAAACACAAAGGCTAAGCACATTATGAGGCTAAACATGTTTAGGTTTATAAAGTGTCCTCAAAAACGGGACAAGAAAATGTTTAGCAATATGTTTAGACTCTAAACACCTTTTTTACAGTATACTCACCCAACACCGGCTACTTTCACCAGACACTTCCTGGACTTTGCTCCCTGATGATATGGGATACCTTATAGGAGTGTATTCTGTTATTCATAACTGATCACCCCATAGGGGTAAACATCTGATTGAACTTTGGACTCCATCCTGGAACATAGTCTTATTTATATACATTAGTTCTCTATGAGTCACCTGTGGACTCTGGTCCCCTAGTTCCTAAATATTATTTCTCACTTATTTTTTATTACTTTTCGGTCCCTTTTACTAATTCTAGTTAGAACCGGATCCTTACATACAAATATGTTTAGCCCACTATGTCAACGTTATTTGTATACTTTTAATATGACCCACTGTTTTAAATAAAACATCTTTACTGTTGTCTCGCCTTTCATTTCATATCTTTTTATCTCCCCAATGTCTTTTTTCCCGAAAACCCCCCCTAACTCAGTTCATTGTTGCATCATGACGACCAATGAGCATGATGCACTCCTGCATTAGCAGTCCTTATATGGTAAAAACAACTCATGAAGTGGCTCCAAGTTATGGATATAATTACCATAATGATAACCTCGTCATGTTGAAGTAGCCGAGAAGTCAGAGACACTGCCTGAACTAATTACTGCCAGTTATAAAACAATGCGGCAGCTATTGGTTAATGGTATACACCACCATTTAGTACATATACATGGGGGCACACACGTACAGCCTCAGGAGACCCCTAGCGGCCAATAACCCTGAAATGGCCGCATAGTAGGTTATATTAACGCATCATGCCCATTTCTTGTTGTGATGCGTGAATGCTACAAGGGATGCATTCCATGCATCACACCGGCCATACAGGGTTCCCAAAACGGTGGCATGATGCACCAATGCAGTGCTGGCGAGCAGCCTCGCCAGTTCTTCATCGGTGCATCCTGACGACCAAGATGCAGAAGTTTTAAGGCATCTTGCGGCCCTTAGGGCGTTATGGCAGGGTCAGGGTATACAACTGAAGGGGGTGGGGTGGGGGGGTGGGGGTAGGGGGGGGGGTTATTTTAGACATATACATAGGGTTATATTCATCCCATAGTGAATCTCAGTCACGTGCGTGCCATGTGGGCATTAGGCTGTATATGCCAAATCCACATACTTATCCTATATACTACTGATGATGGTTAGCCAATACAGGCAGCCATTGCCCCCCCCCCGCCCCACCTTTCATTGTCTGCACCAGCATATGACTTATGAGTCGTTTTGTTTCGCTTCCTAAAGGTTTGATTGATTTCTTTTTCTTGCTGTCAAAAAAAGTATAGATGAATAACGTTGTATTAACCAGCTTTAGTGTGAACCATTTTCTGCATGACACATAGACTAAGTCAGGAAATGTTTTCTTTAGTTGTCAATAATGGATATCATAAGCTTTTCTTGGGCTTTGGGGGGATGCCCACGAGTGAGATTTTTTTTATACATGCCCCTGCATCTGTGAGTAAATGGCCTATAAAAATACTGGTTTCCTAATTTTGGGAGGGGGGGCAAAAATGGTTTCCCCGCTCGCCACTTGTTCCGACACCTCTGCGGGCTGGTTCGTTACTCGCCAGGGCTGCATTCATGCATTGTGGCGACCAAAGAACATGA